>JAOCZM010000111.1:1340977-2681955 GCA_026122235.1 Vinca minor | reverse complement strand
ATTAACTATTATCCTACGCATGTCCCCAGAGAACCTAATTCAGATATACCCGGAGATAACTTCTACATCTCCATCAACCTCCTTCTGAATAATAGGCTCCGGTAGTGGCTCATTATCTTATTGGGCAGATCTTTCAAGGCCATTATCGTCCTGAAGAGAACAACAAACGAATGACAATAGTGAAAAACCATATGCAACGACGACGAACAGTTTAGAAACCAAAAGAAATCAGAGATAAGTTCTTTTCGTTTCTGGGGGCTAAGGAATATCTCTGTTGCCTTGCAAAAACTGGAAAAATTAAAGTTTAAAGAAAATATGGTCTAAAAAAAGAAGTCTGATCAGAGAAATGGTGAAGAATATGAACATTTAAAGAGCAAAGACAAAGTTTTAAAAGGTTAACTCTTTTACCTACACGGTAATACTTATTTATAGAACAGTAAAAAGTAACTTATACACGGCTATTTATTGCACACGTGGATGTTACATATTTGCCGAAGATGAAACGATTCGTCTAGAGGAAGTTATAAAGACACACATCTTATAGAAATAACCTCTGGGTATTACCTAATTTTTAACCTCCGGGTGGATAAAAACTATTCATGGGATTAGTAACGGTCTCTACACTTGTTCCGAGAAATGTGCCATGAAAAGGCTTTTACAAAAGGTGAAAGTTAATGAACTTTGCAAAATGGGAGAGATAATGAATTATTTAAAAGAGGGAGAATAGAGTGATTTTTCAAATCATCTACTTACCTTGATCATATGCATCCTTATCTCTTAATCTTTATATTATGTGCTTATTTGCATTTATCCTTTTGTTATGTTATTCCCATTTGCATCAATGTTTTGTCATCTTAAAAAAATGGAGAGATTGTAAGCTCTAAGGGCTAATGTGATCAATCTAGTTTTGATGCTAACAACTCATTGAGAAGTTATCATGTTTGTTTGAGCTTGTGTTTTGATGATAGGATCTTTAACTCATACTTACATTGATGAAACAGTAAGAAAGCTTCTATGGACCTCAAAGGTATCATCCTACAACATAGAAGAAGCTACACTTTGCAAGACTCCATGGAACAAGCTTGAAGTGGATTCTACAATGCCATTGGAAGTGTTTGCAGCCAAGATAAAAAAAAAAGTCTACACATATAGAAGACTTGAAGACCTAGACGATTAGTCATATGCTACATAGGTATATCTCTTGTGACTAATCTTATTTGAGAATACTAGGTTATAATATGTAAATCCCTTGGATGTTTTCAAAACCATCGTTCATACATTGGTTTGATCTTTAAAAAGGTTTTTGTAAACAAATGTTAGTGTTGGTTTATGCATAAGAACTTAAACATTCATATAACAATACATGAAGTGTTCTTATAAGTGTGTCAGTCCAGTATCAAATACCCATGTGTTTGACTTAATATCACCATATTTAATCATAACACATACTAGTCTTCACACAATATTGTTGTCTTCAACATTCCACAATAATGATTGACTAGGGACGCTTAGAATAGTTCATCTGTAACAATTACATAACTATCTAAGGACGTTATTATGTTTTAATACATTTACACTGTCGTAATAAAAACAATAATAATGGAATTCTTGCCTTTAATATTTATTCACATGAAAATATACAACAATCTCCCACTTGCACTAAAGACAACAACCTTGCCTTTTAGTGCATATTGTACATAAGAACTATCTCTAAGACCAGTTCTTTTGGTACCTAATACCCATGCTACAAGTATGACGATCATGCTTATGCTGTGTCAGCGGCTTCGTCAGTGGATCGGCAATGTTATCGTCCGTATGTATTTTGCAAATCTTTACATCTCCTCTATCAACGGGATCACGAATCAGGTAGTACCACCGCAGTCCTTTGGTGAGACCGAAGTATATGGAGTCTCACTCATGCGTTCTTTCTCATCCAGTGTCTTAGTACACGGTTGTCTTGAAAGAACAGTACCAATTGCTATAGGACAAAGGCCCTTCTTGGACTCTTGCATGCTAAATCGATTTAGCACTCTGTCTATATATATACTCTGACTTAGGCCAAGGAGTCTACGTGATCTATATTTAGCACTCTGTCTATATATATACTCTGACTTAGGCCAAGGAGTCTACGTGATCTATCTCTATAGATCTTGTGATGCGAACCTTCGCCAACGATGTGAACGAGACCCTCTTCGATTAGGCAAAAACTCCAGAAATTTGCCCAAGTATATGTTTGGATTGGGGACCTTTCCTTTAATTAACCAATATGAAGGATCGTACATCGTGATTAGGAACCTAGTTATAATTGACTTATGATGGGTGGAACCTCGACCTCTAATCAACTTGTGATTAGCAACCTCGGTATAAGGAAGACGCCAGAAACGAAGGTGAATAATTTGTTTGATAAGTTAGTTTGAACGCCACAAGGAAATCCTTGATAAGTTCGGTTAAGTCCTTTCAAGAACTCAAGATGAAAGCAAAAGCTTACATTTTATATGTATGAATTGGTTTTAAACAAAGGATGTTGAAAGCTCCTTTTCTAGGGAGATTTTCGCCTAAGCTTCCTAGTCCTAATTGAATTGAAATAAGACATAGTTTTCAAGTTCAAGACAAAGTCTAATCCAGCTTGAACTGAAATACGACCTAGTTTTCAAGTCCAAGTCCAAGTCCAAGTCTAGTTCTTATTTGACTGAAATACAAAATAACTACTTTATTAAACTGCATAAAATAAAGCAACTAAACATAATACGGGAAACAATGGTCTAGATCGTGGCTGGACGTTTAGACCACGTTTAAACCCATGCTCTCAATTCCGCTAAGTCTGCCCATGTCTGCGTCCATGCTATCATCCACGTAAACCTTGTTAGGGTAAAAGAATCTTAGTTTTCGTTCAGTTGTGAACATACTTCTTACGATCGTAAGACTCTTTGGACCCAATTGTTAGGCTCATCTTTGAAATTTATATCGACAAAACCTTCGGGCTGCATCATATACACATCCTCATCAAGGTTTCCGTTGAGGAAAACTGTTTTGACATTCATTTGCCAGAGCTCATAATCATATTATGTTGATATTGCAACCAAGATTCGAATGGATTTTAACATAACTACAGGGGGAAAGGTTTCATCTTAGTCAATACCATGGGATTTGTTTAAAGCCTTTCGCGACAAGTCACCCTTTGTACGTTTGAATGTTCCCTTCCATGTCATTTTTTAATTTAAAAACCCACTTGAACCCTATTAGGGTCAAAGCCTGGAAAAGTAAAGACAAGAAAAATGATTTTTATTCTCTTTTGTGTTTTGAAAGTGTGGAAAATTGTTTTTCTTGTCTCTACTTTTCCGGGGCTTTGTTTTGTCTATTTTGCATCAACGAATCTCCCAAATATCATCTTAAACGTTCAACGCACTCGTGACTAGCATCAGAGGCTCGACGAACAAGCACAATGTTGATTGTTTGGATACCGGTAGAGATGAGAGTTTGACACGCTGCCGTTGGTGATTCAAAGTAGAAATCCGGAAAATTTTTGGCTCATTTCAGTTTACATACAAAGGTAATATTCCTATTGACAAGGTACTGGTTATTTCTCTTGAAAATTTTCTGTAAAGGAACGGAATCCCATTTTATTTTTGCTGCTATTCGGTGGGATTCCGAATTTCTTCCTTTTAGCAGCAGACATGATCGTCACACTTGTAGCATAGGTATTAGATACCAAAAGGACTGGTCTTAGAGATATTTCTTAAGTACAGTATACACTAAAAGGAAATGTTGTTGTCTTTAGTGCAAGTGGGAGATTGTTATATATTTTCATGTGAAGAAATATTAAAGACAAGAATTCCATTATTATTGTTTTGATTATGACTGTGTAAATGTATTAAAACATAATAACGTTCTTAGGTAGTTATGTAATTGTTATAGTGAACTATTCTAAACATCCTTAGTTTGTGGAATGTTGTGGACAACAATAATGTGTGGAGACTAGTATGTGTTGTGATTAAATATGGTGATATTAAGTCAAACACATGGGTATTTGATACTGGGCTGATCCACTTATAAGAACACTTCATGGATTGTTATATGAATATCAACAGTGTTCTTATAATGATTTTGTTTGTATATAAATCTTTCGACTTGAAATCATACAAGATTTCCTACATGGCAAATGGTATACTTTGATGGTGTCAAACACCGTCTTTAACTAGATGGGCTATAAAGGTATTTGTTGGGTGTATTTATGATCCATGTGTAGGATGAGGTGTGCTAGATAGAGGATTTGTCCCTCCTATATAACATGAGTGATATCTTGGGCCCCTTGATGAAGTTAAACTAATTAATGGCCATGAACAAATGAATTAATATGATATACTAATGTCATTTGATTAATCTACTCACGAATCAAGAAACTGATTGATTGAACTATACAAGTATGACATTCTCCATGACATGTGTTCAATCTAGATATCAAGGACAAAGGGATTAGTAAAAATGATCATATTTTTTATTAATTTAATCACCAGACTGGATGAGGAACCTTGATTTTTAAGGTCAAGATTCGACACAAAAGGTTAAAACTCAGATTTTTCTCTTTCTCGAATTAGTTTCCAAGGGGAATATACTCAACGCAACTCTAAGAAGGCTAAGTATCGATGGAGGCTGAAACACCACAACAAGCAAAACTGTCTTGTTGATACAGCAACTCAAAGAATGAATGATGTTCTACATAGAAGTTCAAATCATTATCAACTAAGGAATAACCTTAACAAGTATAATATATCAAGTCTAATCAATAAAGTGGCTGAATTCCCTCTTAAATATAGTGGAATTTCGTCCAAAAGAAGAATCATAGTCTAGATAGAATTCTTCAATCCTATAATAACAAACTAACTATAATAACACCACTATCTAAACACATGGACAACATGTCCTTTATTCTAGCACCACTAAATGAGACACCTAAAAACACTTAATAGTAATAATAATAAAGCTGAAATTCTAATTCTAGACTTTAATTTACAAAGTCCCTAAAATGCCCTTTAACCGTTTTCCTTCCAATTGTGTATCTTGCCTTCAAATGAGATTAAGTGGATTTGATCGTTATGTCTTGCATTCTTTTAAGGCTTCTTTGTCCCATGAACCTTTAGATTAAATACTTTAAGTACTTGGAACTTAGGCTTTCTTTGGGAACTTGTATTTGGGATGAATGAGTTAAGAACAGGGTAATTTGGAGAATGACTTCTTTTAGCTTCATGGATGATCCCTCATCATTAGACTATTTGTGAATTTGGAGTAATGATGTATTGCTAGATACATCTCATTATTGTTGACAATTGTTGTCACGGCCAACATAACAAATACTTAAAGGGTCGAACGCTATAATCAACTGATTGGGCAGAACCGAACTCGGTCAACCAAACCTGGTTTGTCACTTCGGTCGGCCGAGAACCCTTTCTCCGGTCGACCGAACCAGTTAGACCAAGTCAACGGGGAAAAGACATGTGTGATGGAGTGTGTGTGTGTGTGTAGGGAGTAGTGGGGAGAGAAAAGTGGGCATGTAGAGTTAGCGGGTGGTTCCAATAACACCACATGATAAATTGTTCATCATTCCCACAAAACTCTAATTCACTCTCATTCTCACCTATCCAGAGGAGAGAAACATAGGGAAAATTCTCTTAATTTCTCTCTCTCTCAAAACACACTTTCAAGAACACAAAAGAGAAGAAAAATCGTTTTTTTGTCTCTACTTTTTCGGGCTTTGTTTTGTCCATTCCATATCAACGAAGCTCCTAAAGATCGTCTTTAACGTTCAACGCACTCGTGACTAGCATCAAATTCTCGACAAACAAGCACTAGGTTGATTGTGTGGATACCGGTAGAGACGTGAGTTTGACACGCTGTCGTTGGTGATTCAAAGTAGCAAATTCGGGCAGATTTTGGCTCCTTTCGGTGTACAAACAAATGTAATATTCCTATTCACAAGGTACTGGTTCTATAAAGGAACGAAATCCCATTTTATTCCCGCTGCTATTGTGTGTGGATTCCGATTTTCTTCCTTTTAAGTGTATCCTTGATCATATTTATTATCTTGAGTTCCTATGTGTTGCATATAACACTTAAGTCATCTAAGTTGCCTATCTTTTAATTCACCTTATGTGTTTAATTGACATACTTGTTGTTAAGGTGATCACTTTAGCAAAGATGTTTTTAGAAAAAGCGAAAAAGTTTTAGAACCTAATTCACCTCCCTCCTAGGTTCTCCCATATCGAGTATTTCAAGGTGAGATATGGAGTTATCATTGTGAAGGGGGTCTTTTGCCCTTCCTTTTTTATTGCTACTTTGTAAAATGGACTGTAATACTTGATAGTGTACGGAAATAACATTCATTAAAGTAAAAATGGGGTTCAACCTCTACAGGACTAGGGCGAACTTTATTACAGGCATACGGCCTTCAAACAAGAAAGGAATACTGAATCAAAAAGAAATACTAACTACGAAAAAGGGCTGGTCTGGAGATCCTAAGCTGTTTTACCAGGGTTCTCCTCCTCCCCGGGAATGTGCTGCTTTCAGGCTTCGAGGTTGATCGTTTACCTATTTTCATGGTCAGGGCAGTATCACTTTCTTCCTTATCTGAGGATTCTAAAGAATCTGAACAGGCGTACATCAATACAGTTGGTTGGTGCCCTTGGACCATCAGTTTTTGGTCATTTACGAGGCGGATCCACATGTCTAAAGCATGGACGTAAACACCGTCCTTCCAGGCTTTTAGAATTGGCCCACGAATCTGGCCTTGTACTTGCTTTGGGTTGCAACCATATTGAATGGCGTTGGCTCCGGCTATATCTTTCCCCTTTAAACAATTGCAGGTAGGTGTATACGCCGATTATGCGAATGATTCTTCTTGTTACCCCACTATGTTTTTATCGCACATGTTCATAACTTTGTATGGTATAACATAATTCGGAAATTGTTGGGTGGAAGAAGATGTTGACCGCACTCCGTGTGTGAATCAAAATGTCTCGTATCATGCGTGGATCCACAAATCCAGTGATGACCAGAGGATCCTCCTTGCTATCTAGGGTCGAGGCACAGTCTATCATGTTAACCATTCTTGGGGCCAGGGATCCCGGGGGATCTCTCATATCTAAGCCTTTTCGCATTTGTGCAGAAGTGTCTGTTGTGAACTCTTTGAGTTGGCCTCTCTGAGTGGTTTGCTCTATCTCTCGCTTGAGCTCCATGCACTGCTCGATTTCGTGACCGTAATCTTTATGAAAGTCACATTACTTATTAAAATATTTATTTTCATGAGGTGCTGCCATTTTGTTGGGCAGTGCAAAAATTCCGAGAGCATCTACCTGTTGTAGGATATGTGCTCGAGATACCTTCATAGGAGTCTCAGATGTGGTCGGAGGCTTGCTGCCTCGGTCATGCTTCTAGAAAAATGGCTCCCGAGGCTTGGCCTTGGGCTGCTCAGTATCTTGAGGTCGCCCGTAGAGAGTGTAAGTTGGGGGCTTATTGTTGTTTTTTTTTTCCTGTTCAGTATCTCCTTTCTAGAGAGCCCGAACTCTTATCCCTAAGGGAATTTGTTGGCCATTAGGAATAGGGCGGGAATGTCTGGGGATTTTCTTCAGCAATTGTCCGGGGGAAAGGTCATGTTCCTTAACCCGTACTTATAGGCTTGTTTGAATCCAGCCTAAAAAACATTGTTTACCTTCAGGGCAACCTGCTTGAACCGCTTAGTAAAATCTCGTAATGTTTCATCGTTTCCTTGTTCTACCTGAAGCAGATAGTCAAATGAGAGGGTGAATGTTCGTTGCCCGCAAAAGTGACCGAGAAATGCCTGTTGCAACTGGGTGAAGTTGTTGATGTTACAATTCGGGAGGCTTGCAAACCACGTTAGGCTATGGACATTTCAAATACTTTGGGAAGGTTTTGCACAAGACCTCATCCTATGGCTGATGGATTTGTAAAACACAAGAGGGGGGGTGAATTGGGTTTTAACTAATCTTGGCAACTTTTTCGAATCTTTGCAATGCAAGTGAAAGTATAAGCAAGATGAACAAAGGCTAAAGCAAAACCCAATCAACAAGACAAAGGATTTATAGTGGTTCGATTCACTTAGAATCTACCTCCACTACCTTGAGCCGCACCCAAGGATTTCAAACACTTCACTAAGAAGATGCCCACACAAAGTAGGACTTTTACAATTGCCCACACAAAGTAGGACTTTACAACCAAAGGATGCCCACACAAAGTAGGACTTACAATAATAACCCTATCACTAAGAAAGGGAATTAAGAAAGGTTAAGTACAAGGTTGTTCACTCTTCTAAGTGAAAGATATAGTACCTTTGAAGCACAAACAATTTAGCTCTTGAACATATGAAGTCCACTCTTTGTCTTGCTTTTGAAAGAATACTCTTGAATGCTTTAGATCATAAGGATGAAGAGTATTTTGCTTTGAAAGTCTTTAGACTTGATAAGATATCAATGTTTTATGTTTGTCAAAGTCCTTAGAATGATTTTCAGCTTTAGAGTATATATACATATCAAAATATGGCTGAAAATCGAGTCTCCAACGGTCAAATAACGGCTAGTAAAAGCAGAGTTCGGTTGACCGTTCACAGACCTCGGATGACCGAAGGTCACCTCGGTTGAGCCGAAGCCAACCTCGGTCGACCGTCCAAGCCACTTCGGTCGACCGACCATGCCTAAGGTCGACCGAACCTCATCAACAAATCTCTCAGTTTCTCTTCGGTTGATCCGATCTTGAGCTCGGTCGACCGAACCTTTCTTGAGCCTGAGAGTGTTGATTTTTCACACGTTTTGAAATCTTTTTGAAGTGTAAAAGGTTTTCCCAAAAGGTAACAAGTAAGAACACTTGAAAAACCATTTTAAATACTTATACTTTGTAAACAAAGGCTTTTTTTGGATAAGGAAACTTATTTGAAACTTTTGCCTTTTGAAAACGTGTTTGTGTGCAAGCAAGACTTGAATGTAGAGCATATGTTCATGAGAGCTTTGGTTAGAGCTTTCTAAGATTGCGACTAATGACAACAAAGCTAAACTAACCAAACCTAAGTCTTCAATCTTCAATCTTCATAGATGAGCCTTGAATAGTATGACTTTGAATCTTGAACATGGCTTGATTGAAGTACTTAGAGCTTCCTACAAGATTTCCAATATTCTATCACAAAGATTAAGATCATTAGACACAACATCAAATGTTTGTCCAATATCAAAAACGAGTTCGTTCGCCCTCTAGGGCTTACAATCTCCCCTTTTTGATTATGACAAACTTTGATGTAATAAGATAGAATATGGACAATGTAAGTACATGGAAGCATGGCAAAAGGATCTAAGAACAAATAAGTACAAAGACTAATGCTTAGAAGATACCAATTGTATACGATACCAATTGTAAAGACAAATATATGCAAAGACATAAGCACTAGCATTATAAGTTCTTTTGCCATATAAACTAGGGACTCTTAGAAGAGCCCTATTTACCAACCATCCTCCTTGCCTCCTTCCTTCCATCCAAAAGGCAAGTTTTGAGACATAAGATATATACAAACATATAAAAGCTCCCCCTCAAAACATGCCGGGTGAAAAGATACAATATAGATAGAAACATGTTATGAAGGCTCCCTAGATATCTTTTCCCCTTTTTTTTACATTCAAGCTAGAAGCATGTAAAGATAACTCCCTTAATTTCTCCCCCTTTGGCATAATCAAAAAGATTTCAAACACCAAATAAAATATCACAGTTAAGAACATGGGAACATGCTAGTAAACACAGCTTGAATTCATCCAACAACAAGAGTATGTAATATCCATAAACTTCTAGCACATCAACTACCGGCGGCTATTAAGTCCGCTTTGGTGGTGGAAAAGGGATACACATGCTTGTTGTGAAGCTAAGACAAAAGGAGATAAGGAATAAAACTTAAAAGAACAATCTCCCCTTTTATCAAACATACCATGTTAGCTATTTGAGATGGAAATAAGTTGAATACCAATTGTAATAGTCATAAACACATTGATACCAATTGTGAAATGCATTTGAAAATATAGCTAACAAGAGTTGGAAGCAATACTATAAATACATAAGTAAAGCATATGTATTGCAACCTTAAGATTTAGAGGAAGTATAAGATGACACATCAAGTACATCCCTCTAGTAAGTTAATGGTTAGCTAAATGAGTATTACAACTCTAGAAGCTAGACTAACCAAAAACTCTAATGAGATCACAAAGGATATGAATACCAATTGTAAAGAATATGATCTCAAGTTTATTTAAGGAGAACACATGTTAGAATATGAACTTGTATAACATGTGTGACTCCCAAAATAACTCACACATATTGGCTAAATGATATGAAAGATGAAAAACCAAGCCAACAAGTGTTAAAATCTCTAAATGATGCAACATTTTAACATGATGTTCTAGGATGATAAAAAACAAGCACATCATGTTAAGCATATAGAAATGAAGATCAAGCACCAAAGAGATATGGTATGTGCATTCTTGAAGATAATGATACCAATTGTGATTGTGTTTGTACTTTAAGCAATTAAGATCTTATAAGTAGAACACAAGACACATTATCAAGATAAAAGAACCTATGCACATAAAAACAGAGAGTTTCAATAATCAAGTTTATGCTTTTAAATCATCATTCTTGTCAAGTTTGGAATGAACAATAAGCATTTTGACAAGCAAAATATGATGTACATAAACCATTAGCAAAAATGCACAAACTCTCTTTGTCTTACAAAGACTAGAAGTATATCCTAAACTACTTGCACTAACAATCCACAAAGTGATCATGCAAGTTGAAAATTGAATGAGCAAATACTTCTTAGCCATTTAACTAAACTCATCATAAAGGAATGTTATAGCTCATAAGGATCAAAAAACAACATAATGACCACTAATCAAAGGATGAGTTAAGCCTTGTACCTCAACGCTCTTTGAGCTTGGACTTCTTACCATTTTGGTAGATCTTATTTATCAACAAGTCCATTGAGGCCTTTTGTGTGATCACTTTCATTGAACATCACAATTTTGTAATCCTTAGCATTTGACTCTTTTCTTGGAGTCTTAGCTCACTTGTGCCATTCCTTGTAGTTCATATCTTCTTCTTGAAGGATAGAACTCTTTGTTACCTACAAGGAATTCTTGATAACAAATTTGGTACCTTTTTAAAGGTCCTTCATGATTAGCTCAATATCATCAAGTAACACATATATGCTTAAGGATCATGGTTATCAAAAACCAAAACAACTAGATAGATTCTTAAATGAATATGACATAACAAAACAAGAATCAATCAAGTTGCATATGCTACATCTCATAGATACCTTAGCTCCATAGACATGAATAAACAAGAGCATGCTAAAGGTTATCTATATAATTAATGAATTCAAGCATGTGAGATGCAACATTTGTATAAGAGCAAGCATGTATATATATCAAAAACACTTAACTCATTAATCAAAGTGTTATGAGAAGGTGATTTTGATACCTTTGCTTTCTTACCAAGTGATGAAGACATTGGATTGACACTTTGGCTCTTGTCATCACTTGATGCTTTGCTCTTTGTATCTAAGCAACTTGGTTCTCCAATTGATTAACATTTGAGCTTTGAGAATCCAAGTGTTAAGGAGTGCTTTTGAATTTCTTCCTTTGGCACATCTCCTTTAACTTCTCCCCAATGCCACTTCTTTTTGAATCAAGTCCATTGAAGCTTTGTGGCATTCATCTAACTTATTAGAACCTATAAGATCAAGGGAGGAGTAGCTTTTGGTACCCACTTTTGTTTGGGTCCATGGGGGTTAGTTAAAATACGCTTAACTTTCCAAATAGTTTTTACCCCTTTTTCAATCTTCTTCTTAACATGGCATCTAGCATTAGTATGACCATGTTTTCCACAATATGTGCAACAAATGTGTGGCTTAGAAGATTTGTGAACATGCTCATGATATCTAATTTGCCTATGTGAGGAACTAGCATGCACAAAGTTATTCTTAGGCAACTTAGAAAAGCTAGCATGATCAAAGTGATTAGCATTATAACCAAGACCATGTTTAACATTTGAAGCACGTTGCATATCAAGAATATGATCAAGCTTTTGTGTTCCTTTGGAGAACTTGTCAACTAGTGAGGTAAGCTCAACAACTTTGATTTTCAAACTATCAAATTCAACAAGTTGACATTCAAGAGATGACATTTTATCACATGCTTCTTTGTATTGTAATGAAGATGTTTTGCAAGTAGTGATGAGATTTTCATTTTCACATTTCAAGCATTTAACATCATCACACAATTTTTCATTTTCATTACTCAACTTTGATCTTTCATCAAGCAAGGATTCAATTTTAAGTTTCATCTCTTTGTTTTGCTTTGCACATTTTTTCATTTGCTCATACATATCATATAAAAGCTCATTAGGATCTTCCTCATCATCATCATCATTAGAATTGAAGGGGAGGGAGAAAGATGTACCTCATTACCAAAAGCCATGAAGCAAACATTTGAGTTTTCCTCTCCTTCTTCATTTTCTCTCTCATCTTGATCCCATGTGCATAGCATGCCCTTTGCATTCTTTGATTTGAAGAATTTTTTCTTTTTGTCTTCCTTGAGGCCCTTTGCTTTGGCGGTTGGGCAATTTCCTAAGAGATGTTGATTGCTTCCACACTCATAGCATTCCATCCCATTAGGATTTAGTTCTCTTCTATTTTGATGAAATTTTCTTCCTTTCCGGGAAAACATCTTTTTCATTCGTTTTACCATTAAATCCATAGTCTCATCATCTAGGTTGATGTCTTCCTCATTACTTGAGCAATTCGATTCCTCTAGATCAAGAAAAGATTTTAGAGCAATATTCATCTTGGACTTGTCAACACGCTCTTCCTTTTTGTGAGTTAGCTCATATGTGAGAAGAGAACCAATAAGCTCCTCCGTAGGATATGTTTTCAAATCCTTGGCTTCTTCAATGACTAGAGCTTTTCCTTCCCAACTTTTGGGAAGAGAGTTGAGAATCTTCCTATTTATTTCACCCAAAGTGTAATCTTTACCATATGACTTCAAACCATTTACCACATTGGTGAATCTTGTATTCATCTCATTGATTGATTCATTTGACTCCATGGTGAATAGCTCAAACTCTCTAACTAGCAAATTCAACTTTGACTCTTTCACTTGATTTGTGCCTTCATGAGTAACTTCAAGCATTTTCCACATGGCATGAGCCGATTTGCTTCCACGAACACGGTTGTACTCATCCGGATTCAAGGCACAACTTAGAATGTTCATTGCCATATAATTTCGAGTCATTTTCTTGGACTCAACTTCAATTAGCTCATTATCCGGTTTTGACATTAAAGTACCATCAACAATCTTCAATGGAATAAAAGGACCTTCTTCAAATATATGCCATAGAGAATAATCAATGGAGCACACATATATCTTGAATCGGTTTTTCCAAGCATTATAGTTGTTTCCATCAAAGAGTGGTGGTCTATTTGTAGAAGAACCCTCTTGGTAGGCTAAAGCGGAAATACCGGCCATGATCTTTGCTTCTAGTGGTTAAACTAAAATTGAAGACGATGCTCTGATACCAATTGTAAAACACAAGAGGGGGGTGAATTGGGTTTTAACTAATCTTGGCAACTTTTTTCGAATCTTTGCAATGCAAGTGAAAGTATAAGCAAGATGAACAAAGGCTAAAAGCAAAACCCAATCAACAAGACAAAGGATTTATAGTGGTTCGATTCACTTAGAATCTACCTCCACTACCTTGAGCCGCACCCAAGGATTTCAAACACTTCACTAAGAAGATGCCCACACAAAGTAGGACTTTTACAATTGCCCACACAAAGTAGGACTTTACAACCAAAGGATGCCCACACAAAGTAGGACTTACAATAATAACCCTATCACTAAGAAAGGGAATTAAGAAAGGTTAAGTACAAGGTTGTTCACTCTTCTAAGTGAAAGATATAGTACCTTTGAAGCACAAACAATTTAGCTCTTGAACATATGAAGTCCACTCTTTGTCTTGCTTTTGAAAGAATACTCTTGAATGCTTTAGATCATAAGGATGAAGAGTATTTTGCTTTGAAAGTCTTTAGACTTGATAAGATATCAATGTTTTATGTTTGTCAAAGTCCTTAGAATGATTTTCAGCTTTAGAGTATATATACATATCAAAATATGGCTGAAAATCGAGTCTCCAACGGTCAAATAACGGCTAGTAAAAGCAGAGTTCGGTTGACCGTTCACAGACCTCGGATGACCGAAGGTCACCTCGGTTGAGCCGAAGCCAACCTCGGTCGACCGTCCAAGCCACTTCGGTCGACCGACCATGCCTAAGGTCGACCGAACCTCATCAACAAATCTCTCAGTTTCTCTTCGGTTGATCCGATCTTGAGCTCGGTCGACCGAACCTTTTCTGAGCCTGAGAGTGTTGATTTTTCACACGTTTTGAAATCTTTTGAAGTGTAAAAGGTTTTCCCAAAAGGTAACAAGTAAGAACACTTGAAAAACCATTTTAAATACTTATACTTTGTAAACAAAGGCTTTTTTTGGATAAGGAAACTTATTTGAAACTTTTGCCTTTTGAAAACGTGTTTGTGTGCAAGCAAGACTTGAATGTAGAGCATATGTTCATGAGAGCTTTGGTTAGAGCTTTCTAAGATTGCGACTAATGACAACAAAGCTAAACTAACCAAACCTAAGTCTTCAATCTTCAATCTTCATAGATGAGCCTTGAATAGTATGACTTTGAATCTTGAACATGGCTTGATTGAAGTACTTAGAGCTTCCTACAAGATTTCCAATATTCTATCACAAAGATTAAGATCATTAGACACAACATCAAATGTTTGTCCAATATCAAAAACAGAGTTCGTTCGCCCTTAGGGCTTACAGGATTTACATAGTAGCCTGGTACATGTCGAGATGGTCATGTGGATCCGTCGTGCCTTAATATTTTTCAACCTCAAATTTTTGAAATTCTCGTGGGATTTCGATGGCTAGTAAGGCGTCAGATAGGGGATTGTATTGGATAGAATTCCATGGATTCTTGTTGGTGTGATACATCGGCTTGCTGGCGTCGAAGCTTTGCAAGTTTTGTTGGTTGAGATCATCAAGGTGTGTTTGGGTGATCTTTGGTCCCCTCACCTGGTAATTCATACTAGGAGGTGGGACGCTCGGTGATATGGTACTATCCGGGAAGCTTGAAGAGTTAATTAACTCATATATTCCAAATACAAGCTTCCAAGTAAAGCCTTTGTTCCAAGTGTTGAAAGTATCTATTATAAAGGTTCAAGAGTTAAATAAGCCTTCAATAAAGCTAGACACAAGGATCAAAGCCATCTAATAGCATTTGAAGAAAAGATACATAATTGGAAGGAAAACGGTTGAAAGGGTATTTTAGACATTTGATAATTAAAAACTATTCTAGACTTTAATTATATTTTTCATCTTTATTGTTTATTTTAATTAGCCATGTTGGCCGAAATAAGCTAGCTAAATAATAGGACATATTGTCCTTGATGTTATGTAGTGTTTTGTTTTAGTTAGTTAACTTAATTTAGGATTCAAGAGTCTTACCTAAAGTGGGACTCTTAATATTACAAAATTCCACTCTATTTAAGAGGGATTTCAGCCATGTTATTGTTAGACTTGATTTTATGATATGTTAAGGTTATTCCTTAGTTGCTTTGTTTGATTCTCTATGTACATCTTTGAGTTACTGTATAATAAGTTTGGTTTATACTTATTGCGGTGTTTCAGCCCCCATTGATATTCAATCTTGCGGGAGAAATGTTGTTTATATTCCCTATAAACTGTTCGAGAGTAGAGAAAGATCGGGCATTCAAGTCGAACCTTAGTATTCGTACATCGGTTTCACATCAGGTAGTATCAAAGCAAAGGTTTATCTCTGTCTTGGTGTATCTTTATTGATTTCTTTAAATTTTTCAGGAAAATTACAACCAAAAAAAAAATTACTGTTCCCGTACTGTTCATCAGATAGCAAAAATCATATTTTTCGCTACTGTTCATCTGAGAGCAAAATCAGATTTCGTTACTGTTCGTGCTACTGTTCAAACGGATTGAAAAATCAAAAATCAAAAATTAAGAATCAAGAAATCAATTTTCAAGAGAATCAAGAAGCATAAAGACTCCATCTTTTTAAAGACTACTACAACTTCATGCAAAGATGAGGCAACAATTTGATCAAGAAGATGACAACTTTGGTTATGATGATAAAAGGTATGGCTTCCAACATACGACAAATTCAAGATATGATGATTCCTATTTGTTTTCTTGTGAGCCAAAATATTATGACAAAATTCAACAAGTTGACAACTCAATTGGTACAATCAAGATCCCATCTATTGAAGGTACTGTTAGTAGTGCCCTAGGACCATTAGCACATGTTGTGCGTTTTGTTATCTTTTTGAGCAAGTAATTGAATAGTTAATTTTGCTTTTGATTATCAAATGTGTGATTTGATAGTAAAACTCATTAGCTTATGTAATTACTATTCTAGAAGTCCCTAGTTTTATGTAATGCTTAATTACTATGAAATAAAACTAGTATGATTGTTGATTGATGATCTTGTTTTACTGATCATGTGTAATGGATACAAATCACATCATAGATGCAATATATAGGGATACATTGTATTGGGACGTGATCCGTCGAGAAGTAATACTTCATGGTCTTAAGTCATAAGTATTACTTCCTCAATACTATTTTAGTATCCTTAGACCTTATGTTTTCATTGATTCTAGTATGAATGGAGCCACGTTTTGACTCGATCGGACGTTATTTGTAACGAGTAATCAATACGACTGATGATCGGATGTAGTGTCCTATCATAGCTTGAATGTGAGAGACATTGTAAGGAATTTGTCCCTCTCTATTATTAGAGAGAGATATCCATGGGCCCCTCGATAGGGAAAGACTGTTTAAATGCATGGCCGTGCTCAAATGTATTTGATAAAGTGGTTATCAAATGCTATTTGTCGAAACAGTCTACCTGGAGATCGAGCATAAATATAATTAAGCTTAATAAGGGTGACGACCACCATGCCTTATGCTTAATTAGGATATCGCGAGACAAAGGGATTAAATAGTGGATTGACATTAGGTTCCGTTGTAATTCATTCACTTTGGGTAGTCACAATGTCCTGCTAGGGGCCGCTTGTGACTTATGAACTCACACCACTAACAAGTGTGTTTTCATTGCCATTGTGATATGAACCTACAGGGTCACACGCATAGACGAGCTAACGAGCTTCATGTCCAGATTCAATGAATCTAGAAAGTGTCTAGGTTCATTGTATCTGACATATGTTTTTCTGAAAATAATAAAGTGTTTATTATTCGAATTAGAGATAGGGGCAATTTTGGTATTTAACCGAAGCTGGGATTACGTGGGAGCCATTATCCGATAAAGACTCCCACTACCAGCGGAAGTCTAGGGGACGTGGGATTCAGAGTCTCCCACAGCCGAGAGAAGTTGAGTAGACATGGGAGTTGTTCTGGGAACCAACTCCCACACTCTATATAACATCTCTTAACCCGAAACCCTAGGCAGGGTTGTGATCAGCCGAAATACCTAGACCAAAAAGAAAAACCATTTTTCTTTCTGCCTTCCCTTTTTCCTTCTCTAATTCCCGAACTTCAGAGAGACGAAGAGCTAGCAATCGCTGCTCGTTTCGTCGCGTGGATACCGGTAGAGGGATATTCCGCAAAGGGAAATCCGGTGGTGGCAAGAAACTGATCAAGAAACGTCATCCTCCATTCAAGAAGTAGCTTCTTGAATCCGAAACATGTAAGTTCTTTATCGCTGTTTTCGGTTCGGTTTCGTATGAGCGGATCCTTCAGGGGAGGACTCATGGGTGTTTGGAACGAGTTTCCGCCCATGAATCCCTACAGGTACGAATAGGCCTGAATTATTATTTGAATGAATACATGAATTTCACAATATTTTTGCTATTCATAATTATTCGGAGGGTAAAAAGGTAAATGTGGAAGTCAAGAGTTGTTTTAGTAAGGCATCAATGTGGTGGCAAGAGGAATGTATAATTAGGCAAAGAGCGGGTCAACGGTCTATTGATAGTTGGAATGAGTTGAAAGCGGTAATGAAACGGAAAATTGTGAACCCGTATTACTTTGATGAACAAGCCAAACGTTTACAAAGGCTTACACAAGGTTCTAGATCGATAGATGAATATTATGAAGAGATGCGATTAGCCATGATTTAAGTTGACATTCAAGAAAAAAGGAAAGCTACATTGAATCGATTCTTAGCCGGTTTGAATGATGATATTAGACCAATAGTGGAAAAATGCTTGTCATGTTGATATTATGGAGATGGTTGATCAAGCGGAGAAAATTGAGAGGCAAATCAAAGCGAAGAAGAAAGGGACTAATTCGGCTAAATTTTCACCTTGGAAAATGTCAAATCAGCCCCCTTCAAATTCTTGTGTTGGGCAGCGGCAAAGTGAAGATAATATCTATTTTGGGGCTGCCGAAACAGCCACAACTCAAGTAAAAGAAATAAAATTAGCCGCCATTAAAGAATCAACTTGGAAGAAAGATAAGGAAGAAATATGGGAATGGATCAACAATTTGTGCCCAAAGAATGATATAATACAAAATGATACAAATTTGGAAATACAAAATGATACAAATTTGGAAATTCAAAAAGAAGCCGAGACCATAGTAGAAAGCTTGCCAAATAAAGATATAATACAAGATGATACAAATTTGGTAAGTCAAGAAGACAAGGATGAAGCCGAGCCAAAATTCGAAAGTTTGCCAAAAGATGAGTTGAAAGAAAAGGTTGATCTTGTTAATGCATCCCACGATCTAGATGATTCGAGGACGAAACCTTTTCGAGAAAGAGAGGATGATACGGTACTATCCGGGAAGCTTGTAGAGGTCATTTGGAAAAATGACCTCATAATTAACTGATATATTCTAAATACAAGCTTCCAAGTAAAGCCTTTGTTCCAAGTGTTGAAAGTATCTATTATAAAGGTTCAAGAGTTAAAGAAACCTTCAAATAAAGCTAGACACAAGGATCAAAGCCATCTAATAGCATTTGAAGGAAAGATGCATAATTGGAAGGAAAACGATTGAAAGGGTATTTTAGTCATTTTATAATTAAAGTCTATTCTAGACTTTAATTATATTTTCATCTTTATTGTTTATTTTAATTAGACATGTTGGCCGAAATAAGCTAGCTAAATAATAAGACATGTTGTCCTTGATGTTAGGTAGTGTTTTGTTTTAGGTAGTTAACTTAATTTAGGATTCAAGCGTCTTACCTAAAGTGGAACTCTTCATATTACGAAATTCCACTCTATTTAAGAGGGATTTCAGCCATGTTATTGTTAGACCTGATTTTATGATATGTTAAGGTTATTCCTTAGTTACTTTGTTTGATTCTCTATGTACATCTTTGAGTTACTGTATCAATAAGTTTGGTTTATACTTATTGTGGTGTTTCAGCCCCCATTGATATTCAACCTTGCGGGAGAAAGGTTGTTTATATTCCCCATAAACTGTTCGAGATAGAGAAAGATCGGGCATTCAAGCCGAACCTTAGTATTCGTACATCTGTTTCGCATCACTCGGGTTCATAGATATCGAAGGCGTTCGTTGATATGATCCTGGTGGTGGATGTGCGCTAGAGTTTAGAGCTTGAGCCATGATGGCGATTGCCTCCTGGATCTGTTGAAACATACCCTTGTTAACATGGACTACTTCGCCATGCTCTTGGTGATAGTTAGTAGACGTTCCTCGTGTTGTCTAAGTAGATACCATGGGTGCATGGTTTCCGGCTTGGGCGGCTGGGGTGACCAAGGCATCTGAACCCCTACTCCCTCCATTTTGCAACATGATATTTATGTAAGGTTATGTTGTATGTATGTGTGGTGGTTGTTTTTAGCACAACCACGGTGGGTGCCAAATGATGTGTAAAATAAACACGGGCTCCAATCTCTGAACTCCACCCTCAATGGAAGCTAAGGGACCTTGAGGAAGAAGTAATTAATCTGCAGAACAAAGACAATCAAAAGGTGTTGGGGATGTTCCCAACCTCTCAATGATGCTTAAGTTAGTTTTGAGAGAGAAAGAGATACAGAGAAAAATCTCAATGTAAAAAAGACAAGTAAGTTGGATATCAAAGCAGTAAAAGATATATTGTATTTATAGTAGATAAAATCCCAAGAGTACAATAGTTACAAATTTGATTATGACTATACTTACCATAAGTTTCATAGTCGATTACGTTTTAGGGAGACACAACCCCATGAGGGGTCAATCTCTTTGGTAGTTGACATAAACCGTACATGTTTTATTCGCACATGTAAATAAGTATTAGTGCGGGTCAACCGAGTTAGTAACAACCCGGGAACCCAATATAGATCTTGGGCAGGAACCTAGCACACAACAATATTACTTTCTCTCCCCATTTATCATTATAAAAAAGGGTTAATGTAGGGATAAGAGATAAAAGGATGGGAAACAGAGGTTCTGTTCTCATCCTTAGGATATCATCATGGAGCAAACTAATTAGATATACACTTTAAGCACATCAGTTAAGATATCTCAAAAAAAATCTAAATAAGCATTAGAAATATAAATAATCAAACTAAGAGTACCAACAATTCAAAAGATAAGAACAAGAAAGTTCAGAGGCTATACAAGCCATCAAAAGTAGAGAAACAATATGGGCAGTATGGACCAGGCCCTCCCCAGCTAGCGGTCGCGATATAGACCAACCGCGGGCTGAGTCCGAATTAGACACCATGTTATCGGTGGACACCGAGTGCCCTTCGGGGTTAACCAAAAAAAAGAAGAGAAACAATATAAAAGTGATGAGTTAGAAGGGGTTTCACAGGAACATTAAGACAACTTCTTCATTTTCTTCACTACATACTTCTTTGTAGTGACAATGAACCCTTCTTTCACTGGTATTACATTTACATCAGTTGCACCTTTCTCCTTATGCGGTTTCCCTTAGTAGTTTGACATTTTCAAATTAGCAATTAGCAATTGGAAATTGTATTACTCCCTCCATATCTAAATAGCTTTAACATTTGGACTTTTCAATTTTATCCAAAATACTTCTAACATTTAGAATAGGGATATTGGCCTGTTTGGTCCTCAAAGTATTTACGAAATTATCACTTTGTCCTCAAAGTTTTTTCACTTCTTATTTAATCCTTTATGTATTTACGCACTTCTCACGTTGTCCTTTCACTACCAAACTGGGTGGATTCCGGCCAATTACGAGTACGTGCATGTCACGTGAGTTTGCTAGAGGGGTAAATTTGTCCGAAAAAATACACCCCCATCCCACCTTCATCTTCTTCCTTCTTCTTCTTCTCATCTAATCATCAATGGCGTTTGGACATTGATGGGTATTTTTTAATTTTTTTTGCTGAATATCTTAGTAGAGAAAATCGCTCTATATGTACACTAACTATTTCTTCTTTTCTCTAAATAGCACAAACTTAAAATTAAGCCCTAAATGTACATGAACATTTTACGCGGCTACTCTGTTTGTCAAAATTAGGAATCCGGCCAAATTTTGAATAAAAATGCCATGTGCGAGGCACATGTCTCCGAAAAGAGGGGCATAATGGTCAAAAACCACCATCACCCTCCTCATCCTCCTCCACCATGATCATCCTCATCCTCCTCCACCAATCAAAAACCACCATCATCATCCTCCCCCATTCCTCCTTCTCCAAGAAATTCAAACCCACATCAAATAAAGACCCTCCTCCCACCACCACCACCAATTGGTAACCCTAACTCTAAACCCCCCCAATTTAATGATGTGGTTGGCTCCGGCCATGGTGGTTTTTGAACGAGTCGGGTCTAATTTGGGCGAAAATTGGGGATCTTTTTGACCATTTGGTGATGGCTTATTATTATTATTATTATTATTATTATTATTATTGGTGGAATTGTTTATGGGTTGTGGAGTTGATGGGGATTCAGTATTAGGGTTTCTGCCATTATTAAAAATGGTGGTGGGAGGAGGATGAGGATTTTATTATTTGAGGTGGTGGTGGATTTCCTGGAGGAGGAGGAAGGGGTGGCTGGTTTGTTGGGATGGTGGTGGTTGGCTCCGGCCATGGTGGGGAATGGTGTGTGACCATTTTACCCTCAACTCCGGAGACATGTGCAAGGCACATGGCTATTTTAGCCGGATTTGTCATCTGAAACGTTATTTTGACAAACAGAGCAGCCGCGAAAAATGTTCATGTACATTTAGGGCTTAATTTTATGTTTGTGCTATTTAGAGAAAAGAAGAAATAGTTGGTGTACATATAGAGCGATTTTCTCTATCTTAGTAATGGGTATCACTACTGGTACTAGGAACACATTTTCTCATCAAATTTCATTTCTCAAACGCGAAAATCGATGGTTTTTCCCCCCTTTAATTTGGTGTTCTTTTCATTTTTTTTTAACATTTTTGCAACTCCCTCTGATATGGGTTTCTCTTAGTTTGCTTTGATTTTGGGTTCTTTTGGCCATTTTTTTTTTACCATTTTTGTGTAGGGTTTTCTAAAGAAGAAGATGAAGTTAGAAGAAGACTGAAGGTAGGAGAAGAAAAGAAGGAAGAAGATGAAGGTGGGATGGGGTGTATTTTTTTCGTACAATTTTGCCCCTCTAATAAACTCACGTGACACGCACGTGCTTGTAATTGGCCGGAATCCGCCTAGTTTGGTGGTGAAAGGACGACGTGAGAAGCACGTAAATACATAAAGGACTAAATAAGAAGTGAAAAAACTTTGAGGACAAAGAGGTAATTTCGTAAATACTTTGAGGACCAAACATGCTAATATCCCTTTAGAATATCAATAGATAATAAAGATTTTTTCCAATATTACACTTCTACAATCACAGCTCCCTTTGTCCAAATTCCAAAATTCAAGTAAAGACCATTAACTACAGAAATTGAAGACCATTAACTACGTGAAAACCAAAATTCATTTTACCAAAATCCATTAACTAAGTGAAGACCAAAATTCCAACCACTGCTCAAAGCTTTACGAGAAATGAATAAGATTACCAATCCTTTTATCTTTTCAGCTATGTGTACATATAAGAAGATTACCAATCCAATTTGAAAGGCGCATTGAATTAATTTGATGCATAACATATCAGTAATGAATATAGGTTTGAAACTCGTTTAAAGATTGTGATCGATTAATAAAATTTGTTCGAAGAGAACGAATAGGGAGTAAACAATGATTAAATGGTGTAAAATTTTAAAATACCTGGTAAAGTTTCACGAGTATCATCATTTTTTGAATTTAAAGTATGGCTTAAATCGAAAGGGAAAATATTTGATGAAAGATTATGATCGGTGTTTTGACTGTTTTTGGTTGCTTCAACATCGAGATCAATTTCAACTAAATTTAACCGATGGTCTTGAGTCGAAGCCATAAGAATAGAGTTAATTTTTTTTCATCGTTCATTAGAAAGAGACGCCTTAAATAAAGAAATTTTTTGTGGGAATTTTAAACATGAATTCTTTAAAAAAATTGAATTAAATTTTTTGAAGCCAATACTAAAAGAAATCTGCGCCAATTGAACCAAATGAAAAGCTAGTCAATAGGCATTACTCCAAATTCCAGTAAAGTCAAATTGTGGATATGGTTCAAAACAAAAATGATGAAAGAGAATTTGTATATTTCCAATAGAGTGTCATAACTAAGAGGAAATTATAGTAATTTAATAGGAGAGTTGTAAAATTGATAACTATTCTTTGATAGGATAAATAAAGGGTAGAATAGACATTTTGTTTCAATCTTGATTGACTTTATCAAATTCTTAATGTTAGTGAAAAACTCAAATGTTAAAACTATTTAGATATGGAGGGGAGTAGTACATAACAAAAGGATTCTGTTAAGACCGATGTTAACAAAGACTCTTTAAGGTAAATTCTCGAATAAGGCGAATTCTCGAATTTATCACTTTCTGCTCCTCATTCATTACCCTCAATGTCTTCTCTACTTTCAGTTCTAAACTTTTCTTGAATCAATGACTTCTACAAACTGTGTAGATTTCCAGCCTTCTTTGTCTGCAATCTCGACATATTTTGTATGTTCATTTATTTTCGTATCTCGAGCAGATCCAAGGTTTATTTCCATGATCGTCTCCTTTTATTCAATCAATTTCCATATGTTGCGCTTCTTGTCTTCACTCATGATTGTTGGAGAAATTAGTTTTTCTCAACGAATTAATTGTAATTAAAGTGTCGTTAGGACATTTTTGGGCAAATATTTTTATATGTTACACCGTTCGGTTTTGAATGTTATTGAGATTATCACGAAGTGGGTTGCGCAAGCTTCACGATGATATATAACATTTGAAAAAACCAATTCATGGTGTGAATGATAAATTGGTGTGAAGTGAGGTTGTTGAAATGTGGTAAATGAGGTTTTAAACCCACATCCCACATGAGAAACCTATGGAAGTTAAATTCACTTTATAAGGAAAAGTGGTTCACATGGGTTTGAAATGTGTTACAAGTGTTGTGCCCCATGTAAGAACCTCATGCGCCCGCGCAGGGGTGTGCAAATCGAAGGTCTGTCGATACCAAAATAGCTCAAACTTGTGTGCGTATACGAATGTCGGACCAAAACACGCGGGCCTGACTGTAACAACTGCAATTACAGTAACAACCAGGTTTATTGCTGTAATAATAAAACCTGGATTGTCACAAGTCTCATTTCTGTGGCTATATAAAACAGATCAAAGCTTCCAAAAAACACACTCGAAAATCTCCTTCTCCCCTCTGCATTCATGCAAGTTTTTTTTCTTCTGCATTTACATTGCAGTCTGTCCAAGAGTTCTGTTGTAACCACTTTGTTTCGAAGGTTCTGCTTCTCTTGCTTCAAAGAAACAGAAGGATTGGGCGTTGTACCTTGGGAGTTCAATGTTCAAGAGGCATGAAGTTGTAAAAGGCGAGCACATTGAACTTAAGAGAAGCGGTACACTGCTGTCTCGTCCAGGATTAAATCCAAAACCGGTTGAGGTTCTGACTTTTTATTTTTCTTACTGTTTATTGTATAATTCTGCAGTCAAAACAATAGCTTTATTTTTTCTGTTCAGTCTTTTATCTTTCTGTGCTGTTACTTTTATTTATATCTGTTAAAAGTTATAAAACAATGTAAAAACAATTCTTTAGTAATGCAAAAAAAAATTAACAGTGTTAAGTTCAATATTATTTTTCTGTTGCTGTTTATATTAATTAATTACTAACTTGTGTTCTGTTTTTTATTATAGAAATGGAAAATACTGAAAATCGATATGTTGCAACAAACATTGGTACTAGTTCTGGAAATGTTCCGGTTGGAGTTCCAACTAGTGTGGTTCCCACTTTCGGGAATCAGACAAGCGGTACTGAGACCGTCTTCCCACCCTTTGTGGCTGCCATGCAAAACCAACCAATTCATTTTGGTCAGTTTGACAAACCCGAGAAGTTTAAGGGTGGCAGAAACTTTAAGTTGTGGAAGGAAAAAAATAATGTTTTACCTTACCACTCAACATCTGATTTAGTTTATCATTGAGGATAAACTTGTGGAGGACATTAATGATCCTTAATCTGAAACCACGATACAAGCGTGGATAAGTGCTGCCTACCTCTGTCGGCACAATATATTAATGAATTTAGATGATTCATTTTATCAGTTTACTATGGAAAAAGTACAGTAAAAGATTTATGGGAATCTCTTTTGAAAAAATATATTGTGGACGATGCGGAGTCCAAAAAGTTTATAGCCGCTCGTTTCCATGATTTTAGAATGGTGGATGGAAAGTCTGTTCTTGAACAGAGTGAAGAGCTTCAAAAGATATATCATGATCTTTCCGCTGAGGGCATGAGAATCAACGACTCTTTACAAGTGGCGTTGTGGATTGAGAAACTCCCTCCTTCTTGGGATGATTTCAAGCATTACCTGAAACATAAGAAGAAGGAAATGACTCTGGAAGATTTGATGTTGAAACTGAGGATTGAACAGGACTCAAGAAATATGAGTAAAAAGCTTAGTAGCTCTGTTGCTAAAGCAAATGTAGTTGAAACAGAAAACTCAAGGACTAATGCTAAGAGAAAGCGCCCAGATAAGTCTAAGGTTTCAAACTACAAATTTAATGGAACCTGCTATGTGTGTGGTAAACCTAACCACAAAACTAAGGATTTTCGTAATCGAGTTGCGGTAATCAACAAGAACAAGATAAACCTTTGTACTAGTAACCAAGAATCGGAATCAGAAGAATGGCCAAGCTAACGTGGCCGAAGATGGAAGAATGGACACTGGAATAGAAGACATGCATCTGGTAGCTTTCGTTTCAGAGGTAAACTTGGTTGGTGGAAACAAAAAAGAGTAGTTTGTTGATACGGGGGACAAGTGTCTTGACACTTGTCAACTAACACCTACTAAATTAGACACTTGTCAAAGGCCTATTCTTCATTGATTCCTATATATATACTATGGATTTGATGGCCAATTTGCTTGCCATTTCTTTCCGCGCCGCATAGCAGTCCCTAGGTGAGTTTTCGTTTCTTTTTCTCTCTTTCCTTGTTATTTTATTTTATTTTAAAACTCTTTATTTTATATATTGTATAATAAAGAATTAGTATATACTTAGTGAACAATGAAATCATTCCATGGCAGCCCTGTTATCCCTTTGAATCACCAATTTACTTAAAACTTCCGTGGATTTTATTGGCCATTTGTTTCTATTTATACCCATTTTTCCTCGGTCCATTATTTTATCATTTCTCATCACTCAATTTTTTTGCTTTTGTTTCCCTTTTGGTCCAAAAGTCTCAATTGTTATTCAATTTCAATTACTTACACAGATCATAATTTTATTTTGTAATTCATTATTGATTAGCAACCAAGCCTTGTGTGTTTACTTTAAATATAATCTCCAACTCAAGATAACCTTTCCTTATATCATCTATTTTTTGTTATAATATGTTATGTTTCTTATCGTATTCGGTTTGCACCCTTGAGAAGCCGAGGGTTAATTAAATACCCAATTTCATGAGCTTGTGCAATTTATTAGAACTCGGTAGTGTGAAGTAAGATATTAGGTTATTTACATATTTTATTTAATTGAGTTTATGGAGATTAATATTTTAATCATTTTATTTATTTATTATTGAATTATGGAGAATAATTTGGTTTTAGGATATGGATTGTTTTGGATCTCAAAGATATAGGCAGATTATCAGGTGAGTTTCGCAAACCGAAACTTACTGGATTTAAAGTGCTTACGATATGTTTATAAAATTATTCATTTTGTTTATAAAGTTATTCATTTTGACAAATGATTTTTTTTGGAAAATAGAAATTATTTATTCTTAAGAATTTGGTTATTTGTCAACTGCTTTAAATTGGAGAGGTTCTCCAATGTTTGTATAAAATGTGCATTAGAATTGCATAGGAGCGATGCTCCGGTTAAGAATATATGATTTTTGGAATAACATCTTTTTCGCAGGTTCGCTTAACACAGGGTAAGTTTCGGAAAATGCTTTGATATATGAAAACTGCATTGTTTTGGAAACCCATGTGCATTGTCATGGCATATTTAAGAAATTGTGCATTTTTGTTATATTTGGACTGGCGGACGGGTGAATATTTTGAATTAGATTTGAATATGATTATGTTGGTTGGCCTTTATGTTGGCCCTTTTGATTGTGAAATTTGCATTAAAACCCCGTTCCGACCAGCTTTGATTTGGATACGATTCAAAATTGATTTGATAGCCTGAAGCGTCAGTGGATTGCACTGTACATGGCTAGTCACCTGTGCTAGGGCCTCTTCTGCTGGCGTGGAACGCATTGACTCTGGATTGTGGTACCACGTGAAGGGGGGCGTAGTATTCGGGGAGGCTTAGGCCCAACCGGTATTGCGTTTATTTGAGTGGAACATCGTTTTGTGGTGTTCGGCTGCTCTGCGGCGAGTCAGGAGGGGCTCGATGTTGGAGTTAGTCACCAGGTGCGGACTGGTAGGTGCCTCAGTTTTCGTAGTCTGGTTTTGTGTTTGGGGAGGCATAAGGTATGAAATTCGAGCTCGTACTGGTGTGAGTCTGGTAATGACTTCGGGATCCGGACTTGTCTCCGTGAGCCCGACTTTGATTTGAGAACTATTTTGGAAACTCGGGTTTAGAGGCTACGTTGATATGTCTTGATTTGTTCAGACTTTTCGACTGCGCCTCTACCTTTCATGTGTTTTTGCATATGATTTTGAAACTCAATGGAAAATGGATTTGTTTGCACTGGGAATATTTTTGAAAATCATATGCATGCATTCACTAAAAGATCTTTGAAAATGACACTGACACACACGCAAACTCACTAGGCTTTCTGGCTCACACATGTTTTTGTGACATGTTTTCAGATAAAGCTGGTTCAGGACATGGAGCCATGAACCTCGTGACAATCTCTACTTAGAGTTTGAGGAAGCCATTGGCCATACACTATTATGCTTTTGGAAACCTTTATGTATCAGATCTACCTATGAGAATTACGTGTTTTAGTTGTTTACCCTGTAAGAGATAACTCTTCTTTATTATGTTTTTCTTGTTTGGTTTGGTTTTGTTTTTTTTTTATCCGAGCATTTGAGATTTTGTATATGTTAGTGCCGAGAGGCACGCAGACGCCCTACTCAGCCGCAGTGGACCCTAGCGGAGGGGTTATGGGTGTCACAAATGGTATCAGAGCGCTAGGGACATGATTTCTTTGGGAATGTTGGTTGGTCCCTCTACTTAATGTTTAGATGCAAATAAGACTAAGATAATTAATTACTTGCGGACATGTGATTGGATCATTAGTAGTTCTTATTTGCAGTGAACTACATGAGTTGTGATCATGGTTTAAATCTTTAAGTGTGAGATCTATCCTTAGTTCAGAAAAATTGAAGCTTATTTAAAGTATTTTTAGGTTCTAAACATTGAAAATCTAATTAGATGTTTCTTCTCCCAAAATTTGATTATGAATTAGTGGAAATAGAAGAGGAGAATAAGAAATTAGTCAAATGAAAAAGTAACAAGATTTCTTTAGATGAAGGATATACAAGATAGACGAATGATGGTTGCTCCAAATATTGTGGAGCTATATATAAACGGTGGAAAAATGGCTATATGGAATTATACCAAGACACAATGACATGTTATCTAGCCTGACAATAATAGTAGGGCATGTGAGCAGTACTCCACATTTTGAAATACATGCTCCCTAATTGATGATCACTTTTGATTTTCTGCTTGGGATAGTAGGTTTGTCAAATATTTTGGATTAGTTGCCACTTCATCTTTGCTCAGATGTGGCTTATGGATTATGGATGATAGTGTTCGACCTTTGTATAATTAGATGACCTAACTATTGTAAATAAAATTTTGGCTTGACTGATATCTTTAGGTAATTACTTTAGTAAGACGTTGATCTTGCTTACCTTTTGAAATTCTAGTAAGGATTCTTGGATATTCGATAGGTATATATTGAGTCTCATGTTTGTCACCTTCAACGATATATTCCCTTAGACTCGTTCTAATATTTTGTGCCTCAGAGGATGATGTTGGAAATTTCACATAACGAGATTTGGAATAGTAGAAAACGGAAACCCTTGCCTACACAAGTTCTAATAGGATTAGCTAAGTAGTTAATATTGAACGAGTAAGTTGTTAGAAATTGTCACTAGACTTGTAGGCTTGACAAAACTTATACCACCGTAAATAATGAAGCGGTAAAAAAATAATAATTAAGTTTTGAACCCTAGAATGTTGCAAGGTTGGACTATCCTTGGAATATAAGATGACGTATACTTACAATACTCTCTGGTATAAC
Organism: Vinca minor; assembly: GCA_026122235.1. Classification (NCBI taxonomy): domain Eukaryota; kingdom Viridiplantae; phylum Streptophyta; class Magnoliopsida; order Gentianales; family Apocynaceae; genus Vinca; species Vinca minor. The sequence goes on along the minus strand of JAOCZM010000111.1, from coordinate 2,652,054 downwards.
GATACAAAACGAAATTGGGGAAACTAGTCTTCCTTAGTTTAAGAAGATCTTATTGTGATTATTTTATTGGGGTATTAGAGGTTCAAGCTCAAATGAATGATACATGAATCTGAAGGATTTTTAAACCAAGATTTGAGAAGGAAAATGTCTATTTCGAATTAAGTTGAGGTATACTAACATATCATGTGTATTTATCTAGATTGATCATAATAGTATATTGTATGTGTATGCTCAACATCTTGAAATTTGGTCTTCCTAGCTGGTGACCTCTTTTGGTTTGTCACTTTAGATAGACATGTCCAATTTTTGCTCGGTATATCTTATGCATATTGGTTCTTGACCTTTGTATAGTTCCACGACCTAACTATTATGAATGAAACATAGACTTAGATTATACCTTAAAGTATTTCTATATTAAGACATTGATCTAGCATACTTCAAGAAATCTAAGGAATGACAATTGGATGTTCAATAAGTATATATGGAGTTTCTTGTTCATCACTCATAGTGATATATAACCTTATATTTGCTTCAGTACTTTGCTTCTAAGCATGATGCATGTAAAGTTCACATAGAGGGTGATTCGGAATAGTGAAAAATAGTAACCCGCCACCTAAACATGCTAGCAGTTCATATTGAACAAATGTGTTTTTGGAAACTTCCGGTGAATTGGTATACTTAAGAGAGCCCTTACTACTATGGCTGGTGAATATTTAGAGGAAAAAAAAAAATAAGTTGTGAACCTCATTTTTATGAGGCTGAATTACCATGGGAACAACAATTAGATTACTTTGACATACAATACTTTTCGAAACATAATTGGTGAAATTTTGCCGCCTCTAGTCTTATAAGATATACTTGTGCTTATTTGTTGAGGGCATTCGAGGTATGAGCTCAATGGATTAATTCGTGTATCTGAATTGATTTCTAAGAAGAATTTTAGGAATATATCTCTAGTTGGATTAAAGGGGAGAGAATGAAATTTTGCATTTATGGTAAGAAGACAATGGCACAATATGTAGCTAAGTTTAATTGACTCATCAAGTATTGTTTGAGATTAATAGATATAAATAAGACTACATGTTCATTAGGTTCTATATGGGAGTACAGTCTATGTTGGTTATAAGAAATTGCTTACAGATCTACTACTTTTGCCATTGAGGTTTATAACGTGACTCTATGCATGACTTATTTGTGTAAGCACTATCATCAGGTTGATCGCCTATGGAAGATTTAGATTTATAGGACAATGAATTATGATAGATAACTTTTTTGTATCAGAATCTAAGATAAAAGATGTTTTTTAGAAAGAAAAAAAATAAGGTTTGTAAAAGGTACTTAAGCTATCATATCCAACTAACTTAGTAAACCTTTATTAAATGGAATTCCAAGATTACTCTCCATAAGCTTTGACGACTTTACTCTTAAAATAAGAAATATAATTGAGTGCTTGACTGAAACTTGGAGTTAAACCTTTATTAAAGATATTATATGAATATTTGAGGGACTTTAACCGTTAGTTTAATGAGTTATTACAACATTTTTGTTTGTCTCTGCATGAATTAAATCGTACTTTTGAGTTATTCAGTTAATCAGTAAAGAATATCATAGATTCATCAAATGTTGAGTTGGTAACCTTGTGAGAACCCTTTAAGACACTAACGATAGTATGAAGTTCCTTAGGAATTAATGGCCGGATACTTGCAATGAGTTTTGTTATCTGACTGTTATCTGTATATAGTTGGCTTTGCAAGAGGCTAGCTTTGTCTCTTGGCTCTCTTCCTTCATGCTTGATCATAGAGCTTCACATATTGTCTTTAGTCATTAAGAAAAGATCTTCTAAATGTTGGTGGTGAAATTTAGATTTATATATTTGGATTTTTATATGCCCATATGATATTTTACATCTACGACCATATGCTTATTTATGCTTTTTGATTGTTACTACTGATATACATGTAAGGCTAACTTACCATAGTTAAGTTCATCAGGCTAGTTGAGGAAAACCATATGAGAATGTCAGGAGGAATGCAGTCCCCAACCACTTGAAGACGAAGCCTTAAAAAATTTATCTAGTGTTAGTCGTTTAACTTTTGTGATAATTAATGACCTCGTATGTGATATATAGAGGATAAAAGAATCCTTTAAGCTATTCTCATTGTGAGAAACTTACTAATAGTATATACTTGGGTTACAATAAGTTTTGCATAAGTTGGGATTTGCGGACAAAGAATGTCTCCCAAATTTGAACGTTTGAATCTATAAAGGTTTTAAAGAGTTATAACGATTAAAATCTTTGCCATACTGCATGATAATACTAGGTTTATCTTACAAGAAAATTAAAAGATAATTTGAAGTTAGAAACAGGTTTTACTCTGGAAGCTTATCTTATGTCTTTCCAAACGAGCAAATAATCTAACTCCTGATAAGGAAGTTAAGTTCAATGTGGAATTAGTATGTTTGAGCGGATCAATATTTTGAATGTCATATAGTATACGAGAATCTAACTCTATACAACGAAAGAGCTAATAGAGTTACCACAACTGACACTAGAACAACTATAGCAATGGTGTAATTTCTCAAGTATATCTCCTTACGAAATATCAGTTCTTTTTTGCCAAGGAAATATAGAAATCTAATGATACTATAGCTTATATGAAGATAAGGATAAGATAATCCTTAAGAACAAGTATTCGATACTATTGACTCAAGAGACATTTGGAGAACTATAAGGAACAGTGAATTCATAATAACAAGTGGGTTGATATTTGACTTGCTAGGAATTTTCCTATAGCTAATACATTAGAAATGCACATTTCAAGACTCTGAGTAAAAAGAGATGGATAATATCTTTTGTATTGGAATGATGTTAAAGTTCATTCTCCCTGGAAAAGGAGAAAATTGATGATTGGTGTATATGTGTGCATAAACATCTGATGAGTAGTCTATGTGGACTTCAAGTAGCCAAAAGTTGATACTATATGGTTATGCCAAAATCGAAGAATAGGCAAAGAATTAACTCGAGGTTGGGAAAGCATATTTATATCTTAATCTCTCACCAATGAAATATGGGGATTGAGCGAGAGGGAAGATTGAATCCAAGGTACATTGAGTAATTCATAATTAGTAACCGAGTTAGCGGGACATCATATGGTCAAGACATACTAGAGGATTTGACTACGATACATGTCTTACATACCTGAGCATATATAGAGTTTTGATTTGTTGAATTTGCAAGTTAATTTGACATACGAGCGGCAACTAAAACAATTATGGAGTATAATGTAAATGACTATGAGGGAATCATATTCTAATATGCAAAGTGATCTAGAGATATCTCGGAAAAGAAGAAGCAAATTTAATAAAACAAAAGAGTTTATATATGGAGGAAATAGTCCAAGTTATTATGTACGATTCTTCGAATTTCGAGGACGAAATTCTTTTAAGAGGGAAGGATTGTAACACCCCACTCCGTGAGCACTTTTATGTGTACCCATTTTAAGTCAGTTTTCGATTTGATATTCGATTTTGTGTTTTGAAAATTATAGTAATGACACAACTTTTATTTTAACAAGTTGGGATAAATTTTTAACAAAATTAACTGTGCAATCGAGATATGATTTTCACTTTAAAAGAATTTAATATATATATATATATATATATATATATATATATATATATAGTGCTTGAGGGACAAGTGTCTTGACACTTGTCAACTAACACCTACTAAATTAGACACTTGTCAAAGGCCTATTCTTCATTGATTCCTATATATATACTATGGATTTGATGGCCAATTTGCTTGCCATTTCTTTCCGCGCCGCATAGCAGTCCCTAGGTGAGTTTTCGTTTCTTTTTCTCTCTTTCCTTGTTATTTTATTTTATTTTAAAACTCTTTATTTTATATATTGTATAATAAAGAATTAGTATATACTTAGTGAACAATGAAATCATTCCATGGCAGCCCTGTTATCCCTTTGAATCACCAATTTACTTAAAACTTCCGTGGATTTTATTGGCCATTTGTTTCTATTTATACCCATTTTTCCTCGGTCCATTATTTTATCATTTCTCATCACTCAATTTTTTTGCTTTTGTTTCCCTTTTGGTCCAAAAGTCTCAATTGTTATTCAATTTCAATTTCTTACACAGATCATAATTTTATTTTGTAATTCATTATTGATTAGCAACCAAGCCTTGTGTGTTTACTTTAAATATAATCTCCAACTCAAGATAACCTTTCCTTATATCATCTATTTTTTGTTATAATATGTTATGTTTCTTATCGTATTCGGTTTGCAACCTTGAGAAGCCGAGGGTTAATTAAATACCCAATTTCATGAGCTTGTGCAATTTATTAGAACTCGGTAATGTGAAGTAAGATATTAGGTTATTTACATATTTTATTTAATTGAGTTTATGGAGATTAATATTTTAATCATTTTATTTATTTATTATTGAATTATGGAGAATTATTTGGTTTTAGGATATGGATTGTTTTGGATCTCAAAGATGTAGGCAGATTATCAGGTGAGTTTCGCAAACCGAAACTTACTGGATTTAAAGTGCTTACGATATGTTTATAAAATTATTCATTTTGTTTATAAAGTTATTCATTTTGACAAATGATTTTTTTTGGAAAATAGAAATTATTTATTCTTAAGAATTTGGTTATTTGTCAACTGCTTTAAATTGGAGAGGTTCTCCAATGTTTGTATAAAATGTGCATTAGAATTGCATAGGAGCGATGCTCCGGTTAAGAATATATGATTTTTGGAATAACATCTTTTTCGCAGGTTCGCTTAACACAGGGTAAGTTTTGGAAAATGCTTTGATATATGAAAACTGCATTGTTTTGGAAACCCATGTGCATTGTCATGGAATATTTGAGAAATTGTGCATTTTTGTTATATTTGGACTGGCGGACGGGTGAATATTTTGAATTAGATTTGAATATGATTATGTTAGTTGGCCTTTATGTTGGCCCTTTTGATTGTGAAATTTGCATTAAAACCTCGTTCCGACCAGCTTTGATTTGGATACGATTCAAAATTGATTTGATAGCCTGAAGCGTCAGTGGATTGCACTGTACATGGCTAGTCACCTGTGCTAGGGCCTCTTCTGCTGGCGTGGAACACATAGACTCTGGATTGTGGTACCACGTGAAGGGGGCGTAGTATTCGGGGAGGCTTAGGCCCAACCGGTATTGCCTTTATTTGTGTGGAACATCGTTTTGTGGTGTTCGGTTGCTCTGCGGCGAGTCAAGAGGGGCTCGACGTTGGAGTTAGTCACCAGGTGCGGATTGGTAGGTGCCCCAGTTTTCGTAGTCTGGTTTTGTGTTTGTGGAGGCATAAGGTATGAAATTCGAGCTCGTACTGGTGTGAGGCTGATAATGACTTCGGGATCCGGACTTGTCTCCGTGAGCCCGACTTTGATTTGAGAACTATTTTGGAAACTCGGGTTTAGAGGCAATTGACAGTGAAATAACTTCAATTCTTCAAAACCATACATGGGGACTTGTGAAACTTCCACCAGGTTGTAAAGCATTAGGTCACAAATGGATCTTTAAAAGAAAGATGAGACATGATGGTACAATTGACAAGTACAAGGGAAGACTTGTAATTAAGGGATACAGGCAAACTGAAGGTGTCGATTATTTTGACACATATGCCCCCTGTATCTAGAAAAACATCAATCAGGCCAATTATTGATTTTGCAGCCTTGTTTGATTTTGAGATCCATCAAATGGATGTGAAAACAACTTTCCTTAACAGGGAACTGGAAGAAGAAATTTACATGGAACAACCTGAAGGATATGTTGTCCAGGCCAAGAAAACAAGGTGTGTAGACTTGTCAAATTACTATATGGATTAAAACAAGCACCTAAACAATGGCATGAGAAATTTGATAGTGTAATGCTATCAATTGTTTTTCAAATAAACCAGAGTGATAAATGTGTCTACGTGAAAGGAAGCAAAAACGACTATGTAATAGTCTGTCTCTACGTAGATGACATGATTATTGTTGGTAACAAAGAAAAGCATTAAAGTTACCAAGAAATTGTTGTCGTAAAACTTCGATATGAAGGATATGGGACATGCTGATGTAATACTCGGAATGAAGATTACCAAAACATCATATGGATATTCACTTTCTCAAAGTCATTATGTTGAAAAAATATTTGACAATTTTGATAAAATAAGTGATTTAATTGCGAGAACACCCATGGAAGTAGGTGCTAATTTTCACAAGAATCGTGGAGAATGTGTGCGACAACTTGAATATTCTAGTATCATATGCAGTCTAATGTATCTCATGGACTGCACTAGACCAGATATTGAAAATTCAGTCAACGGACTGGTGAGATATACAAGTAATCACAGTTATGAGCATTGGAAAGCGTTAGTTAGAGTACTTAGATATATAATGTACACTGCTAACTATTGATTTTTTTATACTAGATATCCAGCTGTACTTGAAGGGTACACTGATGCGAATTGGATAGCAGACTCCAAAAATATAAATCCACAAGTGGATACATTTTTGTAACAGGAGGTGCATCGGTTTCATGGAAATCATGCAAACAAACTTGTATTGCGAGATCAACTATGGAATTAGAATTCATAGCTATGGATCTAGCAGGCGAAGAGGCTGAATGGTTACGTGGATTTTTGGAAGATGTTCCAATGTTTTCAAAACCAATTGCCACCAATTAGCTTACATTGTGAAAGCATATCAGCTATTGGTAGAGCAAAGAATAATGTGTATAGTGGGAAGTCTAGACAAATACGTTGTAGACATAAATCCGTAAAGAAACTTTTGAAAGCCGCTGTTATAGCTTTGGACTTTTTGAGATCCAAAGAAAATATAGCAGATCCATTAAACAAAGGTCTAACGAGAGATCTTGTAAAGTTTTCATCGAGGGGAATGGGGATGAAGTCCGTAAAATTGATTACCACTCATGATGGAAACCCTACCTGAATTGTAAAGCCCAATTTGCAGGTTCAAAGGGACAACTGAATTGTGTGTGTGTGTGTGTGTGTGTGTGTGGGGGAGGGGGGGAGTCGAACAAAGCATTCGAGAAAAGAGTTCCCACCTCATTCTTAAAGTGAAAGAGTGATAGACCTGCCCATTGAAGGAAAAACGATAGTTTTCAATGATCGTTATACGTATTATGTGAAGTATGACAGGATACTTCTAATAAAAGATCACTTATATTGAATGTAAAGGGGCCACTTCTATGAGATGACTTCAGGGCTAAATCTCTAGAGCATTCGATGAACATTTTCAAGGCAGTCCAGGGCCAAAATGGACAAAAACGAAAGAATCGATTAACATTATATAGAAATCGTTGTGTGAGTATCGTTGTCTTGGTACACACAAAATGCTGAACAGTTCAAGGCATCGCGTCCACTGGTTAGCAAGTGTATCCGGTGATATTTAACTATGGAAGGTTCAAGGCTTACAACTACGTATCCCGAAGCAATGAATTCTCGCCGAACTCTTTCATTGCATTACATGTGCATTTTTAAAAAATATTTTTCATTAATGTGGGGGATTGTTGGAGAAATTGGTTTTTCTCAAAGAATTAATTGTAATTAAAGTGTCGTGAGGATATTTTTTGGGTCAATATTATTATATGTTACACCGTTCGATTTTGAATGTTATTGAGATTATCACGAAGTTGGTTGCACAAGTTTCGTGATGATATATAACATGTGAGAAAACCAATTCATGGAAGTGAAATTCACTTTATAAGGAAAATTGGTTCACATGGGTTTGAAATGTGTTACCAATATTATGCCTCATGTAAGAACCTCGCGCGCGCCCGCGCAGGGGTGTGTGTGTGCAAATCGAAGGTATGTCGATACCAAAATAGCTCGAACTTGTATGCGGGCGTGATCTGTGTACACGAATGCTGGACCGAAACTCGCGGACCTGATTAGCCCACGTTTTGCTACTGGCTTGAATTTTTGGTGTTCAAATTTTGCTGTAACAGCCAGAATTAATCTGAGCATTATGACTGTAACAGCTGCAATTATAGTAACAACCAGGTTTATTAATGTAATAAATCCTGGACCGTCACAAGTCTCCTTTTTGTGGCTATATAAAGCAGACCAAAGCTGCTAGAAAACACTCTCGAAAATCTTCTTCTCCCCTCTGCATTCTGCAAGTTTTTTTTCTTCTGCATTTACATATCAATCTGTCCAAGAGTTTCTGTTGTTACCGCTTCGATTTGAAGGTTCTGCTTCTCTTTCTTCAAAGAAATAGAAGGATTGGGCGTTGAACCTTGGGAGTTCAGTGTCCAAGAGGCCCAAAGTTGTAAAAGGCGAGCATATTGAACTTAAGGGGAAATGGTACACTGTTGTCTCGTCCAGGATTAAATCCAAAACCGGTTGAGGTTCTTACTTTTTATTTTTCTGACTGTTTTCTGCATAATTCTTTAGTCAAAATAGTAGTTGTGTTTTTTCTGTTCAGTCTTTTATCTTTCTGTACTGTTACGTTTATATATATCGGTTAAAAGTTATAAAACAGTGCACAAACAATTTTTGAGTAATACATAAAATTTTCAACAATGATACCTCTAAGAAACTTAGTGTTTAGCGTGCAATCTTTAAGAAACTTCAAGGCTCCATCATATTCAATATAACAAATAATTTGGGTTATAGAACAATAGTATCCACATCATATGACCTAATGTCCTCCGAAAATATCGCGACGATCCCGGGGGCTCCTCGCCGAATAGTGAACTGGCGGTGAGCGATGAAGCCTCAGCGGAAGAGGCAGATCAATTGGCTAGGAGCGTCAAGAAATACAAAAGGCATCTGAATGGAGACACAGTCTCGTACCCTGAATTCCGGTTTACCGCCCGGAGTCAGCAGCGTAGCCAAGAGACGATAGGGACTATGACAGGGCTACCCTGTACCCCACGTGGTCAGGCGTTGTCCAGCGGCTAACCACCAAACCTGATATTTATACGGGGGAGGGCGAGGATGACGGCGAAGGTGATACTCAGTGTGACGGGGTGTGGAATGAGTCACTAGGGGAAGAGCATACTGTAGATCGCTGCCCACAGATGTGCGTGTCCTTGGAAGAGATGCGGCGGCTATGCCGGCCCTGGCGTAGGGCTTTGGAGATCCGGGTACTTGGAAGGACAGTCACATTTAGGATTCTATTACAACGGATGAAGAAGCTTTGGAAATTAGAATGGGATTCGGATGTTATTGATTTGGAGGGGGGATGCTATGCCGTGCGTTTTTATTCCAAACGGGATTATCTATGTGTTTTGGCGGATGGTCCGTGGATGGTTTTGGGCCACTATGTTACTGTAATGAAATGGCGGCTGGATTTTCGTCCTACTAATCAGGTCTCAACGACCATGGTCTGGGTAAGATTTCCCCTTCTCCCTTTGAATTTCTTTGATGAAGTGTTTCTGATGGCTTTGAGTAATCTCATTGGGCGGGCGGTTAAAGTAGATAGAACCACTATGCTTGCAATGCGTGGAAAATACGCTAGGATTTGCGTAGAAGTTGATTTGAGTAAGCCTTTAATACCGCATGTAGCAATTGGCACTAAAATTCAGAGAGTGGAATATGAGGGCTTGCATTTTATTTGCTTTACATGCGGCCAATATGGACACCGGGAAGAAGTTTGTAAATCTAAGGATATGGATCAGGGGGTTGGCAGTGGGACTGGGGATGTAGTAATATCTTCTGATTTAGGGAAAGTTGATGAGGGGATGAAGCAAGGTCCGGGTCCGTGCTGGCAAAAGAAGTTGGTACCTTTGGCCCATTGATGGTACCAAAGAATGTAGTTCGACGTCGTCCGGTGGTGGTGACTGCTCAGCCACGCTAGACAGGGCAGGGGGTAATGGAGGGGTTGTGGCCGGGGAACGGGATGGAAGGGTGAATTTACCGGTTACTCAGGGGAAGCATAAGGCTATTTCGGTAGGTTTGAAGGCAAAACAACGGAATGAAGGGGGTAAAGATAATCATGACTCGAATAAGGTGGGGATGGGTAGGGGAATGTTCTTCTAGGGGGTTCACAGTTCCAGATACTAAGGACCTTACTGGGGATGGGGAGGACTTGGAGGAGGTGGAGGTGTTGAGGGACCGGGTCCAAGCGGTTGTTGGGCCGGCCCAGGAAAAAAGAAAGGGCCAAATCCACAAGTGGCCTGATGTGGGTAAAGTGTGGGTGGGGAGTGTCAGTGGGCTTTCGATAGAGGGGTTGGGGAAGGGGAGAGGCTCTGGTCCGTATGATGACAAGAGGGAATGGCAACAACGCCTAGGCCCAGTAGCTAGAGGGACTGGGCAAAGGGGGAAGGTGTTAGTAGTGCCCTAGGACCATTAGCATATGTTGTACGTTTTATATCTATTTGAGCATTTCATATGAATAGTTATTTTTGCTTATGAACATCAAATGCGTGATTTGATAGTAAAACTCATTTGCTTATGTAATTACTATTCTAGTTGTCCATAGTTTTATGTAATCTATTTTACAATGAAATAAAACTAGTATGATGTTTGATTGATGATTACGTTTTACTAATCATGTGTAATGATTACAAATCATATCATATATGCAATGTATTGAGATATATCGTACCGGACGTGATCCGTTAGAGAAGTAATACTTCATGGTCCTTAGTCATAACTATTACTTCCTCAATACTATTTTAGAATCCTTAGACCTTATGTCTCCATTTGATTCTAGCATGAGTGGAGCCACGTTTTGACTCAGTCGTACGTTGCTTTTAATCGAGTAATCAATACGATTGATGATCGGATGTAGTGTCCTATCATGGCTTGAATGTGAGAGGCATTGTAAGGAATTTGTCCCTCTCTTATTAGAGATAGATATCCATGGGCCCCTCGATAGGGAAAGACTGTTTAAATGCATGGCCGTGCTCAAATGTATTTAATAAAGTGGTTATTAAATATTGTTTGTTGGAACAGTCTACTTGGAGATCGAGCATAAATATAATTAAGCTTAATAAGGGTGACGACTAACATGCCTTATGCTTAATTAGGATATCGCGAGACAAAGTGATTAAATAGTGGATTGACATTAGGTTCCGTTGTAAATTCATTCACTTTGGGTAGTCACAATGTCCTGCTAGGGGCCGCTTGTGATTTATGAACTCACACTACTACTAAGTGTGTTTTCATTGCCATTGTGATATGAACCTACATGGTCACACGCATAAACGACCTAACGAGCTTCATGTCCAGATTCAATGAATCTATAATGTGTCTAGGTTCATTGTATCTGACATTCATTTTTCCTGAGAATAATAAAGCGTTATTATTCGAATTATAGATAAGGGGTATTTTCGGTATTTGGTTATAGCTGGATTACGTGGGAGTTATTATCCGATAAAGACTCCACTACCAGTAGAAGTCTAGAGGACGTGGGAGTTAAAGACTCCCATTGCCGAGAGAAGTTGAGGACGTGAGAGTTAGTTCTGGATGATCTCTTGGCCGAAACCCTAGCTAAGTTAATGCTTTCAGCCGAAATACCAAAAAGACTTAGAAAAATCGTTTTCTATTCTGCCTCTCCCTTTTCTCTCTAATTCCCAAAACTTGGAAAAACGAAGAGCTAGCAATCACTGTTCGTTTTCGCGTGGATACTGGTAGAGGGACATTCCGCAAAGGGAATTCTGTTGGTGGCAGCAACGTATCCAAGAAACAACATCTTCCATTCAAGAATCAGATTCTTGAACCCAAAACGTAAGTCTTTTTCTTGCTGTTTTCGATTCGTTTTGTATGAGCGGATCCTTCAGGGGAGGACTCATGGGTGTTTGGAACGAGTTTCCGCCCATGAATCCCTTCAAAAGGGGCGTCTGGACAGTCCATGGCCTTTGGGGAGGGATCGAATTGGGCCGGGGGATGCTGGAGCCAGCCAGTGCGAAATGGTCATGCCAGATTGGATGACTCTTTCGACCCAGACAATGGTATGACTGATACGGTACCGGAAACAGGGGCAAATGGTATGGAGTTTAATACTCAGAATGGGTTAAATGAGCCTATAGTACATGAGAGTGTTGGGATTACACATAAGGAACAAAGACCGCCTGATATAGGTGGTATGGTAGGGGCCTCCCCCATGGATTCCGAATCTTCTTAAATATTTTTTATGTCGATTATCACTTGGAATTGTAGGGGTGCGAGTTCGAATCGTTTTCTAAGGGCATTGACCGAAATTCAGCGTGCTCATAATCGATGTATGGTGGTGTTGGTGGAAACGAACGTTCATAGTGATCGTGCTAGTAGAGTTATGAAACGGTGTAGTCTGGATAAGTGTATCGCGGCAGAGGCTAGGGGATTTTCAGGCGGGATTTGGGTTCTATGGGACAGTTCTCGTATAAACCTAACTTTATTGGCAATGAATGATCAAGTGGTCACGATGGCGGTTAGAACAGGTAGTCAAGTGGAGTGGGTTCTGTCGGCAATATATGCTTTACCAAGAGCATATTATCGGAACCAGTTATGGGCATATTTGGAGAGATTGCGAGGGGCTATTCATGGGGCATGGTTAATTGTGGGAGACTTTAATCAGGTTCTACAGCAGGCAGATAAACAGGGTGGAAGGGGTGTGAACTGGGCAAATGCGGGAAAATTGCAACAAATGGTGGAAAGGTGTGAGTTTATTGATCTGGGATTTTCAGGTAATCGTTTTACATGGCAGGGGAATAGACATGGGTCTATCGTTCTTGAGCGACTAGATCGGGCTTGGGCCAATGAACTATGGCGTCATCGGCTTCCTCATGCATTAATACACCATCTTCCACGGTTGCATTCAGACCACAGCCCAATCTTAGTCAACTTGGTGGAGGCTCGGTTAATTGGTCAACAACAGCGGCCGTTCAGGATGGAGGCCGCCTGGTTCCGTCATCCGAATTTTGAGCAACTGATAAAGAACATTGGGGCCTATCGGAGAATGGGCTGCTCGACACTATCGAACATCAATCGGGTAAGGTGCAGAGATGGAACACGGAGGTTTTCGGAAATATTTTCTATAGAAAAAAGCGTTGTCTTGCACGCTTGGCTGCGATACAAAGATGCTTGCAGAGTAGACTGTCGGAAAGGTTGATGGACTTACATCAAAAGGTGTTGGAGGAATACCATGAGATACTTAAACAGGAAGAAGTGTTTTGGTTTCAAAAATCAAGGGCTCAATGGATATTAGAGGGGGAAAATAATTCTAGATACTTTCATACTAAAACTCTGATACGAAGGTGGTAGGCCTTCGGGATGGGGCCGGAGAGTGGTGTGAGGAGCCGCAAGCTTTGAAACGAATGGTTCGTGATTTTTACGTTAATCTCTACACGGCAGAGGATTGTGCGGAGTGCCCGGAGATGGTGTTGGCATTTTCGCAGCTGACAGAGGAGGAATCTATGGGTCTAAATGGACAAATTTTAATAGACGATGTGAAGGAGGCGGTGTTCGGTATGGGTGCATACAAGGCACCAGGTCCAGATGGTCTGTTACCGTTATTCTTTCAGAAATATTGGGCGATTGTAGGTGAGTCGAGTAACGAAATTTATATTACAAATTTTTTAGAGTGGCCATATCCCACCTTCTTTAAATTCAACGTTGATAACCTTGATCCCCAAGAAGGAGAAATCTGAGTTCATTACCCAGTTTCGCCCAATCTCACTTTGTAATGTACTCATGAAAGTGGTCACTAAGATTATTGCTACCCGGCTCAAGCCTCTTATGGCTCGCCTTACAGGTGACCACCAAAGTAGCTTCATACAAGGGCGACAGGCACCGGATAACATTGTAGTGGCACAAGAGATTATGCATAGTATGCGTATGAAACGGGGAAGGCGGGGATACATGGCTATGAAAGTTTATCTCGAAAAGGCATATGATCGTATCAGTTGGGGTTTTCTTAGCCAAGTGGTGAAACATGTGGGTTTTAATGAGAAAATGAGTAGTATTGTAATGCAATGTGTGACTTCGGCGTCTTTGTCGGTTTTATGGAATGGGGATAAAACGGAGAGTTTCCAACCTACGAGGGGGGTACGGCAAGGTGATCCACTCTCCCCGTATCTTTTTGTCTTATGCATGGAGACTCTTGCCCATGAGGTGGACCGTGTAGTGGAGCAGGGAATGTGGAAGCCGGTGAAGGTAACACGGAACGGACCAGGGATTTTCGCATTTATTTTTTGCAGACGATTTACTATTGTTTGGGGAGGCAAGTTTTGCACAAGCTCGGATTATGGAAGAAACTATGCGAAAATTTTGTGCCTGGTCGGAGAGAGAGAGAGAGAGAGAGAGAGAGAGTAAGCCTTGAGAAGTCTTCCTTATTTTGCTCACCTAATACTGATGAGGACATGGCTAAAGGTCTCTCGCTGGCGTTTGGGGCTCCACTAACGGAAGATTTTGGTATTTATCTGGGGGTACCACTACTACATCGCCGGGTGAATGCATCGACATATGGCTACCTCGTGGGTAAAGTACGCAAGAAAGTGGAGGGGGTGGAAGCAACGATATTTTTCTATTGATGCACGTGCCATATTAGTAAAGACGGTAGCCTCGGCAATCCCCCGTTACGTAATGCAGACGACTAGACTGCCGGTAACAAGTGTGGAACAATTGGAAAAGGTAAGTCGACAATTTTTTTGGGGGGATCAAGAGGATAAAAATCGACTTCATGTGGTGGCATGGAGAGATATATGTAAACCAAAGGCGGAGGGGGGTTTGGGCTTTCGATTGATCAAAGAAGAGAATATGCTTAGTTTATGTAAGTTGGCATGGAGGTTCTTATCTAATCCAACCGCTCTATGGTGCAGGATTTTGGGATCGAAATATGGGGGCTTATTTGAGGATAAAGGTAGGAAGACAGTCTCTCATACATGGTGGAGTATGTTGTAGGGGGCCTAGCTACTAGGGGAAGGGGTATCATGGCGGATTGGGAATGGGAGGAGGATCTCATTTTGGTATGATCACTGGCTGCCATGTGGTAGGCTAGCAGAGAAATGCTTAGGTTCTGTGCCGGAAGAGCTGCATAGGGCTCGAGCATGCGAATTTTGGAGAGATGGAGTTGGATGGGATTTGAGGGTGCTAGCAGGCCTGTTACCGGCGGCAGTCTTGCAGATCTTGGGTTTAGCAGTTATCAATACCGACGAAGTGGATGCCCCAGTGTGAGGGAATACAGCCTCTGGCGAGTTTACGACAAAATCGGGGTATAGTTTGCTTATGGAATATGTAGTGGGTGATCAAATGGTGGAGTGGAATCGTGTATGGCACGGTAAAGGGAGGTTACGCCATGTCATGTTGATATGGATGATTCGGCTAGATCGGTTGAAGACTAAGAAACTGCTTTTTGATAGACGGGTAACTAATGATCTGATTTGTGACATTTGTGGTTTGCATATGGAAACTACATTACACGCAGTCCGGGACTGTGCATGGGTGCAAGAAACATGGGAAAGTTTAGCAAGTTCGGGTTGTCCCAGGAACTTCTTTGCATGTTCGTCGCCGATGGATTGGGTGGATCTCGCCCTCAAGCTGGGACCGAGTAGTGCACAGGAGGGGCAGTGCGACTGGGAAATATTGTTTCACAGGACCGTGTACCGTATATGGTGGCGGCGTAATTCTTTATTATTTGAGGAAGGGTTCCAACTGTTAGTAGTGCCCTAGGACCATTAACACATGTTGTGCGTTTTGTTATCTTTTTGAGCAAGTAATTGAATAGTTAATTTTGCTTTTGATTATCAAATGTGTGATTTGATAGTAAAACT
The DNA here is from genome assembly GCA_026122235.1 of Vinca minor. Taxonomy (NCBI): domain Eukaryota; kingdom Viridiplantae; phylum Streptophyta; class Magnoliopsida; order Gentianales; family Apocynaceae; genus Vinca; species Vinca minor. Next base: position 2,636,303 of record JAOCZM010000111.1, on the reverse strand, counting down.
CATTAGCTTATGTAATTACCATTCTAGAAGTCCCTAGTTTTATGTAATGCTTAATTACTATGAAATAAAACTAGTATGATTGTTGATTGATGATCTTGTTTTACTGATCATGTGTAATGGATACAAATCACATCATAGATGCAATATATAGGGATACATTGTATTGGACGTGATCCGTCAGAGAAGTAATACTTCATGGTCATAAGTCATAAGTATTACTTCCTCAATACTATTTTAGAATCCTTAGACCTTATGTCTTCATTGATTCTAGTATGAATGGAGCCACGTTTTGACTCGATCGGACGTTACTTGTAACAGAGTAATCAATACGACCGATGATCGGATGTAGTGTCCTATCATAGCTTGAATGTGAGAGACATTGTAAGGAATTTGTCCCTCTCTATTAGTAGAGAGAGATATCCATGGGCCCCTCGATAGGGAAAAGACTGTTTAAATGTATGGCCGTGCTCAAATGTGTTTGATAAAGTGGTTATCAAATGCTATTTGTCAAAAGCAATCTACCTGCAGATCGAAAGCATAAATATAATTAAGCTTAATAAGGGTGACGACCACCATGCCTTATGCTTAATTAGGGATATCGCGAGACAAAGGGATTAAATAGTGGATTGATATTAGGTTCCGTTGTATATTCATTCACTTTGGGTAGTCACAATGTCCCTGCTAGGGACCGCTTGTGATTTATGGACTCACACTACTACTAAGTGTGTTTTCATTGCCATTGTGAGATGAACCTACTGTGGTCACACGCATAGGCAGAGCTAACGAAGCTTTATGTCCGCATTCAATGAATCTAGAATGTGTCTAGGTTCATTGTATCTGACATTTGTCTTTCTGGAAATAATAAAGTGTTTATTATTCGAATTAGAGATAGGGGCAATTTCGGTATTTTACCTATAGCTGGGATTACGTGGGAGTTATTATCCGATAAGGACTCCCACTACCAGCAGAAGTCTAAGAGACGTGGGAGTTGAGGACTCCCATTGCCGAGAGGAGTTGAGGACGTGAGAGTTAGTTCTGGGAACAAACTCTCACACCCTATATAATAAACTCTTGGCCGAAACCCTAGACCTCAATTCTTTTAGCCGAAATTAACCAAGAAACCCGAAATTAGATTTCGCTTTCAGCCTCTCCCTTTTCTCTCTAATTCCCGAAAAAGCAGAAAAAGACGAAGAGCTAGCAATCGCTGCCCGTTTAGTCAGCGTGGATACCGGTAGAGGGACTTTCCTCAAGGGAGATCAATTGGTGGCAGATTAGCATCCAAGAAACGCCATCCTCCATTCAAAAAGCAGCTTCTTGAATCCGTAAAATGTAAGTTTTTACCGCTATTTTCGATTCGTTTCATATGAGCGGATCCTTCAAGGGAGGATCCATGGGTATTTGGAACGAGTTTCCGCCCATGAATCCCTTCACCAACTTCCCCTGGTTCATGAGAGGGTGCGGATTGTGCATGATATGGTTAGGGAGATGAAATTGGCTCCTGAGATTGTTCAGAAAGTGCTTTATCTTACTGTGTAATTTTTGAGGTTATTTTAATATACATCCATTTATACAAAAAAATAATAATAATAATTTGGGTTATAGAAATTAGTCTTTTTATCTCATTTGATTGATTCACCTATCATGAAATTATTGTCAAAAGAAATCTGGATAGCATGCTTCCATAAGGGATAAACTTTCCTTCTTGATGCAGTCCAAGATATGTTGTATCAGAATGTGCCCAAAATTAATTTTCTTCTCTTCAAAGAGTTTTTTTTCATAATGACCATTTTCATAAAACTTAACTCTGGTTGTTGTTTTTTCTTTTTTAAGACAGTAAACATTTAAGCAATTTTTTTTTCTTTTAAAAAAAAAATTTAATCAAGTAATCTACTTCTTCAGACAAACGGTTGATAGCTCGCAATGAAGGCTGATTTTAACGGCTAGGAATCTTCTGTGCCCATCCGAGTGTCCATTTCCCTGTCCCACCAATAAGAAAATGACATGTATTAAATTTTTAATTAAAAATTATAAACTAAAAGAAATAGTGGAACCCACGGAAAAAAAATATATATACGTGACAAATATCTATTCGTAAAGATACAGAAGGGGACACAAAACGGGGATATGCCATTTTTTGCCCATTTTAGCAGTGCCTTCTATACTATTAAGTGCCAAAGAGCTAAATAATTTCGAGTATTACAAGTCTAAGACAGTCTTAGTTGATACTCCCTCCATTCTCATTTAATTGTCGTTTAGAAAATATATAGGTATCTAAATTAATTGTTATTTAATATTCTTTTATTAGTTGTCAACAATTTATTTTAATTATACCCTAAAAACATTAAGCACCTGAAAGCAATGAAAAAGATGTCAGGTTTTGTATTGTAAAAAAAGAGAAGGGTAATATTGTAAAATTTGACCTAAAATATAGCATCCTTAATTTACCCAAATTGTCTGAAACAACCTATAAATAGAATGGAGGGAGGGGGGAGATTGCATGGGCCTGGCCCAGCTTTTCCTGATTGGTCATGACATGGCACCCAAATGTGGAGGAGAAACATTTTTGTCTAGGACGGAAGTCCCACTTCCGTCTCGGGTTGAGGACGGAAGTCACTGACGTGGCGGTTTTCCCTATGCGCCTCGCCACGTCAGCGAGGACGGAAGTGGGTCCCACCCGGCCGAAAAAACCCACTTCCGTCCTCAACCCGAGACGGAAGTGGGACTTCCGTCCTCACCCGGCCGAAAAAACCCTACAAACCCTAACTTGGCCCCGTGACATTGAGGACGGGATAGCCACTTCCGTCTTCAAATTGCAGGCTATTTGCAGTGTCTGGTCACTTCTCACTTTTTCTTTTTTGACCATGCAACCTCGCCAGAAATTTCTGAACGATTTTGGCACTTTCTTTCGCATTTCTGACCGATTTTCAGAGACTTGTCCAATTCAAATACTTAATTTTAGAATTTCCCATTACATCTATAAATTCCCCATCAAAACCTCTCCACAATCTACCACATTCTCAATCCCATAAAAACCTATCCTCTTCACAATTCCTTTTTTCCAGATTTCTTTCTACAAAAACCCTATCCTCCTTAATGGCCAACTTTCCCGAATTTATTCAAAAAGAAATGCGCAAAAAATTCAAGGATGTTGATTTTACAAGAGAATGGCCTGCTGAATACGAGGAGTTTTTAATAGAAATTTGTTATGATTTTAGTACACAGGTTACCCTTGGTGAAAAAACGTTGGTCCGATTGCTACAATGAAATTGTTTACGGAATGAATTTTGTGACCGGGGGCAATTCTCAATTGCGATGATCGACGCCGGCCTAGGAAAACTGCGTAGGCGGTTTTGGGATTTCGAAGCACTTACTCACAAACCTTGGTTCAAGTACGACGGTAGGACGAACATTGTTGATGTGGACGGTGCTGAGGCCCAGTGGGAGGAATACGTTGCTGTAAGTTGCATGTAATTACGGCACACTGTATTAATTCAATGTTTTCATAACTAAATGTTTTGTTTATATAACTCTGTCTTAGGCTAATCCAAGGGCTAAGCTGTAGAAGGACTTTAGAATTTTCCTTTATCCTTCTCTGCCATATTTTTGGGTACTAAGGAAGAGGATTCGTGGACGAAGCCGGACAATGTTCAAGATCACCTGAAGAGGTAACTGTGGAGGCTCCCCCTGACTACCCGATGTCGGATGCATCGTGCAGCAACACTTTTTCTTGGAAAATGATTGAGCCAAAGTTTCGAAAGAATTAGGGTTTGAAGAATCGGGACTTTGTATTCTTCAATGTTGGATGTAAATTTGTTTCTCAGAATTTAATGGAATTCTCAGTTTTTTGATATTTGAAAGTTCAGAAATGATTAATATTTGAAAAACACTGAAAATAATAATTATAATATGAACACGCAGGTAAAAAATTTCTAATACATTAATGGAAGAGGGTATAAAATGGACTTTATCGGAGAGGGTATAAAATGAATTGGACAAGTCTCTGAAAATCGGTCAGTGATGCGAACGAAAGTGCCAAAACCGTTCAGAAATTTCCGGCGAAGTTGCATGGTCAAAAAAGCAAAAGTGCGAAAAGACTAGACACTGCAAATAGCTTGCAATTTGAGGACGGAAGTGGCAATTCCGTCCTCAAAGTCACGGGGCCATGTTAGGGTTTTTGGCACAAAGTTATCGCCGGTTGAGGACGGAAGACGGAAGTCCCACTTCCGTCCTCAACCGACAGAAACTTTTTCCCCAGCAGACATTTGTGACCTGATTTCTCTATAAAATCCAATACTCTCCCATCCATTTTTCTTACCCCAAACTACATTCCCCAATCAATTTGTTACAAGCAAACCCATCATTCCTCAACCCCATATTTTGTTTTTATAAAAAATGGCACTTGAATGTCCGATGAGATTGTATTTATATTTCGACCACAATATAGTGTACGAAAATGGTGGTTATCCCTGTTTTGCGGAGCCAAGCAAAAGAAGTTTGGAAGTTATACAAAGGCTTTCATAGAATATGTCGGCGCAAAGGAGTGGAGCTTTCTAGTGTCACTGTTCGGCTAATAATGATTCGTCCATTCTTCATGCCGACGTACAACATGGTGATGTACGATGTTGTCAACCTTAACGACGAAGAAGGTTTAGACACTTTGTGGGGAATCCAAACGGATTTCAAACTACAAGGGATTCATGTTGGTGCCTTGTTAGAACTTGTGCAGAGACATGTAGATAGCTTTGTAATACCGACAACAGAATTTGCACCGGAGGCACAATTTGTTCCGGAACCATTTTTTTCGGAGCCAAATCCAATACCAACTATGCCCCCACCGTCTTCATACGAACCCTATAAAGATAATTCGGTCGTGGGTTCTTTGGGTCCAATATCCGACATTGAAGGCGTTCCGGAAACGGAAGACGACTTGGCCGACGATAGTGCCGGCGAACACGAGGACGACGGGGTCGAGGAAGATACAGAGGCGGTAGCGGAAGATGCCAACCCTGAAATCCAACAACAAACCGCTGGACCGAGTACTGAAGAGACGGTCCAAAGGCCTGAACCAACTACATCTACCTCCGCCCCGGCCATTCCAGAATGGAATTTGCCATCATACGGTAACTATGCTAATTTTACATGCTGGAATGATATGGGTTCCATGGAACCTGTCCCTGAACTAACATACGGGGGAGAAAGAATTAAAACATGGAATCCCAATATTCCCAAAATAAGCTTGGGGATGCAATTCAAGGATAAACGCGAGGCAATGTTGGCAGTTAACGTGTAGCCGATGTAGTTGGTACATTCGCGTAAACCATAGCAGGGTGGATGGAATGTGGAAGGTTACCAAGCTAAACCAGGCCCGCCCACTACTGCTTGATGGACCAAAACAAAAAACGCAACATGTCCTCCAGCTACATTAGGGTAAAAATCCTACACCTTGTACAGGCTGATCCTGAAATATCTGTTAAATTGAGTAGGGCTTCTTGTGAAAATAATATGAGTTTGACTTGTAACTATAGAAAAGCTTGGTATGCCCTCCGAAATGCTATAGAAACACTTTTTGGTACTTGGAAATCAACTTTTCAGGTACTGCCCCATTATATGCGGGCAATAAATTATTCAAACCCGGGTGCAATAGTCAAATTTCTTTACCACCCACGAGAAACCGCAAATGGCCCCAAGGTGTTCAGGTCATTGTTCAGGACTTTTAAACCGTTGGTTGACGGTTACCGGTGGTGCCGACCTATAATTTCAATTGATGGGACACACCTTAGGGGGAATTATAAAGGGACACTCCTGGTTGCAAGCACTCTGGATGCTAACAACCAAATTTTACCCCTTGCTTTTGCGTTGGTCGATTCAGAGGCAACTTCCACTTGGTCATGGTTCCTTAAGAACTTAAGGGACCATGTTGTGAAAGACCTTCAAGTGTGTCTTATCAGCGATCGTCATGCCGACATTCTTAGTGCCGTGGCTAGCTTCCCCTGATGGCAACCCCCAATGGCAGTGCACCGATACTGCCTTAGGCATTACAGGTCCAATTTCCACACTCATTCGAAAAACAAAGAATTGAAAGATTGTGTGTGGATTGTTGCAACCCAAAAGAAAAAGGTTAAGTGCGATTTTTATCTTGAGCGTATCAAACAAAAAGATGAGGATGCATTTAACTGGTTGATGTAGCAACCCAAAGAGTTGTGGACTTTGGCATACGACGGGGGAATGCGTTTCGGTTGCATGACTACAACATGTCTGAGGCGTTTAACAGCGTTCTGAAGCAGTCTAGAGCGCTGCCTTTGAAAGCGCTCGTGGAGATGATTAGTTTCAAGCTTGTACATTATTTTGACACACACCGGCAAGACGCTAATAGTTGTCAAACGCCTTTCCCTAAGAGGATATTGGAGCAATATTTCGCGTACGAACAAAAAGCAACAAGTCTGACTGTGCAACGACACCACAAGGACCAAGGTATCTATAGGGTCATGTCCCGACATAGAGGACCGGGTGACGGTGAAAAAATATACACGGTCAACTTATCAGCTCGTGCATGTACCTGTGATAAGTGGTCTACTTATTCAACTACATGCTCCCATGTCATTGCTGTGTGCAAATCCATCAGGGAGGATGCTTCTAAATATATCCACCATGTTTATTCTCTCATCATTATAGGAATACGTACAAGTCCATTTTATATCCTGTACTTGATCCCGTTCATTGGAGACCTCCCCCTTTTGATATGACATATCTGTTAGAGGAATAACCGGGTCTAAACAGGTTATGCAGCGGAAATAAATCGACCCGCCTCTAATAGGATCTTTCACGAGTAAGAACCTTAGACTATAGGATAGTATTATACACTTTCGAAGTGCGGAAATTGTGCAAGCGGTTTCGGTTGTCACGAACGGAACACCACCAACGCAGGCTCCGCCTCTCCCAATATCCACTCGATCTTCCGGGGATGGTCCTCTACCGCTTGGTGCTAGCCAATGCCTCGTAGAAGTCTTGAAGACACTCTTCAAGATGGAGTATATATATGGTGGATATAGGACCTTTCGAAGAACAAAAACAGTTTTCTTACTTCTTTTCTATTAGCCAAAGCTAGAAAACAATTATCTAGAAAAGCTGTCTTTTCTTTCTATTCAATCTCTATTGAATGCTCTCTCTTTTTTCTCTCTTCTCTAAGCTCTAAAAAGCTGGAGAAAATGACTTAGAATGCTACGAAAAATCAGCATTTTTCTTAGTCATTCAAGGGATAGTGGGGAGAGTGAAAGGGGAAAGTGGGAGATCATGGAGGAAACCACTACTCCACATTCTCCACCACTTCAACCTCCTTCTAAGAGATTAGAGCTGGAAAATATATCCAATTTTCCAGCCATAAGGTCGGTCCAAATGGGTTGGTCGGCCCAATCATATTGGTCGGCCTAACCCGATTAAGGCCCAATCCAAGCCCGGCCCGAAGCCCAATCAAATTGGCGCACCTTAGATTAAATGTACTCCAACAAGCCCAATCCAGTTGATCTATGAGTGCGACCCAGGAGGTATCTATGATGTTGGCCGTGACATCATATGTCACAGGTAATGAGAGGTATCTAGCAACGCATCATTACCCCCAATTCATAAATATATGGTGACTATCATAATCACATCATTTGACATTTGTATTTAAATCCTTTTGTCCTTGATATCTAGATTGAACACAAGTCATGGAAAAAGTCACACTTGTATTGTACAATCTTTTAGTTTCTTGATTCGCGAGTAGACTAATCAAATGACATCAATATCATATACTGATTCATTTGTTCATGGCCATGAATTAGTCAGACTCTATCAAAGAGGCCCAAGATATCGCTCTCGCTATATAGGAGGGACAAATCGCTTTCGCATCCCATTCATCACGAACAAGATTCGTGATATACCCAATAAATGCCTTTATTGCTCACCCTCATTACGGATAGCGTTTAACATTATCAAAGCATAACACTAGCCATGCAAGAACTCTTGTGAGACCTCAAGTCGAAGGATCTCATATACAACCCAGTCAAAAATTGAGAAACACCGTTGACTATTATATAACAACCCATGGTGTGTTTCTCATGTCGGGTCTGTCCAGTATAATGATTCTCTAATCATATATACCCGTGTGACGATCCGATATCTTATATCAATCACTCTGCACATACTAGTCTTACGCATTATTATTGTCCTCGAAGATTCCATAATAATGTTTGACTAGGGACGTTTCAGAATCATAACAATTATGAATACTATTCTAAGGACATATTATTTTATTATGTTTTTAAGAACGCAGAAACATAAAAATAATACTGAAATTTATGCCTTTTTTATTCATCAAAATGAAAATTACATAAATACGATACAATAATCTCCCACTTGCACTAAAGACCCAAAATCGTCTACTGATTGGTCTTTAAGGGCATACTAATGACTATCTCTAAAGATCAGCCCTCCAGATATCGGATACCCATGGAGCTAGTGTGACGATCATGCTGCTGCTGCGACAGTGGCTTCGTCAGTGGATCGGCGACATTGTCTGCCGAATCTACTCTACATATATGCACGTCACCTCTTTCTATAATCTCGCGGATTAGGTGAAAACGCCGTAGTACATGTTTGGACCTCTGGTGAGATCTAGGTTCCCTAGATTATGAAATAGCCCCATTGTTGTCACAATAGAGGTCTATCGGGTTCACAATACTAGGAACCACATCGAGGTCAGAAATAAATTTCCTGATCCAAACTGCCTCCTTAGCTGCTATGTACTTGGCCTCTGTAATAGAATCTGCGATGGTCGATTGCTTTGAACTGCGCCAGCTCACAGCACCTACATTCAAGTTAAACACATATCCCGATTGCGATCGGAAATCATCTCTGTCGGTTTGGAAACTAGCATCGGTGTAACCACTTACAACGAGCTCATCCGCCCCTCCATAAATCAAGAATGTATCCTTAGTCCTTCGCAAGTACTTGAGGATATTCTTGGTCGAGATCTAGTGACGTTCACCATAATTAGGCGGTATCCGCTCGTAAGGCTTAAGGCAAACGAGACATCCAGGGCGAGTACATAACATGGCGTACATGATGGATCCTATGGCGAAGCATAAGGGATCTCTTTCATGCGTTCTAATTCGGCGAGCGTTTTAGAACAACTGTTTGTTCGACGAGAATAGTACCATGTGCCATAGGACAAAGGCCGCTTCTTAGACTCTTGCATGCTAAACCGCTTTAGCACCTTGTCTATATATGTATTCGACTTAGACCAATGAGTCTCTGGATCGATCTCTATAGATCTTGACTCCCATAATATAGTCGGCATCGCCTAAGTCTTTCATAGAGAAACACGCACTCAACCAAGCCTTGACGGGACTTTAAGGTTGGTATGTCGTTTCCAATGAGTAGTATGTCATCTACATACAAAACCCGGGGAATACGATTGAGCTCCCACTAACATTCTTGTAAACACAAGGCTCATCCTCATTTCTAATGAAGCCAAACTCATGGGACGACATCATTAAAGCGGATGTTCCGGCTGAGAAGCTTTCGCTTGAGTCCATAAATGGATCTCTGAAGCGTACATACTTTTCCGGCATTCTCTGGGAATGACAAAACCTTCGGTCGTGTCATATACACATCCTCTTCAAGTTTTCCATTAAGGAAAGCGGTTTTGACATCCATTTGCCGATTTCATAGTCATAGTAAGCTGCGATAGCAAGCAAAATCCGAATGGACTTGAACATAACTACGGGGAAAAGGTCTCGTCATAGTCAATACCATGAACTTGTTTGAAACCTTTCGCGACCGGTCGCCCCTTATGCGTTTGTACATTCCCTTCCATGTCGGTTTTAATCTTAAAAACCCATTTACACCCTATAGGAGTTACCCTTCAGGGTGGATCAACCAAGATCCAGGACTTGGTTTGTGTACATGGAGTCCATTTCGAATATCATGGCCTCAAGCCATTTCTCGAATCCAGGGCTATTAATTGCCTGTTTGTAGGTTAAAGGTTCATCGTGATCCACAAACATAACATCACCATGTTCTGTTCAGTAAAGGTAATGAAGTAGAGGCAACCACCCCTTGCATGTATATTAAAAGGGCCACACACATCACTATGTATTAGTCCTAATAAAGCATCGGCTCTCTCACCTAGCTTAGTGAAAGGTGATGCCGTCATCTTACCCAACAAACAAGATTCGCATCGATCATAAGATATGAAGTCAAATGATTCCAACAGCCCATCTTTATGGAGCTTGGATATACGGTCTTTGTTTATGTGGCCTAAGCGACAATGTCAGAGGTATGTCGGATTAGAATCATTAGTCTTAATCCTTTTTGTATTTATATTTAAAATTGTCATATCAAGGTCTAAAATATATAGACCATTAATCAAAGAGGCGCTTGCATAAAAAATATTATCCAAAAATAACGACAATCGTTGGTTTTTGATTGAAATCTCAAAACCTTTCTTGTCCAAACAAGAAATTTAAATAATATTCTTAGTTAAACTTGGTACATAGAAACAGTTTTCTAAACCCAAAACAAGCCCTGTAGGCAAAGTAAAAGTACAAGTCCCTACGACTAGAGACTGCAACACGTGCTCAGTTGCCAACTCGTAGTTCCACTTCACCCTTTGCCAACTCTCTACTCTTTTGCGGTCCACGCACATTAGTACAAATGTGAGAACCACATCCGGTATCAAGTACCCAAGAAGTAGTTGTATTTAAATTGATATCAATCACATTAATATCAACAACATAAATACCTGAGCCCAAAACAACATTTGCTTTCTCCTTTTCCAGCCTTTTTCCTGCAATATAGCTTTTGCAGTTCCTTTTCCAGTGACCCTTTTCACCACAGTGATGACAGATAGAGTCCTTGGCTACACCACCATTAGATTTCAATGCATTGTTGAAAGTGGTTTGCTTGCCCTTGGGCTTACCTTTCGGTTTGCCTTTGGATTTCACAAAACCTTTGCCTTTGCCCTTTTCGCACCATCGGTATGGTGTTGGGCTTGGACTTGCCTATTTCCTTCTCGGGAAGACCTCGGCATGTTCAACAACTCGAGCGATGGCTTGTCAATTTCATTCATGTGATAATTAGAATGAAGCTGATTTCGAATGACTCGAGCAACGATTGCAAGATCAAATCGGTCGGCGACTCTTTGCCCCAAAGGAAATCCCAGTTTTTCAAGGTTCTGAACATAACCTATCATCTTAAGAACGTGAGTTCCTACTGGCATTCCTTCAGACATTTTGCATTGAAAAGGAGATTTCGATACATCGAATCTCTCCTGGCGTGCTTGTCCCTGATATAGTTGCTTCAGGTGAGCCAGCATCTCATAAGCCCCCATGTCCTCATGTTGCTTCTAAAGCTCAGAGTTAATGGTGGCAAACATGAGGCTAGACACATCTAAAGCATCACTACAATGCTTCTGATAAGCACTTCTTTCAGTGGTCGAAGCGCGAGCCTCTGGTGTATCAGGAATATGCTGTTCTAGAACATACAGCTTTCTTTCATGCTTGAGAACGATTCTCAAGTTCTGAACCCGATCGAGGAAGTTAACTCCCTCTAATTTGTCCTTCTCAAGGACGAGACGCGATGATAGTGTTTGGTTTGAATTTGCCATTTTTCTACAACAAAATACATATGCAAAGTAAGTACTAGATAAAAGAAATCATTATTAGGTCTTTTATCTTTTTTAATAATTTCTCCCACTATTTTCTTCGAGTGAATAACCCTCATTATCAACTCGTAAAGTTAGATTAACTTTCTAGCGGGCCAAGATCCATATTTCACCTCGTTACAAGTCGACTTTGGTGATCGCCCAAAACTTAGTTATTTAGGTAGGCAACGTTTGCCAATTACATCAAATTATGTAATTCTTGGTTAGTTGAGTGAATAACATTTATTCAAGCGTATCATTATACACTTTTCTCAACTCTTTTGCCTCTAGATCCTCAATCCATTTATTGAGACAATCCGAGTTAACTAGGACCCTAAGTTTTTGCCGGCGGATATCACAAATTATCCTTCGCGCCTCACTCAGGATAGACACGTATGTACGGCTTTGGCATGTCCCATACTAATGTCGATCTAGGCCTTGACGAGGGCCAAACTTAGGAAGGTACTAATTAATATTTAATTGAGGGGTTTTGTTTTTAACAATCTCACTGAGAAAAGCATAAATAAAAGCAGTTTATGCTTATATACATATGCATCCAATACATAAAAGTAAAAATGCAATAGTAATCGCCATATCCTATTCGGTTTTCCAAGCCCGATGGAAAAACCGTGAAGTCAATCTAAGGGTGTGTAAAGAAAAATTCTATTTTACACCGTCTTGACCTTCAAGTGGTTGTCTCCAAATCATCATCATTCGTTTGTACCTTATCCTAATCTAGAATTACATAATTCTAAGAAAACCTCGAGTTACATTCGAGGGGATTTGATGAGAAGAGAATTACAACTTTTGATAAAAAGAGATAGGCACGATCACGCGGATCGTATTTATAAAATAAACCAACGAGGGTAAAGGCGATTACTATGCATCATGCTCAACTAACATAACAATTTATGAAAAAATGAGCAACCAGACAAAATGAACATTTCAAATTTCTGTTTTGATTCGGTGGGACCGGCCACCATGCTCGGTCGTCCGAACAAAGTACTGAGAGTACTCGGTTGACCAGAACATACATTGAGGTCGACCGAACAGAGTACTAAGAGCACTCGGTTGACCAAAATTCTCATACATAAAAATGATACAAAAACATGTCATGCATGATATACAACATTTCTAGCAATCCTAAGGCATGCAAAATATAGATTCATAATCCATATTAAAATACTATAGCACATTAAGTCTATAGGGTACTCGTGAGTGGCTCTGATACCACTGTTAGAGGAATAACCGGGTCTAAACAGGTTATGCAGCGGAAATAAATCGACCCGCCTCTAATAGGATCTTTCACGAGTAAGAACCTTAGACTATGGGATATTATTATACCTTTCGAAGTGCGGAAATCGTCTAAAACGGTTTCAGTTGTCACGAATGGAACACCACCAACGCAGGCTCCGCCTCTCCCAATATCCACTCGATCTTCCGGGGATGGTCCTCTACCGCTTGGTGCTAGCCAACGCCTCGTAGAAGTCTTGAAGACACTCTTCAAGATGGAGTATATATATATGGTGGATATAGGACCTTTCGAAGAACAAGAAACAGTTTTATTACTTCTTTTCTATTAGCCAAAGCTAGAAAACAAGTATCTAGAAAAGCTGTATTTTCTTTCTATTCAATCTCTATTGAATGCTCTCTTTTTTTTCTCTCTTCTCTAAGCTCTAAAAAAGCTGGAGAAAATGATTTAGAATGCTAGGAAAATCAGCATTTTTCTTAGTCATTCAAGGGATAGTGGGGAGAGTGAAAGGGGGAAGTGGTAGATCATGGAGGAAACCACTCCTCCACATTCTCCACCACTTCAACCTCTTTCTAAGAGATAAGAGCTGGAAAATATATCCAATTTTCCAGCCATAAAGTCGGTCCAAATGGGTTGGTCGGCCCAATCATATTGGTCGGCCCAACCCGACTGCCCGGCCCAATCGAATTGGCGCACCTTAGATTAAATGTACTCCAACAATATCACCCTCCTAACATGAAATCTACGCAGGTGGGTCGACCTCAAAGGCGGAGATTTCAAATGCCTACGAACACAGAGAACAAGGGCACTGAAAGGTTAAAGAAGTGCGGCCACTGTAAGCGAGTCGGTCACAACCGGAAGACTTGCCCCATGTTAGCACATCTTCACCAACCACCTCCTCCACATTAATTGTATTTAAATTCTACTAAATTGTAATAGTTTAGAATGTATAAAGTTGTTTTAAATGTGCTCGATTTTTTTCATTCAATATCCGAAAATTGCTTACATTACAATTACCTATAATTAAAGTTGACGTAATAAATTGTCAAAATCATCATTCCTGGCCCTATAATCAAGGATATCGTAAGGGGCTGGATGAATTTGTACATGGTCACCGCGGTGTAATCTTGAAAACACAACAAACTCATCCCACCCCAAAAAAAAGTAATCGTCTCCGCCTTCGTCTCTAGTTGCTTGCAGTGTCAATTTGTTTCCATGAAGATTGCGCATGTGTAGTACTTCGGGGATTCCAAGCTGCATTCTAACACATCATTGCATGTACTGCCTACATATCCACTGTACCCAGGAAACAACATTACAACACATAATTGTAAAATTAACGATTTTATTACTAAAATTTTAATATTACTAAACGTACGGTACGGGGTGTCAATCGAGCTATGTGAGCTGAGCTTGGCTGAGCTGAGCTCAGCTCACATAAAAATTGAAAAGCTCACGCTCAGCCCGGAAAAGCTCATAAACCTTGAGCTCACGCTTAGCTCACATTTTAACACGAGCTCGAGCTTACCTCACGAGCTTCCCAAGCTCATTTATATGGGTGAAAATCCTCTGTCCCCGTCCGTGTATGTCCCCGTGTTTCTAACCAATCAGAATTTACTATATAAATATTTGTTTTAATTATATATACACATGGTGAATTGTGATTGGTTGGGGACACGGGGACATACACGAACGGGGACAGAGGATTTTTTGCCCATTTATATTAGCCAAAAAACAAAAATCCTGTCTCAAGAATAGTATAATATAATGAATCTTAAAATTAAATTCTAGAATACAAAAAAAGAAGCAAAAGTCCCAGAATTGTTTGATATGCTAATAAAAGGAGTTTATATTAAAAAGCAAGAGAACCCATGCTATTAGCCTGAAGGGCAAAATATTCTATGTTGTTTTGATGATAACAAACCATTGATAGTTCTAATGTTTGTGTGAGCATGTTCTTTATAATAGGATCCTTAGCACTCACATCAACATTGATGAAAATGGTAAGTTAGCTTCTTGTGTAAACTAAGGTATGTATGTTACACACAAGAAAGCTACATATAATGGAAGGAAGGAGGAAAGGAGGTTGGTTGGGATATAGGGCTCTTCAAAGAGTCCCTAATGCAATGGCAAAAGAACTTATCATGCTAGTGCTTATGTCTCTCGTTCCACTCCCGGTTTTATCTTCTAAGCACTAGTCTCGCTCTTATATGTTCTTGTCTTATCTTTTGCCTTGCTTCCTTGCACTTAAATTAACCATATTCTATCTAATTACATCAAAGTTTGTCATAATCAAAAAGGGGGAGATTGTAAGCCCTAAGGGTGAACGAACTCGATTTTTGATAATGGACAAACACTTGATGTTGTGTCTAATGTTTTATATCTTTGTGATAGAATATCGGAACTTATAATGGAAGCTCTAAGTACTTCAATCAAGCCATGATCAAGATTCAAAGTCATATTATTCAAGGCTCATCTTTCAAGATTGAAGATTGAAGACTTAGGTTTGGTTAGATTAGCTTTGTCATTATAAATCGTTATCTTATAAGCTCTAACCAATGCTCTCATGAACATAAGTTCTACACTCAAGTCTTGCATGTTTTCATAAACACGTTTTCAAAAGGCTAAAGATTCAAAATGATTCTCATATGTGTTCATATCTCAAAAGCCTTTGATTTCAAAGTATAAGTCTTTTAAAACGGTTTTCTAAATGCTCTTACTTGTTACATATTGAGAAAACCTTTTAGACTTCAATAGATTTCAAAACGTGTGAAAAATCAACATCTCTCAAAGCTCAGAAGGTCGGATCATCCGAGCTTTCCTCGGATCAACCGAAGAGAAACAGAGAGGTGAAAATATTGGCTTCGGTCGACCTATGGGTTGGGTCGGTCGACCGACCTAGGTTAGGCTCAACCGAGGTGGTGCTTCGGTCAACCGAGGTCTCAGTTCGGTCAACCGAACTCTGCGATAACTAGCCGTTATTTGACCGTTGCAGAGTCGTTTTTCAGCCTATTTTTGAAATGTATATATACTCTAAAGCTGAGAATGATTCTAAGGACTTGCATATACAACATAGATTGATTTCTTATCAAGTCTAAACACCGTCAAAGCAAAAAACACTTCATTTCCATGATATAAATCATTCAAATGTGTTATTTCAAAAAGCAAGACAAAGAGTGGAATTCATATGTTCTAAAGAGCCAACAATTCTTGTACTTCAAAGGTATATATCTTTCACTTAGAAGAGTGAACAACCTTGTTATTTAACCCATCTTATTCCCTTTCTTAGTGATAGGGTTAATCTTGTAAAAGTCCTACTTTGTGTGGGCAAGTAACTCTTAGTGAGTTTGTGTATTGTGGTTGTGTTGTAAAACTCTTAGTGAGTTAGCCACAATTGTAAAAAAGTCTTCTTAGTGAAGTTGTTGAAAATCCTTGGGTGCGGCTCAAGGTAGTGGATGTAGATTCTAAGTGAATCGAACCACTCTAAATCCTTTGTCTTGTGATTGGCTTTCGTATTGCTTTAATCATCTTGCTCAAACCTACACTAGCATTGAATAGATTCGAAAAAGTTTGCAAGATCAACTAAAACCCAATTCACCCCCCCTCTTGTGTTTTACACATGCACTTAAAAATCAATGAGCCCATTGTTTGAGTATTTAGTTTATCAACAATATCACCCTCCGCCATCTCCTCCACCACTCACCCCTCATTCTTCTTCTCATCATTCTTCTCCAAAAAGAAAAAAGAAAAACTGAAAAAAGAAAACCAATTCGTTTCTCTTGAGATAATCACTATTTATGCCCCTGTGTTTACTTTCAAAAGCAACTGTTACCCCTCAGGATTATATATCGTGCCATTTGTGTCCCCAACAATTTACGGGGTGCCATTTATGCCCAAAAATGGCGGAATCCTCATTCCTTCCCCAGCCACTCACCCCCACGCCACTCACTCGCATTTGTTGGGTTTTTTTTTTTCTCTCTTCATGTTCTTAGCTCATTTTCTTTGTTGTTCTTTGTGATGTTTAGATGTATTTGTGAAATGGAGTTTAAGTGAAGAAATTGGTAGAGGAGGAGGCGGCGGTGGCTTTGGTGGTGGTGGGGATAGGTGGTTGTTCTTGAAATTGGTAGTGGTAGGAGAGGGGTGGGAAGGAATGGGGGAGGGTTTGTTCTTTGTGATGTTTAGATGCTTCTGTGAAATGGAGTTTAAGTGAAGAAATTGATGGAGGAGGAGGCGGCGTCGGCTTTGGTGGTGGTGAGGATAGGTGGTTGTTCTTGAAATTGGTAGTGGTGGGAGAGGGGTGGGGAGGAATGGGGGATGGTTTGTTTTTGTTTTTAATTAAAAATATGAATGGACGAAATTGCCCCTGAAAATATGCTTGTGCGGTTCGCACATGTGCAACACCGCCTCTTTTCTCCGGACGCCGCCACTTTTGGGCATAAATGGCACCCCGTAAGTTGTTGGGGATACAAATGGCACGATATATTCCATAGGGGTAACAGTTGCTTTTGAAAAATAACTCAGGGGCATAAATAGTGATTATCTCATAATTATAATTTATATAAGTCTTTTTTTAATTAGTAGTATTATTATTATTATTATTATATATATATAATATTTTAATTATATTAATCTTATTCGGGTTCGAGCTTTTTTTCGGGTGAGTGGGGTCAAGCTCACGCTCGGCTCACATAAGCGAGCTTCGATATTAAGCTCGAGGCTCAGCTCACGCTCACATTACCTCAGCTCACGCTCACATTTTTTCGAGCTATGTGAGCCGGGTTCGGGCCGGCCCGAACCCGTTGACACCCCTAAACGCACCGGTTTGGAAAGTGCCGAATATGTTTTGTAAATGTCTATTCGAAAACTCTGCCGGAAAAATGCCCCGTCTGAGGGATGCGATAATTCTCCCTTCAAGTAACCTATCCCGGGCCCTCCCTTAACATAAATATCTAATACATTCATTGGAGATGGTATAAAATGAACTTTATTTGTGGGACGAATATTGTTGTCACACAAAAATTGTTGCAATCCTCCGTCTAGGTAGTACGTGTCATCTATTTTGGTTACATAGACGCACCATTGATTCCCAAAGTCGTCCTTCAAGTAGACACAACTTGCTAACCCGAAACCAGTTTGCTCCAACCAACTTTTGTACTTCGATGGAAGACGCTACAAATAGAAAATGATGAGTTAGATAGCTAAACACATTTCATAGAAGAAAAACTTACTCAGTACTAAATAGAATACTACCATTTTTCCATCGGCTTGATTTCCAACCGCAATTCTAAATTGGTGTCTGAAATACTCTTCCAGGGCGGGATCCATTTCGCTATTCATTTTGAAATAATATTAAGGAGGATATGGTTTTTGTAGAAATAAATCTGGAAAAAAGGAATTGTGAAGAGGATAGGGGTTTTATGGGTTTGAGAATGTGGTAGATTGTGGAGAGGTTTTGAGGGGGTATTTATAGATGTAATGGGAAATTCTAAAATTAAGTATTTGAATTGGACAAGTCTCTGAAAATCGGTCAGAAATGCGAACGAAAGTGCCAAAACCGTTCAGAAATTTCTGGCGAGGTTGCATGGTCAAAAAAGCAAGAGTGAGAAGTGACCAGACACTGCAAATAGCCTGCAATTTGAGGACGGAAGTGGCAATTCCGTCCTCAATGTCACGGGGCCAAGTTAGGGTTTATAGGATTTTTTCGGCGGCGGGTGAGGGACGTGGCGAGGCGCGTAGGGAAAACCGCCACGTAAGCGAGGACAACCCGAGACGGAAGTGGGACTTCCGTCCTCCACTTATTGGTGCCATGTCATGACCAATCAGGAAAAGTTGGGCCAGGCCCATGCAATCCCCTGGAATCCAGAAGTCAATTTGGCCAGCAACACATTCTGAACCAGTGGAGCCATATGAACTGAACTTCTTGATGGCATTCTCAACCCCAAAAACTCGAGCAGATTTTCCACGTACAAGTTCCATTGGATATGGGTTTTTCTTCTGAGGCATTATATTTCTTCCAGTTGAAACTGAATCACTAGGAGTGATGAATCCAAATTCTTCTGATGCCCACAATACCCTTTCTTCGACGAGTCGAGAAAGATGAATTGCAATAATGGAGTTTGCAGAAAGGAGCTTTTTAACAAAATCCCTATCAGAAACTGCATCAATGTTGTTCCTTAGTGGAGCAGTGAATCCCAATGCATTCGATGTCATAAATCGATCAATAGTCACCGAAAACAAAAGATACGGACGAAACAGCTACATCGTCAATTTAATCAATTATGAGCAAGAGGGATGTAGACAATTTCTTTAATAAACCATCTAATTTTGACTTTTGGTAGTTTTGTCCTCTTTTTGGATTAAAGATTAGTAGAATGTAATCTCCAGGCGAAGGCAAATAAGGGGTCTAAAACAGAGTCCTTAACATTGAAAAACAATCATTTTCCAAGGTAACATCATAGCTTATGGAACAATGTGGAACAGAAATGCAGACTGTAACTGCTCAATGTATGCTAAGAGAAGATGTTGAAGAAGAATAGGTTGTGCTCTTTGCAAATGAGTATATCGAGGAACAATCAATCCCGTCATTCTTTACTGCAAGTTTCAACATTGCAACTTGAAGACGCATAATGCAGGCAATAATTGTATCAGTAGCATCCCGGCTATTGGGAATTAACCAGAGTTTCATATGCGAGCAACCGAATAACAGTAATGTAAAAAACTGAACAGAAGAAGAATAAAGACACCGAGAATTTTTAACGTGAAAACCCTCTTTGAATCAGAGGGAAAACCCACAGGACAGGCTCAGAAAAATTTCAATATATGGTAAATTGAATACATATAATATCGAGTTTCTCACGCTCACTCAATTTTTTTTCTCCCCTGTATTTAATCCCGGTACCTCACAATTTTACCACTCTAGTACCCTCAAAAGGAATACTAATTTTCCACACTCAAACTGGTGTGTCCTCACTGAGAAACTCTCTATTTTCTCTCCAGAGCATAAAAGTATGTTGCTCTCGTTTTGGTGTGTTTTCAGCTCTTGCAAATGAGCTCTATTTATAGCAGATAAAGAGGGGACAATGGCCCTTGAAAAATGGTAGGCAGCCCCATTGTGATTCAAGTTCACACTGTAAATTCAAAGTGCACCAATTGCCAATTAACTTCATCTGCCAACCACCACTAGTTTCACTTTGGTAGACCAACTATTCATCAAATAGTTTCTTTGACAAATATGAGCTGAATATTCTGACACCGGCACTACAGGCGAAGTCAGTGCAGACTTGGTCATTCTGACTCCGGGCTGTATGGAGCTTCTTTACTGGTTCACCAACTAAGTCGGTAATGGCTGCTTCAATGTTCATATGATATCGATATGCTTTGTAAGCAAATGATACGTAGCATTCTTACTTAAGTCCAAAGAACTTTGACTATCACAGAAAATTTCGGACCCATTCTGCTTCATTCCCAATTGTTGAAGAAATATCTTCAACCATAGAATCTCTTTCCTTGCTTCTGCAACTGCAATATACTCAACTTCAGTTGTTGATAAGGCAACACACTTTTGCAATTTTGATTGCCATGAGATAGTTCCCCCTGGAAAAGTAAATAAGTATCCTGAAGAAGATTTCCTACGATCCAGGTCTCCAGCCATATCTGCATTTGTACAGCCTTGTAGAATAGGTTCTCCTCCTCCAAAATATAAACACATTTTGGAACTACCTCGAAGGTACTTCAAGATCCACTTGACAACTTCCCAATGGTCTTTTCCTGGATTTGAAAGAAATCTGCTAACCACTTCAACTGCATGAGCAATATCTGGTCGGGTACACAACATTGCATACATTAAACTTCCAACTGCAGACGAATAAGGAACTTTAGACATATCTTTCTTTCCTTCAGGTGTAGTTGGACAACTTATCTTACTAAGCTTGAAATGGTTGGCCAATGGTGTAGTAACTAGTTTAGCATTCATCATAGCAAATCTCTGCAAGACCCGATCCACGTACTTTTCTTGAGATAACCAGAGTTTTCTGGCTTTCCTGTCTCTCTGGATCTGCACTACAAGAATTTGTCTTGCTTGGCCTAGATCTTTCATGTCGAAAGACATAGACAACTCCTTCTTCAAGTCCTCGATCATTTGCTTGTCATGACCTACAATCAACATGTCATCTACATACATAAAAAGAATAATGAATTTCTCACCGGGAAATTGCTTGATATACACACAATGATGTGTGTCATTTTTGGTATATTTGTGACTCGACATGAAAGAGTCAAATTTCTTATATCACTGTTGAGGAGCTTGCTTCAGTCCATATAGAATTTTGTTCAACTTGCAGACCATCTGCTCATTCCCTACGACAACGAATCCTTCTAGTTGTTCCACGTACATTTTCTCCTCCAAATCACCATGGAGAAATGATGTCATGACATCAAGTTGCTCCAGTTCAAGATCCATACTGGCAACCATTCCCAGTATCACTCGTATTGAACTCATTTTCACTACTAGTGAGAAAATCTCGTCAAAGTCGATCCCATGCTTTTGAGCAAACTCTTTGACCACCAGCCGCGCTTTGTATTTCCGCAACTTGACTCCGTCTTTCTTCAGCTTGAACACCCATTTGTTCTTGAGTGCTCTCCTTTCTTTAGCGAATTCATTTCTGCCTGCATAGCTTTGACCCAAGAGTCTTTGTCGTTTGAAGACTATACCTCTTGAAAATCCTTCGGGTCCCCCTCATCAGTAATCAAAACATAATCCTTCTCAGGATATCTTGTAGATGCCTTGAGTGGTCTGGTAGATCTCCTCGGTTGAGGTTCCACATGTTATTATGCCTCAGCTTCTTGCGTCTGCTCCCCTCTGCTCAACACCTTCTGGTGGATTGTTCTCATCTACATTTGGCACTTCCTATTCTGAATCTTGGGCTTCCTCTCCTTCAGTGACACTTCTGAATGGAGTACACATTGGTATTTGATTGCCAATATCTATCTCAAAAGCTCTCCTGGATTCCTGACTTATCTCAAAGTCTCTTATCGCTTCATGTTCAAAGAACACTACATCTCTACTTCTGACTGTCTTTTTCAACTTTAGATCCCGAGTCTATAATCCAAATTCCTCATTACTCGTATCCAATAAAGATACAGGGAATTTCCTTGCCATCGAGTTTCGATCTTTGTTCCTTTGGGACATGCATGAAAGCTTTGTAGCCAAACACTTTCAAGTGATGGTATCCTACATCCTTTCCCGTCCAAACTTTCTCCGGTATTTCAAAATTCAAAGGAACTGATGGTGACCTGTTTATCAGATAGACCACCGTGTTGACAGCTTCTCCCCAGAATGATTTTGATAGATTCGCCATTCTAAACATACATCGAACCTTCTCGACAATTGTCCGGTTCATTCTCTTTACAACTCCATTTTGTTGCGGAGTGCCAGAAACTGTCTTCTCATGTCTTATGCCATGGCTGCTACAATACACCTTGAACTCTCGGGATGTTTATTTTCCGCCATTGTCACTCCATACACATTTCAGTTGTAATTCGGTCTCTCTTTCCCCCCATCATATGAAACTACTGAATTTTTTTTGAATACTTCATCCTTTTAACATAATAAATACACTCAAGTTTTCCTCATGGCATCATCAATAAATGTAAGGAAGATTTGTTACCTCCAACTGACTCTACCTCCATGGGATCGCAAACATCGAGTGTATCAAATCCAACTTCTTTGTCATCCATCTCAAATTGCTCTGAAATGAGACGCAATGATGCTTCCCATATAAACAGTGTTCACAAAGGTTCAGTGTTTCACTTTTGGTCATTGGAATGAGGGACTGTTTTGCCAAAAGTTGCAACTCTTTTTCACTCATGTGTGCCAACCTTCTGTGCCATAAATCCGGTGAAGCATCATCTTCAACTGCATTCAGTTGACCTTGACAAATCTTCATTTTTGTCTTGTACAGCGAGCAACACAATTTTCCTCTCGCTACCACCAATGATCTTTTGGTGAGTTTCCATGTACCTTTGCCCACATAATGTTCATATCTTTCTTTATCCATAGTGCTTAAAGAGAGTATATTCATCCTTAGATCAAAAGCATGCCTCAAATTTCTGAGTGTTAATGTGCAGCCCATCTCTGTTTGAACGAGAACATCCCCGATTCCAACAATATGGGAAGTACTTTTGTTTCCCATTTTGATGGATCCATAAATCTCTGCAGCATACCTTGTAAAGTACTCCCTCTTGGGAACACTATGAAATGAGGCTCCAGAATCTACGATCCATTCGGCTTCAGATTCAGCCAAATGACAGCAGTATTCTTTCTGATTAGGTTGACTCCATCATTGCTAGTGGATACTGCAGCAGTACCATCGTCGCCTACCTGCTTCTTTTCCTTTTTTTGAGAAGTCTGCAATCCTTCTTCATGTGTCCAAGTTTCTCAGAGTTGTAACATTTGATTCTTCTTTTGGACTTAATCTCCCTCTAGACTTTAATCTGTCATGTTCCAGATTTTGACTCTGACTCCTATTTTCTATAACAAGAGCCTATGCATCTTTTTCACGTGCATCTTTCGAGCGAATTTCTTCATTATGCAATCTATTTTTTACTGTCTCCAACGTCACCTTCCCATCAGGTGTTGAGTTGGTTAAGGAGACCACCAAGGGGTTCCAGGACACGGGAAGAGATCTTAGAAGAATTATCGCTTGTATGTTATCATCTAGGACTTGTCCTGCCGATGATAATTGTACTACTAGGCCAACAAATTCATTCAGATGCTCCACTACTGGCTGTCCCTCATTGAGCTTCATTTTCATTAGTTTCCTCATAATGAAAACTCTTCCCTGGGCATTCTTTTTCTGGTACATGTTTTCAAGCTTCTTCCTAAGAACATGTGGATCAGTTTCTTTGGAGACATTATTGAAAATTGAAAGATCGACATTTTGGCGTATAGTGCCGAGAGCTTTCTTTGTCAACCTTTCACATTCTTCTTCTGACATCTTCTCCGGCTTGGTTGCATCACCTTCAATTGGCTCATATTGATCTTTGCAACTGAGGTAATCTTCCATCATTTCTCCATATAGAATGATTCGATGAATTTAATTTCAACATGGTTCCGGTAATGGTTTCCACCATCTTTCTGAAATGTCAGTTTAGAAAGAAAAAAAAAACCAATAGCTACAATAGCCACAAAATAATCAGCCAAAAAATGAGAAGAAAATTAAACAACGCAAAATAGGTGTAACCGTTATAAAAACAAGTGTTTATCCTTGGCCAGAAAACGGTTCACCCTTCCAAGGTCAATGCTCTAATACCAATTGTTGGGAATCAACCAGAGTTTAATATGCGCAGTGGAATAAAAGTAATGTAAAAACTGAACAGAAGAAGAATAAAGACACCGAGAATTTTTAACGTGGAAACCCTTTTTGAATCATAGAGACAGTCTCGGAAAAATATTTCAATATGTGGTAGATTGAATACATAAAATATCGAGTATCTCACAAATTTTGTCTCCCCGGATTTAATCCTGGTACCTCACAATTTTACCACTCCAGTACCCACAAAAGGAATACTAATTTTCCACACTCAAACTGGTGTGTCCTCACTGAGAAACTCTCTATTTTCTCTCCAGAGCATACAAGTATGTTGCTCTCGTTTTGGTGTGTCTTCAACTCTTGCAAATGAGTTCTATTTATAGCAGATGAAGATGGGACAATGTCCCTTTAAAATGGTAGGCATCTCCAATGTGATTCAAGTTCACACTATAAATTCAAAGTGCACCAATTTCCCATTAACTTCATCTTCCAACCACCACTAGTTTCACTGTGGTAGCCCAACTATTCATCAAATAGTTTCTTTGACCTAAATGAGTTGAATATTTTGACACCGACACCACATGCGGAAGTCAGTGCAGACTTGGTCATTCCGACTCCGGGCTGTATGGAGCTTCTTTGTTGGTTCACCAACTAAGTCGGTAAGGGTTGCTTCAATGTTAAAAGATTTGAAGGGAAATTATATATTTCTCTCTTACAAAATAAAGAACTAGTACATGGGTATTTATACATGTGTTCCTACACTATATTAGTCGGCTACTAATTACTGTACACTACACAATAGTTAGTCAATTTCTATACAGTGGGAAGAAACCAATACAGAATATGTCATAATTAATCAAACTTGGATTAGGCATTTTCCTAATTAATTAGGTAACTCCTAAATAGTAACTTTCATATTCTAATACTCCCTCTCAAGTTGGAGTGTGGATATCAAGAACACCCAACTTGTTAACCAGATAATTAAATTTTCCTTGACTCAAAGCTTTGGTTATCACACCAACGAGTTGTTCCCATGTGACAAGTAACAAGTGTTCCGTCTTGAACCTTTTCTCGAACAAAATGACAATCGATCTCGATATGCTTAGTTTTTTCATGGAAGACTGGATTGGCTGCGAAGTGGAGCGCTGACTAACTATCACAACATAATTTAGCGGGTCCTAAAGTCTCCAAGAGATTTGAACAACTCCCTTAACCAAACTAGCTCATTTGTTGCATTGGCCAAAGCTCTGTATTCGGCTTCAGCTGAAGATCGAGAGACAACTTGTTGCTTCTTGGATGACAAAGAAATATGAGCGTTTCCTAAAAAAATATAGTACCCCGTAACGGACCTCCTAGTTGTTGGACAAACAACCCAATCAGAATCACAATAAGCCACTAGTCCAGCATTGGGATTGTTTCTTGGCAGAAAAATTCCTCTTACAGGGTTGCCTTTGATATACCAAACAACTCGAATTGCAGCATCACAATGTATTTCCCTTGGATTTTGCATGAACTGACTAAGATTATGGACCGCATAAGTGATGTCGGGCCTCGTTATGGTGAGATAAAGTAATCGCCCCACTACTCACCTATATTGCCCTGGATCTCTTATTAACTTTCCACTATCATTCTCGGTTGTGTCTCCATTGGTGTAGAACATGGTCGTGAACCAGATAAACCACATTATGTAAGAATGTCAACGACATACTTTCTTTGACACATAAACAAACATTTGGGCGAATGTGCTACTTCTATACCCTAGAAGTACTTAAGAACTCCAAGGTCTTTGATTGAAAATTTAAAGTCCAATTACCCTTTTACTTCTTGGCATGTTTTGAGATTGTTTCCTGTGAGAATGATGTTATCAACATAAACTAGGATCACAATAAAAATATTACCTCTTCGATAGATGAATAAGGTAGGTTATGTTACAGCCTGCCAAAATTCAAATTTGGAAAACTCTGTGGTGAGCTTACCAAACTAGTTTCTTCCGCTTGTTTCAACCCATATATGGACTTTCTTGAGCTTGCAATAAAGATTTGGCCTAGGTGGCGGAAATCCAAGTGGTGGTTCCATGTAAACATCATCTACAAGATCACCATGAAGGAATGCATTGTTAACATCTAATTTGAAGATACTCCAATTTTTGGAAACTGCCAAAGCCAAAAGGCATCGAACTGTGGTCATTTTGGCAGCTGGAGCAAAAGTCTCAATGACATCCTCCAGCCCAATCTCCAAAAGACATCAAACTGTGGGCATTTTACCTCGACCTGAGAGTAACCTTTAGCCACCACGAGAGATTTAGGGTGTTCTAGAGTACCATCAGCTCGAAACATTAATTTATAGACCCAAAGGTTGGAAACGGGCTTCTTTCCAGGAGGTAATGGGGGATAGATCCAAGTGTTGTTACTCTCAATGACGCGTATTTCGGTTGCCATAGAATCCCGACACATAGGAGAACGAGCGGCTTCTGCATAATTGCGAGGCTCGGTATAACGGAACAGAGAAGCCAAGTAACATTTATGGGAAGAAAAAAAATTCTCATAAGATAAATAATTATGAAGTTGATAGACCATACATGAAAAAACCGTATGAGAAGGGTGAGTGAAGGGGACAGTTGTGTTGCAAACACAATCGCGAAGCCGAACATGAGATTGAGAGTCTCGTGTGCATCGACGAAACGGGACACCCGGAGGGGAATCGGGACTTAAAGAAGGGGGGGGGGTGGTGGCGGGAGCAAAGGACAAAAGCTCCCCCTGAATTTAAAGGTTTAGGCGTATCATGCTGCAAAGGTAGAATGGTTGGGCTAAAGTCCAAAAAATGAAAAGGCTGGGAGGGTGGGTTGATTGAGTTGTTAGGCTCACTTGTCAAGGCCCAATAGGACACGTGGGTTCGCGGGTCGGCAGAGGATCCTGGTGAGCCTACCCGCGAGTGTGGAAAGAGGAGCAGGCCGACTTGTTAAGTTGGGCTGGCAGGTGGTTTTGGGCCGATAATGGGAATGGGGTAAACATTTGGGAGGCCATGTTATGAAAATTAATAAAGTCATTTGTTTCACTTATTTCCTTAATAAGATAAATCCAAACGGATCTAGAAAAATCATCCACCAAACAGAAAAAATAATGTAGTCCAGACAAATAGGGTGTTTGGTATTTACCCCAGAAGTCACAGTGTATTAGTTCAAAAGGACGTTTCGCTTTATTATTACTAAGAGGAATCCATGGGAAAGAATAAAAGGCGACGTTTTTACCAATGATGTGAAAGGCTGCAACTTTATTTTCTTGAAGTATTCCAGCTATTTACTGAGCCAATTCCCTCAATTGCGTTTTGTTCAAAGAGGTGGCAGCTGTTTGCTGCACTGAATAGGTCGTGTCTTGCGTTGGTCCTTAGTGCACTGAATAGGTGAGTAGCTTGCGCAATTTGCAGTGGTGTCAATGACACTTCTTGTCTCTAACATATTGGTCTTAGGAGATAAAACATGATTATTATTATTTTATTTTTTTTTGGAATTTAGGAAAAAAAAACAAATGAGATCACCGCAATGGAGATGATCCGTTGCCAATGGTTTTCTGCGCTATATAGGGGTCAATTTTTTTTTCTTTTCTAACCTCACTTTTTTCCTTAGGATCGTTTTAGCTCTGATACCATAAAATATTTGAAGGGAAATTATATATTTCTCTCTTACAAAATAAAGAACTAGTACATGTGTGCCTACTATGTTAGTCAACTACTAATTACTCTACACTACACAATAGTTAGGCAATTATTATACATTGGGAAGAAACCAATATAGAATATCTCCTAATTAATTAAACTTGGATTAGGCATTTTCCTAATTAATTAGGTAACTCCTAAATAGTAACTTCCATATTCTAATAAATGTTGATATGCACATCCTCTCTATCAGTTCTCCACACAAATTCACCAACTTCAATTTGCCTCTCTATCTCATCAAGATCTCGTAAAATACTCTATATCACTATCAGTCATCAAACCCTGGTGAGCCAGTATGGAGGCATGAACACGACTACCCATAATGTCATGTTTATAAAGTGCCTTATCAAACTAAATTGATTCAGTAAACTTTTCAACAGCATCCGTCACACTCTCTTCAAATCTCTCTCCCCATAACTTTGCTTCCTTCTTCTTCATTGACCCATCTTGCTCGCCGACGTTAGTGGATGTGGTGGTGGTGGAACTCTTATTTTTCACCACCGAAGCACAACAGACCAATGCTGAATTAGTTGTTCTTCATGTTTTGCTTAAAGATAGGTTTTGGGCATTTAGGAAGTAGAGATTATTAAGAAAATGGCTAAGAAAATGGTTGCTGGTGAAGAAGAAGAAATGAAGGAGGAGATAAAGAGCGCTTCCATTTGACGGCAGCGGTGAGGGAAAACTGGTTAAGTGATGCTTGTGCCTCTGCGGCGGGGGGCGTTTGTGTTGTGTGGGGTGGACAGATATATCGCACTTAAATCTGGTTGTTGATGACCATGAGGAATGATGACATGAGTGACTATGTGATGAAGACTTTTTCCTTTTGTATCCATTTTATTGACAAGGAACATATCAACATTGTTGTCATAAATGATAAAGATATTGTCGAATGGCAACTAGCAATACATGGGAGATTTAGTATATGTACGTCAATAAAGCCTCGGATCTTGTAGAAATACCCAGAGGGGTGTAACCCGTTACGAATAAATTGGTCGACGGAAAAAGAGAGATTCGATGAGAAGCTTGAAACCTTCAAGTCACGGTTGTATGAAAAAAGGATTAGATTATGAGAAAACTTTTGCTCTAGTAGTCATGATTAAATCCATGCGAGTACTCATTTTAATAGCATGTGGCTATGGCTACGAGATATGGAAAATGGATGTCAATATTATAGAAATCTTGAAGAAGACAACTATATGGAGAAACCTCTCGGTTTCATTGATGAAGGTAAGGAATATCTAGTATGCAAGCTTCAAATGTATATTTATGGACTTAAGCAAACACCCATAAGATGGAACATTCGTTTTCATGAAGCCGTTTCGTCTTATATTTTTATGAAAAACAAAGATGATTCTTGCGTCTATAAGAAATTGGTTGGTGACAAAATATTGTTTCTAGTCTTGTATGTTGATGAAATTCTACTCATAGGAAATGATGTAAGGATGTTTTAATCTACAAAGGTTTGGTTAGCTAGTAATATCAGTGTGAGCTACAATCCCTTTTAGACATGTATTAGGCTTGGCTTCCAAACATTGTCCTGAGACACCTGAAGAGAAAACCAAAATGAGTAGGATTCCCTCTGCTTCAACAGTTAGAAGTCTGTTGAGACCTGGTTTCTTCTTTACTGTAGCATGGTAATAATATTTTAATCAAACCCATGAGATGCACATTGACAAGTTGTAAAGCATATATTGGAGTATCTTACATATACACGAGACTTGATGATGGTTTACAAAGTCAGTGATTTGATTCTTCCATTATATACTGACTTAGACTTCTCGGGCGACAAAAATGAAAAGATATTCACCAGTGGATATGTTTTCACTCTATCTGGAAGGTAAGTTTCAGTGGCGGAGCGTACAAGGGGCAAGGGGGGGCCCTGGCCCCCCCAAGAATTTTCAAATTTTTTATATAGTAGGTATATATATCCAACGGTTCAGAATAAGAGAGCTATTTTTTTTTTAATGGCCCCCCCAAGAATTTTTAATTTTTTTTATATACTAGCTATATATATTCAACAGTTTAGAATAATATAGATTTTTTTTAAAAAAAGATCGGACGTTTTGCAAAACACATGCAAATATATGATACACACCTAAACCTACCATTTAGAAGTAAAATAGGGCCACTTCTCCTTCTAAATAAAATAGCTCGGTTATGTATGTTAAGCGATTTAGGGTTAAAAACGGGGCAGAAAACTCATTTGATGAGCTGATGAAGAATCAAAAAAAAATTCGGGGCGCTGCTCTTCCGCTAACTTAAGACTTTGTATATGTCGTTTAAATTCAAATTTTCTAATAAAATATATAATTCTACCTCAAATATATCATTTTACGCCGTAAGTAAATTTTTAGTTCGGCCCCCCCTAAATTCAAATCCTGGCTCCGCCACTGGTAAGTTTCATGGAGAAGTGTTAAGAAATCTTGCATTACTGATTCTATCATCGAAGCAGAGTATATCGCGATAAGGAAGTTCTTAATAAAAGTTGAGGTTGTGCCAAATACGGAACGCCACTTTCATTATTTTGTGACCATTCCAGTGTTGTGTCACAATGTAAATAATTAAGTACCCGAACGGATTCCTAACAAACTAAACCTGACAAATCCATTTGCCAAGCCTCTGTTAAAGAATGTGTTTCGTAGACATCTTTATGTTATATGAGTTGGATTCGTTTTTGAGAAATTTGGAGATTGTTGGGACTTATGCTAAAAAACAATTATTATTTCTATAACTGATTAAATAAAATATGTGATAGATTGAAAATATTTTATCTATACTTTCTCCCATCATGCATTATTTATATTTATAATTCATAACAACACGTATAGCTCAGGTGCATAAATTATAACCTATATGGTTTGCTCGAAATGCCCATAGTAAGGTATAAGATATTTAAATTAATGCACTAGAATAATACAGTTCATGAATGATCATTGGAATATGGTTATAATCTATTGAACAAAGATTATCACATAATAAGTTGCGGGTTAAGGAAATGTTTTACCTTTAGCCAACAAGTAGATCTCTCATCTTTATGATGTGAGCCTTATTTGGATATGTTGAACATGACCAATGATGGTAATTCATCAAAGTGATATCAAAAGGAAATGAATATGAAACTATCACAAGTACAATATAAAAATATTATGTAGTTTGAGTATGAGTTGGTCTTTGTATTTTTGTGTGATGTAGTTGAAATCTTCAAGTGAGGTCAATAGTACTTACACTATTTGGTATATGATGTTACTTAGTTAAGACGGATTAATACATATAGAACTTCTATGTCATTGTTATTTTAGTGAATGAAAATCTCTCTCTTATGATTGTCCCAAGCTGATCTAGCATCATATGTCAGGTCTGGGTAAGACTAAGGAAATCTTTGTTCTGGCTTCCCAAATAATAATAGATGACATTTCAGATTAGTCAATGGACCATGGACATTAAGGAGATCCGTGTTTACTTAAATGCTTCATCTTCAAAAATTGAGATTCAATTAAGCTGCTTCCTGATCTATTGAGTTGGTGATCTGTATGCTTTTTTACCAAGATCACCAACCAAACTCTTTTAGCCACAGAGGCTGGCATCATGTTTAGTTTGTATTTACTCATGAAAAATAGCTCAAATTTTGAATGACCATATTGTATCATCGGTACTAATATCGCTTCAGCTTTACTCTGTGTCAGTCTTAGCCATTTGATTTCTGGATACCAGATTGCTTTTAGTAGTGTTTCTGAACTAGTTTTAGTTTCAGATTCTGATGGGGATGACCTATGGTACAATGATGATGCTTGTGATAAAACTGAGAAATTGAACAAAGATTCTGATATGGACAGGGAGTGGCTGAAGAGACGCGAGCAATTTCATACGGTACCCTTACAGAATTGATACAAGAGAAAGAATAGTTAATTGGGTAGGAACTATCGATTCTTTTGTCAGTAATAAATAATTTTTTGTCTTCATGAATAATCAGTTAGGATATCGGGATGGTCTCATGGCTGGAAAATAAGCTTCTGCACAAGAGGGGTTTAATATTGGCTTCAAGGAATCTGTATTTATTGTCTTATTAGAGGTGTTTCCAGGCATTTACTTTTTTTCGTAGTTGTCAAGAAAGGCTAGCGCAGTTGGCGCAGCACTTCCGACTCAAAACAATAGGTTCCAGTTTTGACACTCCCATCCCTGATAATAATATTAAAAATAAAAATAAAAAGTAAACTTTTCTTCTTAGTTAAAGTCCATACCACTAATAAAAGGTTGATTAAACTAGAAGAAATGAACATAAAAATGAGTGTACTAACAATTTTGTTTTCCTTATGAAGGGCTCTAGTTAATCTTCCTGATGGGCTAAAGCAAAGATTGGTGGAAACAGAAGATAAAAGAAACAAATTCCTGCATTTACATGAAACTGTACGTGCTCTTTCGACCATGGAATTGGATTCACTTCGGTTGTTCCGTGATGGCCTAAAAGACCAATTAACTGAGCAGGGAGAGAGTGCCCAACCCAACCTCCTAACAAAAGAATTGCGCGACCAGAGTTCCAATAGGAATCTTCCTGAAAATTATGTACGAGAATTTAGCTTGCTTATTTGTGATTCTCCTGCACTCAAAAGTGAATTTGGAGAATGACCTGTGAAATTTTCTCATGCAATTACTCGTTTGAATGTGCACCAATCTTTATGCATCTCTAGGACCTATCAACTCATTTGAATTAATATACTAGTCCTTTTGCTTTTTAATTTAGCATTCACTTACTGCTCTGCTTACCTTTTCTCTATCGAGGGTAGCCTGGAAATGCATCATATCTTGAACTGAAAGAGATGCATCATTATTCACTTGGACGTTCCAAATGTTAATGTAATGGTTTATACTGTTCTTCTCTTTGTTCTCATCAATATGGCTAGATTTCTTCAGAGTTTCTTGTGGTTGATGTTGGTTGCGGCCATCATATATTTCATCCTTTGGTTAAAATTTTGAGGCTTTTAGTTTGTCATGGTTGGGAAGACAAGCTCAAAGGATGTCTATGTTTTCAGTTTGGAAATAATATTTGGATATATAACCTTTTGGTAAGCAATAAGATTATTCTCTGATTGTTTAAGAGGAAAAAAATCAGAAATAGTAGAGAAAATATTCTAAGCTTAGTATTGAATTACATAACCAATACTGTAAAACACTGTCAATACATATCAGATACATAAACCTGTGACAACAGCAAGGATAGGAATATGAACCTGTCAAACAGTTTACAGGGAATAACAAAAGACAAATTTTCATAAACTTTTACACCAACTAATCGCATTCAGGAAGAAACGGTACTGGTGAAAATATAAACTCAAATCAACATTCATGATTTCAAGCTGCTTTCCTTCACGCAGTCTTGGATAGTGTCAAAGGCTGCTTCAGTTTTTCTGATTAGCAGTCCTCTTGTGGTTCTTCGATCATTGAGGCATGTGCTATTCCAGAAGTGTACCTCATGCAGTTGTACTGTACTTATGGTTTGCCAAGTGATTATGTTCTGATTTCCTGCGTGATGAACAAACTGTCGAATATGGTTAGTTGTTTTATGAATATATAGGCATTTGAATGCTATTGAGACAGATCAACTTTATCTTTTTACCATAAATGTGATATCAACTGCAAGCTTGAATTGGCCGTGGAGACTGAGCAAATCCAACTGAAGCACGCCTCATCTTCGTTTCATATTTGGGCACCGGGAGGACCTTTTCAAAAGCTTCAACAAGCAATGAAACCTTTTTCTTGCGTGCTGGAGCAAGTTTTGTGACAGCTTGTTGGAGAGCATAGTCCAGCATCCACTCATCTGAATTCCTCCGGTCATCAATCGTTTGGTGCCTGAGATCAACCTTCTCTGCATCTTGCTCAGGCTCCAATGGCAGAAAGTTTGGTGCTCTTGGATTAAACTCCTTTTGTTCCTCTTCCTCTTCAGTAATTGTTTTGCGTTTTCTTATCCAGTTCACCTTTTTGCAGGTTTTGCCTTGTTCTTCATCTGAATTGTCTTCCATGAGATCATCCCCAGTTTGCGAGTAATATGTACTCTTGGATGTGGGTCTTGTTTCTTCTGCAAAACTGGTTTCAGTTTCCTTTTCTATTTCCTGACAATTTTGTTCCGAATTATCATCCAAAGAAATTTCGGTCATCACCGAATGAGATTGATCTTCAGTATCAGTCGACTCGCAGGATGCGGAAATCTCAGTGCCATCAGTAACAAATTTCTCCTCTGATGTGTGATCTTGAGTTCCAGCTACGGTGTCGGTGTCTGCTAAGGTCTGGTTTGATTTTCCATCTTTTGCAATGGGATCTAGATGGATGTCCTCAGTGTCTCTTCTGGACCTCATCTTCACAGCTTCGGCTGAACCCTGCGATGTGATGATAATTTCTATGGTGATGTTTGCTTTGAAAGGTCCAGTTTGCTCTTTTTCCTTCACAGCAACCCCAGCATCAATCTTGATGCACATTGTTTCTGATTCTGAATCCTTTTCCTTTGTTGGAATGTTCCCACTGAGAGCCTGGAAATTGATGCAATTTATAACAATATGAGTATCGGACTGATAAAGATTGACATTCTTTTGGTTGCCAGTATCATCTTTGCTTTCTTCTGTTGAACTTTCTGCAGTCATATCGTCAAAATCTCGAGAGTCTAGGGGGCAGGTCTGTTCAGGTGCATAATCACCTTGTTCGCAGTAATCAGTGAAATCATCGACCTCTGTCT
Organism: Vinca minor; assembly: GCA_026122235.1. NCBI lineage: Eukaryota > Viridiplantae > Streptophyta > Magnoliopsida > Gentianales > Apocynaceae > Vinca > Vinca minor. The sequence continues at coordinate 2,601,627 of JAOCZM010000111.1, read as the reverse complement.
GGTTGTTGCTGAAAGGTCCATCTACAACTTGGGGATTCGTTTTTGGTGTTACATTATCTTCTTTGGTTTTGGCTTCAAGATCCGCAGATTGTTCCTCAATTAGATCCCCAATACAGTTTACAGTGATGTTGACAGTACCTTCCGCAGAATTACTATTCTTGATGTCATCATTCTTCTCATCCATTGTGGTTAAGTCAAGCTGATCATGACTTTTGTTACCAGATCCCTGGACATGTTCATTGATCTTGAAATCTTGATGGAGATCTGCATTAGAGCTCATGCTTTCCTCATCAAAGGATTTCGACTGGATTTCGCCGGCTTGAATTTCCTCAAAATACTTCTTTAAAGATCTACCTGGCTTGAAAATTGATCCACCGGAGAGGACAAAGCTGCCATATTCGACTGAATCTCCTCCCGAATCATAATCTTGGCTGGTTTGCAGTGAATTATCAACTTCATCATCAAGATAGAATGTAGAGTACCTTCCTTCCTCCCATTCCATATCAGAATGTCCAGCCTCATGATTGTCTATTTGAATGCTTCCGGTAGTCTCTTCCTCATCGTCCTCTCTGCTCAAATCATCCAGACCTGATTCCTCTGAAACCAAGAAATGTGGATAGGCATCTTGTACATCTTCTGTATTCGGATTCTCAGCAGTGTCCATATTTCTGAAAATGGAGCCACTATTTCCCTTACTATTGTCATTACAAAAAATCTCAGAAAGAGGGGATACATCCAGAAGGCTTCCTGGAACTTGAATATCAGCATCGTAATTGGGTGAAGCATCAGAAGTAAGCAGATCATCTTCTTCCAGTTTACTTGCAGGATTTGTATCAGCAACAGTTTCCTTTTCTTTACTGTAAATGTGAATAAAGAAATCATCATGCTCCTGTTGTATCACGGGGGTGATCACTGAGCTGCTCAATGCTGCTTTGCTCGAAGATTTATCATCAAACTCCACCTTCTCTGTTCCCTTTTGCTCCATGGCCTCCTTGATGGGCTTTGATCGACGTGGAGATAAACTTCCCAGCTTGATGCTCCTCTGAGTCTTCAGCATGCGCCTCCTTGCCGACAAGAAAGACTTCAGGGGAGGCAAAGGAGGGTGATGATGGCCATTGAGAGAGCAATAATTATATGGGCAGACCTTAACGGTAGATGTTCCTTCTACTTCTGTTCCTCCAGAGTCGAGGGTAAGGTAATCTGGAAACTTGGAATCTTTCAAAGTTGAAGAACATGTCGCCCTCTTAACATTCAAATTTTCACCAAGGGCGAGATGGGAACATTTGTTGACTGAAGCTCTTGTTGGTTTGAAACTGGTGGTTTTTGTTAAGGTCCTCACCAGCTTTAAGCTGGATGGCCTGACTAGTGTTCTTGCTGGTTTATGACCAGAAACTGCATTAACTTCTGAGCTATTGGATCGCTCTTTCCTTGCATCAGAACTGCTTGTGGATTTCATGTAGTTTGGTGTGGAATCTGATGTTTTGATTGGAGACTTCTTCTGAGGAGATACAGAAGGTGGAGGTTTTCCAGGTTGAGGAGCTTGGCTTTTCAAGCTTGGTGTAGTAAAGCATTCAAAATCCGAACGCTTAACCGATCTTGATTTCTTCATTTTCTTCTTCATCTCAGCTCCTCTGTTCTTGGTTTCTTGGTGTTGTAAAGATGATGGTTTGAGGCCTACCAATAGCTTATTGGATTTAAGTTGATCAGCTTGGATACCAAGCTTGTTGGTCACCTTTCTTTGCACCATCTTGAGAGGAAATCTTAAGGTTCTAACATTAAGTTTTCGGAGTTTTAAGGTTTTCTTGCCTTGGCCAGGGAGAATTCTAGCCTACGAAGAAAGCAGTCGCCTTTTTGGTTCATTTGTGTGGAACCTTCAAAGGAGATGGGCAGTAAGAGCTTGAAATCTCAACTAACTGGAGATTCCAAGAATGGGGTGGGGTGCTACTTTTTTACGCTGGCTCCAGTGCGAAACAAAGTAATTCCGCATGTGCAGACTTTTTTTGTTCATTGGTTAAAATTTTGACGGCTAAAAATAATTTTAAAACGAACACCTGTTATGAGCTTTAGAACACATATTTTATTTTTACTTTGCGGAACACATATTCTGAAAATTCATGACACTTATTTTGAGCATCAGAATACCTATTTTGAGGCGATCTGTATGTACTAAAAAAAACTGTTCCGGACTGCTACTTTTTTGGTTTAGAGTGGGTGGCTCCTTTTTCTTTTCTTTATTCCTTTTTTTTTTTGGTTGAAATTCAAAGTGTTGTAATTTGGTTTATGAATTTGAATAATAGATTAAGATAAGATTTTGATGTAGATTTGCACTAATAGGAACTTTTGTGGGCCCTCTGGATTTGATCATTTTCTGGATTAAAATGTTATTTTAGGTGACAAGGAAACTGCACATTTAGCATTGTCTTCTGCTCTATTGCTTGTGACATTAAATAATTCTCTAACCCCACAAGAAACTGTACTATTAATCAATCGAATTTCATAATCTTAAACAAATGTATTAAATTCCTTTTAAAACGGAAAATTGTATTAAAAGATTATAATTTTTCTCATGCTTTTTTTTTGGGTAGAGATAAAGAGAGGTAGTTTAACCTGCTCCATCATGTGGATATTGTACTTTGTGGTAATAAAGTTTCCTGAAAAATCATGGTTTCTTTCAAGGTCATAAGTTAGGAGGGTAATTCATAAATTAGGAAATGATAATTTTTAGTGTTTATCATTTCTAACTTTTTTTAAGAGAGTAATATTGAAATTTGATTAACAAAGTTTTTAATTTTTTATTTATTAATTTTCGCTTCTTTTTTTTTAGCAGAAAAACTTAGTGAAGTCTATAACCATGAAAAAGATGATAACTCATAAAATATAAAATAACTACATCATTAAATAAATAAATTTTTAATAGAAGAAGGACAACAAAAATCAGGAGAAGGAAAAAAAAGGTGAGGACAAAATATGTATTCTTAGGGCATTACTTTGTAGATGGAAAAAATAAACCGACTACCCAAAGTGGGCGGTCATACTCATACTTTTCCAAAAGGCTAATAATCAAAATCTAATGGTCGGCTTTAAATGGAGGTGCCGGTGGGACCATTCATGGGGACTTCTGCAGTAAACCAGACGCTCCTCTTACATATCTTAATTTTTATATTTTTTTCAAAGGAAGAAAAAAAAAAACAGAGTAAGGGGAAAGGAAAGGAAAGGAAAGTAAAGCAGCACTAGGCCATGTCTTCTGAAAATTGTGTTGATAGAGGGGCACTCCTGTAAAGTGGGAAGCCACCTTTTCTAGGGAAAAATCCTCTATCACATTTTGTGTGTCATAGTCTCAACCAATCACGATTCACCATGCAGTATATATAATTGAAAACAAATATTTATATAGTAAATTTCGATTGGTTGCGACACTGTACACACATAAATGATGGCAGGATTTTCACCCCCTTTTTCGAATCTATACACAAATTTTTTAAAGTCGAGCTAGCGATTTTCCCAGTAAAGGTGAGAGAAAACTGTCTCATAAGTGGAAAATAAACTCTTAGAAAGGGAAACAATTAAAATTTGTCTCATGCATGAAAAGGGTATCGGGCCATAAACCTTGTGATATCTGAACAGAAAATTGAAAATGGAAGGTGGTTCAAAAACCGTGATTATTATTTATTTTACTATACGATTCATAGCATCACATTTTTCTAGTTTTAGAGTGAATGACTTTTTTTTAATTTTAATAATTTTTACTTTTTTTTTAGACAAATTCTTTTTATATTTTTATAGACTTAAACAATTTACGTGATTATCGTTATAGATTTATTTTAATATTTTTGACCAAAAATATGCACGTGACCAACAAATACAGGTCTTCTTAGAGGTAAAAATATCAATTAACATATTAAAACATCTGACCCATTTTTAATTCATAGTACCGACCAACCTCACCCCCACCCAATCCCCACCGCCCACCGGCCATTGTCCAACCAAATTCAAAAACTTTAGCCCATCTTACGTTAGACTTGCAGTTCTTCTGAAAAAGCCCAAACAATGGTCCCAATCTCTTCCGTCACCGGCCACCGCCGCCTCATTTGAATTCTTCTCATCACAATTTCAGGGAGAAAAAAAAGATTCCTCAATAACAGCAACAACCAATAAAGCTCCTTCTGCTGCTCATCTAATCCTTTTGTTTCCGTCTCGATTTTCAATACAAAAACTTCCAATTCCAAACAAACTTACAAAATCCCACACTTCTGAGCTTCTAGACTTTCTGTTGCTATCCCAATCCCAATCCCAATCTAGCTAATTCATAGGATAAATTTCTTTCATTCTTATCCATTTTTTTAGCCTTATTTTTTATATATATTATTACATCCAATGTTCTTGCCACCCCCAATTAAAGACCAATGACTAAAAAAGACAGTCGTTATCACTTTATTCATCAAATCTTTAGACCCCAACTTTTTTTTTTTTTAAGATGAGAGGTGAAATAGAGCAAGATGAGCATAAGAGTGTTATTCGAGCTGAGTTCTATGATTATTCATAATTTTTCAATGTTTACATAATGTTAAAATGTTAATTACTCCTTGGGGCATACAAAGCCCACCATCAACTAGTAGGTATATGCCACAACCATACTCGAACAAATCTGGTGCAACGGTAGCTCCAGTAAGAAGTTGTGGTGATGTTAGGAAGACGCGCTGTCGTCGCCATCTGAGCGGGTTGGGATTTTGGTGAAGGATATGGGGCTTCTTTTGGAGGAAGAAGAAGAGAGCTCAGGTGGGGTTGGGTCGGGTACCATGAATTAAAAGTGGGTCAAATGTTATAATAGGTTAATTGACATTTTTATCCTTAAGAAGATCTGCACATGTTGGTCACGTGCATGCTTTTGGTCGGAAATGTCAAAAAAATTTATAACGACAGTCTTGTAAATTATTTAAGTTTATAAAAGTATAAAAAACAAAATTTATTTCCAAAAATTGTTAAAGTCTAAAAAGAGTCATTCAATCGTTTTCTTACTTTAAATTTTGTATTACTATTATATGATAGTACTTATATCTTTGCCACACAGTTTTACCATTTTCATACTTATAATTGCAACTTTATTAAAAGTTTTTTATCCTCTCGTTTCTAACAACTATCTTTAATAGTTCCGTTACTGTGTATATTATTGATAATATTCGCATATTAAGTTTGCTAGATTCGATTACACTACCACTATATATGACTTCTAACGTTATAAGTTTATAACTCCTAAATGTAGGGACGAAACCAGAAAATTGGTGTTGGGGACGAAACTGATAAAAATTTTGGGGAGGCAATAAAAAAGGCAAAAAAAAAATTCTTGAGGCGAAACTGATAAAAATTTTTCAAAATACACATAAAATTTCAATAAATAGTAGTATTTTAAAAAATTTAGGGGCCTCCGCCCATGCCTAAATATAGTTCTATAATAACTATTTACTCGTAATATGGTAATAGTCACACTAAGTTTACAACTCTTTGACTATAGTTTTATAATTACTATTAGTATTACGATCAAATAGTAATTAAGAAATTACATTTTGCTCGTAATAGTTTTACTATTTCAGTAATTTTATTACTATACTATTCATATTCATCAGAGCTATCAGACCACACAATAGTTCTATAATTACTATTCACTAGTAATAATTCAACTATTTAAGTGGGGCAATTTGGCTCCACAGGTCCAAAAACAATTTAACTTTGGTGATTTTTGTCCAAAATCTATTTTTTTGGTGGACAAGGTCCAAAAACAATTTATGTTTGGTGAGGTAGGTCCTTCCGTCCAAATTTTCGTAAGTCAACTGTTAATTAAATTTTGAATCTGGTCAACCCTAAAATTATCAAGGGTATTTTTGAGATTTTACAAATTAAAACCCTCCAACCCCGCCCCGACCCGACCCATCCCTTCCCCCTGACCCGACCCATCTCTTCCCCCTTCCCCCTAACCCTGGTTCCCCTGCGAGCACCTCCACCTCCACCTCCACCCACCATTCCTCTCCCCTAACCCGACCACCACCGCCTCGACCTTCACAGAGCACCACCTTCATCCCCCTCCCCTTCACCGCACCACCACCACCACCTTCCTCCCCTCCCCCTAACCCCCCTTCCCGAAACCTACCACCTGAAACCCACCACCCGCAACCCCTCCCTTAACCCCCTTCCCGCAACCCACCACCCGCAACCCACCACCTCTCCTCTCCATTCTTCACCGCCCCTGTGCCTTCTAGATCGCCTCACCACCGCCTCTTTTTTTTTTTCCTCCTCCAGCTACCTATCCTCTCCCTCCACCGTCATCTCCCGAGTCGGGAGAAAAAGCAGAGTAGCTGGGAAAAGAAAGAAGAAAGGGGTAGAGAAGTCGTCGATGGAGATGGAGGAGGTAGATGAATAAGGGGTAAGGTGGGCTGGGCTGGGCTGGGCTGGGCTGGGCTGGGGTGGGGTGGCGGCGACGGTGGGTTGCGGGGATGGGAAGGGCTTAGGAAGTTGACGAATGAGGTAGGGTGGGTCGGGGTAGGAAGGGTTTAATTTGTAAAATCTCAAAAATACCCTTGATAATTTTAGGGTTGATCAGATTCAAAATTTAATTAACAGTTGACTGACGGAAATTTGGACGGAAATACCTACCTCACCAAACATAAATTGTTTTTGGACCTTGTCCACCAAAAAAATAGATTTTGGATAAAAATCACCAAAGTTAAATTGTTTTTGGACATGTGGAGCCAAATTGCCTTTAAGTGGTGTTGTTACTACTTACTATGTTGTTCATCTTTTGTTGGTACGGAATTGTACTATATGTTGGAAATTAATATTTGAAAAAAGAAAAAATCTATGTAGGGTTCTTTCAACATTTGATGATTGATCTAGAGATTTTTTGTTCAAATTCAAAGAGTATCATACCTGATATTACTGTAGATTGTATTCTTGTTCTAATAAGGTTTTTGATTGATCACTTTTGATTTTCGGCAATTCACGTGTTTGCTAGGTTGGAAAGGAGATGTACTCAACAATTTTATGAAAATTTTCTCCCTCAATAGTCTGAAAAGCAGAAAAAATCTATCTATATATATTACATATCCTGTTTTCAGTTTCAGCCAATCACATTATTCTAAATCATACATGTAATTTTAATGAATTTTCTTTCAATTAATTATTTTATAAAATTTTGATTGGTTGGTTAAATTTTACTTTGGTTGTAAACTCTTGATTGGCGTATAAGAGTATTTTTACATTGAAAAGTTACATTGTTTTTTGAATTTGACAATACTATAAAAGAGAGTACTTTGACGTGTTTTGAATGGGAAATTGGTCTGACATTTCAGCCCATCAAATTAGGGAAGCCCACTTATTTTCTTCTTATATTTTTTATTTATATAAATATAAATAATTAAAATTTTAACAAATAACAGGTAATTCAGATTACCGGGTCCTCTGAATTCCGATTGAGCTTACAATCAAGTTCGATTTAGCTTAGACTTATGCCATGTTCATTTTTTGTTTTTTTTATTCTTATGCATCATTTTTATTTGCATAATATATTTTCAAAAATTAAAAAAATATGGATATTTAAAAATTAAAAAAAAACCAACTCGCTTCGTTTATAATGCAAAAATCAAGTGAATCTTCTTCTAAACTCTTTAAAACTAAAGTATTCAAATTGTAGAAATTTTATTTTTTAGTAAAATAAAAAAAAATATTAATCTGAAGTCACATAAGAAAATTAACAACAAGAAAGACTCTCTCAACTAAAAATATAGTTATTATTTTTATAACTTAACAAATGATAAGACTATAAAAGAAAATTAACATGTATAAAACTTATATATGATATCAGAAAAGACATTTGCTGTTTTTTAGCACTATACAGTTCTCGGGTCGGGACCTCAATCTAATTTCTAATTTTTTTGATTTTTTTTTAATATTTTAAAAGTATTGATTGACATCATTAACTTATTCAAATTAAATTGTATAATTTAATATATTTATGGTTTTACTTTTCTTCTATTCTAATTTTCTAGATCTTTCTTTTTACTTTTCAATATTATTCAAGATCCCACATTGAAAATGTACAGAATTTGTGGAGTTTGACAACATTATAAATAGAGGGGTTGAACATGCTTTTCAATTGAATGAATTGATGGGTTGGTATTTAGTCCATTAAATTCAGTGGCAAACTCAATTTGCTTTTCAACTTTTTCATTCCAACAGTCAATTTGTTTTTCAAAAAATCAAAATTAGCTCACATAGTCATTTGATTTTATATACTCTTAATTATATAGTAAAATAGAATCTCGTGCTTAGCACGAGTATTAGGCTAGTGTGTGTGTGTGTATATATATATATAAATATTATAGAGCATTTTTTTCAGTTTCAGCCAATCACTTTCTTCTAAATTCTACGTGTAATTTCAATGAATTTTTGTTCAATTACTTATTTTATAAAATTTTGATTGGTTGGTTAAATTTTACTTTTGTTGTAACCTCTTGATTGATTCATAAAAGTGTCCCACGTTGAAAAGTTAGATTGTTTGTTTAGTTTGACAATACTATAAAAGAGTGTGATATCACATGTTTTGAGTGAGAAATTGGGCTGACATTTCAGCCCATCAAAATAGGGAAGCAAACTTATTTGCTTCTTACATTTTTTATTTATATAAATATAAATAGTTAAAGTTTTAACAAATAACGGGTTATTCAGATGATTGGTCCTCTGAATTCCAATTGAGCTTACAATCAAGTTCGATTTAGTTTATATGCCATGTTCATTTTTTGTTTTTTTTTTATTCTTATGCATCATTTTTATTTTCATAATATCTTTTGAAAAATAAATAAATATGGATGTTTAAAAATGAATAAAAATCAATTCGCTTCGTTTATATTGAAAATAGGTGAATATCTTTCTAAAACTAAAGTATTAATTTGAAGAAATTTTAATTTTTAATAAAATAAAAATAAGTAAAAAATATTAATCTAAAGTAATGGTTTTTAATATATTTATGGTTTTTCTATTCTTCTATTTTAATTTTCTAGCTACATTTTTCTTTTTCCTTTTCAATATTATTCAAAATCCCATATTGAGAGTGTACGAAAATTTTGGAGTTTGACAACATTATAAATAAAGGGGTTTGAGCATGTTTTTCATTTGAATGAATTGGTGGGTTGATATTTAGCTCATTAAATTCAGTGACAAACTCAATTTGCTTTTCAACTTTTTAATTCCAATAGTCAATATAAATAGTTAAAATTTTAACAAATAACGGGTAATTCAGATGACCGGGTCCTCTGAATTCCGATTGAGCTTACAATCAAGTTCGATTTAGCTTAGACTTATGCCATGTTCATTTTTTATTTTTTTATTCTTATGCATCATTTTATTTTCATAATATCATTTTAAAAATAAATAAATATGGATATTTAAAAATGAAAAAAAAAAATCAATTCGCTCGTTTATACCGCGAAAATCAAGTATCTTCTTCTACTAAAATTAAAGTATTAATTTGTAGAAATTTTAATTTCTAATTAAATAAAAAAGTAAAAAATATTAATCTAAAGTCACATAAGAGAATTAACAATAATAAAGATTCACACATAAAAAAAATAGTTATTATTTTTAAAACTTGACAAATGACAAGACTATTAAAGAAAATTAATGTGTATAAAATTTATACTCCCTCCGATTCAAAATAGAAGTTTTTCTAAGAGTTATTTTTTGTTGCAAAATATAGGTCTTTTTACAAAAATTGTGCATTTATTGGCTAATTTATCCTTACATTATTTTCTCCATATATTCATTTTTGTCAAAATGTGTAGTTCCCATGCAACTCTTCATTAATTTATTTGTTCTTTTGGATTATTAATTAGGGGTACTTTAGTCATCTTGATTAGTATCTTAATTTGTGTGAAAACTCCTAAAAAGACTTATATTTTTAATCGGAGGGAGTATCTATATATATTTATATTACAGAGTTTGTTTTCAGTTTTAGCCAATCACATTCTTCTAAATCCTACGTGTAATTTCAATGAAATTTGGTTCTTCTAAATCCTACGTGTAATTTCAATGAAATTTGGTTCAATTAATTATTTTATAAAATTTTGATTGGTTGGTTAAATTTTACTTTGGTTGTAAACTCTTGATTGACTTATAAGAGTATCCCACATTGAAAAGTTACATTGTTTTTTGAGTTTGACAATACTATAAAATAGAGTACTTTAACATGTTTTGAGTGAGAAATTGGGCCGACATTTCAGCCCATCAAATTAGGGAAGCCCACTTATTTTCTTCTTATATTTTTTATTTATATAAATATAAATAGTTAAAGTTTTAATAAATAACGGGATGACCGGGTCTTCTAAATTCCGATTGAGCTTACAATCAAGTTCGATTTAGCTTAGACTTATGCCATGTTCATTTTTTTTTTTAATTCTTATTCATCATTTTTATTTTCATAAGATCTTTTTAAAAATAAATAAATATGGATACTTAAAAATGGAAAAAAAAATCAATTCGCTTCGTTTATACTGCAAAAATCAAGCGAATCTTCATCTAAACTCTTTAAAACTAAAGTATTTAATTTGTAGAAATTTTATTTTTTAATTCAATAAAAAATAAAAAATATTAATCTAAAGTCACATAAGAAAATTAACAACAAGAAAGACTCTCAAATAAAAAAAAAATAGTTATTATTTTTATAACTTGACAAATGACAAGACTATAAAAGAAAATTAATATATATAAAACTTATATATGATATCAGCAAAGACATTTGCTGTTTTTTAGCACTATAGAGTTTTTGGGTCGGGTCCTCAATCTAATTTCTAATTTTTTTGATTTTTATACAATTATTTTAAAAGTATTGATTGACATCTTTAATTTATTCAAATTAAATTATATAATTTAATATATTTATGATTTTACTTTTCTTCTATTCTAATTTTCTAGATCTTTCTTTTTTCCTTTTCAATACTCCCTCCATTCCTAAATATAAGACTCTTTAGACAATTTGAGAAAATTAAGGAAGTTGTCATTTCCACCTAAACTTCCAATATTACCCCACCCTCCCTCTCTCTCACTTCTACGTCATAAAGAAAAGAAAGGAAAATATTTAGGGTATAATTGGAATAAATTGTTGACAACTAATAAAAGAACCATAAACGACAATTAATTTGGATACCTAGATATCTCCTAAACGAAAATTAATAGGGAATGGAGGGAGTATTATTCAAGATCCCACATTGAAAATTACGAAATTTGTGGAGTTTGGCAACATTATAAATAGAGGGGTTGAACATGCTTTTCAATTGAATGAATTGGTGGGTTGGTATTTAGCCCATTAAATTCAGTGGCAAACTCAATTTGATTTTCAACTTTTTTATTCCAACAGTCAATTTTTTTTAGGGAAAATGACTTGTATGATCCCGAAACTATTTACCAAGATACGATAAGGTTCTGAAAGTATTTTGACTTCTCGAAAGGTCCTGTAACAATTTTCGTGGCTTCTAAGTCGTCCCGCCACCAGTTTGACTGGTGGTTTTCGGCACAAAATATGCACGCTCCTATCACATGATATTTAAGCAAGGGTAAAAACGTCCCAAAAAAATTAAACGATCAAATTTAATCAGGAATCAATTACACTTAGCCAATATTCATCACGATTTGCCAAATTCTGAAACCCTAATTTTATTTTCATCCTTCTAATCCTCTGCAACTATTCAAACGTAACCAATAATCTCTTCAAGAATCCCATCATCTACGAAAACAACTTTAGCACAATTCTAATATTTTCGTCCTGAGTTTAAATTAGTCCAGCTCGTCCTCATTATACAATTTTCACCAATTTTCTTGTCTTTTGTTTTTGGAAGAGCTGGGGAAGAAGAGGCGGCTAAGGATTTTTCTTCCTATATTGGGGGAGATGTGTGAGCGTTGCATTTGGGACGTTTTTACCCTTGCTTAAATCTCATTTGATAGGAGTGTGTATATTTTTGGCCGGAAACCACCAGTCAAACTGGTGGCAGGACGACATAGAATTCATGAAAATTGTTATAGGACCTTTTGAGAAGTCAAAATACTTTGAGGGCCTTATCGTGTCTTGATAAATAGTTTAAGGATAATGCAAGTCATTTTCCCTTGTAATTATTTGATGTCATGTTATTTAGAAGCTTTTTAACTAAGTTACTTTCAGAAGTTTTTTTTTGTAGTGTTACTTTTAAAAACTTTGATATTGTTTCTAATTATCCACATTCCATTCGTAGTATTTGATGCCATCTTGTTTTTGTATTTTTTTATGGGTATGTCTTCTTGTTTTTGTAGAAGTATGGATACGGTTTCTTATAATGCGTGTTTAGAAAGAAAAAAAAAAGTTTCTTATAATCATTTTCATTTCGATCGATGATGTATTTGTAGAGTAAACAAGTAAAATGTGAAGATTGAAAAGAAATTTAGGTTTTTTGATTCTGTTGTAATTTAATAATTTGTGAAAAGTAAGGATATGTTAGGTTATATTTTTCTCAAAGCTTCACATGGGTTAGAAATAAAAAGAAAGAAAAGAGTTAAGACCAGAGACCCTATTAATAGACCCACATAGTTTTGAGTTTATTCATACAAATTTTTTGAGTCTTATGAATGTGTAGACTTGAAGTTTTAGAAGATAGTTAATAATTTTTCTTCCGTTTAAAAATGAAATAGTTAAATTTTTTTACCTTCGGGATCGTGGAGGTAGGTTTGAGTTGAAAACGAACCACATTAAAATTCTCGTGTTATTTTTTTGTTTTCTTTTCGTTTGTGTTATAATTTGTTGTTTGGAGTGTTCTGTTACCCAGCACACTCCAAGATCTTTAAGCAAAACACTAAAATCAGGCACAAAAACTGAAGAGAAAGACCCAGAAGATGAAGCCATGGTAGAGAGTATTTCTCCCTACTTTCTCTCTTTACTAATAGCAGAGCTCTTTCTTAAGGACCTCTATTTTATATATATGAAAAAAGAGTCTCAAAAGACATTTATTATGAAATAAAAGAAGTAATTTTATATATTTTCTCGAAATGGTGATAATTTACTGACAGAAAAATTTAAATGAGGTTGCCATCTTCCATCACTTTAAATGTGATATCTCTGCTTTTCCATAGCGTGGCAATGAAGAAAGATGATTCATATTCCGTGTGGTTTTGAAAAGCAAGTGCTACTGGTAGCTTTCCAGGGTATCATTCTTAAATCTAATAGTATTGATTTTGTTACTCGGAAGGTAAAGTGCAAAAAGTCCAAAGTATTACTGTATGTATAATCAGGGACGAAGCCAGGAATTTGGTGTTGGGGGGCGAAACTGATAAATTTTTCCAAAATACACATAAAATTTCGATAAATAGTAGTATTTTTAAAAATCCCCCCCCATCTTCGCCCATGTGTATAACCAAAGTTTTCAAGATCGAAATTTTAACTCGAAATGTAAGGGGTTAAAAAAATTTTGTAAACACGAGGATTATATTATGGATTCAGAATCTTATAAAACTATTTAAATAATATTTCATGATAAATTTATGTCAATAATATTTCATCTACTGACAAAATCGATAAGGAATTTCAGTTACCTGAACGCCAAAATCGATTATGACTTATTTTCAAACCAATGTCAAAATAGACGATAACGGTGAGAACAAAGAATGACTGGGGACTGAGGAGCTGGAACAGAATTCAAAATTAGTTTTTTTTTCATTCAACCGAATCTTTTTTTATAATTGAACCAAACTGAACATGGACAAAACTAGCGCGCCCTGAATCGTTCGATCCGACGATTCTACTAATCAAATCATTGATCCCATCCTGTATTGAATTTTTCGAATTTAACTCAATTTGTTCTTTTTTGGATCGTAGAATAATCGGAATATACTATCAGACTCGCAATTTTGATAACCTAGTACATAACTGCTCTTGAATTAACTTTTGCATTGGATAATGCAGTAAAACTAGTACTATAAAGGAAGGCCAAAAAGGGAAGAAAAGTTTTTACTACAATTCGATCTTACGAAGAAATAATAGTAGATCAAGGGATTATCATCCTCTCCTCTAATAATAATCATCTAATACACTTTTTAAAATTCTGTTAAGTATCCAAAAATAATTAATTTATTTTTTATTTAAAAAAAACTTCCTCAGCTAAATATTCAAGTTTTATTTTAATTTCTCTCAAAATGAACGTACACTTCTTAAAATTTATACACTCTCTCATTGAATTCAAACTTGTCATGTTTAAAAAACGTAACCTCCACAAATATATGGCCTTTCTATTTTTAAGGATATTTTTACAACTTTTTTATAATCAAACTATTCATCCAAATTCCTATATAACTCAAATGTAACTAAAGAGACTATGAACTAAACAAACTTGATGAACATTAAGAGGAAGAATAGTAAAAGTTTTAAAATTAGGACACTTGTCATAATTCTACGTTTATATTGGACAAATAAAAAGAATGATTATTGGAGACTATTCTATTCTCAAAGCAGAGTACCAGTTTGTTTGTAAAACGTTAGCTGTCATTTACTTGTTTTACTTAATTTTGGACAATTTGCCCCTAAATTGTTTGAGATTTGCTTCAAACTCTTACAAATGTAAACCATTTTAAGGGGGAAAAAAAATCTAGTGTGAATTTAGAACCGGTCTAGTTAGGCCATATTGACTATATTTTTACACATTGATCCGCATATATCATGTTTTTTGGGTGGCAAGATTTTTTTAACCAAAATGGATTCGGGAAATCCGTCATTAGCTGACGTGGACAAACATGCAGGATGTTTGTTCACGTCAACCCTGCATGTTTGTCCACGTCGACCCACAGATTTACGGAAACCGTCTGCAGAGATTTACCATTCGTGCTGATTTTCTGTTGATTTCGAGATATTATCTTTTTTTTTTCACTTGCTATTAAGTGGAAGCTTTTTTTTTGCAATAGATTAATTGTTAGTTACTTTAATTGAAGATGTATAGTTTCTTATCAAGGTTGCTGATATATAGTTATTTACAAGGATTTTGTAAGAGAGCATGTTTCTATATGTATTTCAAGTTTTGGAATTTTTATTTGCAATCCGCTAGGTCATGAGTTTGACTCCTGCAAACAGTCTCTTTATGAAAAAAATAAAAGTAAAATTGCGTACATTAAGACCTTCTTCAAACTCTGCTAATGCAGGAGCCTTCTGCACTGAATACTAATGTTTTTATTCAGATTTCACCAATCTAACGACCTTTTTTTAATTCAAATTTCAACAATCTAACGACATTTCAGATTAAGAAGTGTTATGATTAAGAGTACAATGGTTGGAATTCTGTAGTCTCTTTGTTATCATGGGTTCTTTGCTATTAGTCTTTACCCATTTGCCCATAGCTAAGATACGTGGGGTGGGGGCAGAAACGCATCGTGGGGGTGGGTGCAGATCACACAATACAGATGTCAAACTGTCGCCATTAACGACATTGAGGAATCAACTGTTTTAGGCCGTTGAGGATGGATTTGGGAATCCATCAATCCATGATGGATTCAGGAAATCGGTCCTGACCGCAAGGGTAACTCAGTTGGTTTGGGGGGCAAATTGTGTATAAGGGTGCAAGTTCGAATTTTGGCAGCTGCAGTGTGGAAGTTTCAATCCTCCAATGTGGGGTAGCTTCTTGCGGTGGCTACGACAAGACCTCTCACCAGTCAAGCTGCTGGGTTACTTTGATTAACATCCTTCACAATTCATGTCGGATCGGGAGGTGGGGATCCTGTAAGCGTGGGTATCGTCTTTTTGTGTACAAGAAAATCGGTCCTAGACCAAAATAAATTTTCTAAATCCGTCTTGGTTAAAAATTTTGCTACAAAAAAAATATGTCATGTGCGGATGAATGTGTAAAAACATAACCAATCTGAACATTTCACACAGATTTGTTGTGGCATGGCAATATATTGCAAAATAATTAAGAGAGAATAGAACCAAGTTGCATATGTATGATATTGTTCCCTTGTTGATGACCACTGCAGTGTCCTTAACCACCCATCATTCTCGTTATCTTGTTTCTTGCTTTTTCATCATTATATGTGCTTGACAGGGCGTGTTTAGCTGTGGTTGTCCGTGGCCTTTTCGTGATTGATGATATTTTCAATTTTCTTATTTTTTTTTCTCATTAAATTTTGTTTCATAAATTCTGTACAAAATACGCAGTACATACTCTAGAAAAAAGAAGAATTTGCATTTTCCATTTCCATTTCCATTTTATTTTTGGAAAAACAAAACAAAATCATGATGATAAATTTTTCACTTAAATCATTTCAATTTTCAATTACCCAGCAACAAAAAAAAAGGTAGTTCACTTATGAAGGGATGTTTTATCTTTAATTTCGAATTGCTACTTGTACTTAGAAGCTCATAACTAGGCCAACTATGAGAAAGTGCAAGGTATGTGACGGTTCAGCAATTCAGAGGAAGAAGACATAGATGTGAGCTGGATTAGTTGAAGAAGTATGAATTAGTGTATTTGTTACTTTGTTGGGCTTTTACCTGATATATAAATAGGCCCACTAGTCCATTAGTAGCTTAATTAAATAGGCCCACTAACTAATAGTAGTTTAGTTAACTTGGTCCACTTGGAATTGTAATATTGCTCGGGTTAACTATTCGGTTAAACAATAATACTGAACCAAACCAAATTTTACTACATGATTTTATCTATTCGGTATTTTGGTTTATTAGGTTCGTTTTTGAAAAAGCCAAAATAATTCAGTTTGTTGTTCGGTTTTCAATTTTTAGAAACCGAAATACCGAATAGACCATTTTTTTTTATTCATAAAAAATTATAAATATTATTAATATTACTTAGATTTGTCTCTCTTCCCTCTGTCACAGTGACATTCTGGGAGCAGCCACTTTATGTATTTATTGACAAATATTATGTTTGTCTCCAATTCGATCCTCGCTCATAGCTCGAATGATTGAGGACTTAATAAGTTATCTTATTATTGTAGAGTTGTATTTTTATTTTTAATTCTTAATTTATTGTTTTATTTTAATTGTGCATTATAATTTTGTCTCTAATTTTTATTAAGTTGAGCTTCACAAAAAAAATGAAATTTCGGTACATATCAAAATAATTTTGATAATCGGTATTCAATTTTCATAAAATTTTAGTTGGGTTCAATTTTCATAAAACGTTACAAAACTAAATCGAATTCCAAATTTCATTTCGAAAACCGAATGAAATTCTGAATGCACATCCCTACTTTTCCAATTGTCTTGTATAAGCTCGAGTAAATGCGAGTTACAAAGACGTGCTAAACTGAGCATCAGTGGCAGAGTCCAGGTGGGCGGGTTCATCTTCAACATTTAAAAAAATGATGAATTTTTTATAAGAACTTTTATTTTTTATGTGAGATTTTCTTATTAATATTATTTTCTGTACTTCAAAAACATTTCAGTAAAAATTGTCCTAATAACAAATTCCTCTTGCCAAAAAAAAAGTGACAAATTTCTCTTGCAAAAAAAATTTTAATTCTTGGCTCCGTAACTTTTGAACTTATATGTAATTATTTTTTCTTTCTTGTCACTATCCATAATATATAATTTGTTTTTTAGTTTGGCCTCCGCCACTGTATATGTGCGTGTGTATTTTCATTAAAAAAGCATGTGTGTGTATTTCTATTAAAAAAACATATGTTGTCTTTTCAGATTTGAATTTCTCGAGTTTAATAGTTAAAACGCTAAATTATAATATTTCCTATTCAACTAAATCAAAAGCATGTGTCGTGTTTTAAAATTTTGCAAAGTACTCAAAATAATTGAGGCCGGCCTGCTCATAAGACAAACAAAATCTTATTTTCTGCATAAGCAAACGACATATAAGGATATGTGGGATTTTTCAAAGGAGGATGTGTCCTAGAACAAAAAAATGTTAAAAGCATTTATGGTTTATTCAATAGCATGAAAACTTGACTAAACAAGAACAAAAAAAAAAGAGTTAAAAAGTTTTAACCTTTCCCCTTAAATATATATCGATGATCAAGTTTCTCTCTCCCTTGGTAAATAATTTCACGAATCCAAAGCTTTAAGCTTTAACCTACTTGGCCATGATTGTTTCCAGACGGGAAAAGGCAAAAGTTAAAACAGAAGAACTTTCATAGAGATAACATGATTAAACAAGGGAAAAAGCAAAAGTTATTTTTAAAAATACTACTATTTATCGAAATTTTATATGTATTTTGAAAAAAAAAATTGAAAATTTTATCAGTTTCGCTGCCCCAAGAATTTTTTTTTGCCGTTTTTATTGTCCCCAAGAATTTTTTTGTCATTTTTATCACTTGAGCTCTGTAATTCTACATACTGTTGCAATTTCGCCCCCAACACCAAATTCCTGACTTCTTCCTTGGCATAAAAATACAATTTAAAAGAGAAAGATCTTAATTTGGATTAGAAGTGTCTCTTGGTTTATTAGACAAGTGAAAACTATTATTGGATTTGTTTCTCCCTATCTACCAGTCAACAAATGCACATTCTCACATCACATGCTTGAACTCAGTTTAGGACTATTGCAACATGAAGGATGACTCTCATTGACTGGTCCGCCTCATGTGCGGAACGTCTTAAATTTTGTATATGTAATAAAAAAATTTGACTGTCAAATGAAAATTTGGGAGTTGAATTAAAACACCATTCATTTCTTTCTAATTCTTGTTAGACGAAACATGTATTCAACGTATATTAACACATGTTAGACAACGCCTGCTTAATGGGTGCCTAACAGGGAGTTGTCATGTGTTAGACCCATGTTTTAACTAACATGTGTGTTGTGAAGTGGTAGATGACTTCTTTTTTTTTCAAAACAATTTTAATCGTTAAATTTTACATTCGACAACTAAAATTTTGTCCCGCACATACTAAAAATAATGTGTTAATCGCTGAAGTAGTAGCGCTCATTCACTATCCATAGACACAACATTTAAGATGGAGTAGGTAAGAAATATATAGTATCATTCTACTAATCCGAATTAACGTCCTCTCCAGTAGCAATTATCTATATTTATTAAAAAACACTTCTAATATTGTGGTAAGTCTCCCAGAATTATTATTTTTAATATATAATAAAAAATTGATGAACACTTAGAGAGAGTGTGCAATACATAGTAAAAATTTTAAAATTTGGACACTTGTCACGACTTTAGATGTGTATTAGACAGATTGAAAGAATTTAAAAAAAAATATAAAAAAAAATTGAACCCTAATCCTAAGACTCGCTACCTCTCCATGCCTAGGGCTAATGGAGGATTTAAAAGAGACGTGCCTTACCAGGAACTTACAAGCTGTCTTTACATCACTGCCATATAAAGGGATCAAATCCCATGACTTTTCCAGGAATCGAACCCCCCCCACTTTGAAGATCAAATTCCATGATTTTTACGGAATTGAAGCCTCACTCTACGAATAAAGCAAAACGATCATAATAACACTTGTATGTAAATCTCCCACTTGCTCTGACAATGGAGAGGATTATATTCCCTACTAATCCCATTCCGTATATAGGTTTGCTTATTTTTTTTCTTCCCCAAATTGCACACCTTTTTCTTTAAAGATTAGTTAAAATATAATTTATTATTCTTTTTTAATCTGTGTCTAGTAATTATTGGCCCAACTAATTTAATTAAAATTTAGAGAGTACTTCGACAAAAGTGAAACTTCCAACCTTTGATTAGAAAAATTAAACTCTTACCTTTAAGAAAAAACCTCACTGATATCATTCCTAATACGATATCAATTATGATGCATAACAACAACAAATTGGTTCAACTTGTTTTTCCAAGAAAATATATTGTGTATTTGAATACGTTGGCACCAATGCGGAATATGGGTAATTTTGGACGTACGAAATTTTTTTTGTCCCTTGCATTAAAATTTTGACGATTAAGATTGATTTAAAATGAACACATATTATGATCCTCAGAACATCTGCAATGTGTTTACCGTGCGGAATACCTGTTATGAGCTTCAATACACCTGTTGAAGCCTGTTTTGAGTCTCAGATATGTTCTGAGATGTTCGATATGTACTGAAAAAAAGTGTTCCACGTATGATTGGGATTGGTAATTTTTTTTTATTCGGGGAGGGGAGGAGGGAAGGGGGTGTCGAACCTGGGACCTCATGGTCCCCGATTGAGTACTCCCCCACTGGGACAGCCACTCTCATGACGGGATTGGTATTTGAATACCTCCCTCAACTCAAAAAAACTTTCACTTCAAATCCTATATTTTTCTCATAAAAAATCGACTTTTATCATTTACAAAAGGGTAAATAGCTACGTTTGACTCTAAATTTGTGTAATTTTTTTATTTTTGATCTTAAATTAAAAAACCATCATTTCTTATCCCTGGACTATTTAAATGTTGCAAAAATTGAACTTCCATCTAATTTTGGAGTTAGCTCCTAACGGAAGTTGGTCACGTGACCAACACGTGAATAATTAAAGGAGCAATTTTATAACTTTATATACTATTCCTGCAACGCTAATATGCGACGTATTAGAGGGCTCCATAACAACATAGAGTCACTCTCCGCCACTATTCCACTATTAATAACACTGGTCCTTAGTTGTCACAAATTATGTCTTTTGGTTTTTTGCAAGACTACAAACTCTATCTGAAAATTAAAATTATAAAAAAAAAAAAAAAACTACATATTCTATTTAAAACTTGCGACAAGCACATAAAACCCACAATCTTAAGGAAAAATATCGCTGATCCTCATTCTGTTTTTCGTTCTTTATCCCATCAATAAGAAATTGTTATGCGTTAATTTTTCACTTGGAATTCAACTATTTCTATTAGGTTATAATTTTTAATTAAAAAATTAACAAATAATAATTTCTTATTAATAGTATCGACAGCGAGACAAATAATAGTGACAGACATCAAATAATTAAAGATACATCTGGGTTATACAATGATTACTCAGCACAAATTATCAAAACGGAGAACAAATATAAATTGATTTTCCAACTAATCAAAGCCCGATAACCAAAACATTTCAGAAAGACTCATGTAACTCTCAACATAGATAACAAGAAAATATATAGTTGTTGACCATATATGGGTTTTCTCCACATAGAAGACGAATAAAAGAATCTAAATAGGAAAATTGGTGAGTTTTGTCCCTAAACACGTTTGGTAATTTTTGTCTATGTTTTAGTTTTATTTTTAGGGTTCCCAAACATAATGTGTTTGATGAATATTGTCATTCCGTCTACAACTATTACAAAAATAATTAATTTTGTTGTTTTTAAGTTCTGCTAAAAGCGGGTTATTTTTAAGAATTCATCCAAAAAATAACACTAGGGTTGATATTCACCCGACACATTTTACATACTCCTTCCCCGTTTCCCCTAAATTGTGAAAAATCAAGGGTTTGAAAATTCTTTCTGAACAATGCTTAAACTCCAAATTGGAGATTGTGTTCTAGAGAAATTGATCAATGTTTTATTGATTATTAACACTGAATTACAATCGAACCAAGAACATAAGAGAATTGGGGAAGAAATCAGTTAGGAAGAATCCTAATTGCTAGATAGATTTGGGGAAGAAGAAAAATGGGGGGGAGGGGGGGGGGTGAGAAGTTGAACTCCTCAACTGAATTTTGGAAAATATCTCGATACCACTTCCAAGCTCAACAACTTCTATTTATAGGTCAGCCGTACCCGGAGACCTACGCTTTGACCCGTTCCAATGACTGGTTATTATTTAAGAGACCCAATGTTCGAATCCCCACTGCTCATCATATATTCCCCTTTTGTAACACCAGGGCCGTTCCTGACATTTCGGGGGCCCCTATGCAAAAACTAAAAATGAGATCTTTCGTATGAACATTAATATTTTCAACTTGTTACAATTTTTAAAATAAACGAAATATTGGAATATATTAAATCTGCACATTGTACTATTGGAGTAATGGACATAGATGGCTACATGGTAGTTTGGATATTTGAGTTGGGCTTACATATAAATAGGTTATACTTGAAAATTTTGGGGCCCCTTTGCACCACCTTTCTGACTGCTTGGGCCGGCCCATGTGTAACACTCATTCCCCCTTGAAAAACATGTGGGGAAAGAAGTTGAACTCAACTGAATTTTGGAAAATATCTCGATACCACTTCCAAGCCCAACAACTTCTATTTATATGCTAGCCTGACCCGGTGACCCGCGCTTTGACCCGTTCCAATGACTGGTTTATTATTTAAGAGACCCAGTGTTCGAATCCCCATTGCTCAGTCTATATTCCTCTTTTGTAACACTCTTTCCCCCTTGAAAATCATCTTGTCCTCAAGATGACCAAGAAAAATCTGGCCATTTCTTCAAAAATTCATTGGCATCTTCCCAAGTAGCATCCTCTACTGGAAGATTACACCATGTAACTAACCAATGCACCAATGGTTTGTTATTTTTATTCACCAATCTTCTGTCAATCAATGCCAAAGGTTCCACCAGCAGCTGACCTTTTTCATTGATAAATGGAAAATCCTTATGTACCACAACATCATTCCCCAACTTCAGCTTTAGTTGACTCACATGGAAAACAGGATGAAGTTTGGATGTTTGAGGCAAAGCAAGTTCATATACAACTGGACCAAATTTTCTGGTAATTTGGAGAGGGCCAAAGTATCTTGGAGATAACTTCTAGTTCTTTCTCAGGGCTAGGGAATGCTGCTTATATGGCTGCAACTTCACATAGACTGAATCTCCAATAGCAAATTCCCTTTTAGTCCTCTTCTGATTCTCATATTGCTTCATCCTGCTCACAGCTCTTGTCAAATGCTCTATCAACACAGCATTTAATTTCACCATTTCCTTAATCATCTTAGAAACTTCACCATGCTTGACTTCCTCCACCACCACATTCTCTCGAAACCCTTGTGGCCTATAACCATATAATGCCTCAAATTGAGACATGTTGATGGCAGAATGGTAGCAAGAGTTGTACCACCAAGCTGCCATGGTAAGGAATTTATACCATTGCTTAGGCCTTTGCCCTACAAAGCATCTCAAAAATATTTCAAGACACTGATTCACCCTCTCTATCTGACCATCAGTCTAAGGGTGATATGCAGTGATGAGCTTCAATTTAACCCTCATGGCTGTGAATAACTCCTTCCAGAATGAACTGGTGAAATTTTTATCTCTATCACTAACCATACACACAGGCAGGCCATGCATTTTGTACACTTTGTCCAAAAATTCTTCTGCAACAACCTTGGCAGTGAACGTGTCTACAATAGCTTCATTCCCCTCACACCTTGGTAATCCCTCCACAAAGTCCATATTGATATGGGTGAAGGGCATATCTGGAACTTCCAAAGGCTGCAACAGTCTTGGGTAAGGGATTGTTTCATGCTTGCACCTTTGGCAAGTCTCACAAATTTTGATCTTATCTTGGATCTTTTGTTGCATCAGAGGCCAATAATTTTTTTTTAAATATTTGATAACTGGATTGCACCCCTGAGTGACCTCCCACAGTGGAGGAATGAATAGAGTCTATAATCTTGGTCATGTACCCTCCATTACCCCCACATACAGCCTCCCTTTATACCTCAACACATCACCTACCTAAGTGAAATCAGCTGCGTGTTTCCCCATAAAGATTTAAGCCATGATATCCTACGAGTATGTATCTCCAACATAATTGTCTTTCACCTCATCCAACCAATTTGGCACTAAGACAGTTAAAGCATTGCATTCAAACTTCCTAGATAGGGCATCAGCTACCCTATTCTCAACCCCTTTTTTGTACTAAATTTGAAAATCAAACCCCCCTCCCAACAGTTTTGACACCCACTTTTGTTGAGCGGCTGAACTAATTTTTTGTTCCAAGAGGTACTTCAAACTATGGTGATCAATCTTGATCACAATAATATGCCCTTCCAAATAGTGCTTCCACTTAATGATAGAAGTGGATACAGCCATGAGTTCATTCTCATAGGTAGAGATAGCTAGGCACTTAAGACCCAAACCCTTACTAAAGAAAGCTATTGGTCTCACTTCTTGCATAAGAACTGCCCTCATACCAGTGTCACAATCAGCAGCTTCTATGATAAATTGTTTTGAGAAATCTGGCAAAACCAAGACAAGGGGAATGGATAGGGTTTTTTGAGTTCTTGGAAAGTTGTATCAGCTTCAGAGTTCCATGTGAACCCATTCTTTTTTAGCAAGTTTGTTAATGGCTTACTAATGAAGCCATAATGCTTGATGAACCTCCTATAGTAACCAGTTAATCCAAGAAAATCCCTCAATCGCTTGATGTTTACTGGTTTAGGCCATTCAAGCATATCTTGAATTTTCTTTGGATCAGCTTGGACACCTTTTCCAGAAATTAAATGCCCTAGATACTCCACTTCTTTCTGTCCAAATGAGCACTTGCTCATATTCCCATACAACTGATTATTCATTAGCACCTCTAAGACCATCTTTAAGTGTTCTTGGTGTGATGACAAATCTAGACTATATACCAGAATGTCATCAAAAAATATCAACACAAATTTCCTTAAAAAATGACCAAACACTTTGTTCATCAAAACTTGGAATGTGAGTACTAAAGGAAGTCTATGAATGTCTTCCTCTTTCATTCTTATTTGGAAGTACCCAGACCTTAAGTCTATTTTAGAGAAATACTCAGCCCCATGCAACTCATCAATTAGGTTATCCACCATTGGAATGAGGAATTTGTCATTGATTGTTAACATATTGAGTTGCCTAAAATCTACACAAACCTCCAGAAGCCATCATTTTTCTTTACTAGGATAATTGGAGAGGAGAAATGGATGTTACTAGCCTGTATGATTCCATCTTGTAACATGTCCTTAACCTGCCTCTCAATTTCATCTTTCTGGGAATGGGGAACCCTGTAAAACCTTAGCTTAACAGGGTGAGCCTTTTCCTTAAGCTAATCTGATGCTCATGGTCTCTGCTGGAGGGAAGACCCTTTAGCATATAAAAAACACTAGCATATTCAGTTAAGATCCTCTTCAAGGTGTCATGGACTTCATCAATGCCCACTTCTTGCAGTTGCATTGAGCAAAGTTGCCCCATCCAGACTTCAGCAGCCCCATTCATACACTTTAACAACCCCTTGGCTGAAAAAGACTTCAGTTCAGGAGCCACCTTACTGATCCTTACCTCTATCTCCCTTCCATCATTCTTGAATCTTACTTCTTGGTTCTCATAATCTAAGACAATAAGGGAAGTGTTTCCTCAAACAATCCCCACCTAGAATCATATCACTTCTCCCAAGTGTAAACACATAAATATCATGTGTATACTCCACATCATCCATTCTCCAATTGACTAATTTACAGCACTCCCCATACCACCTCTCTTCTCCATTACCCAAAATAATGAGCAGTGGTATGGTATTCTCTATCCTCAGCCCAAATAATTTCACCATCTTTGGATCAATAAAGCTGTGAGTGTTGCTTGGGTCAACTAGTATGGAAATCTACCAATTATTAGCTACATTCCCAGGAATTCTAAAAATTGCACCACCTAACATCCCCTTCAAAACATTAAGGGAGATGTAAGTCGTATCATTCACCTCATCTCCTAAACACATATCTCCTTTTCCTGAATGAGGTTGCAACACTTGCAATTCAGGATCTTCAGAATCTTCATCATTCTCACAAAGGTACAACATATTCACTTCTGCCAGAGCACACTTATGTTGTGGAGAATATTTTTCTCCACATTTGAAGCATAGGTTGTGCTCCCTTCTCATTTGCATCTCCTCACTACTGATCCTTTTAAATTTGATAGGATCCTTAGAAACACTTTTGAGCCCAAAAGTTGGGATGACATAAGACTTGGAACTGGAAGAAGTACTCTGAGAATTCAGAGTGCTTTTCTGTGAATACACAGAATGCTGAGTCTTCTTATCAAACTTAGCTGTCACTGATAGGTTAAGCTCATGCTCCACAACTAATATAAAGGCTTCCAACAGGGTAATAGGCATGCGCATGCTAACTACACCCTTGATTTCATATTTGAAACCACTCAGAAACAAGTCCACAAATTATTTTGGAGCTGCTCTAGTTCTGGTAGTCACAAATATGGATTTAAGGGCTTCAAACTTCTTCATATAGGACTGAACATCCCCTACTTATTTAAGCTTTGAGAATTCTCCTACTATGCTAGAGATGGACCTGGTAACAAATCTGGTGTACAAGGCTTGAATAAACCCTTGCTAGTCCTGAGTACCAGCCTCATCAACATAGTTGTGGCCCCAAAGGCAAGCCTCTCACCCCATATACATGATAGACACATCTAACTTGAGAGGATTAGGTATCCTATGCAGTTTAAAATACTGCTCAGCTAGGATCACCCACTCTCTAGGATATTCTCCATCAAACTTAGGGAATTCTTACTTTGGAAGCTTAACTTCACCCCTATCATCATGCCCTAAGTCAAACATAGGTTCTGCCTGCACATTCACATGTTGTATAGGCACATCTCCAACTCCTATAGTGTTATCAGTTCTCAACTGCCTAACAGGAATATTGTTAGCATTACTAGCACTAGGTTCACCCACAGATGACTTGTCCTTCATCCAACAAATCACAATATTCATTTGATCTAACAATTGACTAAGCCTTATATCAGTGCCATGTTTATAGGCATTTACATCAGAATTATAGTTAGATAGAGCATGCTTAACATCATTTAATTGTGTATCAATCTTTTTCACAGAAAATTCCAATTCAACTAACCTCCGTGCCTGTTGATCCACTGGAATTCGAAGCTCTGAAGCATCAGGAGTGGGCAGCAATGGTGGTGCGACGGCCGAGTGCACTTCGAGGCCTTGATTTCTTGTAGTCACCATTTCCTCCAAGGATTCAACCGCTATGAAACCAAAATGTTGTATCTAGAGAAATTGATCAATGTTTTATTGATTATTAACACTAAATTACAATCGAACCAAGAACAGAAGAGAACTGGGAAAGAAATCATCTACGAAGAACCTTAACTGCTAAATAGATTTGGGAAAGAAGAAAATGGGGGAAAAGAAGTTGAACTCCTCATCTGAATTTTGGAAAATATCTCGATACCATTTTCAAGCCCAGCAGCTTCTATTTATAAACCAGCCTAACACAGAGACCCGCGCTCTGACCCGTTCCAATGATTGGGTTATTATTTAAGAGACCCAGTGTTCGAATCCCCACTGCTCAGCCTATATTCCCCTTTTGTAACAGATTGTTCGAAAGCCAGTTTGACATAAAGACGAAGGGAAAAACGGGTTTTGCACATTGAGTGGGTTATTAAATTCAAAAGCCTTGGAGACCTATTTAAGGTAAATTTGTTTTTGATTCTTATATATTTTATAAAGTGAACTGATGTTATAATATGATACAATGTGTTATAAATTTATAAGGTATGCTTAATTTTGTTGTGGTTTAAGGTTTAAGAAACATAAATTTTCTTATGTAACTTGGTAGTTTGTCAATAAACTAAGTAATTTTGCTTCTCGAATTAATATTTTTCATTTTTTATAGTATAATCTGAAAAATGGTTGTTGAAGAGAAGAGAAACTTATTTGAAAAGTTGGATGTAATATGGTTTAACGTGTAGATTAATCCGAATGGGAATTCCGAATCTAAGAATGTCCCCTGAGATTGAAATCAAAGAGAGTGTGAATTTAAAAGCAGAAAAGGGATATATGCCAAGCAATAATGAAGTTATTGGAGAAGCTAAATGAGAATTCAGTGTCATCTCATCCAACTAGTGTGGTGGCTCAAAATTTCAAGTAACTGATACAAATATGGATCAGTTTGCAGTTGATACTCAACTAAGGACTTGTACCTGCAGAAAATGGGATATCTCAAGTACCTTGCATTCATGGGGTGGCGGTTTTAGGGTTACAAAAATTGAAATGTGAAAGATTTGTTGATGAATGATATTTTATTGTTGTTTATAAAAGAGCTTATGAACCTATTTAAACCCTGTAAATTGTCCTAATAACTTGCCCTAATCATTAAAAAAAAATCGTCTACCCCGTAGAAAAGTAAAGATGCCAGGCAAGCCCAAGAGAAAAAGAAGGCATGGAGAGGGAGAAAGGGGTTATAAAAAGAGCAAAGTAGATGTTAGTCTTAAACATTACAGGGTGGGAGTTGCAAGAAACACATGAGTAACATGTGGACATATTGGACATAATGCAAGGAAATGTCAAAAATTTAGTGGGCCTTATAATGTTAATAAGTGTAAGGAGTGTTTTATGGAAGGTCATACCAAAATAAATTGTAAAGAAATTTTAGGGCCAAATGGGTATTTAGTCCCGAAACAATTTGCGGGCAAGGTTGGTCCCCAATGAAAGTTTGCAGATTTATAGGTCCCCAAACAAATACGGAAAATTATGTTGGTCCTTCCGTCAAATGTTTTGAATTTTGGATGTCCGTTAACAAAAAGGGTCAAAAGAACAAGGGTAAAATAGAAATTTCACATATTTTTAGATAAATTTATCCCTTGTAGACCCGAACCCGGACCCGACATACCCAAAACTGACCCAATGTCCTATTCAATCTTCATCTTCTCTGGTGACCAACAAAGTTTTCTGGTCATCTTCTCCGGCGACCAACAACGTTCATTAATGAAAATGCCAGTTTTTCCACAAAAATCTCAACAACCCATTTCCATTTTCATTTGATGAAAATTTAATGAAACCCAATTTAATTTTCTTGATTTAGAGAGACCCATTTCAAATTTCATGAATACATTTTGATTTTTTTTTCTTTCTTCAATTTCATGGCCTGGAAGAAACTACAATGGTAGCTTTTGCAAGAAAGAGTCCAAATCTGCTCAAGCTCTTGGTGGACATATGAATGTTCACAAAAATGAGAGTTTTATCCCTCATCAATGTCATTCAACAGAGAGGGTGAAATCTCAATTCTTGAATCAATGAATAACTCAATTTTTCTTAAGCAAAAATCCCAATTCAAGAAGTACTCGACTGAATATTTCAAGTGAACTCTCGGGCTTGAAGCGAAACTAGTAACCCTTGTACAGTTTGCTTCTAAATCAAAGCATCAAACTACAAAATTTATAAATGATGATAACGAAGACAAAACGATGATATCAAAAAGCATGACAGCAAACTCCTACATTCTTAGCCCTAATTCCGCCACTTTTTTCCATTCTTTTCAGTGTGGATTTGATCATTTGGGATAGGGTTATTATTGGTGGTTGGAAATCTGGTGTAATGGGTTTCTAATTTAGAAGACATATATAGATCAAATCTGGTAGGGGTGGTGTAATGGGTGGTGGTGTAATTGGGAGGTGGCGGTGGCCGAGACGAAGAAACTCACCAAATGAGAGCGAAATTTTTTGGACGAAAATCCCTCATCCCCTCCCAGATTACCCGATTCCTCTAAAAAAAATTTGATGTGTGAGAGGAAGGTGAAAATCTATAAAGTGTTCTTGGTGTGTAAGATTGGTGTGTGAAATTGGTGTATAGTTTCTTTGGATAAGAAGGTTCAATTGTAAAGGGGAAAAAGTTTAGATAGTCAATTGACACAAAGTAAAATGTGAAGTACTTAGCAAAAATGAAAAGTAAAATGTGAATTTCCCATTATACCCTCATTCCTCTAACTTACAATCTTGACTAACATTCAAAATTCAAAAAAATTGACGGAAGGACCAACATAATTTTCCATAATTGTTTGGGGACTAACCTTGCCAACCGCAAATTGTTTCGGGACTAAATACACCATTTGGCCAAATTTTAGATGATGTTGTAGATGGTGTTGGTGGGGCTGTTGAGATTCAAAATGAATGATTTGGGCGGTGTTGGAGGGGATGTTGTGGTAAAAAATGAAGTTAATGATTTGGGCAGTGTTAGAGGGGCTGATGTGGTCCAAGATGAAGTTGATGGAATGAGCCAAATGGCATTTGGGATGGCCCAAACTACATTTTATGACGCTTCAAAGTTCCTATGGAAATTGTTGAACAAACCAAGCAAAATTATCCTTCCTGGTTTACTTTATGTTGTTTTAGTCATTTGTCATGCTGATTTATATGTCTTGTGGCAGGAAAAGTCAGGTTTGCCCAAGTAGAAGAGGAGGCCCGTCAGGTGTAGTTGGTGTCTAAACTATGGTCACAACATGTCAACCTGCCATATACTATGGGCATATTTCGACAAAAATATTAACTTGTTCGACAAGATGACCAGAAAGGTTGACTGAAGAATAGAGATATTATTAGTATAACAAAATGGATGTATAGAAGTTGGGCTTTTGGTTTATAGTAGTACATAAGAGTAGTTTTATCTTGGTAGACTACTAAGTTTAAAACTTACATCCAAACCAATTAATATAGTACACGTAGGAAAGAGAATTGAACTTATATCAATTCTCTCTCCTACGTGTACTGGTTAAATTTGGAAAGAATTTTGCTTTTTTGCCCAAATTGGTGTACTGGTTTTTCGCCAAAACGGATGTAATGTTATTTTGCCCAATTGACACTGTAAACTCAACTTGGAAAATGATACTACTTTGGAAATATTTTTACAAAACATTTTGGTACTTGTTCATCCAATTTTGTTAGTCGAATTTTATTTAGTTGCTTTGAATATCAACTCAGGAATGTACCAAATGAACACCAATATTTTATTACATAAACACCCATCTCATGGAAAACCTTTTTTCGCTCCGCTGAGCCCTATCCCCCTCTAGGGGTATTTTAGTGATAGATTTTATAGGAAGTGGACGATCCTATTTGGTCAAATACCTAGCGACAAACTCCTATGTTCCTTTCATTACGGTATTTCTGAACAAGTTCTTGGATAACAAGCCTAATGGTTTTCTTATTGATGATATCAATATTTATCATAGTGACGATATCGATCGTGACCTTGATACGGATCTGGAGCTGCTAACTATGATGAATGCGCTAACTATGGATATGATGCCGGAAATAGACCACTTTTATATCACCCTTCAATTCGAATTAGCAAAAGTAATGTCTCCTTACATAATATGGATTTTAAATATTCATGATCTTGATGTGAATGAGTCGAATTACTTATCCTCGGTCTATTAGTCAACCATAGTTCTGAAATTTTACATCAAAGTAAAGACCACAACTACAATGAACTTAGGTCATTGCTTACGCCATTAACTGAAAAGTACCGAATATGAACCATTTTCATAAATACACCTAAAACTACTAATTGAGCTTAATGAACATCCACAAGCAAATCAAGATTGCAAAAAACCATGAACAAATGAGGGTAATACGCATTGCCTTAAGTTTCCTTTCAGCCATAGCTATTTCTCCGTCCATCTTCCTTAATCTTCTCATCAAACCAAACATTATACTTCTACCTCTTGGACGCAAAGGGGGATCTGTCCAAAAAAGAATTCGCACTTCTTCTTGGTCTTAAGTACATTATCAATTAAAATTCACAATAACGTTTTAAAATCTGAAAAAATCACAAATTAAAGAAGGATGAACTTTAACTAACCTTGTTGTTCTCACAAATCATGAATCTCCAACCCGGATTCCAATCAGTCCAAGCTGTTTGATTTTTTTGCCGAGATTGGAATTGGGTATTCACAATGGGTCGTCATTTCGATGGGTAAATTCACTCCCATGCACTGGCGGAGCCAAGGGGGCCTGTTGGGGCATGTGCCCCGCCATTTTTTTTCCAAAAAAAAATCATAGTTATAGTTTTTGTTTTTTAACATCTCGTCCCATGAACATTATTTATTATACTCATTTTGAATCACTTTACGATTTAAAATTAGATTATTTAGTTCGTGATTATAGGAATGACACCACTTACATCTTACCAATTTTGGTTAAAATTGTAACAAGCTTAAGTGTGTAAGAGACTATAATATTTGTATAATAAATAAATAAATAAAATTTACTACTAGAAAATGGTGAACAAAATGTGTATTACTCTAGTTTATAAGATTTCATCCAAAAAAAAAAGCTCTAGTATATATTATAGACTACAAGTCTAGTAGTCATAGGGTCATGCTACCAATAGCAAAAAGTCCACAATGGATATTTTTTAGCAGCTCAAGCAGTCAAGCCTCAATTCTCTGTTACTCAACAACAACAATGGTGATTTTTTTTTTCATTTGGCTCTCATTAGTCATTAGGGTTTCTATTATCCTCAATCATCAATCCTCATCATCCTTCATTATTTGAATTAAATAGGTAACCCCTTTAATACTTCTTTAATCTTCATTATTTATGTACATTTTTTGTGAAATACATATAATTGATATTTCCTGACATTTATGTACATTTTTTTCTCGAGAGAAACAAAGGCTAAAAATTCTTGAAGCACTCAGGGTTGATGAAATACCAAGTGGGACGGGTCTCAATCAAGAAACTACCCTTAAACGTTCTGATGATACACGTTGGGCTCTCACTCTGAATGTTTAATTAATATGATGACCATGTTTTCATCTGCAGTTGAAGTTATTGAAATGATTAGCACTGACCGTACAAGTACAGAAACAAGAGGTGATCAAGGACGAAGACAGCCCTCCCCCCCCCCCCAAGATTTTTAAAAATACTATTAGGTATAGTAAATTTTATATGTAGTTTGGAATATTTTTTCAGTTTCGCCCCCCAAGATTTTTTTTTTTTTTTTTGCCATTTTTATATGTAGTTCGACATACTGTTGCAGTTACACCCCCCAATGTCAAATTCCTGGCTTCGTCCCTGGAGGTGATGTAGGTATTTTACTGGAGTTGATGTTAAAGTTTGAATTTGTATTTAATCTACATCTCATGAAGAAGATCTTGGAAATTTCAATTGAATTGTCTAAAGCATTACAAAGGAAAGATCAAGATATTGTCAATGCTATGAAATTAGTGAAGTACTGTAAATTGCAGCTCCAAACAGTGAGGGATGATGGATGAGATTCTTTTATTGAGATTGTTTCGTTGTTTTGGGGATGTCATAGTATCAATGTTCCTGACATGGAAGAAAAATATTTAGGCCTATAGGTCGTTCAAGGTTTAAGAAAGTGACAAATTTACATCACTATCGTGTTGAAATATTTTATGTTATCGTTGATATGCAACTTCAAGAATTGAATAATCGTTTTTCGGAGGTGAATAGTGGCCTACTAATTTGTGTTGCGTGCTTGTGTCCAAATAGATCCTTTGCTGGTTTTGACAAGAACAAATTGATTCGACTATGTGGATATTATCCATTGGATTTTGATGCAGGACATATCTTAGCAATGGATGATCAACTTGATACATATATTATTGACATGCGTATGAGTGAAGAATTTCAAGAATTGCATGGTCTTAGTGAGCTTTCACAAAGGTTACTTGCAGAAAACAAGTATCAAGTTTACCCATTAGTTTACAAGCTTTTGACATTGGCTTTAATTCTACCAGTGGCTACTGCTTCAGTTGAGAGAGTATTTTCTGCAATGACTTTTGTCAAGAATCGTCTACGCAATTGAATTGGAGATCAGTGGTTGAATGATAGTTTAATTGCATTTGTTGAGAAAGATGTGTTTGATACTATCGAAAATGATGTAATTATAGAATATTATCAAAGTATGAAAACACGTAGGGAACAATTGTAATGAAATATTTTATATGCTTTTATGAATTTATTTTGTCAATGTTAATTGTGCCCCCAAAGATAAATTTCTGGCTCCACCACTGCTCCCATGAACATGGAGCTTCGGTTTGAGGACTCCGCTCCATACACGCAAAAACTCTTGGGGTCTTGCCATTCATTGATGATTTCCTCATTTGCTTCAAATATTGGAATGGAATGTACAGGATTTGTCCTTCTTGAAAATGGGTCTGATTTTATGAAAATGGGTACTAGATGAAGTAAATTAGGGGAACTTAATAAAAGGTGAAGAAACAGTAATATGGTCGTTGAAATTCTTATCCTCAAATTACCCTTTTAATTTTGGTGTTTTCATTTAAATTTTTTATGACTAACTGTTGACTAAACAGTTGTGGATGGAAGAACCATATCCACTAAATGCAATATGTTTGGGGACCCAAAAAAATAGAACAAAAACTAAAATTACCAAACGTGATATGTTTAGGGACGGAATTCATCAATTTGTCATCTAAATACCCTAATTCACATTTTTCATTTTTTGCTGCTTCCTTGGGAAATTATTTAAAGAAATGCAGCAAATGACTAGAACTTATAGAAGCTTGCAATCCAAGGAGACGCACGCCACGCCACCCTATCCCAACAAAAGAAAAAAAAAATGTCAACCAATGCTCCTTTCCCCATCTATACCCCCAATTATTTGGGTGAAATCGTTTGTATCTGTGTATGTATCCGTTCATGTGCATGGATTTGGGGATTTGTCTTTGGGAGGGGGCGAAAATTGCAACAGTATGCAAAATTACATATAAAAACTGCAAAAAAAAATAATAATAATAATTATTGGGGGCGAATTTGATAAAATATTTCGAACTACATATAAAATTTACTATATCTAATAGTATTTTTAGAAATCTCGGGAGCAACTACGACCCTCGCCCCCTTGTCTTCATCCGTGTTTATGTGCCCTACCACTCAGAAATCGCTACGTGGACATTTATTCTAATTATATATACACATGGTGATTTGTGAGTGGTTGCAACAGAAATGTGTACATACACGGATACAGGCGATTATTTGGAGATTTAATGAGTTATGTTATTTGGAGATTTAATGTGTACAGATTCTCCCTTCCCGCATGTCAGTTGGGGGTGAGCAAATTCGGTTTTTGCGAATTCGACCGAATTCGAATTCAATTTGGCAATTTGAATTCGGTAATTCGGCTTGAATTCGGTAATTCGGTTAAGACCGAATTCAATTGGTCAAATTTGGGACGAATTCGGTTTGACTATTTTTTAATTTGGTGTGCCGAATTCGAATTCAAATTTTTTAATAATTAAATATTATTATTATATAATTAAATATATTATATAATAAAAAATATACCCTCCAATTCGGTCAATTCGGTCGAAACCGAATTCCGAATTCAGCAATTCGGCCAATTCGAATTCGGTCAATTCGAAATCGGTTTCGAATTCGGTCGGTTTTTTGAGGTAGAAAAAAATGAAAAAACCGAATTCAAATTACCGAATTGGCCAATTCGAATTCGGTGTTCACCCCTACTGTTAGTAAAGATGCATAGGGAAGTGGAGTAAGAGTTGACTTGAGATTTATTCTGCAATAAATTAAACTTAAAGTCTAAAACTTTGAAGAAAATGTGCATGTAGAAAGAAAGAAAAAAATCAACCGCTTTCACCATGGACCTAATGTGATAAAAAAATCTTATGCAAAAACACACATTTTAAACGCACGAGGCAACTTACATTATATCTTTCCTGCTAACAAATCCTCCTGGATTGTCTTTTGCCATTAATTCTACTACAAGTCAGGCAAATTCATTCCTAATAAGGATGTACTGAATATAGGGGTGAGCATCGATTTCGAAATCGGTTTTTTCGGTAATTTGTTTTTTTTAAAAATACTGACCTATTTTGAACCGAATTCCGATTTACCGAATTCGAATTGAATTTGGTATGAATTCGGAATTCGGTCGATTTACCGATTTTTTGTCCACATGTTCTCAGTTCAAACTTCAAAGAACACATTTTTTTTCCATTTTTTTTTAAAGTTCGAGCAGAATCTACACAAATTAAAGGCTAAAAAATAATAAATTCAAACCAAAAAAAGAAAAAATGAAGAAGAATCTGCGGGCCCATAGAATGGATGAAATTGGGGTTCTTGAGCAGTTTGGTTTCATCTCCGAAAGGTTCAATGAAGAGCCGAGCTGGCGATTGCTCCCCGGTGAAAGAAAATGCTGCTCTTTCCGAGGACATACATCGGAGGCTAAACCTAATATGGACGGAAAAGGAGAACCTTATCCCAGAGAAGTTACCACAGGATATTTGTGATAGGGAGGAAGGACTGCAGTAGGGTTTTTGCCTTTTTGGAGAGAAAAATGGGGTTAGAAACTAGGTTTAGTTGGTAAGAGACTATTTATAGTGTATGTTTTTTTTAGTATTTTTTAACCATGTTTTTTATTAAAATATTTTTTAAAATTATAAATATATAATAAAAATAATTATATATATTAAAATAATATTATAATACAAAATTGAATTCGAATTCGAATTCGGTAATACCGATCGTATTCACCGATTTCAATTCGAATTCGGTAATACCGATTTCATTAAAATAAAATACCGTATTCGAACCGGTTTCGAAATTTTCGAATTCGGTATAATCCGAATTACCGAATTCGATTTACCAAATTCAAATCGAATTCGGTCGGTAAATCGGTTTTTACCGAATTTGCACACCCCTACGAATATACAAGCTTAACCAACTAAATTGCTGAGAAACCAGAACCAGAAGACATAATTTCTAGACAACATGCACCCATCCATCCCCATCATTTGTTTCCTTTAGCCTTGTGGAAACCTATCCATATTTGAACCATGATAAACTCTTCCAATTTCATTAGAGTCCTATATCCGAAATAATTTTGTCTTAGAGTTTGCCTTAAAATTACCAGAATCTCAAATAGGCGACATACAAACAATCCACTTTCTTATCAGGTTAAAAGTTGTAAGCCCTAAGGGCGAACAAACTCAGTTTTTGATATTGGACAAACTTTTAATGTTGTGTCTAATGATCTTAATCTTTGTGATAGAATATCGGAACTCATTATGGAAGCTCTAAGTACTTCAATCAAGCCATTGGTATCAAGATTCAAAGTTATATTCAAGGCTTATATTTCAAGATTGAAGATTGAAGACTTAGGTTTGGTTAGATTAGCTTTGCCGTTATTAGTCGTTATCTTATAAAGCTCTAACCAAAGCTCTCATGAACATAAGCTCTACACTCAAGTCTTGCATGATCATAAACACGTTTTCAAAAGACTTCAAAAGATTTCAAAATGTGTGAAAAATCAGCTCAGAGGTCGGATCATCCGAGATTACCTCGGATCAACCGAACCAAGACAGAGTGTTTTGTA
This sequence comes from Vinca minor, assembly GCA_026122235.1. NCBI lineage: Eukaryota > Viridiplantae > Streptophyta > Magnoliopsida > Gentianales > Apocynaceae > Vinca > Vinca minor. The sequence goes on along the minus strand of JAOCZM010000111.1, from coordinate 2,564,594 downwards.
AATGAACTTCGGTCGACCTAAGGTATGGGTCGGTCGACCGACCTTGTGATAGGCTCAACCGAAGTGAGCTTCGGTCATCCGAGGTCCTGTGGTCGGTCAACCGAACTCTGTGTTTTCTAGCCGTTATTTGACCGTTAAAGAGTCGTTTTTCAGCCATATTTTGAAATGTATATATACTCCAAAGCTTTAGAATGACTCTAACATTTACATAGGCTTGCAAAACATATTCTCATTGATTTCTCATCAAGTCTAAACACCTTCAAAGAAAAATGCACTTCATTGCCATGATCTAAATCATTCAAAGGTGAATTTCAAAAGCAAGACAAAGAGTGTGCTTCATATGTTCTAAGAGCTGAAATTGTTAGAACTCTCAATGTTTTGTTATCATCAAAAACATCATAGAGTAACTTTTGCCCTTAGGGCTAACAATCTCCCCCTTTTTGATGATGACAAAACATTGATGCAAATGGGAATAATATACAAAAGATAAATCTTTAAAGTATATAAACATGAATGCATGAGATAAGGATATTAAGGATCTAGACAAGTAGATAACAAATATTCTACTCCCCCTATTTTAGAGAATCCCTTATCTCTCCCATTTTGCAAAGTTCTAAGCTTTCTCCTTTTTGTAAAATACTTCTCATGGCACATTTGCAACACTAAAAATTCTCCCTCTTTTTGTCAACATCAAAAAGGGATATCAGAGCGCCAATAAGAAAAGCATTTAGCGAAAAGTAAAGATTAATATTGGAGAAGCTTGATGAAATATACGAATTCTCCCTTTAAAAAAAATGATACCAATAAAAAAAATTTAATACCAATTGAAAACAAAACTGATATCAATTGAAGAAAAAAACTTTTAAAAAACAAATGAGAATCAGTAATGGATTAAAAGATCAATCTTAAAGATCATAAATCATTTTGAGAAAGGATTGATCAAGAAAAAGCTTGGTTGATTTCTAAACAAAGAGGAGTCCATAATAACACATAAATCAAAAGATGGTCATATATGGCTCAAAAAGAATATCAACCTAAGCTAAAACAAAGGAGATAAGGAATAAACCTTAAAGAACAATCTCCCCGTTTATCAAACAAAACATGTTAGCTCTTTAAGAAGAAAAACAAGTTGAAAATATAGCTAACAAGAGTGGGATGTGATACCAATTGTTAAAACATAAAAGTTAAGCATATGTATCACAACCAAAAAATTTAGAGGAAGTGTAAGATACCAATTGTAGTACATTCCTCTAATAAGTTAATGGTTAGCTAAATGAGTATAACACTCTAGAAGCAAGACTAACCAAAAGCTTAAATGAGATCAAAAAAAATAATACCAATAACAAAGTATATGATCTCATAGTTATTTAGGGGAAAAACACATGTAGAAAATGAACATGTATAACATGTATAACTCCCAAAATAACTAACACAAATTGGCTATAAGATAAGAAAGTTGAAAACCAAGCCAATAAGTGATGTGATGATGTAAAATATGAAAAATTGAGAATACATCACATTTAAGGGGGTATAAGATAAAAACATATGAAGACTCCCCCTATATCTCTTAATGATGCAACTTCTTAACATGATACTCAAAAACGATAAAAATCAAGCGCATCATGTTAAGCATATGTAAATGAAGTTCAAGCACCAAAGAGATAAAATATGTGCATTCTAGAAGATCTAGTTACCAATTGTGATAGTGTTTGTACTCTAAGCATAATAAGGTCTAGAGATAGCACAAAACACATTATCAAGATAAAAGAACCCATGCACATAAACAAGAGAGTTTAAATAGACAAGTTTATGCTTTTAAGCCATCATTCTTGTCAAGTTAGGAATACACTTTTAGCATGTTGACAAGCAAAACATGATGTACATAAACCATAATCCAATAAGCACAAACTCTCTAGTCAACTACTTAACTCATCAAATAATAGCCCATAAAGATAAAAAAATATAATGACCACTACTAAGGGATGAGTTAAGCCTTGTACCTCAACGCTCTTTGAGCTTGGACTTCTTACCATTTTGGTAGATCTTATTTATCAACAAGTCCATAGAGGCCTTTTGTGTGATCACTTTTATTGATCATCACAATTTTGTAATCCTTAGCATTTGACTCTTTTCTTGGAATCTTAGCTCACTTGTGCCATTCCTTGTAGTTCATATCTTCTTCTTGAAGGATAGAACTCTTTGTTACCTACAAGGAATTCTTGATGACAAATTTGGTACCCTTTTAAAGGTCCTTCAAGATTAGCTCAATTTCTCAAGTAAACACATATATGCTTAAGGATCATGCAAATCAAAAACCAAAAACAACTAGATGGATTCTTAAATGAATATGACATGATAAAACAAGAATCAATCAAGTTGCATAAGCTACATCTCATAGATACCTTAGCTAAAATTAACATGGACAATAAAGATCATGCTAAAGGTTATCTATATGAATATAACATTCAAGAATGTGAGATGCAACATTTATATAAGAGCAAGCATGTATATATATCAAAAACACTTAACTCATTGATCAAAGTGTTATGAGAAGGTGATTTTGATACCTTTGCTTTCTTACCAAGTGATGAAGACATTGGATTAACACTTTGACACTTGTCGTCACTTGAAGCTTTGCTCTTAGTAACTTACCAACTTGGTTCTCCAATTTGATCAACATTTGAGCTTTGAGAATCCAAGTGTTAAGGAGTGCTTTTGAATTTCTACTATAGGCACATCTCCTTTGACTTTCTCCCCAATGCCACTTTTCTTCGAATCTACAACATTGAAGCTTTGTGGCGTGCATCTAACTTATAAGAACCTATAAGATCAAGGGAAGAGAAGCTTTTGGTACCCACTTTTGTTTGGGTCCATGGGGGTTAGTTAAAATACGTTTAACTCTCCAAAAAGTTTTAACCCCTTTTTCAATCTTCTTCTTAACATGGCATCTAGCATTAGTATGACCATGTTTTCCACAATATGTGCAATGAATGTGTGGCTTGGAAGATTGGTGATCATGCAAAGGATAACTACTTGGCCTATGTGACATACTAGCATTTACAACTACATTCTTAGAAATATAAGAAGAGCTAGCACAATCAACATGATTTGCAATATAAACAAGGCCATTTTTATCATGTGAAGCACATTGCATGTCAAAGTGATTCTTATGCAACTTAAAGGAGCTAGCATGATCATTGTGATTAGCATTATAACCAAGACCATGTTTATCATGTGAAGCACGTTGCATACCAAGAATTTGATCAAGATTCTTCTTACCCTTTGAAAAGTTTTCAACAAGAAGGGTAAGGTTTTTAACTTTGTTTTCCAAAAGATCAAATTCAACAAGCTTGTTTTCTAAGGATGACACTTTAACACAAGCTTCTATGTGTTGTAATGAAGATGAATTGCAAGTAGTAATAAGATCATCATTTTCACTATTCAAGCAATTTACATCATCACACAACTTTTTGTTCTCATCAACCAACTTGGCTTTTTCTTCAAGCAAGTATTCAATTTTACGCTTCATTTCATGGTTTTGCTTTGCACATTTTTTCAATTGATCATACATATCAATTAAAAGCTCATTAGCATCATCCTCCTCATCATAAGAATTTGAAATAGAGGGAGAAGGATGTACCTCATTACCAAAAGCCATGAAGCACAAGTTGGTGTATTCATCATCACCGTTGTCACTTGAAGAGCTTGATCCTTCATGAGTATCTTCAAGCGTTTTCCACATGGAGTGGGCGGATTTGCTTCCAAGGACACGGTTGTACTCCTCCGGACTCAAGGCACAACTAAGAAAATTCATTGCCTTGTAATTTTGAGTCATCATCTTGAACTCAACTTCATTTAGCTCATTGTCCTTCTTTGGAGTTTGAACACCTTCCACCATCTTCTTGGGTACATATGGACCTTCTTCAATTATATGCCATAAAGAGAAATCAATGGAGCACACATATAACTTGAATCGATCCTTCCAAGCATCAAAATGATTTCCATCAAAAAGTGGTGGTCTATCGGTGGAAGACCCCTCTTGGTAGGCTAATGCGGAATAACCCAGCCATAATCTTTTCTTCAAGCGGTTAAGCTAAATATGAAGACCGTGCTCTGATACCAATTGAAGTAACCCAAGAGGGGGGGTGAATTGGGTTTCTAATAAATCTTGCAAACTATTTCCAATCTAAACAATGATAGTGCAAGTTTAACAAAAGCTAAAGCAAAACCCAATGCAAATCACAAGACAAGAGATTTAGAGTGGTTCGATTCACTAAGAATCTACATCCACTACCTTGAGCCGCACCCAAGGATTTCACCAACTTCACTAAGAAGAATGTGCCCACACAAAGTAGGACTTTACACTAGTGGCTAACTCACAAAGAGTTTTACAAACAACCACTATAAACAATTGCCCACACTAAGTAGGACTTATACAACAATAACCCTATCACTAAGAAAGGGGATAAGATGAAAGGTTTAGAGTACAAAGTTGTTCACTCTTCTAAGTGAAAGATACATACATTTGAAGCTCATCAATTGTTGGCTCTTTGAACATTTGAAGCACACTCTTTGTCTTGCTATTATGAAATGCACTTTTGAATCATATAGATTTTGCAATGAAGTGCATTTTACTTTCAAGGTGTTTAGACTTGATAAGAAATCAATCTCTATTGTATGTACAAGTCTATGTAAGTGTTAGAGTCATTCTAAAGCTTTGGAGTATTTATACCATTTGAAATCTCACTGAAAAGCGACTGGAACGGTCAAATAACGGCTAGTAATGCAGTGCACCTCGGTTGACCGAACACAGGCCTCGGTGGACCGAAGGAAAACTCGGTCGACCGACTTGGGACCTTGGTCGACCGACCTTGGTCATCTCGGTCGACCGAACCAGATCTTGGTCGACCGAACCAAGACAGCTCAACTCTCAGTACTTTGTTCGGTTGATCCGAGAAAATCTCGGTCGTCCAGACTTTCTGGGCTTTCAGAGAAGTTGATTAAACACTTGTTTTCAAATCATTTGAAGTCTAAAAGTTTTCCCAAAAGGTAACACAAAAGAACACTTGGAAAACTTTTCTAAAAGACTTATACTTGAAATCAAAGGCTTTTTGGATAAGAACACATTTGAAACTTTTGCCTTTTGAAAACGTGTTTATGAAATCATGTATGCAAGACTAGAGTGAGAAGCTTATGTTCATAAGAGCTTTGGTTAGAGCTTTAAAGATTACGACTAATGACGACAAAGCTAAACTAACCAAACTAAGTCTTCAATCTTCAATCTTCATAGATGAGCCTTGAATATTATGACTTTGAATCTTGAACATGGCTTGATTGAAGTACTTAGAGCTTCCTACAAGATTTCCAATATTCTATCACAAAGATTAAGATCATTAGACACAACATCAAATGTTTGTCCAATATCAAAAACAGAGTTCGTTCGCCCTTAGGGCTTACAGTTTGTGCTTCAAAGGTATATCTTTCACTTAGAAGAGTGAACAACCTTGTTCTTTAAACATTCTTAATTCCCTTTCTTAGTGATAGGGTTATTTGTTTAAGTCCTACTTAGTGTGGGCAATTGTAAAAGTCCTACTTTGTGTGGGCAAGCTCTTTGTGAGTTTTGAGTTGTGGTTGTGTTGTAAAACTCTTAGTGAGTTAGCCACAAGTGTAAACATTCTTCTTAGTGAAGTTGTTTAAAATCCTTGGGTGCGGCTCAAGGTAGTGGATGTAGATTCTGAGTGAGTCGAACCACTATAAATCCTTTGTCTTGTTATTGGGTTTTACTTTGCTTTTAATCATCTTGCTCAAACTTACAATAGCATTGCTTAGAGAATCGAAAAAGTTTACAAGATTAGTTAAAACCCAATTCACCCCCCCCCCCCCTCCCCCTCTTGTGTTTTACAAAAGTGATTCTTCAACAAATCATTATGCGTATTATTTATATTTTTTCATTTCATGAATGTTAAGGCAGCAGCTCAACTGGTCAAAATGTTCCTTACCAGGCGAATTTGATAAAAGAATTTGATAAAATATTTCGAACAACATATAAAATTTACTATATCTAGTAGTATTTTTAGAAATCTCGGGGGCAACTGGGACGCCCCGCCCCTTTGTCTTCGTCCGTGTTCCTTTGCCCTATCACTCAAAATTCGCTACGTGGACATTTATTCTAATTATATATATACACAGTGAATTATGAATGGTTGCAACAGAAATGTGTAAATACACGAATACAGACGATTATTTGAAAAATTTAAAGAGTTATGATATTGTCGTTGTTGCAAGAGTTTCTCCCTTCCCGCCTGTTAGTAAAGATGCATAGGGAACTGGAGTAAGAGTTGACTTGAGATTTATTCTGCAATAAATTAAACTTAAAATCTAAAACTTTGAAGAAAATGTGCATGCTTTTTTTTTTGCTAAATAAAGATTTACCTATTAATCATAAAATAGCTAAGGCCATTACAATCAAAAGATAAAACGCAAATACAAGAAAAATAAAAGTTATACAATGGTGTAAACACCATGATAACAGATAAAAGTCCACACCCTGGGCCAGGTAAACAACACAAAAAACAGTAAAAACAAATAAATACATGATAAAATTCTTCGCAGCAACTTTTCCGAGATCCTGGAACATCAGTAGCAAGTTCAGTTTCATCACCTTTCTCAGAAATCAACAATCTAGACCATGGGCGTATCAACCGTCTCATAGATTGTCTCGGAAAGATGAAGAAAATTGAGAAAGGGCCCAGAAACAACTCCGAGTTTAGAGATAAACTCCAGATCTGGAAGGATCTGAAGTAGGTCTTGCATCTGAGTCTTGAATCTTGAATAATACTGCTTTGAAAAAATTCCATCAAGATTTACGGCAAAAGAAGGGGTGAAAACACCAAAAGTGGAAGAAGATGTGCATATTGAAAGAAAGAAAAAAATCAACCACTTTCACCATAGACCTAATGTGATAAAAAAATCTTATGCAAAAACACGCATTTTAAACGCACGAGGCAACTTACATTATGGCTCAACTTGGATTGGGTTTTGCCCTCAAAATTTTGGAATTTGAATTTCTTTCGCCAATTTTAGAGACCAAAATTTGAACTTGAAAGATTATTTGAAGAAAAAAAATTTGAATTTGAATTTCTCTCGCCAATTTTTTTAGCTTCTCCCGCCAAAATTTAAACCCAAAACCCAATCCAAATTGAGCCTATATCTTTCCTGCTAACAAATCCTCCTGGATTGTCTTTTGCCATTAATTCTACTACAAGTCAGGCAAATTCATTCCTAATAAGGATGTACTGAATATACAAGCTTAGCCAACTAAATTGCTGAGAAACCAGAACCAGAACCAGAAGACATCCATCCATCGCCCGTCATTTGTTTCCTTTAGCCTTGTGGAAACCTATCAATATTTGAACCATGATAAACTCTTCCAATTTCATTAGTGTCCTATATCCGAAATAATTTTGTCTTAGAGTTTGCGATAAAATTACCAGAATCTCAGATAGGCGAAATACAAACAATCCACTTTCTTATCAGGTTAAAAGTGATTCTTCAACAAATTTCAACAAATCATTATGCGTATCATTTATATTTTTTCATTTCATGAATGTTAAGGCAGCAGCTCAACCGGTCAAAATGTTACTTACCAGGCGAGAGGTCCTTAGTTGATTTCGCATTCCCCTACTCCGGCGTATAATCAGAAAATTGTCTTCCAAGTGACTAAAGAAAACAATAAGAATATTTTATATTTAGAACCAAACTGACCTTCAAGCCAATACAACTAAAAATTCATTGGTTCTTGCTTACAAAAATGAAAAATAAACAAATAAGAATCTAAGCGTTGGTTCTTGAAAAACAAAATAAATATTGAAGGAGCACGCAATTGATAGAGAGGTGCTTCACTTACCATGAACTTCATTACATCACAATGCAGGGAAAGCAGTTCTTTTCACAGTTCTGCCGAAGCAAAGAAAATCCACTGATCTCGAGATAAGAAAGCAGAGGTGGTACCCCATCTTTTGGCATGCAAATGAGCTTTTGACGCTCCTCGGTTTTTAATTCTTCTAGAGAAGTGAGATTTTGCAACCATGGGGAAAGGGTTTGCAGATTAGGCAGCTTTTCGATGTGGAGTGTGTCCAAAGTAGATGGTAGCAACCAGGTGGGAAAAACAACATCCTGGTAACTACCACCGCCTTTGAGTTCTTTAAGTGCTGGAAATATATGTATACCCCATTCGGATACAACAACAACAACAATAGCATAACCCATTAAGTCCCCAATAATTGGGGGTATGGGCGGGGATGGACGGGATACAGACCTAACCTTTGTCAAACAAAGTGGCTAATCCCAGGATACCACTGAAACAGATGTATTGGAGACTAACCTAACCTTTGGCAACAAGTGCACAAAGTGGTTGCTCATATAATACACATGTAACAATGGTCCCCTATGCCGTCGCGTTTGCTACGTGAATCATGCCCTCAAATCAAAGCCAAAAGGCATCGAGAGAAGGCGGACCCAAGAACCATTTTGATTTATGTGCACATCACCATGCTTCTTTCATTCAGCATCCAGAGCATTAGTGGTGCAATATATTCTTGCATCGGATAATGGCATAATATTCTTGCAATCAATATTTTCTAGTGACACAAGGTTAGTTGGCAGCCCACCCGCATGGAAAGACTTGATGTCGGGGGCCAATTAGATAGCTGAAGTTCTTCAAGAAATGTGAGGTTCTGCATCCACTCCGGCAAGAATTTTAAATTCACAGTTAAGTACTCGTAAAAATTTTAGGCTGGTAGCTTGGCAACCGTCAGGGGAGCAGACAATACCAGGGCAACAATCAATTTCAGAATATTCAAGGTAACGGAGCTTATACAGGCTATTGGGCAATTGCACAAAATTCATGCAGTTCCCAATCCTGAGAGATTCAAGAGCCATCAATTCAGTTATAGCAACTGATATTGACTGGAGATTAGGGCATTTCCAAAGAGTGTTTGTATTTAATGTAGTTGATGACTGGCCTGCTGGCAATGACATGATGGATGGACTGGACAATCAAGAATCTCCGGCAGTTCAAGACTTCAAGTGACAAATTCCCAATGTGCATCATCCCTTCAGGAAGGAACTCTTGTATTCCACTAATGTCAAGGTGCTTGTACATATAACCAACTTTCCAGTTCCAATCAGCATCTCTTGTATTCCACTTCCACTAATGTCAAGGTGCCACAGATTAACAAGTTTCCCCAGATTAGCAGGCAATTCATTAATACGATCACAGTAACATAAGAATAAGATCTGTAAATTGCATAGAAAACACAAAGATTCCGGAAGACTTTCGATTTGAGTGTAAGATAGATCAATGTATCGTATAAGTTTCAAATTGCCAATCGAATCTGAAACTTCAGTTATGCAGTAACCACAAAAAGATAATATCCTGAGGCATCAACTTTGGCAGCAAACCAAGTGGGACTTTCTTACTTAGGTAGCAGACTTCTTCTCCAGATATAGATGCCAAAGGTAAAAAGGTGTGCAACTACTTAACCTCAGTTAACAACTCAAACCTTTTGAAGGCACATCATATTTACTGCGAATGTATGAGAAATGACGAGCCTTTTCGAGACTTCCAGAATAGTTTTCTTTCCAATTTTCCTGCTGCCGACATATTCTTCTTTATACACTGACTAAATCATCTACTAAGTCATTTATCACATACCGAGACCTATTTTGTACTGATTCTTGGAAAAATGATCTTGATAATAATTCAGAAAAATACTCTTCACCAACCTCTTCAGCACTATTGCTTTCAACTGGCTGCAGAATCCCTTCAGCCATCCGACAACGAGACTAGCCTTTTCCTATCAAATTCATAGTCCTTGGGGAATATCGAACAGTATGAAAAGCCCCTCTTCAAATTGGAAGGAAGGTGATGGTAGCTTAGTCTTAGAGATAGAAGAATCAAATTCTTCTTGGGAGGTAAATCCCATGGGTTGCTTTTTGATATGTCATTCAAATAGTCAATGTCTGCTTTAAAAGACGAGCCCTCCTAACATCTTCACAGCCAAAGGCAAGCCTTCGCATTTGTTACTATTTCTCTACCAATTTCTTTCAAAGGCAAATACTTTCCCAAATCCTGACCTCTAAATACGTGATGCAAAAACTCGTTTCTGCAATTCTCTCAACAGTAACCATGAGTTTAGGTTCTGATGCAATAGACGATCTAGGGTGCCTCTTAAAAAGTTTTAACAATTGATTACCATTGATGCAGCAACCCTTGAAGTATAAAACATTTTATACAATTCTTGCACAGAAATTTTATTGACAACCCAGCTGCAGCAGATCAAAACCCGAATAAATACTTATTGATCACAATTGCTGATAATTTCCTTTATAGTTCCAATACAAGCTCTTAAGGTATCATCCAACTAGGTGTCAAGATATAGAATTCCCGGAATTAACTTAACAAAATCGGAACAAGAAAATCCCAGATCCTGGAAAAACCTAAGCATTAGGCCCAGTATCTTTTCTGTGTCCGAAAAGAGGATCTGAAGGCAGACTTTAACAGCAAAATGGATATGGGAATCAGAAAAGTGAAAGGATTTCAAGTAGTTGGTAATAGATTATGCAAGAGTACAGGAAATTTGTGAGTAATTGTTTATCTCCCATGACATAGCCCAAGCATATCTATCACTTGTTTAGTTTGTTCCTAGACATTATGAAACGACTTTTACTGTAGCGTTTTTCAAGAAAGTGCCAGAATTCTGTTTCCCATGATAGCACCATTCTTGTCAATTCTAATGTTGCTCATTACAAACTCTTATTGATGTAGAATGTAAAGACAAGACTAATAGGATTCAAAAGATTGCAAATGATATCAAAATTAATGATGTTTTGGTTGTTTGTAAGAAAATGTTTCCTCTAATAGTTCTATGTTTGCTAGTCTAAGGTTTATTAATAGATTACTTCTTAGTTAAGCTATGTTTTGTGCACCTTTCTAGATTAGATAAAGTGGTGCGGTTTACGGTGCTTTTGTATTAGAAAAAGTAGAAGGGAAGTCATGTTTCTTAGTAATCCAAGTTTCTTAGTTATTAAGTAGCTAGTCCTATAAATACATATTAGCTCTACCATTTTGAAGTAGTGAAGAATATATTGACAAAAGAGTTCTCTTTCTCTCTACTTTTCCCCCTGTTCTTCCCCTCTGCTTCTGCTTCTTCCTCTTCTTCTTCTTCTTCTTCTTAATCTTTCTGAATTCTGATTCTTCTTCTTAATACTTCATCTACTTCTGCTGTTCTTATCTTCTTCCCCTTATATCTCTTAATCCTACTATCTATCCTAAATAGTTAGCACCTAAATCACCCACCAGATTTTTAGATGAGAACTATTGCAGAAATTTTTATAATATGGTGCTGAAATTATAAGATCCTACATCACTTATCCACAAAAGGACGAGAAATGGAAGCTGTAATCTTTTATGAGGATAATCATAATTCAGTTTCCTATTCAGACTCAAAAATCCTACACAATAGTAGAATCACTAAGTTTCCTCAACAATTTGTTCAAGAGCAATTTTAAAACAGAACTAATTATCAGTAAAGCACAATTCATAAACAAGATTTTCAAAAGAACTAAAACAACCAACCGAAATAAGAACTCAACAATCAACATGTATAAACACGTAACTTTTGAGAACATAAAACAAAAATACACATAAACCTTTCAAATTTCGACTTCTCTCCCATCCCCAGTACTTGTTCACTTCAGATTGCTCGTACATGTCATCAATTTATGTATTTCCTTTTATCGAGGCATTTCAATTTTCCTCACCTTTTCACATAGTTTTTCCCTTCACATTGCTACTGTATGTCATTGGGTTCTCTTTTACATCTATGAGCTTTAACTACTCTCTTTCTGCTTTCCGAAATTGGCCAGCTTACTTGCCACTTCTGTTAAATGTTTTCAAACTAGCTTCTTCCTTTGAAAGAAAAAAGAAATTCTATTTCTACAATATCAACCTCATGGTTTGAAAAGGATCTAATGATGGATGTTCTTGTGAGATTACAACTTAAGTCACTTCATTTAAAGATCCATTTGAATCCCTAAACAAAAAAAAATTGTAATCAAGAAGCTATATCAGTATCAAATAAAGTTCAGAAACAATGTTTCTTATAAGTTAAAACCTACATCTCTGTTTCTTCAAAAATATATGAGATTTTTCTCGTTGACTCCGACAGACATTGCAGGTATCTTGTGTTCGAATTGATTACCACAAGAATTGAAAGTGATTAGGAAAGAGGAAAGACAAGACTTACTTCCTTATACTGAAATTTGCATATTAGGATTTGCCTCACATTAAAGTTTAAAAGGTTTTGTTTCCAGACAACTTGTTTATCTTGAACAAGCATGAAATGTCAAATCTCAAAGTAACAGTAGATTTTAAGAATACGTTTGATGTAAAAATCGATTGAATTGTATCCCAATTCTGAAAGGATGTAAAAATCGCGTGAAAAGATAGAATGATAAATTGAGATAATACCTAGAAACAGAATTTAGGATAGAATTTAGCAAACAATATAACTTAGGATCTATCTGTACCTATAGAAATGAGGAATATCAATTGAATTACTCTAAAAATTATTGAGTTTGAAAGAGTTGAAAATTTTACTTGAGAAGCACCAAACTTGCTAGTTGAATATTCAACGCTGTGCAACAAGAACTAGGATATCCTCACAACCATCTTATTCTTCTTTCCTGCAGATAAAAGAATGACTTTTCCCTCAATAATGTCATCAGCCTCAATCTTCTTGTCTTCAATGTCAACCCTGCTGTTATTCATGTAAAGCCCTCCTTGCTTGAGCAAACGACGTGCTGCAGATTTACTCTCTATTAAACCAGTTGAAACGGAGAGATCTAAAAGTGGGAGACTCAGGACTTTATCGTAAGGCAGGTAACAAGATGGAACATCTTGAGCAATCCCATCAATTGTCTTCCAATCCAATTTAGTTTCAGCTACGGGCCTCAAAGCCTCCGTGGCTCTGAGTGCCTCATTAAGACCCTCATTACCGTGGACAAATCTAGTGACCTCTTCCGCAAGTCTACGTTGGGACATAGCCAGGCATCTTCATATCCGTCTTCAATTGAGCAATCTCCTCCATACTCAAGAATGTCAGGATCTTCAGGAATCTAACCACATCTGCATCGGTGACACAGAAGAAGTACTGATAGAACTTGTAAGGTGACAAGAGGGAAGGCAATAGCCAGATGGCACCATCCTCAGATTTTCCGAATTTAGTGCCATCTCCTTTGAGGAGGAGAGGAAAGGTTAGGCCATAGACGCCATCGGCCTGGACAATTCTACGAATGAGGTCGGTGCCAGCAGTAATATTGCCCCACTGATCACTACCCCCAATTTGGACAGAGACACCTTCTTTGCGAAATAAGTGGAGGAAATCAAATCCCTGCAGTAACTGATAGGTGAACTCAGTGTAGCTCATGCCTTGCTCTGATTCGAGCCTCTTGCGGACACTCTCCTTGGACATCATGGCACCCACCCTTGCATACCTGCCTACATCCTTGAGAAAATCCAGAAGAGTCACATCTTTCCACCAGTCATAATTGTTGAGAACAACAAACGACGAATCAGACCCTACCCGGCCTAAGATGTTGCAAATTATCGTAGATACCCCATTCGTGTTCTTCTCCAGGGAAAGGAGGTCAAGCTCAGGTCTCTCCAAACTCTTGCCGGAAGGGTCACCCACACGACCTGTGGCACCGCCAACAAGGGCAACAACTTTATGGCCACAACGAAGGAACCAGGAGAGAACAATGATGCCAATGAGATTTCCAAGGTGAAGGCTTTCAGCAGTTGGGTCAAAGCCGCAGTAAACTCTGGGAGGGGGAAGGTTGACATCGGAGCAGGAAGACCTGCGAACATCACTAGTGAGGGCCTCCAACAACCCCCTTTCTTCAAGTACCTCTACCACATTGGGTCGTGCAACAGCTTTGGAAACTGGAAAATCACGGGACAAGTGAGCCAATGAAGAGAAGTGCAAGGATTGGTGAAGCCAAAGGCTTTGTTGGCGTCCAAGCAATTCTGAAGTTTTAAGAAGATGGCAACATAAGGGCAGGGAGGATGAGCTTATTATCCGTTTTCCATTTAGGGAAATCATAGTTAACCTCACTAACCGATAAACTCATCTTTGTCCGACGTTTTAATTCACCTAATTGAATAGTAATGCAATGACGCAACCAAGCCAGTAATCAGTTGAATTCATGAACAAATTAAATAAATAAAAGACATCAAATGTTTTTAGCAAAGCAACAAAACATAATAAACAAGAACTATATCTAACTAAAAGCTCAGTTTTACATTATTGGATGATATCTCTATCACTTAAAGTTTCCGCATCATGCTCCGTGTGAACACCTCATAAACGAATGAACAAAAGGAGAATCAATTTTCGAACAAACAAAGCCACAATTCAATCATGTCACGTTACGCCTAATACAATACTAGTCCAACTGTAACTTGTGCAGCAATTAATCTATAATTTAACAAAATGCAAAAGAAAGTAAACTGAAAACCGAGAAAACTTTAAATGTGAATTCAAATTTCAATAACCTAATACTTCAGCACCAAAGAATTTTCTGGAAAAAAAAAAAAAAAGAAACACTAACATTAAATATGGAAAACAAGACACATCTTAAATAATCCATCTGTGGGGGGGGGTGGGGGTGGTGGCAAATATAGCATAATAATACAAATTCTAGCAGAAATTGGATTGTTTCAGAAAAAATAAACACTAATAATAAAACGAAATTGACAAAGCAGATGGTGGAGAGAATCAAACTGGACAAATTAATTTGACAAAACAACTTACTATTTTGATAAATTTGCTTAGTTCATCGAACATGAGTGTTTCTCGTGGGAGATATTATCAGTGTTTCTTCATTCTTCCATACATACCTTACTCTTTCTCTGCTTTCCTCTGTTCTCATTCAAATGATAGTTTCTGTGTGTTAATTTTAAGGGTTTTTTGGGATATATATATATATATATATATATATATATATATATATATATATATATATATATATATATATATAAATGGTACTATAATTAGGATGTTTATCCTCCTTTAAAGTCTTTTAAAATAGAAAATTGTAATTTTTTAACTTTATCAAAATTATTTGAAGATGATACTTTGAATATTACAGTTAAACATGTTAATTCATTAGTACAACAACATAATTTTGCTAATATTTATTTAAGTATATTAGGAGATCGTCAGCTTCTAGCATACATGGATAATTTTACAGTTTATAAATCAGTAGGGAAAGTCATTCTAGAACTCAACAGCCACACTACACAACGCCTTTATCCTCACACGGCTAAACGGGCTTAACATGCTTAACAGTAGTTCGGCCATAAATTCCTGAAACAAACCTCCATACTCATTTATATTCTAACCATGACGCTATATTTCAGAAAATCCATAGTCCTAAAAATAACTTAACCACAGATTTTCAATCTATTCATTAACCAGCCATAATTCAACATAAAAGAGTTTAGCCTATAAGGCTCATATTAACAATAAAATAAAACAAAAATTAAAAACTTACAAAATTTAGGAGTGAAACCTTATGTACAGCAAACTTCAAGATTTTATTGATATGAAAATTTTACAAGATAAGAAGAAAGAGAGTAAAGAAAAGCTTCCTTTACAACTAAAACTTATCCGCTATTTATAATGGTCTGCGGACTTCAAACTGAATTAAAAACCACCTATACTACAGTAATATTACATTATTAAATTTACTTTATAAAAGTAACTTTATAAAAGCATCTTTATTAAAGCCTACTTTTGTCAAAAAGTATCTTATCTCCGACAAAAGCATATTCCTGCTTATCCCTTACTTTTGTCCTTTCTCTTGATTTTTTCCAAGTTAGCTGTTATCAACTCCTGAGTGTTATTCATAATATCTTCAATATTGATTTCAATATCAATGGGATCTTGAGAGTCTTCTAACCCTTGAAATCTATTAGAACTCTTCATCGAAGTATCACTTCCTTCTGAATGTTTTTCCAGTTCTATTTGAGCTTTTCCTGTCAAAGCTTTCTTCAATTTTTCCATATGCCTAGCAACAATCTCTGTTGTAGAAAGACTTATTTCTTCCTCATCTCCCATATAACCTTGAAACATCAACTTTTGTTGCTGTTGAAATTTTATTTCATTATAACTATCCAACCTTTGTTTTATTAACTAGATAGTATCATGGCAGTTTAATTGCTTTGTATGGGAATCCTCTTTCATCATAGTATCCCAAAATCTCGTATAAGAGCATCGTTTTAAACATAATAAATTATTGTGGTTATAACCAACAACTGGATCATTCCTCCATATATAAGGAATTGAAAATTCTATAAAGAAATTCATCTGGTAATAACCTGGAATAATCATTTCAGATTTATTTGGAGTTACTTCAACCCACTCTGTATAATATTCCTTAAATAATAAAGGTAAAATTTCTTCAGAAGTTCCATAGAACTGCCACCAGTCTATAAACCAATTTGGAAGTTTATGATTATGAACCTCTGAACATAGTTTTATAAAACCATGTATGGCTTCTCTTACCATTTTCATATAAGAAAACCTTATCAAAAGCTTGAATATAATCAAAATAATTACATCTCACTTGAACATCCTTAACAAAGAAAGATTTTTCTCTGAAAGCCGAGATTCCCCATTCCTCAATAGATATAATCTGTTTAATTATAATTTTGGAGAAATTATAAATTTCTTTATTGGTACCTATGAAATGATTGAATTCACATCCATGGTTTGAGATTAACATCTCATAATATTGTCGAGATTTATAAGTCTCTGCTCCCAAATTATTTAAATATCTTTCATAGATTGTCCAGGGCCGATTCTCCCATTTCTTATCATCTTCATTCAAGAGTAATATAACTCTTTCCTCTTGGTTTTTAACCATCAATTCATCCTTTTGTTTACTTTCCTCCACTATTCTAGCGAAAGATGGAGCAATAGAACTGCTAGCACTGGTATTACTTTCTTGGGTCTTTTTCCATGCCCTGAATTGTTTCAATTCTTCATCTTCTTGTCTGGATAAACCAGAAATATCTTCAATTCTTTTTGTTTCCATATTGTGCAAAAACCTTTTCAGATCCTCGACCTCTACCTCCTCTTCCTCTATAAGAGGAATTACCTCGATATCCTGACTGCATTACTGCCTCAGTAGAATATGCATAAAACCAGTCATCAGGATGTTTATCATATAAAAAACTATATAGATCATCATATAATAAATTAACATGACTATAATCATTATCTATGTTCATTTCTTCAGAAAATATTTCTGTATCTAATCTCTTGATTTCTTCAAAGGTCTTTATTTCAGGAAGCATACTATCTTCAATTATTTCATAGCATCTTAACCATTCTTCAAAATACATATCTTGAACTATATCATTTAAATGAATCATAAATATTCACGTGTTAAAAAATCCGGAAGACTATTATCTTGTCCTTTTTTATACATGATTTCAAAATCAAAAGGCGCTAAATGAGCCTGCCATCTTGCAAACATTTGTTTAGAAAAATCATGTTTAAAATCTTTATTAAACATATATTTAGCAGATTGACAATCAGTTTTTATTATAAATTTCTGATTATATAAATCATCTTGAAATTTTAATACACATTTTACTATAGCTAATATTTCCTTAGCCATAGTAGCATAATTCTTTTGACTATTATTCCATTTTCCAGAATGGAACCTAACCAAGTATTCTTGTTTGTTTTCAGGATTGATCTGTTTTAAGATGCCACCATATCCTATATCAGAAGCATCCGTTTCTATAATATTATCCCAATTGGGTATTAGCTAATAGCAAACAAGGCAAAGTTTTCACATTTTCTTTGATTTTTTGTATTACTTTAGTATGACTATCAGTCCATGGTTTAGGATTTTTCTTTAGTCTATCATATAATATTACAGTATCTTCTGCTAAATTCTTGTAATAAGGTAGAATGTAATTTAAACTATCTAGAAATCTTTGTAACTGAGTTTTATCGGTTATAATGTTTGGAAATTTAGAACCAAATTCTATACTTCTATTAATTGGTATTATTTCACCTTTTTCAATATTATGTCCTAAAAATCTTATTTTTGTTTGGAATAAAACCATTTTAGGTTTATAAATCACCAATCCATTAGCTATAACTAATTTCTTAAATATTTCTAAATGGTTAAAATGCATTTCTATTGTTTTAGAGAATACTAATATATCATCAATATAAACAATAATAAATTCACTGTAATTCATGAAAATATCATTCATAATTCTCTGAAAATTTGAAGGTGCATTCTTCAGACCAAAGGGCATAACATACCATTCATATTGTCCAAATGGTACATTAAAAGCAGTTTTATACCTATCAGCAGGGTTTATTTGTATCTACCAATATCCTGATTTTAAATCAAACTTTGAGAATATCACAGCATCATATAACCCTATCTAATAAATCTTTTTTATTAGGTATGGGATATCTAACCCATTTTAATACTTTATTCAAGGGTTTATAATTTATTACCAATCTTGGTACTCCCCTTTCCTGTTCTGAATGTTTATTAACATAAAAAGCGGTACAAGACTAAGGTGAATTAGAAATTCCTATGATCTTTTTTTCTAATAAAGATTCAATTTCTTTTTTACATAAATTTAAATATTCAGTATTCATTTGACAAGGCCTAACCTTAGTAGGAATATTTTCCTCACTAAAATTATCTTCGTAAGGTAAACTTACTATATGTTTCTTCCTATTCCAGAAAGCATTTGGATGGTCATTACATATTTCCAAAGCAAATTGATTAGTAATATCAACTATTTTTTCTTTTAATTTTGGGATTATTTAATTTCTCTTCTAGAGTTAACATATTAACTTCATGTTTTAAAAACCCTAATTGTCTTTCTTTATTTAGAATATCATCATATAATCCATGTAATATTTTAGTAAAAGGTCTAGTTATAAACTTAAAACTTATTGGTTCTCCTTTATAAGTTGCTACAATTTTTTCCTTATCTATCCATGTAAATGGATAAATTTTATTAATAAAAGGTTGTCCTAGTATTACTGGAGTAGAAATCTTATTCTTAGTTAATAAAAAACTTAAAGGAATACGTTTTCCTTCTGTACATATCAACGCTTTAGGAAGTTTATATTTAATTTTCATGTTTTTCCCCCTCTGCATGATTTAAACTATGAGTAGTTTTCTAAAAATACTTAGTAGGTATAACCCCTTCTTATATGACATTTAAATCTGCACCACTATCTATTAAAGCAATAAATTCCTGAGAATAATAATTATCAATCAAAAGAGTAATTTTTATGTGCCATTTTTGTAAAGTTATAAACTCAAGAGTTTGTAAAAATTCTTCTTTATTATCTTCTTTTTCAACTTCTTTATTTTTTAAATCTTTAGTTTTACTTTGTTTATCTTTATCCATTCTGTCTAATATAGATAAAGTTTCTAAATTAGAAATTCTAGTATTATATTCTAAATTTTTATTTTTCAAATCTTTTATTTCAGATTTGAGATTATCAACTTCTAACAAAATATCTTTTGTTGAGCTTGGTTTTTTCTTCAATATTATTATTTATCATCATTTTATAAACTTCTGACATACTATATTCTTCCTTATATTTATCCACATCAAAGTTTTTACTTTGTTTAGAAGTACTGGGTTTATTACCCATTTGATCAATTAATTTCACCCTTAATTCTGGGTCTTTAATTTCTTTTAATAAATCTAACCAATGATCAGCTTCTAAAATATTTATTTCACTTTCTTGAAATTGTGATACCAATTTATAAAATTGTTCATCATCATCTGGATAAATATTTTTATTAGTTGGATATTCCTTTTTAATACAAGCTTGTCCTATCTGACAAGGTTCACATTCTGTTTCCCTTGATTCACTATAATAATCACTTTCCATTATTTCTAATTCATTTTCACTACTATTCGAGCTATCACTTGATTGTAACCATAATTTTGATAATTTATCTTTTATATCATCAGCTAAATCTAGATTTTTAATCTCTTTTTTAGTCCAGCCATTTTTTGCTATATGACCAACTTTTTTACATTTATTGCAAACTATAATTTTGTCTTTGTTCTTATTATAATTCTTTTTCTTTTTAAAAGATTTCCTTTTCTCTTTCCTATCAGCTTTTTCCTCTAATTTTTTCTTAGAATATTTTCTTTTCTTTTTCCTATAATAAGGCTGTTTATCAACAAACTTCTTTTCTAGATTTTGGTTTATTATAAGCAGGTAAATCCATGCCAAATTGACCACAAAATTCTCCTAATTGTTTTCTTTCAACAATTCTTTGATTTTTTAATTGTTGATTCAATTTTATTTCATTACACAGATTTAATCCTTCCTGTGTACAAGTACTTATTAATTTACCAAAAGTAAATTCATTATAAGGTATTGTAGGTCTATTCCCTTTAAGAGCTTTCCTAATTCTTTCAACAAATAAATGTGGTAAACCATCAATAAATTTAGCTTTCCAGTGAGTACTATTACTCTCTAGTAGTTCCATAACCCTATTAAGAAATCTTTATACCATCTGAAATCAGTAAGTGTTTTACACCTAAGATTTTGTAATAAAGTTCTAATATTATCATAATTTTGAGAAAATGTCCCTGTAAAATGTTCAATTATTTGAACCACTAGTGTATAAACTACATTTTCTTTGGTTTCACCATTTTCTTGTTTAACAGTTTTCAAAATTCATTCTTTTTCTTCAGGTCTTAAATAATTATCTCACCAACCTTTAAGTTGGCCAGTAAATCCCGCAATTATCATTTTTGCTATATTCAGGTCATTATTACCTTCATTCTTACAAATTGTAGAATACATTAGCATCCTATGCATATGACTATAAATTTGTTTTTGTGTAAAATTATCTATATTCCATTCATAGATGTATTTCCCACCATAGCTATTATTTAATTGAAAATTATCCTCTTCATTTAAGGTATCTATTGGTGAAGGTTTTGTATAATAATACAATTTTTGAATAGGCTTAGTTGCCCATTTTTCATTTACAACATTGATTTCATCTCTAGGCTCATCTGAGTCTGAATCCTGGTAAAAAGGATTGATATTATCATCTTCTAAAGTACTTATATTCAATTTTTCTATTCTTCCTCTTAGGATTTCTGCTAACTTTTCAGTTACTTCTTTTTCAAATATAGAATCCTTTCTTGTCCTAAAATTAGTAATTTCAGGTGGACTTTGTAAATTAGTCTCTATCTTTATAGGTTCAACTGTTTCAGCTTTAACTGGAACCATATTATTCGTTAAATTGATAACATCATCAATTTTCTTATTTAGAGATTTAAATTGATCTCCTAATATACTTAAATAAATATTAGCAAAATTATGTTGTTCTACTAATGAATTAACATGTTTAACTATAATATTCAAAGTATCATCTTCAAATAATTTTGATAAAGCTAAAAAATTACAATTTTCTACTTTAAAAGACTTTGAAGGAGGATAAACATCCCTAATTATAGTACCATTTAATAATTTATAATTTCTTTCTATTACATTAATATAGTCTTGAATATAGGTAGAATAAAACCAAGGAACAAAGTATATTATCTCATTGTGTAATTCACAAAATTCATAAAATTCTTTTTGAATTTCCCTTTGTTGTAGTTTTTCAGTATTATTAAAAAACCAACTTCTAAATAATTCCCATTTGGGTAATTTAAATTCATTTTTATTATATTTCTGGCTTTTGAGCCAAAACTAAAATCAATTTTAGGCTTACTATCCATTACCTAAATTATAACTCATTTGAGACAGAGTCTCTGGATCCTTCTTATTAGTAAATCCCCTTAAAATATTATCATCATGTAATTTTAATCCATCAATTTTATTATCCTTGATAGAGTTATTACTACTATCATCTCTTTTATCTTCTCTGAGATTAGATGTGGATAACCTAGATGGTCCAGGTAATTCTGTATCAAAAATTCTTGATGGTCCAGGTATCTCTGGATCTAATGGTGAAATAAAAGATCTTACTGAACTAGATCTAGAATATCTAGTATTGTCTTTTATTAATCTATGATTATCTCCAAAATTTAAGGTTACTGAACCTTCTGGAGTTTGAACTACATTTAATAAATTTGTTGTATTACTGGTTTAGGTCTCATAGCCCTTTCTATTGTCCAATTTTTCAGGAAAAGTTATTTCTTCCCATTATATAGATCTTCTAGTAGTTATATCAGATCTACTAAAATTAGTTTCTATTACTATTGTTTCATTAATTGGTTTATCAGCCAATTTACAATGAGGATTTAAGGTATATAAAGGTTTAAAATAAATCCTATAACATATACATATCACTTCAGATCCTGGAGCATAATTATACCCATGTGTTTTAACATTTAATGTCAAAACATCCAATATATTAGCATCAGTTAATGAAAGCTGTAAATTTGGATAAACATCAAAATAAATTGGTCCATGTGCCACACTAAATTTTATAACACCCATGATTGATTTTTTCCAATCCAAATTTCTACCATCTCTTAAGGCAGCTATAAAACTTTCTGGTAAACCTTCTAAAGTTAAAGGTTTAAATGCAACTTGCACTAATCCAATATGAATATACTTATGTTCTGAATACCTATAAGGTCTAATATCTTGTTCACTTAATAAATGAATAATCATTTCTTCATTATTTAATGAAATTGATTCTTCAGTTGTTTTTACAATCTGTTTTAAACCTAATTTTTCAAAAGTACCCAATTGATAAATTGTTCTAGTTTCCACTTTAGGAATTGTCCATCTATTTAATAGATTTAAAGTCTGAGGAATATCAGATTCTTTTACTTATACTATTTTTAACAGTACTTTTACTACTTAATATGTTCTTAAATTTATAAGACATTTAAAATTTATGTTGAATTATGCCTTCATAATGAACTAATCAGACCCCCTGATGGTATCAGAGCTATATATATATATATATATATATATATATATATATATATATATAGGTCGAGAGAGAGAGACTTTAATTCAATTCTTTGGATAGAAGGGTAAAGAGGAAAAAAAATTGTCATATCCTATGCGGAACAACAAAAAAAAATTGCACCTAAGAAACTCTTTAGGATAGGTGACATGAGACACCAAAACATCACGGCTCCCTAAAAACACGATAAATGTCGTAAAATCATGACATATATTCGTTTTAAATCAATTTTAACAATCTAAATTTTAATCTGACAGATAAGATTAAGTCTCGTACGTGCAAAACCTATCCCATTCCACATTGGAGCCAGTACCCAAAAAATTCACCTTTTTTTTCTTGGTTATATATATATATATATATATATATATATATATATATATATATATATATATATATATATATATACTATCTATGTCATGTCGGGTAGAGTACAAAGTTGTTACAATTAGTCTTATCTAGAAACACCTCTTGTCCATACCCTACACTATATGGCTAACAAAAAGTTGTCTATGGATGGAGGTGTCACAAATAGTCCTAGCAAAATAAGCTCCACAGGCATCCCTACCACTAGATGACTGGCAAAAGGGGGTAAAGAGTAAAAGATAACAAGATCGGAGGATGTATGTTGTCATTCAGCTTTGGCAAGCCCAT
This sequence comes from Vinca minor, assembly GCA_026122235.1. Classification (NCBI taxonomy): domain Eukaryota; kingdom Viridiplantae; phylum Streptophyta; class Magnoliopsida; order Gentianales; family Apocynaceae; genus Vinca; species Vinca minor. The sequence continues at coordinate 2,540,858 of JAOCZM010000111.1, read as the reverse complement.
CCGCACATGAATTAGCCTCCCGGTAGATATGAGAGATACTAGTCTCTGGTATGAGCGCGAGAAGTTTCCTGCAATCAGAAATAAGAGCAGATAATGGGTGAGTATAAACATGAGTTTAGGATCCAATTCTATAGCTAGCTTTGGGGTCTTGATGTTGATAGCTAAGTTAAGGTTGTCTTTGAGTGCCCACGGTTCTACCACATTATTTGTACAGTGACCAAGATTCCTGATATAGCCCACGATCCAGTAGCCCATGTTGTTCTTAATGAGTCCACCGGCACCCCCATGTCCCGGGTTACCAATGGAAGAACCATCAACATTAAGCTTCCACTATCCGTTAGGTGGTCTAGTCCAATAGACCTTGATTTGTTTCATTTGCTTAGAAACCCTCATTCCCCCTCCTAAAGCATAAAACTCAGTGAATTTGGTAATAGTATCATGGATGGGATCATTACAAGGTATACCTGGTGAGAATAGTTTATGATTCTTGTAATTCCATAAAGTCCAGCAGCCATAAGTGAAAATGCATCCCCATGAAACATTGTTGAAGGGGGATATTTTGTTGGAGTTCACATATCTTTGGAGCCACAACTCAAAACCGATTCCTTAGATGTTAGGAATTTACTGGTACAGGTTAAGACTTTGCCATATTTCTTTTGCTTTACCGCAATCACGAAGCAGGTGTTAAATTGTTTATGGGAGGATTCCACAATGTGGACACGTCGGGATGGGAATGATGTGTTTCCTATAAAGGTGTTCCCTAGAGGCCAGGCGATTATGAAAGCATTTCCAGAGAAACATTTTAACTCTATGGTTGCAATTAGCAGTCCAGATTCATTCCCAAGTTTTACCTGGTAATTTGTCATCCTGGGTTTCATAGTGAATTAGATAGTGAGCATCTTTAGCATTGAATTCACCATCCGCTGAATTTTTCCATATTCTACGGTCACGTAAGTCCGTACGGTTTGGTCTAGGAATCGCTCTAATGCAATCAACAATGTGCATAGGTAATTCAAATGACAGACTATTAAGATTCTAATTGTTGGCATTACCAAAGATTTCCCTGAGTTTCATATTGTTTTCATCCTTGTTGAGAGGTCTTGAGATATGATATCTAAGGGGTCCCAAACCAGTCCAATATGTTAGTAGTGCCCTAGGACCATTAGCATATGTTGTACGTTTTATATCTATTTGAGCATTTCATATGAATAGTTAATTTTGCTTATGAACATCAAATGCGTGATTTGATAGTAAAACTCATTTGCTTATGTAATTACTATTCTAGTTGTCCCTAGTTTTATGTAATCTATTTTACAATGAAATAAAACTAGTATGATGTTTGATTGATGATTACGTTTTACTAATCATGTGTAATGAATACAAATCATATCATAGATGCAATGTATTGAGATATATCGTATCGGACGTGATCCGTTAGAGAAGTAATACTTCATGGTCCTTAGTCATAAGTATTACTTCCTCAATACTATTTTAGAATCCTTAGACCTTATGTCTCCATTTGATTCTAGCATGAATGGAGCCACGTTTTGACTCGGCCGTACGTTGCTTTTAATCGGGTAATCAATACGACTGATGATCGGATGTAGTGTCCTATCATGGCTTGAATGTGAGAGGCATTGTAAGGAATTTGTCCCTCTCTTATTAGAGAGAGATATCCATGGGCCCCTCGATAGGGAAAGACTGTTTAAATGCATGGCCGTGCTCAAATGTATTTAATAAAGTGGTTATTAAATATTGTTTGTTGGAACAGTCTAACTGGAGATCAAGCATAAATACAATTAAGCTTAATAAGGGTGACGACTACCATGCTTTATGCTTAATTAGGATATCGCGAGACAAAGGGATTAAATAGTGGATTGATATTAGGTTCCACTGTAAATTCATTCACTTTGGGTAGTCACAATGTCCTGCTAGGGACCGCTTGTGATTTATGAACACACACTTCTACTAAGTGTGTTTTCTTTGCCATTGTGATATGAACCTTCAGGGTCACACGCATAGACGAGCTAACGAGCTTCATGTCCAGATTCAATGAATCTAGAATGTGTCTAGGTTCATTGTATCTACCTCATTTTTCTGAGAATAATAAAGAGTTATTATTCGAATTAGAGATAAGGGGCATTTTCAGTATAGCTGGGATTACGTGGGAGTTATTATCCGATAGGGACTCCCACTACCAGCAGAAGTCTAGGGGACGTGGGAGTTGTTTTGGAAACAACCTCTCACTCCCTATATAAACCTCTCTTGGCCGAAACCCTAGGGTGAGATTTTTCCAGCCGAAATACCAAGAAATCCAGAAAACTGTTTCTGCCTCCCTTTCTCCCTAATTCCCGAAATTCAGAAAAACCGAAAAGCTAGCACTCGCTGCACGTTTCGTCGCGTGGATACCGGTAGGGAGTAGTTCCACAAGGGAAGACTCAAGGTGATCGTTGCTGAGAGCATAAAGACGTAATCTTCCATTCAAGAATCAGATTCCTGAGCCAAGAAACGTAAGTCATTTTTCTTGTAATTCTTGCTGTTTTCGATTCGTTTACGTATTGGCGGATCCTTCAGGGGAGGACTCATGGGTGTTTGGAACGAGTTTCCGCCCATGAATCCCTTCATATTCTACGGTCACGTAAGTCCGTACGGTTTGGTCTAGGAATCGCTCTAATGCAATCAACAATGTGCATAGGTAATTCAAATGACAGACTATTAAGATTCTAATTGTTGGCATTACCAAAGATTTCCCTGAGTTTCATATTGTTTTCATCCTTGTTGAGAGGTCCCGAGATATGATATCTAAGGGGTCCCAAACCAGTCCAATCATCATGCCACATTCTAATGATTTTACCATTCCCCGGAATCCAAGCTGATGAATTATGAAATAAATCAATACCTTTCCTAAGGGCTTTCAAAGTAATGGAACCTTGGGTCTTTTTTAGGTGAATCAAAGCCTCGAATCCATCCTTGATGTATTTATTTTTAAGCATGATAGCCCAAATTTTTACGTTGCTCCTATTCAATATCCAGAATAATTTGGCGAGGCCAACCTGATTGACATGCCTCGCTTTCCTGATTTCCAATCCTCCTTGCTTTTTTTTTTTTTTTGTTTAGTGACTCTCTCCCATTTAACAAGGTGGATTTTCTTTTTTGAAGTAGATCCTCCCCACAGAAAGGTTATGTTCTCCTTGTCAATCTTATCGCAGATGGAGGAAGGGAGGGGAAGACATTGGGAATAGTAGGATAAGATCTGAGTCGTAGAGGATTGAATAACGATTTTCCTTCTAGCAATAGAGAGGAGGTTCATTTTCCACCCCGAGAGTTTTTGTCTAACCTTATCAATAATGAATTGGAAGTACGAGTTTTTGGGTATATTTTGGAAGATAGGAAACCCTAGATATTTACCTAAATTCATTTATGTTGTATCTGAAGGGTGTTTTCGATCTCCTGGATTCTGGTCTGAGATGAGTTAGCAGAAGCTGTGAACTTGGATTTGGATAGGTTAATGTTTTTACCCGACCTGAGGCTAAAGTCATCAAGAACCTTTCTTATCTTAGTGATAGATTTTATGTCTGCTAACCCAAACAAGATGACATCGTCAGCAAAGAGTAAATGGGATATAAGAGGTCCCTGTTTCATGAATTTTATTAGTTTCCATTTCTTGAGTCTGACAGAGTTCTCAATGCTGATGGAAAGATATTCCATGCAAATGACAAAGATGTAAGTGTTAGTAGTGCCCTAGGACCATTAGCACATGTTGTGCGTTTTGTTATCTTTTGAGCATGTAATTGAATAGTTAATTTTGCTTTTGATTATCACATGTGTGATTTGATAGTAAAACTCATTAGCTTATGTAATTACTATTCTAGAAGTCCCTAGTTTTATGTAATGCTTAATTACTATGAAATAAAACTAGTATGATTGTTGATTGATGATCTTGTTTTACTGATCATGTGTAATGAATACAAATCACATCATAGATGCAATATATAGGGATACATTGTATTGGGACGTGATCCGTCGAGAAGTAATACTTCATGGTCCTAAGTCATAAGTATTACTTCCTCAATACTATTTTAGAATCCTTAGACCTTATGTCTTCATTGATTCTAGTATGAATGGAGCCACGTTTTGACTCGATCGGACGTTACTTGTAACGAGTAATCAATACGACTAATGATCGGATGTAGTGTCATATCATAGCTTGAATGTGAGAGACATTGTAAGGAATTTTTCCCTCTCTATTATTAGAGAGAGATATCCATGGGCCACTCGATAGGGAAAGACTGTTTAAATGCATGGTCGTGCTCAAATGTATTTGATAAAGTGGTTATCAAATGCTATTTATCGAAACAGATCTACTCGGAGATCGAGCATAAATACAATTAAGCTTAATAAGGGTGACGACCACCATGCCTTATGCTTAATTAGGGATATCGCGAGACAAAGGGATTGAATAGTAGATTGATATTAGGTTCCGTTGTAAATTCATTCACTTTGGGTAGTCACAATGTCCTGCTAGGGGCCGCTTGTGATTTATGAACTCACACTACTACTAAGTGTGTTTTCATTGCCACTGTGAGATGAACCTACAGGGTCACACGCATAGACGAGCTAACGAGCTTCATGTCCAGATTCAATGAATCTAGAATGTGTCTAGGTTCATTGTATCTGACATTCACCTTTCTGAGAATGATAAAGCGTTATCATTCGAATTAGAGATAAGGGGGCATTTTCGGTATAGTCTGGGATTACGTGGGAGTCATTATCCGATAAAGACTCCCACTACCAGCGAGAATTCTAGGGAACGTGGGAGTTAGAGACTCCTACTGCCGAGAGGAGTTGGGGATGTGAGAGTTGGTTATGGGAACAAACACTCACACCCTATATAATTATCTCTTGGCCGAAACCCTAGGGTATGGATTTTTCAGCCGCAACCTTTGCCATTCTCTGAAATCTGATTTCAGTTTTGGTCTCCCTTTTTCTCTCTAATTTCCGAAAATCAGAAAGACGAAGAGCTAGCACTCGCCGCCCGTTTCGTCGCGTGGATACCGGTAGAGGGATATTCCGCAAAGGGAATTCCGTTTGGTGGCAGCAACACATTTAAGAAACATCATCCTCCATTCAAGAAGTAGCTTCTTGAATCCGAGAAACGTAAGTTTTTCCGCTGTTTTTCGATTCGTTTACGTATGAGCGGATCCTTCAGGGGAGGATCCATGGGTGTTTGGAACGAGTTTCCGCCCATGAATCCCTTCAGTAAGGTGGCAATGCACCACCTTGTCTGATACCTCTTGAAGGGTAGAACCACTCCGCCGGTTCCCTATTTAGTAGAACGGACATCTTGGAGGAACAAACACCGTTCATAATAAGTTTGATCAGGGCTTTAGGAAAGTTGAAAAAATTGAGAGAATCTTTGATAAAGTCTCATTGCAGCCGATCAAAAGCCATTTTAAGATCAATTTTGATAGCAATGGCTTCATGCTTACCAATCGTCTTTCTAATAGTATAGATAGCTTCCTGAACAATAATAACGTTATCAACACATCTCCTACCCGGGATGAAGCTGCCTTGGTTAGGGGATATGATCGATGGGGAGAAGGGTCCTATTGACCAAGATTTTGGAGACAAGTTTGTAGATGGTGTTACACAAACTGATAGGTCGAAGTTGACCAACAAATTCAGGATTAGCCACTTTTGGGATAAAGCAAAGGAAAGAGGGTCTAAGGATGTCCCAGAAGTGCTGGAAGAATACCGGATTAAGCTCATCAGGACCGGGCTTTTATGAGGCTTAAAAGTCCACAATGCCTCTTTTTATCTCAACCACTGAGGGTTGATTAGCAAGTTTGGATAGATCATTATGATTGTCCTCAGACCAAACACACGGGAAAGAATCAGGAATAAAAGCAGTCGAGGTTCTGTTAGATGTATAAAGTTTATGGAAGTGGTTTAAGATCATGCTCTTGACTCTGAAAATATCAAATTTCCATTCTCCATTAGGCATTTTCAATGACAAAATCTTATTGTTCTTTCTATTATGGATATAAATGACTTTTAAGAAATTATGATTGAGATCGTCTCACATTAGCCAGTCAAGCCTGGATTTGATAGCCCAAGTGTGTTTCTCTTCCTTGTAGATGACATCAAGCTTGGCTAATAGTTCACGTTCAAGATTGATAAGGAATTGAGATTGGTTATTTTCAAGGGCAAGTTGGGTTCCTTTGATACGAACCAGAAGTTTTCTTTTTTTTAACCTTAACATTGCCAAAAACATTAACATTCCAATTAGAGACGTTTTTCTGAACTGAGAGGCCCCCATATAAAAGTTATTATCCCTACCTAACCTGGCATCATGAACAATAGAGACAAGGTCAGGGTGAGTGAGCCAAATAGGCTCGAACCGGAAGGATTTGATTAGTAGCATGATGTTACTGGGCTGGAGTTGGAGGAGAAGTAGAGAGTGATCGACCTGATTCTGGCCAAATTATAAACAGTAGCGTTTTGGTTGAGGTTTCACCAAGGAGTATTGGTGACGGCTCTATCACTTGTTTGGAAAATAAGATTACCGCTGTCATGTTTATTAGTCCAAGTGAAACGAGAACCTTCGTGCCCGAGATCCATAAGATTACAATCGTCTAGCATATTCCTAAAGGTCGAAACACGGGGTTGAAAGGGTGGAAGTCCTCCGAATTTTTCAGATTGATATAGGACTTCATTGAAATCACCCATAAGTAGCCAAGGAAGGTCATGAATAGCAGATAGACTACGCAAGTGATCCCAAAAATCTAATATAGTATTAAAATCAAGACTAGCGTAAATAGCAGAAAGTAACCATAAATGAGAAGAATTTCGAACCTTAACCAACACATAGATGGACTGAATGTTTATCCACCAAAATAAGTTCCAAATCAGCGTTGTTCCACATAAGCCAAACGCCCCCTCTCAGTCCATCAGGATCCGCTCGCTCTGAATGCGTGAAAGGAAGCCTATACCATATAAGCAACTGAAAATCAGCCATAAGCATATGAAAAACAGCACTGCAATATGAAAAACGTACAGCACTGTCACAGCCATAAATAAATGAAAATCAGCATTAAGCAACTGAAAATCAGCCATAAGCAAATGAAAAACAGCACTGTTAATATCATCAAATTTTCATTCTTTATACAATTTAAAGAAAATTACCATTTTCAAATCAGTAAAACCCTAGCTTTAAATGTGAAGAAAATATTTCAAATTCTTTCTTTCTATCCAAGTGGATCATGGCACCAAAGTAAGAAACATATTTGCACAAGTAATTAAAAAAAAACACATAAAAGGGGGAATAAATTACAAATAATGGATATACCTAATAAGAAAGTAGGAGGGAGATGGAAGAATTTGATAGGAGTGGGCCGAGGCCCAGTGGCTGTGCCGCTGCTCAAATGCCAAAGCTCTTAGAGAGTTGAGAGAGACAGGGAGAGGAGCCGAGAGTCCGACGAAAGAGAGAGAGGGGAGACGGGAGAGGAGAGTCTGAGTGGGGCGGGGGCCTGGGTAGAAATAATAGAGAATTTAGGGTTATTGATAATAATAATATAAAAATATAATATGGGTCGGGCGGGGCGGGTCGGGGTGGGGCAGAAAGAAATACCAAGCCTGATCTGCCCGTCCTCGGGGCGGGTCTGATCTGTCCCGTTCTCTCTACGGGGCGGGGCGGGTCCTCCCCAAAAGACGTCGGGGCAGGGCGGGTCAACGGGTCACGGGTCAAATTGTCATCCCTAATGCCATGACAATGCACATGTGTTTACAAAACCATGCAATTTTCATATATCAAAGTATTTTCCAAAACTCACCTGCTTTAAGCGAACCTGCGAAAAAGCGTTATTCAAAATCTTATATTCATAAACTGAGCACCACTCCTATGCAATTCTAATGCACATTTTATACAAACAATGGAGAACCTCTCCAATTTAAAGCAGTTAATAAATAACCAAATTCTTAAGAATAAATAATTTTTATTTTCCAAAAGAATCATTTGTCAAAATGAATAACTTTATTAACAAAATGAATAATTTTATAAACATAATTTTCTCTCAATTAAGCTCAAAACAAATAGGAAAATAATTTTAAATAATGGTAAAATGTAGACCTATCATAGGGTCAATTTATCTAATTTTAAACTCCCTAGTAATAAATCTCTCTCGCCTCTGATGAGGCTCTGACCAAGTCGAAGCAACTCCCTATTCTAGGGTTTTTTATTCCGCCACCGTGGGCGTCTTCTAGGTGGACGATGAGTTCTATCATCGACCACGCTTCTCATCTCAGGACGCCTTTAATCATTATGATTTTAGGTCCCTGTGTATCTTTTAGGGTTTTGATTTTGCGTGGAAGCGCAGCTATAGTTACCTGCCACAGTTATTTTTCTACCGGAACGGGATGTATGTTCCTTGCGGCCTGTTTGTTGGGTCAACGAATTGACTTTACCCCGGTAGCGAAGTACGTATCAGATCGGGTGGTGCAGGGAACGAGTCTTCTAGATCTCTTTTCTGCAAAATATGGGCCTGTTAGAATTTGGTTATGGGTACAGGAGAAGACGACATTGCAGTCCGACCGCCAAGCTAGTTACGATGTCGGATTGGTATCACGGGAGATGATGTTTTCTTTGACGCCTTTACAAGTCAATAGAAGTCGATGATTGGAATTATGGAAGGGAATGGCTAGAAGTGAGGCGGGAGCATCGCCGGAGGCGAACAAGGTGGCTGCTGTTTGCTGGGTGTCGATGGAGGGGCACTGGGTAGGTATTTTTCTAGCGGAACGAAATGTGCTTTTGGGCCAGATTTTTTGGTCAGGGAGGTGGGTAAACGGGCGGGCTTTATATGCTACTGGGCTGAAGGGAGGTAGGGTAGCTATGGCTAACTATGGACATGCCATACTTTTGGGCCATATTTTTTGACCAGGAAGGTGTAAAAACGGCCAGGAAGCATATAATACTATTTTTCAATTTTTTGGGATTTAAATATTGAAACCCAAAATTTTGATAATTTGGATTCTACGGGGGCTCCTGGAGCTAACCAGGGTAAGGTGGAGGCCACAAGTCGGCTCCGCCAAAATCCATGAGTCGCATGTTCGTGAATTGCCCAAGACTTGGCCAATCCTGGACAATTCAATTTCTAGTGCGCCTTAAAATGGTGCAGAACTCTACTAGTATTTTCTTTTTCATAATAAAGCCTTTTGTCGGCTTCATGATTAATATCATGATAGTTTTAGGTTTTTTTTTTCAATTTTTAAGTTATTATTTATTTCAAGTTTTTTTGTAAGCAATCGATATGGGCGAATGTCTCAAACTTGGAGAAGAATCCATCAAGATAGAGTTTTAACGCAACATGGCTTCGAATGGAGGATCGTGAGCGTACATTTTGTTCGTCTCTGGTGTGGTCGCTGGCCAACTACTCTACGCGGTTTTCAGCTGATCTCCCCTTCTAATTTTACGTGTTTTGAAAGTTTGCAGACAAAACTCTGGAAGTTGTGGAAGGCCTCTGGTTTGTGCGTGAACTCGATTTTTCTATTTCTTTTTTTGGTAGTAGTGCTTGGTTATACAGTCATAGAATTATGTACTATAGGGCACTTATTCTGTAGATTTTTCTATGACCGCAATGCCTCATTTCAAAGGGTAGGGGATCCATTGGAATTCCACCTCCCTCATGTAGTTCCTAATATCTATTAATGATATTATTTTCTTTTAAAAAAAAATAATTTTATAAACATATCGTCATCACTTTAAATCCAGTAAGTTTCGGTTTGCGAAACTCACCTGATTGCGATGGTTAACCAAGTCCTTCACGCGACTCAATGACTTCCTACAAACACATATGACTCACGGTTTCAACTGAATTTCACTACACGACATACATTCTAATTTACCAAAAGATCTTATTTTTACCCCCGAAAACCATGTATGTGCGTTTTCTTCTTCTTCTTTTTATTAATAAAACTTATAAAATTTATTAAACATACATTTCTACATTTGACAAAAAAAAAATACTTTTCCTTTATGTCAAAAATAAAATAAAATTTACTTCAATTGTAAAAATTACTTAATATTTATATCATTTTAGTAATCTAAATTAAAACCAAATTCTCAAATCTAATAGTAGTTACCAAAACTATGTATAAGAAAAAGTTTTAGTAAAATTTCATGAAATCTAAAATCAAACTTTAAAAAAACAAAGTCTACTCTAAAAGTTGTTCTATAGATCTATTGGATCTAAAGAAATCATAAAAAGTAATAGTACAGTTTTGTTACTAATTATAATTATAATTATAATAATAATAATAATATTGGTTTGGCCAATACAAATCTACTTAATAATTTTACAAAAACTATAAAATTAGGAGCATCATAATTAACATTAAAGAAATACGTCTTATACTGAAATTATAACTTAATTCATAATATATAAAAGAATTCCTACATAATTCTAGAAAACTAAACTAAAAAGATAAAGAAAATTAAAATTAAAAACTAAAAACAAAATAAACAGAAAGGAAAACATACCTCAAAGTTGCTGCAGGAATTATGAATAGTTTATTTAGAAGACCATTTGCCGATATATATATATATATATATATATATATATATATATATATATATATATATATATATATATATATATAAGTAAAAATCATGTCTTGCTTGCACATTTAATTTGTTAAAAAATTTATTCTAACTTGTTAAAATAAAAGTGGTGTCATTACTATAATTTTCAAAACACAAAATTGAATATCAAATCGAGAACCGAATCAAAATGGGTACACATACAAATGCTTACGGGATGGGGTGTTACAGACCGTTGGTCCTGTACTTGTAATAATAGTAGTTTTTCATGGTCTCTGCCTTTTGTCCTTTTATGTATCTTTACTCTGTTAATACAAATTATTTTTCTTCCACATGATCTGTTTTTATTCCATGCTTGAGTGAGTTTCCTGTAGCAGTATTTTCTGGTCTTCATGTCTTGTCAGGAGTTGTTTTGTGACTTTGAGTATTGAGACTCCTCAATATATTGTCACTCAGGGATTTTGCCCGGATTTAATCTTGATGGAATTGGGTCTATCCTCATCCCTTTTTTTTGTAGGTGTCTATCACCTCAAGGTGTACTCGAACCCAACCTTGGTATTTTCATTGTTTACCATAAGTACCCAGGGTATATATGTCAATTATCGTAAGTTCAAGCCTTCATATCTTGTCGAGACTTGTTTTTGTGACTTTGAGTATTGAGACTGCTCAATATATTGTCCTCCGGGGATATTTCCCGGATTTAATCTTGATGGAATTAGGTCTATCCTCGTCCTATTTTTTTTTGTAGGTGTCTATCACCTCAAGGTGTACTCGAACCTAACCTTGGTGTTTTCAATGTTTACCATAAGTACCCAGGGTATATATGTCAATTATCGTAAGTTCTGGCGTATCCATTGTCTTTTTGAAAGTTTTACCATTCCCAGGTTTTAGGAGGATGCCTCTGGCATTCAGATTCTGCAAAAGAAGACACGTTATAAGAAGGTGACAGATATATCCCGAATCTTTAAATGTTTTGGCTACTTTTCTTGAGTTATGATCATTCGAGGAATGCAGATTATGCTTGAAATATCTAGACAATTTTTTGCAGCTCGTGCTATGTGAGAAGGTTGTGGATGACCTCTGGAATTTTCAAATAACCGGGAACTGGTGCTCTGTAAGAAGATCGGGTAAAAACTCATGATTCTTAATAATGGGGCAAGTTGTGCCAAGGAGGAAGATCGGGTCAGAACCCATGAACTTAAATAATAAGGAAACTTGTACATTGTAAGAAGATCGGGTCGGAACCCAATATCTTACATAGTAAGTAGGGATGGCAATGGGGCAGATCGGATCGGATATCTGTCTGATCCGATCCGATCCGCTCCGCATTATCCAAATTCCGATCCGATCCGATCCGTGATCCGCTCCGGATCAAAATTTTATGATCCGCGATCCGCTCCGCACGGGGCTGATCTAATCCGCACGGGGCTGATCTGATCCGCTCCGCTCCGATCCGTTCAGTCCTATTTTTTTTTAAAAAAAAATCATTAATTTTACCATAAAAATCATTATTATTTTTTTTTAAAATTCATAAAAAAAAGCCTCCAACAAGTATAATTAATAAATTTTATGCTAAATCAATTTTTAAACAAGTACAAATATTATATTAAAATGAAAATTAAACATAATTAAGCCTAATAATAATAATATTATAATAATTTAATATATATGGGGCAAAACGGGGCGGATCGGATCGGAGCAGACACAAATATCAAATTTGATTTGCCCCGTCCTCGGATCGGAGCAGATCTGCTCCGTATTCTATACGGGGCAGATCGGATCTGCTCCAAAAGACGTTGGATCAGAGCGGGTCAACAGATCACGGATCAAATTGCCATCCCTAATAGTAAGGCAACTTGTGCCATGTAGGAAGATCGAGTCGGAACCTAGGATCTTAAATAGTGAGGCAGCTTGTGCCATGTAGAAAGATCGGGGCGGAACCAATGATCTTAAATAGTAAGACAACTTGTGCCATGTAAGAATCATATAATGAAAAATAAATTTTATTGCATTTAAATCTAGGTATTGTTGCTGGCGGACCAGGGCTACCTTTATTACAGGCGCGAAGCTTCTAAATAGTAAATAATGAAATAAGGATCAATTACCCGACGGACCGGAAAGACCCACATTGTAGGCTCGGGGCCTGGAGACTTAGAAAAATAAAAAAGTATCATATTAAAAGAAAATATTAAAATTTAAGGGGTTGGTTCGGAGATCCTAAGCTGCTGAGTTGGAGCTTTCTTGTATGTTGATTTTTAGAAAACCTTTTTCGTTTTTAGAAAAAAAAACATTCACCTAAGTGATCACCTTAACAACAAGTATGTTGATTAAGCACATAAGATGAGTTAAATGATGGATAGCTTAGATGACTAGAGTGTTAGATGCAACACATAGGAACTCAAGAGGATGAAGATGATCAAGGAATGATAGACTAAGTCAAGGATCCTATATGCAAAGCTTGTAAGATCAAATAGAGCAAGTCATATTGAAATGACAAAGAAATATATACTTAACAAAAATGCTAGCACAAGTTCTACAACCAACTATTTGGCAAATAAGTTCATGTAACATGTAGACAAGATAAAGCAAGACATGAACTTTGACGTAAATGAGTAAGAGTTAGAGAGATCAAACACAAGAATTTAGAGTGGTTCAATCACAAAGATCTACATCCACTACCTTAGGTCTAAGGATTCTGGAAACAATGAAGATATAAGGTCTAAGGTTTCTAAATAGTATTGAGGAAGAAATGCTTATGACTTATATAACCATGCAATATTACTTCTTTTTTCAGATCACGTTCGATACTATATATTCCAATATGTATCTATGATATGATTTGTATTCATTACACATAATCAGTAACACATGACCATCAATCAAAAATCACACTAGTTTTATTTCTTGTATATAACATTTCATAAAACTAGGGACCATTAGAATAGTAATTATGTAAGTTAATGAGTTTTATTATCAAATCACATATTTGATGTTCAAAAGCAAAATTCACTATTCAAATAACATGTTAAAAATAATTAAGTAAACATTTGCTCATGGTCCTAGGGCATTACTAACAATCTTCCACTTGCTCTAGGTCCAATCATGCATAATCCTTGACCCCAATGACCCAGTATGACTTTCAAGTTTAGGTTGTAGGAGTGGCTTGGTCAATGGATCTGCAATGTTGTCGTCTGTATGAACTTTGCAAATTTTTACGTCTTCTGTTTCAATAATCTCTCGAATGAGATGGAAATGCCTGAGAATGTGTTTGGATCGTTGGTGAGATATAGGTTCCTTAGCCTGTGAAATGGCACAAGTATTATCAAAATAAAGGTCCACTGGGTTCACAATGCTAGGGACGCCACCTAATCCATCAATAAATTTCCTAATATAAACAGCTTCTTTGGCTGCATCAGAAGCGGCCACATACTCAGCTTCATTTGTAGAATCGGACACCATTTCTTGCTTTGAATTCTTCCATCTCACAGCACCTCGATTCAAACATAACAAAAAACCGGTTTGCATTCTAAAACCATCTACGTCGGTTTGGATGCTTGCATCTGTGTAACCATTTAAAACTATACCTATTTCCTGACCTTCGTAAACTAAGAACATATATTAGTTCTTCTTAAGTACTTAAGAATGCTCTTGACTATAGTCCAATGTGACTATCCAATGTCAGATTTGAATCTACTAGTCAGACTTAATGCAAATGAGACATCCGGACGAGTGCATAACATGACATACATAATAGACCCAATAGCTTATCCATATAGTATCTTATTCATGCACTCTTGGTCTTCCTTTGTGGAAGGTGCTTGAGTTCTGCTGAGTTTTATGTCGCGTTACATAGGCAATAATCCCTTTTTTGGAATCTTGTAAACTAAACTGTTTCATTACTTTGTCAATGTATCCACTCTGACTTAGGTCAATCATTTTGTTTGATCCATCTCTATAGATCCTTATACCTAGAATGTAGGTAGATTCACCTAAGTCGTTCATGGAAAATCACTCCCCCAAGCAAGGTTTTACACATTGTAATGTGGGGATATCATTTCCAATAAGCAAGATGTCATTTACATAAAGCACAAGGAACACTACTGCATTATTAGTCACTTTCTTATAGACACAATGCTCATCTTTGTTTTTGATGAAACCAAATTCTTTAACTGATTAATCAAAACGACGATTCCATCTTCGAGATGCTTGCTTCAATCCATAAATGGACATTTGAAGCTTACACACTTTGTTAGATTCGATTGATGAACAAAACCCTCAGGTTGTGTCATATACATATCATCGAGAAGATTTCCATTAATAAACGCAGTTTTAACATCCATTTGCCATATTTCATAGTCATATTATACAGGTATGTCAAGTAAAATCCTAATAGACTTTATCATAACGACTGGAGAAAATGTTTCATCATAGTATATACCATGAATTTGTCTATAATATTTAACTACTAGTCGAGATTTAAAAGTGTGTACATTACCATCCATATCAGTTTTCTTTTTGAACAATCATTTATTACCGATGATCTTACAACCTTCGAGTGGGTGAACCAAAGTCCAAACTTGGTTATCATGCATGGATTGCATCTTAGACTTCATAGTTTCTAGACACTTAATAGACTCAGAACTATGAATTTTCTCTTTGTAGGAAGTGAGTTCATTTTTATCAATCAATTCAATATGATGATCATCAGTTATGAGAAATCCATATCTCTCAGGTTGTTGATGAATCCAACTTGACCTCCTGGGGCCTTGTGTAAACAATTGAAGCTCAGTATCAGGGCGTGAGCTTATTTGATGTTCCAATGTTAGTTTAGACGTCGTTGTAGATCTTGAATTTCTTCAAGATGGATCTTACTCACACTATCCTTTTTGGAAATAAAATATTTTTCAAGGAATACTCAGTTTCGAGCAACAAACACATTGTTCTCTAATGGAAGATAGAAGTAATATCCTTTTTCTTTGTTAGAATATCCCACAAACAAACACTTGTCGGATTTAGGGGTGAGTTTATCAGATATTAAACGTTTTACATAAGCCTCGCATCCCCAATTTTGAGAAATGACAAACTAGGTCGTTTCCAGTCCATATCTCATGTAGAGTCTTCTGAACTGCTTTAGAATGAACTTTATTTAATATAAATGAAGCAGTCTCTAGGGCATATCCCTAAAAAGAAAGTGGAAGATTAGTTTGACTCATCATAGATCAAACCATATCTAATAAGATGTGATTTCTTCGTTCTGACACACCATTCCATTGTGGTGTGCTAGGAGGAGTTAATTGTGAAATAATTCCACAACCTCTAAGATGTTTGTCAAACTCTTGGTTAAACTATTCCCCACCTCGATCTGATCGAATTATTTTAATACTTTTTCCAAGTTGATTTTGTACTTCATTTTGAAATTGTTTGAATCTTCCAAAAGATTTAGATTTATGTTTCATTGGATAAACATATGAATTAATAGTCATTTTGGTCATCAACTTATTTTCGCCTAGCCACTTTGGTCATTTTTCACTTTTTAAACTCTTTTCATGACAAATGTTTTTACGGGCTGCCATTTTCATCATTCCGTCAAATAATTGAGTAAATTCTGTCTAATTTGATGATGTGGCCTAACATAGTTACAACACTCTCTCTCTTGCAAGGTAAAATTGTAAAATGGTTCTCCCTTTGTCGGCGAGACCCTCAAGTATACCTTATCTCCGACTTGAAGTTCCAAATTTCTTCTTTTACTATCAGCCCAACTTTTCTGTAGGCCTTGTGCATCCCTTATTCTTTCCCGGATAAGCCGTACTTTTCCATTGTTACCTGAACTAATTTTGGCTCTATCACTATCCTCTCACCAATGTCATCCCATCATACTGGTGATCTACATCGTCTACCATATAATGTCTTATATGGCGTCATACTGATACTTACTTGGTGCTATTTTTGTATGCAAACTCTACCAAAGTCAAGTGGTCTACCCAGCTGCCCTTGAAGTCTAAGACACAAGTTGTGACCCCACATGGGATAACTCTGAAAGTTCTGACTGGTATATAAGGTGGGCCTACGTACCCACTATCATCTCGGGATATTCCTTTTGGCATAGTGAGTTCGATTGCCAAGTAGATGATCGTGGGTGCTGCCAGACCCATGTGTCGCGTTGCGGGCACGAGACGTGACATTTTATGGTACAAGAGCTAGGTTACCAAGCAGATGTGTTGGAAATAAGTGCCACACCGTAAGGGGTGGGGGCAACCTCTAGAATCCTGCACACCTAGTTGGTCATAGGCTAAGTATGTTTGTGGGCGCCTAGTGAGGACGCTAGGGCCTTAAGGAGGGGTGAATGTGAAAACCCATCCCACATGGAATAACTCTGAAAGTTCTGACTGGTATATAAGGTGGGCCTAAGTACCCACGATCATATATGGATATTCCTTTTGGCATAGCGAGTTCGATTGCCAAGTAGATGATCGTGGGTGCTACCAGACCCATGTGTCGCGTTGCGGGCCCATGGGCACGGGACATGATACAAGCTCTTAACATGTCTTCTAGTGTCTGGATAATCCTCTCTGATTCCCCATCTATTTGCGGGTAGTAGGCGATGCTAAGAGACAACTTAGTTCTCATGACTTCGTTGAAACTCTTCCAAAAGCGAGACACAAAGCGTGGATCCCTATCTAAAACTATGTTGACCGGTACACCATGTAATCAAACAACTTCCTTCATATACATTTGAACCAAAACAGCCATCGGTGCTGTAATCTTCATAGGCAAGAAATGCGCTGACTTGGTCAATATGTCCATTATAACCCAAATGGTATCCTTTTCAGTCTTGTCCTTTGGCAATCCGACCACGAAATCTACTGTGATATGCTCCCAATTCCAAACTGGAATTTCCAAAGGTTTCAACAGTCCGGTAGGTCATTGGTGTTCCGCTTTGACTTGTTGACATACGAAGAACTTGGCCACAAATTCTGCAATCTCCCTCTTCATACCTTTCCACCATAAATTACCTTTCAAGTCCTTGTACATCTTCGAAGCCTTTGGGAGTACAAACAAGCTGGAGTTGTTTGCTTCTTGTAAGATTTTTGTTTTCAGTCCCATATCTGTTGGTACACATAATTTGACCCGGAACTGTAAACTACCATCTTCGTGTATTTGGAAATCTGTTTCTTCACCCGACTATTCCATAGATCGTTCTTTCTCCAACTCTGAATTTGATGTGTGGGCTTATTTTATACGAACCAGTAATGTTGGCTGAGCTATTAAGACTGCCATGACATTGTTGGTATCCTTAACAACCTCAATATCCAGCTTTTCAAACTCTTAAATAAGCTCTTGTTGCTCGGTGATCATGGCTGCCATCTTACCCGAATTCTTCCTACTCAAAGCAGCAGTTACGCGATTAGCCTTACCCGGGTGGTAGCTAATTGTCCAGTCATAGTCTTTTAGTAACTCAAACCACCATCTTTGCCTCATGTTGAGATCCTTTTGTGTGAACAGATATTTAAGACTTTGATGGTCATAAATACCTCACATGGCTCGCTATATAGATGGTGTCTCCAAATCTTCAAAGAAAAGACTACTATTGTCACTCAAGATCATGCATATGATAATTCTTCGCATACGACTTTAACTGTCTTGAAGCATATGCAATCACCTTTCCTTTTTGCATAAGTACACATCCCAAACTGCTTGTTTCACGCTGGCCCGAACTGCTTTTCATTGTATATACTTCTTCAGTTTGTTCTGAAGTATATCCTCAGGCAAGTGCTCAAGACCAGCGCTCAACTTGAGTACTTTCCACCGGAGTTTGGCCTTTGTAGAAGCACAACTCAGCATTGTGTGACTGCACCACCTCTTCCAGAGCAGCAACCTCTCCATCCAAAGCGATGTTCTCATAACGAAGAACACCACATCATCCATCAGGTCATCCAATTCAACGACCATCTTTCCCTGCTGTAAAACACAAGAGGGGGGGTGAATTGGGTTTTAATCAATCTTGGAAACTTTTTCTATTCTTAACAATGCTAGTGTAAGTTAGAGCAAGATGAATAAAAGCAATGCAAAACCCAACAACAAGACAAAGGATTTATAGTGGTTCGACTCACTCAGAATCTACATCCACTACCTTGAGCCGCACCCAAGGATTTTAAACAACTTCACTAAGAAGAATGTTTACACTTGTGGCTAACTCACTAAGAGTTTTACAACACAACCACACTACAAAAAACTCACTAAGAGCTTGCCCACACTAAGTAGGACTTTACAATTTGCCCACACAAAGTAGGACTTATACAAGAATAACCCTATCACTAAGAAAGGGAATCAAGATGGGTAATTAAACAAAGTTGTTCACTCTTCTAAGTGAAAGATGGATACCTTTGAAGTACATCAATACTAAGCTCTTAGAACATTTGATGCACACTCTTTGTCTTGCTTTTGAAAGAATACTCTTGAATGATTTAGATCATAGAGATGAAGAGTATTTTGCTTTGAAAGTGTTTAGACTTGATAAGATATGAATGTTTATTGTATGTCCAAGTCATAGAGTCATTCAGCAGCTTTAGAGTATTTATACATTTCAAAATATGCTGAAAAAACGACTATGCAACGGTCATATAACGGCTAGAACTCGCAGAGTTCGGTTGACCGAAAATAGACCTCGGATGACCGAAGCCAGGGTCGGTTGACCGAAGCATAGGGTCGGTCGACCGAAGCTGATCCAACAAACTCTGTTTCTCTTCGGTTGATCCGAGGAAAGCTCGGATGATCCGACCTTCTGAGCTTTGAGAGATGTTGATTTTTCACACGTTTTGAAATCTATTGAAGTCTAAAAGGTTTTCCCAAAAGGTAACAAGTAAGAACATTTGGAAAACCATTTTAAAGTACTTAGGCTTTGAAAACAAAGGCTTTTGAGGTATGAACTCATGTAAGGAACGTTTTGAAACTTAGCCTTTTGAAAACGTGTTTATGAAACATGCAAGACTAGAGTGTAGAGCTTATGTTCATGAGAGCTTTGGTTAGAGCTTTATAAGATAACGACTTATGACGACAAAGCTAAACTAACCAAACCTAAGTCTTCAATCTTCTATCTTGATAAATAAGCCTTGCATAACTTTGAATCTTGATACCAATGGCTTGATTGAAGTACTTAGAGCTTCCATAATGAGTTCCGATATTCTATCACAAAGATTAAGATCATTAGACACAACATCAAAAGTTTGTCCAATATCAAAAACTGAGTTTGTTCGCCCTTAGGGCTTACAATCTCCCCCTTTTTGATTATGACAAACTTTTATGTAATAAGATAGAATATGGACAAAATTAAGAACAAGGAAGCATGGAAAAGAGTTAAAGATCAATTAAGAGCAATGACTAGTGCTTTAAAAGATAAAACCAATGAAGACAAAAGCACTTAGTCATGATAACTTCTTTTTGCCATATAATCTAGGGACTCTTAGAAGAGCCCTATTTCCCAACCAACCTCCTTTCCTCCTTCCTTCCATTCAAAATGTTTTGAGACATAAGATCTATAATAAGCTCCCCCTCAAAACATGCCAGGAAAAGATAAGCAATGATAGCATAATGATAATCAAGGATAATACACCAATTTCAATACCAATTATCATACACCAATTTTCTCCCCCTTTGGCATAATCAAAAAGACATCAATCTCCAAGATATAAGGGTGTACTTGCAAAAACATAATCAGTTCATAGCACAAGCAAAGTTAATACACCAATTTTCTGAAGAATGATCTTTTTGAATAAGCTTGGTTGATTTCTAAAAACAAAGAGTCCATAATGACACACAAATATAAAGATGGTCATTTATGGTCCAAAAAGAATATCAACCTAAGCTAAAAAACAAAGGAGATAGGGAATATAACCTTTATGAACAATCTCCCCGTTTATCAAACATACGATGTTAGCTATTTGAGATAAAACCAAGTATGATACCAATTGACCAATTGTAAAACATGATACCAATTGTAAATATAGCCAATTGTAAAACATGTTTGAAAATATAGCTAACAAAGTACTAGTGGAAGTGATACCATGAATTCATAAGATAAGCACAAGTATCACAACCAAAAGAAGTAGAGGAAGTGTAAGATAGCACTTGGAGTACATTCCTCTAACAAGTTAATGGTTAGCTAAATGAGTGTAACAACTCTTAAAGTAATACTAACCAAAAAACCATAATGAGATCACAAAGGATAAGAGAATGAAGAATATGATCTCAAAGTTATTAAGGGAGAGTATATGTGATACCAATTGAAGACATAAACATTTATAACACATATAACTTCCAAAATAACTTACACAAGTTGGCTATAAGAGTTAAAAGATGAAAAGCAAGCCAACAAGTGATGTGATGATGTAAAATATGAACAATTGAGCATACATCACATATTGAGTTTACATCCTAAGTCAAGCATCTAGACGATCAACCAAATAAGATTAATGCTATAGACTTGAATATAAACACAACAACACCCCTATATGCAATAAAGATCAAGTAAAAACTAAACATAGCATTTACAAACTCCCCAAAGCATAAGACACTAAATAATAGAGGGGAGGGGGTTTTAAAAGGAGATTTCATCACAAAGATCAAATCATTAAGCTCACTAATAACATGCTTAAAAGAATCAAAAACATATGAAGAGCAAGCATGTTATAAAATCTCCAAGGTGCCCATTTCAAAAAAACAATTGATACATGATATGGAAAGTAAGATCAATAATTGTTTAAGGAAATGATATGAATTTTTCCCATTCCTGATTTCCTCTACTGCTTTTTTTTTTTTTTTTTTCTAACTTAATTGTGTATCTTACCTTCTTTTTATTTCCTTTTTTTCTAGTTTGCGGAGAAGCTATAGTGGTTGGAACAGTGAATACCAGTGAATACTAATTTTTAAAAGGCCTGTGCCACTTCGCTATCCTGCGTAGAAAAATTAGAGGCCTTCTTATTGGATCCATTGCAGCGCAAGACCAAATAAGCCACCATGCCCATGGATGATTTTGAATTTCAGCGCATTCTCCACCTCTTCCCCGTTGTCCGATCTCGCGATTATTACGTAATTTTTTCTCTGAATGATCTCTGTTCCAGAATTTTTTTGCCTTTTGTTTACATATTTAGCTCAAGTTTTGTATTTTATTTGAAGAAAAATTTGATTGATCGAGTGTTTGCTCTGCTGAATATCAAGAATTGAGAATTGAGGGATTACTAATGCATATAAATTTAACTGGAAAGAGTTAATATTAGCATTTCATGTGTTATATATATACTTTCTCAAAGAAAATGTGTGTTTATATATACTTCGAAGTTCTGAATAGAACCAAACAAGGGTTTTATAATTTGTTCTACTTGTGAGTTGTTTCCAGAATAATAAATTACAAAAGAATTGAAAACTAAAAATCATGCTTTGCTTGCCGTTAATGTGCTTATATAAGTTTTGGTTATCACTTAAATTGTTTTTAGCTCTTCTTATTAGTACTTGAATTCTGAAGATTCAACATAATATGTTATATTATACTTATATAAGTTTTAGTTACTATTAAAATTATTTCAACCTCCTCTTATTATTACTTCAATTGTGTAGATTCAACAAAATCTGCTATTTTACTGCCATTATAATGACATATCATTACGGTTATTTTTTTTGTAGTTCTATGGTTTATTTACTAATGAAATAAAAGAAGGAAATTGTGTAGATTCAACAAAATCTGCTATTTTACTGCCATTATAATGACATATCATTACGGTTATTTTTTTTTGTAGTTCTATGGTTTATTTACTAATGAAATAAAAGAAGGCAATTTGGAGGGAAAAAGGGAAAAATATATAATGTGGAAAGTAGGAGTGTCATTATTTTTAATTCTATCTTTTGGCTGATTATGCCTAAATGTCAGGTTTCATGGGTTATTATCGAATGGGGGGGGGGGATAAATGAATACTACACATGGAACTCTGCTGTGATGTTATATGGGTTGGGGGGGTGGGGGGTGGGGGGCAGGTATATGAAGACTAGGTAGCAAATTGTCTATGTTCTTTAACTAGGAGGCTAATTGCTTTTCCCCTGTGGAACCCATTTTTGCAGCTCTAAATTCACTTTCTTTTCTCATAGTTACTGCATCTCTATCTTTATGCTATTTAGACTTGGAATACTTAGAGCTGGATACTGTAACATACATAATTTTGTATTTATGGGTATTTACTCTTGCTACGGAATTCATCATTCAAAGAGGTCCATAGTGAGCCTTTTTATATTTCTGAGTAGGATCGTCTTAGCATGTTAAAACACAATAAGATGACTCAGCATTCTTTTGCTTGCTTAATCATTGTTCTTCCTCGAAAGTTTTCTCAGTTTATGATTGAGAACCATTCGATCATTACATAAAAAGTTCATGAATGAAACTCATGTCGCATCCACATATCAGGGCAGAACAGGGAGAGGAGTCAAGATCTAAAATTAGTTTTAGTCCAGGAATTTATTTTATGGCAGCTTTGAAGTTTAATGTCTCTTGAAAAGATTCCTAAAACTGTAGGTCTGTTAGTAGTGCCCTAGGACCATTATCATATGTTGTACGTTTTGTATCTTTTTGAGCATTTCATCTGAATAGTTAATTTTGCTTATGAACATCAAATGCGTGATTTGATAGTAAAACACATTTGCTTATGTAATTACTATTCTAGTTGTCCTTAGTTTTATGTAATGTACTTTACAATGAAATAAAACTAGTATGATGTTTGATTGGTGATTATGTTTTACTAATCATGTGTAATGATTACAAATCATATCATAGATGCAATGTATTGAGATATATCATATCGGACGTGATCCGTTAGAGAAGTAATACTTCATGGTCCTTAGTCATAAGTATTACTTCCTCAATACTATTTTAGAATCCTTAGACTTTATGTCTCCATTGATTCTAGCATGAATGGAGCCACGTTTTGACTCAGTCGTACGTTGCTTTTAATCGAGTAATCAATACGACTGATGATCGGATGTAGTGTCCTATCATGGCTTGAATGTGAGAGGCATTGTAAGGAATTTGTCCCTCTCTTAGTAGAGAGAGATATCCATGGGCCCCTCGATCGGGAAAGACTGTTTAAATGCATGGCCGTGCTCAAACGTATTTAATAAAATAGTTATTAAATATTGTTTGATGGAACAGTTTACCCGGAGATAGAGCATAAATACAATTAAGTTTAATAAGGGTGACGACTATCATGCCTTATGCTTAATTAGGATATCGCGAGACAAAGTGATTAAATAGTGGATTGATATTAGGTTCCGTTGTATATTCATTCACTTTGGTAGTCACAATGTCCTGCTAGGGACCGCTTGTGATTTATGAACTCACACTACTACTAAGTGTGTTTTCATTGCCATTGTGATATGAACCTACAGGGTCACACGCATAGACGAGCTAACGAGCTTCATGTCCAGATTCAATGAATCTAGAATGTGTCTAGGTTCATTGTATATGACATTTATTTTTCTGAGGATAATAAGACGTTATTATTCGAATTAGAGATAAGGGGGCATTTTCGGTTATAGCTGGGATTATGTGGGAGTTGTTATCCGATAAAGACTCTCACTACCAGCAGAAGTCTAGGGGACGTGGGAGTTAAAGACTCCCACTGCCAGAGGAGGTGAAGCGGACGTGGGAGTTGTTCTGGAAACAACCTCTCACTCCCTATATAAACCTCTCTTGGCCGAAACCCTAGGGTTAGAGGGTTTTCAGCCGAAATACCTAGAAATCCAGAAAACTGTTTTCTGCCTCCCTTTCTCCCTAATTCCCGAAACTCAGAAAAGCAGAAGAGTTAGCCGAAATACCTAGAAATCCAGAAAACTGTTTTCTGCCTCCCTTTCTCCCTAATTCCCGAAACTCAGAAAAGCAGAAGAGTTAGCACTCGCTGCCCGTTTCATCGCGTGGATACCAGTAGGGAGTAATTCCGCAATGGAAGACTCAAGGTGATCGTTGCTGAGAGAATAAAGACAGAATCTTTCATTCAAGAATCGGATTCTTGAGCCAAGAAACGTAAGTCTTTTTCTTGTATTTTTCGATTCGTTTTGTATGAGCGGATCCTTCAGGGGAGGAATCATGGGTGTTTGGAACGAGTTTCCGCCCATGAATCTCTTCAAGGTGTTCTGGCAGTATTTAAACTGCAGTTGTCTTTTGAAAGTTTATGAGTTTGTCTTAAATCTCTGATCTGAGTTGGTTTAAATATCCTTGTTGTCCTAGCTATATTTTACTTGTGATTTTTTAAAGTTTTTTTCCTACTCTGTTTACATTTTTGTCATTGAGTCGATATATGGAGTTGTTCTCTGTTCAATAGGGAGGCGATAGTTATTGAGAGAAAAGAGTCTGCAGAGTGATTCTCTAAAGCGATTGTGCAACACTATGAAGGCCCAAAGGTGCGACGCCTTGTGGTTCCCGGGTGTGACACGTAGTGTTTCTCTTAGAGTGACACTAAGGGGTTTCTTCAATTTTTTCCTGCAGTTTTCTTAGTTTATAGCAATAAAAAAATTGCAGATTTTCGTGTGGAAAGCTTTGTTAATCTGTCCTGCATAACATATGCTAGTAATTTTCTTTGAAAAAAAGATCTTTGATTTACATATATGGAAATTATCTATTTCTAGAACATTAAACCTTGAATTTGTTTAATGGAGTTATTGTACTAGGAAAAAGAAAAGGATTTATCAAGCCTACTTCATTTACTATGCTCTTACACGTTGAATTTTGAGATAGATGTGTGCACTTGAAGTGACCTAACTCTCTTGGCTTCATCATATCCTAAAAGTGTCTAGTAACTCTCTGGAGTTTCTGGTTTCTTCTTCCTTGTTAATTTTGCTGAACTCGTTATGGCCTCATTTCCAACAAGCTGTCTGGCCCATTTCCCACTGTTGACACAAAGCTACTTACCAAACTGTTTCAGGCACTTCCTTTAGGACAGAAAACTATCACCTTCCATTAGATATGGGGAAAAACAAATTTACTAATTAAATCTTGAGAATAAATTACTTCCTGTTACTAATGAAAGTTTTGAACAGATCTTAATGTCACTTTGGAGTATATCTTGAGAGTTGTTTCCCTACAATGTAAAGTTTTGGTTTCCAACACTTCTAGTCCTTTTCTAGTGCAACACGCTGTAATTGCACTGAAGGAATTAGAAGTGTAGAATAGAAAACTAGAGAGAGAAATGAGAATAAAGGCGGAATTGAGAATGTTTGAGTGAATGTTTTGAGTTAGAGAAAAAGCTCTCATCTCTTGTATATTTATAGTATACCACTTACCATATTTACAATGATCCTATAATTATTGGAATCCCACTGATTACTAAATCTCACTAATTAAGGTATACAATAAATAAGAGAATCAATACAAGATACAATCAATCATAATGAAATCAATTCATCAATCAACACTCCCCCTCAAGCTGGAGTATACAAATCGTAAGCTCCAAGCTTGTTGCATAAGTACTCCACTCTTGGTCCTCTAATGGGCTTTTTTCTTATTTCCGGAACTGCAGAAACTCCATATATTCCTTCTCAAGAATGTTGTTCAATACCATTAAATTGGACAAAAAATACAAGTCTGATTTGAGAAGAAGAGAAATAATGTTTGATCGGAATGAACTTCGATCACAGATATAACGGAATGAACTTCGGTATCAATTGAGAACAAGGTTTGAACAAACCGGAATGAACTTCAGATTGTAGAAAGAAACCCGGAATGAACTTCGGCTTAAAGATCTAAGCAAAACCGGGATGACCTTCGGTTTAGATTAGAAAGATTTGACAAGATAGACCGGAATGAACTTCGGCCTAAAGATCTGAGCAAAATCGGGATGACCTTCGATTTAGATTAGAAAGATTTGACAAGATAGACCGGAATGAACTTCGGCCTAAAGATCTGAGCAAAATCGGGATGAACTTCAGTTTAGATTAGAAAGATTTGACACGATAGACCGGAATGAACTTCGGCCTAAAGATTTAAGCAAAACCGGGATGAACTTCAGTTTTAAAAATATTCTCCCCTAGCTCTGATACCATGTAAAATAGAAAACTAGAGAGAGAAATGAGAATAAAGGCGGAATTGAGAATGTTTGAGTTAGAGAAAAAGCTCTCATCTCTTGGTATATTTATAGTATACTTACCATATTTACAATGATCCTATAATTGTGAGAATC
Source organism: Vinca minor (assembly GCA_026122235.1). Classification (NCBI taxonomy): domain Eukaryota; kingdom Viridiplantae; phylum Streptophyta; class Magnoliopsida; order Gentianales; family Apocynaceae; genus Vinca; species Vinca minor. The sequence goes on along the minus strand of JAOCZM010000111.1, from coordinate 2,514,053 downwards.
CCACTTATTACTAAATCTCACTAATTAAGGTATACAATAAATAAGAGAATCAATACAAGATACAATCAATCAATCATAATGAAATCAATTCATAATCAACATGTGTTGAAGATCCAACATCGACTACTTTGTGAGCATATTTGCAATTTATATGGCTTGGGCAATCATCCCCCTCTTGAGGTACCTTTTGAGGGAATGAGTTAGACCCAAGTCCATTTTTAACATGGTATCAGAGCCACCTAGTTTGATGTTGGGCCCATTATTGTTCACGGTCCAAATGTCCAACCCTGGTCGTGTTGAAGATCCCACATCGACTAGTTTGTGAGCATATTTGCAATTTATATGGTTTGGGTAATCCCCCCCTCTTGAGGTACCTTTTGAGGGATTGAGTTAGGCTCAAGTCTATGTTTAACAAGAAGGAACAAAGGGAGAAGAGAGGGAGGGGCCAAGTTTTAGGTGTCTGGATTATCTTTTCGTGATCAGGAAGAGAAGGAAAGAGATCGGAATAGAGGCATTCAGATTTGTTTAAAACTTCAGGCATAGTTTCCACCCAAAAATGGATAAAAAAGGAAGGACACGTGACTAGATTTAATTGACACTTTGAAGGGACAAAATACTCTCATTTAGAATCATTATATTCAATGTTGCAGAAGTTGCTAGTCGCCAGACTGACGACTAGCGAGTAGTCGATTTACCTAGATTACAAGAGATTTTTTAAAATTCCCTTATCCTTTATATTATACGTCAAACAAATTTTCATAAAAAATTAACAATCAAATACTAGTCAAACCAAAGTACACAAAGTCCATTTTAATAATTACATTCATTACCATAATAAGTAATAATAAGTTAAAATACTAAAATAATCGATTTGACCGATTTTGGTTGACCTTGACTGATTTTGACCATTTTTTTTACCGACTTTGACCGATTAAGTTGGTCAACCAATTTTTTACCCCGACTAGTCAGTTAAGTGCCGACTAACGACTAATCGCCGACTAGTCGACCGACTAGGCCGATTTTTACAACACTTGTTGTATTTACTTTAAAAGCATGGATATTAATGCATGTGAAATTGTGAATACTTTATCTTCTCCTTCTCTTTTTTTTTCCTCCTATTAGCATTCAGACATAATAAGCAGTCAAACATCTTCCATGATGTCTCCAAAATACAAGTAATCTCCTTTTCTGAAATCCAGCATCTGTCTTTCACTTTTTACATGAATGCTCCTTTGGTCCCAAACTGAATGTTGGTATTTGACTTGGATAAAGATTTAAGAGAGTATTTAACTGTATTCTGTTGCCCACCTTAGCCTTGATGGGAGGACCCATGTATTATAGCACTCATACTCCTTGAATTAAGGAGGTTTGTAGTGAGGATCTAGATGAAAGTATTCTTATTTTGCAAAGGTAGACTTTTATTTTTAAACAACCAAAAATAGAAATGTGGACATTTGATTAGAATGTGGTGATTATATTTAATACTTTATATTCCATACTTCATGGCTTGCTAACAGTTTGGAACAAGCTATTCCAATAGTCTGATTAAAGCAGTGTCTGCAAGACCTAGATTAAAGTCAATCTCCTTGTGATTGACAGACAATTCTCTTATTTTACTTTTGGAGAGATTTCTTGATAAGTTCACTCTAGTCTTAGCCCTGGTAAATGTAGTTAAGTAACCATGATGATGGTGAATGATGACTGACACTGTCTTGTAGATTCAAAAGCTGAATCATGTCAAGTCTAAAGATGTGGCACTGGCAAAAGTGTTGCAAGAACTGAAGGGTGTTTGATTACCTTCGAAGCTAAGAAGGGAGAAGACCAATAGAGCCCCAATATTGTTACTATTTAGCACACTCTAGGTTCTTAAGTAAGATCTTATATCCAAGGGATATTCCTATTACCTAGATAATTGTAATCTTGAAATTTACTGGTTTTGAAAATCTGATTTGTTTGTTATGTTTCCAACACTATCCATAAAGTCCAACTTTAGTCCTTAACATAATTTGATGTTCTTTAGTCACTCTAATCACATGCTGTTGGTTGTTTTAGTCATCTTCAATAGAAAATGTAACGTCCTATATATTATGTTCTGTATGGAGTTATTTGGACTTTTTTGTTGTTTGCCTTCCAAGTTGAACCTTTGATTGAAATATTGGATTTTCTGGACATTTGTTTCTTATATTTTTCTTGGGCTTGCATTAGAGTTCTGAATATGATCTTAAAAGGTGTTACCCGATACTCTGCCCCCTACGTATGGCATACCAATACTTGTGTACCCAAAAGTGGTGGGTTCTCGCACTAGTCCCCTCTTAGAGGAGCGTACCGCTTCAGTTAAGAGAAGATGAGGAAAAGGAGAGAGAACATACCAAATCTGCGTTATACTAGTTGTTGGATGTACAATTTGAAAATTCTGTCAATATATATTCTAATTGTCTGTGTATATATATAATTAAATATTTTTTAGCGAACCCTTCTTAACGTATTGCGTGGTATTTGGCATACCGTGCACCGAAAAAGCGTCCTAACTATGCCTACCCCGCGTATTGCATACCGGAACAACTAGCATATCACGTCCCCGTACCCGTACCGTGTACCCTAGCATACTATGAACTAGGTAACATTGCTTAAAACTTGTTGTGCACATGCTTTATGATTTTTTTGGGCTATGAACTTATATTTATCTTATCTTATATGCCAACTGTTAGGATATATGCCCAAAAAAATCTCCTTGTAATAGGTTTTTGTACACCAACAACCTTTTATCTGGCGGTAAACATGCTTTAAATTTCTAAAAATATCTTCATGCGGCATATATGTTTATGCTGTTTGACTCGTATTCCTTTCATGGCTTGAGTTCAGCTTGACTTAGAATCTTCAGGCCAATCAACGTCTTCTTCCAAAGTGAATAAAGATGTAAGCTTGTTTTTCACATTTATTTTGGTGTTTATCCTATTTATTTTTCATATTAGATTCTAGCATACATATACTAACACTAGAAATGTGACATCATCAGAAGGAATCGCAAGATGGCTCGAACAATGTGGACAAAAAGTATGCTGATTCTCACATAATTGACTCCCATGGTATGTGACTACAGTTATAATCATAACTATTATTAATTTTGTGCACATGATTTTATTTGTAAGTATGTCAAGTTAGTACATATTTATCTTTTGTTGTGGTGAAACGAGAAGACATCAATTAGATCACTACTTTTCTCTTGCAGTGTTGCAAAACTCGGCCTAGTCGGCCGATTAGCCGGCGACTAGTCGGTAGTCGGCCGGTGGCCGCCTAGAAATCCCAAAAATCGGGTCTTTGAAAAAAAATTGGTCAAAAGTCCAACTAGTCGGTCAAAAGTCCGATCTAGTCGGTCAAAATTCCGACTAGTCGGTCAAAATTCCGACGAGAAGACAAAGAAAGAGAGAGAGAGAGCGAAAAACGTACCGTTCTCGGAGTCTCGGAGAAGAAGAAGACGTTCCAGCCTTGGTTTCATCGGAGAAGAAGAAGAAGAAGAAAAGGGGGGGGCGCTGAGGAGCAGAGGGGGTGCGGCTGAGGAGTCTCCAACAAAATGTTTTTCATATCAGAGAGAGAATAAAGGAGAAGAAGAGAATAGAAGCGGCGGCGCCGACGGCCAAAATCGCCGAAGAAGAAGAGGAGAAGCGGGTGGGGGGCGCAGCTGAGGAGGCAATGAGCAGAAAATATCTTTTAGGGTTAGATTAGATGTATATATAACTAGGACTAAACTGGCAATTAAAATATTATCACATAAGTCCTATAAAATAATTATGTTATAAACAAGACCTAAATGACCTAAATTTAGAAATAAATTGTATTTAAAGTCCGAAATTACTTTTAAAAATTATATTTTAGACCTCAAACTTTATATTTTATATTACAAACAAGTACTAAATGACCTACTTTATATTTTTAATATTTAATTAGACCAAAAATATAAAAGAAAATATTTTCAAAAATGATTAAAATAAAATATATTTAATATTTAGGGTTGCCGACTACTCCCCGACTACTCCCCGACTAGTCGCTAGTCCCTTGTCTGCCGACCGACTAGCGACTAGCGACTTTTGCAACACTTTTCTTGTTTGGTGCAAATAATCTGCAATTGAAGACAATGCATTTTCTTCTTATTGCATGGAAGTTGTTGACATATAAAGTCTCACATCGACTGTCTAAGGAAGATCCGTGTCACTTATAAGCTCATGGGCTAACACTTCTCATAGCCAATTGATTTTGAGAGGACATGGAGACCCATGAGTTATTTTTCACATGGTATTAGAGCAGACCCTTAGACGGGATGTGCGGGCTCTGATTGTCCCCGTGTGGCCCAAGCTTGGATTAAAAAATCGCGCCTCAGGCGCAAGGCGAGGCGAGGCGAGGCGATGGTGATAACGCCTCCTTGGTCTACCTGCACCCTCTTGCTGTCATGCTAGCAGTTATCTCTGTTATTCTTTATTATTCTACTTTTGTCATTTGGCTAGAATTATTACCCTAGCTTCTACATAGAAATTCTATTAAACATTTGCATTTACTTTGTAGGAGAAATTTCCTGCAATTTAATCATTTTTTTTAACCGAGTTCTCCATCTGAAGATTAGCAGACAAATTTATGACAAATGCGTTCTTTTAAAGTGTGTTATTTTAAAGTTTTTGACAAATGAGCCTCGTGAACTACATACGAGCTGAGCCTGAGCTAAGAAAAGTTCACTATGAATACGAGCTAAGCTCTGAGTTGAACTAAATTTACATGAGCGAGCTTTAGCTCAAGGTCAACCTTGTTCATTTTCTACCTCTAATAAAAGTAGATTACCTTACATGGCAAATCTCTTGATCAGGATGCTTAAAGTTCCTTCTCTAAGATGCCAAAACAAGGATTTCAACTTTTCTGTGAAAAATAGCTCATGGGCCTCCATGCCCTCTCAAAACTAATTGGCATGAGAGGTGTTAGCCCATCAGCTTATAAGACTATAAGTGACACGGATCTTCCATAGATAGTCGTTGGGTGGGATAAATTCAACACTCCCCTCACATTGAGGTGGGATAAATTCCAGTGTTGCAGAAATCGCTAGTCGGCGTAGTCGGGGACTAGTCGGCGACCCTAAATTACAATGTATTTTTTAAAATTCTGTTATCATATATAATATACTAGTCAAACAAAATTTCAGAACAAATTAACAATCAAATGCTAGTCAAATATCATCCATAATAATTAAATTCAACACTATAATAAGTAATTCGCAGTCGAAGAAGTTGCAGACGGTGTCTCTTCGGAGAAGATCGCAATTTGCAGGTAAGTGTTTTTTTTGTTTGTTTGTTTTAAGTTTTATGCCCTAACTGAGAATTTTTTTTTAAACGACGTCGTTTTGGGCAAATATTTTTTTTTTAAAAAAAAAAGTCACCCGATTTTGACTGATTAATCCGACTAGGCCGCCTTTTTTTCAATTTTCTGCCAATTTTTTTCAAATCCGATTTTTTTACCTTATTTTTGAATTTTCTAGTCGTTTGGAGGCCGACTACCGATTAGTCCCCGAATAGGCCGACTTTTACAACACTGATAAATTCAGCACTCCCCTCACCTCGAGGTGAGAGTGATGCGAAACCGTTGTACGAATACGAAGGTTCGGCTTGAATACCCGATCTTACTCTATCTCGAACAGTTTATGAGGGAATATAAACAACCTTTCTCCCGCAAGGTTGAATATCAATGGGGGCTGAAACACCACAATAAGTATAAACCAAACTTGTTGATACAGAAACTCAAACATGAATGAATTCTACCCAGAGAATCAAACACAAAGTAACTAAGGAATAACCTTAAATCAATATATCAAGTCCCACAATAACATGGCTGAAATCCCTCTTAAATTGAGTGGAATTTCGTCCAAAAAGAACCCACAAATAAGAGTCCTAAAGATTAGGACTCTACAACTCCTAGATAACTAAAAACACTACCTAACATCAAGGACAACATGTCCTATTATTTAGCTAGCTTATTTTGGCCAACATGGCTAATTAAACAATATAATTAAAGTCTAGAATAGACTTTAATTATCAAATGACTAAAATACCCTTTCAACCGTTTTCCTTCCAATTATGCATATTTCCTTCAAATGCTATTAGATGACTTTGATCCTTGTGTCTAGCTTTATTTGAAGGCTTCTTTAACTCTTGAACCTTTATAATAGATACTTTCAACACTTGGAACAAAGGCTTTACTTGGAAGCTCGTATTTGGAATGTTGTTGAGGTCATTTATCCAAATGACCTCTTTAACCTTCATAGATGATCCCGTATCAGAGAGTCAGTTCGAGGTCCACCCCCCTTCTTGGGGTCACACGGGGATAGTTCAAGGCCCGTCGCCCTACTTGGGTCACACAACACAGGGACAATCAGAGCCCACTTGGGCATTATGAGTCCGCACATTCCGCCTAAGGGTCTGCTCTGATACCATGTGAAAAATAACTCATGGGTCTCCATGTCCCGTCAAAATCAATTGGCTATGAGAGTTGTTAGCCCATGAGCTTGTAAGTGACACGGATCTTCCTTAGACAGTCGATGTGAGACTTTATATTTCAACAGCTTCCATGCAATAAGAAGAAAATGAATTGTGTCTTCAATTGCAGATTATTTGCACCAAAACAAGAGAAAAGTAGTGATCTAATACCAACATTCAGTTTGGGACCAAAGGAGCATTCATGTAAAAAGTGAAAGACAGACGCTGGATTTCAGAAAAGGAGATTACTTGTATTTTGGAGACATCATGGAAGATGTTTGACTGCTTATTATGTCTGAATGCTAGTAGGAGAAAAGGAAAGAGAAGGGGAAGATAAGTATTCACAATTTCACATGCATTAATATCCATGCTTTTAAAGTAAATATAATGATTCCAAATGAGAGTATTTTGTCCCTTCAAAGTGTCCATTAAATCTAGTCACATGTCCTTCCTTTTTTATCCACTTTTGGGTGGAAACTATGCCTGAAGTTTTAAACAAATCTGAATGCCTCTATTCCGATCTCTTTCCTTCTCTTCCTGATCACGAAAAGATAATCCAGCCACCTAAAACTTCCCTCCCTCTCTTATCCCTTTGTTCCTTCTAATTCCTTCATTGCAATTACAGCGTGTTGCACTAGAAAAGGACTAGAAGGTGAAATAACTTCTTATAATAATGGTTATATTATCGAAAGTTCCAAGACCAAAATCTGGACTAGTTTGAACTACAAAACTTGAAAAGGATGTAATTCCCTAAGACTGTAATAATAAAGACTCTCCAGCCCAACTCAAAATAGAAAGCCAAAGCTATATCTAGAGACTAGATAAAAAAATCATTGCAAGTAGTAAATTTCTAAAATACACTTGACCACTAAAAGACTGATGAGACCAAATTACCTAATGTCTATGGCTAATGACTTGTAAACTAGAATTAGTGGGACTTGGTAGAGAGGATGTATAATTGTTGCTTGAGCTAGAATTTCCCAATTCTTTAACCCCTTCATCGTCTTCATCAAAATGATTTTCAAAAAGATGTTAGACATTTTTGTATATCAGACTCTCTTTTCATCCTTGAGTATTCCTTAAGATGGATGTGTGGGCATACGATAATTGATAGAGTGAGGAATGAGACTATTCTGAAGAAGGTAGGTGTAACACCTATGAAAGAGAACTGTTTGCCTTGGTTTGGGCACATTAAAAGAAGGTCAAGTGATGCCCTAGTTAGGAGAATTGATGGATTAGGTAATATGGAGGTTGTAAGAGGCAGAGGGAGACCGAGGAAGACTTGGACAGATGTGACAAAAGGGATATGAATTTGCTAGATTTAAATTTGTTTTGGATCGAAAGAAATGGGGTGAATGCATCTATGTGGATGGCCTTACATAATTCTTTCTTTGGTTAATGTAGCTAACCCCAATCTTTTAGGATTAATGCTTTGTTGTTGTTGTTGTAGACTGTTTTCATTCTTAATTGTTCCCTGAATTTTAGAATTAATTGTCTCAATTGACATATCATCCTAACAGACGCATTTTGGGAGAAATTGAAGTCTGTGGCTGAGAAGAAGGTATGCTTCGCTGTCAAGATTCATCTGATTTGATGATTTAGTTGCACCTTATAGACTTGTGGGTTTCTTCGAACCTGAAGTCCATCATTAGATAATAATTTTTTTGGAATGCATTCTATTTTTGTTTGTTTGATATGAAATGTACTAAGCATGTCTTTTCTGGGTAATTTCCAGTTATGTGAACAGTGATCTCGAGTTTTAACTAATTTCCTGTTTTTGCATTATAACTTTTATAGATAAAACCATGCATCTTAAAGAAAAAAGGATTTAGTTAAATCGGGAGGTTTCTCTAAAATTATTAAACACAGTAAAAGTCTCTGTAAAAGCCAAAGAAATTGGGGACTTTGTTTATGGTCTACTAAAAATGAAAGCTTGAAGGGATATTGGATACTGAAAAAAATGGAAAACAAATTAAGAACTCTCTATCCCCATAAATCAAGCATAGGAAGGACAAACAATTATATCACATTCTTTGTGAACAAATGGTTGTGCTAGTTTGCTTTAGACAAGGAAATAATAGTAGCTGTCTATGTTGAGATTCTAAAAAATCGATGTAGAAAGATGATATGGGAAGCATTCTTAGATTTTGTTTTACTCATGAAAAGAGAAGGTGAATTTATAACTATAAAAATATTTACTGGTTTAATCGAATTTCTTCTTGGATTCTCTCCCATTAGCTGTAACGAAGGGAAACACAAGTTTTGGTTTTTACTGTCGTGTATGGTTTTTAATTAATTTAGAGAGGCAATAAGGGTAAGTTCATTTAACTCAACTGGGGAGAACAAGGAATATTATTTTATAATAACAGTAAAAACACTTTATGAAAATATTAGGAACTGTTCTCTAGTTTCAAAGTATTTGGGTTCAGAAATGATGAATTTTTCCCCCCAAGTATCCTTGTTCATGGATATAAAACTTCGGATATTTTGGCTACAAGTCAGCTTTTCATCTGTTGTGAAGTTGCAAGCAAAATAGGATATCGTATGTGTCAAAACATGTCTTGAGATTTGGTATGCATATAGAAACTCATTAATATTCAGAAGGTATGAGATGCAACACCTCTCCGTATTTATGGTTTTTCAATAGAAGAATAGGACTTTTAAGCTTTGACTGCCTTGGCTTTTCATAGTTCTTGTGCCAAGAACCATGCACCTTTGAGACTAGTTCAACTTTGCTGTTTTTTGAGTTACTTTAGCATGTGATGCATATCCCAACTCTTTAGGTCTCTGTTGCTTTATCTTTTGTGCATTCAATATCATGGGAGCATGTTGTGTGCAATGTAGGTGGAGCTAGCTTACTCCGCCCCCCCCAAAAAAAAATTAGGTTGTTAAACTTATAACTCGGTCAAACCTATTATGATTTATTATCATGTGAAGAGCAGAATAAACATGAGGATCCGGGATCCCGTATGAAAAAGAAAGTGTCAACAGTTATCTAATTTCAGATTTCATTTCTCTTTAAAGAGAAATTTTGTCTTTTGGGCTTCCTTGTAGATATATACTGGACTTCAGTGAAGGCAAATAAACCTGAATTCTTACTACAGTTGTCTTTGTGTGACAGATGGGTCCATCCGAGGCGGAAATATTTTGCCAGTCATTTCAAAAAGTTTACAAGACACTTGTAAGGATAAATAACTTAGTATTTACCGTAGTAGTTCTTATTTTTGGTAATTTTATGTTTCCGCTCCTTGTACACTCTACAGGATTTTCTAAGAAATTAAGTTTGTTCCCCATTAAGAATATTACAGAAAGTTAAGGAGTGACCTAGCTTATCATTTGTCTCAGGTTTATGAAGAACTCAGTTTAGATACTGCTCGGAGCTTTATAAACAACACTTCAGGAAATTCCCATTGTTAGTTTGCTTCTTTTCTTTGTCATATTTTATCTATGAAATCATTAATCTTGAATGGCATAGGTTTCTGTAGTGGATTCTATCATATATAACTTCTCAGTTTCTCAATCCTTTTGAGTTCCCAAATACTTGTGCTCTCTCTGTTATTTAACATTTTGTACAATTGGGTGCATTAGTAAATCAGTATGCTTCTGTTTGATCTGTACTTGGTAAAAGTCGGGGCGTTGGCCTATTGTATTTTATTTTTTTTCTTATTATTTTTAAAGTTTTGATAGCTTTATGAGAATATAACATTATAATGCAAAGGGATAAAGAATTCAGCTAACTTGTGGATTTTACCTAAATTTGCATCCAACTTCGAAGTGATGGTCCATGACCCTGAAGCTTAATTATGAAAAAAGTAGCACAAATCTTCAATATCAATTTTTTTTTGTAATATTCTTTGTAACATTTTTTGAGTTCCAGAGAAACTAGAGAGAGGAACACAGTGGAGATAAAATATCAGAATCCATTTATTGAACTTAATGAATTACAAAGAAGAAGATGATATTTATACTACCTATTACAAAGAAGATGATAACTAACTTTTGTTGATGTGGAAAGGTTAGCTACTCCTGTGATAGTTTTGTTGGATACCGGTGTAGCTGTTACTATCATAATTCATAAACCCCGAGCATAAAATATCTAGTAACAGAATGCTAGATATAGAAACTGGGCTAAGCTAATGGACTAAACATTTATTCTAAATGTGGGCCTAATTCACTTATTACATTAATAGCACAAAACATTTAGGTAGCCCAAGAAGCACTAGTTAATCCAACTCATTGCAATATAATCTTTTGCCTGCTTAATCCTCTTACTTTGACGCTTCCATTTTGGACTGCTGATCTCCATCAGTTTCATCAACCTCAACTGCTGCATTCATTTGAATGTCATTCTTCAAGACCCCCGCAAGCTGGATCTTGATAGATGTTAGCCAAACGAAGATAATGAACTAAATACTGAAACCTTGCTGTGTACAAAGGTTTTGTAAACAAGTCGGCCAGTTGCTTCACAGAAGAAATGGGCAGAGGCCTTAACACACCTGCAATAAGCGTCTCTCTATTAACATGACAATCAATCTCAATGTGTTTTGTGCGCTCATGAAACACATGATTGGCTGCTATGTGAAGAGCACTTTGGCTATCACAAAACAAGAGGACAACTTGAGTTTGAAAGACACCAAGATCCTCTAAAAGGTTAACTAACCACTGAATTTCACAAGTTGTTATAGCCATTGCACGATATTCAGCTGAGCTGCGAGAAACAATATGTTGTTTCTTTGATCTCCAAGAGATCAAAGCTTCTCCAAAAAACAAGCAAAAACCAGTAACGAACCTCTTGATTTCAGCACAATCAGCCCAGTCACTATCAGTGTAACCTCCTTTAAGCTCAAATGAAGACTGTGCTGAGAAGAAAAGGCCCTGTCCTGGAGCTGATTTCACATACCTAAGAATCATATGTGTAGCTTTGTAATGTAGAATTGTGGGAGCATCAAGGAATTGGCGTAATTGTTGTACACAGTAAGACAAGTCAGGTCTTGTAACTGTCAAGTACAACAATTTACCAATGATTCTCCTATAGGCAGCCACATCATCAAAAGGTTCATAATCTTGATGTGTGCACTTGGCAAGAAGATCAATGGGAGTGCTGATTGGCTTACAATCCAGCATCCCTTCATCAACTAACAACTCTAAAGCATACTTCCTTTGAGAGAGAAAAATACTAGTCTCATTCCTCACAACTTCTAACCCCAAGAAGAAATGCAAATCACCAAGATCCTTAATTTTGAACTTTGAATGCAGCAAGAACTTTATGTCAACTGTGGCAGTAATACTATCACTAGCAAGGATAATGTCATCCACATAAACCAACAAAACCAAAAAAATAACCATCAGATTGTTTGACAAACAAACTATAGTCATGCCATGACTGAACAAAACCTAAGGAAAGAAGAGTATGAGTAAGCTTTAAGTTCCACTATCTACTAGACTGTTTAAGACCATAAATGGATTTAACTAGCTTGCATACTTGATTAGGGCCAACAACATATCTTGGGGAAGGTAACATGCAAATTTCTTCTTGTAATTCTCTATGTAAAAAGGCATTGTTTACATCTAATTGATGTACATACCACCCTTTACTTAAGGCAACAAGTAAAGCTCTCACTGTTGTCATTTTAGCATCAGGTGAGAATGTATCCAAGTAATCAATCCCAGGAAGTTGAGTGTACCCTTCTGCAGCTAACCTTGCTTTATACCTTTCAATTGAGCCATCTGAATTCAACTTTATCGTGTACATCCATTTGCAGCCAGTGGGAAACTTACCAGCTGACAAGAATGTCAAACCCCATGTGTTATTTGCTTCTAGGGCAGCCAACTCAGCATCCATAACTTCTCTCCATTTCTCACTCTTAAAGGCTTCTTTGTAAGATGTAGGTTCCTGAATAAGGTCAAGCACAGATACAAAAAACCTTTGACTTTGGTGCAACCTATCATATGACATAACCTGATTAAGTAAATGAGGAGAAGTAATCTGAATGCCAGCAGACACATTATTGCAATCATAATCATCTAAATAAGTGGGAGTTTTCTAAAGCCTTGATGATCTATGAGAATTAGATACTGGCAATTGAGTAATAGGAGTTGAAGGATTCTGTAAAGGTAAAACAGAATCAGAATTTAAAGAAGTAGGACTAGAAGGTGACTCATCAGGAATTACAAATGAATTAGGTAAAGATTTATCCATCTGTGGGAAAATATCATCAATTGATGTTGAATTTGGCACAATAGAAGACTGTGGAGAAGGCTAAGAGTTGGAGACTGAGAAAGGAAAAATGCGTTCCTGAAATAACACATGTCTAGAAACAAAAAGTTGTTCAATGTCACAATCCAAGAGTATGAAACCTTTAGAGGTAGAAGATTGGCCTAAATAAAGACATTTCTTCCCTCTAGGATCAAATTTCCCTCTCCCATGCTCTATTGTGCAAGCATAACTCAAACAACCAAACACTTTTAATTGTTCATAACTAGGAGCTTGGGAATAGAGTTTTTCATAAGGAGTCAAATTTTAACGGTGAAGGTGTTAGATTGATAAGGTAAGTTGCATGTTTAATGTAAAACCCCTAGTAACATAAAGGAACATGAGATTGAAACCTAAGTGATCTAGCAATGTTTAAGAGATGTTGGTGTTTCCTTTCTACCAATCCATTATGTTAAGGAGTGTAGGGGCAGGAAGTTTGATGTATTATTCCTTTATCAGTATAGAATTTTGACATAAGAAACTCAGTTCCATTGTCAGTCCTTATGACCTTTATTTTAACAGAAAATTGGGTAAGGATGAACTCATAGAAGGACTGAATAGTGTTATAAACACCAGACTTAGACTTCAATAAGAAAATCCACACAAATCTGTTATAATCATCAATGACAGTCAAGAAATATCTTTGATCATAAACTGTTGGTTCCTTATATGGCCCCCATACATCCATGTGAACCAGATCAAAAGGTTGTTTCACAATTGAAGTTCTAAGCTTAAAAGGTAATTTGTGATGTTTGGCAATAGGACAAACACTGCATTATTTAGAATGTTTACAAAGGGAAATATCAGGAACATTCTTAATGAGTTTAAGTCTAGGGAAAGATAAATGCCATAGTCTATAATGCCTAAGCAAATCCTTCACCTCTGTATCAGTATGTATAGGAAAATTATTACCATGATCAAGATCCCTAGACAAAGCAGAAACTGTTAGTAGTGCCCTATGACCATTATCATATGTTGTACGTTTTATTTCTTTTGAGCATGTCTTTGAATAGTTAATTTTGCTTATGAACATCAAATGCGTGATTTGATAGTAAAACTCATTAGCTTATGTAATTACTATTATAGTTGTCCCTAGTTTTATGTAAGGTTCTTTACAATGAAATAAAACTAGTATTATGTTTGATTGATGATTGTGTTTTGAGATAATCACTATTTATGCCCCTGAGTTGTCTTTCAAAAGCAACATTTCTACCCCTAAGGAATATATCGTGTCATTTGTATCCCCAACAACTTACGGGGTGCCATTTATGCCCAAAAGTGGCGGCGTCCGGTGAAAAGAGGCGGTGTTGCACATGTGTGAACCGCACAAGCATATTTTCAAGGGGCAATTTCGTCCATTCATATTTTTAATTAAAAACAAAAACAAACCCTTCCCCATTCCTCCCCACCCTTCTCCCACCACTACCAATTTCAAGAACAACCACCTATCCCCACCACCACCAAAGCCGCCGCCGCCTTCTCCTCTACCAATTTCTTCGCTTAAACTCCATTTCAAAAAAGCATCTAAACATCACAAAGAACAACAAAGAAAATGAGCTAAGAACATGAAGAGAGAAAGAAAAAAAAAACCCAGCAGTGGTGAGTGGCGGAGGGAGGGAGAGAGTGAGGGGTGAGTGGCGGGGGAGGGAAGGAGGATTCCGCCATTTTTGGGCATAAATGGCACCCCGTAAATTGTTGGGGACACAAATGACACGATATATAATCTTGAGGGGTAATAGTTGCTTTTGAAAGTAAACTCAGGGGCATAAATAGTGATTATCTCAAGAGAAACGAATTGGTTTTCTTTTTCAGTTTTTCTTTTTTCTTTTTGGAGAAGAATAATGAGGGGTGAGTGGCGGAGGGAGGGGTGAGTGGTGGAGGAGTGAGGGGTAGAGGGGATGGTGAAGGTGGCGGCAATGGAGGAATGACGATTTTGCCCCTCTAATTTCGCATGTGCAGTCCACACATGTGGAACAACGCCCCCTCTCACCGGATTTCGCCATTTTTGGGCATAAATGGCACCCCGTAAATTGTTGGGGACACAAATGGCACGATATATTCCTTAGGGGTAACAGTTGCTTTTGAAAGATAACTCAGGGGCATAAATAGTGATTATCTCTTATGTTTTACTAATCAAATCATATCATAGATGCAATATATAGGGATACATTGTATTGGAAGTGATCCGTTAGAGAAGTAATACTTCATGGTCCTTAGTCATAAGTATTACTTCCTCAATACTATTTTGGAATCCTTAGACCTTATGTCTCCATTGATTCTAGCATGAATGGAGCCACGTTTTGACTCAGTTGGACATTACTTTTAATCGAGTAATCAATATCAATACGACTGATGATCGGATGTAGTGTTCTATCATGGTTTGAATGTGAGAGATATTGTAAGGGATTTGTCCCTCTCTTATTAGAGAGAGATATCCATGGGCCCCTCGATCGGGAAAGACTGTTTAAATGCATGGCCGTGCTCAAATGTATTTGATAAAGTGGTTATCAAATACTATTTGTTGGAACAATCTACCTGGAGATCGAACATAAATACAATTAAGCTTTATAAGGGTGACGACTATCATGTCTTATGCTTAATTAGGATATCGCGAGACAAAGGGATTAAATAGTGGATTGATATTAGGTTCCACCATAAATTCATTCACTTTGGGTAGTCACAATGTCCTGCTAGGGACTGCTTGTGATTTATGAACACATACTACTACTAAGTGTGTTTTCATTGCCATTGTGATATGAACCTACAAGGTCACACGCATAGACAAGCTAACGAGCTTCATGTCCAGATTCAATGAATCTAGAATGTGTCTAGGTTCATTGTATCTGACATTTATTTTTTCTGAGAATAATAAAGCATTATTAGTCAAATTAGAGATAAGGGGCATTTTCGGTATAGCTGGGATTATGTAGGAGTTATTATCCGATAAAAACTCCCACTACCAACAGAAGTCTAGAGGACGTGGGAGTTATAGACTCCCATTGCCAAAAGAGTTGGATAGGACGTGGGAGTTGTTCTTGAAACAAACTCCCACTCCCTATATAAACTCTCTTGGCCGAAACCCTTAAGACTAATGCTTCAACCGCAATAAACTAAGAATCCTGAAATCAGATTTCTGAATTTTGCCTCTCCCTTTCTCTCTAAATTCCCGAAACTCAGAAAAACGAAGAGCTAGCAATCGTTGTTCGTTTCGTCGCGTGGATACAGGTAGGGAGTAATTCCGCAAGGGAGTACTCAAGGTGATTTTTGCTAAGAGCCCAAAGACAGAATCTTTCATTCAAGAATCAGATTCTTGAGCCGTAAAACGTAAGTCTTTTCGTATACTTTCGATTCGTTTTTGTATGAGCGGATCCTTCAGGGGAGGACTCATGGGTGTTTAGAATGAGTTTCTGCCTGTGAATCCCTTCAGAAACTACCTTAGGAAGAACTGAAACATAAACTGAAACTGGAGGAAGTAGAAAATATAATCCTTTAGCTGTCAAAATCCTCTGAGAGGTTGACAAGTCCTGAATAATGCAATGATCATGAAAAGACAACACAGAACAAGGATTATGAAGAGTAAGTTTTGAAACTGACACAACATTCAAACTAAAAATTGGAACATACAAAACATCCTTCAATATTAACCTAGATGCTAATTGTATAGTTCCTCTCATAAGCACAGGCATGGAAGATTTGTTAGGCAATTTAACAAAGAGATTGGATACATGACTAGACTCAACAAAATACTTATCAGTACAGATCACATGATCTGTGGCACCAGAGTCTAGAATCCAAGTATAAGTGTTTGAGTCATTAGGATTATATGTTGGTGCATTAAAACCACCATAATCATTTACCATTAAGGTAGTTTGATGAATCATCGGTCCAGTGTCTGTTCCAGCAGGAATAACACATGTTCCTCCACCATTGAGCTTAGAACCTCCTGAATGCATGCTCTGGAACAGATTGACCAACTGCATTTGCTGCTCTTCATTAAAGCCTATGAGGCTGCTTTTAAAACATGTATTGTCTTGTTCTTGAGCTTTGACAATGCCATGACTGCTATTGTTGTAACCAGCAATGTGATTACCAGACTTTTGATTATTAGCACCTCCATTTCCACCATATTCATTCCTGGAATTATAGCTTCCATTATTGTACCATCCTGCAATCCTTCCTCTTTCTTTATTTCCACCAAATCCAGGTGGATAGCCATATTTCTTATAGCATTTGTCCACAAAATGTCCTGATACTCCATAATATATGCATGTCAAAGGTTTTCTTCCGGCAAATCTTCCTCCTCCTCTACTAAAACCACTACCAACATTATTCACTATATAATTACTAAGATTGCTAGAACTCACAGTTGTACTTGCAACATTAGCACTATTAATGTCACGTGTATAACTTTATGCATTCATAACTTGCATAAGCATTTGAGGAGGCTTGTAGTTAAGCTGATCCTCATGCTGCTTTGCAAGTCCAAAAGCCTCTTCTATGCCAAGCATGGGCTTAGTCATGAGAATATGAGACTTCACTTCTGCAAACTGCTCATTTAAGCCTTTCAGAAACCTTATTACATAGTCTGAATCAAAATACTTGTGTACTGTTGTTAGTCCACCACAGGTACAGGTAGGCATTGGTCTTAAAACTAGGAGCTCATCCCAAAGGCACTTCAATTGAGTATAATACCCATCAACTGATTGTGTTCCTTGCTTTAATGCATGAATTTCCTCTAACAAATCAGTTAATCTGAATGCGTTGTTGTTTGTATACCTTTTTCTCAAGATTCCTCCACACTTCCATGGCAGTGTTGAAGAATTCAACACTCTGAGAGATAGTAGGTGTCATAGTGTTGGCCATCTATGTCATAACTGTCTGATATGCTCTCTCTCAAGTTGTGTATATCCTACTACCCTTCCTAGAGTGTGTGAAGTCTGCTATTTCTTTAATAAAAAATATTTTATTCTTGATCACCAAAGCTCTTCTCATTGCTCTCCTCCACGAGTGGTAATTAGATCCTGTCAATGTTTTCTGAGTCAAAACTAACGAGGAATTGTCAGTATGATGAAGATAGAAATGATGTACAGCTACAATCTCAGTTGTATTAGCATTTGCCATGCCTTCTGATGAATATGTTATAGTGTAGATCAACTCTTTGATAAAATTCCAAAGAGAAAGACAGATAACTTAGATTTGGACTTTTCGAGAAGAATAGAAAAGTAAATTAATGTATTTAACTCCAAAAAAACAAAGAAACAGAAAAACTGAAGTAACAACACTTGAATTCTCCAATCGAAGATCAAGTAAAAGAAGAAGATTCGAAAGAACAATCGAAGAATGATTGAAAAGCAACAACTGAGCTCTGATACCATTTCGAGTTTCATAGAAACTAGAGAGGGGAACACAGTGGAGAGAAAATATCAGAATCCATTTATTGAACTTAATGAATTACAAAGAAGAATATGATATTTATACTACCTATTACAAAGAAGAAGATGATAACTAACTTCTACTGAGGTGGAAAGGTCGCATAAAATATCTAATAATTGAATGCTAGATATAGAGACTGGACTAAGCTAATAGACTAAACATTTATTCTAAATGTGGGCCTAATTCACTTATTACATTAATAGCCCAGAACATTTAGGCAACCCAAGAAGCACTAGTTCATCTAACCCATTGCAATATAATATTCTGCCTGCATAATCCTCTTACTTCGACACTTCCATGTAGCAAACAACTGAACCATTTTGGACTGTTGATCTCCATCAGTTTCATCAACCTCAATTGCTGCATTCATTTGAATGTCATTCTTCAAGAACATTTGTAATTATAATTGTCTTTACACTTAAGGTTTAACTTGTTTAATTTTGGATATATGAATTAAAGTTTGCATAATTAAAATGGTATACTTACGATTTACCTTGTTTGATTTTGGATATAGGTGAATTGGTCGATTTCGTCCCAAAACAATTTACGATTAATACGCAAGGTTTCTAATAATTAATTTTCGAATATAATGTCCCTACAACATTTTGAACAAACTTTAAGGTCTTTCCAATTCATGTTTTGACAGTCAAGTCAACTAGTTTGATCCGAATCTAAGTCAAATATGTTAAGGGTATTTCAATTAAAAAAATATTTCAATTCCTTAGATTTCTTTATTGTTTTCCCATTCATTTCTCTCGCCCTCTTCTTGTTCCAGCCATCACTTTGGGGTTTTCCTGTGGTACTGAGGTGTCTAAAAAAAATTCTTTGAAAAAAAAAAAAAGGTGAAATCTGCTTACTTTAGATTTCTCCTCTCGGATTGAGAAACTCCATTTCTCAATTCGTTCTACCTCGTAGAATTCTCGAATTTTGACGTCACTCTAAAAAAAATCCATTTTATGTATCATAGCAAGTATAAGTGACGTGTTTTTTCTATTTATACTGACAAAATGTCCTGAGAGAAGGCAAAATTAAAAAAATAATTAATTTTTCGGTTGCATTACTAGACGCCTCCAACTACCACCACCATCTCTCCTCCTTTCTCTCGGCTTCTGCCACCTTGCTCCCCATTTTTTCTCTCGGCGTACCTCTCTCCTTCCTCTCACATCAAAGAGACAACACAACTTATCACCATCACCTACCTCAGCCACAATATTATACCATCAAGATCATTGAATTTTTTTTAGAAGATTATTTTGATCCCATCTCCAAATATAAACAAAGGAAAACCAAATTGGTTTTGGAATTCAATTTTCATCTCAATTCCAAGACCCAAAATGGAAAGTCAAAATTCAAAGACGGAATGAATTTCTTTAGCAAAATTTGATTCTTTAATTGGATAGCGAGCGGGACATCGCAAGAAGCACGTCAATTTCTTCATGGGATTATGTACACAACAACAACAATAGCATAACCCATTAAGTCCCCAATAATTGGGGGTATGGGCGGGGATGGACGGGATACAGACCTAACCTTTGTCAAACAAAGTGGCTGATCCCTGGGAATCATCATCAAAGCAGGTGTATTGGAGACTAACTCTAACCTTTGTGACAAGTGCTGCAAAGTGGTTGCTCATATAATACGCATGTAACAATAGTCCCCTATCTACGTCAGCGTTTGCTTCTGAGAATCATGCCCTCAAATCAAAGCCAAAAGGCATCGAGAAAGCAGACCCAAGAACCATTTTGATTTATGTGCACATCACCATGCTTCTTTCATTCATGGGATTATGTAAAACTTTAAAAAAATTATTAATGCACTTCCATTTTTATATTAAAATTGACTACTCAATTTAAGAATTTAGTCAAAGTTCTAGGTTTATATAATGCATATTTATTTATTTTGGTAAAATATAATGCATATTTTATCTTCATTATTATCGTAGTTTTCCCATAATTGTGCATGATTCTTCTTTTTAGTTTTTCCCATTATATTATATAATGCAATGAGATTCTTAAATCTATTACTCCATCGGTTTCATAATAGTGGTCTTTCTACATAGTAGCATAGACTAACGAATTTACTATTATATCCTTAAATAATTTAGTTTATTCTCAAACATCAAACTCACTTATTTCTCTCTATAATAACGGTATTTTTAGAAAAACATCTTTAAAAGTTGAAAAATGACATTAATTTGTGGGAGAGATGAATACGAGAAAAAGATGTCTATTATGAATAATTTAAATGAAAAAATCAATGAGAATTATAGATAATTTACATTTATGACAAATACTTTTGTATTTAAATATTCTTGATTTTTTAATGATATAATAGAAAATATCCGTGCGTTCACGAGTTTATTACCTACTTATATTAAACTTTGGTACTATTATGCTATTCTAAGAGTTTTACCTATAGAGAACCACCTTGTTGTAATTAGCGTGTACATGTGACCTGTCACTTTGAGATTAGGGATGGCAATTTGACCCGTGATCCGTTGATCCGCTCCGCTCCGATGGCTTTTGGGGCAAATCAGATCTGCCCCGTATAGAAAATGGAGCAGATCAGATCCGCTCCGCGAACGGAGCAAATCAAATTCGGTATGCACTACTGATCCGATCCGCCCCGCACATATAGAATAATAGGAGGATGTTATGTGCTAATAGTTTAATTGCATTTTTAGTCCAGATTATAAATAGTGAAGAGAACCCTAGAAGTAAATTCTTAAAATTATTTTCCCTTCCTTCCTCCTCACCCGCGATCTCCTCCTCTTCTCCTTCTCCATCTCCGGCGCTCAACCACCGCCGCCTCTTCCCTTTTGTTCCACTCGCGATCTCCTTCTCTTCGCCTTCTCTCCTTGCTTCTCCTCAGCCGCGGCTCCCCTTCCTCTTCTGTCTGCTAGATCTCTCTCAACTCCGCTCCCATCAAAGTCTTCCACCTCCACAGTCCTCCGTTCTCACCTCATCCTCCTCCGTAAAGCCAGTTCAAACTTGGACTTCGTATACCCAACCCTAGCACCCACCAAAATCTCCCACATAATTCTCTGAAGAAACCCTTTACACCCATCATCACTATACTCCTATTCTAAGAAAAAACCCAAATCAAAACTTGATTTTGATTGAAAGTGAAAAAAAAAAAATTGCATGGGGCGGATCGGATCTGACGGACCAAAAATTTCTGATCCGAGACGGATCACGGATCGGATCGGAGCGGCCATTTTCATTCGCGGAGCAAATCGGTATTTCAGATATCCGCCCCGATCTGCCCCGTTGCCATCCCTATTTGAGATTGTTCTGGTAGTTTTTTATATGTAGGTTGCATTTTTCTCAGGGAAAATTAAAGAAATTATATAAGCGTAATAGGAAAAAAATATTTATTTTCTAATCTTTAATTTATTATAAAATAATTAAATACCTTATATTATGAAACAAAATATACAGTAAACTACCTTGGCACTTTATTTGGTTTTGCGGAAGGGGAGGGGAAAGGGTGGTGTCACCATTTATTTTTCCTATTTATTTTTCCTATGGGAATGGTTCAAATCCTCTATGACACTAACTATAACATTTTAATTACATAGTCTAAACTAAAATAGGTAAAACCTAAGATAAATCGTCAACTCTAGGTGTGAGTATAATATAATTAAAGAATGTCACAGATAGTGTAACACGAGTAAAGTAAATAAATATGCATACATTGTGTTTGGTAAGAATGAAAGGGAAGCAATTTTTTAATTTTTATTATTTAATTATATAACTTTATTTGTTAGATTGAATATCATATCCCAATTTCAGTTTTGAAAAGATGCAGGGGTATAGAGGCAACAATTGAAACTCTTCCCCCTTCCAATTTACTTGCCCTTCTCATCTCCTTCAATTTTATACCCAACAAAACAAAGGTTAAGAATAACAAAAAGGCCAAAGGGTAATGGAGTGCCAATACAATTGGCAAGAACAAAAATATTCTACATCACAAACTTCTGGGAGAAAGCACAATTTTAGATTCCTAAACTTTTTAGCATTTGGGACTATCACAAACAAATTCATTACATCTAATTTCTGAAACCACACCAAAAGCTACACAGTTGGAAAGATATTGATATCTAATACATCTATTTTGCAGCAGCAACCAGAGCTGAACGCACTCGTGTAAATGCGGATATGAGGGATCCCAGCTGCAACTTATCATTGCATCCAAAACTCAACCTGTACCTGCATAGTGTAACAATACGACTTATACTCGGTAGACTCACAAAAGCTAAAGCATCTCTTTGAACTAAGTTAATCAACCTTTTCGCATGCAATAAACTCCTTGTGAATATACTGGACCTAAAGCCTTGTGCGTGCACCAAATCTGCCTACTGAATCTCAAATAATTACTAGTTTTTGCAAGTGAGGTTTGTGCATTATTCTTCAAACACTTTGGCCTTGCCATCTAAGCAAAGAATTTCTGCATCTTTAAATTTTAGCTTATTGGTCAAGTTTGATAATGAATTCTGAAGTCTACTTTTGTACCATTTAGCATGTAAGTGGACACCTGTTTAGTTCCTCCTTTGTATATGACATGTACCAGTTCGTGATTACATTTATCTACCATGTTGTGAGCTACAAGTTTAACAAAATAAACAAACTAAACAAAATTAGACCTATTGTTGAATACAGAGGAATTAACAAGTGCCGAAACTAGGCAAACAGGAAAGTTAAAGACCACAACGTCATTGTATTAATCTACTCAAACACTCTTCCTACGGACCCTTCGCTTATGTTTGCCGTACCCGTGTCGACACGACATGGGTATGAGTATGACATACTTATCGGATCTGGTCAACACCGATCAAACACT
The DNA here is from genome assembly GCA_026122235.1 of Vinca minor. Classification (NCBI taxonomy): domain Eukaryota; kingdom Viridiplantae; phylum Streptophyta; class Magnoliopsida; order Gentianales; family Apocynaceae; genus Vinca; species Vinca minor. The sequence goes on along the minus strand of JAOCZM010000111.1, from coordinate 2,491,016 downwards.
TTGTTTTAGATGTTTAATTACCCGACACCTAAAGACATACCCGTACCCGAGTTCGAGTAACATAGCACTCTTCTTTGTCTTCCAACTTGAAGTGGATAAATTAGGGTAAAGGCGGACATTAGTTGTTAAAACATTATTGGAACCACAAAAGGACAATTAAAAATGGACCCAAAAAAAAGGCTGTTTGGGACATGTATGCAAGGAGCAGTGTTATCAATGGCGGATGGCGGGCTACGGCGGAAAGCTCAAAATCCGCCATAGAAATGGCTGATGGCGTTGCGGGCTATGGCCTCCACTACCAATGCGGCCGCTTTCACCGCCACAGGATTTCCGCCACGCCACAGGTTATATGGCGCCGGACCCCAATTCTGCCACCGCCATCCGCCATGGCCGAAATTTAACAACACTGGCAAGGAGTACATGTATGGTCAAACTTGCATTCTTGGAAATATGAAATTTGAAGGTCAATTCCAACCGCACTCCATCCCCACCCCACAAAAACGAAATAAAAATAACAATAACTACGGGTCCTGCATCAATAGGTATGGAAATTGCACATCTTAGGACCTAAATCCCAGATGTACAAACACACACTTAACACAACAAAACAAAACATCAATCCAACCAATTATCAAACAAAATATAAGATACATACTCAATATCAGACATTTCATTAATCAGCTTAACTCGAACATCTGGTGGCATCATGATCCTAAAGACAAACCTGCAAATCAATCCCCAAATCAGTACCAGTAGATTCATGTTATATGAAGAGTGAAGTACATATGTGCTTACATTGTTACTTCTCTTACAATATCCACTAGGGCCAGGCCTTTTCTTGTCTTAATATCAGATATTCCTGGGAAGAATGTTAAGGACCAAAGGGGGGAAAAGAGGATGAAAAAGGAAACAACAAAGTAAAAACAAAAATAATGTTGATAACAATAAAATGAAGACGAAAGAAAAACAGAGTAGTGTATGTGATAATGGATACGTCTATAACTAATTTTGAAGGGCTCATTCAAGAGCCAGTGAGAAATCTGCTCAATATCTATAGGCAATGGGTTCCCAGTGCACAAGTACACAGCTTCTTCTGTTATCTGCTGCGAAGCCATATGCGTCGACTGGAATGCATTCAGATGAAGACAGATCATGCAGGTCACCGGAAATCAAAAGGAACTGAAATGTCAAGTTATATTAAGGAGTCACTGAGACATGAATATAACTAGAAGGATGCACAATTTCTCTGTCTCAAAGAAATCAACTATAAGATGAGCAAAAGACATAGAACCTGCAAAATATTCAGAGCCTTTCTCATGTCACCATTGCTAAGCCGAACAAGCGCCTTCAGTCCACTATCAGTAACATCCAGTCTGAACCAAGGAACTATATTAAAAAACCAAGCATTACGAGGTTCCAGCAACCACCAAGACATATGAACTTTTTCTCAGCAAAGTAGAAATACAAACAAACAATAACATAACCTATTAAGTCCCCAATAATTGGGGGTATGGGCGGGGATGGATAAGAGACTTACCCAACCTTTGACAATAAATGCAATCTCAGCAAAGTAGAAATACAAAAATAAAATTGCATTCATCAATACAATCCACTTTCATATGATTTTAAGACTTTGGAGTTTTTCCAATTACTCATCTTCTATATATAAATAGATAATGAGCATCAACATGTCTTGCAACACTGGAAGTACACTGAGTCAGTGACATGCTCAGGGGCATGTGCCAAATGTTCTTCTAAAATTGTTCTTAAATGTAGAAGTCCTTATCCTATTGGACTTCCAGTGAAAACACGAAATCAGGATACTATTGGAAGGATAAAGGAAAATTTAGGAAGGGAGAATTAGCACCAATCTGGGAAGAACTCAGCAATAATATCAAGAGATTGTGGAAGGGTGAATATCAGAAGGATGCTGCCAGTAGGGGATTGAAAAGCTGAAGGAAATGCATAGGACTGAAGGGCACCACCACGGGAATTGGCTGAAGATAAACTTTGATGCACGATTTATTCAAGAAGAAGCAATGATTGTGCATGGTAAGGAACCATCTGAGAGAAATTCTTGATGCTTAGGTAGGCAGCTTTGGTACAAGTGACTCTCCGTAACTGAAGCTAGAGCTGCCCAGTGTTGTCAAGACGTCGAGGGGAATGGATAGCTGGTTTTAGCAGATTTTTTGGGGGCAGTGCTCTAATAATATGGCAGAGCTATGGGGCCTTCGAGATGGACTTAAAATGGCAATAGGATTATCTACTGATAAACTGGTGGTTGAAACGGATGCTTTGATAATTGTTAATCTTGTTCTTAATTCAGACATTTCTAAACACCCTTTGTTCCCACTTATACATGATTGCAGGGTGCTGCTTGGGAAGATACCGGATCATAGGTTGACTCACATCTATAGGGAAGGAAATGCTTACGTTGATAAACGGGCAAAACATGGAGCTAGTTTAGATTCCTCTGATTTCATTACGTTTCCATCTAGTCCCCTTTTTGTAAGCTAACTAGTGGCGGGGATGCCCGTGGGGTCTATTTTGCGAGATTGGTCTGTAATGATACTACAGGAATATCCCTGATTTGTCGATATTATATATATATATATATATATATATATATATATATATATATATATATATATATGTGTGTGTGTGTTTTAACCACACGAGAAAAAAAAATTGCTATGAGGATCCTTTCTTTAACCACTAGTTCTTCGGGGTGTGAAATGAATTGGAGCACATTTGAAGGTGTTAGTAATTTTAAATATATAAGTATTTATTAATTAAGAAATATAATCTTATAGATATATTTTTTAAATCTTTCAATACTTTTAACTTTGTAGATACATACAAAGAAAAGGAATAGGCTACAAACAGAAAAATTGAACAATCTTGTTTATGTGCAATCCAATGCGAATTTGATGGACAAACACAAAAGGGGGAGAGAGAGAGAGAAACATTGAAGTGCTACTAGCTAGTGATGCAAGTGAGGCTCAAGAATGGATTGTTGATTGTGTTGATGGAGATGAAGTTGAGTCGGGCTTGCCTTGGCAAGCGGTTAGGGATGTTGTAGGAACAGACGAAGTGTTAAGGCATCGAAGAAGTTCTAGATTGAGAGAACTTAGTGAGGAAGAATTCGAATCCGAGAGTGAGGAGGAAGTGGATGAAATTGAATATGAACCAGATGAAGAACGTATATTATAACAATATGGACAAGATGATGAGCACCCGACAAGTGCAACTGATGTTTAGTATTTGAACTTGTTAATTGTTATTACTTATTAAGGTGTTGAATTTAATTATTATGGATGGACCATGTACTTTGATTTTACTAGCATTTGATTGTTAATTTGTTATGGAATTTTGTTTGACTAATATAATATATATGATAACAGAATTTTAAAAAATACATTGAAATCTAGGTAAGCCGACTAGTCCCTGACTAGTCGCTAGTCCCCGGTTTGGCGACCGACTAGCGACTTCTGCAACATTGCTTCACTTATACCGAAAATAAGAACAAGAAGAAAAAAGTATCAAGTACTCAAAGGGCCTAAAAGAATTTGAATGATTGAAATCAACAATGAAACGAAGAAACCTCAAACCATGAGACTCCCGCCACAGCAAGATCTAGGAAGGGCTAAGGCTATATTCAACTAGATAAATGGAGATGGAGAGGCTATATCTATTTGAAACGACTTGTAGTCACTTTAAAATGATTATATCTTAAGAACATAGCCATGATTAACAGGTAGCCTCAGGGATCAGAAATAAGAATACAGTTCAGAAACTATTTTGACAGTAAAATCAGCATGAAGGAAGTTTTGCAAGATGACGGCAGAGGCGTGTACTTTTAAGGTATAATGTGGAAAAGTAGGTCAAAAGGAAAAATCAGAATAGAATTAGATGCAAATAATTGCAAAATGATTCATTTTCCGAAAGCAACGATCATTAGGGATAAAAGAAAATTAGGTAGGGAGAATTGGTACAAATCTAGGAAGAATTCAGCAATAATATCAGGAGATTGTGAAAGGAACATCAGGAGGCTGCCAATCTGACTAAACAGAATTGAATGCAAATAACTGCAATAGGATTCCTGAGCAAAACCGGGAATTATGCTAAACGGTATACCTTAACCAGGAGAAGAGGGGGGGGGGACGAGATTTGGAATAAAACATAGATGAGAGGCAAAATAAACTGAAGAAGCAAACAAAGCATGCAGCTGCAACAATGGTAGATGCAAGTCATTGCACGAAAATAGAATCTGACTAGTTATTCCTCCATATTCATGTGTTCAAGTCCTAAATTCCAAAATATAAGAACTTGTAAGAGATAACCTACCTGCCATGGTATGACTTATCAAACCCCAATTTCTCCATAGGTTAACATAACATTCTAACAAATTGTTAAGAAGTTGAACAAAATTGGCAGACCAAGCTCAGACGACGTGAAAGGTAATCGAGTTGTTGTAAAGGTGCACATAAAAGCTATTTAACATAACTACCCATCTATTATAAAGCAAGATTATAAAGCAATTATTTTCAACACATTATTAACAACAGCTGACCAGAAAGAATACAGCATAATTCAAGGGGAAACAATGTAGTTAAAAATGGACTTGGGCCTAACTCAATCCCTTAAAAGGTACCTCGAGAGGGGGAAGATTGCCCAAGCCTTATATATTGCAAACATGCTCACAAGTCACAAGATAGCATGTGGGATTCTCAAACCCCCCCACGCCCAGGACTGGACATCTGGAGCGTGAACATCAATGGGGCCTAACATCGGACTATTTGGCTTTGATACCATGTTAAAAATGGACTTGGGCCTAACTCAATCCTTCAAAAGGTACCTCGAACCTCGAGAGGGGGAAGATTACCCAAGCCTTATATATTGCAAATATGCTCACAAGATAGCCGATGTGGGATTCTCAACGAATCCTATCTATGAAAATGTACAATATGAGCAATAGGTCATTTGACGTTACCTTTCTGCCTTAATAACATGGTTAAGCCGCTCGGTTACATGAACAGCATCAAGAGGAGCAAACCGAAATCGTGTACATCTTGATTGCAGTGCTGGAATAATCTTGTTCACATGATTGCAGATTAAAGCAAATCTAGTACTCTTTGTGTACTTCTCAATCACTGCAGAGACATAAGCAAAGATATCAACTGATGTAAAGAACAGACATAATATATAATAAACAGATTCTTGCCTCGACGAAGAGCAAACTGTGCGTCCTTAGTCATAGCATCAGATTCATCCAATAACACCAACTTTACAGGAAATTTTGCGCTGGAGAAAAGAAAATTGATTACGTCAATTTTAGCACCACAGTATATGCACATTTATGCAACATGTTTACAGTTCCACCAGGATTTGTCCTAACTAGCGTAAACCATTTTCAGGGTCAATGACCAAAATATAGGCTCAAGGAACGATAATTGCAAACTGACCATAAAAAATTGTTAAAAATAATAGAAGAAAAAGCATGAAGAGGTAGAGAAAGATATACAAGACAGGTATGCCCTAAGGAGTAAAATTAAGAAAGTAAACCCTACTGAACTCAAAGTCTGAACTTTTTGCCATGCTAAATACTCCGTGGAGCGGAATTGAATGTCCATTTTCCTATCCTTTACAGAAGGAGGAGTACAAGATAAGACTTCAACTAGTAGATTTCATAAAAATATCCGAAAAGAAAAGTAACAGAATAGGCTCATGAAGTAGGGACAGGGTCTTTCTTTCCAATGAAATATACCTTTACAAACTTGAAATAAATTTATTATTGCACATAAATATCCTTCTCAGAATTTGAAGATAGTGATACCCCGACTTGAAAAGTAATGTGTTAGAGAAATTTATTCCATCTTGAACTTCCTTTTCTTTTTCCTTACACATTTTGAGCTTTCATCTATGTTGTTTGATGTCCATGTTAACTAAAGCCGTGACAAGCATACAAACCTACCCAAATGAGATGCCTTGTGTGCTAGCAAAGTCCTGAATCTGCTGCCTCACAACATCTATTCCACGATCATCAGATGCATTCAACTCCAAAACCATGTTATGCATTTGTGACCCGTAAAGTTTACGGGCCAATGCCAGAACTGTTGATGTCTTCCCTGTTCCAGGTGGCCCATACAGCAGCAGATGTGGTAATCTGTTGCTACTAGCAAGCCTGTCAACTGGTCCACAAAATCATAAAAAAATAAATAATGATTGTACTCATGAACCACAAACATTCTTTCATTTGATGATATTTCTAACTATGAATATGCTAGTCTTGACGAATATATTTAAAATAACATTGCAAATGCAAAAGAAAAATAAAAAATCTAGTTTTGGAACTAAATGTACAATGGTCCGAGAAAAAGCTTCGTATAATTATTAATTCTGTCATGCTAAATGTAAAATATGTATAAAAGGTTTACTATGCGGCACACAGTGGTCTTTAATATAGAAACAATTCCAGCTCCAATGTGTATGACTCTATGTCACGCTAAATGTTAAATTAATATATAAGTGGCACACAGTGTTGTTAAATTTCGGCCATGGCGGTGGCGGAAATGGGGTCCGGCGCCATATAATACCTGTGGCGTGGCGGAAATCCTGTGGCAGTGAAAGCGGCCGCATTGGTAGCGGAGGCCATAGCGGCTATGGCGTTAAATTTCGGCCATGGCGGATAGGGCTAGTTTTTTTTGCTGTTTGGTATATTTAATTGTTGGTTTTTGCTCTTTGGGCCTAAAGTAGGCTAGGGCTTCAAAAGGAGCAGCCCAAGTCCCTACAAATTTTAAAATAAATAATAGTTGACTTCATCTTTAATTAAACAAAAAAAGAGCTGCCTGAAGCTTTAATTAAATAAAAAGTAGTTCAACCGTCTCCGGCGACCATCTTCGGCGTCCAGGTTTTTTTTTGTACTTTTCTGATTTCTCTGCTATTTATTGTTCACTGTCTCTCACTTTTGTTTCCCCTTCATTCTTTGCTTTTTTTTTTCCTTCATTCTTTGTTTTTTTTTTCCTTCATTCTCTGCTTTTTTTTATTATTATTATTATTAAAATTTTAGGGGCTTTTTTAAAATTAGCTGCAGGTCATTAATTTTTTTTATCATGCATATGCTATTTTTCGTTTTTTTCTTTTCTCTCAGTTTGATCTGCTTTTTTTTTATTATTATTATTAAAATTTTAGGGGCTTTTTTAAAATTAGCTGCAGGTCATTAATTTTTTTTATCATGCATATGCTATTTTTCGTTTTTTTCTTTTCTCTCAGTTTGATTATGTTAGGATGGAGGAGGGCGATGAATAGATTCTATGTTATGTTTTGTTTTTTGTTATGTTATATCTTTTGTTGGCATTAACTTACTTGAAAGTTGGAACGTGAATTTTTATTTTCTATTTTATTTGAAATTATGTTACGAGTGTTAAAGTGTTTGGTCTATGATTTTACTATACTGATATTTATTTTGGTGTTTTTACATATATAAAACATATTTTTTTAACCCCGCTACGCCATCCGCCATTTTTTATGGCGGATTTTGAGCTTTCCGCCGTAACCCGTCATCCGCCATTGATAACACTGGTGGCACATCATGATGTGCAAGGACAAGAAATTTCCAAACAAAAATTTCTGTTGATCAAGGGTTGACAACTAAGAGTACTATGATGCAAAGTAAAAGTTTTACCATCCTCCACATTTTTCCAACAAAGATATAATTGAAAAAAGGTTCAATGCACTCTTCATTTTTGTGCAAGTGGCTAAGTTACAGTTAAAGGTTAACAAAACTCATCTTCATTTTTAGTTTTACCTTACCTTTTCAGAAAATAACTAGTCATTATATACAGGTTAAATGCGTAGAGCCTATTTATTTTATTCTTTTTTTTTTTTGTAAATGTACGTACATACGCGCAAATATATCAGTTTTATATTAGTTAATTTCATTCCTGATTTATTATATTCTTCCATAAATTTTCTCAAACCGATGTATAATAATGATACTTCTACCAGTACGACAAGGTCAAAGTTATCATCATTTGTTTTCCATTTATGGTGCCAAATTTGAGTAAAATGAACAAATTATAATAAATGACTGAGTTAGTCAACTGAACTATAATCCATTATTGATCAAAATTGAATCCTCTACCTAGATACTGAAATGCAATAATGGGGTATTGTTTTTCAAACCTTTGGTCTAGTGCAATGTCGCTTGTCGACACCACAGGCAACTATAGCCCTTCAAACTAATTTGAACAATGCACTCGAAAATGATAATAACTAGAACAAGAGGATAGAAAATGGAAAAGAAACAAGACTTATATCCATCAAATGTAACAAGCATCCCCCACCATCCAATGCCCGAAAGAAATCCTGTTTTCTCAAGTAAATTTCAAGATCCACGCATTTCTTTAAGTGTAATGTCAAAACAAAAGAAGAAGTTACAAACTGCTAGATATGAGATTAAATCAGCCACAGAAAAGAAGAGGATGAAAACGAAAGGTGAGGTAAAGAAACTAAAAGAAAGTTTTTGGAGCAATCACTAAAGCCAAATTGATAAATTATTATTTGCTCCAGTAAACTCTAGAAATCCAGCAAATATGCCTCGATAGTCATTCCAGCATGAATTATTCAATAAAATCTAGAAAAAGTAGTAAAAACTGGCAAAAGGAAGGGTATGTATCCATGTCCTTGATTGACAAATATAAGAAAATACTTACTGGTTTCGACAATATCACGATGAGCTGCAACATCGGAGAGGGATTGAGGGCGGTACTTTTCAACCCAAGGGGTGGCTCTGGAGTCGGTACTGGTGGAGACGACAGCATTTTTCCCCTTGAGATTTCTGGAGGCATTGTCGTCGTCGTCAACTTCCATAGGGGAAATTATTTCCGCCATTCTCAAACTTTGACTAGAGTCTCTTCTCGACTGTTTCACTGCATTTGTTTGCTAAATATAATTAGTAGGATGGTTTGGCGCCAAAGTGCTGCCTGGAACTCGTGTTTCTCCAATATTTCTCACAAAATTTCATTACGAAATGTGAAGATCCTAATGAACATATGCATATAAAGAAATAACAAACATTAATTGGTTCAGTTTAAGGAAAATTATTCCTCATACACTCTTACTCATAGCAAACTGAATTCACCCAAAATTAGACAAAAATATAAGCATACAACAGAAAAAGTTCAAGAACCCCACGATTTCAAAAGTAAAAGTTATCAATTAATTTGAAAAAAACATAACTAGGATCAACAGGGTACAAGTTTCCTTTTGCCGGGGGGCCACAAATGACCTAGGAAGCAATTAAACTACTCACGGTTAGTGCATACTACGCAGAGCAATTTGTCCATTCAGTAAGAAAGATTCCTGATTTTGTTCACCAGAACAGAATATAAAGCCCCCGATGATGTGGGACCTTGTGCACGGGTACGACCTTTTAACAGAATATAAGCCCCGTTTTCTTAAGGATGCATTCGTGCACAAAATTCACAAATTCTCCAACACAAAATCGTTAATTTCGACATCACACCTCTCTCACATAAAATTCACTTTTTCAATTCCCGAGAAAGAAACAATATATCACGCCGCGGCAATAGTGCAAAACACCAAAAATTATATACATACGGAATACATTTTGGCAGGTGATACAAACTTTTTAGATACGTGTTACATTCTATATAATAGGTATTCTCCCCCGATTAACATTTGTTCTAAGGCATGTAACACATGTTTTATGCAACCGATGTTACAAAACAACAAAACTCTCGAATTTTTTATCCGACAGATAGAATAAATTTAGTATGTACTAAAGTTTTGGTGTTTAGCCCCATAGCTAGACCGAATATATCAACAGGAAAACCAGTCACACCTCTCAAACTTGAAAAATTCAACCACACCACAATAACTATTAAGAATTTTCAGAGCACACAGCATAAGTATTTCAAAAAGTGATTTTCGCTCCGGAAACTACTTAATCTACTTCAAAGCCTCAACTTTAAATTACGGAAGTTCCACAAACACAATTGTACCATATGAACTGATTAAATACCATAATGAATCAGAAAATCAATAAATTAAACCGCACAATTTGCTTGGTTATGGAAAGATTATTAAAATAAGGATCTTGCTAGGCTACTAGAATTATTGGCTAAAAGATTAACTAAAATAGTATTTTCGGACCTTTTTGCCGTTATAGTTGGGTGAATCCCTTATACCAGCAGGGGTAAGATAGTCATTTAACACCCTCAATTTGGGAGTTTAGGGTTTCTATCCCCAAAATTCTAGGAGTAAATCATTTTCCTTAAAATAAACCCCAGCTAGAAACTAAAATACCAAAATTTCGAATTCAGAACTGGAAATTCAACAAATCTACTGGGTTACAAAGATTTGCAGCGGGTTCATTGAGGGGGGGAAATTTGAAATTGCACCTCAATTATCTTAACCCACTGTAAAATCCTAGCTGGTAAAATTCACAAGTTGAGGAAGCCTTTTATACCTGGAAGACAATCTGGTGGCTGTTTTGGGGGATAGATTTACGTTATTTTTAGGGTTTTTTAGTGCAAAAAGGCAAAGGGAAGAAGCGAAGAAGAGAGAAAAGAGGAAGAGTTGGCTAATTTGTTTAAGGAAAATTCTGATATGGACCGGGTCCATGTGGACCATGCGGTTCAGATTTGGCCACATCCCTGCAGAATGAAATGCAGTGATGTGGCCAAATCTGGACCACATGGTCCAGTGGACACGATTCATATCAGAAGTGTTCTTTGTTTAATTACATGACTGCACCTTTCTTTTCACCCAAAAAAATGTCTTTTGTGATATTTAACAAAGGCAAATTGATCATTATTATACCTAAACAATTTATAACTACGTGTAAGTTTCTAAAAGATTAATTCTCAACATTAAAATCTCTAAACAATTTACTATTAATATATAAAATCTTTCTGTCAAAAAAATTGTTAGTCAACTGTTAATTTAATTTGTTTATCGGGCCAACGTAAATATTTTAGGGTCATAATGGTTACATCACAATTAAAATATCTCACCATTTTACCCGATCACCCTGTCAACTCCTAACTCTCGCCGCCCACCATCACAAACCACCATCGTCGCCGACCACAACCCACCACCTAAACCCTCTCTTCCTTCTTCCTCTCCCCCCAACCCACTCCAAATCCAAATCCAGGAAACCAAACCCTATCTTCCTATCTTCCTCTTCCCCCCCAAACTCGAAATCCAACCCACTCGAAATCCCAAATCCGGGCAACCTAACATCAATAATTCTTGAGTTCTCATGGTTACACGTGACACCCAATAATTACAAGAAGAATTTATCTCATCCCAATCCAAATCCCACGAATGATAAATATTATTGGCAAAATCAAGTAAAGCTTGCTTGTCTTCAATTAGTTCTGTCCTAACTACCTAAAACAGAATTTCACTCAAGAAAATTACCCAGAAAATGAACTTGAATTTGACACCCATTTCCTTCTTCCTCTATGTGCTAGGTTTCAAGCGCTAGATTGCTTATGTGCTAGATTTTAATTGTGTCCCAAAGAGTCTCATTTAATTGGCGTTAAACATATTCTTCGATACCTTATTAGCACTTATGATTTTGTTTTATGGTATCCTAGAACTGAGACTTGTGACCTTGTCAAATATACCGATGTCGACTATGCCGAATGCAAAGTCGAGCGTAAGATTACTAGTGGTCATTGTCACTTCTTAGGTCATGCCCATGTATATAAAAAAATTAAGAATCTCTCTTTCCACCGCAAAGGCCGAATATATTGCCCCCGATAGTAGTTGTGCACAAGTGCTTTGGATGAAACACACTCTTCTTGATTATGGTCTTACTTTCAATAATGTATTTATTTTATGTGACAACACTAGTGCAATAAACTTTACCAAAAATCCGATGCAACACTCTATGACTAAACACATTGAAATTAAGCATCACTTTATTCGTGATCACGCTGCCAAATGTGATGTTTGTATAAATTTTGTTAGCACGGATGATCAACTTGCTAATATACTCACAAAACCTCTTTGTTCATAAAGATTCGATTACCTAAGGCGTTTACTAAGAATCACAAGATTTCAAGTTTAATGTTTTTGTTGAGTTTTACAGGAAACAGGGGAATCTCGGTCGACCTACATCTAGTTTCGGTTGATCGATCGAAGTTATGGTAAAAAATTCAAGTATGTGTTGTCTGAGGGTCGGTCAACCGAAATATGACCCAAGCCGACAATATATAAACAGTAGCTTGGTTCGGACGAGGGGATGTCGACATCAAACGAGGGTCGGTTGACCGAGGTGTCGCGGATTTTCAAAATATAGGCACTTCAGCGGTTATTTACTCGCATCCTATCTTTCTCAAACTCAAAAGTCTCTCTATATCCTTACTCAATTTCTCAAGCCCATATCACTACAATCACAAATTCCTTCAAAGAACACTTAATCAACCTCTCTTAAACCAAATTTAATCATTTTCGATCTCTATCAAATTGAAACCCTAGGTCAACCGAGTTCACTCTCAAACTTGATAAATCATTCAAATCCTCTTGATATATATGCAAATTTACTATGAAGATCAATCAATCCTTGTCCAAACCACAAAACAACCACCAAACCAAAATCTCCCAAATAAAATCATTACCAAAAGGCCATTATAAGGGAATTAGCATTAATGAATAAGAGGAAAACAATGGTTAGGAAGGGAAAATGAAAGAAGAATGTTAAAGAGTATAGTGACGTGTGACGACCGGTAATTTCGGTACCAATTTAAAGGTTAGTATTTTATTATTTTTCACTTGATAAGGTTAAAAATGTCCTTTTAACTAACTAGCAAGGGTAAAATAGTCCAAACAATAAATTAGTAATTTTATCAAAAGACAAAGGGCATAATAGTAATTTTATAATTAAGAAATAAAAGAAAATGAAATAAAGTCATACTTATCCATAAGAAAATAATTGCATTAGAGTCCCTGAATTACATGATATTTACATAAGAAATTGTGTTTACATAAAAAGTCCTTACAAATCAAGAAATTATAAGGAAAGGGCCTCTCTACTCCTATAAATAGAGGCCTTCCCCTCAACATTTTACTTGCACCATTCCAAAGGGAAATCCTCCCTAAGCTCTCTCTCTCTCTCCCACACTTTATACAAAACTACTTCCCGGTCAATAGTCTTTCGTTAGTATGCTCTGAATTATATCACAGTTGCCTAACGGATCTTCTATGAATACTTTCATCTAGAAAACCAAGACATTATTGACTAATTTTTTCCTAATGTGTTCCCGTTACTCTGCCCATTATCAAGCAGGTACTTTTTCTTTTAATATGTTATTTGATCATGCACAATAAATGAACTTTGGCTAATCGGGTACATGTAAGAATTGGATTATATTCTCTGAGACTGTCTGAGCCCGAGGATTGTGGAAACGCAATCCCGGGAGCACCCGTGACCCACCCCACTGGTGGAGACGTATCTAATCGGACGTTTGTCGGATTAAGACGGGTGACCAGAAGAATATAAATCCAAATTTTTCCTTGAACCTGGACCAGAAGAAAAATTGATTTAAAGAATTTAACTGTTCAGTTTCCTTGAATATTTGGAGACTGAACGTTTAAATTCCTTGAATCTTTTATCATGCTATTGAAATAGTATTTTCATAATTTTCTACTTTAATTACAATTTGAAACTAGGAAGAAATACTAGAATTTTAATTATCTTACTTTCTTTCAAAGAAATTTGATTAGTATATGAAATCTTTTAACAATATGTCATCCCCTCAGATTATTGCCAAAGTATTAAGCTAATTCTATTTTAAAACTCCCTAAACAGTAGGATTCAGCCCTCACACAATGTTGATTTAGAGAATTGAGTTTAAGAGCCTGAAAACTGAAAGAAATAAAAGATTGTAATTAATTTACTTTAACAAGAAGTGCCCAGAACCACAGAAACTTATCAGTTTCTCTTTTAAACAACTTTGGTCAGAAGTAGATGAAATGAACAATAAACAATAAGTTAACTGTAGTAATCTCCCCAGAAAATCAAGGCTGGCCGGAATAAACTCGCCGGAAAAGACCATAGGCAGCGGCAGGAAAAAAATAAAATAATAACAGTAACAGTGAAAAGAAATTAAGGGAAAACATAATCTGAAATAAAAAAATAACAAAGTAATAATTACAAGTATTAACAATAATAATTTCAGAAAACAGAAAATATTAAATAGTAGTAGTTAGGGAGATACATAATCTGAAATTCAAAGATAATAGTGAATAAATGATTAGAATAATAATAAGAATAAGAGCAGAAATAATAGAAATTAATGAAACAGAAAATAGAAAAATAGAAACAAAAAAGGAAACAAAAAGGAAAAGAAATGGTTACCTCGTCGGAGAGATGGCGGACCGGCGGCTGCAGCAGGGCGGAGATAAATCTGAGAAGAAAACAAAACAAAATAATAAGAATAATAATAATAGAAACAGTAAATAAGAAGAAGAAAAAGTTAATCAGAAAAAGAGATTTACATCGGTGGTGGTCGCCGGCGGTGGACAACAGCGGCGGCGGACCTGTGAGGTGGACGCGAGTATCGGCCAGCCGGCGGCGGCGAAGGGGATCTGAAAAGGAAAAACAAATAAAATCATATTAATTAAACTCATATCAGAAAACAAAATTTTGAAGAAAAAATTGAGCAAAGAAAAATTAAATTAGGGATTTAGAGATTTGGAAAATTTGGGGGAAAAAGAAAATAGAGTAAAGAGAAGAGAGGAAAGGAAAAAGGGAGAAGTAGTTACCGGAGAAGAGGAAGATGGCGGTGGCTGATTGCCGGAGAAGAAGGGAAGCGGCGTTGGAGAAAAAAGGAAAAGGAGGAGGAGAAGGGAGAGGAAAAGAAAAAGAGAGGAAGAAAGAAGGAAAGGAGGGGAAGAAAGAAGGAGAGAAAAGGGAGAAGAAGAAGAAGAAAGCGGCGGCGGCGGTGAGCCGCGGATCGTCGGAGGCAAAGATGAGGGGTGGAGGCGCGGCTGAGGAGAAGAAAGGAGGAGATTCAGGAGAAGAGAAAGAGTTTAGGGTTAGGTCTTCTTAAGAGAAGTATATATAGTCAGGACTAAAGTAGTAATTAAAATATTAGCACATAAAATCTTATAACATAATTATTTTACAAATAAGTCCTAAACTATTTACTTTGTGATTTCAAGATTTAAGTGGACATTAAAAAAAAGGGAATATTTAAGAGAATAATTAAAATAACTTATATTCGGAGACCGAAGTATTTTATAAAAATTATGTTTTAGTCCCTATAATTTTATATTTGATATTTAAGGCCCGTTAAAACTTATAAACTATTTCCGGAGAATTTATAAGATTAATAATAATGTATATGACATATTCATGTCTTCAAAAGATCAAAAATATCGTATGATGAATATTTGCAATTTAGTCCCTAAACTTTAGAAATTTGCACAACAGACCCAGAAGCCTAGAAACTTAGTCTAAAGAGTTTTAGGCAATAATAAGTCTTGCATAGGTATTTCCTAAAGAGTTGGTATTTGCAAAATAGGTACAAGACCCGAAAGAAAGTACGAACGATAAGAGGCTAATGTGAGTTTCCTCTCAAAACCGGAGAACTTGTTTTATAAATATGTTTTATGAAAATTGCTTACAAATGAGAGGTTACAATATTTCTGGAAAATAATTTTGGAAAATATTTCTGAAAAGTGTTTTTGGAAAATATACGAATGACAACACTGGAACGTTATTGGAATTCTGAAGAGGCGCTTACACTGCACAAATATGGTAGCCCCTTGTCCGACCATTGGGGGTCTGCACTGATACGAGGCTAGTCACCCGTACAAGGGCATCTCGCACCTTTGGTTTTGGACACTCTGGATATCGTAATAGGATACCAAACTTGTGTGGGAATCGTTAGGGGCAGCGAAAGCAACGGGCTGACTGTATCCCCTACGTGCACCACATATGGTTCTTAATATGACTGCTGACATGTCTCCGGGGTTAGGAGGTTTAACTCAGGAGCTGTTGGTATCCTGGTTTCCAAGCTGGTGGTACCCCAGTTCTTGGTTACATGAAAAAGCAAGGGATGAGGCAGATAAATCGTATATACGTCTGGTGTACGGCTGGTATTGACTACAGAGTAATTGACTTGGCCGGTCATGCACTCTTTTATCTCTGGATCTGATATACGGAATGGTTTTCTTATTCCGGAAAGATATTTCTGAAATTGAAAAGAGAAAATATTCCAGATAAAGAATGTTTTTTTTAAATGAAATAATTTCTAAATTATTTTGGAGAAAAAAAATAAAGAGAATGTTTTCTGAAAGGAAATGATTTTGGAATTGTTTTGGAAAAGTAAAAGTATTTCTAAGTAAAGAAAGTTTCTCCGTGTCTTCAAAATAAAAATGTTTGCGAAATAAAATGAATTTCAAAATCACTAGCACACACTTCACTGGGGACTCACTGGGCTATTTATAGCTCACCCTTTCTCTATTTTCTGTTTTAGTTCTTGCAGGATTGAGCAGATAGAACAAAAACATTCTGAGGTGTAGAGTTGAACCAAGACAAAGAATTGAGTCAACACTAGATACAAACCCATATTAGAAGATTTTGGTATCAGAGTGCGCAGCGAAAGCTTAGGGATTAGAAATCTGTACATTGAGATTCAGTTAAAGACCGAAGTCAACTTAGAAGCAATAGAATAGTTTAGAAGAATTTTATCCACCTGTAATTTATATTGTAAAAGATAGAACCCAGTGCCGAGAGGCACGCGGCGTACCCGACCCGAGAGGGACGGGGCGTCACATGACGATTCTATAAGGAAATCAGATTTTGATATGCCTCATCTTTCTCCTCCAAACAAGTCACAATTTTAAGGAGAATCTTCGAATTATTCTACAAAATTTACCTACAATATTCTATGATGATAATGCTAATACACTGTTTAAAATTTTGTACAATTCAAAGAGAGGTATCTTGCCCGATTTTATCAAGCATGAAAAGACTTTGAAAAAAGGGCTAGACATGATTATTGATCTATATAGTGAGGTTGGATCACTACAAGAAAATTGAGTAACAGGGACGAACATTTCTGTCGATAAACTCAGTTTTGCGACCGATTAACGACCGAATGACTTGGTCGTGTATTTTTCGTCGCTAAGCAAATTACCGACCGAAAGTGTAGCGACTGAATACCGGCCGAATGGTCAACATTGTTGACGTTTGACTTTGACTGGTTAACGACCGAATACCGATCGAAAGTCTAGCGACCAAATATTCGATCGCTATATACCGACCGAATGGTCAACAGTATTGACGTTTGACTGGTTAACGATCGAATACCGACCAAAATATAGCACCCGATATTTCGGTCGCTATTCTGCCGCTAAATTATTTTTTATTTAAAAAAATTAAATCTAAAATTTAATTAAATCCCTATTATAAAAAACAGCAATACGCACAGAAATACGAACTAGAAACAGTATTAATAAGATCCCAAATAGCAAAAATAATCAATAAACCCAAAAATAACATCACATAACCAATTATCTTACTAAAAAACACAAGTTTACACTTCTCATTTTGCATTACAACACTCAAAATCAAAGTGTGCACTTCTCAATACATTACAACACTCACAATCAAAGTGCACACTTTGAATTATCAAAACTCACAATCAAATTCTGCACTTCTTATTTACATTACAAGACTCACATTCAAAGTTTACACTTCTCATAAACTCCTTGATATCATTTATATGTATATCCTTGGAAATGCATGAGTTACAATCTGAAAATTGAAGAATCAAATTATTTTATGACAATAAAATTATCACTTTGAATTATGTTAAAAAGTTATACAATACGACGATTAATTTATGGTAATAAAGTACTAAAAAATAAACCAACAAATATTACTCACCTTCAATATGTGGAATTCCAAGAAGCGAGAAAGAGGTTAATCATTCTAAATCATCCTCCGACATAAATTCATCATCTTCTTCAGAATTGTCATCACCCGACATAATTTTTTGTCGAATCCATATACATCCAACTACGGTCCTCCATTATAAACACAATATCTGCATATATCGTCTTAATAATTAAAAGCATATTAACTTTGAATCTTATGTTTTATGATTTTCAACCTTATTTTTCAAGCAATTATTAACGTGTGATAATGACATCTTGTCTACTATGTTATTAATGTCAACTTATATATATATATATATATATATATATATATATATATATATATATATATTTATTGTGCAATAGAACTAATATGAATATTCTTGTTATGTTCGATTATCAATTATTTATTTATTGGAACTAAAATGATATAATTAGCATACATTTCAATAATACAAAGATAGAAAAACCGCGAAGATAATACAAAGATAGAAAAACAAGGGAGATAATACAAAGATGCATAAACCGGGGAGATATATAATACAAAGATGCAAAAAATCGGAAAGATAATACAAAGATGCAAAAGATAATACCACGTAGCTGAAACACACATTTCACATGCAAACTGGTAATTGGGTGATTGAGGTCTTCTTCTTTCACCTGTGTATCCAAAACTTAATTGTAATCTGCTCAAAAATATAAATATTGGTCAAATCAAAATATTTGAGTGCTAAACATTACAACACTTCTAATTAGAGCTTTTATTTGACTGTGCAAACCCCACCAATAATACACCAAGAAAACTACAATGATCTTAAATCAGAAAAATCTTTGGCTTGAACCCATGTACATTATCACAAAAAAACACTATATAAACAGTATAATTACATACTTTTTGAGTAAAAAAACCCAGCAAATCTCTTGAAAAAATTGAGATTTTTTTAATTTGTAACTAATTATCACTCAAGCTTATCCCCTTCTTTCACTGAAAAACAAAGAAACACGCCCAAAAAATAATTGCAAGAAATTATGAGAATTGACAAAAGAACTAAAAAAAAAAAAATCAAATGGGTTCGCATGTTATGCATTCCGTCGGTATTCGGTCGCCTCTTCCGTCGGTATTCGGTCGGTATATAGTCCGTCGGTAAACGGCCGTTAAGGGTCAACAAAATGACGTCGTTTCAATTTGGTCAACGGGACCAATGTGGCCGACGGAGGGGCGACGGAATGACGACCGTTAAGTTTTCGATTTCCAGTCGGTCGTTATTTAACTGTTTTTTTGTAGTGGATGGCTTAACCTATTTGATTTCAATTTTGAATATTACCCCTCTATCATTTATGATTTTGGTGCAAACTTGAGGGAAGAGGGAATGCAAGATGATGGGGATTGCTGGTATACATTTTGTGTAGGAAATGAAGAATTTTTTTAGGGGATGCCTTGTGCTATATACTTGATATTAAATCTGATGAGAAGGCTCTTATATATTACGACGGGTAATGTTCGTGATGAGGAGGTACTAAATTTGAGAGAATTCAATAAATCCTTCAACATTGAAGGAAGGTTTAGCAGAGCCTCTGAAAGGGAGATTAACAAGATGGATGAGTATGGTATAATCTTTCATCACACTGTATCATCGGTTGTCCTACCAAGAAAATGCCGCAAGAGCTCCATTAGTTATCTTCAAATGACCATTAACTATGCAATGGCTTGTTGAGAAAAGAAATATGAATTTCGGTCATTTAGCCATGAAACACTTCCTCGAGTGCGTGAGGAGCAATAAGACCTTTTTTCTTTATGGTAGCATGCTCACTAAGTTTTTCAAAAAATTCAATCTTAAGCTTGAGAACCCTGTGAAGAAAAAGAAGGAATATGATATCTACAATGAAGGGTGCTTAATTCCATATGATGCACATGATATACATTGATGGAGGATGAAGATATCAAAATAGGTGTTCAAATGAGGCCGCAACTACTATTGCAAGAGAAATGGGGAAAAAGATTATTGAAAATATCATGAGGACCATTGCTAAAAGAAAATGTCAAACTCAAGAGCCTAAAATAGATGATCATCAAGAAAAAGAAGTTGACCAACCCGAAGAGGAAGAAGATAATGAAATGAGTGAACAAGGGAAAGAACGAGTGGAAGAAGAGTTCTATCATGGTAAAAGAAGAAAACTTCCTAAAGCTAAGATTGTTGATATGGATCCGGAAGAATTACCGGTTTCAAAAGGCGATGTCACTTTCACCCAAGTATCAATTATTCATTAAGGTGATTAAAGAAGTGGAAGAAATGGCAAGAAGTGAAATACATCAAAGAGGAATTTCACACAATGATGGATACCTTAGAAAATCGAGTTGAGCACATTGATAGAAAAGTGGATGACATTATTCGGAATACAAAATCCAAGAAAGGGAAGAAAATTATAGACTCCGGTCTTGAGGATAATGATGACAATGGTGATAAGGATGATGATGGGAAATATAAGAATGTGGATGATGATGGACGTGATGGTGATGGTGATGGTGATGGGGATGAAAATGCTACTAATGAATGAGAACTATGGATCCGACAGTCACCAATATGTATTTTAAGACAGGAAAATCTCCTAAAAAAATAGCTTTTAATTGGGAGGAATTCTTTTCATAATCAATTTTTGTAGGGAATGATTTCATCACATTTAAGTTGGCGTGGAAAAAAAAAATATATCAATCACCAAACTAATTGTTCTTCTATTCAATAGAATGTCCATCACATAGACGTACATACCAATAAAACTTATGAATGAAGTGACGTAGTAAGGTATTGTTGCAACCATTGATCACCATCAACCATTAATATTTCTTCTTGATTTATGAATTTTTCTGTTTGGGATTATGCACTACAAAAAAAATGTCTATTGCGGCGTTTGTCATATGTCGCAATAAGGGAAAAACGTCGATATAGATCTATTCCAACATTTATTACAAATGTCACGTAAACGTCGCATTTGCCTGTGTCGTTGTGAGTTTTTACGATATTTGTTACAAGTGCCGATTACGACGTTTAATGCGTAATTTTAAAGTGTATCAAAAGGTATTTTGCCGAAATTTGTAAATAATCGCAACAAGTCACATATTGCGACATTTTTAAATAATCGCAACAAGATATCTATTCCGACATTCGTAACTTTTGAAACCAGGTTGGTCAAGCCGAGTCGGAGCCTAGACAAGCCGAGCCATCGAGTCTAGCCACCTTTGAATAATCAGAGTCGGAACCTAGAGACAAGTCCAGTCTAGTCACCTTTGAATAATGTATAATAAAGTTTCTCACTACTCAAAGAGTTATATATATATATATATTTTTTTGCTAAGTTCAAAGAGTTATATATTATATGCACTTGTTTCGTACAAAAAGAGATGAGAATTGAACTCGCGACATCCTGCATGTATGTCGTGCAATTGGCCGCTGAGCTAAATGATCATTTGTTATTTGTTTCTCCTCATATTATATTTATTATAATGGAATTTTGGATTTTGTACTTTACTTATTTTAATTTCTCTTTGTGTTTTGATATTTTTATGAATCAAATTAAAATTAATACACTCTCATTAAAATTTTAGTACTTAAATTATCTTTAATTTTTCTTTAAAAAATATATTTCAGAAACATAATCTCTGTATTTGTGTTTGTCTGAAAATGTCACAAAATCTAACGACACAGTACATAAATGTCTCTATATGAGTAGGATTCTGTAGAACCACCAAAGCTTGAACCCGAACCGGGCTCCTTCTTCGTTGGTGTTGGTGATCTCTCCGGAGATCCCTCCGAAACTTCAGCGTTCAACTTCGTGGCCCAGAACTACTCAAACTCTTCAATGGGTTCCTTTTCCTAAACGAGTGAGACGTAGGCGGCAAGTTCCGCACTCCAGCTGAACAAAAAATAAAAAATAAAAAATAGTAAAAATACAATAAAACCTCATATTAGACTCGTAACTTTTGAATTTAAACACATACCAACATATAGACATTCTTTGCAAGCCAATCATTCTTATTAAATCGAAGTTCGACAAACATATCATGAGATAGGGTTGCATGATTTGTATGAAATGTCACATGATTTAACGATATATACACATATATATGAGTCGCAAAAAACTAACAATTAATAACATCATTTAATCCTAACAGCAAAATGTTGATTTTATCAACAATTATTATAACCGGCGCTAAAAAATGTTGTATAAAATTCAAATTTAGTGTTTTTTGTCAGAAAAATCATAAGATCGACGACATGGTATATAAATGTCGGTATATGAGTCACAAAAAGTAACAATGTTATAACAACATTAAATGTAAATGTTGCTAACCAACATCAAAACGTCGGTATGAACAACAATTACTATAACCGAAATTATGAAACATCGTATAAAATCCAAACATAGTGACATTTGCAAAAAATGTTGTTTTAACTTACTCTTTTTGGTTTTAAGCGACGCTTGAAAAAAAATTGGTACAAAAACATCGCAAAAGACTGTTTTTGTTGTAGTAATGTGTCTCTGGACAAAGGGAACCCTTAATGTTGTATATGCCCCTGTGCCTATACAATTGTACTCACCATAGAATAAAGTCACGTGTATACATTATCCATGTTACTCACGATAGAATAAAACTACCTCTTGCACCTTGAACTACTATAATTTCATCCCTGTTGGCTGTAGCGACAATAAGACTGGTGGGTTCAGAGTTAGCCAAATGGACATTTTTACTTTGCAAATTGATTAGACAATTAGGAAGTGAATCAAGTATATTGACAACTACTAATTTTACACAATTCAACCTCAAATTCAGTAACAATAAAAAAAAAGCATAAGATACTCACTCCAACTGTGTAGCGCCCTTCCACGTTCATGGAAATTGGTACGAGGTTTGCAGCATAGCATATAGCTGGTTTTAGACGACCTCTGGTAACGTGATGAACAACTGACACGAGTAGGGTCTCGCGTACAAAACTATTGTTTTGTGTCGTGAGCGACGAAAAAAAAAACTCCACGTCTTGCACTCCTTGCACTATAGATACACAGAGTATATTACATCAAGACACTATATTTGCTTATCATACATGACAATCCATTTTTACTAGTAAACAAGCAAGTTGAAAAATAAGGATCTTAAAGACAGAAACAAAGACTTTTTATTGCAAATCATTTTCTGGATGCAACCTTACGTAAAACAATGACATTTATAACAAATATTTTAAGGGGAATAATTTAAAAAATTAACTTTAGCATTAATATTAAGTCAATACAGGGTTTAAAAAAGGTTAACATTTGAAAATATTAAAATAATCAACGTTAAATTAGGAGAAAACTAACATGTATGCTTATGTTAACGTAGCGTTCCCTTTCAAACACGCTACCCCAGCTCTTGTTGGATTCTGTAGAACCACCAAAGCTTGAACCCGAACCGGGCTACTTCTTCGTTGGTGTTGGTGATCCCTCCGGAGATCCCTCCGAAACTTTAGCATTCAACTTCGTGGCCCAGAACTACTCAAACTCTTCAATGGGTTCTTTCTTCCTAAACGAGTGAGACGTAGGCGGCAAGTTCCGCACTCCAGCTGAACAAAAAATAAAAAATAAAAAAAGTAAAAATACAATAAAACCTCATATTAGACACGTAACTTTTGAATTTAAACACATACCAACACATAGACATTCTTTGCAAGCCAATCATTCTCATTAAATCGAAGTTCGACAAACATATCATGAGATAGGGTTGCATGATTTGTATGAAATGTCACATGATTTATCGATATATACACATATATATGAGTTGCAAAAAGTAACAATTAATAACATCATTTAATCCTAACAGCAAAATGTTGATTTTATCAACAATTATTATAACCGGTGCTAAAAAACGTCGCATAAAATTCAAATTTAGCGATTTTTGTCAGAAAAGTCATAAGATCTAATGACATGGTATATAAATGTCGGTATATGAGTCACAAAAAGTAACAATGTTATAACAACATTAAATGTAAATGTTGTTAACCAACATTAAAACGTCGGTATGAACAACAATTACTATAACCGTAATTATGAAACATCGTATAAAATCCAAACATAGTGACGTTTGCAAAAAAATGTTGTTTTAACTTACTCTTTTTGGTTTTAACCGACGCTTGAAAAAAAAGTTCGTACAAAAACATCGCAAAAGACTGTTTTTGTTGTAGTGATGTGTCTCTGGACAAAGGGAACCCTTAATGTTGTATTGGCCCCTGTGCATGTACAATTGTACTCACCATAGAATAAAGTCACGTGTATACATTATCCATGTTACTCACGATAGAATAAAAACTACCTCTTGCACCTTGAACTACTATAATTTCATCCCTGTTGGCTGTAGCGACAATAAGACTGGTGGGTTCAGAGTTAGCCAAACGGACATTTTTACTTTGCAAATTGATTAGACAATTAGGAAGTGAATCAAGTATATTGACAACTACTAATTTTACACAATTCAACCTCAAATTCAGTAACAATAAAAAAAAAGCATAAGATACTCACTCCAACTGTGTAGCGCCCTTCCACGTTCATGGAAATTGGTACGAGGTTTGTAGCATATCATATAGCTGGCTTCAGACGGCCTCGGGTAACGTGACGACCAACTAAGACGAGTAGGGTCTTGCGTACAAAACTATTGTTTTGTGTCGAGAGCGACGAAAAAAAAAAAAAAACTCCACGTCTTGCACTCCTTGCACTATAGATACACAGAGTATATTGGATCAAGACACTATATTTGCTTATCATACATGACAATCCATTTTTACTAGTAAACAAGCAAGTTGAAAAATAAGGATCTTAAAGACAGAAACAAAGACTTTTTATTGCAAATCATTTTCTGGATGCAACCTTACGTAAAACAATGACATTTATAAAAAATATTTTAAGGGGAATAATTTAAAAAATTAACTTTAGCATTAATATTAAGTCAATACAGGGCTTAAAAAAGGTTAACATTTGAAAATATTAAAATAATCAACGTTAAATTAGGAGAAAACTAACCTGTATGCATATGTTAACGTAGCGTTCCCTTTCAAACATGCTACCCCCGCTCTTGTAGGAGTGTAGCACCACCAAAGCTTGAACCCGAACCGGGACTCCTTCTTCGTTGGTGTTGGTGATCTCTTCGGAGATCCCTCCGAAACTTCAGCGTTCAACTTCGTGGCCCAGAACTACTCAAACTCTTCAATGGGTTCCTTCTTCCTAAAAGAGTGAGACGTAGGCGGCAAGTTCCGCACTCCAGCTGAACAAAAAATAAAAAATAAAAAAAGTAAAAATACAATAAAACCTCATATTAGACTCGAAACTTTTGAATTTAAACACATACCAACACATAGAAATTCTTTGCAAGCCAATCATTCTCATTAAATTCTTTATACATATTGCATGATTACTATTCATGATAAATTTCGTTTTTTTTTTTTTACAGTTGTTGGTTCGTGTAAATTGATTGGTAGGGCTTTAGTTAATGTTTGAAATTAAATACATTAGGGTACTACTAGACCCATGTTTTCAAAGATGTCATTTTATATTTTTCTTTTGTTATAAATAATCTATGTAAATGGTTCAAAAGAGTGACCCAGAAATCAATATTAACAACTAATCCTTTAGAAAATCTTTTCTAGATAAATATTAATTATGAGAACTTTTATTCATACAATATAAAGAGTGAATGGCTTATTGTTGGACCTAAATAATTTTTGTTTTTGGACTAAAAGATTATTTTCGGCTTTAAATGGACTTCAACAATTTACGAGAGCCCCGATATAGAAAAATTTGGAAAATTCGGCCAAAATCAGTCATGTGCATGACACGTGCCAATCAAATTGGAGGCAATTTCGTCCACACAAGGAAATAACCAATTTTACCCGACTCACCCACCCGACCCGACTAAACTGAAAACAATGGCTAACCGGAATGGTCGACCATTGTTCAAGGTTAGTCGACCGAGCTCTTGCTTTGGTCGACCGAGACCTCTTTGCGGTCGACCGTATAGTTCCAGAGGACTGGCTTATTCCTGCTCGGATGACCTAACACCCATATCGGTCGACCGAACTGTCTTGTCAAGAGTAGATACTAGACGTTACAGCATTAAATGCTTTGCGTTTTTGAACTCTTTAAAAGCCTCTAAGGCTAAATTTTAAGTAGTTAACAAAACTTTAAAGTATCATTAAGTTATACACTTTCAAACAAGCATTCAACCACTTTCAAGTGCAATAAGTGTGATTCTTCTTATGTGAGCTTAGAAAGATTGAGCTATAAATTTGTAATCATCCATTACATAAAATGTGATTAGCTTTGTTCAAATATTTCCATATATACTCTTTGTGAGGTTGCTCTTAGTGAGTTGGCTCTTCGTGAGTATTTAGCTCTTTGTGAGTTGTACTCTTTGTGAGCTTGTAAGCTAGAGGTCTACTTTGTGCGGGTGACTCTAAGTGGTTGTTGTGTAAAACTCTTAGTGAGTTAGCCACTTGTGTAATATTGGTTTCATCCCACCATCATTGAGTTGTAAAGGGGATTAATAGTGTGTTGTTGAAATCTTTGAGTTAGTCTCAAGGCAGTGGACTAAATTCTTAGTGAATCGAACCACTATAAATCCCGTGTTCTTTATCTTTCATTATTAGCTTACAACTAAATATTTTGTTAAGCTTACATCTCATCATATTTATAAGAAAGATCGAAAAGTTTACAAAAACTCAATTAGGGTTTTCAATTAGTGGTATACATTCCTATTTAAGAGAGTAATATTGATTTTGACTAACAAAGTATATTTTGTTTCCTACCTTAATTTTTACTAAATGTGTTAAACGGTAGTATTTGCCAAATGAAATTGATAATCTTGTCAGATTATTCATTTCACCTCTTTAGAACTATGGATCCGACAGTAACCAATATTTATTTTTAAAACATGAAAATCTCCTGAAAACAACTTTTAATTGGGATGAACTCTTTTCATTTAATCAATTTTTGTAGGGAATGATTTCATCAAATTTATGTTGGTGTGGAAAAACAATATAAAAATACATCAATCACCAAACTATTTGTTCTTCTATTCAATAGAATCTCCATCACATGCATAGACATACATACCAATACAACTTATGAATGAAGAGATGTAGTAAGGTATTGTTGCAACCATTGATCACCATCAACGAAGGAAATATTGAGGAATAAAGAAGCTTGTGTATCGTTGAGTTTCTAGACATAGGGTGCCCTTAATGTTGTATTGGCCCCTGTGCCTGTACAATTATACTCATCATAGAATACAGTCCTGTGTATACATATCAAAGTTAGGCCAACATGGAAATATACATAAAATGTTAAGAGCAACAATTGGCTACACCTGCCCCTAAGTCCGCCCTTGATGTTGGGACATAAAAAACATTAATTACCACTTAGAAATAAGTTATAGTAATACTACATTTTGCAGAAAATGTTAGTCAGAAAACATAATATTTCTTCATGATTTAGGTATTTTTATACTTGGGATTATATGTCTACCTCTCTGTATGTCGCTTCTGTATCTTCCTAAAATGTTGTTATGTTTCCCAACCAAAACAAACTTCTAATTATGAGTTTTTTCTGTTAGTTTTTATTTCATTTTTTTCTTAACTATGTGGGGTTATTATTATTATTTATATTATGAGAAAATCGCTATTTATAGCACATAACTATTTACTAACTTCGATTTTTAGCACAAACTATTTATTAAGCGATAAAATAGTATGAACTATTTACGAGCACCCAATTATGTCCAATTAAGGATTCCGTCAACTTTTTAGACAAAAAAATGTCACATGCCAAACACGTGCAATCAGAACAAAGGGCAGAAAATTTCCAAAATAAATCCATCTTCCCATCATCCTCTTCCATTTCCACCCACCATCACCCAACTTCTATTTTACGCTAGAAAATCCTCCATTTTAATGCACAATTACAGATTCATACTCAACTATTAATCCATCTCCTTCTTCTCTCATCAATACCTAAATGCAAATCGGCTATCAAATAGTTGTGAGAAATGTCCCACAATGTGGTTCTGGGAATGTGGATTTTGAGGGAATTGATGAAAATTGGAAAGAAACTGAAAAGGAGATGGGTTTGTGGGTCTACAATGGAGGTGGGAGTGGGTTACTATCCAAAATTGTCCATAACCTAAGAAGATGAATAAAGGTCTAGGGCATTCAAATGGAGAAATTATGGGAGAAATGCAAGGGATTCTTTGGAGAAGATGAACAAGAAGAAGATGATGAAGAAAAATGAACATTTTACCTTTTTTTCCGATTGCACGTGCTTGGCACATGACATTATTTTGTCTGAAAAAGTCGACGGAATCCTTAATTGGAAATAAATGGATGCCCGTAAATAATTCATGCTATTTATTGCTTAATAAATAGTTTGTGCTAAAAATCGAAGTTAGTAAATAGTTATGTGATATAAATAGCGATCTTCTCTTTATATTATTATTATTACTAGCAAAATACCCATGCTATGCACGAAAATACTAAATTTCAAAGTACTAATTTAACGGTTGTACAATTCTATTTAGAATAAAGTATATAACAATAAAGAAATCTAAAAACATAGTTTAGACTCTTTAAAAGCTCTAAAGAGTCCAGAGTCCAAAAATAGCACTGGTAATATATATGTAACTTTTGATAATTATTTTTATTTTATTTAACCAATTTAAGTCTTGAAGTTTTCAGAAAATAAGTTTCGGAATAGTTTATTAACTAAAAAACACCAAGCTTAATTGATATAGACATGAGTTGTTTGACTTTTAATTGATAATTTTTTTCAATATTTTTCTTATTATCAATTGGAAGATATTTCTAGATTTTGAATTATTGGGGGAGTAGTTTAATATTTGAAGTGTATTAAGATAATATATAATTTTTAATTAATTTAATTGATCTAAACTCTTCTAAACCAATCAAGATTTTGTAAAACAATTAAAACACTAAAAATTCAAGAAAATTCCACGTGGTATTTCTAAGTTTGTGATTTGTTGAAATTGAAAACAGGTTATGTAATATAAATATAGATAGATAGTTAGTTAGTTAGATATATAGATAGATGATCGTTAGATGTTAGATGATTCAAATAGTATAGAATAAAAAAGGAGTTGGTATTTTAATTAAATAAAAGAATAAAACAATTATAATATAATCAATAATTCTAAAAAGTAGATAACAATCAAGAAATGTATTATTTAAAAAAAAATCAAGATTTTGTAAAACAATTAAAACACTAAAAATTCAAGAAAATTCCACGTGGTATTTCTAAGCTTGTGATTTGTTGAAACTGAAAACATGTTATGTAATATAAATATAGATAGATAGTTAGATATATAGATAAATGATAGTTAGAAGTTAGATGATTCAAATAGTATAGAATAAAAAAGGAATTGGTATTTTAATCAATTAATAGAATAGAAAAATTCTAATATAATCAATAATTCTAAAAAGTACATGACAATCAAGAAATCTAAAAAAAAATAGTGTTGACTTGTTAAAAGCTCTAAAAAGCTCAGAGTCCAAAAATAGTATTGGTAATATATATGTACCTTTTGATAATTTTATTTTATTGAAGCAATTTAAGTCTTAAAGTTTTCAAAAAATATGTTTTGGGAATTGTTATTAACTAAAAAACACCAAGTTTAATTGATATAGACATGAGTTGTTTGACTTTTAGTTTTTTTTTTGAAGTCCGACTGGGCGGTTGCCCCATGTAGGGGAGAGAGGTGCTTCACAGAAGGAGGATGGTAGCCCTAGAAAAGGAGATTTTAAAGCTTGCCTCACGTAGGAGGAGGGTATCGAACCCGCGACCTCACGGTCATGGGCAGGTGCCCGCCCCTTGGGCTAGGACACCTTTGATGTTTGACTTTTAGTTGATAATTGTTTTCAATAGTTTTCTTTTATCAATTGGAAGATTTGTCTAGATTTTAAATTATTGGGGAGTGTTTCATATTTGAAATTTATTAAGATAATAATTAATTTCTAATTAATTCAATGGATCTAAACTCTTCTAAACCAATCAAATTTTTGTAAAACAATTAAAACACTAAATATTCAAGAAAATTGTTGTGGGATTCTAAGCTTGTGATTGGTTGAAATTTAAAACAGGTTTTGTAATATAAATATAGATGGATAGTTAGATATGTAGATAGATGATAATTAAAAGTTAGATGATTCAAATAGTATAGAATAAAAAAGGAACTGGTATTTTAATTAATTAATAGAATACAAAATTCTAATATAATTAATAATTCTAAGAAGTACATAACAATTAAGAAATTTGAAAACAAAGTGTAGACTTGTTAAAAGCTCTAAAGAGCTCAGGGTCCAAAAATAGTATTGGTAATATATATGTACCTTTTGATAATAATTTTTATTTTATTGAACCAATTTAAGTTTTGAAGTTTTCAGAAAATAATTTTCGGAATTGTTTATTAACTAAAAAACACCAATCTTAATTGACATAGACATGAGTTGTTTGACTTTTAATTGATAATTGTTTTCAATATTTTTCTTATTATCAATTGAAAGATGTTTCTAGATTTTGAATTATTGGGGGAGTTGTTAAATATTTGAAGTTTATTAAGATAATAATTAATTTCTAATTAATTTCATTAATTTAAACTCTTCTGAACCAAACAAGTTTTTGTACAACAATTAAAACAGTAAAAATTCAAGAAAATTCCACGTGGGATTTCTAAGCTCGTGATTGGTTGAAACTGAAAACAGGTTCTGTAATATAAAGATAGACATATAGTTAGATATATAGATAGATGATAGTTAGAAGTTAGATGATTCAAATAGTATAGAATAAAAAAGGAATTGGTACTTTAATTTATTAATAGAATAAAAAATTCTAATATAATCAATAATTCTAAAACGTACATAACAATAAAAAAAATCTAAAAAACATAGTGTATACTTGTTAAAAGCTCTAAAGACATAGTGTGTACTTGTTAAAACACTAAAAATTCAAGTAATTTCACGTTGAATTTCTAAGTGTTTGATTGGTTGAAACTGAAAACAGATTATGTAATATAAATATAGATAGATAATTAGATAGAATAAAATGAAATTGGTATTTTAATTAATTAATAGAATAAAAATTTATGATATAGCCAATAATTATAAAAAGTAAATAACAAGAAAAAATATATAAAAAAACATGAGTTATTTAATTTTTAGTGTATAATTATTTTTAATTTATTTCTTATTATCAATTGGAGATATTTTAAGATTTGGAGATATTATTTGGGAAGTGGTTTAATATTTGAAGTTTAGTAAGATAAAGTTTAGTTTCTAATTAATTTAATTGATCAAAACTCTTCTAAACCAATCAAGTTTTTGTAAAACAATTAAAGCACAAAAAATTCTAGAAAATTCCACGTTGGATTTCTAAGTCTTTGATTGGTTGAAACTGAAAACATGTTATGTAATATAAATATAGATAGATAGTTAGATAGATAGAATAAAATGAAATTGATAGAATAAAAATTTATGATAGGACCAATAATTCTAAAAAGTACATAACTATAAAGAAATATAAAAAAGCATGAGTTATTTAAATTTTAATTGATGATTATTTTTAATTTACTTCTTATTATCAATTGGAGATATTTCAAGATTTGGAGAGATTATTGGGGAAATGGTTTAATATTTAAAGTTTATTAAAATAAAATTTAGTTTCTAATTAATTTAATTGATCTAAACTCTTCTAAACCAATCAAGTTTTTGTAAAACAATCAAAACACTAAAATTTCTAGAAAATTCCATGTTGGATTTCTAAGTCTTTGATTGGTTGAAACTGAAAACAGGTTATGTAATATAAATATAGATAGATTATTATTATTATTGTTATTATTATTATTATTATTATTATTATTATTATTATTATTATTACATTTAAAGATTTATATGTAACGACTAAATGATAATGGGATAGATATCGAGATAGAAATGAAGCCAAAAAATCCAGGCGGGTGATTCCCATAGACAAATATATTCATCAGATGCTATATTTGTACACTTATATATTTATAATTAAGCATGATAATTTGATACTAACTATTTTGATGAAAAATATTTTTAAAATGGGAGTCTTTTAAAATTTTAAAATGTTGAGTATTAGCTTGGAAAACAACTTTTTTCCCTTTTTGGGGAGACTAACATTTACCATTTGGGCTGTTTTAATCACCATTAAATTTTTTATAAATTTTTTTTATTTTTATTTAAAAATACAAATTTGTTTTTACCAATATGCTTAAGAAAAGAACGTGTACCTCAAGAGAAAGAAAAACTGTGTTAAATAGAATAATGCAAATTACTTACTGATCTCTTGCAAGATCGTTGAAGTCATTCCATCCTTCTGAGAAATTAATATCAGTCATTGATGTATAAGCATATACAACGGTAGAATACGGCCTCCAAGCCCGACCAAGACAAATTCTACCTTCTCTTCAATGCTGCAGTTAAAGAACATGAAAACCACTGTTTTCATCTTTAGAAGCTCGACCATGAGTCGTAACGGCTCCGTTTATTCCCTTGTGCCAACCGGTATTGGGCTTGCAATTGAGGTCAGTTGGCATGTTTTATAGATTATGTCATTTAGAGAGAAAAAAGAAAGATAGATGTCATTGCAAGGTTAACATATTCTAAAGATAAATGTTTCCAAATATTCTAATTATCAATTAAGGACCCCCAAAAAAATTCAAATATTTGGTTTTCTTTCATAAAAATTTAAATATTCAAAAAAGAAAATATAACCGTTCGTTCCAGAATTATGTATTATTTAGGATTATTGGTAAATTTGTTCTTGAAAATATGAAGTCATAACAATTTATTACCTAAAAATGAAAATGTATCAATTTAGTTCTTTAAAATATGAACACCATGTTAATTAAGTCCTTAAATATAAAATTTGTGTTGATATAGTCTTCGAAAATTAAGGGTACGCTTGGACTGAAAGAAAGGAGAAGAGAGGAAAGGATAACAATGTGTGAGAAAGAAATGCAAAGGAGTCGGAAGGAAATGATTGAGTGAATTTAGAGTTTGGATAATGAGGTAGAGGGAAATGAGAACAAACTACCATTAATTTACACATTTATCTTTATTTAGTGTTTATACAAACATTTTAAATAAAGAATAATTTATTCGGTGCAAATGAATTTATTAAATTTGATTTTCTTTCTCTCCAATTTCGTCATTTTTTAACGAGATGGAGATTAGTGTTTTATAATTAGAGTTATCCGTCAATTCATTCCCCTCATATTCCGTTCCATTCCATTCCTTCATTTATGAAAAATCAGTTAAAACAACAAGATCTTAATCCCTCCATCCGTTTTCCTCTCATTTCCTCATGTTTCTGGCATTGCAAGTGGTGCCTAAAAGTTCATACTAATATGGTTCTTCTATTCATAAGTAACTACAAAATAAACAATATAAATATCAGAAGCTTAATTTATTTTTTATGTAAATGAATACAAAAGAGAATTTAATTAAAAATGATTGTTGAATGATCATCACCTTAATGAAAAGGTGAAAAATAATCAAAATTTGTGATGTTTGATTGCTAATTTCTCAATAGTTTTAGGTATATATGAGCCAAATGGACAATGATTTTTAATTTTAAGGGAACTAAGTTTACACATTTCTATTTGTAGGGACTTAATTTACACCGATACTAGATTGAAATATTTTTATATTTCAAGGATTAATCTGCATAACTTTATATTTACAGGACCTAAATTACATTAACTCAATAATTTATTATATTTCTTATTATTGTGTATTTCTATATTAAATTAACATTCCTTTCCTTCCTTTATGAAAAATCAATTTAAGCACCAAGATCTTAATCCCTCAATCCACTCTCCACTCATTTCCTCTTGTTTTCGGTATTCCATGTGGTGCCTACGAGTTCATACTAATATGGTCATTCTATTAAAAAAAACTACAAAATCAATAATATAAACATATCAGAAGCTTAATTTATTTTTTATGTAAATGAATACAAAAGTGAATTTAATTAAAAAACGATGGTTGAATGATCATCACCTAAATGAAAAGGTGAAAAATAATCGAAATTTGTAATGTTTGATTGTTAATTTCTCAATGGTTTTAGATATATATGAGCCAAATTGACAATTATTTTAAATTTTACGGGAACTAAGTTGACACGTTTCTATTTGTATGGGCTTAATTTGCACTGACACTAGATTGAATATTTTTTATATTTCAAGGATTAATCGTCATAACTTCATATTTACATGAACTAAATTAACAAAAACCCTATAATTTATTATATTTCTTCTTATTATTATGTATTTCTATAATGCTTGTCTTGCAATATGAAAATTGTTGTTCCTCAAGGATTAAAAATAGAGCAAATAGCTTTTTCTGCCACAAAACTAGTTACGAGTGCTATATCTGCCACAAATCATATTTTCGTGTTTTTTCTGCCACAAAACTAGTTACAAGTGCTATATTTGCCACAAATCGTTTTTCCGTGCCTTTTCTGCCATGAAACATTTTATGAGTGCTAAAAATGCCACAAAACGAGGGAGGGTGAAGGGAAAAATATGTAAGAGATAAAATTAATTTCAAATAGACCCTAAAATCACATTTTTATATTTAATTGGGTACAAAAATTATTTTTTTAAATAATTGACTCCTTCTTCCCAAATTTATCAAAGCCTCCACCACCTTCTTCTTCCTTCTCCTCCCACCTCGAGCCATCGCCGCCACCCAATCCCTAACCCCTACCCATACCCCCTGGAAATTAACCAAGAGTAGCAATCCATATGATGAAAGCACTTCTAGATCTATATTTCAGACACATATAACAAATTTAACAAATGCTTTGCTCCTCTAACCTTTAGAAACTGTGTTACAAAATACATATAAGTCAAAGAAATAAGCAAAATGCTAATCAATTTTCACTACATGATTAACTAAGTGTTTTGCTGCTAAAACCATCAAAAAAATTTAAACAAAATACATACCAGTCAAAGTACTAAACAAAATGTAGACTAATTTGCAGTACATAATTAACCTAACATAGATGCTTTGCATCTGAAACCATCAGAATTATTGTACAAAAAGGACTCTCGCAAAGCAATATGCAAAATGCAAGACCAATTTCCTAAGAATATCTAATTGTTCTTAGACATTTTTGCTAGACTATCACCTTCATCATGCCTCTCCAAATCTTCAAGCAGTCATTTTTTGTCAGATTTGGTACTCTTTGTTATGGGTGGGGGCAGGGATTGGGTAACGGGATGGGAGGTGGTGGTGGCTCGATGTGGGAAGAGAAGAAAGAAGAAGGCAGTGGTGAGGGTTTTGGTAAATTTGGGAAGAAGGGTCAAGTATTAAAAATAAAATAAAATTAGGTACCCAATATAATATAAAATTTTGATTTTAGGGTCTAATTGAAATTAATTTGATCTCTTGCCTATTTTTCCCTTCACCCTCCCTCTTTTTGTGGCATTTTTAGCACTCATAAAATGTTTAATGGCAAAAAAGGCACGGAAAAACGATTTGTGGCAGATATAGCACTTGTAACTAGTTTTGTGGCAGGTATAGCACGAAAATGTGATTTGTGGCAGATATAACACTCGTAATTAGTTTTGTGGCAGAAAAAGCTATTTGCTCTTAAAAATATGATGGAACCGTTCCGTACATGATTAATGCAACATATTTAATTATTATTATTATTTTTAATTCAGGTATTTTCATAGCGTTGTAAATTATGATTACCTCATAAAATAACTTCCCATTGCCAAATACAAAATCAATGGAACCTTGTATATAGCAATCCTTAAAATAGTGGCGACCTCGATCATCATGTAGAGTATCTTGTGCTCCAAAGAATCCACAACCTAAAAACACAGCTTGATCTCCTGCTATTCTTAGAGCTACAGCTTGTGCTCCAACAGCACCTGGACTTGGCATAGGGGCTACATTCTGGTTCAAACAAACAAAATATTTTCAGTCAGAACTACTACCCTCCCTAGTCTAAGAATATGAGATTTTTTTTGTCCATTTTGACTAGGTTAAAGAAGAAGAAAACGAGGAGTATTTTTTCTATTATATTATTATTTATGACGGGTATCATAATACTATATTCATCTCAAATTAAATGTCTATATCTATAATAATTTATCTAAAAATGAACGTTTACTTTCTTAAAATAAATATATTTTTCTCTCTATACTCTTACAACTAACTTCTTATTTAATTAAGAATATGCAAACTCTACTACAATACGAGTCCTCCTATATTTAAGAATATATGATAAATTATTCATGGTCAAGCTACTCTTCATATTTTGAAAAGGATGGAGTAATCCTCTTTCCTTTCCTTACAACCTTATAATAATATGTTAAGAGACAAGTTTTAGTAATTATATAATGTTAACCACTTATACTTACCATGAAACTAATGTTTTTAGCGACGAAGTTGTCCAAAAAAACTTGAACGGACGCACTGTAAAATGTGCCATGGCAGAATTGGCTGTATCATTCCATGCAATTGCGGTTGAAGTATACCCTTGTCTTTGAAAGGTGATATTTGTCTTGTTTTTGGGAACAATGACTTTCTCACTGCACATAATTTCCAAATGGGACACACAATTTTCTTTACACCGACAGGATTTTTTCTTTAAAAAAAGGAAAATCAGTGCAACTGTAGCATATATACAAAACAGGATATTATACATTATAGACTTCTATCCTACCATTTGTTTCATTATCTGCTATCGTTATTACAGGACCATCTCGAACAATATTTAGGTCCTGCGTTAATTATTAAAGTTAGGCCCCTAATTTATTTTTAAAGTATAAATTATAAAAAGTGTCAAAATATATACAATTTTCGGATTTCCTAAACCAAAGCAAACAATAGTAGTCATGATTTTTTTTCATCTATTTGATCTAGTTTTTAATAGATTAACATTATATTAATACTATTTTTTCATGTAATTTTTAAAAAAATTAAAAAAGAGAATTCATACATTTACTCGATGATCTCAAATTCTGAAGAAAATACAAAAAAAATCTCACATTTCTTCAACAAAATATACATATATGTATATACATATAACAAAAAATTGGACCCCAATTTTTGGAGGCCCTATTCCGTAGGGCACTTTAGCCCCCGTCAAAGCCGGGCCTGCGTTATTATAAAGTTGCTGGAATTTAATTTTTTATTGAGTTTGATTTAAAGAATATAGAACTCGAAGAAAAGGTAGGGAGGTCTTAGTTTCTAAGAGGAAAGTGGGACCAGTGGCGTGAGAGAAGTAAGACACTCGTAGATTTACCCGATTTGTGTAGGATTACTTATGAACTTATCATTTAAATAGAGTAAGAATACACTCTATTTACTACAATATTTTTTTAGGGGGCACGTGACCCTAATAACGGGGTACTACATCCGTCCTAAGGTGGGACAAATGACAATTTGTTACGAACATAACAAAGGATGGAAATAGAGCGAGGTACATGATTCTCAGTCTATATTAAGATGCACATCCATTATAGTTTCTCAAAATTTCATTTGAGTTTGCATCTTTTATTTTCTTTCAAAAAGAAAAAAAATATGTTTATTTTGGTGTAACAATGCTGTTATTTACTCACTAGGTTTTCTAAATGGACATCATTTTCCAACATATAAAAAATGGATAGAAAAAAAAAAAAACCAGTAGCAGACTCCTAAATAAGAAATCACTTACAAATAAATTGTTGGAGAAATATGTTTTTTTATTAAAAGAATTGAATAGTAATTAAAGTGTTGCGAGGATATTTTTGAGCCAATATATTTATATGTTACACCACTCGGTTTTGAATGTTATTGAGATTATCACGAAGTGGGTTGCGCAAGATTCGCGATGATATATAACATGTGAGAAAACTAATTTTTTATGTGAATGATAAATTGGTATAAAGTGCAGTGGTTGAAATGTGGTAAATGGGTTTTAAACCCACATCTCACGTGAGAAACCTATGGAAGTGAAAATCACTTAATAAGGAAAAATGGTTCACATGAGTTTAAAATGTCTTGCCAATATTATGCCCCATGTGAGAACCTTGTGCGCGCCCGCGTAGAGGGGTGCAAATCGAAGGCTCGTCGATGCAAAAATAGCTTGGACTTGTGTGCTGGTGCGATCTCCGTACACGAATGCCGGACCAAAACTCGCGGGCCTGATAAGCCTACGTTTTGCTACCGGTTTGAATTTTTGTTGTAACAGTCATAATTAATTTGGGCATTATGGCTGTGGATTGTAACAACAATATTAACATTGGCTTTATTGGTTTGACTGTAATAGTCAGGTTTATTGCAGTAATAAAACCTGGACTGTTACAAGTCTCATTTCCGTGTCTATATAAGGCAGAACGGAGCTGCCAGAAACAATCCACTCGAAATCTCCTTCTCCCCTATGCATTATGCTAGTTTTTTCTTCTGCATATACATATGAATCTGTCTAAGAGTTACTGTTGTTACCACTACGATTCGAAGGTTCTGCTTCTTTTGCTTCAAAGGAGCAAAAGGTTTGGGCGTTGTACCTTGAGAGTTCAGTGTTCCGTTGACCTGAAGCTGTAAAAGGCGAGTATATTGAACTTAAGATGAAACGGTAAATTGTTGTCTCCTCCAGGATCAAATCACCGGTTGAGGTTCTAAACTTGGTTTTTACTGTTTTGATTATTTTATGTAATCTGAGAAAATAAAAATTCAGTTTTTCTTCTGATAATCTTCTACTACTTTGTTTATTTTTTCTGGTATAAATAATCAGTAGCATTGTACAGTTTTGTTTATTCTTTTTTGGCTATAAGCTTAAAAACAGTAGCATATATATTTCAGTAAAGCCAGAAAAATTTCTAACATAAATGCCATTATTGATCCAAATTATGGTCCTTTTTGTGCTAAGAACTTCTATTGCATCAACTGCAGCTTGAACCGCGGTGAAATTGCAGCAACCATTTCGATCAACACAAATTACTGATGTTGTGTTCGTCTCCGTAGGCGGAAAATTCTTTGGAAAATCATCACATATTGAAACCACTTTCTTTTTATCATGATGATGAGTATGATAGCTTCTGTAACAACTAGTATAATTTGAGAATAATGTAGGATAAATATTAGTGAGACAGTCGATTAACAACGGACGCAAATTTGTCAAGTGCTGATTGGTTGAGAAATATGCTACTAGGCCAATGAAAAAGGCGAAACGTATTGATCTTGATTTCATTTCCATTTTGGACAGAGAGTGAGAAGTTTGAGATTTTAAAATGATTATTGTAACTTGTAGAACTTGTAGTTTAAGGTTGGATGGTTTGCCTTGCAAATCAACCAGGTTGCTGCTCAAATTCACCAAACCTTAAACTTAATCGTAGCTTGTTTTGTTATTGTTTCTTTACTCTACGTGCGTGTTTGGTACGTGGGAATGGAAAGACCTTTCCCACTTCTCTTTCCATTCCAGCATTTAGTTGGACAATTTGAAGTGGGAATCATCATTCCACGGGAATGACAATTCCAGGAAGAAGTGGGAAAGGGCATTCCACACCAAAACCTATGGAATGACCTTTCCAGGAGAAGTTGGAATCATCAATAAATAGTAACTTACATTTACTCCAAGAGTCTCACATGGTGGGAAATTCTATGTAAAGAATCCTGTAGTTCTTGGCAGAGTGGTTACGAGTCAATATGCTGGAGGTAATGTTGACTATTTTGACCATGTCCATACTGGGTGTTTTGACCTTACTCAACTGCATTATATGTGTTTTCTTTTGGGTTACATAAAGGTTAACCAGTGTTGGTATAATATTGACGAGTTAAACTTAGATAATCTAGAACTCTCATTAGTTCACACTGAAACTGATTTGTCAATCCTCTCTGAAATGTCTGAGTCAAAAGGCCAGGGTGAAATTTTCTTAGTTATTGATCCTACAATGAAGTGGCTAATTCCAAAACCTATAACATCATCAAGTAAAAACAGCAAGAAAAAGGCTGTTTCTGGGTCAGGGAGTCAGAAGAGGAAGGGTAAATTTTCTAGAGATTTGATAAAAGATTTTGAAGAAGTATTCTGTGGTAATGAGCATGGTGTATCAAGTAAAAATGGTAAAGAAGTCTTAGAAAACAAACAAATAGAGGACAGTCAGGCTGATGGTAGTTACTATGTTAATATAGAGTTTGGGGGGGGGAGGGTAATGAGTCAGTTGAAGGGGATTTGCATGATCAGGTATCAGATTCAGATGATCCAGACTATGATAAGTCTTCTGAATTTTCTTCCTTTGCTGAATCTGAATGGGAGATTTCAGATGATGAAATAATTTTGGACAAGGATATTCTTGCACAAAATGTTGAGATGGAGGGTGATGATGTGGACGTTGATCGGACTTTAGGAGAGGGTGAAAAGTTTGGGGATGAGTCTGATGACTATGATTCAGAAGACTTTCACAGTCAAGCTTCAAAAGATGAGAATGGTGACCCAATTCCAAGGCATGAAAAATTAAGACCTGAAATAGATCTTCTGAATCCTAAGTTCAAACTTAGGATGATTTTTAGTAGTAAACAAATTTTGAAAGAGGCCATAAAAAACCCCAAGGTCAAAATGGGGAAGTTCATTAGGATTAAGAGGAGCAATAGGGGTAGGTTTTGGCTGCATGTATTGGAAGAAAATGCAAGTGGATCTTTTATGCTTCACCAATTCCCACTACTTCTGATTGGCAAATCAAAACCTTGCATGGAAGACATACATGCAGAAGATCACATGTTGCTGCCCTAGTTGGTCCAAAGTTTTTGGCTAAGAGGTACTTGGATTTTTTTAGACAGACAAATGGGGTAAAAATAAGTGATATTGTTACCAAGGTTTGGAAAGAACTTCAATACAATATTAGTGACCACACTGCATATAGAACAAAGAAGAGGGCACTTGAGATAATTCAGGGGAAGTTTGGTGACCAGTATGCTAAGTTGTGGGACTATTGTGAAGAGGTTAAGAGGTCTGATCCTGCTTCTTCTGTACATCTGATATCTGATAGATCAAGTGTTGGGGTTAAGAGGTTTGGCAGATTTTATATGTGTCTTGGAGCAGTATATGAAGATTTTGTACTTTGCTGTAGGAGGGTGTTGGGACTGGATGGCTGCCATCTTAGGGGGCCTCATCCTGCGGTTCTTTTGAGTGCAGTTGGAGTTGATGCAAACAACTCCTTATATCATTTGGCATTTGCAATTGTGGAGAATGAGACTGCTGACACTTGGGAATGGTTTGTTTTTTGTTTAATGGAAGATCTTGGCTTTGAGCAGCAAGAGCTTTGGACTCTCATTTCTGACAGACAGAAGGTGTTTGAATTCATGTACTTTTATTCTTTTTGTGTTTCCATTTTTTCAGGTTTTAACTTGTAATCACAATTTTTGTTTTTAAATTTTTAGGGTTTGGTTGGGGTGCTTGAACAACATCTTCCATATGTAGAACACAGATTTTCTGTGCGCCATCTACATCAGAATTTCAAGCAGAAATTTCTAGGCTTGGCTTTGAAGGAAATGTTATGGAACTGTGACATGCTATTAAACAACCTATGTGAGAGTTTCAATGCGGTAATAATGCATGCTAGAACAAAATCAATCTTAGATCTCATAGAAACTATTAGAACCTATATGATAACAAGGCATGAGACAATGTGTTGTGTCCTCGTATACAAAATTATGTGGATAGTCTGGTTGATAAAACTGCTAACTATATAGTGAGGGGTGCTGGTGGGGGAAATTTCCAAGTTGAAGGTTGTTATGGTGATAAGTATATATGCTGTTAACCTGGCTAAAAAAACTTGTGCTTATCGTAAATGGGAAATCTGTGGCATACTTTGTGTGCATGCTTGTTGTGCTATTGTTGCACTAGAGGAGGATGTTGAGGAGTTTGTGAGTGATGTGTACTACAAGTTTACTTACATTAAGACTTATGGCCCAATTGTGACTCCAATAAGTGGGCCAATGTTCTGGCCTAAAACTGGAAAAACAACCTTGTTGCCTCCAAAGAAAATTAAACTACTAGGTAGGCCCAAGAAGTTAAGAATGAGGGGGATTCTATTGTTCATGTTGACAAAGATCAAGACAAAACATTGAAGTTACCTAGGATTGGGAAGCTCTCAAAATGTACTTTCTGTTTGGAAACTGGGCACAACTGTATGAAGTGTCCTAAAAAGGATGAATTTACAACTTCAAGCCAAGTTGTGAATGATGAAACTGTAGGAAGCAATCAGCTTTCAACTCCAAGGCCATCTCTTAACAAGTGCATCCAATGTGGAGTCCTTGGCCATAATAAAAGAACATGCAGGTCTAAGAAGGTGGTTGATGTACCAGCTCCCGATGATGAATTTCAGACCGAAGAGGTCAAATTTTTAGATGAAAACTCGTCTCAAGTTTTACTCAAGCAAGTCCAAGGAAGTCTCAAAGGCTTAAAGACAAGGCTCCTGCCAAAAAGGAAACAGAATGAATTATGTTTATTGTTCTCTGAAAGATTATGTTTTTGGTTTTTGGAAGACAGTTTAGTGTTTTTGTTGTGAACTCTACTTTTGTGATTTGCTGTTTGTTTATGGCTTAATCTGGTTTTAAGTAGTTATTTTGCTCCCTTTATTGTAAGACCAAACTGAAACAGAAAGGGTCATGTTTAGGCCATAAACATTACTTCACAATTCATCATGTTTTAATATTACATGACTAATGATGTTTAGTAATTAGTATTTTTTTTATACTAAACAACAGTACATGAACCACCAAAATAATGGTTTACTCAAACAATGTCATTAAAACCTTAATTGAACTGGCAAATAACCAATAATTCACGAAGTGATTAACAAATGCTAAA
The DNA here is from genome assembly GCA_026122235.1 of Vinca minor. Taxonomy (NCBI): domain Eukaryota; kingdom Viridiplantae; phylum Streptophyta; class Magnoliopsida; order Gentianales; family Apocynaceae; genus Vinca; species Vinca minor. The sequence goes on along the minus strand of JAOCZM010000111.1, from coordinate 2,448,179 downwards.
TACACTTGCACACTACATGATGAATTAATAACATCAACAAACACAATGAAATGGTGATTTGACTGGAAAAAGGGATTTAAAGTACATCAGATCCAAATTAAAATGAATAACAACACAATGTCCAATTAACCAAATTTAAATAATATGCCAAAAATTAATGACAATTCCTAAGATAAACCTAAAATTCCAAGTCTTCTTGTTCAAAAAAGCCCTTGCTCTCAGCATATTCCAACTTCAATCTCAAACATTCATGCTCAATTTTGTCCAGTTTGCGGAGAATGGATGAATGGAATGAAATGTCGTGGAAGAGGACTTAACTTAGGGTTGTAATTTTTGTGGACCAAAATGCCCATCACGTGCCCGGCACGTGTGGGGTTTTATTTGAATTTTTGCCTGAATTCGTCCCCGGAGTTAACATCCGCAAGTCGTAAATAAATGATGGCTATAACCCACTAAAATAAAAGCATTTGGTCAGAAAGGGAAATATGGAAATAATTGGTGGCCATTTAGTGCTATTTACTCTTTAAATAATAATTAAAAGTTCTAAAATTTCACATACCATAAAAAGGGAGAGCAGTTATAGATTTATGGGGTAGTGGATTGCAATGGAAAGTTAATAAATATTAACACGTGGAATTCACAAAATGACACTAATTAAAACTCAAAAAAATAATAAAATGAAGGAAAAATGATAGGTTGCCACGTGGCACAATGTGAATGAAAAACACAAGAGGGGGGGGGGGGGGTGAATTGGGTTTTAACTAATCTTGGCAACTTTTTCGAATCTTTGCAATGCAAGTGAAAGTATAAGCAAGATGAACAAAGGCTAAAGCAAAACCCAATCAACAAGACAAAGGATTTATAGTGGTTCGATTCACTTAGAATCTACCTCCACTACCTTGAGCCGCACCCAAGGATTTCAAACACTTCACTAAGAAGATGCCCACACAAAGTAGGTCTTTTACACTAGTGGCTAACTCACTAAGAGTTTTACAACACAACCACTTTACAAGAAACTCACTAAGAGCTTGCCCACACTAAGTAGGTCTTTTACAAGATTACCCTATCACTAAGAAAGGGAATGAAAAGGTTTAAGAACAATACAATTAAGTTCACTCTTCTAAGTGAAAGATTAATACCTTTGAAGCACAACAATTTATAGCTCTTTGAACATATGAAGTTCACTCTTTGTCTTGCTTTTGAAAGAACACCTTTGAAAGATTTTGATCTTTGTCAATGAAGTGTTTTTCCTTTGAAAGTGTTTAGACTTGATAAGATTTCAATGAGAATGTTTGTCAAAGTCTATTATGAGTGTTAGAGTCATTCTAAAGCTTTGGAGTATTTATACCATTTGAAATCTCATTTGAAAAAGCGACTGCAGAGCGGTCAAATAACGGCTAGTAACGAGTGCACCTCGGTTGACCGAACACGAGGCCTCGGTGGGACCAGAAGGAAAACTTCGGTCGCCCGACTTGGGACCTCGGTCGACCCGACCTTGGTCATCTCGGTCGACCGAACCCAGATCTTGGTCGGCCAGAACCAAGGCAGACTCAACTCTCGAGTACTTTGTTCGGTTGATCGAGAAAATCTCGGTCGTCCAGACTTTACAGGGCTTTGAGAGAAGTTGATTAAACACTTGTTTTCAAATCATTTGAAGTCTAAAAGGTTTTCCCAAAAGGTAACACATAAGAACACTTGGAAAACTTTTCTAAAAGACTTATACTTGAAATCAAAGGCTTTTTGGATAAGAACACATTTGAAACTTTTGCCTTTTGAAAACGTGTTTATGAAATCATGTATGCAAGACTAGAGTGAGAAGCTTATGTTCATAAGAGCTTTGGTTAGAGCTTTAAAGATTACGACTAATGACGACAAAGCTAAACTAACCAAACTAAGTCTTCAATCTTCAATCTTCATAGATGAGCCTTGAATAGTATGACTTTGAATCTTGAACATGGCTTGATTGAAGTACTTAGTGCTTCCTACAAGAGTTCCAATATTCTATCACAAAGATTAAGATCATTAGACACAACATCATAAGTTTGTCGATATCAAAAAGCAGAGTTCGTTTCAGCCCTTAGGGGCTTACAATCTCCCCTTTTTTGATTATGACAAACTTTGATGTAAAAAAGATAGAATATGGACAATTTAAGTACATGGAAGCATGGCAAAAGGATTTAAGAACAAATAAGTACAAAGACTAATGCTTAGAAAATACCAATTGTATACGATACCAATTGTAAAGACAAATATATGCAAAGACATAAGCACTAGCATTATAAGTTCTTTTGCCATATAAACTAGGGACTCTTAGAAGAGCCCTATCTCCCAACCATCCTCCTTGCCTCCTTCCTTCCATCAAAAGGCAAGTTTTGAGACATAAGATATATACAAACATATAAAAGCTCCCCCTCAAAACATGCCGGGTGAAAAGATACAATATAGATAGAAACATGTTAAGAAGGCTCCCTAGATATCTTTTCCCCTTTTCTACATTCAAGCTAGAAGCATGTAAAGATAACTCCCTAAATTTCTCCCCCTTTGGCATAATCAAAAAGATTTCAAACACCAAAGAAAATATGACAGTTAAGAACATGGGAACATGCTAGTAAACACAGCTTGAATTCATCCAACACAAAAGTATGTAATATCCATAAAATTCTAGCACATCAACTACCGGCGGCTATTAAGTCCGCTTTGGTGGTGGAAAAGGGATACACATGCTTGTTGTGAAGCTAAGACAAAAAGAGATAAGGAATAAAACTTAAAAAAAACAATCTCCCCTTTTATCAAACATACCATGTTAGCTATTTGAGATGGAAACAAGTTGAATACCAATTGTAATAGTCATAAACACATTGATACCAATTGTGAAATACATTTGAAAATATAGCTAACACGAGTTGGAAGCAATACCATAAATACATAAGTAAAGCATATGTATTGCAACCAAAAGATTTAGAGGAAGTATAAGATGACACTTCAAGTACATCCCTCTAATAAGTTAATGGTTAGCTAAATGAGTATTACAACTCTAGAAGCTAGACTAACCAAAAACTCTAATGAGATCACAAAGGATATGAATACCAATTGTAAAGAATATGATCTCATGTTTATTTAAGGAGAACACATGTTAGAATATGAACTTGTATAACATGTGTGACTCCCAAAATAACTCACACATATTGGCTAAATGATATGAAAGATGAAAAAACCAAGCCAACAAGTGTTAAAATCTCTAAATGATGCAACATTTTAACATGATGTTCAAGGATGATAAAAATCAAGCACATCATGTTAAGCATATAGAAATGAAGATCAAGCACCAAAGAGATAAGGTATGTGCATACTTGTGTAAGTCTAGAGATATAAGTTTAGCCCAAAACACAATATCAAGATAAAAGAACAAATGCACATAAACAAGAGAGTTTAAATAGATAAGTTTATGCTTTTAAACCATCATTCTTGTCAAGTTTGGAATACACTTTTAGCATGTTGACAAGCAAAACATGATGTACATAAACCATAATCCAATAATCACAAACTCTCTAGTCAACTACTTAACTCATCAAATAATAGCCCATAAAGATAGAAAAAACACATAATGACCACTACTAAGGGATGAGTTAAGCCTTGTACCTCAATGCTCCTAGAGCTTAGACTTCTTACCATATTGGTAGATCTTCTTTATTAGCAAGTCTATTGAGGCCTTATGTGTGATCCTTGGCATTTGACTCTTTTCTTGGAGTCTTAGCTCACTTGTGCCATTCCTTGTAGTTCATATCTTTGCTTTCTTACCAAGTGATGAAGACATTGGATTGACACTTTGGCTCTTGTCATCACTTGATGCTTTGCTCTTATTATCTAACCAACTTGGTTCTCCAATTGATTGTCATTTGAGCTTTGAGAAACCAAGTGTTGAGGAGTGCTTTTGAATTTCTTCTTTTGGCACATCTCCTTTTACTTCTCCCCAATGCCACTTCTTTTTGAATCAAGTCCTATTGAAGCTTTGTGGCATTCATCTAACTTATAGGAACCTATAAGATCAAGGGAGGAGTAGCTTTTGGTACCCACTTTTGTTTGGGTCCATCGGGGTTAGTTAAAATACGTTTGACTCTCCAAACCGTTTTTACCCCTTTTTCAATCTTCTTCTTCACATGGCATCTAACACTAGAATGACCATGTTTTCCACAATAAGTGCAACAAATGTGTGGCTTAGAAGATTTGTGAACATGCTCATAATATCTATTTTGCCTATGTGAGGAACTAGCATGCACAAAGTTATTCTTAGGCAACTTAGAAAAGCTAGCATGATCAAAGTGATTAGCATTATAACCAAGACCATGTCTATCATGTGAAGCACGTTGCATATCAAGAATATGATCAAGCTTTTGTGTTCCTTTGGAGAACTTGTCAACTAGTGAAGTAAGCTCAACAACTTTGATTTTCAAACTATCAAATTCAACAAGTTGACATTCAAGAGATGACATTTTATCACATGCTTCTTTGTATTGTAATGAAGATGTTTTGCAAGTAGTAATAAGATATTCATTTTCACATTTCAAGCATTTAACATCATCACACAATTTTTCATTTTCATTAATCAACTTTGATCTTTCATCAAGCAAGGATTCAATTTTAAGCTTCATCTCTTTGTTTTGCTTTGCACATTTTTTCATTTGCTCATACATATCATATAAAAGCTCATTAGGATCTTCCTCATCATCATCATCATTAGAATATGAAGGGGAGGGAGAAAGATGTACCTCATTACCAAAAGCCATGAAGCAAACATTTGAGTTTTCCTCTCCTTCTTCATTTTCTCTCTCATCTTGATCTCATGTGCATAGCATGCCCTTTGCATTCTTTGATTTGAAGAATTTTTTCTTTTTGTCTTCCTTGAGGCCCTTTGCTTTGGCGGTTGGGCAATTTCCTAAGAGATGTTGATTGCTTCCACACTCATAGCATTCCATCCCATTAGGATTTAGTTCTCTTCTATTTTGATGGAATTTTCTTCCTTTCAGGAAAACATCTTTTTCATTCGTTTTACCATTAAATCCATAGTCTCATCATCTAGGTTGATGTCTTCCTCATCACTTGAGCAATTTGATTCCTCTAGATCAAGAAAAGATTTTAGAGCAATATTCATCTTGGACTTGTCAATACGCTCTTCCTTTTTTGTGAGTTAGCTCATATGTGAGAAGAGAACCAATAAGCTCCTCAGTAGGATATGTTTTCAAGTCCTTGGCTTCTTCAATGACTAGAGCTTTTCCTTCCCAACTTTTGGGAAGAGAGTTGAGAATCTTCCTATTTATTTCACCCAAAGTGTAATCTTTACCATATGACTTCAAACCATTTACCACATTGGTGAATCTTGTATTCATCTCATTGATTGATTCATTTGGCTCCATGGTGAATAGCTCAAACTCTCTAACTAGCAAATTCAACTTTGACTCTTTCACTTGATTTGTGCCTTCATGAGTAACTTCAAGCATTTTCCACATAGCATGAGCCGATTTGCTTCCACGAACTCGGTTGTACTCATCCGGGATTCAAGGCACAACTTAGAATGTTCATTGCCATATAATTTGAGTCATTTTCTTGGACTCAACTTCATTTAGCTCATTATCCGGTTTTGACATTAAAGTACCATCAACAATCTTCAATGGAATAAAAGGACCTTCTTCAAATATATGCCATAGAGAATAATCAATGGAGCACACATATATCTTGAATCGGTTTTTCCAAGCATTATAGTTGTTTCCATCAAAGAGTGGTGGTCTATTTGTAGAAGAACCCTCTTGGTAGGCTAAAGCGGAAATACCGGCCATGATCTTTGCTTCTAGTGGTTAAACTAAAATTGAAGACGAAGCTACGATACCAATTGTAAAAACACAAGAGGGGGGGTGAATTGGGTTTTAACTAATCTTGGCAACTTTTTCGAATCTTTGCAATGCAAGTGAAAGTATAAGCAAGATGAACAAAGGCTAAAGCAAAACCCAATCAACAAGACAAAGGATTTATAGTGGTTCGATTCACTTAGAATCTACCTCCACTACCTTGAGCCGCACCCAAGGATTTCAAACACTTCACTAAGAAGATGCCCACACAAAGTAGGTCTTTTACACTAGTGGCTAACTCACTAAGAGTTTTACAACACAACCACTTTACAAGAAACTCACTAAGAGCTTGCCCACACTAAGTAGGTCTTTTACAAGATTACCCTATCACTAAGAAAGGGAATGAAAAGGTTTAAGAACAATACAATTAAGTTCACTCTTCTAAGTGAAAGATTAATACCTTTGAAGCACAACAATTTATAGCTCTTTGAACATATGAAGTTCACTCTTTGTCTTGCTTTTGAAAGAACACCTTTGAAAGATTTTGATCTTTGTCAATGAAGTGTTTTTCCTTTGAAAGTGTTTAGACTTGATAAGATTTCAATGAGAATGTTTGTCAAAGTCTATTATGAGTGTTAGAGTCATTCTAAAGCTTTGGAGTATTTATACCATTTGAAATCTCATTGAAAAAGCGACTGCAGAGCGGTCAAATAACGGCTAGTAACAGATGCACCTCGGTTGACCGAACACAGGGCCTCGGTGGGACCGAAGGAAAAACTCGGTCGCCCGACTTGGGACCTCGGTCGACCGACCTTGGTCATCTCGGTCGACCGAACCAGATCTTGGTCGACCGAACCAAGGCAGACTCAACTCTCGAGTACTTTGTTCGGTTGATCCAGAAAATCTCGGTCGTCCAGACTTTCCGGGCTTTGAGAGAAGTTGATTAAACACTTGTTTTCAAATCATTTGAAGTCTAAAAGGTTTTCCCAAAAGGTAACACATAAGAACACTTGGAAAACTTTTCTAAAAGACTTATACTTGAAATCAAAGGCTTTTTTGGATAAGAACACATTTGAAACTTTTGCCTTTTGAAAACGTGTTTATGAAATCATGTATGCAAGACTAGAGTGAGAAGCTTATGTTCATAAGAGCTTTGGTTAGAGCTTTAAAGATTACGACTAATGACGACAAAGCTAAACTAACCAAACTAAGTCTTCAATCTTCAATCTTCATAGATGAGCCTTGAATAGTATGACTTTGAATCTTGAACATGGCTTGATTGAAGTACTTAGTGCTTCCTACAAGAGTTCCAATATTCTATCACAAAGATTAAGATCATTAGACACAACATCATAAGTTTGTCCAATATCAAAAACAGAGTTCGTTCGCCCTTAGGGCTTACAGTGAATAGTAAAATTGAAAAGTGCTTCTGTAATATATATATACTCAATGTATGAATAGTGTGATACCTGTAATTTTTGTTTACGTGCCTCATGAATTGTGTTTATTTTTTGCATGATTAATTGATATTGCGTGAATTTATGTGTTTTGACATGTGTTCTATGTTATATGTTGGGTTACTTTTGTTAAGGGGCGCATTTGACGAGTTGGTAAATTGAGAGATTTTATTATGAATGATAGAAAGTTTGGTGTTGCATTGTAGGTTTTTGAAAAGTCATTTAATAGGGTTAATTGCTGAGAGGAAACGGGGAACAGTTAAGAAGGAAAAGAGAGAAAAAAAGATGGGCTGAAAAAATTGAAAGCTGAGACATTTTCTGGAGATTTGACCAAGTAAACGGTGTCGGAATTGAGAGATTCTCGCGGTGTTGGAAAGAGGATTGAAAAAGTTACTTGTGGGCGTTGACATATTACAATTTTGAGTTCCCTGTAGAAAGTAAACCATCATCCCTCTTACCATCTTCTCTTAGATTTGCCCCATATTCATAGATAGTGAAGGGGTATATTTCACATTTATGAGCAAATAGAGGTACCAATCACATATCAATGAAGTACTCAATGACTTCCTCCATTGCCCCATGGTACATATCCACTATCCATAACGTAACCATAAATAATCCCTCTCTTTTTCTTTACTAAATTTTCATAAAGTTCTTTAGCTTTATCCGAGTAAAAGCGAGGGGTTACCTTCTTGGTGGTATAGGAAGAATATTCTCCTTAGAATTTAGGAGATGCGGGTGGAATTGGGCGAAAATGTTCATCCGACTCTGTTTCTTCGTCGGAGTGATTCATCTTCTTTGATTTTCCCTTGCTATGACTGGCTATAGTCTTCGTGTTTTCTATCTTGGGAGAGGGCTCATTTGAATCTCGAATTGTTAGACTATTCAAGAGCCCTTTTTGAAGGGTGTTTCCTTTTGGGAGGATTTGTCATGGGTTTTTCTTTGAAAGGATTTGAAGCGGGATTTTGATCTTGATTATGGTTCATGATTGTATAAATTTAATGATTGTGGAAGAAATTGATATATGGGTAAGAGTAGGTTTCGAATTTGAGAGAGAAATATAGAGGTTTTGAAAGTATTGAAGAGGAAGTTTTAAGAATTTGAAAAGTTTAAACTGAAAACCCCTTTAACAACTTCAATTCGCGACACTTCGGTCTAGAAAAATTTCAATTTCTTTTTGTCTCGATTTCGGTCGACCGGGGAGGGGGTTCGGTCAACCGGGATTCCTGATTACTGATGGGCCTTTAGCTTTGGTCGACCGGGATATCCTGTCTGTGCTTGAAGCAACTTGACCATAACTTCGGTCTACTGGTGCCTTCTGCGGTCGGCCGAAATTCCCTTGTTTCTTGCAATAGAGTGCAATTTTGGTACCCATTTTCTTATGGGTCCTTAGGGGGTTAGTTATGAGGTTCTTTTCAACCCAAATAAATTTAGCACCTCTATTGATTTTCTTCTTTATAGTGCAACAAGTAACATGGTGGCCATATTTACCACAATAAGAGCAATTAGCATATAACAAAGTGGCATGTGAAGTTCTAGCAATAAAAGAAGTAGAGTGTGCATACATTTGCGTGTGCTTGTGCTCTAAGCAATTTGAATCAAGAGAAGCATGTGGAGCAACAAGCACACTACCAAGGATATCCCTAGCACATGTACACTTATTCACATAAGCAGTTAATACATCAAAATTGTGCCTTAAGATATAATGTTCAACAAGCACCTTGTCAAGCAACTCTTGGTTCTTAAGAGAGAAAGCATTTAGAGGTAAAAGCGCACTCTTTTTCATTTGCTATGATGTGAAATGATGTAAGAAGATTATCATATTCTACTTGCATTTTTTTTTATCTTTCATTTAGTGAGCAAGCAAGTTCATTACAAGTGATCTTGTTCTTCTTAGCTAACATTTTCAATTCATCATACAAATCATTTAATAGCACATAAGGATCCTCCTTATATATAGTCAAGATCAAGGGAATGATTAGAACTTTGTACCTCATTGCCTATAGATTTAGGACATTGAATTTCATTTTGATCTTCATCAATGAGACCAATGAGGCATATGGATTGGCTTTGATCTTGACCCTTTCTTTCTTGGGAGGAGCTTGTCCTTTGATTGCTTCTACTTTTGATAATAGTAGTTGTTGCATTATGAGTAATCTTCTTTATCTTTGCGGAGTCATCTTTGATCAATGCGTTGTTGGTCTTTGATGAATTCTCCACATCATTGTTGTCCTTGGCACATGACTCCTTGCTTGGAGTCTTAGCTCGTTTTTGCCATTTCTTGGGGTTCATCTCTTCATTGTGAAGCACTGAAGCTTATATCGTTTTGAACCTACAAGATGAACTTGAGAATTGCTTGGTACCTTTTGGCAAGGTCCTTTATTGCAAATGTTTTCTCTCAAGTGGCAATTGTGAGTGCAAGGATCAACATTTTCAATAATCAAGCAACAAGAATGATTCTCATACGAGTTAATCAAGCAATAGAAAGAATTATTCAAGTTTGTAATATTGCATCTCATAGATAGCTTGGCTAAAAAATCATATAACCTATGAAGGTCATGCCTTAAGCTATCTATATTAAAGTGATTAATGGAGGTGCAAGAAGCAACATAAAAAACGTTGTAAGCATAAAGATCAAAATCACTTCTCAAATATTTAATATCATCAATTAAAGAGTTTAGAGAAGGTGAATCAATACCTTAGCTTTCTTACCAAGTGATGATGTTTTTAGATTATCATTGAAGTCTTGATCATCACTTGTGGTTGAGCAGCTTGATTCCTTTAGTGTAGTTGTCATAGCTTTGAGGAATCCAAGTGCTATGAAGTGTTTGTCATTTCTTTCTCTTTGAACATCCCCATTTAAAGTCTTCAAGCTTCAAGCCACTTTTCTTTCCATTTCTTTCTTTGAAGCTTAGTGACACTTTTTTTCTGTTCCTTTTGCAAGATGATTGATCTTCATTGTCTCCATCATAGTTTATGTCCATGTGAAGATCATCATCTTGTGCTTCCACCATTTCTTCCATCTCATCTTGTGAAGGCTCAATTTGAATGTCTTTTGAGCCTCATTGAAGATTTACTTTTGATTTCTCCTAAGTCACACTCTTTGTTGTCATCAAGTTTTGCTTGAAGTGTGATGGAGATTTCTTCAATGCTTCACAAGATTGAGTTCCCAATTCTAGACTTGCCACATTTGGCTCTTGCACTTCAACTTCTCATCTGTAGGAGTCTTCAAGCATATTCATCATGGAATGAGCATCTTCACATTCATGCACTTTGTTGAGAGCTTCTTCATTTAATGCACAACAAAGAACATTTAAGGCTTTGAAGTTGAGTGTCATCTTCTTGTAGTATTTTTCATTATAGTCTTTTCTAAACTTTGGCACCATGATACATTGTAGAAAAATTGAAGGATCAAAAGGACTTTCTTCTATAATGCTCAACAAAGAAATGTCATTAGAAGACAAAAACAATTTAAACGCATATTGCCAACTAGCAAAGTTGGAGCCATCAAATAGAGGTGGTCTAGACGGGGATTGGTCATCTAAGTTTGAAAAGCTAAGAGCCATGGATCTTCCTAGGATTTATGTCCAATAAAAATGAGAATAGGCTCTGATACCAATTGAAAGACCCATTTAGGGTAAAGAGCCTGGGGGTGGGGGTGGATTAAGTTCTTAAAAACTTTTTAACTTTTCTAAACTTCTTTGCCTAAGTGACCACCTTAACAACAAGTATGTCATTTTAGCACATAAGGTGAGTTAGTTATGATCAAGACAACTTAGATGACTAAGTGAAGCAAGTGTATAAAGTAAGGAAACATGCGTAAGTTTTCTATCCTAAGCAAATAGTTCAAGTAAACAAGTTATAACAATTCATGAACTATAAAGTAAAGAGGTAAGGGATATAGAAAAACTAATACAAAGAATTATATTGGTTCGATTCACAAAGAATTTACATCCACTACCTTAGGACAAACCCAAGGATTTCAGCATCCACTAAGGATACCATTCACAACAAATACAAGGTGGGTTCTACATTTTACAATTGCCTCAACAAATGAGAACTTTTGCTTCACTAAGAAGACTTCACTCATAAAGAGTGTTAAGCTCACAAAGATCCAATCTCACCAATGAGATGCTTGCCTCACAAAGAGGACTTTTGCTTCACTAAGAAGGCTCCACTCACAAAGAGTGTTAAGCTCACTAAGAGCTAATCTCAACACATGAGATACCTCTAACAAGAGAACTTTTGCCTCACAAAGAGGACTTGCAAACACTTACAAAGACTGAAGCTCACAAAGAGCTTTTTGCTAGCTCACAAAGAACTAGTTTTCACAAAAAGAAAGGTAACTAGTTTCTTTCAAATGAGACTTTACAATTTAGCTCTCTTACAAATAATTCTCTAATCACTCTTTGAGAATAGAAAGATAGATGAAGTTTTCAAAATGATATATTTTGAGAGAATGATTTGAAGATCTAAAGCTCCACATGTGTTTGCTTGTGTGTATATGAAGTGTATAGGCCTATGCCCTCTTATGGCCTGATTAGTTATGAAAATTCAGCTTTAGAAGTTTTATATAAGGCAAGAATACACAAGTAAAGTTGGTCACAACGGTTATAATTTTGGCCTGGATTTGACAACTTCGGTCGATCGGACTAGGCAGTTGGTTGATCGAGATGCCTCCAAAGATTAAATTTCCTCTGTCTTCATCTTGGTCAACCACAAGATGGGGTTCGGTCTTCCGAAGCAAGGCTCAGTCAACCGACCTATAGCAAGGTCTTCCGAGGGAATATAGTCGTTGGAGCTTTGGAACATTCAAAATCTGACCAAGGACAAAAACAACTTCGGTCGACCTGACCACACATGTCGGTCGACTAGACTTCATCTAGTCTCCCGAGGATACATGAAGTCCTAAAGTGGTTTTTCCACATAGTCAAGTTCCTAATATTCCTAAAATCACGCCTAAGTGTTTTGTAAAGATATAAAACACTTTTTAAAGAACTTAGGCATTGATAACACTTATCTAAGTTTTCAAAAACCTTTTCAAAGAGTTGAACAATGTAAAACATGAGGTTTTGAAAACATGCATAGTTGAGCTTTAAACATTCTATCTTAGTATTCTCAAAGGAAGATTTGTCACAAAGAATATATCTATGTAGACTAGACTAATCTTCTTGGAGGCCTTCAAATCTTGTAGATGAAATATTCTTGGAGCTTTGACTTGACGCCTTTGATCAACATCTTCTTGGAGTGTTGAAGTCCTATAGCAATCTTGAGTTGTAGTGTATTGGACTTCATAGTTCTTCTTGGTCAAGGAGCATACCACTTGATACTTCTCTCGTTGGATTGAGTAGCATTTGACATGTTGATCTTCCTTCTTCTTGACTTTGCAAGTACTTCCATAGCATGTTGATTGACTTCAGCTTGTGCTATGTAGTCTTGCAAAGTGTAACTTCATTGTGTGTAGGATGTTGACTTTGATGTACAAAATTAGCTAACTTACCATTTTTATCAATGTTGGTGCGAGTGCTAAGGATCATATCATTAAGAACATGCTCACACAAACATTAGAATTATAAATGGTTTGTTATCATCAAACAAGATTGATCACATTTGCCGTTAGGGCTTACAAAAGCTTACCCATATTTCTTCTGATTTAAAAAGTAGCCGAGTTTACCCGATTGCCTCGGAAACAAAAAAACAGATCGGAAAATATAAAATAGCCGGGCTTACCTTATTAGTTTATGAACTAATAACTTCGAACAAACATAGCTCTGAATCACCGGTACCAGAGAACGGAAAAATTTTCGATGGGGAAAGGAAGGAGAGCAATTTTATTTACTTACTTCTGCATTTATTTAGTTTCAATGTTTTAAATTCCCTTCATATTGTTTTAATTTCCATTTGTATTATATAGAGAAATGATATGGGTTCCAAGCAAAAACCAGAAATAATAATGATCAATCACAATGGAGTCCCATAAAAAAGAAAGAGGAAGCCTTTAATGATGAAAAGAGCCAGTCATGGTAGCAAGGACAACTTGCTTCTGAATCCAACAAAACATTATAGACATGAATGCTGGAGGAGGAGAAGGAGGCAAGTCATCCTTGGCTACAAAACAATGGCTCTCATCCCCATTTTAGGCTTCCCTTTCTATATATAAAACCTTCTTACGTACTCATAAGGATCCTCGATAGAAGCTTTGTGTTTTTCGATTTGGTTTCTTCTAAGAAAGAGATCCCAATACTCTAAACTTGAGGCTGGAGATCCTACATTTTTTGGCTAGCTGATGAGTAAATCAGGACTTCGAAGGCAGTATATATAGGCTCATAAAATGAAGATCTTAATAATTTAGGTTGTACCTATCTAGATCATGCACACTCGTATATGTAATCTTGGTTAATGCATCTCGTGAAAGAATATATTCTCTTTTTCAAAAGGGTCCCAACTTATCTTTCTAGTTTCTTCTCATGTTCTTCCAGCTCCATGATGATGATGATGGTGGTGGCAACAGACCAGGGAAGCTCTTTTGTGAAACCGAAAAAATTGCTATTTCAACTTGGGCATACGAATCCATGTCCTTCACAAGTCATCAAGGGTCACTCAATCTGAGGACCGTACTTGTGAGACTAGCCCATAGCTCCCTCATATGACTTGAGCGGATCCCACGTCTGCAGATAGGCCCTACCAAATTAATATGAAAAGGATATGAGAACGGTCGTAGAATTGATTTTTCCGTCATCAAAGGGTTGTCTATTGGAAGGAAAATCGAGAATTTTCTTCTTTCTTTAATTGTTGTTGTTCTTATGGAGTTAGGCTTTTAGGTTTGCAATGAAATTGAGAATATAAATTGCAGCTAAAACTTGGCATTAGTACCTCTGGATGAACATGCAGTTAGGGTCCATTTCCTAGCTAGCTCCAATTGTTTGATAACCTTTACAAATATTAACTATGTAATTAGCTGGGTCTTTATGTTTTGGAAAGGCCAGTCTATGGTCCATTTCGAATTCAAACTTTGTTCGTAAGACATGTATTTCCTTTTGCAAATAATAAAGTTTATTTTTAAACTAAACTCTATTCAATATCATTCTTAAGTGACATATGAAATAACGCTAGCATTTTAATTCAGTGATTTGACCTTGTTAGTAAATGAACAAATTAAATATGTTGGTGCAACTTGCACCAAATCCAAATTATTTTTACCAAAAGTATGCATATCAGCTGCTCAAGAAAGAAAAAAACACATTTTTATCAGTGATGCATATTGTGCCTTACTTTATTTCGTCTTTTTTTTTTTGGAGAAGAGTACCATGATTATTGAACATATTGACTTGTTTGGGTCGTGGATTGATCATGGTTTAAACAAAATTTGTATTATATATATATGCACATGAGAGATAAAACAATCCATGGATTGGATTATATATAAGATTATTTTTCCTTTAAAAAAATATATACTATAAGATTATTTATCTTATTAGATTATCTAAGAAGGAATACCTTTTTATTTATGATTTTTTGACCTTTACACCTTCCAACTTAAGCTTCATGCAAATGGACATTACTTTCTCCAGTAAATTCTTTTCTATTAATTCAAATTTCTTATTAATCCAGTTAATTATCCAACATAGATTAAACGCGGGATGACAATTAAATTTGGATTATCGATCCAAATCAGTGTCAGATGCATGCACGGCAGACTGGTGCAATTGCACCACCAGTATTTTGAATTTTTTTTTTTTTTTTTTTTTTTCATTTTTTGCCATTCTATCATTCTTCTCACCAAGACACCAATCTCACGCGATTTCTCTCTTCTCCGGTGACCGGCGTCCACCTCCGCGCCTCCGTCTCGTAAGACCTTGACTTCACCATTCCTTATTTTCCCCAATCTCTACTCAATATTACAGAAAAAACAAACATTTTATTACTGGAAGTGGACAAAATCAACAATCAGGCATAGTTCGAGCAGGTGATACTCGTTGGGGTTCTCATTTCAGGACTATAAATAGTTTAAGGACTTTGTATGTGCCATTGATTGGGGTACTTCATGAAATACAAAATGATAGCACATTCCAGAGATTCGGGGAAGCTGAATTTTTTTTGGATTTTCTGAAATCAACAAACATTTTATGTTCATGTTGTTCTTATTGGTTGATGTTTTAGTGATCACACATGATTTGAATTTAAGTTTACAAAGACATGATCAAGATCTCTTGAATGCTTTATCTCTAATTAGTAATGATGTCATTTTAGCACATTTTCAAGAATTTGATAGAAGATTTTCTTTGTAAACTAATGAGTACTTTCTCATTGATGTAATCTTTTGTTAAACTGCTTTTACGTTATGTTTTTGGTAAAAAAAAATTCAATTTGCACCACCGGATTTTGACTCCTGCGTCCGGCTATGATCCAAAGGATGATAAGTTTGAGAATTACTCTTTCGAGATGCATGCCTGTTCTAGTGTAATCCAAATATGAACAAAACAATCCCTTGGGTATATTTAGCATTGGGGATCAAATTGTTTTCTTTCAAAGTTAATAAGGCAGACCGTCTCGAACAATATTGAGGCTCTGTGCTAATTATCAAAGTTAGAACCCTCAATTTTTTTTTAAAGTACTTTCTCTATTCCTAAATATAAGATGTTTATGACACTTTGAAAAAATTAAAGAATTCAAACAAACAGTAATCTTTCCACCACAATTCCAATAATACCTTTCCTTCCTCCCTCTTTTTTCACTTTTTCAATAAAAGATATGTTGATGGCAGGGGCGGCTCAAATGTTTTGGGGGCCCTGTGCCAAATTTTAAATTAAGGTCCTGTATAACATAAAAAAAAAAATTTTGGGGCCCCGGATTTTTGGCTATATATATATACTGCAAAAAATTAGGGGTCCCAATTTTTTTTTTTGGTATATATATATACTAAAAAAAAAAAAATTTGGGGCCCCGGATTTTTGGGGCCCTGTGCGGTCCATCACTTTGAACTCCCTGTTAGCCGCCACTGGTTGATGGTATAATTATAATAAATTGTTGACACTAAATAAACGACAATTAATTTGGATACATATATATCTCCTAAATGACAACTAAATGAGAATGGAGGGAATATAAATTATAAAAAAATGTCAAAACATATACTCAAGTTGAGAGGTCCGATTCTGTATGGCACATTGGGCCTGTACAGAGTCGGGTAATGAGGAGGTTAACTTGCTGATTCATCCTGCAGCAAGCAAGAAGCGATTTGATGATTAGCTAAGAAGCGATTTGATGATTTGCATTAGCTAGTAAGATTTGTATAATCTCATACTTTTAATTAAATTTTAAATTAATTTCTCTTGAAAGATATAAGTCATTTTTGCATGTTTCGGTAGTAGTTGCGAATTAAAAAATAAACTTAGTCAAAGATTATAACAGGATTTATATTTTCAAGTCACATTGTCAGGCAAGAACATTTTCTCTTTCTTTTTCTTCTTTTTTTTTTTCTTTTCTTCTCCTCAATGTATGATAAGTGCAAATCGAGAAGGTCAACTCGACATGGTGTTTTATGGGAGAATAAGGAATACAGTGTTGGCACTCTAATATAAAGCATTATTGTGGCCAAAAATTGGAATCAAGGGAAGGGTCAAAGTGTGGATTGGTTCGATAAGGCAGAACTAAAGAAAAGAAAACAGACCTGATTCGTATCTCTTCTGCTTTAAGAGCATCTTTAGAGATAGACCTGACCCAAAGTCAACCAATCTGATCACAAAGAAAAAGCTAATTTGGAGTTAAGGGGATAACGTCAATGAAACCAGTATGAGTCATAGGCAAACAAAAAAATGGAATCGATTGAGATAGAGAAAGAATTGGTCGGCAGCTGAAAATTGAAGAAATTTGAGAAGATTGAAGATGCCATGTAGTTGAACAAAAAAAATTGAAGCACGAAGTATGAGTTGATAGACAATTTTTTATTTTTATCTAAAATAAAAATTCAGTTTTTTTTTTCTTAAAATTTTTTCGGGTCGGATTTTAGCTCAACTTGACCCGAAAAAAAAAATAGGTATCTCGGAATTGACTCGTAGGATCGTACGAGTCTATGTTCCCGAGTCGTATCCTACGAGTTTATACCGATCCTACCCAGCATCTAATATTTAATGCCTAAAGACTCGTATAATCGTACGATACTACTACCTAACTCTCAAGTTTGACTGCCATGAGTATGAAATGGCGAACAAGTCTCAGTGATTTTGTAACTCACAAATTTGCATGCTCATATATACATGGATAATTTTCAATTATGAATCTCTCTAATGTCAAAAATATTGACTCAACTACAATTATACTTCGCTAAATTAGTGCCATAATTAATCAGTCTTACTGACATAATTAATCTGTAGTACTGTGCATTTGTGGTATGTTAAGCGCTTAATTTGGATCTAGCAATACATATAGACTACTATATACAAAATTGTATTCAAACTTGACTACAGATCATTAAACTTATACTCGTACCAATTTTAAAAACTCTTGTACAATTGATATATCGGACGGTTATCAGATATTAATTTGAGCTAGCAAAGAAAGGGGGTGAAAATCGTTTGTATCCGTTTGTTTATCTATTATCGTACCAAACCAATAAAAATTTGCCATGTGATTATTATTTTTAATTATATATACACATGGTGAATTGTGATTGGTTAGGCACATGAATGAATATACAAACGGGTACAGACAATTTTTTGCCCAAAGAAAGTAAGGTTTCAGCATGCATCATAAATGTACTAAGGAATATATCCACAAGTACTAATGCCATGTTTGGGTTTTAGATGAGTGCGGAACCAGTTTTCTATTTACACCTGTAAAACAGTGATGAATAATTACTTTTTGTATTGAAACACAAATTATTCGTGCAACAGAATACGTGTTCCGCACTGATTCCGAAATCCAGCAACTGAGTTGCCCGACCCAGTGGTTACATCCTCAAGTCCATTGCAAACATACAACCCTAACTATGGGAACAACGATTAAAGGAAAAAAAAACGAAAAATCTTGATTTTTCCTTCCGAAGACACGTCCTTGATGACTTCCCATTCCTTCAAAAAAAAAAAAGAAGTCCTTGATGACTTATAAAGGTCATGGGATTCTCAAGTCCAAGTCGATGTAGAAATTTATTGCCGCTTCACAAGAGCATGCATGATGAATAACACTAATTTTATCTAGAAATCCCTACCTTGATCTGCTGCCATCATCATCATCATCATCATCATGATGGAGCTGGAAGAACATAAGAAGAAACTAGAGAGATAAATTTGGACCCCTTCTAATAGAAGAGAATATATTCTTTCACGAGATGCAAGAACCAAGATTATACATGAGTGTGCAAGGGACGGATCCAGTGTGAAAAAAAAAAAATATTTCTTTAATTATATATGGTATATTTTACTACATTTAGATAATAAATGTATAAATGACCCTAGTGAATTGTTGTGTATATCAAATGAACCCATTGAATTATATTGTTGGATCCGTCACTAAGTGTGCATGATCTAGATAGGTACAACCTAAATTATGATCTTCATTTCTCTGCCTATATATACTTCCTTCGAAGTTTGATTTTAGTCATCTGCTTCAATCAAGGATCCTTACGAGTAAGAACGTTTTTTTAGAAAGAGAAGCTTATAATGGGGATGAGAGCCATTGTTTTGTAGCCAAGGATGACTTGCCTCCTTCTCCTCTTCCAGCATCCATGTCTATAATTTTTGGGATGGATTCAGAAGCAAGTTGTCCTTGTCTAACATGATTGGCTCTTTTCATCATTAAAGGCTTTCTCTTTCTTTTTTTATAAGGATTTGGCTATACTCTAATGTAATTGATCATCCAAAATGGAATCCATTCCTTTCTCTAATTTGCTAGCTAGCCACATATGTCCTTTGGATGCCAGCAGTTTGGTTTGGTTATGGTGTTGTAGAGGTGTTTGTTCTTCACACGCAGAATACATTTCAAGAATCAAAATGTTTATTTCACCATTAAAAAGATTGAAAAGAGAGTGAATATTTGTTATTGAGAACAATATTGGCTTTTAAGAACATGTATTTTTTTTTATCTAAGGTTCCTTAGCCCAGTGGGGCAAGGGCCTGCCCACAACCTTGAGGTTGTGGATTCGATACCCACCTCACACAAGGGGAATGATTTAATTGTCATTTCTTTGGGTTCCCTTGTGTGGGTCTTATACTCCCCCTCATGGGGCACCCGCTCAACGGGCTTCTACGACACCCGCTCAATGGGACTTCTACTACTCCCCTCACGGGGCACCCGCTCAACGGGCTTCTACTACTCCCCTCACGGGGCACCTGCTCAGCCGGGCTTCTACTACTCCTTCTCTGGTGAGGTCCAATAAATAATTGTAATAGAAAAAAAAACATGTATTTTTTTAAAACACAACTCAGTCGTTAGATTAATCTATCTCAGAGACGGATGTAGTATGGCGGCAATGGGTCACATGACCCCGGTAAAAAAAATTAACTTAGTATATTTTACTATATTTAGATGATAAATGTATAAATGATCACACACAGTTTTTTAGTAACCCACCAATAAAAAAAAACTCTCCAAAACTTTTACAAAATTCTAAAGATTCTAAAAACATACTAAAAAATATTAATGAATTGTTATGTGTTCCCACTATTCTTTATTCATGAATCCACCACTAATCTATCTGACGTTTGAGATATATTCATCACGCGCATAACAGAAAACCGATCTAACGAGATCCTTAAACGGATCCCAATGGACC
The DNA here is from genome assembly GCA_026122235.1 of Vinca minor. Lineage (NCBI taxonomy): Eukaryota > Viridiplantae > Streptophyta > Magnoliopsida > Gentianales > Apocynaceae > Vinca > Vinca minor. The sequence goes on along the minus strand of JAOCZM010000111.1, from coordinate 2,428,113 downwards.
TACTCAAAGTACAAGGCATAATTCTACCGGGCATGTATGAGTTTGATTAGGGACGTCTCAATCATTTTAGAAGTCCTGTGCTAAATTCCGAAATTATGCCATACATAACCGGAAAAAGTGATTTGCATATAAATATAACAAAAAAAAGATCATTACAACTGCATCATAATTTTTGTTCTTCAAAATATACAAAAAATTTGTAAACATAATTTTTAAAAATATAAATACTGACAAATTTTATTCATTTTAAAATAGTGATTCTTCTAACTTTCTTTGAAGCAAAATCATCAACTAAATCTTCATGTTTGATTTGCTCCAAAAGATCATTCTCAATTGCTATCGTCGTTAATTCATTGAGTCTCTCCTGAGACATTATAGAACGCATTAATGACTTCAACAATTTCAATTTTGAAAATCTCATTTATGTAGATACAACAGTAACCGGAATAGTAAACAAAATTATGTATACAATTATTGCGTTAGGAAAAAAAATCCTACACGCTTCAAGAACATAAAATATCAATAGTCTTTTCATTAGGCAAGAATTTTCTAAGTAACTTAAACTCCACATTCAAATCATTTCCATTGATAATAAGAAGAAAGATAAACTATTTCACGTTTTTTTAGGCTTTTACCTATAAATAGAGTGGGCTATTTACTGGTAGTTGTCAACATAAAAAATTCTCAAGTAATTATAGTTTTAATTATTCTTCAACAAAATACAAACACACACCCTAAATAATATATAAATAACTAACATAAAATTGGGGCCCCCAATTTTTGGAAACCCTGTGCAGTCGATCACCTCGAACAGCCTCATAACCACCCCTGAGTTTGATAATTTGTAGTTTTGCTATCTGCAAGACCAAAGAAGTTTCGCTTTCATTCTTGAATTTTTATTCGTAAGGCCCAAGTTTCCGCACCGAAGTCATTCACATTTCACCGTTTAGATTCAATCTTCAAAGTTCAGAATTCATAATTCACAACTTAAATATTTCAGAATTCATACTTCAAATTTCTGATCCAGTGTTATTAGACGAAGCCTAAGTAGTTATATTTTATTGCACTCTTTGATTAATATACAGGCAAATTGGTCAATATACTTCCTAAACGATTTACAGATTGCACATAAGGTTTTTAAAGATTAATTATGAATAATAAAATCCCTAAACAATTTATTATTGGTATGCAAAGTCCTTCCGTCCAAAAAGTTATGGTCAACATAAATTTTGGTAAAAAAATTGAGTCAAAGCAAAAATGTAAAAGGGTAATTATGGTATTTTACAATAGATCCCTTCTTCTCCTGATGCATCCCCACCCCAGTCCTTCTTCCCCGACGCCCCACCCCCTCTTCAACACCCCCCATTATCTCTTCCCTTCTCTTCTCTTCTCAACTCCAAGAACAAATGCAAGAAAAAAAAATGGGTGAAGGGGTATATTTTAATGTGATGTACCGATTATACCCCTAAAATATTTCTGTTGACTTGGTAAAAAATTTAAATTAACAGTTGACTAACATTATTTTGGACGGAAGGATCTTATATACCAATAGTAAATTGTTTGGGGATTTTAAAATCAAAAAATGATCTTTAGAAATTTTATCTCTGACCATAAATTGTTTAGGGACTAAACACACCAATTTGTCTTAATATATAACTTTTGGAGGTATATAATTAGAGTTAATAGCTATTTATATCACTAAACTATTTAAGAATTTCTCTTTATAGTACTAAACTATTTTTTTATCTAAATATGTCACTCAACTATTTACGTTTATCAAAAAATATACAACCACCCATTTTTTGGATGTTTTTCGGCCAGCGATGTCACGTGAGTTGCTTCAGAACATGAACAAAGGCGAAAAGGAAAAGAAATATTGGAAACGTCGGGCCATAACTGCTTAATTTGACAGACCCGTTTGCCCTTGCAACAACAAATTAAGCAGTTATCGCCCGACGTTTCCAAGATTTCTTTTCCTTTTCGTCGTTGTTCATGTTCCGAAGCAACTCACGTGACATCATCGGCTTGAAAACACCCAAAAAATGGGTGGTTGTATATTTTTTGATAAACGTAAATAGTTGAGTGACATATTTAGATAAAAAAAAATAGTTTAGTACTATAAAGAGAAATTCGAAAATAGTTTAGTGCTATAAATAGTTATTAACTCTATATAATTATTAGTGATCACGATAAAACTAATTATTTTTACCAACACAAATTTTTTATTTTGGACTTCACACCTCTTTCAAATAAAATTTACTTTTTCAATCCACGATATAAAAATTCTCAAATAATTTTTCCCTCCCGAAAATTATTTAAAATTTATCTTCTACACTGATGTGATTCATTACATGTTGCATATAATTTTATTAGTATTTGTTTTTGCTAAGTACACAAATTCCTTTCATTGGTGTGTTATAAGGTCTAATTCTGGTTCACAAGTTACTACATAATCGTAAAAAATATTTGTAAAGGAAAACATATTAGCCACTCTGACAAAGCCAATGTTCCAATCTAGAAAACAAAGCCAACAGACAAGGTTTGTTTCCATTCCAAACTTTATAAAAGTTTCAAATTTTGACTAAATTTACCATTTATAAAACTAAAGACAACCAATTTAAACAAAGGCTCTAGAATTCCAACCTTTGTAACCACTTATAAACATAGGATGAGTTTAGAATCATAATCCGATAACTCTTAGAAATGGTCCCTTCCCAGCTTAATGATCGTCTATCATAACATACAGAAGAATAAAGAAATATCCTCAAGTGGAAACTGGTTTGTGTGATTAAGAACAAGGCAACATTGAAGGATGAATTTCCGGCTATATTAAGGAGATTATTAATATATCTTCATTGGCAAGGACCAGTGACGAAGACAAGGAGCGGGTGGGGGCCGTCGTCCCCGAGATTTTTAAAAATTCAACTAGATATAGTAAATTTTATATGTAGTTCGGAATATTTGATCAAATTTTCACCCAAACATATTTTTTGCAGTTTTTATGTGTAGTTCGACACAAGCTTTTGAAAACCGACCGGTCGGACTGGTTGGACCGCCGACCGGCATACTTTGCGGTCAAGTTTGGCCCCAAAACCAGTAGGAATAAAAAATATGCTTCCTTTGTTCAATCCGGTAAAACCCGACGGTCGGACCGTTTAACACGGAAACCGGAACGGGTTTAGTAGAACCGGCCGGGTCTTATATGTTGTAATTTTTTTAAAAATAAATAAAATCGTTATTCTAATTGGGATTGTTATTGTCCTGATGGATTACTTATAATTTTTGTTTATTATTTAATCTTGTTTAGAGACTTTATTGGTTATTTAGAGTTTTATTATAAGGACATATGAGTTGTGACTGAATTTACATAGCATTTTTTTTAATTTTCAAGTTTATATTAAGTTGGTGTTTTAAGCTTTGAATTTGAACAACCCATATTAGTTGGAAAATTTCATGTTTATTTCATTTAAATAATAAATTTCATTTATTTCAAAAATTTCCCATATTATTTATTTATAATATTTATGACGTCACCGAGTCAATTAACAAATCGATGAAGATTCGCCCACCGATTCGACCAGTAACCTGTAATCCAATAACTTTTCCGAACCGATATTCAGTCCAAATTTCAACACCTTGATTCGACAACCTCTTCCTCCCTAGCAAAGACGTCAATAATTTCATGTGTTTGTCAAAATAAACAAGCATTCTTTCGCGGGTTTTTGGGTTTTTGTCATGATCTTATCATGCTGGACAGAAGGTTTACCTATTTTGTCTAAAGATTTATTGGGGATTGAAAAGGCTGAAAAACTACATGAGAATTAAAAAAATAAAAAAATTCAAACATGGGACAAAAATATATTATTTATTTTGTTAATTCCATTAAAAACTCACTCCTCCCATATGATGTCTCATTCGGCCAATTTTACTTTCTATTTTCACCAAAAATCCTTTTCAATATTACCTCTCTAGATTCTTTTATGTGGTTCCTATCATTTGAGTGCTCATCTGTGCTCACACTGGTTCTTAGAATTTTATAACCTTCTCCGACATCTTGTTGGATTTAAAGATTTGGATTCGGTGGGATACTAAGTGTAATACCCGAAAGTTTTTGAACTTACATGCATAATATATTTATTTGATTCTATGTACCATATGTTTAATTTGTGCCATTATGTGTTTTTTTGTGTGTTGAGGGTTGGCTTGTTATAATTGACACTTAGAGGACTTAAGTGGTTGAATTAGAAACATGTGGGCCTTTTTGTCACATTTTAAAAACCTAACATCTTTGGGGTAGTTTTGCGGGAATATTAGAAGGGGAGTTAGAGAGGAGAGGTTAGAAAGAAGAGAGAAAGAAGAAAATAGAGAAAAATCATAGTTTGGAAAATCTTAGCAGCGGGGGAAAACATTTTGACAAACATAGTAAACGATCTCTAATCACCCCCATATTTTAATCATAGCTCCTAGACTTCTTAAAGTATATTATGACCAAAGGAGATTGAATTCTAACAGCTGGATTAAGAGATATCAACTTCAGGCTAAAGGTTGTGGCACTTCAAGTACAACAGAGAGTTTTGAGTGAAAATCATAATTGAAGTAGTAATAGAACTCCGAATGGAGTGATTTTTGTTGCTGTTCGAATTTAACTGATAAGGCTACACTTGAGAAATGATTGGGATGGATTTCGAGTTCTCAGTGAGCGGATTTGTATTGTTGAAGTTGCTGCGTTTTCTGATTTTCGGTATTTTGTTTTGCTAGCTCTAATTCCAGGTAAGAATCTTCACTCTTGTCTATTCTTTCCTAAAATTCATGAAATGTGTTGTTTAAAGTTCTGAAAATTTGTGTTAAAAGGTTTTAAAAGAATGTTTTATTGCATTGGATTAAATATTGAATTATTCATTCTTGTGTGGTGGATCAATGAGTCTAATTGCGTAAGATATATGTATATTTATTTTTTCATTCATGCATCATTACTTTGTTGCTTTTTGGTTGTTGTTGCTGCATTGTATTTGCTATAATTGTTCACTGAACTGATTACTGATGTGATACTGAACTGAATATTGTAGTTGTATTTTATTTTCCATATTTGCTAATTGAGAATCTATAGCTCTTGTTTACTGAACTGAATACTGAACTGAATAATGAACTGATTACTGAACTGACTAGTAAACTGACTACTTACACTTCATTAGTGTTCATTACAAGTTCCTTCATAAGTGTACCTGGAAGGAATCTTGAAGTTGAGTGGTGGTTGAAGTGTAAAAGTTTATGTGAGTTTTCCATCTTTGTAAGTGATTAGGGTTTTCCCACCATCAATTGGTTGAAAATTGAAAAGTTGGTGGAATTGAGAAAATCCTTCAGTTGAGGCTAAAGGCAGTGGATGTAGACTCATGAAAAAATCGAAATACTCTAAATCCTTGGTTATGGATTGAGTTTTCTTCTTTGTATTGTGCTTTCTTATCAGCGTCCATACACTATATCCTCTCTAAGAACATTTTATGAAAAAGAAGAAAAAGTTGCAAAAACCTAATTCAGCCTCACCCTATTGTATTTTTCAATTGGTTTCAGAGCCTTGCTTTTTTTTATTTTGGTTTAACCACTAGAAACAAAGATTATGGTCGGACATTCTGTTTTAGCTTATATTGAGTGTTCTTCAACAAATCGACCACATTTCTTTGATGACAACAACTTCAGTTGTCGGGATATAGGTTCGAAATTGATGTGAGCCCTAATGACTTTTACCTATGTAGTGTGATTGAAGATGGACAATTCGTTCCTCCAAAAGGTTAAACGGTGTTCTGGTTGTTAAGATGAAAAGTGAATTCAACAAAGAGGAGAACAAGAAAACAACTATGAATTATTAGTCTATGAACATCTTAAGTTTTGCTATAATCACGGATGAATACAGTCGTGTAACGGGCCATTAGTCCATCCATAACATGTGGAAGACATTGGAGATTACTCATGAAAGTACAAATCAAGTTAAGGAGTCTAAGTTGAACATACTATTAAAGAAATATCACTACAAGAAAACAGGGAAACAGTGACGGCCGTTTCCGTCGGTAATCGGTCGCTAAACTGAGTTTAGCGACCGATTAACGACCGAATGACGTGGTCGTGTATTTTTCGTCGCTAAGCAAATTACCGACCGAATACCGACGGAATATATAGCGACTGAATATTCGGTCGCTATTTACCGACCGAATACCTACCGAATCGTCATCATTGTTGACTTTTGACTGGTTAACGACTGAATACCGACGGAAATTCTAGCTACCGAATAATCGGTCGGTAAATAACGACCGAATACCGACCGAATGGTCAACATTGTTGACTTTTGACTTTGACTATATAAAGACCGAATACCGACGGAAAGTCTAGCGACCGAATAATCGGTCTCTATTTACCGACATAATAGCGACCGAATGGTCAATATTGTTGACTTTTGACTGGTTAACGACCGAATACCGACGGGAAATTTAGCGACCGAATATTCGGTCGCTATTCCGTTGCTAAATTGTTTTTTATTTAAAAAAATAAATTTGAAATTAAATTAAATCCCTATTATAAAAAACAGCAATACGCAGAGAAATACAAACCAGAAACAGTATTAATAAGATCCCAAATAACAAAAATAATCAATAAACCCAAAAAACACAAGTTTACACTTCTCATTTACAATACAACACTCACAATCAAAGTGTGCACTTCTCATTACATTTCAACACTCACACACTTTGAATTATCAAAACTCACAATCAACACTCACACACTTTGAATTATCAAAACTCACATATTATACAATTAGCATACATTTCAATAATACACCAAGAAAACCAATAATACACCAAGAAAACTACATTGGATGTTAAAAAACTACATTTGAAAAACAAAGAAAATTATGAGAATTGGCAAAAAAATTGCAAGAAATTATAAGAATTGGCAAAAAAAAATTGCAAGACATTATAGAAAACCCATATATTAAAATCCAAGCAGAAATCAGTACTACCTCCCCTCCATTTTTGTTTTAATCTTCTCAAAATAGATGTATTTATTCCAATTGTTAAGAAAAAAAGCTAGAAAATGCAAGATTCTCACCTAAACCCAAAAAAACCCAACTGAAATCAGAGGTAGGGCGACCGAATAGCGACGGAATTAGGGTTAGGGTTAGGGTAGGGCGACCGAATAGCGACCGACATAGCATATTCGGTCGCTATTATTCTCCCGTATTCCATTTTTTTGTAAAATAGCGGGGTTTTTAAGGATATATAGAAACATTTTACCTAATAGTAACTAACATAGGCAAAATGTTTCTATATATCCTTAAAAACCCCGCTATTTTATAAAAAAAACGGAATCCGGGAAAATGATATCGACCGAATAGCGACGGCCTTCGCAAATTCCGTCGCTATTCGATCGCCCTCTAGCTTAATAGCGACCGAATAGCGACGGTTTAGTAAAAACTTATAAATCAAAACCGACATCGTTCTAAATGTGAGTACGAACTAATATGAATATTTTAGTAATTATTTGTTTATTAATAATCAATTAATAAAATTTTAACTCCATCACTTAATGATTCATATAAATGCACACACAAATGTATTACTTGAATTGTTCTGCTTTGAGTATATATCGGTATTTTATAAATCGGGACTGAAAACTCATTCGATGAGTAGATGAAGAATCGGATTTTTCTTCCAGGGGCGCTGCCCTCGGACCCCGCAAGGGGGCCGCTGCCCCCTTGACGTAGCGCAGATTCGTCGTTCCGCTGACCTAAGACTTTGTATATGTATTTTTCCTATTTTAGTTACTATTAGGTAAAATGTTTCTATATATCCTTAAAAACCCCGCTATTTTATAAAAAAAGGAAATCGGGAAAATAATAGCGACCGAATTGGAAAATAATAGCGACCTAATTTCGGTCGTTATTCCGTTGGTAATCCGTCGTTAAAGTCCGTCGGTAGTCGGTCGTTAACGAAAATAAAATGACGTCGTTTTGTGTCCTTCATTTATTACTATACAAATAAACACCGTTATGTATTCCGTTGGTATTCGGTCATTAACTTCCGTCGGTATTCAGTCGTTATATATTCCGTCGGTAAACGGTCGTTAATATCCGTCGGTATTCGGTCGTTAAGGGTGAACAAACCGACGACGTTTCAATTTGGTCAACGAGACCAATGTGGTCGACGGATGAGCGACGGAATAACGACCGATTTGTTTTCGGTTTCTATTCGGTCGGTATTCCGTCGTTAAATTTGTGACCGAAAATTTCGGTCGCTAAAGTCGGTCGCTATTTAACTGTTTTCTTGTAGTGTATGAGTTGTTCACTATGAAGACAAATGAAGCTATTAATGAGATGAACACTCGATTCACCAACATTGGGAATCGATTCAAAGCTTACGGAAAGGTTTATTCAGTTGGAAAAGTTAACATGAAAATCCTTTATGGTCTACCTAAAGTTTGGGAATCAAAGGCTCTTTATTTTGAAGAAGTCAAGGATCTAAAGACATATTCCATCGAATAACGCATTGGCTTTTTGCTCATTCATGAACTTAAGTCGAAGAAGAATGAGCCAAGTGGTAAGGGTAAAATAGGAGTTGCTCTAAAGAAAGTGAAAATTATGATGAGTATGATGTTTCAACGTGATGATGGTGAAATTGAATTAGATGATGGAATTGGGGCTTTGATGGTCAGAAATATGAAGAAGGCATTCCTTGGAGGAAGATGCAAAGGATCCTTTCAAGTTAAAAAGCGGACAATCTTAACAAAATCCAAATGGATTGAAGTGTTTCAAATGTTGAAGTAGAGAACACTTTATTCGGGATCACTCCAAGGCAAAGGAAATTGTCACACCCCGAAATCGGATGATGACATGGCAGCACCTCATATGCAATGAGGCAAAGAACCAAAGCAGAATAGGTTCATTATACTATTATTAGTGGAAGCATTAATCACTACATTAATTATCAGAGTTAAACATAATCCAGCGGAAATAAAGTGAGTTAACTATCATTTATTACAAGCTATATCTATTATCTATATATCATTTATTACAAGCTATATCTATTATCTATTTATCATTTATTGCCAAATTATCTATATCTATTTCAGGATTCATTAGATTCTTTTTCTTTATTTTTTATCTTCTTTTATCACTAATCTTTCCATTTTTTCTATATATTCTTTTTCTTCTTTTACTAGTCTAGGAAGATGTATTCTCATAAAGGCTTCATCTGGTGAATATTTTTCTGGTATTTTTTCAAATATAAAGTATTACAAAAATGAATCACACTAGATGTGATGGATTATAAATTTATAGCACAACAACTTTGACTCAATAAAGTAGAATCACAATGATTTGCACATAGAAACATTTGAGATTTCCTTGGAATGATATAAAAATTTAAAAGCTTTGAATACTTGAAGAATTACCTTAAAAAGGAATTAAAGGCTTTATAGAGGTGAGAGAAAGTGTCTGGACGTTAAAAAACTGCTAGAAAACAGTTAGTTTTTTGCCTGGCTGGGACAACTCGACATGTCAAAGGTAACTCGAGATCTGTCTCTTGACCTGATAAAGTAGAGGTCGGTTTACCGAGGAAAATACCGGTTTACTGAGCTCTGTTCCCAGAACAAAGTTGTTGCCAAGAAACACAAGAGTATTTTAAATAATGAAGAACTCGGTTAGCCTCATGAAGAACACAACATACCGTGATATTCAAAAAGTTTATAGAAACAAGTCCTGGTTAATTTTGGAAATATCCAATCTAATCTATGCCTTTCCTAATACCAAATGAAATCGTTTGAACATAAAACATTAAAAAAACCGCCCTAACCGCCAGAGAAAATTGGAACCCGAAGTTTAGCCGAAAAGAGAAAAACAATTTATCAAGTAATGTAGTCCTAGGGTCTTTGCAATCATTCTAGTTTTGAATGCAAAAAATCATTGAAAAAATCTAATATTTGTATGAGTTTGTGTTCTGAAGCTATGTCTTATATCTCACACCTATATTGATGAAAATAATAATAGAAGATGATTATTTAGATGTTTGTAAGGGTGTCAATCGAGCTATGTGAGCCGAGTTTGGCATAGCTCACATAAAAATTGAAAAGCTCAACTCACGTTCAGCCCCGAAAAGCTCACAAACCTTGAGCTCACACTCATGAGCCTAATGAGCTAAATTTATATTAGCAAAAAAAAATAATGTAGAAAGAATAGTAAAATACAATGAGCCATGACACTAAATTCTAACGAGAATACAAATATACACAACACAATCATACTTAATTCCTGTAACAAGATAAACTAATAAAAATATAACCAAAGATAATCACATAGTAAGACCAAATGTTATAAAAATTCATACAACATAGACAAAAAGACACGATATGTTTTGTCACTAGTTTTTATGTGTTCATTTTTTTAATTAGAAATTTAGTATTATATATATATATTATTCTTATTCGGGTGCGAGCTTTAACCGAACAGAGCGGGGTCAAGCTCACGCTCAACTCACGTAAAATACTTTGAATATTAAACTCACGCTCGCATATTTTCGAGTTATGTGCCCGAACCCGTTGACACCCCTAGATATTTGATTGTTGAATAAGGTTGTTATTAAAGAAAGGTATGTTAGACAACAATGAATATTATAGAAGTGCTAAAGAAGAACTAATTGGTACCATCATTCGATATATAGTTTGATACAAAGTTAAGATTAAGGAGTTCAACTAGAAAGGTTCTACGTGCTATAATGAAGTTGATCAAGATATAAGAATTATGTGTTGTAGTAGAATTCAAATCAAGCAACACTTAAAGAATTCAAAGAACTAAACAACACTTAAAGAGGATAATATGATTGGTCTCAAGTGGAATTATAAGAAGTTGATAACATTTTTTGTATTCTTGAAGACCTATGACCAATCTTAAAGGACAAACATCTACACATATCAAGATTGACCAAACAAGCTTGAGAAGCATTCTTGGAATATCATAAAAAACTTGAAGAAGAAGATTTTGAATGGAGTTAATAGTATTGAAGAAGATATTGGAAGCAAAAAGCTCAAGAAGAACTAGTTATGGTACATCTCTCTTATATCTTATGTAACTAGTTCATTTGAAACGTGTCTACTCTTGAAAGCTCACGAAACCATTTTATAACTTTTATTTTCATTGATAAAATCTTCAAAGGGTTTTAAGGTATCATGTTTACGACAAAAAAATATTTCCACATTCATCAGATTGGTTTTAGACTTGTTCTGTCAAATATTTGATAGATGCGGTTAACCGCACTTGGTGCGCGGTTAACCATTGCTCAATGTGATACTGTGTTTTCTGGGCGAAAACTCAACTTTGGACCAATTTGTCCGTTTAACCGCATGATTCCAGAACAATAAAGATTTTGCCTCCAGTTCCAGTCCGATTAACTAGACTGTTTCTTTCAAGGACAAAAAGCCTAGTCGTTTTTCAACAAAATTTTTAATATAAATTATTTTTAAAGAACTATAAAGGAGTTTTGTTCCTCTTATGAGATTGAGATATCTTTCACAAATTGTATTTGAGTTGTGTAGTAAGGCTTCAATTTGTGAGTGTGGTGGAGTTGAGTTTCCAAGCGGAAGTAAAATCTTCTTCTATAGTGAGGTGGTGATCCCTAAGTTTACAAGGGCTGATGAGTCATAAAATCTACTCACTTAGATCTGAATGATGAAGAAAGTAATCCCAAGGGTGGTAAGAGTGGATAAAAGAACAATGAGTCGGTTTGATCCATTTGTGTAATTACCAAAACAATTAAGCTAGTTGAAAGATGAAAAATCTTTAGGTAGAGGCATAAGGAAGTGTATGTAGATTGTTGGGAGTGAGCCACTGTAAATTGTTTGTGTTTTCTCTCTCTAACTCTATCTCTTTACTTTTAAATTCTTACACTTATTTATGTTCATGACTTGTTTATAGGAACTGCATTGTATATGCTTTGTTGATATTGGTTGAGTTAGTTGTTATATAGAGTTGTATTTGAAGCTTTCCATTATATGAACTCTATTAGTATGTGCTTATTGTGCTACTTTAGTCTATTTACTTGTTACATGCTTGGATCTTATGTCTTTGTTGTTGCCATCTAGTGTTGATACTCTCTTTGTTAACACTTGAATCTAACATAAAAGTGACTATAGATTGGTTCCTCATAATCACCTTATGCGCTTAATCACATACTTGAAACCATACTTAGGTTCTTTTCAGTTGGTATCAGAGTCTCGTTTCATTTTTTAGGCTTAACGACCTAGGAGGATTTTTGGGCTCTAGTTCTTCTATGTCTTAGATATTTTCCCTCTTTCTAAACTACCCTGGTCTTCTGGAAATTTGAATTCAAAATTTATACGTGTTCTATTGACTTCCCTTTATTGATTTTTATAGAAGGACCATATGTGCCTTCAAATATTGTGGAAGAAATCAACGTGATTGTATGAATATGACACTCGACTTCAAGGATAGGGAAATGTTTTGTTGTGCTCTAAGTGAAAATGTATTCAACTGTAAAACCCAAAATTTTTCCTTACGCGATATTTGACGTGTAATTAAATTTTTTCGCGAAGAATCAGCAGTAGAGTAATTTATTTCGTGTTTACGTGCCCATTTAATTTTGTAATATGTTTCGTAATTTATTTTTTTTTGTGTACGTTTTATTGAGGAAAGTGTTTCACTTTCACGTATCGTAATTGAGGGATTTTATTGTTATTCACCTAAATAAATAATTTGGGTTTGAATTTAATAAAAACATAATAAATTAAAAAGGGAACAGGGGTTTTGTGCGTTTTAAAGAAATCATCAATAGGGTCATCTCATGGGACTACTTAACTGAAGAAGAAACAAAGAGACACGACTTCTCTTTTCTCTCTGCAATATAAACAAGAAGCAAATGAGAAAGAAGAAAAAGAGAAAGGAAAAAAAAAGAGGAAAAAGAAATATCAAGCCAATCATTAGCCAACCATGGCAGGGGCTGCCTCGGGGTAAGTGCGCAGCAACAACAATTGAAGAAAGAAACTGAGCGGCTCTGTATCTCTCGGGGGCGGCGCACAAGAGCAAGAAAATATGAAGATTTAGGCCAATCAGATTGCAACCACCATGGTATTATTATGCTGCTGCTTTGGAATCCGTGACCCAACCACGTAAATACTGCCAGGAGAAAAAAGGGGAGCATCAGTAGCCGCGCACAACAAACCAAACAAGAAGAGATTTTGGAAGAATAAACATTCTGTCCAGAAATTCAACATGACAATTGAGGGGGCTACCGACCTTCGTTTTTGACCCACAACATATCAATTCGAAGATAATCGAAAGGGCTTCGAGTGAGCGCAGACGGAATGCAATTCGGAGTTTCCAGCAGAAAGTTATCGCACCGCGAGTGAGGCTGCCAGCACCGATTACAGGGATTTCAGGTGTTTTACCGCTCTGCAATGGTGAGGGACCTCGCTTTCAATTTTAATTTCTGTCTCGTAATATGTTATCACTGCTGAAATTCTCGTTTCGAAATATTTATTACTCGTTAATTTCTGTTCTAGCATGATTTACTGTTTTTGGGGATATTCTATTTCATGAAATGTATAGATTGACTGTTAATTTAATTGGGTAAAATGAGCATGCCTTGTAATCGCTTTCCTAATGCTATTATAAATTGCTATACTCGTATAAACTGTCTCTGGACTGTTACTGTTTTGAAAATCTGACTGTAATTGCCTCTTTGCTTAATCGCTTTTGAGTCTTATTTGGAGTCGTCTATTGGGAGTCATTATTGTTGTCCTAATTGGTTTGGCCGACCGAGTCGTCGCCCCCTATTGAGCTCGTATCTAGGATCGCTAGTTAGCGAGTTCGGTCCCCGCCTACTGTTCGCTCTGCGTTTGCGTGACCCGAAGAGGTCTTACGCTCTGCTTTCGTCCCCCGTGGCCCATACTTAATGGGGCTAATCATTAGGTACGGTGGTGGTTTTGTGGAGTCCCCGGGTTGGGGATGATGAGACAATGTAAGGATTGAACCTTAAAATCGTGTCCCGTAGTTTGGGGAGAACCCGAACCCACGAGTTTACTGAAACCGTCCTAGTTTGGTTTATAACTGGGACCACTGCCGTTATTGCTGAGTAGTTGTGAATAGATATGTGAGCTCATGTGGTGGGAGTCGTGTCATAGTAGGTAGCTACGTTCTAAGTATCTAAGACGGGTATGTGATTGAGTGTACCGGATGGGCAACGCGTGGTGCTTGTCGTATACTCGGTTATGGAATCGTTTAGGTGCGAAGAAGGTGGTTATTTGCTTAATTGTTGCATTCTATGTGTTCATTCTTGTTTGGTCTTTATTTGATATTTGCTTGGAGTCTATTTGGTCTCATGTGAATTGGGAATGTTGGGTAACGTTTTGGTGCACTTTTGCACAAGTTTAAAACTCATTTTTCTGAAAATCGCATTGCAGTGCGACTCCACTGCTTTCGCTTTCGCTTCGAACCTCTCGTTTCGCATCTGTATCGCATTGTCCTCGCACCGAAGTTCCCGAGTCTTGCGAGACTTGGATTGAGTCGTTTGCATATATTTCCATAGGGGTATTCTGGGAAAAGGGCATCTGCATCTGCATTATCTGTTTCAGTTTCTTCTGTCTCTGTTTTTGTTCTGTCTATATTACTGTTTTAGGTCCCTGCTGAGCACCGGAGCTCAGTCCGATATCCGGTTTTGTTTTTTCAGGTTTTGTAGATGTTGATTATACCTGTGATGGTGGAGCATGGGATGGGGATTACGAAGAGTGATCCTAACTGGATAGTTCACACCGATTATTACTTTTATAGTTATTTATATTGAAACTTGTAGTTTCCTTTGATATATAATAACTTAAAAATAATTTCATTTTTAGAATTACGCTTCCGCTAATTCTCTTATTACTATTTATGGGCTTTGAATAATGAACTCCTTTATTTAGTAAATCTCTGACTGCGGCTTTGGTGCTTCATTTTCCAATGGGGCACTGCCATGTCATCATTCCGGAAACGGGGTGTGACATCAACAAAGTCCATGAATGTGGTAATGCATTCTCCGTGTAGAAAAACCTTGAAGGTAGATCATCTATGAAGGAAAATATAGGGTGAGTAAGCTTGAAATGTTCTCTCAAAAGTTGGAGAAATGTGAACGTTTAAGAACATCATTGTAATTTACGCATGTTAAAATTACTTTGTTCTTGTTAACACTATTAGCACTTTTAACACATGTTATATATGTGTATATGCATAATTATAGGAATTAGATTTATTCTAGGAATTAGATTGATCTTTATTGAACCTTTCATTTATTTACTTTCCTTCGGTTTTCCTTCGAATTAGATTGATCTCTATATATATATATATATATAATACTTGTTCTATATGAAATACAACTTGAGTATTCACAATTTCTAATTACTTTGTTACATGGTTTTGAGTCTCGTTTAGGATCTCTACTTTGGGGTGAGAGTTATTCGACACTGAGATTTCAATACTCAGATCGGCATTGAGATTTCGGCGGTGACTAGGGATCGAGATTTTGGCAGTGACTTTCTCGACAACTTAGGAGCACATATACGTGCTCGATTTGGAATTTCGAAACATATTTGATTTTTCATTCTATTCCATTTTTTGTTATCTTTTGTTGCTATTGCCAATTCAGGTAATCTAAATACATGTCTCATTTCTTCATCCTCCAAATTTGTCATTGATTCTGGTGCAACAGACCATATGTCGGGTAATCCGAACTCTTTCACCACATAACAACCTCACACCCCATCAAATGTAACCCTAGCTGATGGTTCTCCATCTTGTGTAATTGGGTCTGACACAGTTAACTTAACTCCTGAGCTTTCACTCTCTAATGTCTTACATTTGCCAAATTTTTCTTTCAATTTGTTGTCTCTTAGCCAAATCACTCGAACTCTTAACTGTTGTGTCTCATTTTTTTCCTAATCATTGCTTATTTAAGGATCTTATGACGAAGAAGATTATTGGTAAAGGATATGTGTCAGGAGGGCTCTACATACTTGACAAATCAGCACGTCAATCTCTTACTTGTTCCAGTGTTTCCTCTGCTTTCAAAGCACATTCCCGGCTGGGCCACCTATCTCTCCCTTTGCTCAAGAAACTTTGCCCCGAGTATTCTAAGGTCTCAATTTTAGATTGTGAGTCATGTCCATTTGCTAAACATCGTCGTCTTAGTTCTAGTCTTAGAGTCCATAGACGAGCTGATTCTTCGTTGAGTTAGTTCACTTTGATGTTTGGGGTCCTTGTCTCATCCCATCCAAACATGGTTTCAGATATTTTGTTACCTTTGTTGATGACTATTCTCGTATGACTTAGTTATTTTTGATGAAAAATCGTTCTGATTTGTTCTCTATATTTTGTGCCTTTTATGCTGAAATTAAAACTCAATTCAATGTCTCTATTCGTACATTAATGAGTGATATGCAAAAGAATATTTGTCAGCAGCATTTCAAACCTTTATGACACAAAATAGCATTATTCACCAAACTTCGTGTGATTATACACCATCTAAAAATGGGGTAGCAGAACGCAAAAATAGGCATCTTCTTGAGACTGGAAGAGCCCTTTTGTTTCAGATGAATGTTCCTACATCTTTTTGGGCTGATGCAGTGTCAACATGATGTTTTCTAATTAATCGTATGCCTTCATCAGTTCTTCAGGGTGAGGCTCCTTTTCATACTCTTTTACCGACCAAGTCAATATATCTTATTGTCCCTAAATCTTTGAGATTATTTGCTTTGTACGAGATGTTCGTCCCTTTGTCACTAAATTAGCCCCCAAGTCCTTAAAGTGCGTCTTCCTAGGATACTCTCGTCATCAAAAAGGGTATATGTGTTATTGCCCAAGTTTTGACAAATACATGGTCTGCAGAGATGTTACATTTCTAGAAGACACAAATTTCTTTTTTTCTTCCATTTCAACTTGTAAGTGGGAGAATGATGATTTGTTAGTTTATACCAGTACTCCTATTCAGTTAGTATCTGAACCCGGACCTGACTGTGAATCTGAATCTGACCCTGACATTGTCTATCTTCCCACATCCATACCTGAACCAACTCCCGTTGTTGAGTCGACCACAGTTACTTCCCCACCTCCCTCTCAAAGTCTACTCTAGACGTCCACATCCTCCCTCCAAACATCCGGCGCCAACTACTTCGTCATCTTATCCTGTATCAACTGATGATCTTCCTATTGCACAACACAAATGTAAACGCCAATGCACTTATCCTATTTCCACTTTTGTATCTTATGATCATTTGTCACACTCTGCGTGTTTCTTTATCGCTTCCATTAATTCTATGACTATCCCTAAATATGTCTATGAAGCTTTATGTCATCCTGGTTGGCGTCGTGCAGTGATAGAGGAAATGGATGTTTTAAATGATAATGGTACTTGGGAGTTAACAGACTTACCTGCAGGGAAGAAAGCTATTGGATGCAAATGGGTATTTATAGTGAAAACTAATCCAAATAGATCCATTTCGCGGTTGAAAGCTCGCCTTGTTGCTAAGGGATATGCTCAGATATACAAAGTTAATTACTCAAATACTTTTTCTCCTGTTGCAAAACTAACCTCTGTTCGACTATTTATTTCTTTGGCAGCTACATATGATTGGCCATTACATCAGTTAGACATTAAGAATGCTTTTCTTTATGGTGATCTTCGAGAAGAGGTATATATGGAGCAACCACCTGGGTTTGTTGCTCAGGGGGAGCATGGAAAAATGAAAAGGAAAGTTTGCTATCTTCGGAAATCTCTGTATGGTCTAAAACAAAGTCTGCGGGCTTGGTTTGGAAAATTTAGTCAGGCGATTAAGGTGTTTGGTATGTTGAAGAGAAAATCTGATCACACGGTGTTCTACAAAAAGTGTAGTGTTGGTATCATCCTCTTAGTTGTCTTTGTAGATGATATTATCATAACAGGGAGTGACAGTGTGGGCATATCATCTCTTAAGTCTTTCCTTCAGACCCTAGTTTCAAACGAAGGATTTAGGAATGTTGAAGTACTTATTGGGTGTTGAAGTGATGAGGAGTAAACAAGGTATATTCTTGTCTCAAAGGAAATATGTGCTTGATTTGTTGACAGAGACGGGGAAATTGGGAGCAAAATCATGCATCGCTCCAATGCTTCCCAATTCTCAACTCACGAAAGATGGGGAATTATTTGATGATCCTGAAAAATATCGAAGACTGGTTGGGAAATTAAACTATCTTACATTGACTCGTCCAGATATTGCTTACTCGATTAGTATTGTAAGTCGATTCTTATCTTCTCCAACAGTCCATCATTGGGCTGCTTTGGAATATATCTTATGTTACTTGAAAGGAGCACCTGGACGAGGTATATTATATAAAAATCACAACCACTCTCGTATCAAGTGCTTTTCTGATTCTGACTGGGCAGGCTGTAAGATGACTAGAAGATCCACGACGGGTTATTGTGTCTTTGTGGGAGGGAATTTGGTTTCATGGAAGAGTAAGAAACAACACGTTGAGTTAGATTGTCATTTTGTACGTGACAAAATTGAAGATGGTTTTATTTCTACTGGCTATGTGAAGACTGGAGAATAATTGGGTGACCATCTCACAAAGGCTTTGAATGGAGTTAGAGTCAATTATCTTTGTAGCAAGTTGTTAGATTATCATTTTGTACGTGACAAAATTGAAGATGGCTTTATTTCTACTGGCTATGTGAAGACTGGAGAACAATTGGGTGACCTTCTCACAAAGGCTTTGAAGGGAGTTAGAGTCAATTATCTTTGTAGCAAATTGGGCATGATCAACTTTTATGCTCCACCTTGAGGGGGAGTGTTAACACTATTAGCACATTTAACAAATGTTGTATAGGTGTATATGCATAATTATAGGAATTAGATTGATTCTAGAAATTAGATTTTGATCTTTATTGATCCTTTCATTTATTTACTTTCCTATTCGGTTTTCTTAGGAGTGTATATATATGTAAAACTTGTTCTATATGAAATACAACTTGAGTATTCACAATTCCTAATTACTTTGTTATATTAAGATCCGAATAACTTATAAGCTCATGGGTTAACACATCTCCATGCCAATTGGTTTTGAGAGGATATGGAGGCCCATGAGCTAATTTTCACATGGTATCAGAGCAGACCCTTAGGCGGGATGTGTGGGCTCTTTGTCCCTGTTTGGCCCAAGTAGGGCTCCGGGCCTTGAATTTGACTCCCACCTCGATGTGAATGGAGTGTTGAAATTTAAAGTCCCCACATCGAATGCTTAAGGAAGATCCGAAAAACTTATAAGTTCATGGGTTAACACCTCTCCTTGCCAATTAGTTTTGAGAGGATATAGAGACCCATTAGCTAATTTTCACAGTTCTTAAATCCTAATCAAATAAAATATGCCCATTCAAATTTTAAAGTATTGGTTAGTCTGTACTTTAGCAGAACTTAGCTTTTGAAAACATAACCAAAATGTTTATGTTCTTTAGCTTCTGGAAATTGTCAACATTCAGACAAAGAAGAACAAATAAAGTCCTACGAAATCATTCAATTGAACAATATCCTATACTTTCTACATTATTCACATTGTGAAGACGACTTTTGAGAGTTGAGAAATAATCAAACATCTCAAATTTAGGGTGCCTAAAAAGTTTTTGTTAATCAATTTTGTACAAAATATCAACAGCATAATTGAATAAGAGAAAGGGGTAGAAGACCTAAATCTACTTCAGAAACTCATATTTCAACACTCTCCTCACATCGAGGTCGAAGTCATTTCAAACCTGCAACCCTTCTTGGCCATGTGGGGACAATTCAATATCCATCGCCCATCACGGGTCGTATGGGAACAATTAGTGTCCACTTGAGCATTATGATCTCACACATCTCGTCTAAGGGCCCACTCTGATACCATGTAAAAATTAATCTATGAAGCTCCATGTCCAGTCAAAACCAAACGACAATGAGATATGTTAACCCATGAGCTTATTAGTGCTTTGGATATTACTTAAATACTCAATGTGGGACTTCATATTTCGACAGAAATTTATATTTTTCATAAATATTTTTTTTTGGAATAAGTTAATAAAACTAAATCTCTAGAAAGGAAACCCAATACTTTTTCTTTGTTTAGATCAACGTTTAATCCACGATGGCAGAAAAGACCAACACACGTCTACATGACCATTGACTCCCTTGCATAAATATTTATATTACCAAGTCCACATTTTCATACACAAGCATGCTCAAATGGCGCCTCAGCAGCACCTCCTCCTCCTCCTTCAATCCCTCTTGATCCTCTCCTCTCCTCTCCTTTCCGTCGTATTTTCCGACCTCGCAGCCGATACAACCTCCCTTCTCCGCCTACGTGAGGCCCTTCGCGGCCGAACCCTCAGATGGAACACGACTAGTCCAACCCCATGTCAATGGGAAGGTGTAACATGTGGACCAACTATAAACCGTGTGACCGCCATTCGCCTCCCCGGTGATGGGCTCTCCGGTCAGCTTCCGGAGAATACTATTGGAAATTTAACTCAACTCCGGGTTTTAAGTCTCCGGCACAACTCACTTTCCGGTCCAATTCCTTCTGACATTGGCTTATGCTTTGAGCTACAGAACATTAACTTGGAAAACAATCAATTTTCAGGTGATATTCCGGATGATCTTTTCATATTAAGCAATCTATCACGTTTAAATCTTGCTAATAATAGATTTTCGGGGCAGATTTCAACAAGTTTTAACAATTTTAGCCAATTAAGAACTTTGTACTTGCAAGAAAATCAATTTAATGGCTCAATACCTTCTCTAGATAGTCTCTCTGATCTCCAACAATTTAACGTTTCATTCAATAATTTAAGCGGTCTAATTCCTCAAAGATTGAATCAATTTCCTTCAAATTCCTTTCTTGGAAATCCATTATGTGGGGTACCTTTGGAACCATGTGTTCAATCTAATGGAGGAGGAGGAGGAGGAGGAGGAGGAGGAGGAGGAAGTAACCTTTCAGGTGGAGCCATAGCTGGAATCGTTATAGGATCCTTCTTTGGGCTAATTTTCTTACTATTAATTTTGTTCCTGTTATGGAGGAAATTTAAAAGGAAAGATCAATCCGGGCTAGTCGAGATGCCGCCTTTCCCATCTTCCCGGGTGAAGCCACCAGAGTTTGATTTCCGGAATTCGAATGGTTCTAGTAAAGGGTTGTCGAGTAGGACGAGCTCAAGGGAGAAGACGGAAATTAAGGAAGTTAGTAATGGAAATGGAAATGGGAATGGTGGATTAGTATTTCTTGGAGATAATATTCGGGGTTTCGGCTTGGAGGAACTATTGAGAGCTTCAGCAGAAGTGTTGGGGAAGGGTGTTTTGGGGACTACCTATAAAGCACATTTGGAAACAGGGGATAATGTGGTTGTAAAAAGATTGAGAAATGTTTGTGTTTCTGAAAAGGAGTTTAAAGAAAGAGTTGAGAAATTGGGGTCATTGAATCACAAGAATTTGGTTCCTCTTAGAGCTTATTTCTTTGGTAAAGATGAAAAACTTCTTGTTTTTGAGTCTTTTCCTTTTGGAAGCTTGCACTCCATTTTGCATGGTATGCCTTTCAGCTCTTCTTCTCTGTTTTTTCTCTGTTCTGCTTCTACTTGGACAATTTATTTGCATTTGAATTGATCATTTTTTGCACATTTGATGTTATCATAATCAAGATGAAAATAAAGGGACTTAATTTTTTTGTTTATAATGCTAAGTTTGACAAAGCTTTAGGAATTCTTTGTGATTCGTACTGAATTTTGTTTTTCTGATATTTTTTGTAGAGTACTTTTTACATATTTGTGTTTATTTTTATGTTTGCTTCTAGTGGGGGATTTTTTTTTACTCATTTCTTCCTAATGCAGAAGAAAAATTTTGTGCACTTGTCGACACTCTAAAAGTACAGAAATTCAAATATTTCGTAGAATAGGGTTCTTTATATTAGGAAAATAGCAATAACATAAAGAGTAAGATAATGCTAAGGAAGACTATCCTAACACTTTTAACTCGAAAACAATACTAGGAAAAATAAGTCATAGGTTAGAAACAAAGAAAAAAAATTAAAATTGCAAAATTAAGAGCAAAATAGTATGGATGAGATGTTTGTAGTTCTTGAGTTAGACAGAAAGCATATGCAGCAGAGGGAGAACTATACAATGAAGGGAACATATGAGAGCTAAAATAAGAAAGTCTTATTGAGATTAAAAAATCATAAAATATGAAAAATTATTTGACAAGTCATAAGCACGGAGAAATTGTACGAGATTAAATGAATAAAAAAAATGTATCCAGTTTAATATTCTTGATTAATTTTTTTTTTTGGAGAAGAACAAAGACTAACCTATTTCCCCTTTGTTGCATCAACTATTGAAATTACAGGACCAGACAGAACATCTTTGACTTGGATTATAAGGTGCAGAATTGCTCTAGGAACTGCCACTGCTCTACAATATCTTCAATCCCATGGATCAAACATCATCCATGGCAACATTAAATCATCAAACATCCTTCTAAATCAATACTATGATCCTTGTCTTTCCGAATACAGCATTGCCGATCTTGTTTCTTCCATCACCCCCGCTTCCTACCTCTTAGGCTATCGCGCTCCTGAACTGGTAGATTCCCGCAATGCCACCCAAAAAGCCGATGTTTATAGTTTTGGCGTCCTTCTTTTGGAACTACTAACTGGTAAGGGAACCTAAAACTGCTCTCGATGAAGATGCAATTGATCTTCCCAAATTGGTTAAATCAGCGTTTCAAGAAAGACGTACTATTGAAGTGTTTGATGCTGAGCTAGTCAGACATCATCGGAACTACGAAGAACAAATGGTTCAACTCTTACAACTCGCGATTTCGTGTACGTTTCATGTACCAGAAAAACGGCCTTTGATTAGCAATGTTACTAGACGAATCAGAGATATATGTGGACTTCAAGAAGGTTCTGATTAAAATGGAATCGGCTGAGTTGAAATTCATTTTCATATCAAGCTTTAGGAATTTTATAATTTTAGTTCTAACTATACTTTAGGGAGTTCATTATGTTTAGGTTCGAATTTATTTTGGCACCCTGATTATTTCAAGCTTCAAGATATGAATTCGTATATCCTGTTTCGGACGAAGTATACATGTAGCAGAAGATCATTTATATTCTGTTTGTATATATGCTAACACTCTTGCTAGGAGATGTCTTTCTTCTTCTTCTTTTTAATTTTATTTATTAGGGAAGGAACAATCTATTTTTTTTTAAAAAAAAAGTATTTAAAAATTGATGAGTGAATTTGAATTTATGACATATACATTATGCAATCTTAACTTTAAACACTGCACCAATGAAACATATTTTAATTTATCTTTTTCAGTTCTTATTAAATTTGTGGAGTATTTTGATATGGACCAGGGTTAGGGGTAGAGCCTTGGTCCACTTGGTTGAGATTCGGCCACGTCGCCCCTCCCTTTAAAAAAGAAAAAAAAAAATTATCTCTCAGTCACAGTTAAAATACAAAAAAGATATCCTGACATGGGCACAGTTAAAAGTATAAAAATTGTACAAATTTGTCACATTACTCTAAAATGAGGAGAGATATATTTTTTTACTTTTAACTGTGTCTATATCAGAACTATTTTCTTTTGTATTTTAATTGTGACAGAGAAAAAAAATTAAAAGATAGAGGGCGACGTGCCGAATCTGGTCCATATCAAAAATTTCCTAAATTTGTAATACACGTCGGACATGGACATGGTTAGAAGAAGTCCAACCTTCCCGGATTTCCTAGACGCGCCAAAGAATAATTAATACAGAGGTGACCATTCACAAAGTCAACCTACTCCCACAGCTTCATAATATAAAGTATTTTAGATAATTTAGTACCACCTCCATTCCTTAATACTTAATTGTTCACAAATTATTTATTCACTTTATATTTTGAACAGAAATTAATGTTTCATCAAATTGTATAATATAATATAATAAAATATTAAACATGACCCTATTTACTGTTGCTTCAAATTTAATTCTACATTCTTCTCTCTCTACTTTTCTCTCAGATTAAAAAGAAAATGTTGAAAAATAATTTGGGACGGAGGGAATATAAGACTTTCATTATATATTTCAAAAATCAAGATGTTTTTTTTATCAAAATATCAATATTACTCTCTTAAATAAAACTAGTAGTATACAAGTTATATTTAAGAGAATAATATTTGTATTTTATCTAAAAAAGTATCTTATTTTTTGTTTCCTTAATTATCTCTACATTTAATGAAAATTTTATATTAAAAAATGGAGAGAATATTGATTAAAAATTACAGACAATTTATATTTTCTACTATAATCTTTTACAAAATAAAATTTACTAGTATTTATTTATCATTTTTCATGAACGGTTAGCCAACAACAAACTTTAAGTTTAGGCCCCAATGTTGGGATGTTGCCTCCGTCATAGGGATGGCAATGGGGACGGGTGAATTGGAGATCCGGATCGGTCCAATCGGGGATGGGGTTGAGAATGAATTTGGCTCTGTCGGAGGGGGTTGGGATGAAATAATATCCTTGCCCCCATCCCGATCCGGCCCGCCTCTTATGACCCGTCTAAAATACTAAATAGAAAGAGCATAAATACCTAAAAAATAAAATGGACATCTAGTTTGGAGAAGATCGCGTGAATCAAATTCTTTCCAGGACATCTATATCATTTTTTTCAAGGTTTTATTTGGGAATTTTTGTTAAAAATTAACTATTTTTTTCTAGTCGAGGTTGAGCCTCCACTGGGACGAAAGTGTGAATTTGGAAAAAAAATTCCCCGCTTTTTCCCAGTTGGAGGTGGGCCTCCACCTGAACAGGAGATGGGATGCCATCCATCCCCAATAATGGAGCTGGACCAGGAATGGAGATACGATGAAAGAGGTGGGACTGAAACTGGAAGATAATGATATCCACCCCCACCCGGCCCCATTGCCATCCTACTCCGTCATTGTATATGCTATTACTCTTGCTATGAGAAGTCTTTAATCTTAATAACAACCTATCTTTCTCAATTGTATGTGTTTTAGAAGTCCAACCTTCACGAATCTTCCTTGACGTGTAATACATAGAGGATTATTCCCAAAAACTTGGTCTTAAGCTTCAAGTCTGTAAGATATTTATAATAAGATAAACTTACAACCACTATTTTAGAATACAAGAAATTCTAGGCAGTTTAATATATATTAAAGAAATAAGAGACATTTCGATTCTGAGGAAACTCTTCTACCAGATATTTCCTTCATTCCTAAATATAAAACTTTCATTGCATATTGCAAAAATTAAGAAAACGAAAATTAAAATATTTTTGTAATTAAAATATCAATATTACTCTCTTAAATATGACTTGTATACCACTAATTTATTTAAGAGATTATTGATATTTTGATGACAAAAACATCTTAATTTTTACTGTTTTAGTTTCCGTAACATTTAATAAAAGTTTTATATTTAGAAATGGAGGTAGTACCTTGTTTAGCTTTATCTGCGAATACGATGCTGTCACAAGTCATCTGGTGGGAACAGGGCCGGCCCGAGCCCATATGGAGGTGGTGCAACCGCATAGAGGGGTCCCCAAAATTTTCAAGTATAACCTCTTTATATGTTAAGCCCAGCCCAAATATAGATATTGATACTGTTATTGACGATTTTGCCTCCACCAATGCTCGAAGAAAGCATATTTTGTAGTTTTATAATGTTATATTTCGTTTACTTTAAAAATTGTAACAAGTTGAAAATGTTAATATTCATACGAAAGGTCCCACCATGGGAAATACTGGTAAATGGATGTTATAGATTGCATTTTTAAAATGTTAATCTTAGCAAAGACATTCATGTGGAGAAACCTCTTATATCTATTGCATATAAAGTGTTCTAGTTTTCTGTTGGATGAGATATCCAATATCCAATACATATAAAGTGGAAGAAAATAATTAAGTGAAAGAAAGTAATTGAATATCAAAGAGAAAAAATATTAGTGAAACAGAAGGATGATGAAAATGGATGCTATAATTAATGGTAATAGGAAGCATATAATCTAATTCATTAAAAACCCACCAAAATGAATATAATCTGATATATTAACAAACAGGGTCGTGTGAATGGAACAAGGGGTCTGAGTGATGCGGGACCATCTAGAGGGCTGCCTCATAAAAGGCATCCCTTATCCAACATCATAGGACCAATGACTAGATCAAGAGCTAAGCAAGTTAATCAACAAATGTCTACATTGATCCGAGAGATAAAGCACAAAGAAGAGTCAAAGCTACATCTAGAAGATGAAGTTCAACTCCAACTGATAACTCTTGAAGGCATTCAAATCGGCCCAAATAAGCAAAGTGGCTAAAAAGGGCATTTTGGACTTTTTACACATTAAAGTCTATTCTAGCCTATTCTAGACTATTCTAGACTATTCTAGACTTTAATTATTTTTAGTATTGTTATTTTAGTATTTCAGCCGTGTATAGCAAGTAGTTGCTATAATAAAGGACATGTTGTCCATGTGTGTGTTAGTTAGTTATTAAGAGTCCTAATGCAACTAGGACTCTTCATTATTTTGGTAGTTATTCTGTTTTATGCCGCCAAGATAATAGGCACATGTCCCTATTATCTTGTTTAGGTAGTTACTTGATAGCAAGTTGTTATTCAAGAGTCCTAATTCTTCAAGGACTCTTATTTCCCTTTCCTAGTTTGAGTTGGAACCGAATTTCCTTCTACTTAAAGGGAATTTCGGCCACCTCTTTTACTTAGATTTGATATATTGATAATTTGATTAAGGTTATTCCTTAGATACTTGTTTATGAATTTCCAGTAGAACTTCATATTCTTTTGAGTTACTGTATCAACTAGCTTGTTTCTCTAGTTGTGGTGTTTCAGCCTCCATTGATACTTAACCTGCCCGGGGTTGTGTTAAGTGTATTCCCATAGAAACTAATTCGAGATAGAGAAAGATCTGCTTAAAAGCTGAACCTTGATATAAAAATCACGGTTTCGCATCAAGTGGTATCAGAGCAAAAGGTTGATCTCTATCTTGGTGTACCCTTACGCTTTTCATTAATTTTTTCTTGTTTGCTTGGAATAGACCGAGAAAGATAACAAAAAAGTTATTACTACCATACGCAAAAACCACCCGGAAGTAAAGAAATTGGCAGCCGGGTTATCCTAGACACGGATCAAACAAAAAGCAAACTTCCTTGTCCGCTTGGATACAAAGGAATTGGCTCTTGTTCCCTCTTGTTCTTGAATTAGTCGCCATCAAACTCATCAAATCAAGGTAATATCTTCCTGACACGGAGTTCTTGATAAAGGCGGCCAAGAAAAGGGTAAGTCTAAAGGTATAAGGTAAAGAAAGAAATCAAGAAAACAAGGTTTTCAAGATTTTAAATTTTCGGTTACTGTTCACAGCACTATTCATCCGAAATTTCAAAGTCTATTTTCAAGAAATCAAGAAGCGTAAAGGTTACATCTTTTTAAAGATTACTCTTTTTCTTTCTTACCTTTTTATTAGATCAAGAAAGTACTTCTTGAAATATTTTTTCAGCCTTCCATCCTTATAACCATTCAATCATTCAAAGTTGGAAGTTCTTGACAAGTATTTTGAGGGATATTGAGAGAATACAAAATCTGATTACTATTCACAGATTACTATTCACGGATTACTATTCTCAGATCGCTATTCACAGACTACTATTCACATATTACTATTCCCAGATTTTGTGAAAAGATCCAATCTTTAATATCTTTTTCTACTAACGATTTTTGTGTGAATTTTTTCTTTGCAAAGATAATGTCTTTTAATGAGGTACTTCGGAGCAAGGTGCCATGGAGAGCGACAAACTTTTCAAAGAATCAATGCAACAAACCATAAAGTCTTTGATGCAATCCGTCAATGAACTTAAAATGGAGTTTCGGGAATTCAAGAGTAATTCCGAAAAAGGCAAAGAGGCAGCAAAAGATGATCAAGAAGATCAAGATTCTCAAGAATCTTTTGATCAACATCCAAAGGACAATTTTCGGCACCAAAGGGAATTTCAACCGAGACCAATCCCAAGGATGGTAGACAATTATGCCTATGAACCAAGGCCAAATCAGCAATATCCAAGGTATGAGCCGAGGCCTTTTGTTCATGAACAAGAGTTTATGCCGAGAGCAAATCAAAGAGGGGATGATCCTTTGAATTTTGAGCCGAGACCCAATCTACAAAACCAAAGGTATGATCCGAGACACAATGTTCAAGATCTCATGTATGATAATAATCTTGGTGCTATTAAGACCAAGATCCCTCCTTTCTTAGGTACTAATGACCCTCAATTATTTTTAGATTGGACACGAAAAGTTAACCATATTTTTTATGTTCATAATTATTCCGAAGAGAAAAAGGTCAAATTAGCAGCCATGGAATTTGGAGAATATGCATCCATTTGGTGGGATAAGGAGAACCATGAACGGAGAAGATCGGGACAAAGACCAATTGATTCATGGGAAGATATGAAAGCGGTCATGTCACGACGATTTGTACCTCAAAGTTTTAATCGAGATTTGTACAATCAACTTCAAAGATTGAGGCAAGGGACAAAGTCCGTTGATGAATACTACAAGGAGATGGAGATGGCCATGTTAAGATCAAACATCCGGGAAGATAATGAAGCTACTTTGGCGCGTTTCTTGGCTGGTCTAAATGACAAAATTAGACCCAAGGTAGAACGTGCTAACCTTACTGATCTTATTGATGTGGTTTATTTTGCTGAACAAGTTGAGAGGCAGCAAAAAGAGAAGAGTTCAAGGACTTATTCGGCCAATTTCCAATCTTGGAAACGGCCAAATCAGTCCCTAAACAATTCTACTATTTTGCCGAGCCCAAATAATGCTAAGGGCAGTTTGGGGAGTACAAAAGTAGCCACGGCATCTTTTGGGGCAGCAAGGACATCAAACACTTCAAAACCGACCGATTTGAGGGCTAAATCAACAACAAATGATCGGGAATGTTTTAAGTGTCACGGCAAAGGACATTTTGCTCGGGATTGTCCTAATAAAAAGCACCATGATCATGATGGATGATGGATCGTGGGTTAGTGAAGATGAGGAAATAACCGAAGAAGCAATTTTGGAGGAAGAAGCCGAGGAGACTCGACCGGATAATGGTAACAATTATCTTTTGGTAAATATGCAACTTTTACATTCTCAACCTTTAGATAATTTGCATCAACAAAGGAACAATCTATTTCAAACTAAATGCACAATTCAAGGAAAGATTTGTTTACTTATCATTGATAGCGGTAGTTGTACTAACGTTTGTTCTTTTGAGATGGTTACGGCTTTAGATTTACTTTTGAAAGCACATCCAACGCCCTATAAGCTTTCTTGGTTAAATGATAGCGGAGAGATTAAAGTTGACAAACAAGTGGAACTAAATTTCAGCATTGGCAACTATAAAGATTCGGTCACTTGTGATGTGGTCCCGATGACCGCAAGTCACATCATTTTGGGAAGACCTTGGCAATATGATAGAGATGTAGATCATATGGGTAAAAGGAATGTTTATGCGGTGACAAGGGATAAAGTTCGCTATAATTTACATCCTATGTCACCCATTGAAGTTTGTGAGATGCAACAAAGGTTGGCCGAAGGTAGAGAGAAAAGAAGACAAGAGCGGGAGTTGATCAAATCACATATCCCTGCCCAAAAGGCCAAAACCGAGGTAAAAATGGCTGAAAAAGCCGAGAGTTTAACAAACAAAAAGGTATACTCGCAAAAAGAAAAGAAAGATTGCTTATTTGTCAATTTTGCAAAGGTAGAAAGGGCTTTACGTGCAAATAAACCCCTTGTTTTACTTGCTTTTAGAGAAACCGAGAGGTTATCTCTTCTTAACACTTTGAATTTTGATGATTTAACTTCTTCTCTTCCTAGTGTTTGTATTGATGTTTTGAAAGAATTCAAGGAACTTTTTCCAAAGGAGTTGCCGAGAGGTCTACCTCCAATCCGAGGCATCGAACATCAAATCGACTTCATTCCGGGATCAAATCTTCCAAATAGGGCAGCCTATAGAGCCAATCCAGATGAGACCCGAGAAATACAAAGGCAAGTCGATTTACTCTTAGAAAAAGAGCAGGTACGCGAATCTTTAAGTCCTTGTGCTAGTCCGGTTATTTTGGTACCTAAAAGAGAAGGAACTTTCAGATTATGTACGGATTGTCGCGATATTAATAAGATAACTATTAAATATAGACATCATATACCTCGCTTAGATGATATGCTAGATGAGTTAAGTGGCACTGTTTTCTTTTCTAAAATTGATTTAACTCAAGGCTATCACCAAATTAGAATGAAAGAAGGTGATGAATGGAAAACTGCTTTTAAGACTAAATATGGATTATATGAATGGATTGTAATGCCTTTTGGTCTAAGTAATGCACCTAGTACTTTCATGCGATTAATGAACTACATATTCCGTCATTGTTTTGGTAAATTTGTTGTAGTTTATTTTGATGACATTCTTGTTTATAGTAAAACCTTAGAAGAGCATGTTCAACATCTTAAGGCTGTTTTTACTATATAAAGAGAGCAAACATTATATGCCAAGTTAGAAAAATGCGTTTTTTGCACTAATTCTATTAACTTTCTTGGATATATTGTTAGTTCAAGTGGTATTAAGGTTGATCCGGCCAAAATTGAATCCATTATATCCTATCCTGGCCGAGACCAACATCAGCTACGCAAGTCCGTTCATTCTATGGTCTAGCAAGCTTTTATAGGCGATTTGTTCGTGATTTTAGCTCAATAGCCGCACCATTGAATGAAGTCGTGAAGAAAGATGTATCCTTTTTTTGGGATAAGCCGCAAGAAGAGAGCTTCATTAAGCTTAAGCAATTACTTACTTCTTCCCCTATTCTATCTTTACCACAATTTAATCTAACTTTTGAAGTTGAATGTGATGCTTCAGGTATAGGTATTGGGGCTGTTTTACAACAACAAGGCAAACCTTTGGCATATTTTAGTGAGAAATTAAGTGGCGCTTCACTTAATTATCCTACATATGATAAAAGAGTTGTACGCTATTGTGCGAGCTTTGGAAACATGGCAGCATTACTTGATTGCAAAAGAGTTTGTAATCCACACGGATCATGAATCAATCAAGTATCTCAAAGGGCAAAGTAAACTTAACAAGAGACACGCAAGGTGGGTTTCTTTTATTGATACCTTTCCTTATGTCATCAAATACAAAAAAGGTAAGGAAAACGTTGTTGCAGATGCTCTATCTAGAAGGTACACTTTACTTTCTATTTTGCAAACTAAATTACTTGGTTTTGAACATTTGAAAGCATTGTACAAAGATGATAACGATTTTTCTGATTTATACTTAGCTTGCCATGTTTCGGCTAAAAAGGATTTTTGTATATTTGAAGATTTCTTGTTTAAAGGCAATAGATTATGTGTACCATCTTGTTCTATGAGAGAATTAATGGTAAGAGAGGCACATAGTGGCGGCTTAATGGGACATTTTGGTGTTGTTAAAACATTAGATATTTTCCAAGAACACTTTTATTGGCCTAAAATGAAAAAGGATGTTATGAGAATTTGTGATATTTGTTTTAAATGCAAACAGGCAAAAAGCACATCCAAGGCTCGCGGATTGCTTATGCCTTTACCAATTCCATCTTCACCATGGATAGATCTTTCCATGGACTTTATTCTTGGTTTACCAACATCTAGAAGAGGTAATGATAGTATAATGGTTATTGTTGATAGATTTTTTAAAATGGCTCATTTTATACCTTGTAGGAAAACAAATGATGCAAGCCATGTTTCGGATCTATTCTTCAAAGAAGTCATTCGATTGCATGGTATTCCAAAAACAATCGTAAGTGATCGGGACGTAAAGTTCCTAAGTTATTTTTGGAAAACATTATGGAGTAAATTGGGGACTAAATTGCTATTTTCTACTTCAAGTCACCCCCAAACCGATGGACAAACCGAGGTAACCAATCGAACTCTAGGGGTTTTACTTAGGGCACTTATTCAAAAGAATTTAAAAAGGTGGGAAGAATGTTTACCTATTGCTGAATTTGCATATAATCGTACTTTACATTCAACTACTAATAATTCACCTTTTGAAGTTGTTTACGG
Organism: Vinca minor; assembly: GCA_026122235.1. Taxonomy (NCBI): domain Eukaryota; kingdom Viridiplantae; phylum Streptophyta; class Magnoliopsida; order Gentianales; family Apocynaceae; genus Vinca; species Vinca minor. The sequence continues at coordinate 2,395,931 of JAOCZM010000111.1, read as the reverse complement.
TTTTAACCCCCTAACCCCTTTAGATCTAAACCCTCTTCCTATTGATGAGTACTATAATATAGAAGGTGATTCAAGGGCTGATTTTGTTCAAAGACTCCATCTTGAAGTTGCCGCCAATATCAAAAGGAAGAATGAGCGAATTGCCATACAAACCAACAAAGGCCGCAAGCCAATTACATTTGAACCGGGTGATTGGGTTTGGATACATTTTAGGAAGGAGAGATTTCCTAAAGAGAGGAAAAGTAAACTCCATCCCGTGGAGATGGACCATTTCAAGTTGTGTCCAAGATTAATGACAACGCATACAAAATCAACTTGGAAGGTAAGTATGGAGTACATTCCACTTTTAATGTTACTGATTTATCTCCTTTTGAATTCGATTCAGATGATGTTGATCACGATGATGATTCGAGGTCGAATCCTTTTCAAGAAGGAGGGGATGATGCGGGACCATCTAGAGGGCTGCCTCATAAAAGGCATCCCTTATCCAACATCATAGGACCAATGACTAGATCAAGAGCTAAGCAAGTTAATCAACAAATGTCTACATTGATCCGAGAGCTAAAGCACAAAGAAGAGTCAAAGCTACATCTAGAAGATGAAGTTCAACTCCAACTGATAACTCTTGAAGGCATTAAAATCGGCCCAAATAAGCAAAGTGGCTAAAAAGGGCATTTTGGACTTTTTACACATTAAAGTCTATTCTAGCCTATTCTAGACTATTCTAGACTTTAATTATTTTTAGTATTGTTATTTTATTATTTCAGCCGTGTATAGCAAGTAGTTGCTATAATAAAGAACATGTTGTCCATTTGTTAGTTAGTTAGTTATTAAGAGTCCTAATGCAACTAGGACTCTTCATTATTTTGGTAGTTATTCTATTTTATGCCGCCAAGATAATAGGCACATGTCCCTATTATCTTGTTTAGGTAGTTACTTGATAGCAAGTTGTTATTCAAGAGTCCTAATTCTTCAAGGACTCTTATTTCCCTTTCCTAGTTTGAGTTGGAACCGAATTTCCTTCTACTTAAAGGGAATTTCGGCCACCTATTTTACTTAGACTTGATATATTGATAATTTGATTAAGGTTATTCCTTAGATACTTGTTTATGAATTTCCGGTAGAACTTCATATTCTTTTGAGTTACTGTCTTGTTTCTCTAGTTGTGGTGTTTCAGCCTCCATTGATACTTAACCTGCCCGGGGTTGTGTTAAGTGTATTCCCATAGAAACTAATTCGAGATAGAGAAAGATCTGCTTAAAAGCCGAACCTTGATATAAAAATCACGGTTTCGCATCACTGAGGCAAAATTTTATGGGAAGCTTATATTGAAAAAATATTTTTGAAAAGTTTAACGAATTTTTTTATTTTCGACTACAAAATTACTTATTAAAATTTTATATTCAATATCACGTTCTAATAAATTATTTTAAATAGATAATATATCTAATTCAAGGTTTAGAGGGAAATGAGCGGGATTAATTATATGGGACCTCTATTTTTTTTAAAGTGAAGTTTCAGTAAAATAAAATAAAATAAAATTGGGGTCTTTATTTTGTGGGGGTATGAGGCATTACCTAAGTTGCCTTATGGATGACACGGCTTTGTTAACAAACCAACCAAATCGTAACATTCTGCAAATTCCTGATAATTTAGTAGGAATAGATTTACAAAACAAATCACAGAGTTAAAAAAAAAAAAAACTTAATAGCACTTGCAAGAGTGATAGAGAGTAAGGTTGTCAAAATCGTAATTTTGACTCGAAACGGAAGGGGTCTCAAAAATCATAAAGACGAGGATCGTAGCACCGATCCGAAAAAACTATTAAAATAATATTTAATGATAAATTTAAACCAATAGAACTAAAAAGTTAAAATTAAAACACAAACTAACAAGTAATAAACTTAAAAAACAAACCAACAATTCATAAGATCTTTTAACCATATTTTCATGCTTCCACCCCGGATCGCTCCTATTCCCGACTGCTTTCTTTCAGAGATTTAATTGACCACCTCCAGCGCTAGAATCATTGCCTACACTTCCACTATCCGATATGGACGCTCTCAACATCTTATTTTTCCTTAGTTCTTATTAATCTTGCACCTATAACAATTATTAATAGTAAGATTTTATTATAGAATTTTTTTTACAGTAAAAACAATAACAAATTATTAAATCAGTAATTAGTAACTTCATGATTCACTAACTAATTAAATCACAAGCAAAAGAAAAAGTAGAGAAGGATTTCTCACATTAAAACAAATTTGTATTATGTTGTCGGGTCATAATCTAAAAAAAATAAAAATAAAATTGAAAAGAGACAATATTGGATCGTACGATCTTTTACGATCCAACTCTGATGCGATTTAACTCGATTTATACCCCTATAATCGTAAAATCGTACGATTTTACGATTCAACTCGCGATTTTGACAACCATGATAGAGAGAAACTTAATTTAGGGGTTAATGAGAGTAATAAAATATACATAAATTGCAATGATAATAAGACAATAAATAAAATTTGTAGGAGTTATTTTTTCCAATGAGCATATAAATAGACCTTGAATCTTAAAAATCATTTTGGCAACTGGAACAAAAGTCTCAATGAAATTCTCCCCTCGACCTGAGAGTAACATTTAGTCACCACGCGAGATTTAGGGCATTTGAGAAAATCATCAGCTCAAAACTTCAATTTATAGACCCAACGGTTAGAAACGCGCTTCTTTCCAGTAGGTAATGGAGCATAAACCCAAGTGTTGTTACTCTCAAAGACGTGTATTTCAGCGGCCATAGAGTCCCGCCACATAGAGGAACGAATTGCTTCTGCATAGCTGCGATGCTCGGTATAACGAGAAAGAGAAGCCAAGTAACATTTATGGGAAGCAAAAAAATTCTCATATGATAAATAATTATGCAGTGGATAGACCATACCTAAAGAAGCTGTTGGAGAAGAGTGAGCTGGGGGAACAACAGTGTTGCAAACATAATCGCAGAGGCGAACAGAGGGTTGAGTGTCTCTTGTGGACCGTCGAAGCGGGACATCCTGAGGAGAAAACCGAATTTAAAGTGGGTGTGCAAAATATCAGATGACTTTGGTGAATGGCTTGGAAAAGGGACTTGTTGGGATATTAGAAGAATTCAGGTGGTGAACATGGGAATATGATTAGGTGGGTTGGAATAATTATTGGATTTTGGATCAAGATGTGGGCCAACTGGAGTGACGGAGCTGCTAGGCCCAGGGGCGACCTGGAGAGAAGATTGGATGGGCTCAATGTGTGGGCCGACCTGGAGAGAAGATTGGATCTGCGATGGGGGCTGGTATAGGTCGCGGGTCCTCGGGGCTGGGATGGTGAGGTGGTCTGGGCCATTTCTGTGGGCTCGGGTGGGCTGGATGTATTTAATTTGCTTGGGCTGGTAAGATTTAATTCGGGCTGAGTTGAAATTGCAGCGGCTGGACTAGGATAATCTGGGCTAGGCAGGTTCTGGCAATGCTCCAAAGACTGGGCCGGCTCGACTGGCCCAGAACCGAAAAGTAAATCTGGCTGGACTGTTGCGGCTGGATTTTTTGAAGGATTGTCCAGTGGGGACTCTCCTGTAATTTTTTTGATGGTGGACGAAATAATTTTTGACAAATATGAAAACTGAAAAATATCCTCATAAAAGTGAATATTTCGGGGAGACAAATTTTTTCCTAGATTGAAGATCATAGACTGTCCAACCCTTTTGTCCCATTGGATATCCGATGAAAATACACTTCGTGGATTGCTTTGTGAATTTATCTCTTGTAGGATTTGTGTTATGTGCATAACAAAGGGATCCAAAAACCCGAAGATGACTAAAGTTTGGTGGTTTCCCAAATAGAATCTCAAATTTAAGACTTTACTAGGAGTGATTGACAAGATATCCTGCGATTAAAATGCACTCCCCAAAAACGAATTGGTAGATGAGCCTCAAAACGAAGGGTTCGTGCGACATTTAAAATGTGCCATTTTTTCCTTTCTACCCACTCGTTTTGTTGAGGAGTGTAGACACAAGATGTTTCGTGAAGGATTCCGGTTTGGGAAAAATAATCTCTAAGACCTAAAAATTCGGTTCCATTATCACTTCTCACTCATTTTATGACTCTTTTAAAGAGTTTGGAGACCATGTTGTGAAAATTAATTAAAACCTTTTTTGTGTTTCACTTTTTTCCTTAAGGAGATAAACCCAAACATACCTAGAGAAATCATCGATCAAACAGAAAAAATAATGTGCCCCCAGTTAAGGACAATGTTTGGTATTTTCCCCATAAATCACAATGCATTAATTCAAATGAACGCTTCGCCTTATTTTGACTAAGAGGAAAAGGTAATGTGGAATCTTTCGCAAGATGACAAACATCACAAGGTAGGGATTTATCGTTTGATGGTTTTTACAAAATAGGAATATGAGATAAAGCACTAAAAGATGGATGCCCGAGTCTTTGGTGCCACAACTTACAATTTTCCTCTGAACGGACAACCGCTATTACTCCGCCTTGGTGAGTCACGCCTTTAAGACGATAGATGCCCCCACTTAGCTCGCCTTTCCCAATTAGTGTCTTCCGGATTAGGTCCTGCACAACACAATACTCATCAAAGTAGGTGACACAACATTGTAATTCTCGTGTTAATTGAGAGATAGAAATCAAATTGAACGAGAATTGTGACATATAGAATACTTTAGGGAGACGAATATTGGGATTTTGAGCCACTGTACCATATATTAATTGATACCATGTAGGAAATGGATTTGGCCTAACTCAATCCCTCAAAAGGTACCTCAAGAGGGGGAGAATTGCTCAAGCCTTATATATTGCAAATATGCACACAAACTAGTCGATGTGGGATCTTTAACATAACCCTCACGGCCAGGGCTAGACATCTGGACCGTGAACAATAATAGAGGCGAACTAGGTGGCTCTGATACCATGTGAAAATTAGCTCATGGGCCTCCATATTCTCTCAAAACCAATTGACAATGAGAGGTATTAACCCATGAACTTATAAGTTATTTGACTTTTCCTTAAGTACTCGCCGTGAGACTTCATATTTCAACAGTTTGTCATCTCGGTAAAATGAGTGTATTTCTTTATTACCAACCAGAGAAGAATCCTTTCTTGTGAAACACTCCGTGTACATTTTAGGATAGCGGATGCGAGTAAAAAGTAATAATAATACATTTAAAAAAAAAATCAAAGACATTTATGAATATGTGATTCATTTTCTGTTTTCTAAAATTACGATGGCATGCTTTGAGGGGTATACCAATCGTCTCTCCCCGTACGTGTCCCTATTCATGTACCAAACCAATCAGAATTCATTATGTGAATATTTCTTTTAATTATATATATATATATTTATATATGACGAATTGTGAATGGTTGAGTAAATAAATGGAAATAGACACGGGAACAGACGATGTTTTTGCCGGATATACCAAATGAACCTTCACATGAATATTAATATCATAACATTTTAAACTTTATTGCACAAATTACTTTCCTTTTGGAAAAAGAATGAAATTGGAAGGGCATTACAAGGTTTGGGTTAAGATTATCGGTTAATTGTAATATGGACTGGTCCATTGATTATGGACCATGGTCCATATGAGAAATTACCTAAGATTATCTCACTGTAGAATGCAAGTATTAAACCACATTCATTTTTAAATGGATTGCGTGCAAATTAAAAAAGACCTAAAACTAAGAGTTCCGACGTATCAAAATAAAATCTTCATGCTTCCTCAGTGCCTTTCCTACCAATATTTTATGGGTAATTCATCCAATCTTGCTTGGGGTATATGTTCATATAACAAAGACTTCGTTCTAATTGTTTGAAAATTTACTATACTTGTCCTTAACAATCTCCCTTATAATTAATTTAGTGAAAACATTATTCTTTATTTTCTCAAGCAAGCATTATTAGAGAATATAATTTGTTATCTTAAAAAGACAACAAAAACGTTATGAAATGTGTCAAAATATTTTTTTAGTTCAACGGGAAATTTGAGAAAAAATTATATGTTACAGAAATTATTCTCTTTTTTAAAAAAAAAAAAAAAAAATTATTATATCGGGAGAAGGAGAGTCAAATTCAAGATATATCATTTCGATCCAGAAGTAGTTTCCGACTACGCTAACCTTCTTTGACGGCAAAAAATAATCTGTCCCCGTGTATGTTTTCATTCATGTATCCAACTAATCTCAATTTGCCATTTGTATATATAATTGGAAAAATATTTACATAGAGCTAATTCTGATTGGTTGGGTATAGGAATAAGAATTTACACGGGGACAGACGTTTTCACCCTTCTTCGACCATCATAGTTCTTTTCTTAAAAGGTTTGCAAAAATAGTAAATATTTAGCAAATTTATTTCATATTTATACTTTTCCTTTTGTATTTTATATATTAGTAGAAATAGGAAAGAACAATGTTTCCTAATAAAAAATATAAGACGTTTATGCAAAGTCACATATTTATCCTACATTGACGACTAAAGGGATATTCTTATTGAATTTACCATATTTAAAAGGAAGAACTTTTAGAAATATTGAAGTACATCATCCCACTCAACTATTTAAGAATAATCAGCAATAATTGACTGCACATAGATTTCATAAATAAATAAATAGTAAAAAGTATTAACCCAAGGTTCATTATTCAATTTCCCAAGGTTTCTGAAATATGTCATCTTCTAATTCCTGTACAATTAAAGTGCTTGGATTACCTATCTTATGTAGAATACTTCTCTTTACAGGTATTCTTTTTGTAATTCTTGTAATTGTTTCCAATAATCCTATTTGCTTTTCTTCAAATTTCTTTTCAATTTCTCCTTCAAAAACATCAAAATTCTCATCTTCCTCTAGAAATCATGATTCCCCTCTCAATCTTAGCCATCTTGCTTTTGGACTTCAAGGTTCCGAGCATACGTATCACCATAGAAAACACTACATTGAAGCATGGTGGAGACCGAATATCACACGGGGATACGTTTACTTGGACAAGGCTCCCACTGGTGACCTCCTCCCGTGGTCACCAAATTCGCCTTCTTATAGAGTAAACGATGATCTTAGCAAGTTGATTAAAGAAATTAGGCCAAGATCTCCATTGATGCCGCGAATGGTACATGGGATTCTGGAATTGTTTCGCGAAGAACACCAAGGACTAAGATGGTTAATCATGGGGGATGATGATACAATATTTTTTATTGATAATTTAATCGATGTTCTTTCAAAATATGATCATAAAAAATACTATTATATTGGTTATCCATCAGAAACCGTTATGTCCAATTTCTGGTTCAATTTTAACCAGGCCTTCGGTGGTGGAGGGATCATTCTTAGTTATCCATTGGCAAATGCTCTTGTGAGAGATATGGATCGTTGTCTCAAAACATATTCAAATCTTTCTGCTGACCTAATGACTATGGCTTGTTTGGCTGATATTGGAGTTAATCTCACCCCTCACAAAGGGATACATCAGGTTTTTTTCCTTCTAAATTTTACTACTATTATTTATGTCCCTCATTTTTCTGAATTAATAAATTTCATTTAACTCTCTTTTGATTGTCCTACTACTTCTCAATTTCTGAATTTATATTTGGTGATCAATGCTTGGAGATATCTTGAATTCACGATTTTTTTCTTCTTAAAGGAGGATCGATAGTGGTTCCCCACTTCTCCTCCAGCATGACTCGAACTCCCGACCTTCCGGTTGGAAGTGAAGCGTCTTACCATCTGAGCTGCGCTTCGTTGTCTTGAATTCACGATTTATCGATACACATTATCTCTCTCAATATTAAGTAATTATATTTAAAAAAAAAAATTAGTAATAATTGGCCGCAACTAATTTACTATGCATAATACTTACAAAGGTCATTTTAATTTTATATCTTTCAACAATTGTTTGTGCATCTCAAAGTACTTTGACATCGCTGTTTCAGTGTTTTCACACAATAGTTTGTGCATTTTTCATTTAGAATTTGCCGCGGCAGAGTATTTTCAATGATATATATGGAAATACTTGAGGGATATTTACAATAATAAAAAACTGATTTTTTTGGGTATTTCAATCAGTAAGAAATTAGTGTAAGGTAATTGTAGTCATTTTTTCATTTATTTTCAGTTATCCTAAAAGAAAATGCCGGGCATAGTTATATTCATCAGAGTGAACTTGTACACTTTGGCAACCCTTGATACAAGGATCCTATTATTATAAGGTAGGATAATTCTGATATGTAATAGGTCAATTGGACCTTACGATTCAGAATTGACTATATCACCACATCATGAAAACTTTTTGATGATGTGGTCGATTTTGAACCATAAGGTCCACATGAATCTCTTCCATATAAGAATTTTCCTTATAAGGTATGACTATCACATATATACAAGTATATAATATATATAGTATTACCTCCATTCCTAAATATAACACTTTGAATACAAGTACACAAAAATTAATATGTTTTTTTTTAAAAATATTAATATTACTCTCTTAAATATGATTAGTGAATGCAAGTTATATTTAAGATAATAATATTAGTATTTTGATTGACAAAATATCTTAATTTTTTTCTTCCTTAATTTTCTTATGTCCTAAAAATCTTATATTAAGGAATGAAGGGAGTACATGATAAATACAAATGTCCTATCACTATTCTTTAATCCTTATCTATTTTACGATCAATAACTAATTTGATCCCTCTCTATAATTAAGAGCTCCAAACAAAAGTTTTTTTCTACACGCTATATTTAAACAAACTTAGTGACCCGCTGAAGGGCCATGGAGATCCTTTTACCTAGACAAATTCTAGATGGAAACTTTCAGTATTAATTTTTTTATTTTTTTATTTTAATTTTTGCAAATTAATGCAAGGAATTAATTCATTGAATTTTTCATATGCAGGCAGATTTAAAAGGTGATTTATCAGGATTTTTATCATCACATCCAAAAGAACTAGTCTTGTCGCTTCACCATATGGATGTCTTGGAACCAATTTTCCCAAAAATGGAAGATTTCGAATCGATACAACATCTAATGAAAGCAGGAAACGTGGATCAATCTCGTCTTTTTCAACAAACAATTTGTTACCAAAGGCAAAATAAATGGTCTTTTTCAGTTTCTTGGGGTTACTCAGTACATATCTACGAAAATGTTCTTCGTAGGAGTTGGCTGGAAAATCCCATTGAAACATTTGAGCCGTGGAAAAAGAATTCAAAGCCACCACATTTAATGTTTCAGACAAGAAGGCCTTTTGGCAATCCTTGTGAAGCTCCTCATGTTTTTTTCTTAGAATCCATTAAGAAGATTTCCTCAGGAAATGAAATTCTTACAATCTATTCTCGTACTGCTCCTCGAGGTTTGCCTGCATGTTCTGCTACCGGAAACCATTCCGCTGAATATGTATCGAGGATTCACGTGATTTCTCCTTCTTCAAAGCGTACTGAGGTCAGTTTCGGTATTTTCTTTATTCTTATTTTTTGATTTTGTAAATCTTCTCTGTCTTCCTAATTTTGCTTAACCGGCAAATCATACTGTACTAACCATATCTTCAGTATCACATTTTGAACCCCAGAAGAAAAGAGCATCTATAGTAAAACATTGGTATATAGTAATACTCTATATAAGAATAATTTTCTTAAAAAATTATGTTACAACTCGGGACTCATTATAAATAAAAATAAATTATACATTGTAATATTTCATGTTTTGTTAGGACCATCTTTAATAAATTTATCTCTATATAGTAATAAAATAACATTAAATTTTAAATATATTTATAAATCTATATAAAATATCCATAAGTATTGAACTATGTATCATGATATAAAATACTTATCTAAAGTTTCAGTGATTTGAGTTCGTTTGTTTTTAGGTGATTTGAGTTCCTTTTTTAGGTGCCATACAACATGAGTGAATATTTTAAGGAAAATGATTTACTCCTAGAATTTTGGGGATAGAAACCCTAAACCCCCAAATTGAGGGTGTTAAATGACTAACTTACCCCCTGTTGGTATAAGGGATTCACCCAATTATAATGGCAAAAAGGTCCCAAAAACTATTTTAGCCAATCTTTTAGCCAATAATTCTAGTAGTCTAGCAAGGTCCATATTTTAAATGCATACATAATTTTTTTTTTTTTTTTTTTTTACATTTCCTAGATATTGTATGTAAATTGATTGAATCTTCTAAATCTAATATATATATATATATATATATATATATATATATATATATATATATACGTATTACATGCATGATTTACGAATTATTTTCTAAAAACTCATGAATTTTATATATCTTTATAATTCATTGTTTTAAAATATGAAGGTACACATTTTCAAAAAATAAATATTTGAAATGAATATATTTTAAGGGATAATACTCTCACTCCTAATAAAGCTTCTTCCACTCTTATTATTTTCCTTTTTAAAAAACAAAAGTACCACCCAAAAGTTTTTCAATCAGTTATTTTTTGCTCTTAATTTAGGGTATAAGCTGAGTTAATAAGCAATTGAGAACATGTTAGTTGCTCATTTTAAGCGAAAAGCTAGAAGCTACTTGTTATAAACTAAGGAGAACATATATTATATATTATTTACTAATTCTACTAATATAATAAAGAATGAGAAAATTGTATCTATAAGTAAGAATAACTTTTAAAAAATAATCGTTAAAATAGGGATAAAGTTAGAAATTTTTTGAAGGGATAAGAAAGTTAAAGTGACACTGAGAGAATAAGTGTATTGAGTACATTATAAATAAAGTGAATCAAAACAATTATGGTGTACCAAATTTGTTTGCTTGTTGAGTTGTATCCTCTTGAAATTCACAATAGCTTGGAAACTTTGAATTACAGATAGTCTATAGTGATTTATGAGAATGGTCTTATGGGAGGGATTCTTTTTCCGTGGTAGCTTTTTTTATTTTAAGTCATCAGTGATAAATAGTCTATTTAGAGTATAAAATTGTAGTGAAATAAGAGTTTCTTACTGAATCGTCTGTAAATATCTCCGTCACATACATTTTAGGATTAAAAGTACAATGAAAGTGATCCCATCCATAATGAGGAAGTGATAATATAGGACATGCAATTGTGTGTCGTTGTAAGTTTATTTGGGGGAACATATGACTTAGACAGGACTGCTAGACGAATGTTTTTTTTAAATAATTTTGATTTCCGTGTTTTTTTTAAAACATTTATCTCCATGTAATTAGCTTGATTTCCTGGGGTGAAAATTCTCTGTCCCTGTTTGTGTATGTCCCCGTGTCCCTAACCAATCAGAATTTACTATATAAATATTTGTTTTAATTATATATACACATGGTGAATTGTGATTGGTTGGGGACACGGGGACATACACTGACGAAGACAGAGGATTTTTTGCCGATTTCCTGGTCTTTGTTCCTGAAACTATTAATAACTTCTCCATCTAAATTTGTGTCTATTTGTTTTTATATAGAAATAATAAATAAGAATTCTAATTTCAGAAGGAGAGTATTATTTAAAGTTCTTTTCCATCATAAGAAATTGCTCTGCAGTGGATTGGTGATGTCATAATTAAGTGACTTTATATGAGGTGTATTGAGTATAAGGGATATAGAGTGTTTGGTTAAGCTCTTGGGGATCAGGAGTGTGCATGTGTTTGCGCACAGAATCGTTGGGAAAAGAGATGGTGCCCATCTAGTCTTGTGTAATTATCCCTTTCTTTCAGGAAATGTTTGACTTTATTCTAACATGAAACGGAATATATACAGGTTATACAATGTAACATTATGTAATGAACATTACGAACATTAATTTTAAAACATTAATATTATTATGTAATGAACAATATTAAGAAGTAACATTAATTTTAAAACATTACGAAATTAATGAGTCGATATTCAATTTAAAATCAAGTTAATTCTCAATTTTATGTACTTCTATATATATATATAGATGTGTGTGTTTAGTTTTTTTGCAAGAAAATTTAGTTTTTGCTGCCACTTTTTAGAGGGGGAATCTAATTTTTCTCGCCAATTTTTTATTAACTCACATTGCATTTGCCATAGTTGATGTATCTTGCTAAAGGTATCCTTCAGAAAAACATGTCTTCCGTCGCCATTATTCAGAAAAACATGTCTTCCGTCGCCATTACTAGTATTTGTTGCCACCAAAGATGTCACTATCAGAGAGAAAAATGAAGTTTTATCTGCACATTCATGTCCCTTTAGTGTCTTTTTTTGTGGTGATATGAAATGTTTAATTTGGTGATGATACTAACACTTACTCTGGTAATTTTATTATTGTGGCCATAGTATAATCAAGGACGAGTACAAGAGGCGGGGTGGCGGTCGTCCCCTCAAAATTTCTAAAAAAACTATTAGATATAGTAAATTTTACATGTAGTTTAGAATGTTTGATCAAATTCGACCCAACATTTTATTACAATTTGTATATGTAGTTCGACATAATGTTACAGTTTTCGCATTCTAATGCCAAATTTCTGACTTTATACCTAAGTATAGTCATATATATGCCATGGGTGATTGTCCCAGTGATAAGGGCAACTTCTGGCCGGGGGAATATTGATCGTTTGTCACCCTCATCCACTTAAAATATCTAGTAATAAAATTTATATAAAAAGTTAATACTTATATGTGGGATCATATTCACAAATAATCTTGAATTCTTATAAAACATTTTTACAATTAATTTTTCCTTTTCTGTATCCTTTTGGCAGATTGCCAGATGTGAATGCTGTGATGTTCTTCGGCTAGAAGATTCAGGCATTGCAGAGATCAAATTCAGGGAGTGCATGGAAGATGAAATAATATCTTAAAGAAGGCATAGGAACATTTGGAATTATTAGCCACTTTGATCATTATTTTTTCGCCTAGTCACTTTGGTTAAAAATCAAGTTTTTTAACTTATTTAATCATCAAACTTTTTACGCGCTGTCATTTTGGTCATTCCGTCAAAAACTTGCAATAAGTCCGTCTAAAATGATGACGTGTACAAACAGTTGTCTATCTTTCTCTCTCCTGTGAGGGTAAAATTGGAAAACAAAATATAACCCATCCCCTTCCTCTAACTCTCCGCCCAACACCAAGATTCATCATCAAATTCGGCATCTTGGGCTGTAAAATCTACCCATTGAGTGGCATTGACGTCTTCTAATAGCTCGTCTCTGACAAATCTTGAGTCTATGTTCTTCCAATCAATCACTGCAATTTCCATATTTTATTTTTTTCCTTCAAGAAATTGAAGAAATCGATGTGGACGAAATTTATGAACTTCTATATTTGTCTAATTTCCTTGTATAAAAGGTCAAATTAAAAGGAAAACTGGAGAGTGGTTTAAGAGGGAAGTACAATGTATGAGGGAGGAAGGAGGAGCTGATGAGGCACCAAAAGACCGTTAGGCACTAGTAGATCTCCAGTTTATTCTCCAGAATACAATGATTTATTATTAGCTAAAATGGGTTCTGCTTTGATGGACTATAGATCTAAGAATTGGTTGTCATTTTTGTTTCTATTTTCTGTTGATTTTTTGGTGCTTTGATTTATGAATTTATGAATTTATAAGGCTATAGTGATTGAGGTGATGATCAAGATGAAGATGGTGGTGATGATGAACATGAAGGAGACGTGTAAGATTTATTTTCCATTTTTATCCTCAGAGGAGAGAGAAATTTTGACATCCGTTTGGACACGTTAGCATTTTAAATGGTGTTAACTCAACTATTTGACGGAACGATCAAAATGACAGCACGTAATTATATTAGTGATGAAAAAAATTAAAAAAAAAACTTGATTTTTTACCAAAGTAGCTAAGCAAAAAACGTTAATATCAAATTGACTATTAATTCGGAACATTTGTGATACACAATACCATCTTTTGTAAAAGTAAAACCATATATTTGTGTACACATTATAATATTAGTCAGGCTAATTATAAAATAAGGAGGTGATATTCACACTCATTTTTTAACTTCTTACATTATCTTCCCTTATTTTATATTAACTTCTTACACTCTCTTCTCTTATTTTATTAATTAAAAACTTTAATATCCAAACTTAATAAATCCAATTGAATACTAACTCTCCAAGAAATTGAATACTAACTCTCCAAGAAAGTATGTTTAAAGATATTAAAGTTATTTTATTTATAGAATAAGATAAAAAGTGTGAAAAAAATTAAATCAGCAGTGCAAATATCATTTTTTAAAATAAGTAAAAATACAAAATGGAAAACATTTAAAGCTAGGGTAGAGGTATACTTGGGGAAGTCCCAATAATTTTCGGAAACGTCAAAAGTTACCCGTAGAAGTTAAGATTCCAACGGATTCTTTTGGACTTAATGCCCATCAATAATGATTGTTGGATCAAAAAATTTGGATCAAAAAATTTGGAACAAAGATTTTGGACCAAAAAATTTGGATCAAAGAGTATAAAATGAAAATAATTATTAGAAGTACTATATTTTTTTATCCAAATTTGATCCCCAATTTTTTATTCAAAAATCCGGCAAAAAATCCTCTGTCCCCGTGTCCCCAGCCAATCACAATTCACCATGTGTATATATAATTAAAACAAATATTTATATAGTAAATTCTGATTGGTTAGGGACATACACAAACGGGGAAAGAGGATTTTCACCCCAAAAATCACTACTCAAACCCCATTTCCCATTTATTTTTCGATCTTTCCTTTCAAAATTCTCTCTCTAAAAACTATTCTCTCAACTAAAAATTGCAGTTCGACTATCGTCGCTGACCGGATACTGGCAAAAAAAATTCGTTTTTTGGATCTTTAGGATAACCAATCTAAATCCACCACAAAATACACAAATTTGAAGTGAAAACCCATTTCGGCGAGATTTCGGCTAAATGGACTCCAACAATAGTGATTATTTGGAAGACATTGATTTTGAGGTAAATACTTACTCTACATTCCGATATGTTTTAATAATATTTACATATTTCTGGTCAGAAAACACATGTTTAAACTGAAAAACGGGGGGAAAAACACTCTGAAAAATAAGAGTATGTTGACGTCACTGCATACACGTCCACACGGTTGGCTAATTGGCCGCATGCTGATTTGTACGCTGTGACATCATCACACATGTGCTGCCGTCAACACGATGTTCTTTTTTACTTTTTTTTTTACAGAATCAATTTTTTTCGACTGCCTTGACGTTACGCGGACACGTCATCTGCTGCGTGTCCAGTTGCACGTGGTGGAAAACCAATCCAATTTTTTTATTTTTTTTCCGATTTTGTTTTTCTTAGTAGCTAAAATTAATTTTTTCTAAAGTTTTATTCACTACAAGAAAATTGTGTAACAGGGACGGACATTTCCGTCGCTAAACTGATGACGTGGTCGTGTATTTTTCGTCGCTAAGCAAATTACCGATCGAATACCGACGGAAAAGTTATTCGGTCGCTATTTACCGACCAAATGGTCAACATTGTTGACTTTTGACTTTGACTGGGTAACGACCGAATAACGACGGAAATTCTAACGACCGAATATACGGTCGCTATTTACCGACCGAATAGTCAACATTGTTGACTTTTGACTTTGACTGATTCGGTCGTTATTCCGTCGCTAAATTGTTTTTAATTTTTAAAAAATAAATCTGCAATTTAATTAAATCCCTATTATAAAAAAGAACAATACGCACATAAATACTAACCAGAAACAGTATTATTAATAAGATCGCAAATACCAAAAATAATCAATAAACCAAAAAATAACATTACATAACCCATTATCTTACTAAAAAACACAAGTTTACACTTCTCATTTACATTACAACACTCACAATCAAAGTGTGCACTTCTCATTACATTACAACACTCACAATCAAGTCCACACTTTGAATTACAACACTCACAATCAAAGTGTGCACTTCTCATTTACATTACAACACTCACACATTTTAAATTATCAAAACTCACAATCAAAGTGTGCACTTCTTATTTACATTACAACACTCACAATAAAAGTTTACACTTCTCATTATTTAGCACAAAAAAAAAGTTTACACTTCTCGTAAACTCCTTGATGTCATTTATATGTATACCTTGGAAATGCATGAGTTGCAATCTGAAAATTGAAGAATCAAATTATTTTATGGCAATGAAATTACCACTTTGAATTATGTTAAAAAGTTATACAATACGACAATTAACTTATGGTAATAAAGTACTAAAAATTAAACCAACAAATATTACTCACCTTCAATATGTGGTATTCCAAGAAGCGAGAAACAAATATTGTCGAATCCATATACATCCAGCTACGGTCCTCTATTATAAACACAATATCTGCATATATCAAGTCTTAATAATTAAATGCATATTAACTTTGAATCTTATGTTTGATGATTGTCAACCTTATTTTTCAGGTAATTATTAACGTGTGATAATGGCATCTTGTCTACTATGTTATTAATGGCATCTTGTCTATATATATATTGTTTGTTGCGAATTTTATTGTGCAATAGAACAAATATGAATATTGTTGTTATGTTCGATTATCAATTATTTACTTATTGGAACTAAAATGATATAATTAGCATACATTTCAATAATACACCAAGAAAACGATGTCGTTTATGCATTTAATAATAGCGACGGAATTGGCAAATTCGGTTGCTATTCGGTTGCCACTTAGAATGTTTAACACTTGTCCAATTTTTAAAAAAAATGAGTCCGCGAAATTTCAAAACGGCGTCGTTTAGTCATTTAATAATAGCGACGGAATTAGGGTTAGGGTAGGGTAGGGCGACCGAATAGCGACCTACTTGGAAAATTCAGTCGCTATTCGGTCGCTATTATTTTCCCGAATTCCGTTTTTTTTAAATAGCGGTGTTTTTAAGGATATATAAATTTTTAGGTAAAATGTTTCTATATATCCTTAAAACCGCTATTTAAAAAAAACGGATTCCGGGGAAATAATAGCGACAGGAATTGCCAAGTCGGTCGCTATTCGGTCTCCCTACCTAACCCTAATTCCGTCGATATTCGGTCGCTATTATCAGTCGTTATTCCGTCGGTAATCCGTTGGTAGTCGGTCGTTAACGAAAATAAAACGACGTCGTTTTGTGTCCTTCATTTATTACTATACAAATAAACACCGTTACGTATTTCGTCGGTATTCGGTCGTTATATTCCGTCGGTATTCGGTCGTTAAGGGTGAACAAAACGACGGCGTTTCAATTTGGTCAACGGGACCGAAATGGCCGACGGATGAGCGACGGAATAACGACCGATTTGTTTTCGGTTTCTATTCGGTCGGTATTCCGTAGTTAATATTGTGACCGAAAAATTCGCTCACTAAATTCTGTCGCTATTTAACTGTTTTCTTGTAGTGATTTTATTTTTTCGATAACTTGTTTTTTTATTGTTGCAGGTTGAAAGTTCAGACGGACCCGATAGTGATCTTGAAGAATTTCACGATAGTAAGGAATATTTGCCACTGTGGAAATATTTAAGCCCTATGGTTGTTATACCTATGAATCCAGAGAACATTTAGTGTATTGGGTGAAAAACCAGGGATACCACATAAAGTGTATGTTGTGATTGTTCGGTCAAGGAAGGGACAAGGTTATAGTGCACCCAAATGCTATTTATAGTGTGAGCGTTCTGGTAAATATGTTTGGGCACCCGTTCGCAAAAGGAGGTGAAAGCAGAAAAGCTAATCGGACAATGATGACTAAGAAGATAGATTACCCATTTAAGATAGTAGGTAAAATGAATATAATATGGGGAAATGGAATTACGAGGTAAGGCACGACAAGCACAACCACTTATTGGGAATATATCTATTTGGTCATGCAGTGGCACGTCGGTTAAGCGCCGAACAATTTAAGTTGGTTAATCAGTTGACTAGGTGTAACGTTGAGCCAACGACATATTTAGCACATTGAAAATGGAAAATTCAATTTTTATGGCGTTACTGTCGGTCCGTCTAAACTTTCAACCTACAACAAAAACAAAACAAGTTATCAACAAAATAAAGTAAAACTATAGAAAGTAACTAATATTAGTCCGAAAAAGTAAAAAATTTAGATTGGTTTTTCACCGCGTGCAACTAGACACGCGGTTGATGACGTTTCTGCGTACACGTCAGCACACGGTAGGAAATTGGATTATGTAAAAAAAACTAAAAATAACAACGGGCTAACTTTAGTTCGCGTGTGATTACGTCACCGCATACACGTCAGCATGAGGTCAATTGGTCAACCGCGTACTGACGTGTACGCGGCGACGTCATCACAGCAGCACACGATTATTTTTTAGTGCAGTTTTGCATGAATTAATAGCCACTTTGGTCATCATAGTATTTGCGCTTAGCCACTTTCATCACTTTTAGAAATGTTTATCTTTTTTTGTCATCAAAGTTTTTACGGGCGACGCGGCCAGTTTGGTCATTCCGTCTAAAACTATGGAAAAAATGTCAAGTTTGACGTCTTGACCAAAAGTTGACTTAATCCCCTCTATCTTCGGGGTATTTTGTGAATTTATATTATATCTTTTCCCATTAACGAAAAAAACCCCATTTAAGATATATACTTCCTTCTTCTACCCTATTTATAACCTAGTATTCTTCTACAATCTACAATCCGTTGCTCGTCTTCATCTCCTGTCATTTGTGTGGATGGAATTTCAAAGGTTACATCAATTAAATTCTGGGTTTCATAAATAAAAGTTAAAAATTAAGAAGAGAAGTTTTAATGAGACTTGAAGTCCCTTTCTTGGATTTTGAAGTGAGTGTTGTTGAGGGTGTTAGGCAGGTGGCATCGGACGACAATGACTGGAGAACGACGGAGGTTAGAAATCCTGTTCTCAAATCCCTAGATAATCAACATAGATTACACCGATGACGAGTTTCTTAGGTTGTCGATATGGATATGCAAACTTGATCAGGCAGCCGAATCTCCGACTCGTTTTCAGACATGTCCTGCAGTAGCAAAAAAATATTTAATCTAATCCACCTTGAATGAACTTATTGAATTGCAATCAAGTTACATAATTCTATTCATTTCTTACCTCAAAAGCCAATAAAAAATTAAAGAACTACCGAAATTTTCCCATGTAATTGCTTAGAATTTTCAAAAATTTAGATCACAAAAATGAATGGAATCAAGAAGAAGAAGGGTTATAAATTTTGTCATTTTCAGAGGAGGCTTCGATCCAGAATTGTCTGCTTCTGGTTTTCATCAGCGGCAGTGGTGGCGTTATTGGGTGGCAGAAGGCGGCAAAGGGCTGGCCTTTTAGAAGAAGATGGTTCTTGAAGATGAAGGGAAGAGATATTGTAGATAACAAAAATACCCCTTGAGGAGAGAGAGGATTGGGTCAACTTTTGGTCAATTCGTCAAATTTAACGTTTTTTTCCAAAGTTTTAGACGGAATGAGAAAACTGGTGAAAGTGGCTAAGCGCAAATAATTTGATGGCCTATTTGGCTATTAATTCAGATTTGTTTATTTTGATATTTTGTGGTGGGTTTAGAGCGGTTATTCCAAAGAACCAAAAAAATGAAATTTTTTTGCCGAAATTCGGCGATAGCGGACACCGGCTGCGGTGTGCAACAAGGGGTGAGGGGGATTTTTTTTTTTTTGGTTGAGAGAGAATTTGGGGAATTGGGTATGTAGAATTTTTTTGTGCTATGAGGTGTTAACCATGGGAAGGGGTGTGAGGATAGTGCACATATATTAATTTATAATCTATTACTCGAGCGGTTCAAGACAAGTCGACTCGACCATTACTTGATATTTGTGTGTCGTGTTTATAGTCAGTTGGATTAGATGGAATTGTATAGTATTGGATGATTTGCTATTTTTACCGTTGAAACTAGATAAGTCGAGTCTGAAATATATATATTACATTATGATATATATTGCAGGTGAATTTTTTTTTGCAGCTTAAAAAACATTAAAAAATTATTTGTAACAGAAATAATACACAGGATTACTTTTATAACAGAAAGCACACTGAAAAACTATTTGCAACAAAAACAAAATATAATTTTTTAGAAATAGTTATTTACTCGAATTCATGCCTTAGACAGACTTTGACTTGATCTGCTTTATGTCTGCCAAGCTGCAACGTGTTTGTTTATAATGTTCCAAGAATTCCTTATTAATCTTATGATAACTATCAATTCTATGTTTTAATCTTCTTATACTAGTATTAACATATTCTACCGTTAAATAATGACAAGCTAAATAATTTTTTCTATAATTAAAATAATTATTAAGTCTAATATTATAATCATATTCAAGTCCTAATTCTTTTATTTCTTTTAACATTTTATCACAAACTTTACATTCATAACTACTCATACTCATCTTATATGTTTATATCAAAAATCCTATATCTAAAATAGTACTTATGCACTTTATTCATTATAATTATAACTATATCATTATTTAAATTTCTTTTCAAGAGTTTAATTATTCTTATCTCAGTTATACAAACCTCCATTAAATCATTTATCAAATCATTATTAATTCCATCTAAATATACTTGATTTAATATTATCTCTAAATAAATCCATTTAGTATATTATTCGGATTCAAATATTACATCTTCTATGTTATTATCCTCCCATTTATATTCATAGTTATTAGGGTCATTATATAGAAAAGCAGACATATTATTTTGAAAATAGTAATTATCAACTTTAATCATTAAAGAAGTTGCTATATCATTACTCAATTTTTCTCTTAAATATTTTATTAATCTTTTTTCAGTTATTAAAATATCCATTAGATCATTAGCAAGAGTATTATCTAAATGAAGAGTATCTAATAACATTTCCTTATAAATAAATAAATCCATAATAAGTCGGCTTATCATTTTCTAACCATTCTTTTATTTGTTCATTAGCCTTTATTATATCTTTATTATAACTATCATTTACCATATCTATAATCTTAAGATATATATTAGTTCCTAAACAATTAATTAGGTGATCATATAATCTTTTTTCTATTATACAAACTTTTATCAAATCCTTTTTATATATAGCATCCAATTTTACTCTATGTATATATATATATATATATATATATTTTGAAATATTAAATCCATAGATTTGTTAATTCTCGGCCTAGGATAATTTTTAATTAGTACTTTCAGTATTATTCTCTATCTACAGATTATCTTAACTTTTAAATAAGAACATAATTCTCAAAATAAAGAGATTAAGAAGTGACCTTCAGCTTTCCTACCGCACTTGCCTTTCTCCTAGCGGCTTTCCCTAACGGCCTCTTGCTTGCGGTACTTCAATGCCTAAGCGGATACAACTTTGTGCTTCAAACGGATTGCGTCACTGTATTCTACACTCAATATTTTGAACTAGATTCTTATATAAAGAAAAGAATATCTGAAGATTTAGAATAACGTTGAAAATATTATTCAAAATTTATCCCAGTATGAGAGAATTATTTTCTCATATGGAAAGAACTATTACAAGAGAAATTATTTGCAGAGACTTGCTCTACCATTTTTCTTATGAAACTTTCTCTCTCCCAACTTTGATGACTTTTTCTCTCAACTTTTTTTATTATGGTTTTTCTCTTTCTTCTTCCGATTCTCCTCCTTTCTGATCTTATCAAATCTCTTTATATAGAGGTTTTTTTTCCCTATCACTATTCAACTATATCGTAAGCAATGACGATTACTTTACATTATTGTTCTTGCTACAGTTATTTGACTATCGTAAGCAATGACGATTGCTTTACATTATTGTACTTTCTACAGTTATAACATATAATTGTAGTATTTCATTATCTTGATCTGACTGCTCCAACTGCTCCAGTTGTCCTTTGCTCTTCTATCTCTGTTATTTTCAATACTTTATCAGTACTATGGGGCCATTTTCCCTCTGACATTTCTTGAATCTTATCTTTTAAAATTTTGCTCTGATTATTTCCATGGCTATCTTGACTAGTAATCAGAATCCAATTATTGCTTTTACCAATTTATAATATCTTTGGTAAAAATTCCTTATCAACTATTAATGACTTTTATCCCATTTGATCTTCTTCGAAGTATCCTTTCTTCTGAAATTGCTGGATCTTGATTATTATATCCAACTTTGTTGAGCTTCATTATCTTATTCGGGACTTATTGAATAGAATTTTATAAAAATATTTCTTCCTTGTGAAAATTGGTTTATAGTAATTTGAAAATTATATCAAACTTTATTTGAATAAATTATAGGTATAAATCCAAAATTTAAAGAAAATAACATCTACATATTATCACTGTTTTTTATTAGTAAATGAACTATAATTATCGTTCAGTTTTTCATAACATAAAAAGTTACTACTTCCTATTTTTCGTAAATAGGCAACACATACGGATTTGATATTGTCTTTACCGGAACCATAATCCGGACTAGCCTTGACATTTACCATTGTCAAGAGGACGTTAATTTGCTATTAAGCAAATTCAGGATTTCTTGAAAGAAAATCACTGAGATAATTATTGTATCCTTTTATCCAATGAACTTTGAAATTATATAATGATAAAAATGATTGCCATCTTAATATTCTTTTATATTAGGTAGTAGATGGGTAATTATTTTCAATGAGGGCTTTTATCTGGGTATTATCGGTTTTTATAGAAAAAGGCTTTTTAATTAGAAATACAGAGAATTTCTGTATCCCTTTGATTATGGCTAAAAGCTCTCTCTCATAGTTGCATAATTAACTTCTGCAGCTTTGAATGTTCCACTACTATACTTGCATATTTCATTTAGGTCAGTCTTTAATAAGACTGCCCAGTGATTATCAGAAGCGTCAGTCTGTAAGACTAAATTATCGCTATCATCTGGTATTCTCAAATTAGGCAAAGATTTACATTCTTCTTTTAAAGTTTTAACTGTATCAGTATGCTCATTATGCCAACCTTCTAAATTATTTTTCCTTAACAATTTTTTTTTCATCTTCTTTTTTGCTAAATCTTGTATAAATCCTTCAGCATAATTAAGACATCCTAAAAATTTTTGTATTTCATTTTTATTTCTTAATTTATCAGGAAACTCATTTATTTTTCTACTTTTATGTGGTTGTAGTTCTGTTCCATGACTACTTAATATAAATCCAAGAAATTCTATTTTATCTTTCTTCTCTGATAAAACTATTTTGTTTGCCTTGCAAATATTAGCAAATTCTAAAAGATGATTTCTATGTTCTTCTAAAGTATTGGAAGCAATTAATATGTCATCTACATATACAACCATATAATCATATTTTCCAAATATCTTATCCATTTTTCTTTGAAATATTTGAGGTGCATTTTTTAAACCAAATGGCATGACTAACCATTCATAATGACCTACAGGTGTACTAAAAGCAGTATATTTGATACTATCTTCATGCATTTTTATTTGCCAAAAGCCTGATTTACAATCAAACTTTGAATATAATTTATTATTTTTAACAAGATTTAATAATATTTCTTTTTTCAGTAGAAAATATCCATCAAATTCCATATTTTTATTTAACATTTTATAATTTATTACCATTCTAGCCTTTCCTCTTTTTCTTTCTGATTCATTCATAACTAAAAAAGCAGGACTACTATGAGGACTAGTTGAGGGTCTTATGAGTTTTAATTCTAATAATTCATTTATTTGCTTTCTGAATTCTTCTTTATCTTCTTGACTATATTCCATTGGTCTTACTCGTATTATTATATTTTCTTTTATTCTAAATATTACTTTTTCTTGGTATTTATCCCAAAAAGCTAATGGATTATCATTATAAGATTGTCTGAGTAACTCTTTTATTTTGTCTATATTTATTACTTTTATTTCCTTATTTTTACCACTTATCTTATTTATTTTTATTTTTTCCCAAACTATTTTACCACCATGATTATTAGGTTGAACTTTATATGGGTAAAATTCTCGAGGTATTTTTATTATATGTCCACAAGGAGTTTTTAGTATAATATTATATATGGTTTGTTGATAGATCTGAAATTTTTGTATAAAATCATTTCCTAATAACAAATCATTTTCTATATTTTCATAACAATATACTCTTCTTATATTTATTATTTTATTACCCAAAATAATTTTCAAATTATTAGCTCCTTTTTTTATTTCCTCCAACTTTCCTGATATTCCTTTTATTTTAATATTTAGTGGTTCTATATTATTTAACAATTTTTCTTTTATTAAAGTTATCTCGGATCCATTATCTACTAAAGCACATGTTGTAATATCATTATATGCTATAGTTAAACTTATAAATACATGTAATGGAATATTAAATTTCATAATTTATTATTGTATTTTATTAACAAAGAAACTCTTATCTCCATGATTAATAAATATGCCTTCTTTAGTTATATTATAATTATCTAAAGAATTTAAAAAACTATTTCCCAATATAATATCATATTCTTTGTCACCACTCATATTTGGGTCAACAAAACAATTAATTAAAAAGTTATAATTATTTATTGTTACTTTTAGTTTTGTCTCTAATTCACAATATACTCTTTTACCTTCAAAATTATTATTATATATATATGGATTATTATTTTTAAATTTTTGAAGTCCATGATCTTTATTTTTGAATGATTATTACTTGCTCTTGTATCAATTAGTATTTTTTCCATTAATAAATTCCATTCCATTTAAATATTCTCCTTCAATTACTAATGTCTTACTGTTATTATTTTTATTATTAATAATTATTTCTTTATTATTAGTAATTTTACTACCCATAATTCTAAAACTTCTTCTAGAAGTACTTGCTATATTTTCTAATGTAGGTTTATCTATTATATTTATATTAATAGGAATATCTTCTACTGGTGTAATTAATATGGAAGGTATAGTTTCAGCTAAATCTTTAAAATCTTCCTCTATTTCTATTTGAGGTTTATCAGAATAGATGTCACAATGATTACTATTTGTTAATGCATATAATGCTCTATAATGAAAAGTTAATGCTTTATTTTATTTTTATTTTTCATTGTTATGTCTTTTAGTAATTTAAAATGTAAACTTAGAACATCATCTATATTTTTATCATTTATATGTATACAAAATCTAGGATAACAAGTAAATATTAGATTTTTATAAAATAAATTACCACTTACACTTCCTAAATGTCCTACTTGGGCATCTTTAAATCTTTGATCATGTAAACTAATTATTATTGGACTATCTGTTCCTTCTTTATATAATGCTTTAATATTAATTTGTATTGCATTTATCATAATATATTGTATTTTACTAGCTTTATTTTTATCTTTTATTTTACTTATTGATTTCTCAATTTCTTTATTACTTAAAAAACTTAATTTTATACTACCATTTAGATGCTCTACATCTATTGCTTTTTCTATGTTGTGATATTCATGAATCACTATTTTGTCTCTTTTAAATATTCTAGAGACTTTATCAATTATATTATCATTTGGTAATTTTATATTTAATTGTCTATTAATTATTTTATTATATTTCTGATGATAAAAGGTTGCTTTTAATGCAAATCCTTTTTCTCCCTTTTATTGTTCTATATCTTCTATTTCCTTTGATTCTATGTTTTCTATTTCACTCATCATCAGAATTATAAAAATAAATATATGGACTTATTTTCACAACATCAGAATTATTTAATAATATATAGTTTTCTAGTATTATGTACAATAATATGCAATATTTATATATTATAAAATTTTTTATTTCTTTCATTTATATTATACTTATTAATAATTTACCATGTTATTTTGTTTAAATTATTATATTTTATTTCTTATTTCCTCTGAATCGCTGGCTCTGATACCATTGGGGTGAGCGATGCTCGGTGTTATCTGGTTATGTTAAAATATAAAATTCTAACCTGTTTATTTTTGTCTGTATGTATTATTATTATCTGTAAAAAAAAATTTATTATCACTATTCCCGAGTTACTATTCACGAGTTACTATTCACATAATTAATTATTTTCTATTTTTTACTATTCATCACTGTTTATATTAATTGTTTGAACTTATTATTTTGCAGGAACTATATCCATTAGGTGAGCTTTGTTATTAAGGGTTGTTAATTAATTTATCTTTAAAATTATTAAAATTTATTGCTGAATTTATTATTGCTGTTTTTTACTATTCACAGGTACTGTTCACAGTAGCAGAATTTACTATTCACCAGTTTTTTTGCTGAAATTATTGCAGTATTTATTCAGATTACTATTCATCCGAATTATTGTGAATTTGTATAGAATTCAAGAATTTATCCAAGGATCATCTGTTTACAAGGATCTAATCCAGAAAAGGTCAAGATATTAGCAGATTTCGGATTTATACATATAATTTATCCGAGCAAGAGTTTGATGGAAATAGAAAAGTTTGATATAATTTTCAAATCCACCATAAGTCAATTTGCACAAGGAAGAAATATTTTCATAAAGTTCTATTCAATAAGTCCTGAAGAAGATAATGAAGCTCATCATCTCATAACAGTTGGATATAATAATCAAGATCAAGAAATTGATTATTATATCTAAATAAATCCATTTATTTCTTAATTATATTGGTATTCAGATTCAAACATTACATAATATACATCGGTTTTATCCCATTCATATTCATAGTTATAAAGATCATTATATAAACTTGCAGACATTTTATTCCTAAAATAGTAATCATATACTTTAGTCATAATAGTATCAACTATATCATCATTCAATTTTTCTATTAAATATTTTATTAGTCTCTTTTCAGTTATCAAAATATCCATTAGATCATTAGCAAGGGTATTATCTAAATGAAGAGTATATAATAACATTTCCTTATATATAAATAAATCCATAGATTTGTAATTTCTCGGCCTAGGATAATTTTTAAGTAATACTTTCAGTATTATTCTCTATCTACAGATTATCTTAACTTTTAAATAATAACATAATTCTCAAAATAAAGAGATTAAGAAGTGACCTTCAGCTTTCCTACCGCACTTGCCTTTCTCCTAGCGGCTTTCCCTAACGGCCTCCTGCCTACGGTACTTCAATGCCTAAGCGGATACAGCTTTGTGCTTCAAACGGATTGCCTCACTGTATTCTACACTCAATATTTTGAACTAGATTCTTATGTAAAGAAAAGAATATGGAAGATTTAGAATAACTTTGAAAATATTATTCAAAATTTATCCCAGTATGAGAGAATTATTTTCTCATATGGAAAGAACTATTACAGGAATTATTTGCAGAGACTTTCTCTACCATTTTTCTTATGAAACTTTCTCTCTCCTAACTTTGATGACTTTTCTCTCAACTTTTTTGATTATGGTTTTTCTCTTTCTTCTTCCGATGTCCCCTCTTGATGATACTATCAAATCTCTTTATATAGAGATTTTTTCCTATCACTATTCAACTACATCGTAAGCAATGACGATTGCTTTTACATTATTGTACTTGCTACAGTTATTTGACTATCGTAAGCAATGACGATTGCTTTACATTATTGTACTATCTACAGTATATTTTTATTATTGCTATTACAACTACAGTTATCACATATAATTGTAGTACTACATTATCTTGATCTGACCGATCCATCTCCAGTTGTCCTTTGCTCTTCTATTTCTGTTATTTGGCATACTTTATCAGTACTATGGGGCCATTTTCCCTCTGACATTTCTTGAATCTTATCTTTTAAAATTTTGCTGAGATTATGGCTAGCTTGACTAGTAATCAGAATCCAATTATTGCTTTTACCAATTACCTTATAATATCTTTGGTAAAAATTCTTTATCAAACTATTAATGACTTTTATCCCGTTTGATCTTCTTCGAATTATCCATTCTTCAGAAATTGCTGGAACTCTTATATAATCTTTATTTAAATCAATTTCTTGATCTTGATTATTATATCCAACTGTTATGAGATGCTGAGCTTCATTATCTTCTTCAGGACTTATTGAATAGAACTTTATGAAAATATTTCTTCCTTGTGCAAATTGACTTATGGTGGATTTGAAAATTATATCAAACTTTTCTATTTCCATCAAACTCTTGCTCGGATAAATTATATGTATAAATCCGAAATCTGCTAATATCTTGACCTTTTCTGGATTAGATCCTTGTAAACAGATGATCCTTGGATAAATATTTTTCCCAGGAGCTCTATAAAAGGTTTCTTCTTCAATTATGTTGTCGGCCCAATTTATTATGCCTTGAAACTCATGCTCCCATTTATTTCTTTTCGGAGTAAAAGATGAAGATTCTCCTTCCCTAACTATTCTTATTTTTCCTTTTTTCTTGTCTATTGAATTATCTTCATCATCATTTTCTAGAAGATTATCCCCAATTGATTTTATTTCACTATTCTCTGAAATTATGGGAATAGGACTAACAGCCTCCTTATATGTATTAGGCTTTTTAGATCCTTCCAAACTTATTTTCATATCTTCCATTGCTGACTCAAAAAATTCTCTATCAGCCTTTATCTCATTCTGTAGATGTAAGAGGACATTAATATCATATGCTATTTGAGCTATTCCTCTGAAACTATCTTCAACCTTCTCATTGAGAGCCTTATTCAATATTATTAGATTTTCCATATTCTTATGAATATTCTCCATTATCTGCAAAGAAAATAACAGCTACATATTATCACTGTTTTTTGTTAGTAAATGAACTATAATTATCGTTCAATTTTTCATAACGTAAAAAGTTATTACTTCCTATTTTTCGTAAATAGGCAACACATACGGATTTGATATTGTCTTTACCGGAACCGTAATCCGGACTAGCCTTTACATTTACCGTTGTCAAGAGGACGTTAATTTGCTATTTAACAAATTCAGGATTTCTTGAAAGAAAATCACAGAGATAATTATTATAATGACAAAAATGATTGCTATCTCAATATTCTTTTGTATTGGGTAGTAGATGGATAATTATTTTTAATGAGGACTTTTATCTGGGTATTATCGGTTTCTATAGAAAAATGCCTTTTAATTAGAAATACAGAGAATTTATGTATTCCTTTGATTATGGCTAAAAGCTCTCTCTCATAAGTTGCATAATTATCTTCTGCAACTTTAGATGTTCCACTATTATACCTGCATATTTCATTTAGGTCAGTCTTTAATAAGACTGCCCAGTGATTATCAGAAACATCAGTTTGTAATGCTAAAATTATCACTACTATCACGTATTCTTAAAGTAGAAAGAATAAAGTTTTTTATTATATCAGTATACTATACTCATTATGCCATACTTCTAAATTATTTTTCTACTTATATTTGGTTGTAATTTTATTCCATGACTACTTTTAAATCCAAGAAATTCTATTTTATTTATATCACTCATCTTCTGAATCTGAGAAGTATATAGACTCATTTTCAGAGAAATCAGAATAGTTTTGAATTATTAAACTATCTTTAATTTCTTCAAAATCTGTTTCAAGTATTCTATCTTTTTTCTTAGGACATTCATGGCTTTTATGTCCCATTTCTCCACAACTCCAACATTTACAATCCTTTTTATTATCAAATTTATTTAATATATTATTTGAGTTATCTCTCTTATAGAATTTTTTCTTCTTGTATTTTGGTTTAGTATTATTAAAATATTTCTTTTTATATTTCTTATTATTTTTATATTTTCTTTTCTTTTGATTATGACATCCCCAGTTTCCTGGTGGATCAAATTGCTCACAACAAATATCTCTTATTCTCTTAGATTTTTTCATTAAGTTATTATTTAGACATATTTCACTAAAATAATTTAACATAATTTTTATTCTTAATCCTAAAGTATCTATATTATTTTTAGCTTCTTCACTGTTTTTTTATACTTCCCATTGTCTTCTAACTTGTATATTCCATGGGTAAGGTAGTTTACCATAAAACATATCTAAATATGGTTGTTGATTAATTGTACTATAATATTGTTTATAATAATAATTAGTAAATTCATTAATATAATGTTTTAGATAACATATATCACATATTTGTAAATTAATTAATTTTAATCTTGCTTCTTGTATTTCTTTTTGTATTTCAATTTCTTTATTTCTTATCCATTCTATTCCTACAAATTCACTTCCTAAATAATCTACCATTATGCTTAATCCTTTGCTATCACTTTGTATTAATTCAGTTTCTATATTTCTTTTTATTATTGCCTTAGAATCTATTCCTACTCCTTCCCACCAATTTCTTATTGCTCCATCAAAAGTAGCTATAATAAATTCAAATTTTCTTTCATTATTCCAATTAGAATCATTTTCTACGGTTAATAAAAAGATTAGCATATTCTTTTCCCAATTTAGTATATCTTTATATCTATCTGTGCTGCAATCTATATTTAATTTTCTTCCTCCTCTTATTATAGGTTCTTCTTTATCTGGACAAGGATAATATTTTCCTCTATATTCTTTATTATTGGGTTTATTTATAAAATTATCATAATATTTTATTTTATTATTTATTATAGGTGCATAACTTTCTCCTAAAGGGTCTAATTCTGGTTTAACAGTGGAAGGTCCTCCTATTTCACCAGCATATACATCTTTAATATTAAATTCTAAATTATCCAGTGATAATTGACTCAAATTATCTGCCAAATTATCAATATCAATATCATGATTCATCTTCTTTCTTTTTATCATCTTTTATAATTAACTTTTCTATTTTTTCTATATATTCTTTTTCCTTACTTACTATTCTTGGAAGATGTATTTTCATAAAAGCTTCATCTGGTGATCCTTTTTATGGTATCTTATTAAATAATTTTATATCTTTTATAGATCTATATAATATTTTTTGTTCTTTTTCTTTTTTATTTATAGGATTTTTATTAACTTGTTCTATTAGATTTCTTGTTTCTATTAGAGATATACCAGTAGTTTTTTCACAATCTTCTTTAGCTTTTTCACATCCTTCTATTCTTTTATTTATTCTTATTAAATTATTATCTATACTTTCTAGCTTTTCTGACAAACTTATTTTATAATCTTTTATTTCCTTAAGTATTATTCTAAAATTTTTTATTTCATCAAGAATTTTATCCATTTAATTTTACTTATAATATTTGATGACCACAATACAATCATTTGCTATATCTTTATCTATTTTATTATCAGACTTATTATTACTCTGTATTTCATAATTCATATTACAATATTCTCTATTTTTATTAATTCTTTTTATTTTATTATATCTATTTAAGTCTTTAGATTTTTCCATAGTAAATTATTATATTTTATTTCCTCTGAATTGCTATTATGTTTAAATTTTTATTATTTCCTCTGAATTGCTGGCTCTGATACCAATAGGGTGAGCGATGCTTAGCAATGGTTTGGTACAATAGGCAACCATGGCAAGTTTTTTTTTTTTTTTGGACCAACATTTTTTGCCAGAATGGATTCTCCAAATCCTTTCTAGGTTGAGAACGGATTTGGGGAATCCGTTCTCACATGACCTAAATTAAAACTTCGCAACTCCTTCCTTCTATTTCTTCCTTGACGATTTCAGCAGCAATAACCTTTGGGGGAAAAAAAATTCTCCCCCCCCCTCAACGATCTTCCACCGCCACCACCTCTGGTCGTCACCTTCACCACCTCTGGCAGTCACCCCCACCACCAACTACCTCTTCTCTCTCTCAATTGAAAAAAAAGGTATAAAAAAATTTTCATTTTTTTTTTTGTTTTCGGTTATTTATATTTTTATGTATGCAATTGTATAATTGGTACTATATGAATGTGTTTAATTTGTTAAAATTGTTAAGTTATATATATTTTTTAATTTGGGAATTTATTTTAATATTATGTCAATTTGGGAATTTTTTTTATGCTTATTTGGGAAATTTTGTTATATTGATGTTAATTTAGTTAGTTAAATTGATATTGATTTTGGGAATTTATGTTAATTTGAAGATAATTTTGGGAAAATATGTTAAATTGATGTTATTTTTTTAGTTTGATGTTAATTAAGTCAGAATTGATGTTAATTGTTTATTTTTTTATTTGTTTTTGTGTATAGATGTCTACACCTGCTGAGCTCCATCACGGTCCATTAGTTGGTATTGTTTTAACCAAACAACCATATCATAGGTCATTAGGAATATGACACAGTATAGACACACTAGATACTCATTTGACCGTTATTCGCAGTGACAGTCAATTTTATGACATATATAGGAGAGAAACGAACAAGTTCCTCATTAAGCTTATAGACGATGTAGGTTTTGGGGGAGTGTGTAGGATTAGATTCATTCGGGTAGATCACGCTTTAATGTCTGTCCTAGTTGAGAGATGGTGTCCAGAGACGCATACATTTCACTTTAGATGACATATGATGTATTCTTGGATTACCTACCAGGGGAAGTGCGGTGACGTGGCATGAAGAATATAATTTAGCGTAGACAAATGGTCGGAAATTATAGAGACATATTTAGGTTTCCGGCCCCGTCGAAATTCTATTTAGGGAAACCAGATCAACATGTTAGAAATTAATGCCAACATTAGTGTTTCACTACGCCAGGATGAGACTCCGTTGCAGGTTGAGTAGAGGGCGAGGGCTTTGATTTATGTTTTGATTGGTAGTTTAGTTTTCACTAATAAGTCGGCTTCCCGAGTTCCCTTGCATTGTCTCCTCATACTGGAGGATCTAAAGCATGATACGACTTCTTGGGCTAGTGGTGTCCTGGAATTTATGTACCGGTAGATGTGCATTTCCTGTAAGATTGATTCACAGGACATCTCCGACTGTTGTTTACTCATTCAGGTAATTTTAATGTTTAATAATTCATTTTTTATTTAAAAATTCTATAAAATGTTATGTTTTGAAATCTTTTTTTAATTAATAATTCATACTTTTTTTTAACAGATGTGGGCATGGGAGCACACTTCTTGTCTCCGTCCAGAGAACTGATGTGGAGTTCCAGATGCTATCCCCACCGGTGCTCCATTCGGGGCAAGATGGAATTAGCCCGGAGCTTCGGTAAAGCTCCAAAACACCAGTTGCTGGTGTTTCATGATCAATTGGACGGGATGAACGAGACACATGGGTAAGCTATATTTAATGTTCTCGTACATTTTTATTTAGTTATAGAATTTGTATTTCTTTACATTAAATGTAAGTTTATGTTATGTTACAGTTTTCCTGGAGACCATACCCGGATGGTGTTTATGGAGAGAGAGTTGCAAGGGATCCCGATTTCTTTCTAATTGTGTGTGCCCGAATACCAATGATTTGTTTTGATATAGTGGAGTAACATCTGCCTGATAGGGTACTGAGTCAATTTGGGTACGGGCAGATAGTACCAGCAGAGGTTGGGACACACGGTAGTGAGACGCGTAAGGACATCTACACAGTCAGAAATCTCCCGACCAAGAACTGGGCGACTATCCATAGCGAATATATAAAGTTATGGGATAACTGCCTGGACAGAGTCGTGGAGGGTCCTCCTGTTGTAGGTAGTATTTTTATACCAAGAAATAAGTACATGGACTAGTACAAGAGCATTACCGTCCTTCTTATTGGCAACCCAAAAAATAAGGCCACTACGCAACTCCCAATGGGTTTTTAACCTAACGCCACAACAAAACAAATTTTTGTAAGTTTTTTTCCTTCTGTAATAAATAATATTGTTTCAATTTTTTTTTTTTATCATTTTTTGATTGTTTAATATTTTTTATTACAGTCCGTGTCAAATAAAAGAGTACTCGAGACATTCGAGGAAGCTGAAAATGCAGACCATTTTGTAAATCAGTACAATAGTTTGATCACCTGGGCTAGCAAACTCCTCAAACAAATCCAAGACAACATGTTGTAGGTAGGTGTCAGCATTGGAGGTGGGGTGGACGTCGGTCTCACTGGGGGTACACAAGAGCATTACGAAAAGATACGGTGCACGCAGGCCGGCGGAGATACCGGAGCTCCTCCTACCCCTGAGGATCAGACTCAACGAAAGTTCCCATGGATTCATTTTAAATTGGCTCCTAATGGATTTACTAGTTACCGACCAACATCAGTTGGTCACCGGAAAATGTAAATCAATTCGGGCGCATCCTGGTGTGGGGACCTCTACATCTGGGCAGCAAGGTGTTCAATTTTGTTCGGTGCCCTCGTTTAGCCTATGACTTGATGAGACACAGACTCAACATGAGGATCCACTACTCCCGCAAGAGTCACCTGAGGACCTTTTACATATCAATTACGAAGGCTTGGAGTTCATAGAAACCGCGCATGGTAGTGCCCTGAGAACTAGATATGGGCACGTACTATCTGAGGAAGAACCCGAAAAGAGAGGCTATATATACACCAGCGGAGCAGCAGAGAAAACCCTGAATTTATTTTGTTTTATTTATTTATGTTACATACGATTCGTTATTGTTTTAAACATTACGATTTTTATGTTGTTTAATTTTTTTTATTAAAGTTAATGTTTTTCGACTAATGTTATATGATTTCAAGTTTATTTGTACAGTTTTTTGAGTTAATAATATTCTTTTTTAGCGATTTTGCATCTTGTTGTAAAATATGAACTTTACAATTTTTAGGGCAAAAATAAAAGGGAATATTTTTATTTGGACTAGCCACTATCAATTCAGAACGGATTTGGGGAATCCGTTCTGGATTTGATAAAAGAAATTGAAGTGTTTTTGGCACATAACTACTGCCAATCCACAACATATTCCCCAAATTCGTTCTGGAATTGATTTAAAAAAATAAATGTTTTTTGCACCTAGCTACTTCCGAGTGAGAACAGATTCCCCAAATCTGTTATGGGTTGAGAACGGACAGCTGACATGACAATGCGCGTATAGATTTGCCACATCAGCATAGAACGAATTCGACAAATCATTTCTCAATCCGAATCCGTTCGGGTAAAAAATGTTGGTCCAAAAAAAAACTACCATGTTTGACCCATTATGCCAAACCATGGCTAGTCTAAGACCATCCCCCAATAATACCCCTCAGATGTTGTAGTTGACTAATCCTCTTAATTTTGATGAGTATTATCTAAAATACAAATTATTTTTCGTCAGGATTATCTAAGATTCATTTTTTAGAATAAAATTTAATAGCAAGAAATTGGGAAAGATTACTCTTTCCTGAATGTCATGCAAGGTTTTAAAACTTAACCCGAATATCGACCTGAAAATATTATTGGATTACGGGTTATTAGTCAGGTCGGTGGACAGACCGTCATCGACCCTTTATCGACTCGGTAGTGTTATAAATATTATAGCAGGCTATTACGTGCTCCATTAGCAGGCTGTTAGGTGATTCTACAAATACCCCTCAAACTCTCGTTCATCGACCCGTCCATTAGCAGGTTGTTAGGTGATCCATTACTGGTCAAGTGCTCCATGGTTACAGTTGTATAAAAACCACACGATTATTTAGGAAAATGGTACTTAATTCGGTTGAAAGGAGAACTATAGCATATGTGGTGTAATCCATGAAAAGGATACAACTACTTAACAATAGTAGTGAGTACTGAATTTGAATTCGATATTTTTTCAATTTTTTATAATTCAAAAAACATACATAATTCGGATTTGAATTCAGAAATATCGAATTCAAATTGATCGATTTCACAAGAAACATAATTGAACGCCAATACCAATCCAAAATAAAAAAAAAAAACAATAAATTCAGGAAAATAATAGAAACAATAAAACCGTCATAGATTGATTTAACCATATTTACATGGAAAATTAATAGCAAATTCGTCAAAATGACAATTTTGAGGGTCTATTTACTTTATATATTCATTATATAACAAAATTAAAAAATTATTAAAAATGAATTCGAATTCGGTCACACTAAATGCTATAATAGCCCAACCGATTTCGTTCCATTTTCGAGTAAATCAAATTCGGATGTATCCGAATTACAAAATTCACACTGAATTACCAAATTCCAATTGCTGAACTGAATTCGGTAAAACCGAATTAGCTTACCCTAAGTATTACAAGAAATAAAGAAAATATTCACTGTGTATCTAAAACTATCATGTTCTTTTTTTTTTTTATATATATTATGACATCATGTAAGATAGTATTGATATATAAACTGAAAAATACGAAAGATGACTATATAGTTACCTAACTAATCAAGAGTAACCAACGAAACAAGTAATAAGATGAGAAAATAATGGAAAAACCAAGAATCTCAAAGAAATCTGATAGACAATCTACGTCAATAATGGCAGAATGCCTTTTCTAATATAGCTTAAGTTCTAAGATTTGAAGAAATTGTTGCAATCTAAAGCACTTCAAAGATGAAAACTCCAATTTGTCTCAAACTTTACAACCAACACTATGGTAAATTTGGACTTTGGTAGCATTTAGTTTGTGACACTTATGATATATATCATTTATTTACGGCATTTATATAAAAATGCAATATTTTTGTGGTTCTTTATAAGAAGTGCCATAATATTTATGACATTGTTTTTAATTATCTCATTAAGTGCCACAAAATTTATGACATTTTTTTAATTGCCTCATGAAGTGCCGCAAAATTATGGCAATTTGAGAAAATGACACATTTTCATGGAACTTTTTAACAAGTGCCACAAACATTGTGACATTTGTTCAATTGTCACATAAAATGCCACAAAAGTTTTGAAAATATATCAAAAAGACATATTTTAGTGACATTTTAAAAAAAGTAGTTTAAAGTTTGTGGCATTTACAGTAAAATGTTCCATTAGATATTTAACCAATTAATTTTATAATTGTAAATGAAACATTATAAATGAAATTTATATTAAAAGTAATTTTAAAAAAATATTGATATTTCTCAAGTTGTTTCAATTTTCAAAGTTAATAAGATATATATTTATTAATGATAATAAATAATTATAGTTAATGACTATGAAATTAACTAATTTTCCATTTTAAAATTATTAAACAAAGTGTTTTAGATGAAATACAAACAAAAAACTCACATTGCACTAAATTTCATATATTGTTTATTCTACATTTTGAATATCGGGTTTATAACATTTTCAAGTTTGAGAAAAGAAAAGTGAAATAATTAGTTATTAAATTTCATATTATCAAATTAAAAAATATTATATTAACAATAATATATATAACTAGAAATATAGTAAATAAAATTATTATTTTATAATTTATTTTATAATTCGTATAATGCTCAGATTAAAATTTGTATCTAGTTTTCATTTATTATTATTTCTATTCAGTTTTTTTTTGTGTTAAAAGAGTTTTATTTCTAATTGTTTGTTGTTAATATATATTAATAAATATAAATATTAAAATTTAATTGAATAAACTTTTTTTGTTATGTTATATAAATAAATTTGATTAAAGTTAGAACAAAAGTCATTGTGGTGCATTGGTTAGAGCGTGTGAGTTTGCAACGTGAGGGTGTTTAAATCTTATAAAAAAATAAATATTAAATTGTAGATAACATTTGACAACGTATAACGCTTAAGATTCTCCTATTATTATTTATTAATTTTCTTTTTATATAAAATAATTTTTATTTAAAACCATTAAATTATTTTCGCGGCAATTACCAAAAGTGCCGCAAAATATGTCATATTTTTAATGTGTTTATGGAATTTAAAAAGTGCCACAAGTTGTGCTGCCAATTTATTTATGGCATTTTATTAGTGCCACGAAAAAAAGCGACACCATTTGTGGGGACAGTTTCAAAAAGTGCCGCACAAGTGCTACAAAATCACTTTTGGGGCACTTAAACGACTTTTCATGACATTTATGCAATGCCACCAAAAGTTAAATATGCCATAGTGCAACACAACCAGGAAACAACATGGGGTTCACACTTTAGAGTCCCAGAGCAATGAACTTCACCATGTATCTAAAAATTATAACACGATCATAAGTAAGAAAAATAAACTATAATAAGTATTTTTAGTTCCGAAAAATCAATCCTAAGAAGTGCTTGGTTCACCAAATTGATGCTTGAACTTTTACATTTGTGACAGAAATTTGATTAATTTAGATTTGGTAATTTGAATTTGATGAATTTGGTTTGAGACTAGAGACTCAATAGAATTTAGGGTGAAATGTATAGATTGAGTGTTTCTTTATTTTTTTTTATGATGCAAGTTTTTCTTTTTTAATGGTGTAAGCCCTAAGGGCGAACGAACTCTGTTTTTGATATTGGACAAACTTATGATGTTGTGTCTAATGATCTTAATCTTTGTGATAGAATATTGGAACTCTTGTAGGAAGCACTAAGTATTTCAATCAAGCCATTTTCAAGATTCAAAGTCATACTATTCAAGGCTCATCTATGAAGATTGAAGATTGAAGACTTGTTTTAGTTAGTTTAGCTTTGTCGTCTTTAGTCGTAATCTTTAAAGCTCTAACCAAAGCTCTTATGAACATAAGCTTCTCACTCTAGTCTTGCATACATGATTTCATAAACACGTTTTCAAAAGGCAAAAGTTTCAAATGTGTTCTTATCCAAAAAGCCTTTGATTTCAAGTATAAGTCTCTTAGAAAAGTTTTCCAAGTGTTCTTATGTGTTACCTTTTGGGAAAACCTTTTAGACTTCAAATGATTTGAAAACAAGTGTTTAATCAACTTCTCTGAAAGCCCAGAAAGTCGGTCGACCGAGATTTTCTCGGATCAACCGAACAAAGTACTGAGAGTTGAGCTGGCTTGGTTCGGTCGACCAAGAGTTGGTTCGGTCGACCGAGTTGACCAAGGTCGGTCGACCGAGTTGTCCTTCGGTCCACCGAGTTTTGTGTTCGGTCAACCGAGGTGCACTGTTACTAGCCGTTATTTGACCGTTCCAGAGTCGTTTTTCAGCGAGATTTCAAATGGTATAAATACTCCAAATCTTTAGAATGACTCTAACACTTACAATAGACTTTGACAAACATTCTCATTGAAATCTTATCAAGTCTAAACACTTTCAAAGGAAAAACACTTCATTGACAAAGATCAAAATCTTTCAAAGGTGTTTCTTTCAAAAGCAAGACAAAGAGTGAACTTCATATGTTCAAAGAGCTATAAATTGTTGTGCTTCAAAGGTATTAATCTTTCACTTAGAAGAGTGAACTTAATTGTATTGTTCTTAAACCTTTTCATTCCCTTTCTTAGTGATAGGGTAATCTTGTAAAAGACCTACTAAGTGTGGGCAAGTTCTTAGTGAGCTTTTGTTTGTGGTTGTGTTTGTAAAACTCTTAGTGAGTTAGCCACAATTGTAAAGTCCTACTTTGTGTGGGCATCTTCTTAGTGAAGTGTTTGAAATCCTTGGGTGCGGCTCAAGGTAGTGGAGGTAGATTCTAAGTGAATCGAACCACTATAAATCCTTTGTCTTGTTAATTGGGTTTTGCTTTAGCCTTTGTTCATCTTGCTTATGCTTTCACTTGCATTGCAAAGATTCGAAAAAGTTGCCAAGATTAGTTAAAACCCAATTCACCCCCCCTCTTGTGTTTTACAAATGGAACATTTGAGACCCGACCAGTTCTAATAAATTGGTTTCGTTTTATGGTTTTGCTGGTCTGATCGCTAGATTTTAACGAGTTGAATAAAAAACTATCATTTTAGTCCGGCTGGTTTTAGAGGCCAACACAGACAGCAAAACAACATGGGAGATAGTCCGACTGATCCGGGCCAAGTTTTAAAACCACGATATCAATGGACCCATCTAAACAAAAGTAAACAAACAATAATTTCTCATGATACAAAGCGCAAGAATGTGTGTGTGTGTGTGTATATATATATAGGGAAAATGACTTGAATGGTCCTTAAACTATTTACCAAGACAAACTAAGGTCCCCCAAAGTATTTCGACTTCTTGTAAATAGAAAATGGAGAGAATTGTTGTTTGTCATTTTACCAAATAGACTATTCATCTTCTTCTCCAACTAACCAACTTTAGAAACAATAAATAGGACCCAAGACACCACATTGCAGCCCATAAAATCTTTTGCTTCCTCTTCAATTGAACATTTTCTATGCTTTTTTATTTTAGAAGAGATAAAGAAGAAGAGATGGTTAGGGTTTTTTATTATGATATTGGGTAATTGGGCTAGTTTCTAGCCGTTGATTTTTTGTGACTTTTTTGCCCCTTTAAAAAAGTCACGTGAACTGTGCGTGCTGTTGATTGGCCGGAAACCACCACACAAACTGGTGGTGGGACTATTTAGAAGCCGCAAAATTAGTTTCAGAACTTTAAAAGAAGTCGAAATACTTTGGGGACCTTAACTTGTCTTGATAAATAGTTTAAGGACCATTCAAGTCATTTTCCCTATATATATATATATATATATATATGCACACACACACACACACATACACACACTAGCAAAACAAACCGTGCTATGCAGGGCATAAGTGTCAAAATAATCGACACCCTCAGTTTGTATGTATCATTTAATTACAAGTCTTGCCTTGTACTTGTCAATTGTACCATTAGGTCTCATCTTTCTTTTAAAGATCTATTTGTGACCTAATGCTTTACAACCGGTGGAAGTTCCACAAGTCCCATGTATGGTTTTGAAGAATTGAAGTTATTTCACTATCAATTACTTCTTTCCATAAGTCAGAATCTAGAGAAATAATTGCTTCTCTATAAGTCAAATGATCATTTTCTAACAAATAAGTAAGTAAATCTGGTCCAAATTACTTTTCCCTTCTAGCTTTTTTGATACGTCTAGGTTCTTCAAATTCTTCTTGAAGTTCTTTTCCCCCCACAATCCTCTCAACTTGATTGTTTTTAGGGTCGAAGCTTGAATGCTTAATGTAAGGAAAAATCCCTTCAAAGAAGGAAGCATCCCTACCCTCTATAATTGTATTTACGTGCACTTCAGAGTTATCTGATTTATGCACTAAAAATCTATAAGCACTACCATCCTGTGCATATCATATAAACACGTAATCTACCGTTTTAAATCCTATTCTCGTCCGCTTACGGGCGGAATTGGAACCTTTGCTAGACATCCCTAAACTTTGATGAACTTATAAGAAAGGTGCATAACCTTTCCATATTTCATAAGGGGTTTTATCCAGTCTTTTATGTGGTAGTCTGTTTAGGATGTGATTTGCGGAAAGAAAAGCTTCATAAGGGGCCAAAACTTATTTGCATTGCATTCATCATCTATTTAAGAGTTTTATTTTTGTGCTCTGCTATTCCATTTTGTTCTGAAGTATAAGG
Source organism: Vinca minor (assembly GCA_026122235.1). Classification (NCBI taxonomy): domain Eukaryota; kingdom Viridiplantae; phylum Streptophyta; class Magnoliopsida; order Gentianales; family Apocynaceae; genus Vinca; species Vinca minor. The sequence goes on along the minus strand of JAOCZM010000111.1, from coordinate 2,354,754 downwards.
CGCAGTTGTTTGATGAATGATGCCACTTTCAGTACACAACTGTGCAAATGGAGATTAATATTCTCCACCCCTATCACTTCTTAACCTTTTAATTTTCTTGCCAAGTTGATTTTCAAGTTGAGCTTTATAATGGCTAAACATAGTTATTGCTTCGTCTTTACTTCTCATTAAGTAAACATAGCAAAATCTTGTGCAATCGTCAATAAAAGTGATGAAGTAACTTTTACCGCCTCTTAATTGCACATATTTTAAATCACATACATCAATGTGAATTAAGTCTTATAATTTTGAACTTCTTTAAATTGAATGGAAAGAGGATTTAGCTAGCTTTGCCTCAATACAAGTCTCACACTTGTAATTTTTATCAATGTTAAATTTGGGAAGTAAGTTTAAATAAACTAACTTTTGTATACTTTTAATATTTACATGACCTAGTCTATCATGCCATAAATTAAAAGACTCAATAGAATAAGCAAATTTAACATCTTTATTAGCCTCTTGGCAATTTTTCCAGCTGAGCTAGTGGAAGCCTCAGTTACTTTAATACCAATTGTCTAAGTACCTGGTAGTACTGTAATTACATTCATTTTAAATAAATTTCCAGCTAAATACCTTTTTCCCACAAAGACACCATTCTTAGTAAGAATAAACTTGTTTGCTTCAAAGACAAGTTTAAAACCTTTGTTGTTCAACACCGTTCCCGAAATGGGGTTCTTCCGGATCTTTGGCACATGGAACACATCAGTCAGAGTCTGCTCCTTTCCCAATGTCATTTTTTTAGGACAACAGTGCCCTTTCCCTCTACTTTGGAGGCCGCAGAGTTCCCCATAAAGCAGACTTCATCTTCAACAGTTTGGTATGTCTTGAACATCCACTTATTCGCACAAATGTGACGAGTGGCCACCGTATGAACAAACCACTCCTTTTGGTTTCCACCAACCAAGTTTACCTTTGAAACAACAGCTACCATATGCATGTCCTCAATTCCAGAGTTCAGTCTTCCATCTTCTGCCACATTAACTTAGTCATTCTTCTGATTCCGGTTCTTGTTACCAGTACTAAGGTTTCTCTTGTTCTTGTTATTTACCGCAACTCGATTACGGCAATCCTTAGCTGTGTGGTTAGGTTTACCACACACATAAAAAGTTCCATTAAACTTGGAGTTTGAAACCTTTGACTCATTTGGACGCTTTTTTTTAACGTTATTCCTTGAGTTGTCAGTTTCAACTACATTAGCCTTAGCCACAGAGCTATTAGGCTTCTTACTCATCTTCCGAGAGTCCTGTTCAATCCAAAGTTTTAACATCAGATCTTCCAGAGTCATTTTCTTATTCTTGTGTTTCAAGTAATGCTTGAAATCGTACCAAGAAGGAGAGAGCTTCTCAATCAACACCACCACTTGTAAAGAGTCGGTGATTCCCATACCCTCAACGACAAGATCATGATATATCGTTTGGAACAGACTATAAACTTTCAATCCACCGTTCTAAAATCATGGAAACGAGCGGCTATAAACATTTTGGACCCCGCATCGTCCACAGTATATTTTTTCAGTAGAGATTCCCATAAATCTTTTGATGTACTTTTTTCATAGCACAACTGATAAAGGGAATCATCTAAATTGATTAATATACTATGCCGACAGAGGTAGTCAGCACTTAGCTACGCTCGTACCGTGGTTTCAGATTTAGGATCATTAATGTACTCCACCGGTTTATCCTCAGTGATAAACCGAATCAGATGGTGAGTGGTAAGGAAAAGCATAATTTTTTTCCTTCCACAACTTAAAGTTGTTGCCACCCTTAAAATTCTCGGGTTTGTCAAACTGAACAAAATGAATTGGTCTGTTTGGCAGACAGCCTCAAAAGGTGGAAAAAGGGTCTCAATATCGCCTGTCTGATTCCCGAAAGGGGGAACCACTATAGTTGGAACTCCAGCCGGAACATTGTCAGAACCAGTGCCAATTTCAGTTGCAGCAGATTGATTTTCAGTGTTTGCCATTTCTCTATAATAAAAACAGAAACAAAGTCAGTACTTTATTAAAGAAATAGCACCAGATAAAATAACACAAAAATAATAAAATTGAACTTAAGACTGTTGGAATAATTTTCTGATATTATTGAAATATGTTTTCTACTGTTTTTAATTTTATATCTTAATAGAATAAATCAAAACAGTGCAGAATTAGAAGACAGAAAACCAAAAAATAGTACACTGCAATTTCCAGAAGTAAAAGCAGTACTGATACAAAAAAATTTCTAGTTGACTGAAATAGTTTTGCTATTGTTTTTATTGTTATATCATAACATAATAAATTAAAACAATGCAGAAAAAATAAACTGAGACAGTATACTGCTACTAATTAATTTATTCATATCAGAAGAGTAAACAAAACACTGATATTATATATCAGAAATATGCAGAAACAGTAAAACAAAATGTAGTAAAACAAATAAGAAATGTTACTGATTTTGGATTTAGATCCTGGACGAGTCAGCAGTATTCCGCTTCCCCTAAAGTTCAATTTGTCATGCCTTTATCAGCTTCAGGCCCTCTTGAACAATGAACTCCCAAAGTATAATGCCCAAACGCTTCTGTTTCTTTGAAGCGAAAAGAGACAGAACCTTCGAATCTACTTGTAACTGTGTGGAACTCTCATGAAGAATGCTTATGAAATGCAGAAAACAATGAGGAGATTGCAGAGGGAGAGGGGAATTTCAGATGGTTTCTTCTGGCAAACAGCACTACCTTTTATAGGCTCCCAAAATCCCAATATGTAACCGCTGAGAATAAACACAGCCATTAACCTATGGCAGTTACAGTCACACACCATAATGCTGCATTACTCCTCACTGTTACAATCAATGAATTATGAGTTGCAATGAATTGAATTTATTCGGCAAAATTCAAATTCTAACCAGTAGCAAAACGTGGGTTGATCATGCCTGCGAGTTTTGGTCCGACATTCATGTACGCTGGTCGCACCCGCACACAAGTTCAAGCTATTTTGGTATCGAAAAGCCATCCATTTGCACCCTCTGCGCAGGCGCGCACGAGGTTCTCACATGGGGCATAATATTAGTAAGACAATTTAAACAAATGAACCATTTTAACTTATAAAATAATTTTCACTTTCATTGCTTTCCTATGTGGGATATGGGTTTAACCCATTTACCACATTTCAACCACCCCACTTTATACCAATTTATCATTCACACCAAGAATTGGTTTTCTCACATGTTGTATATCACCGCGAAGCTTGCGCAACCCACTTTGTGATAATCTTAATAACATTCAAAACCGAGCGGTGTAACATATAAATATATTGGCTAAAAAATGTCCTCACGACACTTTAATTACAATTTATTCTTTGACAAAAATCAAATTCTCCAAAATCTTCTTCAGCTTCTCGTTGCACTCGGTCAAATCCAGCTTCAACTTCAAACATTCTTGCTCATTCCTTTCAAGTTTACGCAATAGTCCTGAAACGATATCTCTAGAGTTTTTATTTAGCGGAGTTTCAATCCACTCAAAATACCCACATCCTCCCTCCTATTCAAAAAACAAATTCTTAATCCATAAGCAAAAGTTCCGAAACTTAATACAGCATTTTCTTACCCGAGATTTAATGCAATTGACAAATCGACGACCGAAATTTGTATCCGTCCAAGATGTGTTTATGGCAACAATTTTGGGACATCTACATCCGAATTCATCTCTACTTTTTCTACCAAAAAACCTAGAAATTTCAGAGGTAGAAGACATTAGGGATGAAACTTAGTTTAACAATTTAATAAAAATGAGACTACAACTAATTGGGTTAAGACAAATTAGTAGAAAGGGAAAGCTAAAAAAGAGGTTTCTTTGAATGATTTTGAGAGAGAATTATGCATTTGTTGAATTGGAAGCCTCAAGAGAGGGCTGGAGCTTTGAGGGAGACGATATAAAAGGGGTCAATTTTATATGGACGCAATTGCCCCTCACGTGCCAGGTACGTGTGGGCTTTTAAAAAAAATAATTGTCAAAATTGGGCGCTGGTGCTAATACATGTTTGCCCGTAAAATGTTTGTGGTTGTAAGCCGCTAAAATAAAAATATTTGATTAAAACCCGAAATATGTAAATAGTTTATAATCATTTAATGCAAATTGATCTATAATCTAATACATTAACAAACCACCAAAATGAATATAATCTGAGATATTAACAAACCAACCAAATCGTAATATTTTGCAAATTCTTGATAATTTAGTAGGAAAAGATTTACAAAACAAATCACAGAGTTAAAAAATCAATATCACTTGCAAGAGGGATAAAGAAAGAGAGTTATTGAGAGTAATAAAATATACATAAATTGTAATGATAAGATCATAAGACAATAAATAAATTTGCAAGAGTTATTTTTTCCAATGAGCATATAAATAGACCTTGAATCTTAAAAATCATTGTCTTTAGTTTTCCTCTAGGCAGCAGATGAAATAGATTCACCCAAGGCCATTTCATCCATGTTCTTCATAGCAAAACTAAATGTGCTCAAACTATTTTTATTTTGTGTTAAATTTCATAGTTAGAATATACATTAAATGATATATGCATTCAATTTGTCGGCATCTCAGTTGCAACCATCTGTTTGGTCCTCACCTCCAGAAGCTTGCATCAAGATCAACACGGACGGTTCTTGGAACAATGGTGCAGCTGCATACAGCTGCATTGCTCGGTAAAACAGAGGGGTGCCGATCTTGGCAAGATGTGGGCGTCTTGTGTCATGCACAGGTGCAGTTCATTGTGAAGCTCTTGCACTTATTGAAGGTCTCAAGCTTGCTTCGTTGCTGGATTTACGCTCTTTTTGCATAGAAAGTGATAACCTTGAGGTTATTTCCCACTTAGGATGTCCCGAAAATAATTTCTATGTCCTAGGCCCATTCTACGACTCCGCAAAATACATTATGTCTTACTTTGATTCAGTTTCTTTACTGTTTACTAAGCGAGACGGGAACAAAAGTTCTCATAGCATGCCTCATCTTGGCCATAGTTTTTCTTCTATGTTATGGGATCGAAATTTCTCAATAAATGTAATGTCTGCGATCTCTATTGATCGCCTATCTCTCTATTAATCAAATGCACCCATTCGGATTAAAAAAAAATGAAATATGCATCACATGTTCGATTAGATCTGTATATATTAGTTAAAAGTTAGAATATCAATAAAGTACTATCAACGTGGATGATCCTAGTAGGAAGCAGAAAACATTAGGCTTAATCTAAGTTTCATATATTGACAAGATACTAACAGCAAGTTTGGTACGTTAGAATGGAAATGGAATGAAATTCCTTTTAAAACCGAATCATTTTTCACTCACTATGACTTTGGAATCCTTTATCCATTCCAGTATTCGGAAGGCAAAGATAGAATGGAATGTCGATTTCTTTCTGTGTTTGATAAAACTATATTTTAATGTCAGAATGGAATGGAATTAAAGAGAATATGACCTAAATGCCCTTTTAATAAATATGCTAGTGATACAACCTAATTAAACATTCATGACAAAATCTTATTTGAATAACAATAACAATAACAATAACATATATATATATATATTGTTGAAACATAATTTTTATTAAAATGTTAATATAGTTAATAAAAATATATTTACTTTCAAAATTAAAAATAGATTAAAACTACTACCAAGAAAAAGAAATATTTATAAAATTACCATTCATGAAATTATACTAAGTAAAATAGAATATTTATGACCAAATGTGAATACGTTGCTATGTAAAATGAAAGTAATAATTAATTAAAAGAGGGGTATTAATGTTAGTTACTATTTATTGATTATTCCAATTTCTACTGGAAAGGTCATTCCATAAATTTTGGTGTGGAATGACTTTTCCCAATTCTCCCTGGAATCGTCATTCCCGTGGAATGATCATTCCCACTTCAAATTCCTCAACCAAACGCTGAAAAAGAAAAGAGAAATGGAAAAGGTTTTTCCATTCATTTTTCTTGCGTACCAAACACGCACTTAGTATATCAAGGATTTATGTATTCTTTTTTAACATGAAAAATGTTTGTTTTCTAAGTTGTGTGCAAAGACACAAAGAAGATAAGACCTACGATGAGTATGTTTCCCTAATGCTTCGGCTATGGGAAGTCCCAACTCCCATGGTTACTATGTTGTGAGTATATTTTCTTATGTTGTTCTATATTTCTTCTAAATTTTAGCATAATAACATCCTTCAAAGTTTTATTGTTAATGGTGTCTTAAACACACATTACATAAAATTCATATATAATGTATAAAGAAAATAATAATAATAAAGATTACATAATTAGTGGGCTTGAGAATTTCATTTATGAATGTAACCAAAGAATCAATAATGTGGAACATTCATTTGGAAGAAATAATAAATTCTTAAGATTTTATTAAAAACAGAAACAAAAAAATTGGATAAGGATAAAGTGCCATAGTAAGTATTTATTGAAGATGATATTCTTGTACACATAAAGGCGATATCCACGCCCCAGGGGCCCCACCTTCCGATCCGACAGAAATTGTGGAGGATGTAAATCATGGTGACCCAGCGGCTCGATTGGTGTGAGGCCTTGTCTTAGCCCACCGCAAGAAGCCACCCCCACATTGGAGGGTTGAAACTTCCACACTGCGGCTGCCTTGAAGATGATAATCTACTCATTTGGATATGAAGTAGAGATGATGTCATCAGCCAAGGTCTGCCAGTATCAGTCCGGCTCCTGTGCAGAACGGCCTAAGTTCCGTACGTGCGGGACACAATCAGGACCGTTGATTTCATTTTAAAAGAGGATCGACGGTTGAGATTTAAAAGAGAGTTAAAATGATACATATGTAATTTCACAAATAAATAATAATAATAACAACAAAAAGTAACACGCAACCGTCACATCGATTGGGTTACCGAGGAGAGAGAAAAGTTGCGGCTGAAAAGTCGAAGGTACATTTCTATAAGAACACATGTTCTTCGTTAGAGAACACATGCTCTTGTATATTGAGGAGAGAGAAAAATTGCGGCTGAAAAGTAGCTTTTCTCTCTCCTCAATATACAAGAACATGTGTTCTCTAACGAAGAACATGTGTTCTTGTAGAAATGTACCTTTGACTTTTCAGCCGCAACTTTTCTCTCTCCTCAATATACAAGAACATGTGTTCTCTAACGAAGAACATGTGTTCTTGTAGAAATGTAAAAATACCTAAATACCCCTACTTTGAAACAACCGTTGGATCAAAAGTACAAAATCCAATGGATGATAGCTTGGTCCGTATATATTGAATTTTCTTGTCCCGCATAGGAGCCGTGATCTGCCAGTATTGTCCGTTGAATATGAAAGACAGAGAAAAAGCAAGCTACATTCTCAGCCTTTTATAGTCATTGGCATGTTATGTCTTAGGTCTTTGGGTTTTGTTTCCTTTTTTGTATCCTATTTTGTTTATATATATATACACTAGCAAATGACTCGTGCTATGCACGGAAATATTGAATTTCAAATTATTAATTTAATGGCTGTACAATTGTATTTAGAATAATAACTCGTTAATTGTAATATGAATTTTATTGAGTAACTCACAAATATAAGGGTGAGCACCGAAGGATTATTGGATAAAAAATATTAGATCAAATAATATATAATCAAAATAATTAAACATAGTCCTATACTATTTCGATTAATGTTTCATCCAATGTTTTGGTCCAATAATCACTACACTACTACTATTAAATATTAATCACCTAATCTTTTAAGAAAAAATGAAGAGACTACGTATTTTGACTTCATTTTTCTTATGAAGCCATCTAATTCATGAAGTTTTTTCAACATTGTTTGCTCCACATTTTCAGATAATGCATCTTCTTCTATGAGAGCGAGCAATTTTCTGCTCAAGTTTTTTTCGACAAACTTGCATTGTTGTAAGATCCATTTTATTAAATGTTTTTATTCCCTGAAAGATAAAATCAGTCTAATAGTATATAATAAATTATTTAAAGGGAATTTATTAATAATAATGTTTATTGGATAAAAAATGGATCAAAATAGATATAAATAATAATTAAACGTCAAAAGTATTGAATATAAAACGGATGAAGAGATGAGTAAATATTAGAATAAAATATTTTCATAAATTCCCATAAGTTCACAGAAACTTCCCAATAAATTCCCCCAAATAAGTTCCTCATAAACTTTATAATTTTTTGCAAAATTGGTCATTTTTTAAGGGCAATCTTTTAAGAAAACTCTGTTGGGCATGGCTTAAAAACTGTGTAGGGCATGACTTAAAAACTTAATTCTTAGAACCAAAATAACAAATCAAGTCTAAATTACTTCTAGGACATACGTAAATCAATACATATAAAAGAAAATGTTACCAAGAATTAGGATTCTTTGTACCCAGCAATCAAATAAATCGAAACATTTAAAAGAAAAATCAAAATAAAAAATTAAAAGTGGCTAGCAATGATCAATAGATTCAGCTATCATAAATCAATGCAAAAAAGCAAAAATTCTACTAATAATATAAAAGAAATTTAGAAAAATAACACAAGGGTCATAAGCAATATGATGATACATATTTATCAGAAACTCGAATATTATTTAGGCTATATACTTTAACAAATACAATATTGCTTCAATCTTGAATTTAATATTTCACTTTGACTTAAAATGAAAATTAATAAAAGTATTTTACTTTTAATAAAGTTGTCTTCTAACATTATTAGTTAAGAAAATTTAATCCCTTTAAATTACGTTTAAACTAAGGAAAGTTAGTAGTGGAAGTTTATATGAAAAAATATTATTATTTTAGAAAATGAGTAATTTAATTCTAGTCATTCTAAAAAGAAAAAAAAAACTCATAATAGATATACTTTACTCAACAAAAACTCATTATGTATACTTTATTCGACAAAAACTCATCTGTATACTTAATTCGACAAAAACTCATTCTGTATACTTAATTCGACAAAAACTCAAAAACATTATGGTCGGTAAGTAGCTTATAGATTAATGTAAAAATTATTGCAATATAAAAGTTCAAACGAAACAAATTTTTTCTTACGGAATTTATTACAATATTCCAACTATCTCATAATTTACTTAAATTAGCATTCCATTAAAAGAATTAAAGAAAATAGTTGTCAAATAGCCGTTAGAGTAGCTGGCAATGTGGTATGGTATTTGATCTGCATGTTGCGGGTTCGAATCCTTCCTCCTTCGAAATGAATAAAATAGTTGAAATTTTTTGCACCAATCAAAAGTTTTATAACTAATTAAAAATATAAAAAATCCTAAAAAATGACATGTGGCATGATATATATACAAATCTGAAAAGGCCTTCTATAATATATATATACTAGCAAATGACCCGTGCTATGCACGGAAATACTGAATTTCAAATTATTAATTTAATGCTTGCACAATTGTATTTAAAACAACAACTTGTTAACTTTAAATTTTCAGAAAACAAATAAGAAAATTCAACATGATTAAGTAATATGACTTTTACTGAGCAACTCACAAATCTAAGGATCAACACCAGAATGATTGTTGGACCGAATAATATATAATCAAAAGAATTAAAAATAGTCTTATACTATTTCAATTAATATTTTGTCCAATGTTTTGATCCAATAATCACTACACTTCTACTATTAAATGTTAATCACCCAATATTTTTAGAAAATATGAAGAAACTACGTATTGTAACTTCATTTTTCTTATGGAGCCATCTAATTCACGAAGTTTTCTGCTCAAGTTTTTTCCGTTAAACTTGCATTACTGTAAGATCCATTTTAGTAAATGTTTTTATTCCCTGAAAGATAAAATTAGTCTAATATTATATTAATAAATTATTTAAAGGACATTTATTAATAATAATGTTTATTGGATAAAAATAAATCAAACATAGATAAAAATAATAATTAGACATCAAAAGTCATGAACATAAAAAGGATGAAGGGGTGAGTAAATGTTGGAATAAAATAATCTCATAAATTCCCGTAAATTCACATAAACTTCCCAATAAATTCTCTCAAATAAGTTCGTCTTAAACTTAATAAATTTTTGGAAAAACAACGTTGGGTATGGCTAAAAAACTTAATTCTTAAAACCAAAATAACAAATCAAGTCTAAATTAAGTTTTTACAAAAGACTTCTAGGACATAAGTAAATCAATACATATAACATAAAAGGTTACCAAGATTTAGAATTCTTTGTATACTGCAATCAAATAAATTGAAACATTTAAAAAAATAAAAATCAAAATTAAAAGTGGCTAGTAAAGATCAATAGATTTAGCTATCATAAATCAATGCGGAAAAAGCAAAAATTCTACTAATAATATAAAAGAAATTTAGCAAAATAACACAATGGCCATTAGCAATATGACATAGTTATCAGAAACTCAAATATTATTTAGGCTATATACTTTAACAAATACAATATTGCTTCTATCCGGAATTTAATGTTTCACTTTGACTTAAGATGAAAATTAATAAAAGTATTTTACTTTTAATAAAGTTTCCTTCTTGCATTATTAGTTAAGGAAGGTTAAAAGACATTTATAAATAGTAATGTTTATTGGATAAAAATAAATCAAAATAGATATAAATAATAAATAGACATCAAAAGTCATGAACATAAAAAGGATGAAGAAGTGAGTAAATGTTGGAATAAAATATTCTCATAAATTCCCGTAAATTCACAGAAACTTCCCAATAAATTCTCTCAAATAAGTTCCTCCTAAACTTCATAAATTTTTTTTGAAAACCGATGTTGCGCATGGCTAAAAAACTTAATTCTTAAAACCAAAATAACAAATCAAGTCTAAATTAAGTTTTTGCATAAGACTTCTAGGACATAAGTAAATCAATACATATAACAGAAAATGTTACCAAGAATTATGATTCTTTGTATCTTGCAATCAAATAAATTGAAACATTTAAAATCAAAAATCAAAAATCAAAATTAAAAGTGGCTAGTAAAGATCAATAGATTTAGCTATTATAAATCAATGTGAAAAAAAAACAAAAATTCTACTAATAATATAAAAGAAATTTAGCAAAATAACACAAAGGCCATAAGCAATATGATGATACATAGTTATCAGAAACTCAAATATTATTTAGGTTGTATACTTTAACAAATACAATATTGCTTCTATCCGGAATTCAATGTTTCACTTTGACTTAAGATGAAAATTAATAAAAGTATTTTACTTTTAATAATGTTTCCTTCTTGCATTATTAACTAAGGAATGTTAATGTCTTTAAATTATGCAAAAACTAAGGAAGGTTAGAAGTGAAAGTTTGTACGAAAAAGTATTATTATTTTAGGAAATGTGTAATTTAATTGTAGTCATTCTCAAAAGAAAAAAAAAAACCCATAATGGACATACTTTACTCGACAAAAACTCATAATGAGATTTCTTATATCATAAAATGATATCTTTAGACATATAAGAAATGATAAGGAATAATGGGTAATCTGATATACCTTGGGAGAGGCTCGTCCGCAGGTTTAACAGAATCTAAATGGTTCGTTACACTAATTTAAATTTTGATCGTATTTGAATTTGAATAACATATGAGAAGTAGAATTTAACTGAAATTACGAATCAATAAACCAATGTGAGATTAATAAAAACAAAAATTAAAAGTGAGAGGTTGGTTATGAATTAGCAAAGCACGTGATAAAAGAGCTAGAAATACGGGAGTATGTGCTAGTGAAATAATTAATATTTTCTTAATTTATTTCAAACATTTAAAATATTTTTAACCAACCACAACATTTGAAATTAAATCGAAAAATCTTTAATCTAGAAATTTTATATTAGATTGGGAGTTTAAAACTGAAAAGTGTGTTCAAGATTATGAGAAAAAATTTAGGATTGTAGAGATATTTGGTTAAGTAAGTAATTTGATATTTAAATTTGTTTTAAGATAATAATTAGTTTTGAATTAACTTAATTAATCAAAATTCATCCTAACCAATCAAGTTTTTGTATTATAATTAAGAGTTAGAAAATTCGAGAAATTTGTGTTAGAGTTTTGAAGATTTCTGATGGGTTAAAACTTAAAAACATGTTATGTAATATAAATATAGATTGATTTTGGAATAATATTTTAATCCAATGAAATTTTTTATAAAAGAATTTAAAGTGTTAAAAAAATTATAAACTTCTAAAATATAATCATAAAAGAAGAGGTTAAGAGTATGAGATGAGTTTTGTATCTTGAAATTAAGGAAGTTAATATATTTAATGTAGAATATTATATCATACCAAGAATACTGTTAGTTTAGATTTGTTAGAGATCGTGGAAAAGTTTACTTAAATTAGCATTCCAGAAAAAGAGTTAAATAAAATAGTTGTCTAATACTTGATAGAGTGGCTGGTAATGTGGTATAGCATTTATGCTGAATGTTCCTGGTTCGAATCCTGCCCCTTCCCCAATTTAAATGAAGTAGTTTAATTTTTTGCACCAATCAAAAGTTTTATAATTAAATAAATAACAAAATAATCTACATAAATGACACGTGGCACGAGGGAGTTACAAACCTGAAAAGGGCTTCTGTAATATTTATATAGATAGATATTAGCAAATGACCCGTGCTATGTACGGAAATACTTAATTTCAAATTATTAATTTAATGGTTACAATTGTATTTAGAACAAAAACTCGTTAACTGTAATATGAATTTTATTGAGTAACTCACAAATATAAGGGTGAGCACCGAAGGATTATTGGATAAAAAATATTGGATAAAATAATATATAATCAAAATAATTAAACATAGTCCTATACTATTTCGATTAATGTTTCATCCAATGATTTGGTCCAATAATCACTACACTACAATACTACTATTAAATATTAATCACCTAATCTTTTAAGAAAAAATATGGAGCCATCTAATTCATGAAGTTTTTTCAACATTGTGTGCTCCACATTTTGAGATAATGCATCTTCTTCTATGAGAGCGAGCAATTTTCTGCTCAAGTTTTTTTCGACAAACTTGCATTGTTGTAAGATCCATTTTATTAAATGTTTTTATTCCCTGAAAGATAAAATCAGTCTAATAGTATATAATAAATTATTTAAAGGGAATTTATTAATAATAATGTTTATTAGATAAAAAATGGATCAAAATAGATATAAATAATAATTAAACATCAAAAGTATTGAACATAAAACGGATGAAGAGATGAGTAAATATTAGAATAAAATATTCTCATAAATTCCCATAAGTTCACAGAAACTTCCCAATAAATTCCCTCAAATAAGTTCCTCATAAACTTTATAATTTTTTGCAAAACTGGTCATTTTTGAAGGGCAATCTTTTAAGAAAACTCTGTTAGGCATGGCTTAAAAACTCTGTTGGGCATGACTTAAAAACTTAATTCTTAGCAAGGTTTTGAAACCCGGACCCAGGACCGACCGTCGACCGGACCTCCGAGCGGTCCGGTTAGGTGCCAAAACCCGTACACGTCAAAAACCGCTTTAATTTTGCTGACCCGTTTGACCCGGCCGGTCCGACCGCTCGACTCGGAAACCGGAACGGTTTTGTGGAAACCGTCCGGGTCAGACCAGGTTCATCTTCCCCAAACAACCATCTCCGATATACTCCAGCAAATCTTCGGTGGTGGCAGCCGCTTCTTCCGCCATACTTGATTGATTTTCTTAGGGCATTTCTTTCCCTTTCCTTTCATTTCTGTGAAAGCTTCGTTTGATGAAAGATGAGAGGAGGCCGGTGGTGAGATCGAGAAAGACAACGAACGGAGCTCGGCGGCGGTGAAGATGAGCAGCGAGGAGAAGAGGAAGGCGGCGAAGAAGGAGAAGAGGAAGCAAAAAAGGAAGGAGATGGCGGAGAGAGATTAGAGAGAGAAAGAAAAGTGAGAACGGAGAAGAGAAGAAGAGAGAGCGGCGGCGATGCCGGAAGCCAGGAAGAAGAGAGAGCGGCGGCATCGAAGAAGAGGCCACTTGCGGCTGGAGGATAGAATAAATTTTAGGGTTAGAGTGCTATTATGAGACTATATATAGTTAGGACTAAAGTGCAATTAAAATATTAGCTCATAAAATTCTATAAAACAATTATATTTCAAACAAATCCTAAACTATTTACTTTGTCTAGAAGTGTATAAAAAATAAATAAATTATTACATTAGTCCTTAAATTTTACTATGTATACTTACATTAACTTTATTTTTTATTAATAAGTATATTTTTTAATATTTATGACGTCACCGGGTTGATGAACGGGTCGATGACGGTCCGACCACCGGTCCGACCAGTGATCCGTGACCCAGTAACTTTTCCGGGTCAATACCCGGTCCGGGTTTCAAAACCTTGATTCTTAGAACCAAAATAACAAATCAAGTCTAAATTAAGGTTTTGCTTAATACTTCTAGGACATACGTAAATCAATACTTATAACAGAAAATGTTACCAAGAATTAGGATTCTTTGTACCCAGCAATCAAATAAATCGAAACATTTAAAAGAAAAATCAAAATAAAAAATTAAAAGTGGCTAGCAATGATCAATAGATTCAGCTATCATAAATCAATGCCAAAAAGCAAAAATTCTACTAATAATATAAAAGAAATTTAGAAAAATAACACAAGGGTCATAAGCAATATGATGATACATAGTTATCAGAAACTCGAATATTATTTAGGCTATATACTTTAACAAATACAATATTGCTTCAATCTTGAATTTAATATTTCACTTTGACTTAAAATGAAAATTAATATACTTTTAATAAAGTTGTCTTCTAACATTATTAGTTAAGGAAATTTAATCCCCTTAAATTACGCTTAAACTAAGGAAGGTTAGTAGTGGATGTTTATATGAAAAAATATTATTATTTTAGAAAATGAGTAACTTAATTCTAGTCATTCTAAAAAGAAAAAAAACTCATAATAGACATACTTTACTAAACAAAAACTCATTATGTATACTTTATTTGACAAAAACTCATTCTGTATACTTTATTCGACAAAAACTCAAAAACATTATGGTCGGTAAGTAGCTTATAGATTAATGTAAAAATTATTGCAATATAAAAGTTCAAACGAAACAAATTTTTTCTTATGGAATTTATTACAATATTCCAACTATCTCATAATTTACTTACATTAGCATTCCATTAAAAGAATTAAAGAAAATGGTTGTCAAATAGTCGCCAGAGTAGCTGGCAATATGGTATGGCATTTGATCTGCATGTTGCGGGTTCGAATCCCGCCTCCTCCGAATTGAATAAAGTAGTTCAAATTTTTTGCACCAATCAAAAGTTTTATAACTAATTAAAAATATAAAAAATCCTAGAACATGACACGTGGCAAGATATATATACAAATATGAAAAGGGCTTCTGTTATATATATATATATATATATATATATATATATATAAAGGCTACGTTCTTAGCAAAACTGTATATATAAAAGCTACGTTCTTAGCAAAACTGCTTAGAAATTTACTACTATTCCAAAATTATGCAGGGGTCATGATAATTTACACATCATGTGTTTTTTTTTATTATTTACAAAAAATAACCCATTGTTGTTGGATTAGATATCCAATATCCGATACATGTAAATTACAAGAAAGTAATTGAAGCCAATCATAAAAAGAAAAAATATTAGCAAACAGACGGATTATGAAAATGGATGCTATAATCAATGGTAAAAACAAGCATATATTCTTATACATTAACAAACCACCAAATTCGTAATGTTTTACAAATTCATGCTAATTTAGTAGGAAGAGTGTGATCCCCGAAATTTTTGAAATTACGTGTATAACATTTATAATTGATTTTTATGTGTTAGATGTTTTTTTCATATTAGTTGTTGTACATTTTATGTTAGGGTTACTTTATTGTAGTTGGAAGTTAGATGACTTAAATAATTGAACTAGAACCCTTTGAGACTGTTTTATCAAATTTTGAATATTTTTCATTTGGGGTGATTTTTGCTAGAATATTAGAAGGGGAGTTAGAGAGGAGAGGAGAGGTTAGAAAGGAAGTTAAGAGGAAGATAGAAAGAAGAGAGAAGAAAACTTGGTATATTAGGTAGGCTGTGAGAGATTTAACATTTAGAGAGGTAAAAGATGTCGGAATTCAGAGTTCTTTAGTGCGTTTCGAACGTCTTCGAAAGGGCTACGAGTGGGAAGTGACTGAACTGCGTTTTGAATTTCCAGCGGACGGGAATTTGGGTTTGAAGTTGCTACATTTTTATGGATTTTTGGTGTTTTACTTTGCTTGCTTTACTTCCAAGTAAATATCTTCACCCTTGTCTTTTCGGTACTAAAAACTCATGAAATGTTTATGTTAAGTTCGGGAAATTGTGATAGAAGGAGTATAAGGCATGTTTTATTGCATTGGATGAAATATCGAATCATTCATTCTTGTGTGGTACCAGTGGATCATAGAGTCTAATTTTGCGTATGATATATGTTTATTTGTTTTTTCATTCATGCATCATTCTCTTGTTGCTATTTTGGTTATTGTTGCTGCATTGTACTTGATATAATTGTTAATTGAGGGTCGAGAGTTCTGGTTTACTTAACTGATTACCGAACTGACTGCTGAACTGGCTATTGAAATGATTACTGAACAAATTATTGAACTGAATATTGAGGTCGTTGCATTGTAATTTCCATATTTTTTAATTGAGAATATAGAGCTCTTGTTTAGGAACTGATTACTGAACTGATTGATTTACTGACTACTGAACTGATTACTGAAATTACCACTGAAAACTGCTTACTATTCTGCAATGTACACTGTTGATTGTGGATATTTGTGTGTCATAGCGGTAACCATACTCGTAATGTCAATGTGTGTGTGTGTGTTCTGTTTGGCTAGAACATGATGCTCGAGGTGCATTTTGGTGTATCAGTGTTAGGATATGAAGAGTATGGTTACTAGCTTAATTGTTCTTGTTTTGGTCTCTTGTTATTATGTGGATATGAGTCTAAGTTACATTTTGGGTTGGGATTTGGGAAACTGCAGAAATGCAATTTTTCTTCACAAAATTACACTGAAAATGAGCATGACTGGATCTTGGGCGACCGGTTCGGTCGACTGAATCATTGTGCCATGGTCCGGACCAAACTACTTGGACTAATTGCGGTGATTGATTCATGTATTTTGGACTTTATTTATAATTCTGATATTTATGTTAGCATGTTATTATTACTTTACATAGTGTGATATAATAAACATTATCTTTATGCTCTGAGTTCTGTGCCGCATTGGTTGATGGGACACTACTAGGTTATCACCCGGACACGGGGTGTGACAAAAAGAGTTACAAAAAAAAATCTGAGTTACAAAATTAATAGCCTTACAAGAGGGATAGATAAAGTTATTTTAGGAGTTAATGAGTGCAATAAAAAGTACATAAATTGCAATGATAACACAAAAAATAAATTTTGTTGGAGTTTTTTTTCTTCTTTTTCTACGTGAGCTATGAAGCCTCATCATCTGCAAGTAAGGGAAATAAAAACGTGAGCTATGAAGCCCAATAAGCATCAACACCTTTGGGATAAAACATCAAATAAGACACAAAACCATTTTCCCGACTTCCCAAATCAAGTGTGAAAACATGCAATGTTTAGGTTCCTCTTCATTTCAAAATATACATGTTAAAACCTCACTAGACAACCTTTAGAAAACTACAGAAGAAACCAGGAAAAAACATAAATCAAAATGGCCATAATGCCCCTTCGGTCGACCTGAACAAGATGACCGGTCGACCGAATGTTCTTAGGAAAACAGAATAGACCCACTGTCCAAAAGTCCGGTCGACTAGACATAACACACAGGTCGACCGACACAACCACCGGTCCCTAGGGTTCCTTAACTCGGTCGAGTGCAATAGACTCTTACCTCGTTTATTTGGTCCTGATATTTTTATTCGGACGGTGGGCAGATAGTCCGGTCGACTGAGATCTAGTGAAGGTCATTTTCAGTGTAAATTTGTGAAGGAAAAATACATTTCTGCACCTTTCGAATCCCAACACCAAAATACTCAACTTTGACTCATATGCATATATTATGACAAGACCCAAAACAATAACAAGTAAATAATAAACTACACTCGTCGAAAATCCAACATCTACACATCAGAATGAAAACACTAACACCATGTGTTGTTCATACCAACAAACAACGTACACAACATTGGACTCTTTGAATGCAATTTATGCGATGACTCAACATTCACACAACAAAGCTTGATCGTCTATGCACAATTCTAAAACAATTACTACAATGACCCTAACTTTAAACCTGGAAGGGAAAACATCAGTATGTAGTACATGAGTCTAATATATCTCCTGAACGAATAGCTCAATGTTTAAGGATCCATTCACATCGTGCCATTTCCCACCACTGTGGACTCCACAACAACCATTTGTAGTCCCTAACATTTTTCCCGGTTAGGAACGAGCTCAATGACAACGACACATATCGAGAACTCCCGGGGTTCAACGACAACACACTCACAATGCAAAAGAATGAATCATTGCAATGAAAACTATTCTAGATAATAGCTCCATAGGTGATGATTTTAACATATAACATATAAGACTCCAAATTCAGTAAATACTCAACATAAATAATGACAAGAACGAGGATGCAAATAACACATACATAATTAGATTCAATGTTATCAACATACAAGTATGAACAATTCAATGTTTCATCCAATGTAGTAAATCATGCTATACAATCCTTTCAACATAGATTTACATAAATTTAAACAATTCATTTCATGAGTTTTTAGTGCCGAGAAGACAAGGGTGAAGAACCTTACATGGTATAATAAGCAAGCAATTAAAATCCTGGAAATTCCAGAAATATGCAGCAACTTCAAATGCAAAATCCCATATAAAGGAAACTCAAAATGTAGCTCCGTCACTTCTCACTTGTAGAATGTTCAGTTATCTTCAAAGCGCACTAAAAAACACCCCAAACGGAGTTCGTTTATGCAATTTTCTCACAACTCTCTGTTTTCCCCGAATGTCACATTCTTTCACCCCCAAAGTTGTTATCTCTTAATCTAGCCGTTAGAATAAAATCTCCACCAGTCAGAATCTAGTTTAAGGAGTCTTCTAACTATGGTTAAAATTTGGAAATAATCAGAGAAAGTTTACTTTGTCTGCAAAGGGTTTTCAACTTACTGCATAGGAATGACTGCCCAAAATTTCCAGAATCACAGAATAAAATTCTAAAGACGATTACTCTAAACCAGACCATTGAAACCTCATATCCACCATCTAGATTGTAGTCCTACAAGTTCTTTAACTTTAGAAACAATAATGGGGTTTATCAGACTTCGTTTACTACTTTAACTTGGCGAACTAACTTCATCACCCTGTTTTGTTTCTTCCAGAATTTCTTCTTCTCTTTTTGTTTTTTCTTCAACTTCTTTCTTCCTTCTCTCTTTTTCTTTATTTCCCTCTTTCTTTTTTCAGCAAAAAATACCTCCTCCTAATAACCTCTTAACTCTCTACCAAAATAATCCTTGAACTTCTTAACATCCACCTCCAAGCCCCCCATCTTCCAAAACGTCAAATACACCCTCAATCACTTATAAAACTAATGTACCACACATAAAAGATGTAATTATAAATATATCACACTACATTAACTACAAGACATGCAAAATACGTAAGAAAACAGTTTCGGGTATCACAAACGCCTCATACGTCGATGAGACACCGAACTTATAACAGAAATGCTAAAATCCGCAATAAATTCATAAACTTAAAAGACAATTTAATGTCTTACATCATACTTAAAGGACTTCAAAGGTAAAATACAAGTTCTTACATCATAACGAAAACATAAATGTTCAACTTCAAAATAAAATAAACTATTAATATAGTACACAAGTTCCATAAAAAGCTACTCATCATACTCCCTGTCCCATGTATCAACATAAGGTTCTTCCACATAGTAATCTTCAAAAGAAGATAAGAAATGAGTTACACTATCCAGTAAAAATCAAACATCTTTGGGATGAAGTATAAAATAGGATTGAAAGTATTTCCCGACTTTCCCAAAACAATTGAAAACATACTTGACTTCACTTGACTTGAAATAGCTTTTCAAACACTTACAAAATAATTAACAAAACTTATAACATATATACTTGGATTGAAATCATAACATAACGGAAATCAAAACAGACCAAAGCAGAGCCTCGAATGATGCATTGTCCGGACACATCGTCCGCAACACCTGGATGACCTGACCCTTCGTCCGGCCGATCGAAGCTTGTCCGGGATTCATGCAGTAGGCTTAATATCTCGGCTGGATGACCCAAATGACCATCTGGTCGACCGGAGGTGTCGTCCGAGATTCAGAACATACCATTTTCACTACATTTGAACAAAGGAAAACCACTTTTATGAAATTCTCAAAGTCCCAACCCAAAATGACATTTTGACCAACTTTCACATATCAAATATGACCAAAACAATAACAACAATGCAAATAAACAATACTCTTCATATCTAAAACTTATACATTGAAATATGTGCTACGAGCACCATGAATAACTCATAATGGAACAGAAGATTTCAATAATATACTGTAATCGGGATGGATCCTGCTATAAATCCATTTATAGACAAGAGTTCTAGATTAAGGAGACACTCAAACCACAAACACGACATTCACGACACAACAATAAACAACAACGAATACTCATATAACATGCGTAATTAGACTTGAAGATCCGCCATATATATATATATATAGCATTCACAATAGACTCGACGACCAACCACACAGCAATCTAAACAATTCAACACTTCATCCGGTTTTCAATGCAATAAACATATGCAAAATCATTTCACCATAAACCATAACTTTAAAATACTTAGTTCATACTTTTGGTACAGAAATCCAGAGGTGTAAAATCCTTACCTCAAAAGTTTAAATAAATTCTTCAAAGAAAACACAAAACAAGAATTCTCAGATTTCCAGCCTACTTCCCGAAGCGAATTCTCTCGGTTCAACCGTTGGAAAACGATCTCCACCAACAAGATTATAGCCTTACGGGTCCTCTAACTTTTCCAACAAGAATCATTCCGATCGGATTCCATTTGATCTCTCAACTAAGCAATCTATCTCACTCACTCTATTTTTCCATATTTTCTTTTCTCTCTTTTTTCCCTCTTTCTTTGTAACCTCTTTTTCCTTAATTTCTCCACCCATAACTCCTACTAACTACCCATTAACAAAGAAGTCTCTCAACTTCCTAACAAATAAAACCTTTAATCATACAAATTAAATACAAAGCATGCAGAACACATAGTAAAAAATTTGCCAGTATCACATCCTTCCCCCTTACAAAAGTTTCGTCCATGGAACTTGCACCCCTAACAAAACATAGACACAATAAGGGGCGGGAAATACAACAGCTATGGTGACAAGTACAAAAGAATACACACCACATTCAGATAACACACAAATGTACCTGTCACCATATATGTTGCATTTTCTGCCCCTTGTTGTGTCTATAGATTGGCGAATTATTGGGCCGAACTGGATTATGAGAATTTTTCGAATCAATGTACTTGTGTACTGGTTTGTTAGAAAATGGTGGGTGAAAATACTTTAATTTCTTATGTTTTTCCAAACAAACTTAAACCTTAACATGCTAATTAGAATATTCATATTAACAACTAGAGAACAATCCTCTCTTGTGACACACTTATTGTGCAATTTTGAATAGCGGATGCGAGTTAAAAATAATAATAATAAATTGAAAAAAAAAAATCAAAGACATGTATGAATATGTGTTTCATTTTCTGTTTTCTAAAATTACGATAGCATGCTTTGAGGGGTATACCAATGAACATTCACATGAATATTAATATCATAACATTTTAATAACATTTTATTGCACAAATTACTTTCCTTAGGAAAAATAATGAAATTGGAAGGACATTACGAGGGTTGGGTTAAAATTATCGGTTAATTCTGATATGTACCATAATTTAATGAATCATGTAGCTTATTAAACCATGGTCCATATGAGAAATTACCTGAGATTATTATCTCACTGTAGAATTCATGTATTCAACCGCATCCATTTTTAAATGGATTGCGTGCAAATTAAAAAAAAAAACCTAATACTAAGAGTTACGACGTATCAAAAGCAAATCTTCGTGCTTCCTCAACGCCTTTCCTACCAATATTTTATGGGTAATTCATCCAATCTTGCTTGGGCTATATGTTCATATAACAAAGGCATTGCTCTAATTGTTTGAGAATTTACTATATTTGTCCTTAACAACTCACTTACAATTAATTTAGTTAAAACATTATCCTTTATTTTCTCAAGCAAGCATTATTATAGAATAAAATTTGTTATCTTAAAAAGACAAAAACGTTATGAAATGTGTCAAAATAAATTTTTAGTTCAACGGAAAAATTGAGAACATATTATATGTTACAGAAATTAATCTCTCTTTTTTTTTTTCTTAAATTTATTATATCAGGACAAGAAGTGTTGAATTCAAGATATGTTATTTCGAGCCAAAAGTAATTGTCGACTACGCTAACTTTCGTTAAACCGTCGTTGTTCCTTTTTTAAAAGGTGTGCAAAAACAGTAAATATTTAGCAAATTTATTTCATATTTATACTTTTCCTTTTGTATTTTATATATTAGTAGAAATAGGAATTCCTAATAAAAAATATAAGACGTTTATGAAAAGTCAGTGTAAATTTACCATATTTATCCTACATTGACGACTAAAGGGATATTCTTATTGAATTTACCATATTTAAAAGGAAGAACTTTTAGAAATATTGAAGTACATCCCACTCAACTATTTAAGAATCATCAGCAATAATAATTGACTGCACATAGATTTCATAAATAAGTAAATAGTAAAAAGTATTAACCCAAGGTTCATTATTCAATTTCCTCCTCCTCAAAGAATATACATCTTGAAGTCAAACTTCCCAAGGTTGCAAAAAAAATTCAAGGTTTCTGAAATATGTCATCTTCTAATTCCAGTACAATTAAAGTGCTTGGATTACCTATCTTATGTAGAATACTTCTCTTTTCAGGTATTCTTTTTGTAATTCTTGTAATTTTTTCCAGTAATCCTATTTTCTTTTCTTCAAATTTCTTTTCAGTTTCTCCTTCAAAAACATCGAAATTCTCATCTTCCTCTAAAAATCATGATTCCCCTCTCAATCATAGCCATCTTGCTTTTGGACTTCAAGGTTCTGAACATACATATCACCATAGAAAACACTACATTGAAGCATGGTGGACACCGAATATCACACGGGGATACGTTTACTTGGACAAGGCTCCCACTGGTGACCTCCTCCCGTGGTCACCAAATTCGCCTTCTTATAGAGTAAACGATGATCTTAGCAAGTTGATTAAAGAAATTAGGCCAAGATCTCCATTGATGCCGCGAATGGTACATGGGATTTTGGAATTATTTCGCGAAGAACACAAAGGACTTAGATGGTTAATCATGGGAGATGATGATACAATATTTTTTGTTGATAATTTAGTTGATGTTCTTTCAAAGTATGATCATAAAAAATACTATTACATTGGTTATCCATCAGAAACCGTTATGTCGAATTACTGGTTCAATTTTAATCAGGGCTTTGGTGGTGGAGGGATCATTCTTAGTTATCCATTGGCAAAAGCTCTTGTAAGAGATATGGATCGTTGTCTCAGAATATATTCAAATCTTTCTGCTGACCTAATGACTATGGCTTGTTTGGCTGATATTGGAGTTAATCTCACCCCTCACAAAGGGATACATCAGGTTTTTTTTTTCCTTCTAAATTTTACTATTATTTATGTGTCTCATATTTCTGAATTTATAATTTCATTTAACTTTCTTTTGATTGTCCTACTACTTCTCAATTTCTGAATTAATGTTAGATGATCAATGTTTGGGGATATCTTGAATTCACGATTTGTCTCGATATTATATGTCTCGATATTCAGTAATTTTATTTCGAAAAATTAGTTATAATTGCCCCGTACCTTATTTACTATGCATAATCATGTTTATTTTCCATATCTTTCAACAATATTTTTTGTGCAACTCAAAGTAGTATTTCCGTGTTTTCACACAATAATTTGTGCATTTTTCTTTTAGAATTCGCCTTGGCAGAGTTATTTCAACGATATATGGAATTACTTGTGGGATATTAAAAACAAAATTGAAGTTTTGGGGTATTTCAATCAGTAAGAAATTAGTTTAAGGTAATTGTAGTCATTTTTTCATTTATTTTCAGTTATCCTAAAAGAAAATGCCGGGCATCACATATATAGTAATGTACTTATACAATGTGACGAACTTTGATATACGTATTCTTTTCTAAGGTACCACTATCACATATATAGTAATCCTTATCTATTTTACTATCAATGATTATTTGATCCCTCTCCAGATGCAAATTTTCAGTATTATTTTTTTTTACCTTTTGCAAATTAATGCAAGGAATTAATTTATTGAATTTTTCATATCTGCAGACGGATTTAAGAGGTGATTTATCAGGATTTTTATCATCACATCCGAAAGAATTAGTCTTGTCTCTTCACCATATAGATGTCTTGGCGCCACTCTTCCCAAAAATGGATCGTTTCGAATCGATACGACATTTAATGAAAGCAGGAAACATGGATCAATCTCGACTGTTTCAACAAACAATTTGTTACCGAAGGCAAAAGAAATGGTCATTTTCCATTGCATGGGGTTACTCAGTTCATATCTACGAAAATCTTCTTCGTAGGAGTTGGTTGGAAATTCCAATTGAAACATTTCAGCCTTGGGCAAAAAATTCAAAGCCACCACATTTAATGTTTCAGACAAGAAGGCCTTTTGGCCATCCTTGTGAAGCTCCTCATGTTTTTTTCTTAGAATCCATTAAGAAGATTTCCTCAGGAAATGAAATTCTTACAATCTATTCTCGTACTGCTCCTCGAGGTTTGCCTGCATGTGCTGCTACCGGAAACCATTCCGCTGAATATGTATCGAGGATTCACGTGATTTCGCCTGCTTCAAAGCGTACTGAGGTCAGTTTCGGTATTTTCTTTATTTTTATTTTTATTTTGATTTTGATTTTGTAAATCTTCTATCTTCCTAACCTTCCTTCAATATTACATTTTGAAACCCAAAATAAAAGAGCATCTAATAGTACTCCACCATTAAAAAATAAATATTTGAAATGAATACATTTTAGAAGATAATATTCGCACTCCTAATAAAGCTTCTTTCACTTCTATTATTTTTTAAGTTAAGTTACTTTTATATCCATTGGCATAAATAAATTCAACTACTATATAAATTGCTTTTGACTAAATTACCCTTTCCAAAATTCTTGCACTAATTAAAAATATCAAAATCATCAACTCGATAAATAATTTTTCTTGCACAATTCAATCAAAAGAAAAAAAAAGTATTTATATGATTATTTTATACTTGTATATCTTATATTATGAATATTTAGTTAAAAAGGTAGTTTAACATAAGTTATTTAAAAACCAAAAAGCACCTCCCAAAGTAGTTTTTGAATCAGTTTTTTTGTGTGTGCTTATTTTAAGGTATAAATTGAGCTAATAATTAATTGATAACATGTCAGTAGCTCATTTTAAGCGAAAAACTATAAGTTGCTCCTTATACACCAAAGAGAACATACCTTATATATTATTTACTAATTCTACTATTAT
The DNA here is from genome assembly GCA_026122235.1 of Vinca minor. NCBI lineage: Eukaryota > Viridiplantae > Streptophyta > Magnoliopsida > Gentianales > Apocynaceae > Vinca > Vinca minor. Next base: position 2,328,991 of record JAOCZM010000111.1, on the reverse strand, counting down.
AATACATTAGTAGAATTAGTAAATAATACATAACTAAAAATAACTTTTAAAAAATATATAATTGTTAAAATACGTAAAAAGCTAGACATTTTCTGAAGAGGTAAAAATGTTAAAGGGGTATTATATTGTAACACTGAGAGAATACTTGTATTGAGTACATTATAAGTAAAGTGTACCAAAAAAAAAAAATATGGTGTACCAAATTTGTTTGCTTGTTGAGTTGTATCTTACCAAATGGCTTGTATCCTCGGAAGTGTTTGAGTAAGTATTTTGGCCATTGTGCACACACTCAAAACTTTTAGGTACTCTTAAGTAAAGGAGTTGGACTACCAATATTAATCATGAATAAAATAAGAATTTAGACTTTATAGCGAGGAAATTTAGCTTTTTCTGCCAAGTTGGTGCCACTTTTAGGGGTGAAAATCGTTTGTACCCGTCTGTGTATTCATCTTTGTGCCCAACCAATAAGAATTCGCATGTGATTATTTTTTTAATTATATACACATGGTAAATTGTGATTGGTTGGGCATAGGAATGGGTACACAAACGGGTACAAATGATTATTTGCCACTTGTTAGAGTGGAAAACTAATTTTTCTCGCCAAATTTTTTGTTAACTCAATATTTTTTTTTTTGGTGGTGATATGAAATCTTAATTTGGTGATGGTACTAACACTTCCACAGGTAATGTTTCTCGCCTTTTGGCTAACATCAAGTAGTATAATAATGTTCTTATAGTTTAATATATGATATGTAACTCATCGGTAACACGATATTAACTCTATTTTTTTAGGGCAAGTGTTCAATAGGTAGCTTGCTATTCGGCCTCTCGCGGATCGCTCAGGGCGTTGCACTACTTCCCTTCCCTGATCCAACCCCAAAAAAAAGGAATATATATATATATATATATATATATATATATATATATATATATATATATATATATATGTGTGTGTGTGTGTGTGTGTGTGTGAAGGAGATTGTCCCAGTGATAAGGGCAACTTCCGGAAGGGGCAATATTGATGGTTTGTAAAACAAATAAGTAATAAAAAAATCTTGAATTCACAAATAATAAGTAATAAAATTTAATATAAATAATTTATAGTTATATGAGGGAACATATTCACAAATAATCTTGAATTCTTATTAAACATTTTACAACTATTTTTTCCTTTTCTGTATCCTTTTGGCAGATTGCCAGATGTGAATGCTGTGATGTTCTTCGGCTAGAAGATTCAGGCATTGCAGAGGTCAAATTCAGGGAGTGCATGGAAGATGAGATCATATCTTAAAGAAGGCATAGGAACATTTGTGATACACAATAGCATGTTTTGTAATAATAAAACCATATATTTGTGTACACATTATAAATCGAGTTAGTCTAATAATAAAATAAAGGAGGTAATATTCACACTCATCTTTTAACTTTTTGTTCTCTTCTTATATTTATTTTAGTTTTTTCTATTAGTGAAAAGACCTTAATACCCAACTTAATAAATCCAACACAATGCTAACCCTCAAAGACATGTATAATCAAGGGTATTAAAATTATTTCAATTATAAAATAAGATAAAATGAGTGTAAAGAGCTGAATTGGAAATTGGGAGTGCAAATATCATTTTTTCTTCTAAATTAGTAAGTAAAAATACAAAACGGAAAACAATTTGATCTAGGGTGGAAGTATACGTGGGGAAACCCCAATATTTTGGGAAACTTCAAATTGTTCTTGTAGAAGTTAAGATTCCAACTGAAATATTTTTAGGGAAATGATAAACGGATAAGTAAAATTGGTTATAATTGACTAAAAATTCAAATTAAACACTATTCACCCCCTGTTGGTATAAGGAATTCACCCAATTATTTACCATTTTGCCACCAATTTAGTCAATTAATTGTTAAATTTTAGCTCCCTAGCATTGTCCATACTTTTATGATCTATTACTCAAGCGCGGTTCGGGATAGGAGGTCTGCACTCGGATATATTTTGTGTTGATAAGTGGATATCTACATACATAATCTACAATCTATTACTCTAGTATATATTGCAGAAGAAAAATGAAATACTATTTTTTTAGGTTTTTTTATTTTTTATAATATGATTACTAACAGTTTTTTTAGCAGAAAAATCACAATATATGATTAAGAGATATCATGGTGTACACGTGGTAGGAGGAATTTCGGTAGGCCTCCAAACATTGAGTCGAGGCTCTAAACCTCCTAGCATGATTTTCCAATCTATGAGAAAAAATATTGCAGAATCTGTGAACGAAAAATAAATTGGCTATACTATTCCCAGTAGAGTTTTGATTTGACTAACAATGTATCCTAAGAGGAAAAATATTTTTCTAATGAGGGGTTAGTGGATGGAGTTAATGAGCGGTAGTGTGTTAGTCGGATAAGGAGGGAGGTTATAAGGTATGGGTATAAAAGTAAAGGAAAGGGAAAAAAGGGAAGAAAAAGAAAAGAAAAGAAAAATCTGGCAGTTTGGTAGTCTGTGAGAGATTGAGCATTTGGAGGTGTAATAAGTGTTGGATTTAAGCGCACAATATATCGATTTTAAAGATAATTGAAAGAGTTACGAGTGGGCGCCGGCGAATTGAGATTTCAAGGTCCGTAGAGAAAGTTATAACTCCGGGAAGTAGACTGTTTTCTGGGATTTCTGGAATTTGTGTTCTTCGTAGGAGATTTGTTAAGCTTTTGAGGTAAGGACCCTTCACCATTGTTTTTCACTCCTAAAATTATGCAAAAAATGTCGTTTTGCTGAAATTACTGAATTGGCTCGAATTGAGTTTTAAAGCATGTTTTCTTGCATTGGAAAATTGGATGAAGTATTGATATTAATTGCATTGAATGTATGGTGATAGGTGGAATAATGGCATTTGGTAACTGATATATGAATAATCATTATTTTGGAAGTCTTTCTATTTAGTTTTGATTAGAGCTGATGTCTGCGGCCCAAAACATAGTCAAGTATATATTATGTTCAATTTTGATTATTATGTTCCTTCAGACTCGGTACCTAAGAGGATAAAAAGTTGATATTTCGTCTATTTAGACTCGGTTCCTTTCGAGGATAAAAAGTGGGTTTCGTCAGACTCGATACCTAACGAGGATAAAAAGTTGGTATTCTGTCCGTTTAGACTCGGTTCCTAACGAGGATAAAAGGTGGGCTCCGTCAGACTTAGTACCTAACGAGGATAAAAAGTTGATTTTAGTTAAAACTGTTATGAGGTGTAAGATCATAGCTAGACAACAAGATCAAGTATGTGAAGTCTATGTATAATGTAATTGTTAGTATTGTATCCGTCTGTAGTGCAAAGTATGCTATAAGTCTGTTCCATATGTGTTTTGATATGTGGTTTAACATCAAAACGGGGGTCTTGTGATGGGATATCTAAATGTGCCAAAAACGCTTTTCCTTTGTTATTTTGTGCAGGATTTGGTCTATTTTATAGTCTGGACCATTAGTCCGGTCTATCGGGTCTTCTGTTCGGTTTCCCGGATACTCTGTTTCGTTTATATTCTGTCTCCATTAAGTCCTCTTCTCTGAGTTATGTTCCATATCTGTTTGTAACCATATGCTTACTGTTTTAAATGCATTTTCAAGTTAAGTATGTTTCAATTTTGTCACAATTGTTTTGGGTTAGGAAATGCTTGAATATGTGTTAAGTGCTTCATCCCAAGGGTGTTGGGACCTTACTGGCTAGTTTATTAGCTCAGTCATTTACTCTCTTTTGCAGATGAACATGTTGACGGTAGCTGTGATGATTGGATCGAGGATTTAGTATGAACAATTATGTAATAGCTAGGTTAGAGTTTCCTTATTTTTTGAAGTTTTGTATTTTCCTTTTATGATGTAAGAACTCGTAGATTGTGTAACATTCCTTTGTTAAGTTACTTATGTATTGAAGAGATTTCCTTTTTTAGTATGAATTTTTGCGGATTTTTAGTATTTTTGTTTCGGGTTCGGTGTCTCATCGGAAAATGGGGCACTGCCATGTCACCCCTACGGGGCGTGATAGAAGTGGTATCAGAGAAGGTCGAACCTTAGGTTTAAACATTTGGTTATAACTAATTATTGAATGAACATAGGATGTGATCTGTTAGATGATTTAAGATGTGAATCTTCGTGTAGAGACTCTAGAATAAGACATATGTGTTTTTGTATTGCTTTATACGTCATTGTTGGTTAATATGCCATGCTTTGTTACTTTATATGCCATGTTATTTATATGATAAGTTATTCCTTATATGCCTTATGTGCTATGCCATGTCTATTTTTATGCTATATCATGATATCCTAAATGCCTATGTGAATTATATGCTTAACTTTTTGCTACATACGAACTGTTATTTGGTTATTAATGCTTTATCAGAGTAGCGCAGCGGAAGCGTGGTTATAACAGGTGCGCTTGTGTTGTGTTATTTGTTATTTATATGTCATGTTTTCTTTTGAATTTAGCATATTCCATCTAGTGACATAATTGTTATGTGTATAGCCTATATAACCTTTGCATCTAGTGGGAGTTTCAGTTTCGAGGACGAAACTGTTGTAAGGGGGGAAGTATGTGATACCCAGAACTTTTGCTTACTTGTTATATGACATGTAATTAATGTTTCGTGATTAATCACTTTAGTATGAATTTATTTTGTGCGATTAAGTGATTTTTTGTCTATTTAATTTTTATAACATCTTTACATGTTACGTGTTGAGGGTACGTTTTGGTGAGGGGCGTAGTGTATATGTATTTAGGTTAAGGGACATAAGCGCTAGAGTTTCGAAGTTGGGATACCTGTTTGAGAGTTTCGGAAGAGTTAAGTTAGTGGGTTAGTGGATGGAGTTATGAGGGGTTAGTGGATGTAGTTAATGAGGGATAGTGGATGTGTTAGTGGGATTAAGGAGGGATGTTATAATGTATGGGTATAAAAGAAAAGGGAAGAAAGGAAAAAGAAGAAAAAAAAAGAAAAAGCTGACAATTTGGTAGTCTGTGAGAGGCTGAGCATTTGGAGGGGTAATAAGTGTTGGATTTAGGTGCACAATATATTGATTTTGAAAAGAATTGAAAGAGTTACAAGTGGCCGCTGACGGATTGAGATTTCGAGGTATGTACATAAAGTTATAGCTCCGGGAAGTAGGATGTTTTATGGGATTTCTGGAATTTGTGTTCTTCGTACAAGATTTGTTAAGATTTTTAGGTAAGGACCCTTCACCCTTATTTTTCAGTCCTAAAATTATACACAAAATGTCGTTTTACTGTAATTACTGAATTGGCTCGAATTGAGTTTTAAAGAATGTTTTATTGCATTGGAAAATTGGATGAAGTATTGATATTAATTGTATTGAATGTACGTAGATAGTTGGAATAATGGCGTTTGGTAACTGATATATGAATAATCGTTATTTTGGAAGTCTTTCTCTTTAGTCTTATGTTTATAATTCCGCCCCAAAACATAGTCATGTATATATTATGTTCAGTTTCGTTTATTCTGTTCCGTCAGACACGGTACTTAACGAGGATACAAAGTTTCTATTCCGTCCGTTCAGACTCGTTTCCTAACGAGGATAAAAAGTGGGCTCAGTCAGACTTGGTATCTAACGAGGATAAAAAGTTGGTATTCCGTTCGTTCAGACTCAGTTCTTAACGAGGATAAAAAGTGGACTCCGTCAGACTCGATACCCAACGAGGATAAAAAGTTGACTTTAGTGAAAGACTGTTATGAGCTGTAGGATAATATTTAGACAACGAGCTCAAGTATGTGAAGCCTATTTATAATGTCATTGTTAATATTGTATTCGTCTGTAGTGCAAAGTATATTATAATTCTGTTTCGTATATGTTTTGATATGTGGTTTAAGGTCAAAACGGGGGTCTTGGGCTGGGATATCTAAATGTGCAAAAAAAAAAAAAAGGGGTTTTCCTTTGTTATTTTGTGCAGGATTTGGTCTGGACCTTTAGTCCAGTCGACCTGGGTATTCTGTTCGGTCGCCCGGATACTCTGTTTCGTTTTTGTTCTGTCTCCGTTAAGTCATCTGATCTGATTTATGTTCTATATCTGTTTTTAACCATTTGTTTACTGTTTTAAATGCATTTTCAAGTTAAGTATGTTCCAGTATTGTCACAATCACTACAAGAAAACAGTTAAATAGCGACCGAATTTTGCGGTCTCAAATTTAACGACGGAATACCGACCGAATAGAAACCGAAAACAAATCGGTCGTTATTCCGTCGCCCATCCGTCGACCACGTTGACCAAATTGAAACGCCGTCGTTTTGCTCACACTTAACGCCCGAATACCGACGGAATATATAACGACGGAACACCGACGGAAGTTTACGACCGAATACCGACGGAATTAATAACGGCGTCAAACCGACGTCGTTTTGATGTCTTATTTCTTTTTAAAAAACAAGGTTTAAAATTAATTAAAACGACATCGTGTTGTTCAAAGTTAACGACGGAACACCGACGGCAGTTTACGACCGAATACCGACGGAATTAATAACGGCTTCAAACCGATGTCGTTTTGATGTCTTATTTCTTTTTAAAAAATAAGGTTTAAAATTAATTAAAACGACATCGTGTTGTTCAAAGTTAACGACGGAACACCGACGGCAGTTTACGACCGAATACCGACGGAATTAATAACGGCGTCAAACCGACGTCGTTTTGATGTCTTATTTCTTTTTAAAAAATAAGGTTTAAAATTAATTAAAACGACATCGTGTTGTTCAAAGTTAACGACGGAACACCGACGGCAGTTTACGACCGAATACCGACGGAATTAATAATGGCGTCAAACCGACGTCGTTTTGATGTCTTATTTCTTTTTAAAAAATAAGGTTTAAAATTAATTAAAACGACATCGTGTTGTTCAAAGTTAACGACGGAACACCGACGGAAGTTTACGACCGAATATCGACGAAACTAATATCCGAATAAAACGACGTTGTTTTATCGCCTGATTTGTGAAAAAAAGATCAAAATCGACCGAATCCCTCATTCCTCTCTTCTTCAATACCCTATTCCATATCTTCTTCAAATCACCGCCGACCGCCTATCTGCCGCCGATCTGCGACCGCCAGTCTAAACCGTCGCCACCGCCGTACTGCCTCCGCCACTCCAAGAAGCCATTAAAGGTACCGCCACTCCAAGAAGCAATTAAAGCCTTATTTTTCCATTTTTTTTAGCTTGAAGCTTGTTTTTCTTTTTTTCTTTTTTTGCTTATGAATTTTGCTTCTCTTTTTCAGGTAGTCTCCACTGCCAGAACGCCGCCGCCATTCCGCCACCTCCATTAAAGGTGTTTTTTGCTTCTTTTTTTTTTTGAATTTCAGTGTTGTATGCTTTGATTTTTAGCTTTTTTTTTGCTTTATTTTTGCCTAGATTTATTGCTTTTTTTTTTGCTTCGATTTGTTGCTTATTTTTAGCTGATTTTTGCTTTTTTTTGCTTGGATTTTTTTGCAATTTGGTGATAGCTCCATAAATCTATAAGTTGTCCGGAAATAGTCATTCCACGTGGTATAGAATTAGCCATATCATATCATAGATCTTATGACCAATTATGTATTAATATTAATATTGTAACACATAAGTTTTTATTCTTTCCGTGTATTTCAGAGATGCCGCCAAGGAAAGGTATACGAGTAGCCTTACCATTTGGTTCGCCAGCCACGTCTGCTCCGGCCTCCACCTCCCAGACTGGTTCATCACTGGATTTGGTGGAGACACCGCGATCTCGCTCCCGTGCCCGCTATCGACACCTCCATCACGAGCCGATGATGCACATATATCTCGGGATGCGTTTATGCGGCAGACACGCTACCGAGTCTACGCCGGTAGCGAGGATCGGCCGACTCACCGGTCGATCGTCCCACAGTGCAACGTCCCGATCTCAAGCGGAGTTGCATCTACGGTAGATACGCGTATTCTCCTTCAGCCTACCCTTGGCACGTAAGTAACTAATTTATTTCCTTTAAGCTAATAATACTACTTGTCGTCATTATAGTAACTAATCAAATTTTTTGTGTGCTATTATAGTTTCAGGTTGGCATCCAAATTTGTTCGCACGCAATTACTTCAATTTTTTCAAGATCGTTTCAAGGGGGCATATAGCACCATCAAGGATGTTTCCCAGGAAGAAGAAAAATTGTGGTGGGACGAGTTCAAGGTAAGTAAATTAGAAAATAAGTTTGAATTTAGAAGTCTTTTGATATAGAAGTCTTTAAATTTAGAAGTATTCGAATTTAGTTATCTAACATTATTTCAAATTGCAGAAAAAGTATCGCTGGGCTCCTGAGCATGAGGATGGCGTCAAGACAGGTTGGCGTACCATACTGACGAGGAGACTAAGCGGCATTATGAGCGACGCTCGGAAAAAAAAATAAGAAACCGAAATGGGTTTCTGAGACGGATTGGGCGCGACTTGAAGAGTACTGGAAGACTCCGGAATTTAAAGCCAAGTCGGCACAAGCAGCAAAAACCGGAAAGAATGGAGGGGTGGCAAAGGCCCGATGAACGACACGGGAGGTTCGCTCAGCCACATTGAGCACCACATGAGACTGGTACGGGATCTTTATTAATTGACGTATTCTTATATTGTATGTGTTTTTTGTTCGTATTTAATGAATTTGTTTAACAGGAAAAGGAGGCCGGACACGCAGTCCCATTCTCGGCCAGTTACGATCATGTTCATCAACACCATCTCGAGCCAAAGAAAGGCGAATGAGTTGATGTAGATTCTAGAGAGTTATCTGTAAGTATTTAATTACCGTTTTTCCTTTTTTGATATTAGTTATTTAATGTAATATCCTAATGACAATTTTTTTGACAGTGGGTGTTCCACGAGGTTTATAACGACGCCGCCAACAAAGCAACTCAAGCCGGACTGCCTCCTCCGGATTTGCCGACTCAGATTGAGTTGTCTGCTCAGGCTGCGGGTGTGCTAAGAAAGGGCCGTGTCCAAGGACTCGGTTCCTTTAGTGATGTGGTAAAGACAATGAAGCGAGGCAGCCAGGCGGTGTCGCATTCAGACATGGTCCAAATGCGGAGCGAAATGGAAGAATATTTTAAGAAACAACTAGCCGAGCAAAAAAGAGAATTCAAGATGAGGGAAAATAGGAGAAACAAGGGTCTAGCTAGTATGTTAGCTGAAATTTTAACAAATAGGGACCAAGTTGTATTAAGTGCTTCTGAGATAGAGGGCAAATTGAGTAGCATCTTAGACGATGAGTTAGAATCAGACTATGACGATGACCCTTTAACTGTCGATGATGTTTTGGGGAGTCAATAGAGTATTTAGTTAATTTTGTATCAATTTGTAACTATTGTTAGCTTTTAATGCTTTTTTTTTTTAAGTTAAGTTTTGTGATTATTTTGGAATTTACATTTTGGCTTATGTTTTCTGTTGAAATGGAAGAGAGCTGATTGGTTTATGTTTTGGTTTGAATGGAAGATAGCTGATTGTTTTCTGTGCAGGGGGTCTGTTATATAGTTACCATGTTCTGCTACTGGAAAATTGGCTTCATACCGACCGACGGGCGACTGAATAGCGACCGTCTTAGGGTTTAGGGTTAGTGTTTAGCGACGGATATAGATCGAGACAATATGCGCTGTAATTTATCATTTGGGCGACCGAAACATGCTTTTCCGTCGCTGTGCCGTCGCTATGGACAGTAACGGATATCCCGGTCGTACTTCGGTCCGTATATTCTCCCGGATTCCGTTTTTTTTATAAAATAGCAAGGTTTTTAAAGATATATAAAAACCTGAATAGTGAAACAAGTAAAACGTATACTTATACATATGTACACATTAACCTGAATAGTGAAACAAGTAAACTTATACTTATTCACAAAATACCTGTATAGACCTGAAGCAGAACAATTCAAGTAATACATTTGTGTTGACATTTACGTGAATCACTAAGTAGTGTAACTAAATTTTTTTTTTTTTTTGTACTTTATTACAATAAATTAATTGTCATATTGTATAACTTTTTAACATAATTCAAAGTAGAAATTTTATTGTCATAATAATTTGATTCTTAAATTTTGCAGATTGCAACTCATGCATTTTCAAGGATATGCATATGAATGACATCAAGGAGTTTATGAGAAATGCACACTTTGATTATAAGTTTTGATAAATGAAATAAATTACTTTGAACGTGAGTGTTGCAATGTAATGTGCACACTTTGATTGTGAGTTTTGATAATTCAAAGTGTGCACTTTGAATGTGAGCTTTGTAATGTAATGTGTACACTTTGATTATGAGTTGTAATGTAAGGTGCACTCTATGATTGTGAGCGTTGTTATTCAAAATGTGCACTTTGATTGTGAGTGTTGTAATAAGAAGTTTGCACTTTGATTGTGAGTATTTAATGTAATGAGAATTGATTGTGAGCATTTTGGTTATGAGCATTTTGGTTGTGAGCATTTTGGTTATTCTTTGCTATTATTGCTTTGTGTTACGTAATAGGGATTTAATTAAATTAAATTTTTATTTTTTTAAATAACAACAATTTAGCGACGGTAAATACCGTCGGTATTCGGTCGCTATATGGTGACCCTCTTTTCCGTTGCTCAGTATCCGTCGCTATTCGGTCGTTTCTGGGTCAAGTCAAATGTCAACAATGTTGACCAGACCGTCGGTATTCGGTCGCCATATGGTGACCCGCTTTTCCGTTGCTAATTATCCGTCGGTATTCGGTCGTTCCTGGGTCAAGTCAAATGTTAACAATGTTGACCAGACCGTCGGTATTCGGTCGCCATATGGTGACCCGCTTTTCCGTTGCTAATTATCCGTCGGTATTCGGTCGTTCCTGGGTCAAGTCTAATGTCAACAATGTTGACCAGACCGTCGGTATTCGGTCGCCATATGGTGACCCGCTTTTCCATTGCTAATTATCCGTCGGTATTCGGTTGTTACCCAGTCAAAGTCAAAAGTCAACAATGTTGACCATACGGTCGGTATTCGGTCGGTATTCACCGGCCGAATATTCTGTCGTTAGAACTTCCGTCGGTATTCGGTCGTTACCCAGTCAAAGTCAAAAGTCAACAATGTTGACCATTCGGTCGGTAAATAGCGACCTAATTTTCGGTCGCTAACTTTTCCGTCGGTATTCGGTCGGTATTTTGCTTAGCGACGAAAAATACACGACCACGTCATTCGGTCGTTAATCGGTGGCTAAACTGAGTTTAGTGACAGATTAGCGACAGAAATGTCCGTCCCTGTTACACAGTTTTCTTGTAGTGAATTGTTTTGGGCTGGGAAATGCTTGAGCCTGTGTTCAGTGCTTTATCCCAAGGGTGTTGGGACCTTACTGGGATAGTTTAGTAGCTAAGTCCTTTACTTCTCTTTTGCAGATGAGCAGGTTGATGGTAGTTGTGATGATTGGATCAAGGATTTAATGTGAACAATTATGTAATAGCTGTGTTAGAGTTTCCTTATTTGTTGAAGTTTAGTATTTTCCTTTTATGATGTACGAACTCGTAGATTGTGTAACATTTCCTTTGTTAGTTACTTATATATTGAAGAGATTTCCCTTTTTAGTACAGAGTTTTGTGGATTTTTAGTATTTCCTTTTTGGGTTCGATGTCTCATATGCGAATGGGAAACTGCCATGTCACCCCAAGTTACGGGGCGTGACAAGGCCGGATCCGTTGTGTCGCTCTAGGGAATGCGCATTCTTTGGATCCACAAATTGATATCCAGCCTGTTGATGGAATTGAGTCACTGTCGGAACACCACACAAACTTGTGGATATCAAGTTGGGAGAGACAAACTATTTTTGCAATTTCTGAAATGAGGGGACTTTTTCTGCAATTTTCTGAAATTCTTGGTCTCCTTAGGTAGGGATGACAATGAACCCAGTTAAATTGAAAATCCGGCCCAACCCAACCTAGTTTAAGCTGGGAGTGAGGATGGGTAGGGGTGTGCATCTGGTGCGATTTGGTAAAAATCAATTTACTAATGCGTTTTTTAAACGAGTTTTTAATATATTTTCTAAAACCACATTGCACCATTTTGACTTTCAAACCGAATTTCACCAAACCGTAATTATTTCGGTTTGGTGAAATTTGGTGTGGTGAAACCGATGAATTTTTTTTTTTAAGATTATTTAGATATCTCACAATTTATGAGCTCCAATGTAATATTTCTAAGAGATTAATCATTTAAAAAAATCCCTTTGTTTTAATGCAAATTCAAATAAATGAATACATGCCTAGGTTGAAAACGGGCAAATTATCCTATTCGGTCCTAAATGTATTTTGAGTTTGAATTTAATGTTCTGTTAGTTTAATTTTAACTTTTAAAGTCTTGTATGCATTTTCAACGTACCAATAAAGGACTCTCATCCAAATTTTTGTCTATTATTCGTCAACACATACATGTGTCTCGTACGTGGAGTACTTTTTAAGGGTATTTTGGAAATTTCAATCTATTTCGCATAAGAAAAACTTGAGTACTCAATTATTAAACAAAATAATTATGAATACCCAATTTAAACTAACAATTTTAAACCCATCTTCTTCATCTTCATCCTCGACACTCTTTTTCACCACCACCGCCGGATAGAGATAGATAACCAAGTCCTTCACGCGAATCAACGAATTCCTGCAAACCCAAATGGCTCGCGATTTCAATTAGATTTCATTAGCGACAAATTCTAATTTACCAAGGGATCTTATTTATACCCTGCTCCATATGTATTTTTGCGCATACCCATTTTGAGTTAGTTTTTGATTAGACGTTCGATTTTGTGGTTTGGGATATATAGGAATTGTAATACTTTTATCTTAACAAGTTGGAATTAAAGATTTAGCAAGTTTAAATGTATGTACTGGAGTTTAATAACATCCTTCCCAAATAAATGACAGAGATCAAATCTTTTCACATAAAAACATTTTTTTTAGGTGAAATTTTCACAAGAAAAATTGCACAATACCGAATTCGCAGAGATTAGAAGAGTTATGAAAGGCTCAACTTATGCATGCATGTTCCATGGAAGACATGACCGCAGGTGATTGCATGGTCGTTTACCATTCATGAAATTTTATATGAATGTATGATAATTTGTTTCCATGAAAGTTCAACATTGGATCATTTTGATTTTATGGCTATTTGGTGCTTTTAGGTACTTTTTTTTTCATTCCCCTTGGTGCCATTTCAGAAGTTATGCAATGTTGAAATTAGGAATTAATTGCCAATTTGGTCATCAACATAGTTTCGGCCAGCCGATTTCATCACTTTTTTTTTAATTTTTTTTTTAACTTTTCACATCCCCAAATTATTTTCAAACCGCCGATTTCATCATTCCGTCAAAAAAAATCCCAGAAACCGTCAAATATGATGACGTGTGATAACGACTAATTTAATTTCTCTCTCTTCGAAGGGCAAAATTGTCAAAAAATAAATATACCCTCTATTTCTTGAAAAATTCTGATATAGACCTGACCTACAAGTGGGGACATAGACCACTTGATCCACAATCAACCACATCCCCTCTTTTGATTAAAAAACAATAAAAACGCCTCAAACAATGCACCAAAAGGGGGAATATTTTTATTATTTTAATCAAAACTGTGATGTGGCTGAATGTGGACCAAGTGGTCCATGTCCACTTGGTAGGCCTGGTCCATGACAGAATTGATCCTATTTCTTCTTCTCCAAGATCTGCTCGGCTTCTTCTCGGGCTCAAATTCAACGAACCAAAAATCTGCATCCATGTTTTCTACTCAAATCGCGACCATGGAGGCATCACGAGTCGGCAGATTCCGGGATGAAGCCCAGTGGAGATTCATCCTTCATGTGCGGCAATCTGATGAGACCCATCTCAAAACGAAAAATTGTTCTGCTTTTTCCTTCAACCAGAGATCGGAATAGTAGGAGTACAAGGTGACCTAGAGATCGGAATAGTAGGAGTACAAGGTGACCTAGAGATCGGAAGCACCGCCGGAGACATGAGCTTATACTTAGCACCGCCGACGGACTTATGGTGGTGAGCTGCGGAAGCTTCCATGGAAGCTTCGGGATTCACACCATTTCCATCTCTTTTAATTTGTTAATGTTTTCAAAATTGAAATGACGTTATTACCCTTCAAGGAAACACAAGAATTTTGGTCCGTTGGGCCACTTCGAATTTTTTGACGATTTCTGGACATTTATTAGATGGAAGGATGAAATCGGCGGTTTGAAAATAATATGGGATGTGAAAATTTAAAAAAATAAAAAGGATGAAATCGGCTGGACGAAACTATGTTGAGGACCAAAATGGCAATTAATTCTGAAATTAGAGATGAGCGGTTTCACTTAGCTTGGTATAAATGATCTATCATGATTTCGCTTGGTGTATTATGAATTTGGCTATATAACTTTTACTTGGAACCTAAAAGTAACACATGATTTTCATGAACTAGGATTGCCATAAAATGGAGATGGCTTTGGAGTTACCAATTGGGATTGTTTATTATATTAATATCAGTTTATGTAAAATCAATTTTTTTTTCATTGTTATTTTACTTATCTAAACTGATACTCTTAAATTACTGACATATTTATTTTGTATTATACTTGTAATACCCTGGACTAGATGCGGCTCGAACCCGGCTCACATAACTCGAAAAAACGTGAGCGTGAGGTGAGGTGAGGTGAGGTGACGTGAGCTGAGCGTGATATAGCAACGGAATATCGATCGAACATATAGCGACGGAATACCGATCGATTGGTCAACAATGTTGACTTTGACTTTGACTTGTTAACGACTGAATAACGACAGTCTGTTTTGCCACCGATTATTGGGTCTCCATATAGCGACGGAATACTGATCAATTGGCCAACAATGTTGACTTTGACTTTGCTTGTTAACGACCGAATAACGGCGGACTGTTTAGCCACCGATTATTAGGTCGCCATACCGACCGACTGGTCAACATTGTTGACTTTGACTTTGACTCGTTAACGACCTAATACCGGCGAATTGTTTAGCAACCGATTATTGGGTTGCCAAATTGCGACGGAATACCGACCGACTGGTCAGCATTGTTGACTTTTACTTTTACTCGTTAACGACCGAATACCGACGAAATATTTAGCAACCGAATATTGGGTTTCTATGTAGCGACGAAGTACCGACCGAATGGTCAACATTGTTGACGTTTGACTTGGACTTGTTAGCGACCGATTTTTCTGTCGCTATTTAACTATTTTCTTGTAATGCATTGGATCACTTGAATGACTTGTCCTAGGCAGCATCTTAGGTCCTCATCATTCCCTATTTCTTCAAAAATATTTGTCCTCGAATCTTGATCAATTATGGGAATATGAATAATAAGGGTCGAAAGAAAAAAAAAATAAATGGGATTTTTTATTATTCAAGAATCAAGAAAAAATTTGAAATTTGGCTATTGACTTAAATAACCTATCAAGGTTCAAGAATCAAGAGACAAAGAATTGGTATTTGGCTCTTGTCTTTTTTTTTTTATAAACAATACAAGAACTCAAGGATGGGTAATTTGTCTCTTGACTTCAATTACCTATCAAGATTTAAGAATTTATATTTTTTTTTATTAAGAAAGCAATAAAAGATACACCAAGAAAGAGATCAACCTTGAATTATGATATCAATATGATGAAGAACATTGACAATTGTATTTATCAAGATTCAACACAAAAGGAAAAGAAGGATCTTTCTCTAACTTGAACTTAGTTCACGTGTATGCCTCACTAAAACCTCCAAGCAGCGATAAGCACTTGACTATTTTAGCATAGGGCTTTCAAAGTATTCGACACACAAGACCTCCAAGCAGCGATAAGCACTTGACTACCTGGGCAAAAAAACACTAAATGGATGATGAAACGCCACAACAAGGGAACTAACTTGTTGATTAGTAACAATGAATGGAAGATCTAAAATTCAATTCAATTCACAAAGTAATAAAGTAATAAACCTCACAATTATATTGTGACGCCCCGTCCCTCTCGGGTCGGGTACGCCGCGAGCCTCTCGGCACTGGGTTCTATCTTTTACAATATAAATTACAAGTGGATAAAAATTTTCTTCTAAACTATTCTATGGCTTCTAAGTTGACTTCGGTCTTTGACTGAATCCCAATGTACAGATTTCTAATCCCAAGCTTTTGCTGCGCACTTTGATTCCAAAATCTTCTAATATAGGTTTGTGTCTAGCGTTGACTCAATTCTTTGTCTTGGTTCAACTCTACATCTCAGAATGTTCTTGTTCTAAACCTTCAATCCTGCAAGAACTAAAACAGAAAACAGAGAAAGGGTGAGCTATAAATAGCCCAGTGAGTCCCCAGTGAAGTGTGTGATAGTGATTTTGAAACTCATTTTATTTCGCAAACATTTTTATTTTGAAGACACGGAGAAACTTTCTTTATTTAGAAATACTTTTCTTTTTCCAAAATCATTTTATTTCAGAAAGCATTTTCTTTATCTTCTCCCAAAACAATTTAGAAATTATTTCATTTTAAAAGAAACATTCTTTATCTGGAATATTCTTTCTTTTCAAGTTCAGAAATATCCACCGGAATAAAAAGACCATTCCGGGTAAAGCGAAATATCCACCGGAATAAGAAGACCATTCCGGGTATCAGATTCAGAAATAAAAGAGTGCATGACCGGCCAAGTCAATAGCTCTTTAGTCAATACCAGCCTCACACCAGACATACGTATGATTCTCAACCTTATCCCCACTTCAGAATTATTCCACAAACTGGGGGTACCGCCAGTTTGGTACCATACTAACAGCCCCTGAGTTAAACCTCCTAACCCCGGAGACATGTCAGCAGTCATGATTCCATACGTGGTAACGCAGGGGATACAGTCAGCCCGTTGCTTTCCCTGCCCCTAACGCTTCCGCGCAGTATCGGGATCCCGTCTAGACAATTTCCGAACTATCGATGGTTCGAGATGCCCTCGTACAGGTGACTAGCCTCGCACAGTGCAAGCCCCCACCGATAGAACCATAAATCCAGAATTCCAGTATCTTTCCAGAATTGTCATTTGTTCACTTTTCCAGGAATACTTTTCAGAATCCTTTTCCAGAAATACTGTAACTTTTTATTTGAAAACAATTTCGTTTTTCAGAAATACTTTTCAGATTCTATTTAGAAATACTGTAACTTTTCCTTCGTAAACAATTTCTCTTTTCAGAGATACTTTCCAGAATTATTTTTCAGAAATATTGTAACTTTTTCCTTTATAAACAGTTTCCATAAAACACATTTATTAAACAAGTTCTCCGGTTTTGAGAGGGAACTCACCTTAGCTTCTTATCGTTCGTACCTTCTTTCAGATCTTGTACCTATTTCGCAAATACCAACTCTTTAGGAAATACTTATAAAACTTAATAATATGCAAGACTTAATATGCCTAAACATATTCAAACTAAGTTTATAGGCTTTTGGGTCTTTTGTGTAAATTTCTAAAGTTTAGGGACTAAATTGAAAATATTTATCCTACGACATTTCTACGCTTTTGAAGACATAATTATATCATATATGCTATTATTAGTCTTATAAAATTTTCCCGAAATAATTCATACGTTTTAACGGGCCGTAAGAGTGAAATATAAAACTATAAGGACTAAAACGTGATTTCTAAAAGTTTTATCAGATTCCAAATAGGTTTAATTATTTTCAGAATTATTTCCTTTTATCTTTCTGATCTAATTTGAACATTAAAATATAGAGTAGACCATTTAAGATTTATTTATTATTTTATAGGACTTATGTGCTAATTTTTATTCTCCTTTTAAGTCCTTACTAGATATTTCCTAAACTTCCCTTTTCTAAAATAAATCACACCCACACTAGATTATTTCTCCTCCCTTTTCCTTATCGTTTCCCAGCTCCAATCTCCCTTCTCTCTTTCTTCTTCTGCGAGAATACCCAGTTCCCAACCCCTTTCACATATCATCATCTTCTTTGTTCTTCTCTTTCTTTCTTCATCATTCTTCTTCTTCTCCCTTATTCTTTTTCTCTTCTTCCTCTATTTTAATTTTTCCCCCAAAATCCAAAATCCCCAATTTCTATTTTCCTCCTTATTCTCTCTATTTTCTGATGATCTAGTTTCTTTTCAGGCGGGGTATGCTCCGGTTGGTGTCGGTCCGGTGGTGTTCTTTCCCTCCGGCCGGTCGAAGCTCTCAGGTGGGGTAAGTTTTCTGTTTTTCTTCTTCTTATTTTCTATTTTCTTAGCCTTCTCTTCTATTTTATTAATTTCTATTTTTTATTATTCTTATTATCTATTTCTTCCTCAGATTAGCCCTGCTGCCTCCACCGCTGGGCAGCCGACGTGCTGCCGCTGCTGAGTTTCCGCCGCCGTCACCATCACCGGCCGGTCAACAGTTTTCTAGCTAAGGAGGTAAATACTATTCTTTTTCTTTCTTTTCTTTTTATTTGCACTACTGATAATTTAAATACTATAATTATTGTTAATGTTAGAGTTCCAATTTAATTGTTGATGACTGCTACCATGAGTACTATTATTAATATTATTCCTCTTGTTTTCGTGATTCTTGCTACTGCTACTGCTGTTTTTATTTCTTTCATTGTGACTGTGATTATTATTACTATCCTTCTTATAATTATTTGTCACTGGTACAGTGAGCATACACTTAATATGAAAAGAGATAAAATAAATATGTATGAATTAACAAGTGGTTCCAAATTCTAATATTGAAACGCTCTTGTTCGCTTTCCAATATTAGAACTGGATATTTCTATTTGCTTAATGTCTATTTAATTTTAAATATAATGCAAAATATATGTTACTCTTTTCTAGTCTAGGATCAATTAAGAATTAGACTTATATTCTTCTGGTTCACCCGTCTTAACCGGCAAAAGTCCGATTAGAAAAAGTCTCCACCAGTGGGGTGGGTCACGGAGTGTAGGACAGTCTCAGAGAATATAATCTAATTCTTTCATGACCCCGATTAACTTAACTTTATTATTGCAGGATTATGACAACATAAATAAAAATACCTGTCTATCGCAGCCAAATTCACCGCCAGAGATTCCAGAAGTTTATTATTTGGACCGGGAGAGTAGAGAAAGTTTTGAGGGAGAATTTCCCTTTAAGGAAAGGTGCAAATGAAATGGAGGCCAAAGGCCTTCTATTTATAGTAGTAATTAGGGACCTTTCTTGTAATTTCTTGTATTTGTAAGGACTTTTTATGTAAATAATTCAGGGACTATTAACGCTAATATTTTTTCTTTCTTGGTGCGCAAGTACAAGATAATCATCAATATTTTTCATTTTTCTTTTATTTCTCAATTTTTTTTCAATTACTATTATGCCCTTATCTTTTAATAAAAATTACCACTTTATTGTTTGGGCTATTTTACCCTTGCTAATTAATCTAAAATACATTTTTAACCCTATCAAGTGAAAAATTAATATAATACTAACCTTTAAATTGATATCCGAAATTATGGGTCGTCACATATATTATATCAAATCTAAGTAATATGTTGGCTGGATTCTCTCTTATATAGAGAGGGGAATTCGGCTATGAACCGTACAAAATAGAGTCCTAATTGGACTTGGAAATAAAACAATCATAAGTGCAGTAAACTACCTTAAACTAATACTTGGTATAAACTAAATAAGTATACATGAACCACATGTCCTTTATTATTGAACTCGGCTGAAAATGTAATTAAAGTCTTAGATAGACTTTAATTTACAAAACTTTCTAAAAATGCACTTAATCACATTTAGTGATTGAGCCGTGAGTCTCTTGCTTTAAAATTTTGACATAATCAAAAAGGGGGAGATTGTAAGCCGTAAGGGCGAACAAACTCAGTTTTTGATATTGGACAAACTTTTGATGTTGTGTCTAATGATCTTAATCTTTGTGATAGAATATCGGAACTCATTATGGAAGCTCTAAGTACTTCAATCAAGCCATTGGTATCAAGATTCAAAGTTATGCAAGGCTCATTTATCATGATTGAAGATTGAAGACTTAGGTTTGGTTAGTTTAGCTTTGTCGTCATAAGTCGTTATCTTATAAAGCTCTAACCAAAGCTCTCATGAACATAAGCTCTACACTCTAGTCTTGCATGCATCACAAACACGTTTTCAAAAGGCTAAGTTTCAAAATGATTCTCATATGTGTTCATATCTCAAAAGCCTTTGATTTCAAAGTATAAGTCTTTTAAAACGGTTTTCTAAATGCTCTTTCTTGTTACATATTGAGAAAACCTTTTAGACTTCAATAGATGTCAAAACGTGTGAAAATATCAACATCTCTCATACTCTGAAAGGTCGGTCAACCGAGCTCAAGATCGGATCAACCGACGAGAAATTGAGAGTTGAACCCTTTGGAAAAAGGGGAGTTCGGTCGACCGAGGTTGGCTTCGGTTCAACCGAGGTTGACTTCGGTCATCCGAGGTGTGATTTCGGTCAACCGAAACTCTGCGAAAAACTAGCCGCTTTTTTGACCGTTAAAGAGTCGTCTTTCAGCCTATTTTGAAATGTATATATACTCCAAAGCTAGAGAATGACTCCAAGGCTTGCATATCAAAGTTTCATTGATTCCTTATCAAGTCTAAAAACTTTCAAAGCAAAAACACTTCATTTCCATGATCTAAATCATTCAAAGGTGTTATTTCAAAATGCAAGACAAAGAGTGGACTTCATATGTTCAAAGAGCTGAAATTTGTTGTACTTAAAAGGTATATATCTTTCACTTAGAAGAGTGAACAACTTTGTTCTTTATCCATCTTGATTCCCTTTCTTAGTGATAGGGTTATTCTTGTATAAGTCCTACTTTGTGTGGGCAAATTGTTAAGTCCTACTTTGTGTGGGCAATCAAGCTCTTAGTGAGTTTTTGTATTGTGGTTGTGTTGTAAAACTCTTAGTGAGTTGTCCACAAGTGTAAAATCCTTCTTAGTGAAGTTGTTGAAATCCTTGGGTGCGGCTCAAGGTAGTGGATGTAGATTCTAAGTGAATCGAACCACTCTAAATCCTTTGTCTTGTGTTTGGGTTTACTTTGCTTTTGTTTATCTTGCACAAACTCACCCTAGCATTGAATAGATTCGAAAAAGTTTTGCAAGATCGATTAAAACCCAATTCACCCCCCTCTTGTGTTTTACAATTGGTATCAGAGCCTCGTCTTCATCTTTAGCTTAATCGCTTGAAGAAAAGATTTATGGCCGGAAATTCCGCATTAGCCTATCTAGAGGGGTCTTCCACCAATAGACCACCACTTTTTGATGGAAATAATTAGGAGGCTTGGAAAGACCGTTTCAAGATATATGTGTGCTAAATAGATTATTCTTTATGGCATATATTTGAAGATGGTCCATATGTGCCTATGAAGATGGTGGATGGTGTTCAAGTGCCAAAGCCGGACAATGAGTTAAATGAGTTTGAGTCCAAGAAGATGACTCAAAATTACAAGGCAATGAACATTCTTAGTTGTGCCTTAAATCCGGATGAGTACAATCGTGTCCTTGGAAGAAAATCCGCACACTCCATGTGGAAAATGCTAGAAGTTACTCATGAAGGCACAAATCAAGTCAAGGAGTCAAGATTAAATTTGCTAGTTAGAGAATTTGAGCTATTCTCCATGAAGCCTAATGAATCTATCAATGAGATGAACTCAAGACTCTCCAACATTGTAAATGGGTTGAGGTCTAATGGCAAGGAGTATACTTCCGGAGAAATCAATAGGAAAATTCTCAACTCACTCCCAAAATGTTGGGAAACAAAAGCTCTTGCCATTGAAGAAGCCAAAGACTTAAAGACATATTCAACGGAGGAACTAATTGGCTCTCTACTCACCTTCGAGATGAAGAAAAGCAAAAATGGTGCTAAAAAGGCTATTGATCTTGATTCTATCATCAATCATGAAGAAGTAGAGAAATTGTTCTTAAATCTCAACAATGCAAAGTGCTTGTTAAGCCATTGGGATGAGAAGGAAGTGAGGATGATCAAGAAGAAAATGACCCCATGTGTCTTATGGCATTTGGTAATGAGGTATATCCTTCTCACTCTATTTCAAATTCTTATGATAATGATGATAATGATGAGGATGATCCTAATGAGCTTTTAATTGATATGTATGATCAATTGAAAAATGTGCAAAGCAAAACAAAGAAATGAAGCTTAAAATTGAATCTTTGCTCAAGGAAAAATCTACTTTGCTTGATGATAATAAGAAGTTGTATGATGATGTTAATTGCTTGAAATGTGAAAATGAAAGTCTTATTACTACTTGCAATACATCTTCATTACAATGCATAGAAGCTTGTGACAAATTGTCGTCTCTTGAAAACAAGCTTGTTGAATTTGATCTTTTGAAAAACAAAGTTAAAGACCTTACTTTTCTTGTTCAAAACTTTACAAAGGGTAAGAAAAATCTTGATCAAATTCTTGGCATGCAATGTGCTTCTCTTGATAAACATGGCCTTGGTTATATTGCTAAACATGTTGATATTGCTAGCTCTTCTCTTAAACCTAAGAATCATGTTGTAAATGCTAGAATGTCACATAGGCCAAGTAGTTATCTTGTGCATGCTCACAAATCTTCTAAGCCACATATTTGTTGCACATATTGTGGAAAACATGGTCACACAAATGCTAGATGCCATGTTAAGAAGAAGATTGAAAAGGGGAGTTAAAACTATTTGGAGAGTTAAGCTTAATTCAACTAACCCCCTTGGACCCAAACAAAAGTGGGTACCAAAAGTTACTCTTCCCTTGAGTTTATAGGTTCTTATTAGTTAAAGGGAAGCTCCGGTTCTATGTTGTTTCAATGTGTATGATCTTGTCACATAACCGGAGAAGAAGAAGTGCTTGTTAAAGGAGATGTGCCAAAAGAAGAAATTCAAAAGCACTCCTTAACACTTGGATTCTCAAAGCTCATATGTTAATCAATTGGAGAACCAAGTTCTTAGATACAATGAGCAAAGCATCAAGTGATGACAAGAGCTTTAGTGTAAATCAAATATCTTCATCACTTGGTAAGAAAGCAAAGGTATCAAATTCACCTTCTCTTAACACTTTAATTAATGTGTTTAAGTGTTTTTGATATATATATATATATATATATATATATATATATATATATATATATATATTTTTATATGCTTGCTCTTATATATGTTGCATCTCACATTCTTGAATTTTATATTTATATAGATAACCTTTAGCATGTTCTTTATTGTTCATGTTTATTTAGCTAAGGTATCTTTGAGATATAGCATATGCAACTTGATTGATTCTTGTTTTGTCATGTCATATTCATTTAAGAATCCATCTAGTTGTTTTGGTTTTTGATTTGCATGATCCATTTGCATAGTTGTGTTACTTGAGATTTTGAGCTAATCATGAAGGACCTTTAAAAAGGTACCATATTTGTTCTCAAGAATTCCTTGTAGGTAACAAAGAGTTCTAAACTTCAAGAAGAAGATATGAACTACAAGGAATGGCACAAGTGAGCTAAGATTGTAGAGGGTTCATCAAGAAATGAAAAGTCACCCATCATTGATGACTCTACACTTGTCATGTAAAGAAGAGGATATTGCTTTCATCTCATCAATCAAGGATGAACAACAAAGAAAATGGGGCAATCACATGTCAACCTCTCAATGAACTTCAAAAGATAATGATGATCATGAAAAAGATCACACGAAAGGCCTTTATGGACTTGATTGATAAAGAAGATCAACCAAAATGGTAAGAAGTCCAAGCTCAAAGAGCATTGAGGTACAATAGCTTAACTCATCCCTTGTTAGTGATCATAGTTTTGTTTTTGATCCTTTTGTGCTCAACTAATACCCCCTCCCCTCTATTATTTAGTGTCTTATGCTTTGGGGGAGTTTGTAAATGCAATGTTTAGTTTTTACTTGATCTTTATTGCATTTAGGGATGTTGTGTTTATATTCAAGTCTATAGCATTAATCTTTTGTGGTTGATCGTCTAGATGCTTGACTTAGGATGTAAACTGTGTTTGTGGCATTGATTATGCCATGGGTTGTGTCTATTTGATTGTTTGGAAGTGGGACAACCTAAGGGGGAGTTTTTTTTTTCAAATATTTTTAAAATACCTCCCTCAATATATGTGATGTATGCTCAATTGTTCATATTTTACATCATCACATCACTTGTTGCCTTGTTTTTCATCTTTCTTATTTTATAGCCAACTTGTGTAAGTTATTTTGGAAGTTATATGTGTTATAAATGTTTATTTTTTTTCAATTGGTTATTTCTTACATTTGGTATCACATATACTCTTCCTTAATAACTATGAGATCATAATCTTTACTTTCATATCTTTTGTGATCTCATTAGAGTTTTTGGTTAGTCTTGCTTCAAGAGTTGTTATACTCATTTAGCTAACCATTAACTTATTAGAGGAATGTTCTTGAATTGTCATCTTACACTTCCTCTAATTCTTTTGGTTGTGATACATGTGCTTAACTTATGAATTCATGGTATCACTTCCCCTAGTACTTTGTTAGCTATTTTTTCAAACATGTTTTACAATTGGTCAATTGGTATCTAACTTGATTTTATCTCAAATAGCTAACATCGTATGCTTGATAAACGAGGAGATTGTGCTTAAAGGTTATATTCCTTAGCTCCTTTGTTTTTAGCTTAGGTTGATATTCTTTTTGAGCCATACATGACCATCTTTTGATTTATGTGTTATTATGGACTCCTTGTTTTTAGAAATCAACCAAGCTTATTCAAAATAATCATTCTTCAAATGATTTTTGGTCTTAAGGTTTGATCTTTTGGTTCTTATCTTATCAATCTATTAGACCATCAAGATTCTCCATGGTATAAAAGTTTTTTATATGGGGAGAATTCTTACATATCATCAAGCTTCTCCACAATTTAAATCTTATTCATCTTTACTTTTCATTAAATGCTTTTCTTATTGGCGCTCTGATATCCCTTTTTGATTTTGACAAAAAGGGGGAGAAATTTTAGTGTTGCAAATGTGCCAAGAGGAGTAATTTACAAAAGGAGAAAGCTTAGAACTTGCAAAATGGGAGAGATAAGGGATTCTTTAATATAGGGGGAGTAGAATATTTTTTTCAAAACATCTACTTGCTTGGATCCTCAATATCCTTATCTCATGCATACAATTGGTATCTTATTTTTGCATATTATTCCCATTTGCATCAATGTTTTGTCATCATCAAAAAGGGGGAGATTGTTAGCCCGAAGGGCAAATTATTCTATGTTGTTTTGATGTTAACAAACCATTGATAGTTCTAATGTTTGTGTGAGCATGTTCTTTATAATAGGATCCTTAGCACTCACATCGACATTGATGAAAATGGTAAGTTAGCTTCTTGTGTAAACTAAGGTATGTATAATACACACAAGAAAGCTACATAAATGGAAGGAAGGAGGCAAGGAGGTTGGTTGGGAAATATGGCTCTTCTAAGAGTTCCTAGATTATATGGCAAAAGAACTTAACATGCTAATGCTTATGTTTCTCGTTCTATCTTGGTTTATCTTATAAGCACTTAGCTTTACACTTACTTTTTCTTATATCCTTTTGCCATGCTTCCTTGTTCTTAATTTTGTCCATATTCTATCTTATTACATAAAATTTTGACATAATCAAAAAGGGGGAGATTGTAAGCCCTAAGGGCGAACAAACTCAGTTTTTGATATTGGACAAACTTTTGATGTTGTGTCTAATGATCTTAATATTTGTGATAGAATATCGGAACTCATTATGGAAGCTCTAAGTACTTCAATCAAGCCATTGGTATCAAGATTCAAAGTTATGCAAGGCTCATTTATCATGATTGAAGATTGAAGACTTAGGTTTGGTTAGTTTAGCTTTGTCGTCATAAGTCGTTATCTTATAAAGCTCTAACCAAAGCTCTCATGAACATAAGCTCTACACTCTAGTCTTGCATGCATCACAAACACGTTTTCAAAAGGCTAAGTTTCAAAATGATTCTTATATGTGTTCATATCTCAAAAGCCTTTGATTTCAAAGTATAAGTCTTTTAAAACGGTTTTCTAAATGCTCTTACTTGTTACATATTGAGAAAACCTTTTAGACTTCAATAGATGTCAAAACGTGTGAAAAATCAACATCTCTCATACTCTGAAAGGTCGGTCAACCGAGCTCAAGATCGGATCAACCGACGAGAAACTGAGAGTTGAACCCTTTGGAAAAAGGGGAGTTCGGTCGACCTAAGCTAGGGTCAGTCGACCGAGGTTGGCTTCGGTTCAACCGAGGTTGACTTCGGTCATCCGAGGTGTGATTTCGGTCAACCGAACTCTGCGAAAAACTAGCCGTTTTTTGACCGTTAAAGAGTCGTCTTTCAGCCTATTTTGAAATGTATATATACTCCAAAGCTAGAGAATGACTCCAAGGCTTGCATATCAAAGTTTCATTGATTCCTTATCAAGTCTAAAAACTTTCAAAGCAAAAACACTTCATTTCCATGATCTAAATCATTCAAAGGTGTTATTTCAAAAAGCAAGACAAAGAGTGGACTTCATATGTTCAAAGAGCTGAAATTTGTTGTACTTAAAAGGTATATATCTTTCACTTAGAAGAGTGAACAACTTTGTTCTTTATCCATCTTGATTCCCTTTCTTAGTGATAGGGTTATTCTTATATAAGTCCTACTTTGTGTGGGCAAATTGTTAAGTCCTACTTTGTGTGGGCAATCAAGCTCTTAGTGAGTTTTTTGTATTGTGGTTGTGTTGTAAAACTCTTAGTGAGTTGTCCACAAGTGTAAAATCCTTCTTAGTGAAGTTGTTGAAATCCTTGGGTGCGGCTCAAGGTAGTGGATGTAGATTCTAAGTGAATCGAACCACTCTAAATCCTTTGTCTTGTGTTTGGGTTTACTTTGCTTTTGTTTATCTTGCACAAACTCACCCTAGCATTGAATAGATTCGAAAAAGTTTTGCAAGATCGATTAAAACCCAATTCACCCCCCCCTCTTGTGTTTTACACTCATCAATCTTAATTGTTACTTGATTTTGAATCTAATAATGGTCATTTTCGGGGTGGGATGTTTTGGTGTAGAAATGGAGTTTTTATGTACAAATTTTGCACTTGAAATTCTATTTTCTGCAGGTCGCGGACGAACCATTCTTCTTATCCTTTGGCTTCCCCATCGTCCGTGCAATTATTAGGACCTACTGTCTTGTTGAGGACGAAGTTGCGGATGGACCTACAGACGAAGTGCTTCCTCCGCTGGGTACCTGTTGACGGTCTATGCGGATGGTTACTTCGTCGGAGTTTAGTAGGATTTTCTAAGGACAATACCGCGGGCGATGCTTCGTCCAGGGCTTCACCCGCAAGCTTTGCAGTGTTGTTTTACACTTCATTTCTTTTGGTGTTCTTGTCTAGTGTTTTGGGAGACCAGTGTAGTGTATTCCTAGTCTTAAGACTGTAGTGTTATGTGTATTTTCAAAAGGGGATTTTGGGAAATTGGAAATTCTTTTGTGTCTTATCTGATAATTCATCCCAGTGGTCGTACGATCATTGCTGAGCCTGGCAGCTCAGTCCTTTCCTTTTCTTATTTTGCAAATGACGTGGATGCTGAACCACACTATGACGATGATGCTTGGGAGGGATACCCTGAAGTGTGACATCATAACTTGTTATGTAATATAGGAACTTCAGTAACAAACCGTTAGTCTATTTCTATTTATCATGTTGTACTATTTCGGTTATGTAATGTTTAGAACTATTTTCTTTGTAGTACCTTTACTTTCGCTGTTATACTTTGGATTTCCTTTATCATAATATAATGAATTCCCTTTTTAGTAACTCTGTTATGCACTTTGGTGTAATTAGTCAATAAGACACTGTCATGTCATCATGCCGGATATAGGGTTTGACAATAGTCGAATTCATAAAGAAATTTAAATTATCAATCATACGAGGGAGTGAAGGTGTTTTGTCAAAAGTTAGTTTACACTGTTATCTTTCATCAGTCATCGGAGATGATCTTGCATTTTCTATCCATTATGAGTATAGCCTCGTTGATAGTCCTTTTTTTCTAACCTGATTTCCAAAAAAAAAAAATATATAGAGTTAAGGATGTTTGCATTAGTAATAAGTCTTTCCATCCATAATCAAACCTAGAATTTCAAAGCTTTCTATGACATTTGAAGCATTCAGGGGTGGTTAGTACAACATGCTTACAAAACTCAAACCATAAAAACTATTCCTATGGGAATAATGTTTTGCATCATTGTCGTTTTGGATTTCTACTTTGATGGGATTAAAGTTTTGAGTAATTTGCACTAAATGATAACAAACTATTTTCACATTTTAGATTTTGGCCATAAACATTGTTTTTAGTTAAGCAATATACTTTTTACGGGTAACTCTTCTTAGCACCGACAACAAATTCCGACCAATTTCTTTTTATTTTTTTGCCTGAAATGTTAAAAAGACTAATCCATCCTTTTTATTTAGAGTTAATAGAACATACGTGAGGGTCACAAATTAAGAAGAAACATACATACAGTTTTCCATTTCCATTTTCATCAACCAAGCAACATACTTAGTGAGGTCTTATTGGATAAGAATTGTATATCACATTTGCAGCTTGAATTAAGGTAATATTTGAAGAGCATTTCGAATAGAGAGTCATTTCATTTCGAATAGAGAGTCATTTCTGCAGTTGAAATTTTTCTAGCATGCCACCAACAATCAAACTTTTTTCCTTTTCTTCTTTCCCTTCAATTGTTAGGGCAACTCGTCACGCTCTCCAGCCGCTACCATTCACTTACCTGTTCGTCCATAGCTTCCGCCCTTCCTTTGGGTTGAACGGTGAAATATTGAGAGAATAAAGAGGAAGGAACTTTAAAATACACCAGCCATTCATATATTTGGATCTATGATCTATCTAGAAAAGAATAAATGAATGAAAAAAATTAGCAGAGCCCCCAATTCCAACGGAAGAACTAGGGTTTATCCAAAATTGAAGATTTCGCTGCCAAAAAAAAAACACACACACACAAACACAAACACAGAAAGAACAAATATAACTTGATTGCAATTGGGGAATTGTTGTCGGGAGCTTACAGGAGAGGTAGTGGACCTCGTTGAGTAGAAGTTCAATGGCTCTGTAATAGGCAGAGAACATGGTCATGGGAGATGGAAGCTTGCGATGGGTATGAAGAAGATGGTGGTGGGTCATGGGAGATGGAAGCCTCTGACGAATAGGAAGAAGATAGTGGTCGGTCGCCAGAGATGGTGGTGGGTCTTTGAAGTTTGAAGAAGAAAATGAAGATGAAGATGGGTAGGTCGGGTAAAAATGCGGGTCATAGAAATTTTGGACTAAAATGCTCCTTATGTGGCCGTCACGTGAGGTGCTTTTCTAAAATAATAGCATGAATTTTATGTCGGTGCTAGAATACTTTGCCCGTAAAAGGTCTGTGGCTAAAAGAAGCTAAAAACAATATTTATGGTAAAAATTCGAAATATGATAATTGTTGAAGGTCATTTAGCGCAAATTACTCTAGCCTTTTTATATGTAGTTTAGTTTTTTAAATTAAAAAAAGTATATTTTTCTTTCTTTTTGTTTCATTTTCCCCTTGGCTCATTTTATTTATGGGATAAAAAACTTGCATGCTATTTCTAGATATTTTATATAAGATTAAAAACACTCACGTGTCAGATTTCTAAGATTATTTTCTTTTGAAGTTTTATGTGTAAAACAACTATTGCTGCTTTATAGGAGTAGGTTTGGGATTGTGGACTTCCGCCTACAGTGAAAAGGAAAAGAAGAAGAGGAAAATAAATAAAGAGGGTAGAGAGCAGGAAAAAATGAGCGGCAAGTGAGGAGTTGGTGAAAAGATGAAGTAGAAGAAGGGAGAGTGGATGAGGGAAGAAGGGATAGCAGTAGAGAATGGGGGAAAAGATATTGAAGAAAAAGATGGGGGTAGCAAATGACGGTGGAGGTTGGGTTTGATCATTAGAGATTATGTGTTTTTTTCTTGATCTAAGTGGATGATTAACGGAGGGGTGGGCATTTTGCATAATATTTACCCTTTAACGTAGAAGTACAAGAGTTAAATTAAAATGA
This sequence comes from Vinca minor, assembly GCA_026122235.1. Lineage (NCBI taxonomy): Eukaryota > Viridiplantae > Streptophyta > Magnoliopsida > Gentianales > Apocynaceae > Vinca > Vinca minor. The sequence continues at coordinate 2,298,933 of JAOCZM010000111.1, read as the reverse complement.
CATAAAAGTTATTTCATTTTAAAAAATTTCAATATTTCATAGTGAAAGATGGAAAAGGATTAAATAAGGAATTATGGAGAATTGATGTTATTATTTCAAAACAAACATAGATGACTATTTTCAAACCAAACACGATCCATTGATCATTGCCATTGTGCGATTCCTCTGTCAATGATCATTATGATCTCCATACAAATAATAATAATAAAAAACCTCGGTTTTAAGTATGCGCAGTTTAAATTACCTACTCTTCAGAAGAAGGACGTTATTGAAAATGACACATTACTATACTTACTATAAATTTACTAGGCAATAGTTTCATTTAGATGACATTCTCTAAACTTAACCCTTATTTTTGTCAACTCATCTGCATAAGCAACTTCACAGCATTCGCATCGATCCATCTGGTGAAGAAAACAATGAATGAAAAAGAAAAATGGCTTTAGTATTTGAAATGAAATTGTTTAGCATGTGTATATAAATTGTGTAAATTGTTCTAAAACTATTGGTTAGTTTCATTGTCTCTGCAAACTCATAAACCAATAGATGCATCAGAACGGACATGCATTAAGGTCATTCTAACCCCTAGAGGCTACCGTTCTAAGGGTGTTTAAAATTAAAATTTTCGAAAATTTTAATTAAAATAATCTACTTTTCCCCAATAATTATTTATTTATTTTTGCATTGTATTCTCTTATAGGTTTCTATAGGGTTTGCATTCAACATAATGTTTCTAGTGTCGTTCCTGCGCTGTACTAGCCTTAGGAATGGTACCAATAGCTAATATCAAAGACATGCTTATGAACTGTATTATTCCTTACAAAAAAAAAAAAAAAAAAACAAGGAGAACTGTATTGTTATTTAAATCTAATACTAAATACCTTAAAGGATTTATATTATGGAATGGATTAGTATAATTTATAACAAAGGGGATACTCATTTGTATAGCAAGTGGACAATTGCAAGGCAAAGACAAGAGTTGGTTCAGAAAATAATTATTTCTCACATATTCGGGATTAGATGTTCACTTTCCTGTTAATTTTATAATTAAAAAAAAAAACATTGAATTCTATACAGATAAAATATTATTTAAAACTTACTCGAGTGCGCGATCTTGTGGGAGAGTAGACTTGTATCTCAGACACAGCATCTGCAGAATGGCTTCCGGGCAATCCACATGGCGGCATTCCTCTTGGAAAAGCTCGACCATAAATAGTACGAGTAAAATTTCTTGATTTATTCTTAATGGACTTGAAGTAAAATATATGAGGGGCTTCACATGGATCACCGGATGGAAATCTTGTATTAAATAGATAATGTGGAGGTTCATTAGGATCATTATCCATCCATGTTCGAAAAGTTTCAATAGGATCTTGTAACCAACTTCTTGGCCAAATTTTCTCGTAGATATGGACCGAGTAACCCCAAGAAACTGAGATGGTCCAACTTTGTTGCCTTTGGTGGCAGATGGTTTGTTGCAATAGCCGTGATTGATCCACATTCGCCGCTTTCATGAGGTGGCGGGTGGCTTCGATCTTTTCCATGGCCGGAAAAATTGGCTCCACCATGTCAAAGTGGTGGAGGGATATTAAAGGAGACTTTGGATGGGATGAGAGGAAACCAGATAGATCACCGTGAAAATCAATCTACAAAAGGAGGCTAAAACTTTATTTGGAAATGAGAAAGTATGATGCACAAAATAAATACTTTTTTTTATTTTTACATAAAAAATAAAAATAACCATTGATTATGTTTTTCTTTTCTTAAAAGAATTATTTCTATGTTGCAAATTGCAATTTACAATTTACAATTGTCAAGCTTGTATGTTTAATTTCGAAAGAAAAAAAAACTTGTATATTTAAAGTGTAATTTTACTTTTATTATTCCTATTTTTTCTTTCGAGGTAATAGATATAAGATACAATTGAATTATTCACGGATTGTTATTTGTGTCAGTTATCTTTGTTTTTCATTAAATATATTACGCATCTATTTAGTTTTGACTAAATTTACCCGCCACCACTTTTTAAAATTTAAATTTAGCAAACTTACTCACATAACCAGCACGTAAAAGAATAAAATTGAAAATTCACTACCTTACCTTCTCCCTCTCCTTGCTCCACCGCCATCAGCCCTCTTCTTCTCCCTCCTTCATCTCCTCCCTCCTCTGCATATCTCCAGACTCCTCCTTCTCCAACCCCAACCCCAACTGCCAATCCTCTAGAAATCTCAAACGTCGCTCCCTAGGATACATAGATGTCGCGTAATAAACAACCCTCCAATTCTCACTACATTAATATTAGGGTTAATAGCAAAATACCCTCATAAAGTTAAGAGGTAATAGCCCTTTAGTCCAGAAGTTCCAAAAATGAGCACTCTATACCCTAAATAACCGTTAGTCAACAGACACGTAAACTAATGGTCGTTAAAACCCTTGTAAATTTGTCCTATACATATTAAGGCACTAACCAAAGGATGGAAATCTTCTGTCCCTATACATGTACCCATCACTCACAATTTGTCATATCGATATTTTTTCTAATTATATATACACATTACGATTTATGAGTAGTTGTGTACAATATTATGAATATACACGGAGATAGACGATTCTTGGCCCTGATCAAAATGCCTAAAAAAGGAAACTTAACCCCGAAAAAACTCGATTGAACCCATGCATGTTCTTATAATATACCCACCCCTCAGAATTCGCCATTTGGAACAAATGTCCTCCTTTGCCGCTTCCTCGTCGTCTCTCGTATATTTTTTCTCTTTCCTCCTCTCACTTTCCAGTTTAAGGATCGACTCCCAGATCATCAAACATGCCATAGTGGTCAAGGTCATGGGTTTTACTGGGTCGTAGAGGGAGGATGCCAGCGATGGGAATGGTGGTTGGGGAACCGGTAAGTTTTTGAAGATTGCAGAGAAGGCAGAAGGTTGGGTAGGAGTCAGTGAAATTGCAACGGGGAGGGAGTTGGGAACGGAGATGTGGTTTTTTGATGGTTGTAGCAAGTGTGGGGACCGGTGGCGGCAACAGGTTATTTGAAACAGGTGATAATGCGAAACTGGCGTTGTGCCATGCATACAAACATTTATTAGTCATTAGAATATTAAATTTGGCTGTTGAAATTTATTTTGAGAAATGTGTTATTTTTTAATAATACGTTTTCTAAACATATGTTAATTGTCAATTTAAATTATTCAACAGTTAACAAACATATTCTATACGTGTAGACATATAACTTTTTCTCCACTATAGACATATTTTATTTTCTCCGAGGTGACTGCATTTGGTTAAGACATGACCAACTCAGTTACATATGATGTGAAATATACGTAATTCTGCACATGTAAAACGTAAATAGTCGTTAAATGAGTTATTCAACAGTCGAAATTAATACTTTCAATAGCAAGTTAAAAACTATTAAATTAAAACTATTAAAATTTTATTTATTTTAACCATTGAATTTTTTTATTCAACAGTTTAACAAATGTTTCGCACGTGTAAAATAAGTGTGGTTCCCAGGCTATCCGTTCGCTGGCCAACATATTTTTTGCCACAATAGGAAACAAATTATGATTGAAGCAGCAGATTTTGGCATTTTCTTCCAAACATCCACATGTCATCATACTTTAATTAGAAGACAAAAAAGCATGCAAACCGTACGGTGCTATATATCTTGTTTTGTTTTTTTGTGCTTGAGAGGAAATTTCTGGTGTCGTACTTATTATTTTTTTTCTCTTGATTTTAATACTCCTTCAAAAAGATAAAAATTCCTTTCTAAACAAAACAAAAATAAATATTTAATTTCATATGAAGGAAGTATATATCATTATTTTATGCCATTATTCGGTATGCAATTAGTTAACTTTGGGGCTACAGCAGTTGATTGTGTACAATTGATACAATATATAGTGCATTGGTACCGTCCAGTGACAAATTCAGGAATACAGAAAATTGGACACATGACATTGATAAAGGTTTTGAAGATTTTTTATTTTATTAGTCACTAAAAAAATTGTGTATGAGTTACTTATACATTTATCATCTAAATGGAGTAAAATATACCATAAATACTAATTTCATTTTCACCGGGGTCATGTGACCACAGTGCCAGAAGGCTACATCCGTCCCTAGTATCATCTATAGTACAAAAGTACATCACTATTAACGTAGAGTATATAAATTTCATAGAATAAAAATACACTAAATAGTATGCCTAATAAAAGCATGCACTATTATTATTATTATTATACCATGTAAATTATGTAATGTACTATTATATAATATACCAATTTACCAAAAAATAAAAACTTGCAAGTGTATATATAACGTACCAACCGTTCCAACAATTGCGCCGCCCCAATCCACAATCAGTTATAAAGCAAGCATGAAACTCTAAATTAATAATATAACTCCTCAAGCTACATTTGGATAGGGAAAATTACCTGATTAATACCTTTATGGGGAGAAAGATTGACTCCAATATCAGAAATACAAGCCATTATAATAATATCAGCAGTCCTCAAAAATGGATATCTTCTGAGGCAACTGTCCATATTACCTGCTAAGGCTTTCACCAAAGGGTAACTCAAAATTAAGCCAGCACCGCCAAATCCCATATTAAATGAAAACCAAAAATTAGATAAAATATACTCCGAAGGGCTGCCGATGTAATAATATTCTTTATGATCATATTTTCCAAGTAAACGAACCAGATTATCAAGAAAGAAAATTGTATCATCATCCCCTAAAACCAGCCATTTAAACCCTTCTGGAATTTCTCTAAATATTTCGAGAATCGCGTGTACCATCCGAATAACACCAGGTTCAACGGGATTTATTTCTGCTAAAAGGGCAGAAATGTCCGCAGAAACCCTATATGGAGGAGAAGCTGCGGACCAAGGAATAGATTCAACAGCAGGTGCTGCATCGAGATAGAGATATCCTCTTGTTTGGTTCGGTCTCCACCAAGCTTCGACATAGCCTTTTCGATAGTCCCATGAACTTTGAGAACCTATAAGGCCAAAGAGAAGATTACTAATATTTGTAGCTGAAGAAGTACCAGTGGGATGTCGAACCCTAATTTGTGATCGCGAAATCTTCCCTTTTCGGACTAAAGCAATTGAATCAAGTGGAGAAGATGAATAGTTTGTAGCAATTAAAGATAGGAAATAACTAAGTATTCCGATGCATAGAAGGGTTTTACATAGGGTAGCCACAATGGCTTTATCTTGAAGGTTTTCTTTAGCTGTTGCAAAAAGAGATGACATTATTATTTTGAGAAGTGTAACAAAGTTTCAAGGATGAATCAAGAAATTTACATTCTACACAATACTCCTTTTGAGAAGTTGATGAGGTAGGTATATAACGAACTTTCAAAGGTGGATGCAATAAGAGCCTTGAAGTTTAGACGGATAGAGGTGTTACTGACAAGACGAAGACAAATATTTTTAAAAATTATACTAGATATAGTAAATTTTATATGTAATTCAAAATATTTCATCAAATTTGCCCCCAATATTTTATTTTTTATTTTTATTTTTTATCTAATTCGGTATACGGTTGTAATTTTTCGTCCCACAACTTAAAAGTTCTAACTTCATCCCTGCAAATAAATAAATAGATTATTACAGTATATGTTTTGAAGGTTTGTGGAATTACCAAAGTTTGGCTTGATGTTTGACCAAGAAATAGATAAGTTTGGCTCGAGGCACAGTATATTTGATTAGGGACCACAACAGTGATGGTGAAATATCGCTACTTTGTGGTATTCTTATACTATGCACAAGAGTGGATATAATTAATTGGCTAAAAATCATCTGTCCTCATAGATGTACTCATATATGTTCCTATTATTTAAAATTTGTCATTTGAACAATTTTTCAAATTTTATATACACGTGGTGAATTGTAAATAGTTGGGAACATGCATAAGGATATGTATGGAGATAAACGATTTTTTTCCTAAATATAACCATTGATAGAACCTATATAGTTAATATGCAATAAGAAGGTAACACTCTCTCCATTAAATAATGTAAGTCGTTTATAACATATAACAAAAAGTAAGAAAACAAAAAAAAGTTACTTTATTAGTCAAAATATTAATATTACTCTCTTAAATATGATTAGTATACCACTAATTTTATTTAAGAGACTAATATAAATGTTTTGACTAAAAACTTACTTTATTTTCTGTTTCTTTAATTTTTCTCACTTATCTTAAATTACTTATATTATAAAATTGAGAGAGTAGTACAGTAGGTAGTCTATATAAGTGCCATATGCATGATACACTAGCTATGACTATGCAATACTCCCCCGTTCTAAATTATCTGTCAATATTTTCTTTTTAATATGTCTCAAATTAACTGTTCACTTTCTAAATAAAGGGTTCACTTATGATGATTTTTTCAATCTTAACCCTTACATTAAATGTTGGACATAGAAGAATAAAGAGAGAAAAAAAAGATAGAATTAAATTGGAAGCAACATCGAATAAGGTCATGTTTGATATTTTACTATATTCTACTATAGAATTTGATGAAGCCTTAATTCTCATATAAAATACAAAGTGTACACATAATTTAGAACGGATGGAGTCTTGTACAATATATGTATTTTTAGTGTATGCCGTAAGACGTGCTAAATATGTTATTGGTGTCCCAACTAACTGCAATATTTGTGTTTCACAGTGTTGCGCTAGTGTAGCCATTGGGTCTGGCGCAAATTAATTGTACATGCGATATGACTCATCTCGCCAGGAATTGATGGGTGTAAGATTATCTCTTCCTTACTTTTGTCTTTTACTTCCCTCTACACATAAAAACGATACTTACGCCTCCAGGGCCCCACACTCCGATCCGATAGAGTAGTTAGAGGATGTAAATCAAAGTGATCCAACAACCCGATTAAGTGGAAGGACTTTTAACTTGGTGTCTATAAGAAGTCACCCCCACATTAAAGGTTTGAAACTCTGGAAACCAACTGAACAATCCTTGCGTATGTCGTTTACTTTCCCTTGTTTACCGTTAGTTTGGGAGAGGGGTGAAGACAAGTTAATTTTTTGTTAGATTTATAAGAAAATATTTAAGGTAACCCAGTGGGGAGATGATCTACCCACAACCAAGAGGTTATGGGTTCGATGCCCAACTCACACAAAAGAAAGGATTTAATTTTCTATTCTTGGTTCCTCATGTGTGGGTTCTTATACTCCCCTTCTTGGGCACCCGCTCAGCCGGGCTTCTACTACTCCCCTCACGGGCACCCGCTCAGCCGGGCTTTTATCTGCCCTACATGGGCTCCTCCTCTGGTGAGGTCCAATAAAAAAAAAAGTTCAGTTAAGTAATGAAATTGTAGAAATATCCATTTTCTAGATTTTCTCGTTCTATATATTTATAAACGTTCTCATACAAATTATACAATGAAACAATTTGAGTTTTTTTAATACAACGTGAAATTATTAGTGCTGTAATTAATTTGCACAATTGGCCTCGTTAACAATGCCCGTGAATGGAAAGGTTCCGAACCATTTTAGTAGGACCAGCTTATAGGTAGATTTTAGCCGTTTAAGTTTAATGAACTCTTATAATTCATTAAATCTTGTTAGACTTCCATCTGGCCTATATTGTGAAATTTAGAAACCTAAGAAGGATGGTTAGGCTTTTAATTAATTTTTCAAACCCAATTGCGAAGAAGCTTTTAATAAAACGTTTAAGTATGCCTAATACGAAAATTGTCGAGCCCTCGGCAGGAAATATATTAAATACTCCATTGTTTCAATGGTATTCTGTGACAAATTACTTTTTTTCACTATTAAATATTAGGTTAGTCTGCAATCCATCTGTTTCAATGACATTTATTGTTAAAGCTTAGATTTATCTCATATCCAGTCTTCACTCATACCCCAATTATCGGAGATTTAATGTCTTATGTTATCGTTTCTCTTTTATAGTTACTCATTTGGCAATAAACTAGTTATATGGGCCCGCACAGGTTGCTCAGTGAGCAATTTTGTTAAACGTTGTTAATATTTAACAGTGTAGTTTTATTTTGATTAGAATATATGTAAATGGCTCAATATCGTTTTGTTGGTGTTGACATCTAAAAATTCGGTTGACTGAGACCACTTAGAAAGTGAAAAAACGAACAGATCAGTTGAAATTTAGAACGGGTATCAAGGGAAGACAAACGGCTAGAAAAAAAATCGGCCAAGGCAAGCTTATCAGGGACAGAAATTGGAAATAAAATGGAATCTAGAGACCCAACCAGCAGTAGATGATGTTGGACGAGGTATCCAAACAGAACTATTAAACATTAGGGAATCGGTTTTACAACTTCTTTGACCCAGTCATATGACTTATCATTTTCCTAAATACCACGATCTTTATATAAGGGAGTGGGATATGTCCAAAAGAGTTTTTAGGAATAAGAAACAACCGGACAACCCCTGAAAATGCAGGAAACATGTAACCACCAGTCGGCCGAAGCATGGAGGGTTTTCCCACGTTATCCATAACGGCCATGATGTGAAAAACGAGGGGATGGCCTTAGACTAACCACAGATTGGCATAATGGGCAAACCATGTCAGTCTTTTTTTTAGGAGCAACATTTTTTGCATGATTCAGAACAGATTTGGAAAATCCGTTGTCAAATTAACACTTTTGCAGTGTAAGGTCTTTTCTCATCGACTTTTGAATAATTTAAGACCGAAATGAGAACGAATTTGGCAAATTCGTTCTCAATTCTAACCATTTTTCAGAGAGTTCTCAAATCCGGAATATTTTTCAAAACCATATCCGGAATTTAAAATAATAATTCACACACCATTTCTATCTATAAATAACCTCACCACACTCCGGGTGAAAATTCTCTGTCCCCGTTCGTGTATGTCCCCGTGTCCCTAACCAGTCAGAATTTACTATATAAATATTTGTTTCAATTATATATACACATGGTGAATTGTGATTGGTTGGGGACACGGGGACATACCCAAATGGGGACAGAGGATTTTTTGCCCCACACTCCACACTCTACACAATTTATAACTTTGAAATTGTATTCTCCCATTTGAAAGTCTACAAATTTCCCAAAAAACGTAGTTTTCTTTTAACCTCTCAAAATTTTAGAAAAAAAAACATGGCTAAAATATTTAGGGTGGTGGATTTTACTAAGGATTGGTCGTTAGATTACGAATTGGCCTTGTTAGATATATGTTTCCAGTTTAATTTAGAGGGTAAGTTCGATGAGAGGATTCCCCCGAAATTGTCGAGAACTTAAACTATGTCACTAGCGGGTATTTTACAACGGAAATGCTCGATTCATATTTACCAAAACTTCGCAGAAGGTTTTGGGATTTTGAGACACTGGTGATTCAGTCGTCGTTCAAATATGATAGCATGACAAACACTGTTGATTTTGATGGGGGCGGAAGACAAGTGGGAGGAATATGTGAAGGTAACATACATTTAATTTTGTAATTAAATTCTACTCCTCACATTTATTTATATTACAATAAAATGGTTTTTTCTCTACATTAGGCTAATCCGTGGGCAAAGCGGTACAGGAGGAAAGGAGAGCACTGGTTCATGATTTTAGGTATTATGTTCGGGCGTGAAGGAGTCTGAAATCCCCCATCACTGGCTGGCCTGGTAAGCATGTCAAGATGCACCTGCAAGAGAGGCAGCAAGTTCGGTTGACGAAGCCGGTGAGTGTTCAAAAACACCGGAAGAGCTAACTGTTGAGGGTCCACCCGAGTACCCAATGTCGGAGGGATCGTGCAACGATAGTTCCCTGTGGGAACGGATTCCCCAAATCTGTTCTCACCAAAAATATTTATCCTAAAAAAAGACTGCCATGGTTGGCCCATTATGCCAATCATTGGATAATCTAAGGACATCCTCTAAAAAACATGTCCACTTCACAAAGTCATGACTGTAATAGGAAATATTCAATGAATGAAGATATTCAAGAAGCAACTATAAATAGAAGAAAAATAAGGAGATCAAAGACATCACAATCAAAATTCAACATGCATTTTATCTTCATTTATACTATCTTTTTAAACTTTCTTTACATTTTTTCGTACATAATTCATGTAGACACTTTAGACTTAACTTTATTGAATCGGACATGCTTACTACATGATGATTTCATTCTAATAACACATAGTTATGTATGAATTACCCGATAGGGTTTGAACCTAAGAGTGTGAGGGGGTGAATTACGTTCTAAATTTTTTTGGCTTTCTAAACTTCTTTGCCTTAAGTGATCACATTAACAAGTATGTTGATTAAGCGTATAAGGTGAGTTAATTGATATGAAAACTTAGATGACATAGATGTTATATTCAACACATAGGCACACAAAACTATGAATATGGTCAAGGAAAGTCTAGGTCAAGTGTCCTATATGCAAAGATTGTAATATCAAACACCATAAGACATATTACCAATGCTAAAGAGATAAACCAAGTAATATATAAGGCAATGAAGCATGTGTGAGTTTTCAACTAACTCTTAAACAAATAGGTTCATGTAATCATTTAAGAAAGATGTAGCATTTCATTAACTATAAAGTAAAGGGATAGAAGATAGAGAAAACTAACACAAGGATTTATAGTAGTTTATCACAAAGCTCTACATCCACCATCTTAGGACACACCTAAGAATTTCAACACTTCACTAAGAAGTTTCCTTCGCAACAAATGTAAGGTGAGATCAACCTTTTACAATTGCCTCACAAAGAGGACTTTTGCTTCACAAAGAAGACTCCACTCACAACGAGCATTTTTCTAGTTCACAAAGAATTAAGCTCACAAAGAGTCAATCTGACAAAGAGATACACTTGCCTCACCAAAAGGACTTAGCTCACAAAGAGCCTCACTTGCCTCACAAAGAGGACTTAGCTCACAAAGAGCTTTCCTAGTGCTCACAAAGAGAAAATGAAACTAGACTTTTACAAAGGAGACTTTACAATTTAGCGCACTTTCACAAAATCTCTCTTGGATTGGATATACAAATATAAGCTTTAATCACTTTTGAGAGTAGAAGAGAATATATATGTTTAAGCTCAACTCAAAATGATGTGTTTTTAAATAGATGAAGAATTGAAGCTCTTCAACAAGTTGATACTCCTTCTTTGACTTTGCAATTGCTTCCAAGGCAATTTGGATGAACATCAAGCTTGTGCCATGGGGTTGCAAAGTGTAGCTTATTCTATGTAGTATGATGATACATTTTTTGTGTAAATTGTAAGCTAACTTACCATTTTCATCAACATCGGAGTGAGTGTATAGATCCTAACATTAAACAATGCTCACACAAATATTAGAAATATCAATGGTTTATTATCATCAAAACTAGATTGATCACATTATCCCTTAGGCCTACAATGTATAATCTATCCCATTAGTTTTGGCCGAAATGGAAAACTTATTCCACGAAAAGTTCCTCATGCCAACACTGGGAACACCTGTTACTGTCCCTACGGTGGCCAAGATCCTGAAAGGGAAAGTTATCCTTGTCCATCTTTTAAGCAAGTAAAAGGAAAAGAAGTTGTCAAGAAAGGTATTGAAGCAGCATATTGCTTTGGCATGTCCAAAGCATGTAAGATATTCAACCAATCATTGAAGACGGGTAGATTAGGCTTGCTCACGGGAAAAAAAATCTTTACGACCGAGGAGTTGGAAGGTAAAATAAATTGCAAGTGGCATAGTTCCTATATTCATGACATTATTAATTGCATTGCAATAAAACATGTCGTACAAAGAGCCATGCTGGATAGAGGATTTGAGTTTGTCTTTCTAAGTGGGTGAAAATGCCTCTCGACCTGAAAAATGCATTAGTGACTTTTTAGCGAGCAATGAATATGATTTTTCACGATATCATAGGTGAATGCATGAACGTGTATATTGATGATCCGGTAGTAAATTCAGTCAGCTTCCAGCAGCACTTGACTGATTTAAAACTAACGTTTGTACATATGAGGCAAAAAAACTTGAAGACGAATACAACCAAGTGTGTGTTTGGAGTTAAGGCAGGCAGTTTTCTAAGGTTCTTTGCTCATCTTAAAAGGATTGAGGTAGGCAGTAATAAGGCCAAGTCTATCTTAGAAGCCAGGCCACCTTGGAATAAAAAGGAACTTCAAAGCCTTTTGGGAAAAATAAGCTTCTGTCGCAAGTTAATGGCCAACTCTAAACCTGACAGCTTTTACTATTCTCCTAAAATTAAAATAACATGAAAAGTTTGTTCAGGGTCCTAAACAACAAACGGCTTTCGACCAGATAAAATTCTACCAGCTGAGTTGGTTGTCAAGTCAGCTAAGATCTCTTTTCAAACCAATCTACAACCAGATGAATACCTTCAAGCTAGGTGTTTCGAGCTGGACTCGGTAGAAGAGACATGGGTTAGCATTCGATCATTTGAGGCTCCAAAAGGAAAAGGTAGCCAGGTCTTACAACTGCCGCGTAAAAAAGAAAACCTTCTAAAAAAGAGATCTGGTTTGGAAGACCATTTCCCCAACATGGCCTATAATGATCCTATATTCAGTAAATGGTCCCCAGACTTGGAAGGGCCCTTTTTGGTCACTCGGGTAATTCCAAGAGGATCATATCGAATAGCAAATCTTTAAGCTAAAGAACTCAATCAGAGTATTAACGGAAAATACTATTATCCTTCCTTCTATGAAGGAATGAAGACCCAAGCTTAAGGAACATGAAGGACTTGGTCAAACTTCATAAAGGCTTTTGAAGAAAGCATAATCGAGTCGACCAGTCCAGGTGGATTTTTTACCCTAGAAAGCTGGTGAGACTCGTCTAGAAGAAAAATGAGGGGCAAGTGTTGACACCCAAAAAATCACGGTTGGCCGAGACAACCCAAAAAGAAGACAAACAAACAGATCACTCAAGATTCATAACGAATATCAAATGAAGACAACCACATTGAAAAAGATCGGCCAATCATGATGAATGAAAGCAAAAAATTGAAAAACAAATGAGATTTCAGGACCCAACCAGTTGGAGAAGCTACTGTAAGAGATGGACAAACTGAACTCTGGCAAAATCAGGGAATCGGTATTATGACTCCTTTGACCCAGTCCTAAGTATTATCTTTTCCGCAACTACAACGATATTCTTATAAGGGAATGGGATACGACCAGGAGATTTTTCAGGACCAAGCAACAATTTGGCAGCCTTTGAAAAGAAGGGAAACGTGGAACCACTAGTCGATCAAAGCATATGGAGTTTCTCCACGTTCTCCATAACGGCCATAACATGGAAAGCTTGTCCACTTCACAAAGTCATGACCGTAATGAGCAAAATTAAGGAGGGAATACATTTCAATAAACAATTATAAAACGAAGCAGAAGAAGTCAGTCGAAGCATGAGGAATCCATCCCCTTAGACTTAGCTTAGTGCGTAGGGATTTTTATCCAATAACGCATACTCAGGTTTGAGGTAGTCCAATTGGCTCCGGACTAGCTTACTACGCGAGGAGTTTTTTTTTTTTTTTTTAATAACGAACACTTGGTCGAGTCATCCTTTTGTGGCAAGTGTGAATGAATCTCAAGTGTGAATACAAAATTGGTAGGCTCAATTTCCTATCTCGACGCCCACCAAAGGTTTTTTGTAGAAAAAATTGGAAATTCTTGAATTCAATTGATTTGGTTGTTAAATGTGTTTAGTGCATATATACACCATTATTATCAAGAAATTCTAGCGTAGTTAGAATAGCACTTACCATATTATTATAAAGAAATTATGTGTCGTATGTCTTCTAGAATTATCCATATCATGATAAAACGGGATTTGAGGCATTGGAATGAATGCCTCACTGTTAGTAGTGCCCTAGGACCATTAGCACATGTTGTGCGTTTTATTATCTTTTGAGCATGTAATTGAATAGTTAATTTTGCTTTTGATTATCAAATGTGTGATTTGATAGTAAAACTCATTAGCTTATGTAATTACTATTCTAGAAGTTCCTAGTTTTATGTAATGCTTAATTACTATGAAATAAAACTAGTATGATTGTTGATTGATGATCTTGTTTTACTGATCATGTGTAATGGATACAAATCACATCATAGATGCAATATATAGGGATACATTGTATTGGACGTGATCCGTCAAAGAAGTAATACTTCATGGTCTTAAGTCATAAGTATTACTTCCTCAATACTATTTTAGAATCCTTAGACCTTATGTCTTCATTAATTCTAGTATGAATGGAGCCACGCTTTTGACTCGATCGGACGTTACTTGTAACAGAGTAATCAATACGACTGATGATCGGATGTAGTGTCCTATCATAGCTTGAATGTGAGAGACATTGCAAGGAATTTGTCCCTCTCTATTATTTGAGAGAGATATCCATGGGCCCCTCTATAGGGAAAGACTGTTTAAATGCATGGCCGTGCTCAAATGTATTTGATAAAGTGGTTATCAAATGCTATTTCTCGAAACAGTCTACCTGGAGATCGAGCATAAATACAATTAAGCTTAATAAAGGTGACGACCACCATGCCTTATGCTTAATTAGGATATCGCGAGACAAAGGGATTAAATAGTGGATTGATATTAGGTTCCGTTGTATATTCATTCACTTTGGGTAGTCACAATGTCCTGCTAGGGACCGCTTGTGATTTATGAACTCACACTACTACTAAGTGTGTTTTCATTGCCATTGTGAGATGAACCTACAGGGTCACACGCATAGACGAGCTAACGAGCTTCATGTCTAGATTCAATGAATCTAGAATGTGTCTAGGTTCGTTGTATCTGACATTCACTTTTCTGAAAATAATAAAGTGTTTGTAAAACACAAGAGGGGGGGGGGGATGGTGAATTGGGTTTTAACTAATCTTGTAAACTTTTTCTAAGCTTTGCAATGCAAGTGTAAGTTTGAGCAAGATGATTAAAAGCAAAGCAAAACCCAATAACAAGACAAAGGATTTATAGTGGTTCGAATCACTCAGAATCTACATCCACTACCTTGAGCCGCACCCAAGGATTTTAAACAACTTCACTAAGAAGAATGTTTACACTTGTGGCTAACTCACTAAGAGTTTTACAACACAACCACAACTCAAAACTCACAAAGAGCTTGCCCACACAAAGTAGGACTTTTACAACTTGCCCACACAAAGTAGGACTTTACAACCAAAACCCAATCACTAAGAAAGGGATGCCCACACAAAGTAGGACTTACAATAATAACCCTATCACTAAGAAAGGGAATTAAGAATGTTTAAAGAACAAGGTTGTTCACTTTTCTAAGTGAAAGATATACCTTTGAAGCACAAACAATTTCAGCTCTTAGAACATATGAAGCACACTCTTTGTCTTGCTTTTGAAATTCACCTTTGAATGATTTAGATCATGGCAATGAAGTGCATTTTTCTTTGAAGGTGTTTAGACTTGATGAGAAATCAATGAGAATATGTTTTGCAAGCCTATGTAAGTGTTAGAGTCATTCTAAAGCTTTGGAGTATATATACATTTCAAAATATGGCTGAAAAACGACTCTTTAACGGTCAAATAACGGCTAGTTTCTCGCAGAGTTCGGATGACTGAAACGAGACCTCGGATGACCGAACCAAGGGTCGGTTGACCGAAGCAAGGGTCGGTCGACCGAACTCCAATCTTGGTCGACCGAAGCCAATCACACAAACTCTCTGTTTCTCTTCGGTTGATCCGACTTTGAGCTCGGTCGACCGAACTCTTCTGAGCCTGAGAGATGTTGATTTTTCACACGTTTTGAAATCTCTTGAAGTCTAAAAGGTTTTCCCAAACGGTAACAAGTAAGAACATTTGGAAAACCATTTTAAAGGACTTAGACCTTGAAAACAAAGGCTTTTGGAAATAAGAATCCTTTTGAAACTTAGCCTTTTGAAAACGTGTTTATGAAAACATGCAAGACTAGAGTGTAGAGCTTATGTTCATGAGAGCTTTGGTTAGAGCTTTATAAGATAACGACTTATGACGACAAAGCTAAACTAACCAAACCTAAGTCTTCAATCTTCAATCTTGATAAATAAGCCTTGCATAACTTTGAATCTTGATACCACTGGCTTGATTGAAGTACTTAGAGCTTCCATAATGAGTTCCGATATTCTATCACAAAGATTAAGATCATTAGACACAACATCAAAAGTTTGTCCAATATCAAAAACTGAGTTTGTTCGCCCTTAGGGCTTACAGTGTTTATTATTCGAATTAGAGATAGGGGCAATTTCGGTATTTTACCCATAGCTGAGATTACGTGGGAGTTATTATCCGATAAGGACTCCCACTACCAGCGAAAGTCTAGGGAACGTGGGATTCTGAGACTCCCACTGCCGAGAGAAGTTGAATAGAGGTGGGAGTTGTTCTAGTAACGAACTCTCACACTCTATATAACATCTCTTAGCCGAAACCTAGATGACTAATGTTTTCAGCCGAAATAATACATAGAATCAGAAAACTGTTTTCTATTCTGGCCTCTCCCTTTTTCTCTCTAATTCCCGAATCTCAGAAAACGAAGAGCTAGCAATCGCTGCCCGTTTCGTCGCGTGGATACCGGTAGAGGGACTTTCCGCAAAGGGAGAACAATCGGTAGTAGCATCCAATCCAAGAAACGTCATCCTCCATTCAAGAAGTAGCTTATTGAATCCTAAACGTAAGTTTTTCTTGCTGTTTTTCGAATTGTTTCATATGAGCGGATCCTTCAGGGGAGGATCCATGGGTGTTTGGAACGAGTTTCCGCCCATGAATCCCTTCACTCACCATGACATGTCCAATTAAAATAGTTAGACACAAATCCGTTCATAACAAGATGATACTTCATAGTATCGGGCATATGAAAATACTTATTCTTACAAACCCCACAAGGACACCTAATCCCATTAATTTGTACATTAACAGTCATACTAACAGCGAAATTCACAAATCTTTTCAATCCCGCTATAAATTCTGGACTATGACGAGGTCCACCATTTGTTGTCCAATCCACATACATCCAACTACGGTCCTCCATTATAAACACAATGTCTGCATATATCAAGCTTTAATAAGTAAATGAATATTAGCGAATAACCTTCTGTTTACAAGAATACAAATATTGGTCAAATCTCAGAATTTTTTTACAAGAAATTCATTATAACATCATGAGTGTGTGCATGAAAAAAAAAATCCTTTAGTATGATAAATTTTCAATCCAATTAACGTTTCATTGTATATTAAAAATGACTTGAAATCTAAATTAATGTTTCATTGTGTACATGAAGCCATACTTATTTTGGACATTCCTAATTTTGCTTACAAACTAAAGAAACCAACTTCTTGACACATTTTCCTTCTTTTAAGCTATCTTTGAATTTTAAGCTTCTTTTAAGCATATCATCAAACACCTTAAATCCAACCCAAAAAATAAAAGGCAAAAAACATGAATTGTGACCAATTTTGTCAAACTCTCCCTCAAAGGCAAGATTCTCACCTTAACCCTAAAAAACCCTAGAGAAGAAATGGTATCAGAGCATGAATGTAGACATTAATAACACTATAATAAATAGAAAAGGCAAGATTCTCACCTAAACCCTAAAAAACCCAACTGAAATCGGAAATGGTGGCGACGTCTTGGAGGCGCCGGAGGTGGTGGGATAGGAGGAGGGAGGGGTTTCGTGGTGGACTTGGGGGAAAATCACCAAGAGGTGAAGGTGGGGGTGGAGGTGGAGGTGGAGGTCGCGACTGGCAGAATGAAGAAACAGGGAGAGGCTTCTTGCCTTAGGGAGTTTTAGAGAAATAAAAACGCAAACAACGACGTCGATTAGTCCTTTCTTATTAGCGACCGCTGTGTCAAATTCGGTCGGTATTCGGTCGCTCATTTTAAATGCAACAACTGATAAACAACGACATCGTTTAACCCTTTACGGCTACCGACCGAATTGCGACCGCAGAGCCGAGTTCGGTCGCTATTCCGTCGCCCAGTATGCGTAGCGGCGAAATTGTGACGGACCGTGTTGAAAAATTAAAAATCCGAAAAACCGACTGTGTTCAGAATGCGAGTACGAAATAATATGAATATTTTAGTAATTATTTGTTTATTAATAATCAATTATTAAAATTTAAATTACATTACTCAATTATTATTTTAAATGTAAACACAGAGTATTACTTAAAGAGTAGTGATAAATAGCTCAAGAAAATGAATCAAAAACTTGGCTCAAATGATTATGGGGATGCAAAATGACCATTAAGGGCATTGATAAATTAGGAGGGAAAATAGAGACAAATATCCAACAAATTTTCCCTCCATTTTTTCCCTCCTTAGACAAATTTCTTGAAAGAGATATTAGCCTTTTTTGCCCTCACACTATTTACGAAATTATGATTTTGCCCACATTATTTTTTTTTATCGCATTTTGCCCTTAAATTATTTACGAGTGCCGAATATGCCCAAAATCGGTGGAATCCGGCAACTATGGGGCGGCGATGAGGGGTAAAATGGTCCGAACAAAAAAAATATTATAGTTACTTCAAATATAACCCCAAAACTATCTTATTGTATCAATTGAAACAACCGCGCCGCCGCCACTCTACCTTAACACCACCACTCTTTGCAATTCACCACTCTACCTTACCCACCAAGATTTTCTGAACAAGATTTAAGAATCAAAACCCACCAAACTTTTCTAAACAAGATTTAAGAATCAAAACCCACCAAAATTTTAGAAAGGTGAATTGGAATTAAGGTTTCTATTATTTGAGTTTTGGCCAGAAATGAGGGAGGAAGAGTATGAATTTCTTGCCCTGAAAGTATGAATTGCTTGCCCTTCCTGTACTTAGTTTCTTGATGCAAATGTGTTCTTCTTTACCTTGTAAGGATGCAATTATATCCACTTTATTAGAGATTGAATATATTCTCAGCTAGAAAAGTATTGGGTTTTGTCATGGTCATTGGTATTGAATGTTGGAAGTTTGATGTTAATATTGAAAATGGTTAGTAGTGGGTCTTTTTCAGATGAAGAAGATGTGGTTGATGAAGAAGTGGGTTTTATCATGGTTATTGATATTGAGTGTTGTAAGTTTGATGTTAATATTGAAAATGGTTGGTATAGGGTCTTTTTTTTTTTTAGATGAAGAAGATGAGGTTGATGATGAAGAGAGATGGATTGTAGGGGGAGGGGTCATTTGAAAAGAGAAAAAGAATTTAGGCACTCAATTGATACAATAAGATAGTTTTGGGGTTATATTTGAAGTAACTATAATATTTTTTTGTTCGGACCATTTTACCCCTCATCGCCGCCCCATAGTTGCCGGATTCCGCCGATTTTGGGCACATTCGGCACTCGTAAATAGTTTACGGGCAAAATGCGATAAAAAAAAGAATGTGGGCAAAATCAAAATTTCGTAAATAGTGTGAGGGCAAAAAAGGCTAATATCTCTTCTTGAAATTAACCATTTTGTCTCTTTTGGTGTGAGAAGACCACCAGTCTTCGGCATTTCCCAACATCCCATTTAAATCATCTCTTTTTTTTAATTCATCTATTACTTTTGGAGGGAAATTTCCCAACGTCTCATTATATCATTTTTTTTAATTCATCCATTCATTATTTTAGTTTTTAAAGCCTTTGATGAAACTTCTAATTACAAATTCTCTGATTTTGTTTTTAATTTTTTTTATATTTTTCACTGCTGTTATTTTTTTTTTTAAATGAAGCTATTAATTCCTTTGCTGAAGCCATTAATTCTTTTCTTTTTTAAAATTCATCCATTAATTACTTCTTTTTTGTTTTTTTACTATCTTATGATTTTGTGGTTCATTTAGATGTTTTTTTATATTATTTTTTCCTTCACTCGAAAATAAAGACAATTGTCCAATAATTTTTTTCCTATTTTGACAAATTTCAAATTGTCATTATATTTAAGTTTTATAAGGGAATAGTAGATTAAGAGTTCCATTATGTGACTTTTTTTTAGAGAATTAATAGCCATTTTGGTCATTAACTTATTTTCGTCTAGCCACTTTCATCAATTTTTACATTTTTTTTACTTTTTGTATCATCAATGTATTTATGGGCTGGCATTTTCATCATTCCGATAAAGGAAATATTTTTTTTTTCTTAAAAGTTATTTTTTTTTTTACCAATTTTAACCTTAAGAGGAGAGAGACTTTGAAGGCCGATATGCCGTGTCATCAATTTAGCCGGAAAATTCTGAAGTATTTAACAGAATGATAAAAACGGCCACTAGTAAATAAATTCGTGATGTAAAAAGTAAAAAAAAAATTAAAAATGATAAAAGTGACTAAACGTAACTAAGTTGATTATTAAAATGGCTAGTAATCTTTTTTTTAGATATTATTATATAATAAGGACTTTAGGGTAATAAATTCACAACCCTTGAGGGACTTAGGGTAGGAAAATTACAATTTTATAGGGACAAATGATAAAAAAAATCAGAAAAATTGCTTCTATAACTCACCAAATATTTTTATAAATTTTCAATTTAACCCCAAAAAAAATGATTAATTTGTAACAACATTTTATAATTCAATTTCAATAATTACATAAAACATACTTTCTTGATGTAAAATGATATGTTTTCCCCTAAAATGACAAATTGGTAAATCGAGATATGATCAATGGTCGAATCAACGATTCTTAATCGATGTCTTTATTTTGAAACATTGTAACGACATTTTATAACTTCAATTGCAATAATTACATAAAACATATTATCAATTTTGATTCTTATTGTAAAATGACAATTGTGCCCGTAAAATGACTAATTGGTAACTTAAGAAATGATTCAACGGTCGAATCAACGATTCTTAGTTAATGACTTTACTTTTGCACGATGTAACAACATTTTATAACTTCAATTACAATAATTACATAAAACATATTTTCTTTATGTAAATTGATATTTGTGCTCCTAAAATGAAAAATTAGTAAATTGAGAAATGATAAACGGTCGAATGAGCGATTCTTAGTTAATGTCTTTTTTTTAAACGCTATAACGACATTTTATAACATCAATTGTAATAATTTCATAAACATACTATCAATTTCGATTCTTATTGTAAAATGATAATTGTGTCCCTAAAATGACTAAATTGGTAAATTGAGACATGATAAACGGTCGAATCAACGATTCTTGATTCTTAGTCATTTTCTTTATTTTTAAACGTTGTAACGACATTTTATAACTCTAATTGCAATAATTACATAAAACATAATATCAGTTTCAATTCTTATTGTAAATTGACAATTGTTCCCCAATGACTAATTGGTATCTTGAGAAATGATGAACGGTCAAATCAACAATTCTTAGTTAATGTCTTTATTTTTAAATTCTATAACTACATTATTGTAATATAATATCCGTCTCGATTATTATTGTAATATGACATTTTTACCCCAACATAACTAATTGGTAAATTGAGACATGACTATTGCCGAATCGATTACTCCTAATTAATTTATTTATTCTTAAAATACATAACGACATTTTATTACTTCAATTGAAATATCATTCTTAGTTAATATTTGTGAAATGATCAACTAAGCTACAATTTCTCTACTTCTTCATTATTGATGATGGAATCAAGATCACTACCCTTTTTAGCACCATTTTTGCTTTTCTTCATCTCGAAGGTGAGTAGAGAGCCAATTAGTTCCTCCGTTGAATATGTCTTTAAGTCTTTGGCTTCTTCAATGGCAAGAGCTTTTGTTTCCCAACATTTTGGGAGTGAATTGAGAATTTTCCTATTGATTTCTCCGGAAGTATACTCCTTGCCATTTGATCTCAACCCATTTACTATGTTGGAGAGTCTTGAGTTCATCTCATTGATAGATTCATTAGGCTTCATGGAGAATAGCTCAAATTCTCTAACTAGCAAACTCAACCTTGACTCCTTGACTTGATTTGTGCCTTCATGAGTAACTTCAAGCTTTTTCCACATGGCATGTGCGGATTTTCTTCCAAGCACACGGTTGTACTCATCCGGATTCAAGGCACAACTAAGAATGTTCATTGCCTTGTAATTTTGAGTCATCTTCTTGGACTCAAACTCATTTAACTCATTGTCCGGCTTTGGCACTTGAACATCATCCACCATTTTCATAGGCACATATGGACCATCTTCAAATATATGCCATAAAGAATAATCTATTGAGCACACATATATCTTGAAACGGTCTTTCCAAGCCTCATAATTATTTCCATCAAAAAGTGGTGGCCTATTGGTGGAAGACCCCTCTAGATAAGCTAATGCGGAATTTCCGGCCATAATCTTTACTTCAAGCGGTTAAGCTAAAGAAGAAGACGAGGCTTTGATACCAATTGTAAAACACAAGAGGGGGGGGGTGAATTGGGTTTTAATCAATCTTGGAAACTTTTTCTAGTCTTTGCAAAGCTAGTGTAAGTTTGAGTAAGATGAATAAAAGCAATGCAAAACCCAACAACAAGACAAAGGATTTATAGTGGTTCGACTCACTCAGAATCTACATCCACTACCTTGAGCCGCACCCAAGGATTTTAAACAACTTCACTAAGAAGAATGTTTACACTTGTGGCTAACTCACTAAGAGTTTTACAACATAACCACACAAGAAAAACTCACTAAGAGCTTGCCCACACTAAGTAGGACTTTTACAACAATTACCCAATCACTAAGAAAGGGAATAAGAATGTTTAATACAAAGATTGTTCACTCTTCTAAGTGAAAGATATTTCCTTTGAAGTACAACAATGATAAGCTCTTTGAACATAAGTAGCACACACTTTGTCTTGCTTTTGAAATAACACTCTTCAATGATTTAGATCATAAGGATGAAGTGTACTTGCTTTGAGAGTGTTTAGACTTGATAAGAAATCAATGTAAATGTTATGTGCAAGTCATGGAGTTATTCTCTAGCTTTGGAGTATATATACATTTCAAAATGGGCTGAAAAACGACTCTTTAACGGTCATATAACGGCTAGAACTCGCAGAGTTCGGTTGACCGAAGTTTAACCTCGGATGACCGAAGCTAGAGCTCGGTTGAGCCAAGGACTACCTCGGTCGACCGAGATGGTGCTAAGGTCGACCGACCTTGACCTGATCAACTCTCTGTAAATGGTCGGTTGATCCGACCTTGAGCTCGGTTGACCGACCTTCTGGGCTTTGAGAGATGTTGATTTTTCACACGTTTTGAAATCTAATGAAGTCTAAAAGGTTTTCCCAAAAGGTAACAAGTAAGAACATTTGGAAAACCATTTAAAGTACTTAGACTTTGAAAACAAAGGCTTTTGAGATATGAACTCATGTAAGGAACGTTTTGAAACTTAGCCTTTTGAAAACGTGTTTATGATGCATGCAAGACTAGAGTGTAGAGCTTATGTTCATGAGAGCTTTGGTTAGAGCTTTATAAGATAACTACTTATGACGACAAAGCTAAACTAACCAAACCTAAGTCTTCAATCTTCAATCTTGATAAATGAGCCTTGTATAACTTTGAATCTTGATACCAATGGCTTGATTGAAGTACTTAGAACTTCCATAATGAGTTCCGATATTCTATCACAAAGATTAAGATCATTAGACACAACATCAAAAGTTTGTCCAATATCAAAAACTGAGTTTGTTCGCCCTTAGGGCTTACAATATTTTAAATGTTGGAGCAAAATAATTATTTTTACGGTTTTTAGCCATCAAAATACTTCGGCCACAATTCCGACTAAAAATTCTTATTTTTTTAATTGAAAATGTAAAAAATACTAACATATCCCTATGACCCGACCCAAATAAAAAAAAAAACGACCTGCAATACACCTTCCCTTCCACACCCACTCCCACACCCGCAACGCTGCAATCTCCGGCTCCCTCCTCTTCTCCCACCACTACCGCCAACAACAAACAACCATTAACAGCCACCACCACCTATCCTAT
This sequence comes from Vinca minor, assembly GCA_026122235.1. Taxonomy (NCBI): domain Eukaryota; kingdom Viridiplantae; phylum Streptophyta; class Magnoliopsida; order Gentianales; family Apocynaceae; genus Vinca; species Vinca minor. The sequence continues at coordinate 2,275,019 of JAOCZM010000111.1, read as the reverse complement.
TCACACTAGGTCGGCGCCCTTGCGACCGCTTTTTTCCTGGCGTGGCTCGCGGCTGCCTTCTTTCTGGCGTGGCACGTGGCGTCCCTTCCTCCGGCGACGATGCGACTATGAGGTAAGTTTCAAGTTGTTATTCTCCTCTTCCGGCCGCAAGATGTGAAATCTGAGGGTTTAGAAAGAAACCCAATTCAGATTGCTAAGTAAAGATATGAAATGGGCAAGATTAATCTTGATGAACAATGCAAATAACTGAATATTTTCAGTGATGGATTTTTCAAGAAAAGCCCAGTTCATAAGAAATGAGAAATTTCTGATCCCAGTTTTGATATATTGCAGGAAACAATTGAATAAGAAGAGAGAGCAAGAATGAAGACAGAGGTGAGGAAATTCTCTGAATAGATTAAGTTTGCACTAGATGCCTCTATTTATAGAGGAAAAATATCTAAAACTTACACTAAAGCTACAGCCCGATATATACATTCAATGTACAAAGAACTATTCTATTGAACTAAAATATCACTTTCATTGCTGCTTGCTGTCACTCTATCTTTGTCTTCGAACTGCTGTAACTGAATTGGTTATAAAACTTGCTGAGCAAGTTTGTCAGTTTCTCTGTGTTGCAAGTTGCAGTTGCAACTTGTTTCTGCTGTAGCTTCTAGAAGATTGTTGTGATGTACTTCTTTGTTTTCTTCCTTGTTCTTTTGATGTGCATTACTTGATCCTTCCAGCTTAGCATATGTGTCAATGGTTTCATCACCCCCTCTTAAGCTAAAATGGGGCTGATATATGGATTTGATTCCTATGTTATGTAGAAGATGATGAAACCGTGAAGGATGTAGGGGTTTAGTAAAAATGTCTGCAAGCTGAGAAGCAGTAGAGATAGGTAATGGTTTGATAACCCCTTCCGAATACTTATCCCTAATGAAATGGCAATCTACCTCTATGTGTTTAGTTCTTTCATGATAAGCTGGATTTTCAACAATGTAGATAGCAGCTTGATTATCACAGAATAGAGGTATAGGATTAGGATGTGCTATGTGTAAGTCTTTGAGCAAGAAAAGTAACCATTGTAACTCACATACACAATTAGCCATTGACCTGTACTCAGCTTCAGATGAACTTCTAGCCACTGTTGTTTGTTTCTTTGCTTTCCAGGAAATTAAAGAATCCCCTAGAAAAACACAAAAACTTGAAATAGATTTTCTTGTATCTGTGCATCCAGCCCAATTTGAGTCACAATAAGCTGTGATATGCAGGCTTGATTTGCTAGACAGAAAAATGCCTTGTCCAGGTGCTGACTTGATATATCTAAGTACCTTGTGTGCAGCCTGCATATGATTCATTGTAGGGCAATCTAAATACTGACTTAGTTGTTGCACAGCATAAGAGATGTCAGGTCTAGTAATGGTCAAGTATAATAACTTCCCAACTATGCTTCTGTAATTTGTGTTATAAGATAGCAAAAGAGAATCATTTTTCTCCAACTTGCAAGTATAATCCATAGGTACTGGGGAAGGTTTGCAACCAGTAAACTGAGTATCCCTGAGTAGGTCTAATGTATACTTTCTCTGGTTTAAGAATATGCCCCCCTTAGACCTAGCTATCTTTAGTCCAAGGAAAAACTTAAGTTCCCCTAGATCTTTGATGCCAAAACAAGTATGCAAGTGATCCTTTACCTTCTGAATGTCTAAAAGATTTCTACCTATAAGATTTCTACCTATTAAGATTACATAAACAAGTAGAACCAAAAAAAACATTAGATGTACTCATTGTAAATAGACAAGGATCATTTCTGAATTGAATGAAACCCAAGGTAAACAATTCAGTAGTCAATTTTGCATGCCACTGCCTGCTTGCCTGTTTGAGTCCATAAATGGACTTGAGTAGTTTGCAAACCTTACCAGGAGGGGTATCAAAACTAGGTGGAGGAACCATGTAAACTTCTTCCATTAAATCACCATGAAGAAAGACATTGTTGATGTCTAACTGGTGAAGATACTAGTTCTTAATGGCTGCAATATATAAAAGGACCCTAATTTTTGTGACTTTGGCAACAGGAGAAAAGGTTTCAAGGAAATCAATGCCTGCAAGTTGTTTATATCCTTTAACAACCACCCTGGATTTGGGTCTATCTATGGTTCCATCAGCTTTAAATTTCAATCTATATACCCATTTGTTACCCTATAGGCTTTTTTCAGGAGGAAGATTAGTCAGCACCCAAGTATGATTTGCTTCAATTGCTTTAATCGCAGCTTCCATAGATTTCCTCCAAATAGAATCTTTAATTGCCTCTTCATAACACTTAGGTTCAGAAATAGCAGTAATATTCAAAACATAATGCTTGTACTGAGGTGACAAATGATCATAAGTGAGTACCTTGTACATTTTGTGAGGTGTAGTATGAAGGTAATTGAGAAACCCTAGATGACTTTCTAGGAACAATAGGCTGCGACTCATTTGAAGTATTTTATGCTGTATGATCAGCATAATGAATGTGTGACACTTCATTAGGAACAGATTCAGCAAAGAAAGTATTTGAAGATACACATTGAGGTAAGATAGGAATTGAAGAAGAAAGATCAAAAGAAAGATGAGCAATGCAAGAACTGGTTTGCAGTGGAAAAACAGATTCATGAAACTGTACATGTCTAGAAACTAAAATGTGTCTAGTTATAAGATCCATGAGGATATGTCCTTTTTCCATTGTAGATTCTCCTAGATAGATGCAGGCCTTAGCTCTAGGGTCACACTTCCCTCTCCCTTGCTCTAAAGTAGAACAATAAACAAGACAACCAAACACTTTCAATGTCTCATAAGGTGGAGATTTGTTGAATAAGATTTCAAAGGGTGTCCTGTTATGAAGTATAGGAGTAGGTGTGAGGTTGACAAGATAGGTAGCATGCAGAATGCAATATCCCCAACAATCAGAAGGCATTTTAGATTGAAACTTTAGCCATCTGGCTACATTTAGAATGTACTGATGCTTTCTTTCCACCACACCATTTTGTTGGGGTGTTTCAACACAACTGGTTTGATGGATGATGCCTTTAGAAGCATAGTAAACAGGCATCTGAAATTCTAACCCATTGTCAATCTAAGTATTTTAGGTTTGACAGAGAATTGAGTTTCTATGAGATTGAGGAAAGCTTGAATTAAAGGTCTAGCTTCTGATTTGTGTTTCATAAGGTAGACCCATGTATACCTGCTATGATCATCAACAATAGTTAAGAAATATTGTTGATTGTGAATAGTTTTGTGTTTGTAAGGCCCCCATATGTCAGCATGAATTAGGGCAAAACAAGTATCAATACAAGAAGTGCTAAGAGGGAATGAAAGCCTTTTCATTTTGGCAATAGGACATATGTGACAAACATGATTCCTAGGCAATGTAATACAAGAATGTTCAAGCTGTAACTGCTTCATTCTCTTAATAGCCATATGGCCTAATCTGTAATGCCATAACCATTTGGAATCTATAGAGACTTTATTAGAAATACAAGAAAGACTTTGAGAATAACAAGAATCTTTAGGAATGATAGAATCAGAAAGAGGTGTATGATCAACCATTTGCTCTTTGAACTTATTCCTGACAGTGGATGCAAACTTAAATGTATTCCAACTGTGATCCAGTACATATAAACCTTGATATTTTTCAGCTTTCCCAATCATCTTGGTATGTACAATGTCCTGGATCACACAGTCATTTGATTTGAAATAAATCAACAGATTAGGATCATTAGTAAGCTGACTTAAGGATATCAAGTTAAATTTGAAGTTAGGAACAAAGAGGACATTGGATAAAACTAGACCAGAACCTAGGCTAACATTCTCTTTATGTCTGGCAGGAACCTTGTGACCATTAGGTAGAGTGATGTAGGCAGAAGAAAGAGTATGTATGGAATCAAAATGACATTTAGTATTGCAAATATGATCAGAAGCACCTGAGTCAACAATCCATTTGTTTGAATAATAACTAATAATACCTGAATCATTTGTTGAGTCATTGGTAGTGTTAGCAAAGCTGGCAATCAAAGTAGTTGGTCTATGACCAAGGTTGCTGCTTTGTCCTCCTTGCTGTTGTTGAGCTGTCTGTAACAAGTTGATTAGTTGATGACATAAACCAGGTGAGATAGTACCTGCATTGTGGCCATCATTTGACACAGTCTGTCCAAGTACAAGTGTATTTCTTTGAATATGTCCTGTCTCAGCAGTGACTTGATTAACTGATCCAAAACCAGATCCTCTTCATTTGCTTTTAGGATACCCAAACTTCTGATATCATTTATCAATGGTGTGACCTAACTTGCCACAAAAGATGCATTGTGGCCTTTTAGAATTGTTTTGATAGTTGTAGTTTTTCTTGCTACCATTGTATCCTGAACTTTGATAAAACAACATTGCTGTTTTGATTATTCTGATTGTTTTGACTGTTGATATGCTGTATTTCTCATATTCATGTTGTTGCTGTTATCATGTGTCCTGTCTTCATAGTTTTCATTGTATGCTGCCAAGATAGGACTTTCCAAAGTTTTGACTGGACCTTCAATGGATCTGTGTAACTGCCTTTCTTGCTTGATAGCAAGACTAAAGGCTTGTTTGATTTTTAACATAGGATGACTGAGATAAACATGTGACCTAACTTGTTCATATTCATCTCTCAATCCTTTTAAGAACCTAATCACATGCTCTTGATCTACATAATTTTGCATAGTTATGTAGCCTCCACATTTGCATATAGGACTACACATGCATTTTGGAACAGGTCTAAGTAGAGTCATTTCATCCCACAATATTTTCAATTTGGTGAAATAAGCAGTAACAGACATACTGCCTTGTTTGAGCAATTGAATTTCTTCAAGCAAATCACTTAATTTGTAGGCATCACCTTGGCTGAATCTTTCAGCTAAATCATTCCAGATTTCAAGAGCTGAATTATACCATAAGACACTTTGTTTAATAGTAGGAGAGATTGAATTCAAACGCCAAGACAGTACCATATTATTGCATTGAGTCCAATACTCAAACATTGGGCTTTCACGTTCAGGTTGCTCAACAACACCATTGATGAATTGTATCTTGTTTTCAGAAATTAAAGCCACTCTCATAGCTCTTGACCAATTTTGATAATTGTTGTCATCCAAAACAGGTTGCACAAGGCATTGAGCATGACTTTTGCTCGGATGAAAGTAATATGGACTAGATGCAAGAAGTACTGAAGGTGATGAAACTGTTTCTTCCATGAACTTTTCTCAATCAATGAAGGTTTTAGCAATCAAAACCTAATGATCTAACTACTGAATTGTAGCAAAGATAATATAGACAAATATTCTGTAAAGTAAAAGAAAAGAAATGCTAGGATCATAGCAATTGCTCTGATACCATGAAAAATTTCTGATCCCAGTTTTGATGTATTGCAGGAAACAATTGAATAAGAAGAGAGAGCAAGAATGAAGACAGAGGTGAGGAAATTTTCTGTATTTTCTGAATAGATTAAGTTTGCACAAGATGCCTCTATTTATAGAGGAAAAATATCTAAAACTTACACTAAAGCTACAGCCCGATATATACATTCAATGTACAAAATAGAACTATTATATTGAACTAAAGTATCACTTTCATTGCTGCTTGCTGTCACTCTATCTTTGTCTTCGAACTGATGTAACTGAATTGGTTATAAAACTTGTTGAGCAAGTTTGTCAGTTTCTTTGAGTTGCAAGTTGCAATTGCAACTTGTTTCTGCTGTAGCTTCTAGAAGATTGTTGTGATGTACTTCTTTGTTTTCTTCCTTGTTCTTTTGATGTGCACTACTTGATCCTTCCAGCTTATTTTATTTGCCAATGGTTTCATCAAGAAAACAAGATCTGAATCAATTAAGGAGATGAAGATGAAGAAGACTCTGCTTCCTTTTTATTTTATTTTTTTTCATTTATCAAGACTTAAAACAACGTCGTTTTAGTACGATCTTACGTATTCCGTCATATATTAGGTCGTTATTCTGCCGGTCTATAAATTTCGTCAGTATTCGGTCGGTATATTACGTCGGTATTCGGTCGATATATTTCGTCGGTATTCGGTCGTTAAATATTCCGTCGGTAAACGGTCGTTAACTTTGGTCGGTATTCGGTCGTTATAAAACACCAAACGACGTCGTTTTGTGCCTTTCATTTATTATTATATAAATATACACCGTTATGTATTCCGTCGGTAAACGGTCGTTATTTATTCCATCGATATACGGTCGTTAACTTCGGTCGGTATTCAGTCGTTACAAAATACAAAACGACATCGTTTTGTGTCTTTCATTTATTACTATATAAATATACACCGTTATGTATTCTGTCGGTAAACGGTCGTTAACTTCCGTCAGTATTCGGTCGTTATTTATTCCGTCGGTACACGGTTGTTAAATTCCGTCGGTATTCGGTTGTTAAGGGTGCAGTAAATGACGTCATTTTAATTTGGTCAACGGGACCGATATGGACGACGCAGTAGCGACGAAATAGCGACCGACATTATTTCGGTGTCAATTCGATCTTTATAGGAGGGATTGAAAAATTCGGTCGCTATTTAAATGTTTTCTTGTAGTGAACTCACCAGCATCAGAAAGATACAAAAGGAAAAAAAAATGGTGACTAGTGCAGTGACAAAGAAATGAATGTTAGTGTAAGTCTTCTCTTTCCTTGCAAATGACATAACACATTAATATTTCTTTTAAACAATTAATAATTCTGCTATCAGATTAGTTTATATATTTTTTGGGCACTATTTTACTAATTTTAAATCCGCAGGGAAAATTCCAAGAGCTGTTTGATGGTGCCTCACAAGAAGCATCAACAAGTGGAACTACAGCGACTTCTGAGGAGTGAGAGCAACTTTTCATAGAAGTTGTTGGGGAGAATGGAAAGAACAGAGTATATGGCCTTGGCAAATTCTCTAGATTTGTTGGTGATAGCTTCAACAGCCAAAAGACTTCACCAGCATCATATGATAAGTTGAAGCAACAAATCACTGTCGAGGTTAAAGGTGAGCTGCGAGGAGAGTTTGTGAAAGAGATGTAGCGTATATATGCCCAAATGCGAGAGTGCGGTTTCAATATTGATGCATCAACTAGTGATGCTCCACCAAGAGCTGATGATGCTGAAATGAATGATGATGATGAAGGTGAAAGTGTAATTGTTTGGTGATAATATTGGTTTGATATTGAATCTTACTTGGTATATTAAGATTACGGTCATGAGTGTGTAATTGTTTGGTGATATTGGTTTGCTTATTTTGGTACTATTGTGAATTGTTGGTTTCAGTGGATGAGGACGAGACAATAGGAATTGATATATTGGATAATAAACTAAATTTAAGACGGATGCATTACGTAGAAATATTGAATATTACAAAGTTTGGGACGGGTTTTGTAATGCAAGGTCTATAGATAGTTTTATTCATTCTTCTTAAATCTATATCAAATATGGGACAGTTGATATCTTCAAAAAATGAATTCCTTTTTACTTTGTCCCAAAACAAGAACGGTATTGCAATGAAGATTAAAATACCGAAGTATATCTCTTACATATTACCAAGGGAATTAAGATGTATTTCCCTTTATGCAAATAGAGGTGCACAACGATCGGTTAACATTCTGTCCAAAATATTGGACAGAATCAAACTTGTTTTCCCATTCTTTGATCCCAATAAGAAATCCGCAAAAGCCTTCTCAAGCTGGTCAAAACCCGCTTTAGGAGGTGAGATCTTCTGTAACATATACATTGGGATGGATTGCAAAACATGTTTTTATCAAAATCAGTCGGCCAGGGGATAGAGTCTTGTGTTTCCAACCCTAAATACGAGGGGTAACTTTATATACTAGCTGCTGAAAATGACTAATTAAACGTCTGCCCTTAAAGAGAGGGCAGCAAAGATATTCAAACGAGAACCCTTGCACTGAAAACTCGTTATTTGACTAATGAACTACTGTCTATGAACAGTGATGATCTTAGCACAATGAAACATGTTCTTTGATCTATTAACAAGTTGTACGACAGCTGTTCGAAATCCGAAATTTAATCCATCAGGCGATCAAGATTAGCTTACAACCAATAATAAAAATGAGCGTGTCATCGGCAAATGCCAAGGGAGAAATAACCCTTAGTCATGATTTTACAGTACAAATTATAAAAAAGTGTCAAAATATAATACGATTTTTGCATTTTCAAAATCGAAGCAAACAGCCTCTTATTCATGATTTTTCTTCATCTATTTGATATAGTTTTTAATTGATTAACAAATAATAAATTAACATTTAAACTAAAAATAAATGAACTAAATGTAAATTTTTTTAGGGCAAATAAAATTTTAATACTATTTTTTTCATGTAATCTTTGAACAAAAATAAAAGAGAGAATCAATACCTTAATTACTTGATGATCCCAAATTTTAGAGAAAATACAAAATAATTCTCAAATTTCTTCAAGAAAATACATATATAAGTAACAATATATATATATATATATATATATATATATATATATATATATATATATATATATATATAAAAAATAAAAAATTGGAGCCTCAATTTTCGGAGGTTGGGCCTGATAGGCACACAATTGGCATGCACAAAAGAGAAGTAAAGTAGAGCCGAAAACTGACACCGAGTAATTCCAAAGATAGAATGTTCAGACAAAAAAATAACAAATAAAGAGAGCGAGGAACGCCAAAATGTAAAAATTGTCCTCTAACGGATCCGATACAACAAGTTCAAACCCCAATTTAAAGGCAAATGGGTGAAATTACTCCTTAAAACATATTACGATTGGTACGTTGAATATTTTTTTTATTTTAGATTCCCAAACTATTTGTGAGTTGGTGAAATTGGTCATTCCGTTAAAAAATCAGCTAGTCAACGATTAATTAACAAAAATTTCAAATATCCTCTAAATAGTCCAGGTATATTCGCTATTCTCCACACTAACCCCACCTCCTAAACTATAAAATTTTCAAATAGTTCAATTGAACTATTTGGAATTGGAATTCTAATATCAGGAAACAAACACACCCTTAGAATGATCCACAAGAGTTTGAGGATATTAATTTTCCGATATTGAAATTTCGGATATTGAACTAGAAGCATTAATTCTCTAGCTCCTCTTTATCCCACTGATCTATTTTATATGTTGCCTTCTCTTTTGAGAAAAAGAGGCAACTTTCCAAGATGTGAGAATTTTATCACCAGTAGGAAGTAGGGATGGCAATTTGATCCGTGATCCGTTGACCCGCTCTGCCCTGACGTCTTTTGGAGCAGATTCGCTCTGCCCCGTATAGAAAACGGAGCAGATCTGCTCCGCTCCGCGAACGGGGCAAATCGAATTTGGTATTTGTGTCTGCTCCGCCCCGTTTTGCCCCATATATATTATATTATTATAATATTGTTATTATTAGGCCTAATTATGTTTAATTTTCATTTTAATATACTATTTGTACTTGTTTGAAAATTGATTTAGTATAAAATTTATTAATTATACTTGTTGAAGGCTCTATTTTTATGAATTTAAAAAAAATTAATGATTTTTATGGTAAAATTATTAATTTTTTTTTAAAAAAAAAATAGGATTGGGCGGGGGAGCGGAGGCGGAGCGATCAGAAATTTGCTTTGCGGGATCGGGGCATAGAAATTTTCGATCGGAGGCGGATCGCGGAGCGGAGGTTGGAGCAGTGCGGGCGGATCGGATCATCTGAGATATCAACTAGGATCTGCTGCATTGCCATCCCTAGTAGGAAGAGACATTACGGGGGAAAGTTCTGGTACTGTTCCATCCGATTTCCTTAGGGTGTGTTTGTTTCTATGCAAATGGGGTCCTGTAATTGGTTTTCCAATTCCAATTCTCTTGTTTGGCTATCCATAAAACTTTGAAATTGGAATTCCAATTCTTTCGTTCGACTCTAATCAAAATTTTGGAATTGGAATTCCAATTCCAACCCCCTCAATTTCATTTTATAATAAAAAAATTTGAATTCCAATTTCACAAGATTTGATTTATGTTATAAATATAGCATACAAGTTATTTTATTTCTCTTATAAATAAATATATACATATATAAAATAACTAAAATACCCTTCGTGTAAAATGACAAAATACCTCTAGTACACAATGACTAGAGTACCCTTAATTTAAAATGACGAATGTTCTTCGCTTAAATGACAAAAATACCGTTAGTACGATCTTGAAAATGCCGTTAGTACAAAATTACAATAATACCCTTGGCACAAAACAACAAATTTTTTTTTTTAAAAAAACAAATCACAAACGCGGTGTGACATAAAATCACCCAAATACCCTTGGTGCAAAATTACGAAGATACTCTTGATGTAAAATGCCAAAACTATTCTCGGCTCAAAATGACAAAAAATACCTTCGCGCAAAATTAAAAAAAAACAAGTAGTTTTGGCTCAAATTGCTGAAAATTCCTATGATACAAAATGACCCAAATATCCTTGATGAAAAATGACGAAAATACTCTTTGCGTAAAATGACGAAAATGCCCTTAATGCAAAAGAAGAAAACGTTTCAGTAAAAAAATGGGGAAAATGTCTCTTTTGTCAAATGGAGGAATTCACTTTGAATAAAATGAAAAAAAAATCTATTAGCACAAAATGACAAAAGTACCATTGGTACAAAACGACAAAAAATTTGTTACATGAAATGCCTAAAATATTATCGCTATAAAATGACGAAAATACACTTGTTGACAAATAATGAAAATGTCATTCATACAAAATAAAGAGAATAACCATGATGGAAATGATGAAAATACCACTAATTATTTTTAAAATAAAAATTTTACAATATGGGTATTTTCGTCATTTTGAAAATTGACCTTTTCACCATTCTAAATCAAGGGTATTTTCTTCATTTTCATAAGATTGTTTTCATCATTTTGTAACTATTGACATTTGTGTCATTCAAGACCAATGGTGTTTTCATCAATTTTAAGAATGGGCATTTTCAACATTTTGTACAAGAACATTTGCATATTTTTGTTCTATGGGCATTACTTTTTTTTACCAATTGTAATTTCTTTATCTTTTATCAAATACATATTTGTTATTCTGCACAATGAACAAATTCCACTTTTATAAGGGTATTTTTGTTATTTTGCAACGAATTCATTTGTTTAAAAAAATAATTGGACCATGAAAATGTTTGTAATATTACACAAAGGGTATATTCTAAACTTTAGTAAGGAATTTTTGTCATTTTTTAATATGGGTATTTTCATCATTATTCATAAAAGATAATTTCATTTTTCAACGATATTTTCTCCAATTCGTACTAGAAAGATTTTCTTAAGCTCTATGAATTTTTTATTTTTTAATTTGTATTAAAATATTTCCGCCAGGTAAAAGGAATGGTACTTTTGTCATTTTACTTCAAAGGTACTTTGACTATTTGTATTAGGAGAGTGTTATCTTTTTCACACTAGAAGCATTTTGTTCATTTTATTTTTAATTATGTGATTATTTTTGTGTTTCAAACAAATAAATTTGAATTTGAGTTGAATTTCACATTAATTACATATTTTTACCACACAAACGAATTCAAAATTTTGGAATTAGAATTTCTTCGGATTCTAATTCTTGGAATTCCAAAGAATTAAAAACCTTAAAATTCTAATTTCAGATAATTTCAAGAAATTTCATAAAATTGGAATTTCAATTTCAATACCAATTCTAAGAAACAAACACACTCTTAGGATTCTCCAAAATTCGACTTGGGACATTGCAACACTGTTGTTTATTTCTCTATCCGAACATCACCATTCTCAGTAACCAATTCGTCTTATCGGTGCATGAATCATTACAATGGCCAATATTCATACAATTTGTACAATATTGTGGAAGATGGGGTCTTAAGAGATATATTGCCAGTAACCTTTCTCAGACCGGGCATGCCTGATCCACATTCAATTCGGCAAATCTGTGAGGAGATCAACCTCAACATAAACACAAGCCACGCTTACATTCGCCGTTGGAACATCTAGGGTCAAATGTCGTCCCACCTCAGTGGCCAAAGAAAAGAACTTCGACTTATTGAAGAGGTGTTTGGGAAATCCTTAAAATCAAATCCAAACCGGAAACAAATGGTTTTGCCTTTTTCAATAATGATTCTACTTCTATATAAGATTCCAACTGGATGTAGGTCGGATTGTAGTTGCAACAGTTAGTTATGTCAAGTACATCATATAGTTACACTCGATATTATAAAATAATAACATATCGCGTACGTGATAAAATAATAGTGTATGCTTCCATCATTTACACTATTTGATATACTTCTATAAAGATATACTTTTATTTTATAGAGTATATACATTGTAATGTGTATTAATATCTATCTATACTAATAGTGTAGATGATGTAGTTTTATACGATATAGTGTACAGTTGGTAACAGTGGCGGAGCGTACAAGGGGCAGGGCCCCCCCAAGAATTTTCAATTTTTTATATACTAGGTATATATATTCAACGGTTCAGAATAATAGAGCTATTTTTTTTAAATGGCCCCCCCAAGAATTTTTAATTTTTTTATATACTTGAGTGAAGGCCCAATTTTTTGAGTGATTTCTGCGTTTCAGATTGATTTTTGATGATGATATTGATGATAAATTCTCTAATTTAATTAAACCTAAGACCTAAATCTTTTTCGAGTCATTAAATTCATCCAATTTCTGCACCAAACAGTTTCTAATTGTGATGACACTAATGACTTCAAAAACTTCAATCAAGTCTTCAAAAATCGGGGTATAAAACTCATTTGATGAGTTGATGAAGAATCAGATTTTTCTTCCGAGGGCGCTGCCCCCGGACCCCCGCCCACTAACCGGCTAGCGGAGACCGCTGTCTGTGTTCCGCTGACCTAAGACTTTGTATATGTATTCGTTACCGTATTTTAATTCTTGATTTTCTTACTCCTGGGACCAAAGGAATAAGGTTGGTCTACGTATTTTGAAGTATATTTCGTGACAATAGCCTATGCAAAATAGTCAGGTTTTTCTTCATTTTATAATTTTTTTTTAAATTAGTTTATTTTTCTTTTCGAATATAAGTGTCGTTTAAATTAAAATTTTCTAATAAAATATATAATTCTACCTCAAATATATCATTTTACGCCGTAAGCAAATTTTAGTTCGGCCCCCCCTAAATTCGAATCCTGGCTCCGCCACTGGTTGGTAACAATTGGATAACTCACATTTGCTGCCCCAAATCAGGAAAAAAATCCTCAGTCCCCGTGTGTATCCCTAACCAATCACAATTCACCATGTGTATATATAATTGGAAAAAATAATTATATAGTAAATTCTGATTGGTTGGGGACAAGATTAGGGACAGGAATGAGGACAACCGATTTTCACCCCAAAATCAATAGAGGTCATATTTGAAAAGTACAACTTTTATTTTTTTTTAAAGTTAAAAGAGAAAACATTTTAACCATGTGACTCTAAACTAAAGCAATTTAGTAAACTGAAATGATGATAACTAGTAATATTGGAGTGAAAATGTCTGAGAACAGAATAGAACTTTGTTACACTTGCACACAAAAAGGATAGAGATTAAAACTATATGGTGTCTTTTTGTTTTCTTTTTTCTTTTCTTTTTGGCAGAATTATATGGTGTCACAAGAAGATAAATTTCTCTAAGCTATGATTTCGTCCATCATGCATTCTCTGAATTTGACCTTTGCCATCCCTGTATCTTCCATACCAAGTATATCACAGCATTCACATCTATGGATCTGCCAAAACGAGGCTCAGACAGAACAAGCTGTTAGAATTTAACTCAAAATGCTACAGGATATATATATATATATATATATATATATATATATATATATATATATATATATATATATATATCGGATTAAAAAATATAAGTATTTTTAAGTGTTTTCATAGAAATTAAGATACTAATCATAATGACTAAAATACCCCTAATTAATACTCCAAAGAACAAAGAAATGAATAGAGATTTGTATGGAAACTACACATTTTAACCAAAATGAATATAGGAAATAAATAATGTATGGGTAAATTAGCCAATAAATGCACAATTCTTGTAAAAATACTTATATTTTGGAACAAAAAACCAACTTCTACAAAGACTTATATTTTGAATCGGTGGGAGTATATATATATATATATATATATATATATATATATATATATATATATATATATATATATATATATATATATATATATATACTCCCCCCTCTCTTTTGCACCACAAATACCTCCGATGTTTATGACCCAAATGATTATAATACTAAAAACAATAAATGCAATTAATCCCAGAAGATATTCATTTTTTCTTTCTTTTTTTGGTTTCTTTTTTAAGACATGGGATTCATATTTCTCAAAAGAAACAAACAGAGCTGATAAATATACTCTCTATCCCAAATTAGTTGTCCTAATTTGAAAAATACACAGATTAAAAAATCTCTCAACTTCATGTAATTCCAAAGGAAGAAAAAACTAAAACACCCCTCATTTAATTTAGAGTAGTTAGAGTAATGCATTGGAACAAGACGTAGTCAACTCCAACTTGACTAAAATTAACTAAGGGAAAATATTGGAAAACTGGATAAAAATTGTATTGGAATGGGAGAGGGACAACTAATTTGGACAAGCGAAAAGGTGGAATGGGACATTTAATTTAAGACGGAGGGAATACTGAGAAATGATATTTTCAGTTCCTTCCCCCTTTCATTATGTAAATGAAAAGACTTAGATATACTAAGGATTCAAAACACTGTAGATTTTCATAGATTTCATTAAAGGTAGGATTTTGATGGATTTTCTAGGCTTAAATATGTATTGTGAAATCTCTTCTAATTCCTTAAGATTTTGATTTGATTACAATTTTTTTTAGTAATCTCATTTCTTTAAAATTATAAGAAAAATAAAGAAATATCCAAACTAAAAAAACGAGAATTTTTTTAACATCGTTAGAAAAAACTCAATATGAAATGTTTATTTCCCAAAAACAAGATTTATTGTCATAATATCCAAACAATTTTCTTCTTAATCATCTTCAAATAGAAATTAAAGAAAGCAAACAATTTCTTCTCTATTTAACAACAAATTTCTATTTTCAAACATTGATTTCATTTCCTCTTGAATAGAAAAACAAAGGGAAAAAAGAGTTGAAACAAAACTCATCACAAAACATATCTTAATTAAACTAAAGAAAAAATACCAGTACGTAAATTATACAAACCTTGAACAAATAAATCAAAAAAAGCCGTAGTTACGTGATCTAAAAAAAAAAATCAAAGACAATCACCAAACTTTTTAAATTTTTAACAAAAGGATTTAATTAAAAAAAAGGATTGATAAACATATGTTGACTTTGGATGTTCAACACTGCTGGATCTGTATAATACACCCCTGGATCAGTATTTTCTTTATTTCTTGGTGTTATTCAAATAATCTATAGACTTTATAAATCAAAAGAAATCCTGATAAATCAATCTAATAGAATCTGATAGAATCTGCGTAGACTCTGCATAGAGTTAAAACAATCCATAAAGTCAGTTAAAATTTTTAAAATCTGGATTGAATACACCCCCTAAATTCAATAAACGCAACTCAAATCTAACACTACATAAAGACCGGTTAATTAGAGTATTAAGGCGTTTTTTATTTTAAAATAATAATAATAATTGTGTACAAAAGCTACATGTCTGCAAATATCATTTATATATATGCTACAAGGATACTGAAGTGCCTTACAAGCTTATATTGAAATTATTCTAAGGGTTAATTCCATCAAGTATCCTTTAGTTTAGGAGTTTTGTCAATTTATCTAAAATTGTCAATTCCAATAGATCATGACCCAATGGACAGAAGTCCCAACATTATATTCCTCCGTTGGAATTGAATGTTCACAGTCTTATTCGCATCATAATTAAAAAATAGCAGTTTGAATATGAATGAGTTATCATAATATCTTTATCAGTTGATATTAAATGTAAGACTCATATGTTAGTCACTATTAGAAATATAGGTTTTTGTGTCAAGACAATTTATATCGGGCGTGTACCATCACAAATAACTGTCATTTGCGTCAGGATTGACACACCAACGCAAATAACGGTACGACGTCGTTTGGTGATATGCATTTACGACCGCTAATTAGTATTTGTGTCAGCAAATTAATTCGTCGCGAAAAACAAATTATTTGCGATGGGCTTCAATCGACACAAGAAAGTTTCGCCACAAATAATCACAATTTGCGATGAGATTCTCCTAGCGCATAGGAAGTCGATGCAAATGACCAAATAATCAAAATTTGTGATGGGATTCTCCCTGTCGTATAGAATGCAAATGACCAAATTTTTAGTATTAGTTTGGTGGTGGAATTTCCCTCCCTAAGATAATTATGTTTTTTAAAAAAAAAAAATTGTTACCTTAAAGTAAGTATAATATGAATTGGCGAGATTTGAACACAACCCTTCTCATTTGGAAATCAAATGCTCTAACCAATAGACCACAAGAACTTTCATCATATATTTTAACTATATATTTATATAACATAACTATATTTATTTATATAACTAATTGTTTGACAATGTTGTTTTGTAAAAAAATTCGAAACATTATAAATTTGATATACGAATTTTGAAAACATAATAGATTTTATATAATATAGTACAATGCATTTTTTAATTTTAAAAAAATATTTTTAATGAAAGATAAAAATTAATTATTCACAATCACTTGATTACAATTAGTCATGATCATTAATAGATATATATTAATAAATTTTATAACTAAAATACTCCAGCAGTCATATAATCAAGATATTTTTATTTAAGTTATTTAACTTTAACTTTCATTTTTAATATTGTTTTTATAAAATTTGTCATATATAATGTCACATTATGAGGCACTTTCACGTACATGTCAAAAATTTGGGGCACTTATTAGAATGAATTTAGATGAATATTATAAAGTAAAATTTAATCAATATTATTATTTAATAACATTTGTAATAGAATGGATTTAAATTTGTTTAATGTATCAATATATTTTAATTAAATATGCCATTTGAAATATATGAAGTTATTGTTTACTAATTTACGATCTATTTTTTTTTGAATTTTTTAAATATTTATTGAGATTATTTAATAATAATTTGAGGATAAATATCAATTATAAACTGGATTCACAATTTATTTTTGCGCAAAAAAAAATTTAATTGGACCCAAAATTCCTTAAAGCTAAAAAATATAAAAATAAATAGCAATAGTTTTTTGCATACAACTCTTCGATATAATGAATTTTCCACCAATTGAGAAAATGGATCCATGAGGAAAATGTCTTTGTCACGAAAAATTTCGTCCTAAAATATAATTTTTTCTTTTATAATATATTATTTGTATATGATGTAGTTATATTGTTCTTCTCCTCTCACGTTGAATGTATATTTCTTTAAAATGAAAAAGAAAAATAGCATTGCAACAGAAACTGAGGGAAAGTATAAATCGTTTTTGTTTGTGTAAAAAAAGAATATAAATATACAGGTATATATGCTATAATCTAGAATATAATTTTATTTTTTATATTTGTTTAGTAATACATTAAATTTATTACCAAAAATTAATATACATATATAATAATTTTATTCATATTTTGATAACAATTCCATACACAAATGCATAGATTATCTTTCTGAAATATATTTTGAAAGAAAATTTAAATTTATTTAAAATTTAATGAGGGTGCATTAATTTTAATTTGATTAATATAGAAAATGAAATAAAAACTCAGGGAGAAATTTAAATAAGTAAAGGGTCAAAATAAAAAAAATAAAAAACTCCATTATAATAAATATAATAGGAGGAACAACAATTAACATATGATCAACTAGCCCAGTAGCTCATCGCACGACATACATGCGGGAGGTCGTGGGGTTCAATTCTAATCCATTTGAAAAGGGAAAGACTTTATTCTACGTTATTCAAATGTGGCTCTACTTGGTGGCTAAGGGAGAAACTTTATTCTACGTTATTCAAATGTGTCTTGACTTGGCGATTCGGCTTCGCATGGAGAGGGGTCGGCTTGGCCATAATAAATATAATTTTACTATAACATTTGCGACGGTGAAAAACTATTTTCGATAGATTGTGACATTGCAAAAAAGAAAATACAAAATATAATTTTATTATAATATTTGCGACGGTGAAAAACTATTTTCGACAGTATATAAGGTGCCACATAAAATGTTTTTGTGTCAGTTATTGCGTCGGAAATTACAAGCGATGCAAAAAGTAGTCATTTTTACTAAGTTTTCACGTCGAGAAAAAAGCGTCGCAAATAGAAAAAATCCCGTTGAAACAACTAATTGCGTCAGGAGTTTCCCGTCGCAAGGCTTTTGTGGCACATCTCCATACGACCCCTCAATTGTTGTCGCATGGCCGACGCAAAATTGTTTTCTCGTCGGAAAAAGTACTTTTTGTGGCAGGCGTCGCCTAATGCAAAATATGACATTTTTATTAGTGAGTTGAACATAAAATCTCTTAAATAGAGGAGGTTATTTATTAGAGTTTAGGAAGAAAGTATGTTCCTTTTAAAAAAAGTTGATATTCAATTTACACGAAAATACAAATGAGACACTCAAGTTGGGACGGAGGGAGTATTAATTTATATAAGTTATACTGTATTTAAATTTTTTGAAAGTTTGGGAGGTGTCGTTAACGTAATTAAACAATTGAGGGACTATTATGCCAATGGGTTAAACTTTAAGGAGGCAATATCTGTTGTCCGCTTTATTTTAAAGCATATATGGTCCTTCACGTTTAACATACTACCATAAGAAAATAAATAAATATTGGTAAAAAAAGAAATAACTGACCTCAGTACGTTTTGAAGCAGGCGAAATCACGTGAATCTTCGTTACATATTCAGCAGAATGGTTTCCGGTAGCAGCACATGCAGGCAAACCACGAGGAGCAGTACGAGAATAGATTGTAAGAATTTCATTTCCTAAGGTAATTTTCTCAATGGATTCTAAGAAAAAAACATGAGGGGCTTCACAAGGATCACCAAAAGGCCTTCTTGTCTGAAACATGAAATGTGGTGGCTTTGTACTTCTTCCCCACGTTTGAAATGTTTCAATGGGATTTTCCAACCAACTCCTACGAAGAAGATTTTCGTAGATATGAACTGAGTAACCCCATGCAATGGAAAATGACCATTTATTTTGCCTTTGGTAACAAATTGTTTGTTGAAATAGTCGAGATTGATCCATGTTTCCTGCTTTCATTAGATGTCGTATCGATTCAAAACGATCCATTTTTGGGAAGAGTGGTTCCAAGGCATCGAAATGGTGAAGAGACAGTACTAATTCTTTCGGATGTGATGATAAAAAACCTGATAAATCACCTCTTAAATCCGTCTGCAAATATGAAAATTTCAATTAATTAACGCTTTAGGATTTTTTCCTTATAAAAGAAAAAGGGAAAAATATATCTAGACGCGGGACAAATTATGAATAATAAAGTACACATAATTTTTTTGGATGTTGAATGAAAAAGTATGGTAATTTGTACATAAATCAAAATGGTTTATTGCTGTGCCTTCTCTGATTTCTTTTGATTTTGATTTGAGGGTATGATTCCGTAGCAAAAGTGATGGTATTGCGGGACTATTGTTTCAGTGGTATCCTGTGAGAAGCCCCTTTGCGCATTCATTGCCAAAGTTAGATCAGTCTTTAATCAATCTGTTTCAATGGTATTCTGAGAGTAGTCACTATATGCATTTATAACCAAAGTTTAGGCCTATCTTCTATCTCTCTCTGCTTATACCACAATTATTGAGGATTTAATGTGTTATGTTATTGTTTTTTTTTTTTTTTTTTTGGATCATTTATGTTATTGTTGTTGATGTGACAAATTATGGATAATGAGTCAATACGAAGGTCATCAAAATTAAGTAGCGATATCATAAAAAGAAATTCAAGTGCAATTACAAATTAATTCAAGTGCAAATACAAATTAAGAAAGGAAACTTAGAAAAAATAAAATATAGAAGGAAACTAAATAATATATACCTGATGTACTCCTTTGTGAGGAGTGAGATTAACTCCAATATCAGCCAAACAAGCAAAGGTCATTAAGTCTGCAGAAAGACTTGAATATGTTCTAAGACAACGATCCATATCTATCACAAGAGCTTTTGCCAATGGATAACTAAGAATGATTCCTCCACCACCAAATGCCTGGTTAAAATTGAACCAGAAATTCGACAAAACAAACTCTGATGGATAACCAATGTAATAGTAATTTTCATGATCATACTTTGAAAGAACATCAACTAAATTATCAACAAAAAATATTGTATCATCATCCCCCATGATTAACCATCTTAGCCCTTGGTGTTCTTCGCGAAACAATTCCAGAAATCCCATGTACCATTCGCGGCATCAATGAAGATCTTGGCCTAATTTCTTGAATCAACTTGCTAAGATCGTCGTTTACTCTATAAGAAGGCGACTTTGGTGACCAAGGGAGGAGGTCACCAGTGGGAGCCTTGTCTAGGTAGACGTATCCTCGTGTTATATTAGGTCTCCACCAAGCTTCAATGTAGTGTTTTCTATGGTGATATGTGTGCTCAGAACCTTGAAGTCCAAAAGCAAGATGGCTAAGATTGAGAGGGGAATTATCATTAATTGAAGATGAAGATGAAGATTGATTTGATATTTTATTATAGGGAGATGTTGAGAAGAAAGTTGAAGCTGAGTGCTTGGGATCACTGAAAAATATCATTGAAATTACAAAAAACAGGAGGCCTGAAATGAGGAGTATTCTACATAAATTTGAAAGCAAAAACATTCCAGATAAGGATCCAAATTTCTCTTGCATTGTGCTGGACTTGCTGGTACTTGGAGATGACATTTTCAGAGAGTAAACAAGACTGAATATGATTAAAGTACGAAATAATAAGGATGCAATACAATGATCTGGAATTTATAAGGGTTCATACTTGTCACCAGCGCACTATTCATGTGTGATACCCGGGACTTTTGCTTGTATGTTTTACATGATCTTATTTGATTTTGTATGATTAATTGTTTTACGTGCTATATGTTAGGATCTTATTATAGTTTTTGGTACTTTGATGTGATTAGGAAGTAGGAGGACCTAAGTTTTGATGTTAGGAAGTTGAAGGACTGTTTTGTAAGGGATTTGAAAGGCTTTTAGAAGGAGCTATTGCTGGGAAAAAGAAGAAGGGCAGTTACAAAAAGAAAGAAAGAAAAGAAAGAGAGAAAAGAAGAAGAATGGAGAATCTGGAAAAACATAGTGGTAAAATTAGAGTGTTAAGATGAGGGATCAAACGAAATCCGGTCATCCTCATTTTTTTGGCAAAAGTTAGAAGACTCATAAGGCTTCAATCTCAACGGTGGAGATCGTTTTTCAACGGCTGAGTTTGGAGTAATCGCTTCTGGAACTTAGGAAGGGAAATCTGAGAATTCGTGAATTATGCAAGTTTTGAAGTTTTTGTTTAAGCTTTTTAGGTAAGGTTCTTACACTCTTATTTTTCTATCCCAAAAAGTGTAAACTGATGTTTTAAATATATTAAATTGTGATGAAATTATTTCAAGCTACATGTTTTATTGCATTGAAAACTGGATGAAGTGTTGTGATTTGCATGGAGTATATGTTATTGTTTGAATTATTGTGTTGTAATGAGTGATTCAAATAAAAAGTATGTCATTGTTGAATTTTTGCATTTGATATGTGGCTATATATAGTTCGGTTTGTTTGCTGGTAAAGTCTGAAAGTATGTAAGTCTAGCTTAGAGTTCATGTTGTGCCCGCTATGAATGTTTATAAGGTCGAGGCCTTGCGTGTTAAGAATTCAATGTAAAGCGTTGGTCGAGGCCAAGCGAGATGAACTATGCTATGTATACTCATGAGGCTGAGGCCTTGTGAGAAGAAGTAGTTATGTAAACCGCCAGTCGAGATTGGTGAGAAGAACTATATTATCTATAAAAACCCATTCCTGTGAGCAATGCGAGAATGACTATGTATAAATGATATGTGAGGTCGAGGCCTTGCGAGAAGAGGTATTATGTGTAGAACCATCAGTCAAGATTGGTGAGGTAGAATATATTATATAGAACCATCAGTCGAGGTCTGGTGAGGAGCACTATATTATGAATAACCGCAAGCCGAGATTGGTGAGGGGCATTATATCATGTATACCCGTATAGCTGTGTTATGTGAGGAGAACTACAAGTATGAATGTTAAGGATGATATGTATGCTCATGAGGTCGAGGCCTTGTGAGCAAAAATGTCTACGTATGTCCAACAACCGAGGCTAGGTGAGGGTCGAGGCCTTGAGATAAGAGATGGTTTGAGTTATGTATGTATGAAAAGAAGTACAAAAATGAAGGTTCTCGGAACATCGGATTCGATATGTGTATGAAGTGTTTGAAAGCGTTTGAAGTTCACTCAGTTGTGTGAATTATGTGCTACATGTGCTATGTGTATGAGTCTGAAAAGGAAAGGTAATCGAAGTACCGGTTTTGAAAGTGAAATGTTTTTGTATGAAGCATTTCGGAAGAAAGAAATGTGCTATGTTTGAAAGTGTATTAATTTTACGTAAGTATTTGGAAGTATTTTGTAGTGTATGAATGTGTTAGAGTTTGCATGTTTAAAGTGCCTACTTTGAGTTGTCCAATCTGTATTTTTCGTTGGGGTTGTTTCAGTTTCATAAAAGAGTTTTTCCTTTGTTATTTTGTACTAAAAAATGTCATTTCTGCATGTCTCAAACAGTTGGTTCATCCTGGGTATCGTCCCTAGGAGATACTTAAGCATTTTTTGATATTGTTGTCGACCGAACGAAGGGTTGGATCGCCCGGGATCCTGCCAACGATGCTTCGTCCGCGGGTCTTTATGGACCATTTTGAGTTGTTTTATGTTCTGTTTTCAAGTGTCATCCGTTCTTAAGTTATTTCAAGATCTTTACACATTTTCTAAAGATGTTTAAAGTCAAGTTGTGTTTCATGTTTTGGGAAAATGGGAAAACGATTTCAATTGTAACGATGCTTCATCCCAATGGTGTTTGAACTTTACTGGGATAGTGTAGTAGCTCATCCACTTACTATTTTGCAAATGTTATCGATGATGGTTTAGACGCAGCGGTGGGCGACAAGGTTAACGTAGAGGCTATTGAAGGGATTCATGGGCGGAAACTCGTTCCAAACACCCATGGATCCTCCCCTGAAGGATCCGCTCATATGAAACAATTCGAAAAATAGCAAGAAAAACTTACGTTTAGGATTCAAGAAGCTACTTCTTGAATGGAGGATGACGTTTCTTGGATCGGATGCTGCTACCGATTGATCTCCACTTGCGGAAAGTCCCTCTACCGGTATCCACGCGACGAAACGGGCAGCGATTGATAGCTCTTCGTTTTCTGAGATTCGGGAATTTAGAGAGAAAAGGGAGAGGCAAGAATAGAAAACGGTTTTCTAATTCTATGTATTATTTCGGCTGAAAACATTAGTCATCTAGGTTTCGGCTAAGAGATGTTATATAGAGTGTGAGAGTTCGTTACTAGAACAACTCCCACCGCTATTCAACTTCTCTCGGCAGTGGGAGTCTCAGAATCCCACGTTCCCTAGACTTTCGCGCGTAGTGGGAGTCCTTATCGGATAATAACTCCCACGTAATCCCAGCTATGGGTAAAATACCGAAATTGCCCCTATCTCTAATTCGAATAATAAACACTTTATTATTTTCAGAAAAGTGAATGTCAGATACAACGAACCTAGACACATTCTAGATTCATTGAATCTGGACATGAAGCTCGTTAGCTCGTCTATGCGTGTGACCCTGTAGGTTCATCTCACAATGGCAATGAAAACACACTTAGTAGAAGTGTGAGTTCATAAATCACAAGCGGTCCCTAGCAGGACATTGTGACTACCCAAAGTGAATGAATATACAACGGTGCCTAATATCAATCCACTATTTAATCCCTTTGTCTCGCGATATCCTAATTAAGCATAAGGCATGGTGGTCATCACCCTTATTAAGCTTAATTGTATTTATGCTCGATCTCCAAGTAGACTGTTTCGACAAATAGCATTTGATAACTACTTTATCAAATACATTTGAGCACGGCCATGCATTTAAACAATCTTTTCCTATCGAGGGGCCCATGGATATCTCTCTCTAATAATAGAGAGGGACAAATTCCTTGCAATGTCTCTCACATTCAAGCTATGATAGGACACTACATCCGATCATCAGTCGTATTGATTACTCTGTTACAAGTAACGTCCGACTGAGTCAAAACGTGGCTCCATTCATACTAGAATCAATGAAGACATAAGGTCTAAGGATTCTAAAATAGTATTGAGGAAGTAATACTTAGGACTTAAGACCATGAAGTATTACTTCTCTGACGGATCACGTCCAATACAATGTATCCCTATATATTGCATCTATGATGTGATTTCTATCCATTACACATGATCAGTAAAACAAGATCATCAATCAACAATCATACTAGTTTTATTTCATAGTAATTAAGCATTACATAAAACTAGGGACTTCTAGAATAGTAATTACATAAGCTAATGAGTTTTACTATCAAATCACACATTTGATAATCAAAAGCAAAATTAACTATTCAATTACATGCTCAAAAGATAATAAAACGCACAACATGTGCTAATGGTCCTAGGGCACTACTAACAACTATATCGATGTAATAGTATTTTAAGTATGTTAAGTTATGTTATGTTCCGTTTAAGTTTCGTATGATACACTAAGTTTAACTTTGTAGTACTTTAAGTTATGATGTAAACCTTTAGGTTTGATCAAGTTATTCGGATGTAGTACATATTTTGTATGGGTTTGGTGTCTCATAGGTTAATGATGCGTTGCCAGGTCACTTCCTGGTTACGAGGTATGATATCATGCATCTCTTTTCTATAGAATAAATAGTCATACATGTAATCAACTTATTTGCGCTTAGGCACTTTCATAAGTTTTAGCAATTTATAACTTTTTGGTCTCCAAGGTATTTACAGGCTGTCAAAATCGTCATTCCGTAAAAAACTTGGGTATTTTCCGTCCAAACTGATGACGTGGCATAATGGGGTTGAAATTCTCTCTCCAACAAAAGAAAAAATGGGAATAACTCTTTTTCTTCTCCTCCTCAATCTTCTTCTTCTTACTTCATCCACCGCTGCTCACCGTCACTACCTCTCATTTCATATCTTTAATTTATTCCCCCAAATTCACTTTCCAAATCCTTCCCCATCCAACATCTTCATCAACTCAATCACAAGAACAAACTACTAATGTAGTAAATGCGCATAAATTTGTGAAGGGCCTTATCCACCCAAATTGCTATGTGGAGAACCCAAAATTCAGCAAGATAAGAAGAAACTCTCCAAAAACCAAAGGAATAAATCAACAAGATTCCAACTTTTTCTCCTCAATTACAAAACAGAATTTTGATATTTTATCCTATTAGTTACTACCAACAAAAAACATAGATGGAGAAATATGCTAAAAACAGTAAGAATTAGATTCTTGAAAGTTTAATAGTAATCAAATCAGAAAAGAACCCAAGAACCATAAACAAAAACCCAACAAGAATTTCAATCCAATTCCCTCCAATAAACACTCAAGCTGAACTTCCTCATAGTTTGGAATAAAAAACCAGGAGCTAATTGAAGCTAAATTAGTTTCAAGAACTCTTTTCTTGGTTAAGCCCACTTATTTTTTACAGTTTAAGACAGCAGTCAGATAAGAGTTTTTCACAAAAAGCTTTGAAGATAATAATGGAATAGGAACTGCTATTAATGTGACCAGTATGAATAAAGACAGTAGCAAGGAAATAAAGAAAAGCTTGGATGAAATGGAACACTAATATGTTACAAAGATGAGAAGAATATGGTTGTATAAATGTCTGGTTGCACGGGCCATTATCTTTATCCAACCCATAAAAAATAATTGATGAAGCAAAAAAAACTATATATGTGTGTGTGTGTGTGTGTGTGTGTGTGTGTGTGTGATAACATTTTTTCTTTGCTACTGATGTACTACTACATTAGTAGATTGTTCTTGTAATTCAGTAAATTCATAAAACAAAAAAATATATGTGATTGAGTTGATGAGGAGGTTAGGTGGGGAAGAATTTGGAAAGTGAATTTGGAGGAATGACTTAAATATATGAAATGAGAGGCGGCGGGGGTGGTGCGCGATGGTGGATGAAGGGAGAAGAAAAAGAGTTTTTTCCCATTTTCCCTTGTAGGAGAGAGAATTTCAACCCCGTTATGCCACGTCATCAATTTGGACAGAAAATAACCTGGTTGTTTTATAGAAGGATGAATTTGACAGCCCGTAAATACATTGGGGGCCAATAAAGTTAAAAATTGCTAAAAATGATGAAAGTGGCTAAGCGCAAATAAGTTGATGACATGTATGGCTATTTATTCCTTTTCTATATCATTTTATAATACATAGTGTAGAGTTCGCTTAAAATTATAATAATAATAATGATGATGATGATAAAATCGGTAGGGGTCCGCGCCTAACCTTTCACCATTGGTGCTTTAAAAAAATATGAATAAGAATAATATAAAATTAATTTTTATGAAAAACATATGCTATTGAATTGCAAATAGAAAATTAGTCAATCTCATCCCTAAAGTTTATTGTTAGGGAATTAGCAATTCGAGAAGATAAATTAAAATATACAAGAAACAAGGATTTATTTGGTTCAGTCAATTTGACCTATATCGATTAACAGTAGAGATGCGAGTTTTCTTATTTCTTAAGAACTGTTGAAGAATGAATTCAATTATTATTTTAAGGTTTTGAACTTATAAAAGTTATTTTAGTTCAAAGAATATTTTTTTATTAAATATTTTTAGGTAAAAAACTCCAATTAAAGGAATTTGAAATCATAGTTGAGCTTTTGAATAGTTTGAACTCGAACAGTCGATTGGTTCAGAGAGCTCATGAGAAATAAAAGAACAAACACGAACAAGTTTCAAACATTACGAACAACTAAACGAACGAAGCCAAACGCAATTTAAAGTTTGTTTTGTATTCAAACGAACACGAACATTGTTAAAAGTCTAAAAACCAAACTCAAATATGCCATATTCGGTTAGCTCGTATTCGAATACATCTCTAGTCTTATTTGTCTCTAACTTAATGTTGCGGACACCCGTGTGACCTCTAAGACCATGTAATCGATCCACACCAAATCAATCTTCCACCATTCCAATCCAAAGGTCTTTATCTATTTCTTTTGGTTTTGCTTGTCTTGTACAATAACCACACCAAATTATTATCACTTTAGATCACGCTTACTCTTAGCTGAAACTGTGACGACCGGTAATTTCGGTACCAATTTAAAGGTTAGTATTTTATTATTTTTCACTTGAGAAGGTTAAAAGTGTCTTTTTAATTAAATAGTAAGGGTAAAATGGTCAAAACAATAAATTGGTAATTTTATTTAAAGACAAGGGCATAATAGTAATTCTATAATTAAGAAATAAAAGAAAATGAAATAAAAGTCATACTTATCCACAAAGAAAATAATTGCATTAAAAGTCCCTGAATTACATGATATTTACATAAGAAATTATATTTACATAAAAAGTCCCTACAAATCAAGGAATTGCATTGAAGGGCTTAGGCTCTCCTATAAATAGAGGCCTTTGGCCTCCCATTTAACTTGCACCAATTCCTTTCCTTAAAAAGGAATTCTCTCTCTCTCACACTTTTCTTCCTAAGTAGGCTTTGCCTAAAACTTCCCTAAGAGGGAAACTCTTCCTCACTTTATACCAAAATTCTGTCCCGGTCAATAGTCTTTGGTTAATATGCTCTGAATCATTCACAGTTTCCTAATATTGGATCCTCTGTGAATAAGGAATATAATGACTTATGTTTACCCGTATTAATTCACTAAACACCGCATTTAATACCGTTTAAGGCTTCATTAAGTGTAGTTTAGGCTTTTTAATTGAAAATGATTACTTTATTTTAATTGACACCACTCATTCTTAATTATTGTGTCAATTCAAACACTGTCATTAGAGATGAAATGGGGAGAGTACAAAGATCTGATTAAAATAGTTAAATGAAAACACTTTATGAGACTAAAAAAGTTAATTAATTTTTTTGCAAGAAATAAAGACGATTAACTTTAACGATAGAGAGATAAAAATATGGGTTAAATCCTTTTAGGTACTCCAAACTCTGGGGGTTCTGACGATTAAGTACCCCATCTTAGGTACATGACAACTAGGTCCTCATTTTGGATGGAAAAGTTGTTGGTGCATTAAAATGTCCATATTGTTCCTAAAACTTATGTTGTTTTCCTAATTTAGCCTTTCTTTCTACCAAAAGAAGGTTAAGAAATAAATTTATAAAACAAAAAGCTGGGAAAAAAAATAAGATAATTCAATTTTCTTCATCATTGTGTCCCCTCTATCATCGCCACAATCGGCCAGTCTCTGCCCCTTCTATTGAAAAAGCTAAACTCTATTTTTAACTATTTTATTTATTAAAATTATAATCCCTCCCCTAAAAATAAAAAAAATAAAATTTCACTTTCATTTTACCAGTCGATACCCTCCCAATTTCTTCTTTTGTTGTAACTTCTTCAGAGCTAAAAGAAAGGGTGACTAAGAGGGACAAAAAGGAAAAGCATATGATCGTGACTGTTGTGGAAGAAGAAGAAAAAAAAGAAGAAGATGGGGTAGCATATGGAAGAGAAATGAATAAGAAAGAGGGGTTGTATGAAGAGATTAACGAGGAAATTGGGTTGTTGTTTTTTGGTTATGGTAAGATTTTTCCGAGGAAATGGTTGTTGGCACCGGTAGGGGTGAATGAGGGTTATCGTGTGTCACTATTATGATGGGAAAGAGATTTGTTTTCCTTTTTTTGTGACTTTGTTGAGCTTTTTCAGAGGATGGGGCGTTGTGGTGGCGACAGTAAATGGGACATAGATAATAAAGAAGAAGGGGATTATCTTCTTTTCTTTTTTGCCACTTTTTTTTTTTAATTTATGTCTTAATATGTTTGGACAAAAAATAAACTAAATCAGGATAATAACATAACTTTTATGGGCATTATGGGCTTTTCAATGCTCCAACAACTTTTCCATCAAAATTGGATGGATGCCTTCCATAATAGATACCTAACTGTTATTGGCCTAAGATGGAGGCCCCCAGAATTTGGGATACTTAGATGGATTTAGCATAAAAATATTTGTGAGAGACCAAAAGTATCATAGGGAGAAAAAAACATCAAATGGCTAAATTTTCTTAGAAGATTTATTTTAAAAAAATAAAAGAGTGAATGACCTATTTTAGATTTAAACAATTATTGTTTTTCGCTTTTTGGACAAAAGCTTGTTTTCGACTATATATAGACTTCAACAATTTACGGGCGCCCCGATATAATTTTTTTTTTTTTAATCCGACCATTTCATCCTTATATTTTGCCGAAAATTTTAAACAGACTAATATACCCTTTATAACAACAACAACAAAAAAATAGGCCCAATCCAAATCCAACCAAATCCAACTCGATCCACTTTCCTGCCTTCACCCCCTCTCTCCTTCTTCTCCTATTCTTCATTTCTTCTACCAATTCGCAAAATCTCAAATCTCATTTGAAATACCCGAATAGGGTTTGAACCTAAGAGAGAGGTGAATTAGATTCTAAAACTTTTTAGCTTTTCTTAAAATAATTTGCTTAAGTATTCACATTAACTACAAGTGTGTTGATTAAGCACATAAGGTGAGTGAATTATGTTTAGGAAACTTAGATGACTAAGTGAAGCAATGTATAAAGCAATGAAGCATATGTTAGTTTAACCACTCTAAACAAATAAGTTCATGTAATCATGTAAACAAGCTAAAGCAATTCATGAACTATAAAGTAAAGAGGTAAGAGATAGAGAAAACTAACACAATGATTTATAATGTTTTGATCACAAAGATCTACATCCACTACCTTAGGATACACTGAAGGATTTCAACACATCGCTAACAAAGTTCCCTTCACAACAAATGCAAAGTGGGATCAACCTTTTACAATTGCCTCACCAATGAGGATTTTTGCTTCACTAAGAAGACTCCACTCACAAAGAGTGTTTTTCTAGTTCACAAAGAACTAACCTCACAAAGAGTCAATCTCACAAATCTGATACACTTGCCTCATAAAGACGACTTAGCTCACAAAGTGCCTCACTTGCCTCACAAAGAGGACTTAACTCACAAAGAGCTTTCCTAACTCACTAAGAGCCAGTGTTGGAAAAATCGGTTCGGTCAAAAGTCGGATCTACTAGGTCAAAATCAGTCAACATTGTAAAAAAAAAAAAAAATCAGTTTTCTGCTCAAAACGACGTCGTTTTGGTAAGAGAAATTAAAAAAAAATCCATTTTC
This sequence comes from Vinca minor, assembly GCA_026122235.1. NCBI lineage: Eukaryota > Viridiplantae > Streptophyta > Magnoliopsida > Gentianales > Apocynaceae > Vinca > Vinca minor. Next base: position 2,244,539 of record JAOCZM010000111.1, on the reverse strand, counting down.
TTCAGCCAAGAATCAATCCAAGACTTGGGGCTTTCATTTTCCTTCACCCTCATTATCAATCTTCACATAATTTTAAAAAATACATTATAATTTAGGGTCGCCGACTATTCCCCGACTAGTCGCTAGTCCCCAGTCTGCCGCCCGACTAACAACTAGCGACTTCTGCAAAACTACTAAGAGCTAGTTCTCACAAAGAGAAAGGGTAATTAGTCTCTTTCAAATGAGACTTTACAATTAAGCTCACTACAAAGAATTTCCTCTTGGAATGGATATACAATTTAAGCTCTACTCACTTTTGAGAGGATAGATATGTTTAAGCTCAACTCGAAATGATGTATTTTGAAATAGATGTGAAGATTAAAGCTCTTTAAAATGTTTGATTACTTTGTTATGAAGTGTGTAGCATATGTCCTCTTATGGTTTGGTTGATTATGAAAATTCAACTTTAGAAACTTTATATAGGGCCAAAATACACAAGCAAAATGAGTTACAACAGCTATATTGTTTGCTTGGATTTGACATCTTCAGTCGAACAGACTAGTGAGTAGGTTGTCCGAAGTAAAAATTAAAAGGTCTCGGGACATATCTCGATTGACCGCAAGATGGGGTCCGGTCGCCCGCAACATAGCTCGGTCGACCGACCTATAGTAGGGTTTTTCGAGATAATATAATCGTTGGAGCTTTGAAATATTCAAAATATGACTAAGGACAAAAACAACATTGGTCGATCGGACAACACATGTCGGTCGACCAAACTTCATCAGGTCGCCCGAACCAAGGTTAGGTCGACCGGAGTGAAGTCCTAAATTGGTTTTTCCACTTAGGCAACTTCTCAATTTTCTCAAACTCATGCCTAAGTGCTTGTAAAGATATAAAACACATTTTAAAGAACTTAAGCTTTAACCTACACTTATATAATAATTTTCAAAAACCTTTTTCAAAGATTGAAACAATGTAAACATGTGGTTTTGAAAACATGCATGATTGAGCTTTAAACAATCTATATCTTAGTATTCACAAAGGAAGATTAGTCACAAAGAATGTTACCTATGTAGACTATACTAATCTTCTTAGGTCTTCAAGTTTTGTAGTTTGATTCTTCTTGGAGCTTTGACTTGAAGCCTTTGATCAATTTCTTCTTTGAATGGTGAAGTATTATAGCAATAATGATGGTTGTACTGTATTGGACTTCACACTTCTTTAGTTAAGGAGCATACCACTTGATTTTTTTTCTTGGATTGAGTAGCTCTTAACTTGTCGATCTTCCCTCTTGACTTTGCAAATACTTCCAAGACATGTGGATCCAATACATGTGGATTGATTTACAAAGTGTAACTTCTTCTGTGTGTAGGATGTTGTCTTTGATATACACAAGGAGCTAACTTACCATTTTCATCAATGTCGGTGTGAGTGTTAAGTATCGTATCATTAAGAACATGCTTACACAAACATTAGAACTACCATGGTTTGTTATCATCAAAACAAGATTGGTCGCATTAGCCCTTAAAGCTTACACCATTAACCCTATTTTATGGGGGGCCGTAAATGGAAAATTAATGACCCAATTCATGTGAATTTTTTTGAAATTGAAGGCACAATGAGGAGAAGAAGAGATCACGAAAGTTCTCATTATCATCAAGATCTTTTTCTCTGGCCAATAAGTTCTCTTCTTCTACTTATTCTGTGATTTCAAGAACTGGTGAGAAGCCAAATCAATCTGAAGAATCATTGAGGAAAGCCATGTATTTGAGCTGTTGGGGTCCAAATTAAGTAGTAGACCCCCAAAAAACAGAAGGATTCTTGTGAAACATTTTAAGAGCAAATATCATGAGAATTTGTAGATATGATTTCAATGTATGCTTTATGTATTGTGAGAAGCATCAATGATATTGTTCAAGGTTCCAACTATTTTTGTTTCATTATTCTGTTAAAAAAAATTGGGCAATTTTCACTAAATAGCCATTAACTATTTACATATGTCAGGTTTTAACCAAATATTTTTATTTTAGCGTCTTATAACCATAAACATTTTACTGGCAGCGGGTATTAGCACCGGTGGTAAATTCCGGCAATTTTTATAATTAAAAAAAAACCTCTCACATTCCGGTCATGTGAGGGGCAATTTCGTCCATCAAAATTTACCCGAAATATGACACGACTAGCCCGCGAATTTCAACCACCATCTCCATTTTCTTCATCAAGCTTCAAAGACCCACATTTCTATCTTCATCAAGCTTCAAGACTCCGCCTATTTGAATCTCATTTCTTGAATGACATGGAAATGGTTTTGCGGCCAAATTCATGGAAACAAGAAAGTATGAACCTTTCAGAGTATAAAGTTAGACAACAAAGAAGTGAAATGCATTTGGCTGAGGAACAAACAGCTTACCCAAAGACTAATGAAAAGAATGCAGATCCCTTTTTTCTCTTTCTTCAAAAATAAAACAATAACCAATATAATTTTCACATCCTGCAATTAAATTAAAACACTAACTTGATATACAAAGAAAGGCTTAAGTATCTTCTATTGATTCAAGAACAATGAGGAATGAAAATGGCCTAAACAAAACAGTGATTTCTGGGTTTTAGGAAATGGGTTAAACACACCCGATTGCTTGCAGGAGCTGAGAAGGGTTCAAGTTTAAGACAAATCAAGAAAAAATCATCTCTAAATCATCTTGTTATTCAATTTTGTTTTTTGGATATGCAATTTAGCGATTCTTTTGATGGGTCTCTCTAAATAATTAAGATGGAAATGGGTTTCATCAAATTTCATCAATTGTAAATGGGTTATTATTGTTGAGATTTTTGTGAAAAAATAGATTTTTTATTGACCGAAAAATGTTGTTTGTCACCGGAGAAGATGACCGGAAAAGGTTGTTGGTCATCATAGAAGATGACCGGAGAAGATGGAGATTGAATAGGACATTGGGTCGATTTTAAGTGTGTTGGGTTCGGGTTTGAGTTCGGGTATATAAAGGATAAATTCGTCTTTTTACATTTTCAAGCCAAAAAAATTAAGAAATTGGTCGGAATCCTTGATCGGTGCAACAACCCGCTGCCCGTAAAATGTTTATGGCTATAAGCAGCTAAAATAAAAGTATTTGGTCAAAACCCGAAATACGTAAATACTTGATGGCCATTTAGTGCAAATTGCTCTAAAAATAATGATTGTTCTTCTACTAGTTTGTAAAATTTGTAGATAAAGATTCCAATATATGCTTTGTGATTTCATTAATGAACATAGTGATTGTTCTTCCAGTAACACCATTCATTTCTAGATGTGGTGCATGTTGGAATTTGTATTTGATATAAGTGCTCCAATTAGATTGGCAGTTGATTGGATTTGGCCGACCAATACCCAATTGGTCAAACGGATCGGTTGAACCGGATCGGAACTATTGAACTAGAAAACTGGTCCAAGAATTGTACATGTGTTGTTAATGTGAGGGGTTAATAAAGTCAAAATCGTACATGTGTTGTTCATGTGAGGGGTTGTGTGTAGTGGGAGTTGTGGGAGCCTTTTGAGGGGAAAATGGAAGTAGTGGGTAAATATCCCACTATTTCATTTTCTCTCATTAATTCAATAGTTGAATTAATTCACTCTCTCCCACACACAAGGATGCCGAATTATAGAGATAATCTCAGCCCCAAAAACACAACTCAAAGAACATAAAAGTTAGAAGAAAATTAGGTTTTCATTCTTCTTTTTTCGGTTTTATACTTAAACCTATACACCGAAATTCCTTAAGATTGTCTTCAAATTCGGAGCTTTCTGACTAGCATTAGAGACATGAAGAACAAGTTCAAGTTGATCGTGTGGATACAGCTAGAGACAGAAGTCGATAAAGATCGGTTGTTGTTGGTGATTCCATAGCATAATCAAAACAGAAATCGTTTATGTCATCCCGTAAAACAAAAAGTAATTATCCTAATCAAAGATCATTGGTTCTTACTCGTGAATGATCTTGTTAGAAACGAATTCCGCAATTATTTAAAGCTGCGTTTGTTTAGGAATCCGAAATTCTTTCTTTCAGTGTGTTAATATATGTGTTAATTCTTTCAAGTACCCAATAGTTCTTCTATGTGTTAATCTTTTTTTGGTAGACGTTTAATACATGTCATAGGATGATTTATCTTTTTTACAGCCTCTATGGTTATGTTTAAGTGTTAAACTAGTCCTAGAACGTATTGTTTTTTCGTATTTTTTGGCTGTTTTCTTCTTTCTGGAAAAGGTTCGGTCGGCCGGAAGTAGTTCTCGGCATACCGAACATGTTCTGGAAAATGAAATTTTGCTTCTGTCTAGAATTTTGACGATCGAAGAACAATCCCGGTCGACTGAAGCTAGTCTATTTTTGGGTCGGTCGATCAGAAGTGTTCTCGGTCGACTGAGGTGGCCTATATTTTACACTGTTTTGGATACTGCATTTATCGCGGCCGCCTGGACTATGGCCTTGGTCGACCGGACAGGGACAAACATTGTATATTTGTGTTTTATTAGCATGATTTTCATGTTATTTGAGCATGGTGCATAGTAATAGCCCAATACCTGTGATTTTATTATAATACAATTTGTGTGTCGTGTCTTCTCCATTGTAATTTATCTCTCGAATGTAACTCGAGATTTCTTTTCTTATTGTGTAAATCATAGTATATGATTTATTATGTAAATTGTAAGAGTATAATGGAGTCAATCAGACGGAGGAAATCACTTGTAGGTAGAAGACAATAGATTAGATTTTTTTTTTCACCTTAGACAAACTTAGGATTTTCCAATGGCTTGGAAAATCGGCATAAGAGGCTATTACTATTCCCGATTTATTTACTGTTTCTATGCATGTGATGCATGTTTTACAGTTTTATAGCATGCGATGCATGTTTTTAAGGCGTTTAAACAGTTTATACAACGTTTGGTGAGATCATTTAAAATTAAATTCCTCAATTTTAATTATATTAAGTCTATGTCTTCCTTGATTTGGCCCTCGTCAAGGCCTAGATCGACAATATTATAGAATTGTGACAATATGCAACTGTCTATCCGGGTGAGGCGCTAAGGATAAGTTAGTAATATCCGTCGGCGCAAATCTTGGATCATACTTAACCGGATTGCCAAATCCCGAGCTTTGTAGCCAAAGCTGCATCGGGATTTGATCTGGAGGCAAAAGAGTTGAGATGTGCATTTTTATGTACTAAGAATAATCGTTATTTACTCAACTAACCAATAGTTACATATGATGTAATTAGCAAACGTTGCTTACCTAAATAGCCATATCTCGAGCTTTGTAGCCAAAGTTGCCTCGAAATTGGTGATATATGGATCTTGGCCTACTAGAAAGTTTTGAACTTTCCGAATGAATACTTGAGGGTTATTCATTTGAAGAAAATAGTGGGAGAATCATTAATTAAAGACCTAATAAGATACTAAAACTTTGCAAAATCTTTATTGTAGGTCAAATGGAAGTGTTGCAAACTCGCTTTCGTTGTGATCTGTCCTTAAGAAGGACAAACTTGAGGGAGAAAACTTTCTCGACTGATACATGAATTTGAGAATTGTTCTCAAACACGAGAAAAAGTTGTATGTTCTCGAAGAATCAATTCCTAATCCACCAACTGCGAGATCTACGACCACTGAAAGAGCTGCTTATTGTAAGCATTTAGATGACGCATTAGATGTGTCAAGTTTAATGTTGGTAGCCATGACCTATGAGCTTCAGAAGTAACACAAGAAAATGGGTGTATTAGACATGATTAATCATCTAAAGTAACTCTTTCAGGGTCAGCCTCGTCAGGAGAGATTTGACATGTCAAAGTCTCTTTTTCAGTGCTCGGTGGTAGAGGTAACACCAGTCGGAACTCACGTTCTGAAAATATTAGGTTATATTGAGAACCTATGCAGACTGGGATTTCCTCTTGGCCAGGAGCTATCCACTGACTTGATTCTGCAATCGTTGTCTAAATCATACAGTCAGGTTGTATTAAACTACAACATGAATGAGATAAACAAACCACTTCTTGAATTGTTAAATCTGTTAAGGACTGCCGAGAAGGAAATAGGTAAGTTCAAAGCCGTACTAATGGTTAATAACAGAGACAATTGTGTTGGTAAGCCTAATGGTAAGCCTTATGGAAAACCTAACCAATTCAATAAGGCACTGAAAGCCAAGGATGGTATGGCTAAGGATGATACTTGTCATCATTGTGGTGAGCAAGGAAATTGGAAAATGAACTGTAAGAGCTATCTTGCAAAGAAAAAACTTGGACACGGGCAAATGTTGCTTCTAGCTCAGATATTTTTGTTATAGAAATAAATTTTTCTACTACTACTTCCTCATGTGTATTTGATACTGGTGTGGTTCTCACATTTGTATGAATGTGCATGGACTGCAAATGAGTAGGGAGCTGACAAAGGAGCGAAGTGAACCTACGTGTTGGCAATGGAGCAAGAGTTGCTACCTTAGCTATGGGAACTTATGGAATTACTTTGTCATTTGGGATTGTGCTAGTTTTAGAGAATTGTCTCTATGTACCTAATTTAACGAAAAATATTATTTCAATTTCTTGTTTAGACAAGATGGATTTTGATATTCATATTAAAACCCAACGAATGTCGTTATCATTGAATATTAATTTTTATTGTAGTGCAACTTTGGTGAATGGTTTATATTTGTTAGACCTCGATTCACCGATCTATAACATAAATACGAAAAAGGATTAAGAATAATAATTATTCAAATCCAACATACCTCTGGCATTGTCGCTTAGGCCATATAAATGAGAACCGCATTTCCAAACTCCATAAAGATGGATTGTTGGATTCATTTGATTTTGAATCATGTGATACATGCGAACATTGTTTAATGGGTAAGATGACTGCTTCAACTTTTACTAGAACCGGAGAACGAGCAAATGATTTGTTGGAACTAATACATAGTGATGTATGTGGTCCATTCAATATCTATGCGAGAGGTGTTTATATGTATTTCATTACTTTTTATAACGATTATAGTTGTTTTGGATACGTGTTTCTTATTAAACACAAGTCTGAGGCCTTTGAAAAGTTCTAAGAGTATAAGAATGGAGTAGAAAACCAGTTTGGCAAAAGTATTAAGAAGTTTCTATCCGATCGAGGTGGGGAGTACTTAAGTCAAAAATTTCTGGATTATCTAAAAGTATGTGGAATTATTTCACAACTTTCTCCACTGGCTACTCCACAATGGAATGGTGTGTCTGAAAGGAGAAATCCAACTCTATTAGATATGGTTCGATCCATGACGAGTCACGCGAGCCTTCGAAACTCTTTTTGGGGACATGCTTTAGAAGCATCATCTATAATACTAAACAGGGTTCCATCTAAATCTGTTGAAAAGACACCATATAAGATATGGACTGGGAAACATCCTAGTATGTCTTCCATGAAGATTTGGGGTTGTGAGGCATTTGTGAAACGTCCAGCTTTAGACAAGCTCAGCCCTAAGTCGATCAAGTGCACATTTGTTGGGTATCCTAAGGAAACTAAAGGATATTACTTCTAAATTCCTAACGAGAATAAAGTGTTTGTTGCTCGAAAAGGAGATTTTCTGGAGAAACATTTTCTTTTTGGAAAAACTAGTGGGAGCTAAGTGGAGCTTAGTAAAGTTCCAGAACTTACTGAAGTTCAATCAAGCACTAGTGATCAGATGGAATATGAACAAGCTTCACAAGCTATTGTGCAGCCAGTTCAAGAAACACAAGAATTGCATATGTCTAATAGAGCTCATAGATCACCGGAAAAATTTGGGTTTTTCGTAACAAAACATGCTGACGTTATGTTTATTGATCACGATGAGCCTATGCCCCATAAACAAGCAATTACTAGTCTAGATTCTGAGAAATGGCTTGAGGCCATGAGATCCGAGATGGATTCCATGTACACTAAACAAGTATAGATCTTGGTTGATGCACCTGAGGGGTGACCCCAATAGGGTGCAAGTGGGTTTTTAAATTAAAAACTGACATGGAAAGGAACATTGAAACGTATAAGGGGCAACTTGTCGTGAAAGGTTTTAAACAAATTCATGGTATTGACTATGATGAAACATTTTCCTTTTGTGGTTATGTTCAAATATATTCGGATCTTGCTTGCAATAGCAGCATACTATGAATGAGATTGTACATAATAACTATCTCTAAGATCAGTTCTCTTGGTATCTAATACCCATGCTACAAGTATGACGATCATATTGCTGATGTGTCATCAGTTTCGTCACTGGATTCGTCCGTATGTACTTTGCAAATCTTCACTTCACCTCTATCAATAATCTCTCGGATTAAGTGATATCTCCTGAGTAAATGTTTGAACCTTTTGTGAGACTGTGATTCCTTTGACTGATATATGACTCCATTCACAATGGAGATCAATCACATTCACAATGCAAGGTACCACACCAAGTTCAACAATAAACTTCCGGATCCAAACTACATCCTTAGCAACATCTGATGCAATTATATACTCAGCTTCAATTGTAGAATTATAACCTGATTGCGATTAAAGTCGTCACTATCGGTTTGAAAACTAGCATCAGTGTAATCACTTACAATGAGCTCGTCTTCCCAACCATAGATTAAGAACGTATCCTTAGTCCTTCGTAAGTACTTTAGTATATCTTGACGGCTATCCAGTGACGCTCACAGTATGTTGACTAGTATCTGATCTTTATTCTCAAAGCATACGAGATACCCGAACGAGTATACAACATGACATACACGATCGATCCAATTTCTGAAGCATATGAAATCTCACTCATGCGTTCTTTCTCATCCAGTATCTTAGCACACTGTTGTCTTGAAAGAACAATACCAAGCGCTATAGGACAAAGACCTTTTTTTTTGGACACTTGCTATTAGCAGTGCCCTAGGACCATTAGCATATGTTGTATGTTTTATTTCTTTTGGGCATGTCTCTGAATAGTTAATTTTGCTTTTGAACATCAAATGTGTGATTTGATAGTAAAACTCATTAGCTTATGCTATTACTATTCTAGTTGTCCCTAGTTTATGTAATGTTCTTTACAATGAAATAAAACTAGTATGATGTATGATTGATGATCATGTTTTACTGATCATGTGTAATGGATACAAATCATATCATAGATGCAATATATAGGGATACATTGTATTGGACGTGATCCGTTAGAGAAGTAATACTTCATGGTCCTCAGTCATAAGTATTACTTCCTCAATACTATTTTAGAATCTTTAGACCTTATGTCTCCATTGATTCTAGCGTGAATGGAACCACGTTTTGACTCAGTCGGACGTTACTTTTAATCGAGTAATCAGTACGACTGATGATCGGATGTAGTATCATTTCATGGCTTGAATGTGAGAGGCATTGTAAGGAATTTGTCCCTCGCTGTTAGAGAGAGATATCCATGGGCACCTCGATAGGGAAAAATTGTTTAAATGCATGGCCGTGTTCAAATGTATTTGATAAAGTGGTTATCAAATACTATTTATTGGAACAGTCTACCCGGAGATCAAGCATAAATACAATTAAACTTAATAAGGGTGACGACTACCATGCCTTATGCTTAATTAGGATATCACGAGACAAAGGGATTAAATAGTGGATTGATATTAGGTTCCACCGTAAATTCATTCACTTTGGGTAGTTACAATGTCCTGATAGGGACCGCTTGTGATTTATGAACTCACACTACTACTAAGTGTGTTTTCATTGCCATTGTGATATGAACCTACAGGGTCACACACATAGACGAATTAACGAGCTTCATGTCCAGATTCAATAAATCTAGAATGTGTCTAGGTTCATTGTATCTGACATTTATTTTCTGAGAATAATAAAACGTTGTTATTTGAATTATAGATTAAAGATGGGCATTTTCGGTATTTGGCTATAGCTGGGATTACGTGAGAGTGATTATGCGATAAAGACTCCCACAACCAGCAGAAGTCTAGGGGACGTGGGAGTTGGTTATGGGAACAAACTCTCACATCCTATATAAACCTCTTTTGGCCGAAACCCTAGATAACTAATGCTTGAGCCGCAATAAACCAAAATTCTCCCGAAATCAAATTTCTGGAATTCTACCATTCTCTTCTTTCTATATTCCCGAAACTCAGAAATGAAGAGCTAGCACTCGCTGCTTGTTTCGTCGCGTGGATACTGTAAAACACAAGGGGGTGAATTGGGTTTTAATCGATCTTGCAAACTTTTTCGAATCTATTCAATGCTAGTGTAGGTTTGAGCAAGATGATTAAAAACAATACGAAAGCCAATCACAAGACAAAGGATTTAGGGTGGTTCGATTCACTTAGAATCTACATCCACTACCTTGAGCTGCACCCAAGGATTTGCAACAACTTCACTAAGAAGACTTATTTACAATTGTGGCTAACTCACTAAGAGTTTTACAACACATCCACAATACACAAACTCACTAAGAGTTACTTGCCCACACAAAGTAGGACTTTTACAAGATTAACCCTATCACTAAGAAAGGGAATAAGATGGGTTAAATAACAAGGTTGTTCACTCTTCTAAGTGAAAGATATATACCTTTGAAGTACAAGAATTGTTGGCTCTTTAGAACATATGAATTCCACTCTTTGTCTTGCTTTTTGAAATAACACCTTTGAATGATTTAGATCATGGCAATGAAGTGCATTTTACTTTGAAAGTGTTTAGACTTGATAAGAAATCAATGTATCTTTGAAGTGCAAGTCATAGAGTCATTCTCTAGCTTTGGAGTATTTATACAATTCAAAATAGGCTGAAAAATGACTCTTCAACGGTCAAATAACGGCTAGTTCTCGCAGATGTCGATTGACCGAACACAGACCTCAGATGACCGAAGCTAGCCTCGGTTGAGCCTAACCATACTTCGGTTGAGCCGAAGAGGAACTCGGTCGACCGACCTGGTCCTCGGTTGACCGACCCAAGCAGCTTCCAAAATGTTCAACTCTCTGTTTCTCTTCGGTTGATCCGAGGAAAGCTCGGATGATCCGACCTTCTGAGCTTTGAGAGATGTTGATTTTTCACACGTTTTGAAATCTATTGAAGTCTAAAAGGTTTTCTCAATATGTAACAAGTAAGAGCATTTAGAAAACCGTTGTAAAAGACTTATACTTTGAAATCAAAGGCTTTTGAGATATGAACACATATGAGAATCATTTTGAAACTTTAGCCTTTTGAAAACGTGTTTATGAGCATGCAAGACTTGAGTGTAGAGCTTATGTTCATGAAGAGCAATGGTTAGAGCTTATAAGATAACGACTTATAATGACAAATCTAATCTAACCAAACCTAAGTCTTCAATCTTCAATCTTGATAGATGAGCCTTGAATAATACGACTTTGAATCTTGATCATGGCTTGATTGAAGTACTTAGAGCTTCCATTATGAGAGCCATTATTCTATCACAAAGATTGAGATCATTAGACACAACATCAAACGTTTGTCCAATATAAAAAACTGAGTTCGTTCGCCCTTAGGGCTTACAGATACCGGTAGAAAGCAATTCCGCAAGGGAAGGCTTTTGGTGACAGCTGAAGGGATTCATGGGCGGAAACTCGTTCCAAACACCATGAGTCCTCCCCTGAAGGATCCGCTCATACAAATTCGATTCGGTAAAAGCAAAGAAAAACTTACGTTTCTTGGATTCAAGAAGCTACTTCTTGAATGGAGGATGACGTTTCTTGGATGCTAATCTGCCACCAACGGAATTCCCTTTGCGGAAAGTCCCTCTACCGGTATCCACGCGACGAAAGCAGGGCGAGTGATTGCTAGCTCTTCGTTTTTCGAGATTCGAGAATTAGAGAGAAAAGGGGAGGCGGAAAAATCCGAAATCGATTTCGGGTGAATTGTTTAATTGCGGGTGAAGCAAAGGTTGGACTAGGGTTTCGGTGAGAGTTAATTATATAGGGTGTGAGAGTTTGTTCCCATAACCAACTCTCACGTCCTCCACTTCTCTCGGCGGTGGGAGTCTAAACTCCCACGTCCCTTTCAACCTCTTTTTGGCGGTGGGAGTCTATAACTCCCACGTGCACTAGACTTTCGATGGTAGTGGGAGTTTTTATCGAATAATAACTCCCACGTAATTCCAGCTATACCGAAAATGCCCCTTATCTCTAATTCGAATAATAACACTTTATTATTCTCAGAAAAGTGAATGTTAGATACAATGAACCAAGACACATTCTAGATTCATTGAATCTGGACATGAAGCTCGTTAGCTCGTCTATGCGTGTGACCCTATAGGTTCATATCATAATGGCAATGAAAACACACTTAGTAGTAGTGTGAGTTCATAAATCACAAGCGGTCCCTAGCAGGACATTGTGACTACCCAAAGTGAATGAATATACAACGGAACCTAATATCAATCTACTATTTAATCCCTTTGTCTCGCGATATCCTAATTAAGCATAAGGCATGGTGGTCGTCACCCTTATTAAGCTTAGTTGTATTTATGCTCGATCTCCATGTAGACTGTTTCGATAAATAGCATTTGATAACCACTTTATCAAATACATTTGAGCACGGCCATGCATTTAAACAGTCTTTCCCTATCGAGGGGCCCATGGATATCTCTCTCTAATAATAGAGAGGGACAAATTCCTTACAATGTCTCTCACATTCAAGCTATGATAGGACACTACAGCCGATCATCAGTCGTATTGATTACTCTGTTACAAGTAACGTCCGGCCGAGTCAAAGCGTGGCTCCATTCATACTAGAATCGGTGAAGACATAAGGTCTAAGGATGCTAAAAATAGTATTGAGGAAGTAATACTTATGACTTAAGACCATGAAGTATTACTTCTCGACGAATCACGTCGATACAATGTATCCCTATATATTGCATCTATGATGTGATTTGTATCCATTACACATGATCAGTAAAACAAGATCATCAATCAACAATCATACTAGTTTTATTTCATAGTATTTAAGCATTACATAAAACTAGGGACTTCTAGAATAGTAATTACATAAGCTAATGAGTTTTACTATCAAATCACACATTTGATAATCAAAAGCAAAATTAACTATTCAATTACATGCTCAAAAGATAATAAAACGCACAACACGTGCTAATGGTCCTAGGGCACTACTAACAATACAGCAACACACATTCGAAAGACAACATCTTTAGCCGAAAAATGTAAGTAATTTTTCGCTGTTTTTCGATTCGTTTTGGTATGAGAAGATCCTTCAGGGGAGGACTCATGGGTGTTTAGAACGAGTTTCTGCCCATGAATCCCTTCACTTATGTACTCTGACCTAGGACAAGGAGTCTATGTGATCTATCTCTATAGATCTTGACCCCTAAGATGAAGCTTGCTTCACCTAAGTCCTTCATAAATACACATTGCCCCAACCAGACCTGTACAGATTCCAAGGTTGGAATGTCATTCCCTACAAGTAGTATGTTATCTACACACAAAACTAGGACACAACCGAGGTTCCACTAAACATTTTATAAACACAAGGTTCATCAACATTCTTGCTAAAACCGAACTCGCGTATGGCTTCGTCAAAACGTCAATTCCAGCCTTTAGAAGCTTGCTTTAGTCCGTCACTAAAAAGGCAAGGTTGTTGTCTTTAGTGCAAGTGGGAAATGTATCTATATTTTTCATTGTGATGAAATATTAAAGGCAAAATTCCATTATTATGTTGTATTACTACTGTGAAATTTTATTAAAAATAATAACGTCCTTTGAGTAGTTATTGTAATTGTTACATTGAACTATTCTAAATGTCCCTAGTCGATCATTATTATGGAATGACAAGGATAATAATAATGTGGGAGACTAGTATGTATCGTGATTGAGATTGGATATCTAATCAACACATGGGTATGTGATACTGGACTGGCCTACTATAAGAAACACTTCATGGATTGTTATATGAATATCAGCAATGTTTCTTATTATGACTCTGTTTGTATCTGAATCTTTCGAATTGAAATCACACAAGATTTCCTACATGGCTAATGGTATACTTTGATAGTGTCAAACGTTGTCTGTAACTAAATGGGCTATAAAGGCATTTTTTGGGTGTATTTATGAACCATGTGTCGTATGAGGTGTGATAGATAGAGGATTTGTCCATATAACAGGAGTGATATCTTCGACCCCTTGATGGAGTGAGACTAATTCATGGTCATGAACAAGTGAATTAATATGAGATATTAATGTCATTTGATTAGTCTACTCGCGAATCAAAAAACTGACTGATTGAACTATATAAGTGTGACATTCTCCATGACATGTGTTCAATCTAGATATCGAGGACAAAGGGATTAATACAAAATGTCATAACAGTGATTACTTGAATCATCGGAATATTTGTCAATTGGGAGTAACGATGTGTTGCTGGTTACCTCTCATTAATGTTGACAATTGTTGTCACAGTCAATATAGAAAATACATAATGGCTCGCACACTATGATCAATTGGATTAGGCTTGTTGGAATTTACATTTGATATAGGTGCTCCAATTGGATCGGGCAGCTAATTGGATTGGGCTGACCAATACCCGATTGGTCAAACCAATCCAGTTAAACTGGTTTGTTGAATCGGATCTGATCTGTTGAACCGGAAAACCGGTCCAAGAACTGGTTTGATAAAGTCAAAACCGTACATGTGATGTTCATGTGAGGGGTGGGTTGTGTGTAGTGGGAGTTGTGGGAGCCTTTTGAGGGGGAAATAGAAGTAGTAGGTGAATGGATATTTACCCTACTATTTCATTTTCTCTCATTAATTCAATAATTGAATTAATTCACTCTCTCCCACACACAAGGCTGCCAAATTATAGAGAAATCAGTTTTTCGTTCTTCTTTTTCCGATTTTATACTTAAACATATACACCAAAATTCCTGAAGATTGTCTTCAACTTCGGAGCTTTCTGACTAACGTTAGAGGCACGAAAAACAAGTTCAAGTTGATCGTATGGATACCGCTGGAGACAGGAGTCGATAAAGATCGGTTGATGTGGGTGATTCCATGACATAATCAAAATAAAAATCGTTATTGCCGTACCGTAAAACAAAAATTAATTATCCTAATCAAAGATTATTGGTTCTTACTCGTGATTGATCCTGTTAGAAAAGGATTCCGCTTTTATTTTCCGCTGCGTTTGTTTAGGAATCTGAATGTGATGCACGAGATCGGGAGTGACTGGGAAAGAGGTGGTGGGGTGAGGCAGGGGACCGGTCGGGCCAAGTCATCTAATGTTGTTGGGGAAATGGTTTGAAATGGTTATTATAGTATATAAACAATTTTGGCCACACTCAGATCTGTAAGATTTTGTCACGTGACTACTTTTGGTCAGATTATACCAATTTTTTTATATTTGAGCTCCCGTAAATTGTTGAAATTTATATATAGTCGAAAATAAACTTTTTGTCCAAAAAAAAAAACAATACTTGTTTAGGTCTAAAATAGGTCACTAAAAAATAAAAAAAATAAAAAAATTGTTTTTTTTTAAATGAAACTATATTGATATATATCAATAAAACTGTACTTGTCATGTTATGTTTACAGAAATAATAACAGCAAGCTAATACAGGAGGTATTACATAATTATCTGCTGCATAACTAGGGTGTACTTGGATTGGGTTTGGCTTGAGATTGGTTTGGTTTGGTTTCACTTTTGGCGGGAAATGCCCAATTTTTTTTGCCTCTAAAATAGGCGGGAAAAATTCAAATTCAAATTTTTTTTTAAATAAGCGTCCAAATCAAAATTTTGGCCTCAAAAATTTGGAATTTGAATATCTCCCGATAATTTTAGAGGCCAAAATTTGGAATTGAACGAGTATTTGAAGAAAAAAAATTGAATTTGAATTTCTCCCGCCTATTTTAGAGGCTAAAAAATTGGGCATTTCCCGCCAAAAGTGAGACCAAACCAAACCTATAATTCAGGAAGCTTTCCAGTACCTTTTACACAAGTTACATCAACCTATACATATACGATGGAGGCGCTCCCCATTCCTATACTATGAAAGAGCAAAAACCAAAGAAAACCGGGTGTGATTATAGTTTATTCAGCTGAATTTAACATTTTAAATCAGATCAAAACTCCCTAGGACCGTCAAAAGACTGTCTCTTCCGCAAATTCCAGTGGAGGCCATCGTGGATGCTTCGAAAGAAATCACTTGTGGAATCTACTTGACATGCAGTTGGTACAGGCCAGGTTGCCATACTGCACACAAGCGCATCACCAGGAGCCAGACATTTTCGATCTTTTCCATCAAACGATGCCCAGGCGTGACTTCTACTATTGAAAGGTACTTGCACTCGAATAGTAACATGCTCAGGCAGTATCAGTGGTCGAAATGATAATGAATGCGGGCAGATAGGTGTAAAAAGAATGGCTGGAACCTGCACTCGGTTGGAGAACTTTCAGGGTTAGGATACTACACCAAAGAATGATCAACCAAAAAGATTCATCTGATAGTAACGGAGAACAATTTCACTAGATGCTGGATCCAAATGGGATTCCAGCACCTGTCGAATAAACAGTTCTCCGGATGATCTGAAAAAGATTTCAGTCCATCTCGGGTCATTATCAACAGTTTTCAGGACAATTTGGAACCTCCAAGAAGGAAAGTCAAAGTCAAGGATTTCAAGCAGTATGCAACATTTTAATCAAGTAATTTACAGCTCCAATAACAGGGGAAGAAATGTTAGAACATAACTAGAAACTTCATAACTTTGTAGACCCTTTTTACCATTAGCACAGGGTGGCTTAAGATGAATCTAGGGGAAGTAAAACAAAGAAATAGAAAAGTATAATAAGTATATAGAACATGGTAATATGATGACATTCTAAAACAAGTTATAGCAGACTCAAATAAAGGTAATTTGAAGGTAATTTTATCTATTCGAAGTTTTGTCTCTCCATCAGAAGGTCTGAAGCAAAATGTTCCTGCTAACTTTTATCTGAAGGGATAGATAAGATGGCAAAAACAATCATCTCCTGCTACAAGTAGCTGTAAAAGATATCAAGTAACTGTGAACTGTTACCCCATTTTACTGCATTATTACATCTCCAAACATAACTTGGCAAATTTTCCTGACTAGAGCATCGAGAGACTTTTTAAGGGTGGATAGAATAGAGTTTTGTTTTAAAAGTTATCTTGATTTCTGGTAAAATTGATTTGTTCGTGAGAGTAGACGTGGGTCCCAAACCTAAAATTTTGTGTTTGATTCCAAAACGGAACACAGTCCAAACACAAGCATACAAGAGGTTGGTAATCATGATCCTTCAAGACCATCAGAAAACAGGAGAAACCAGAAGACGGGGAATGGAGTACCTGAGGATGAACCATTGAACCTCCAGCTGCCAGGGAATATGCAGTACTTCCAGATGTTGTTGATAAAATTAAACCATCGCCTTGTACAGAGGTGATGAAGTTATTATCACAATAGCACTCCAGATTCGTCAAATATGACGAAATTCCACGGTCAATAGTAACCTCATTCAGAACCAAAAATGGACCTTCATTATCATATTCACTTTTAGCTGCATCTCTGACAACATGGCACTGTAGCCGATGTCGCAATGTAATACTCATGGGACCACGGAGAATACAGTTAAGATACTCTCGGTATTGTTCGCTATCTGAGCTTGTTAAAGAAGATCTGAGGGAAAATAAGGTACAGAAGCAGCTTTGCTTTTTCACAATGTCAAATAGGACCAAGAAAGGGTTGGGAGGAGGTTAAGATATAGTGGAGTTTCAGTACTCATTCTCTCTTTGGTTCATAGCCCTTTACACCTAGAGCAACCGGTAATAAGTTTTTCAGTAGACAGCTAGCTAGTTCTAGAGTTTTTTAGTTCCAAAAAAAGAGCAAGCAGTTCAATAGCAAAACAGAACTTAGGACGTTAAATTTTAAGGGAATTTAGATACAAGTTGACAGAATACATCTTCACAAGCTAATAAAAGGATACAAAATGGAGTCATAAAGCCCAAAGAACCTAGAGAAAATGGCACTATAGGGGGAACTGGCCCTTTAAACATCGATGCTGCCTGCCAAAAATGGAAAATGAAATGCAATTAGAATAATTTTCTTAGATCATACCGAACTACTTCTTTCTATTGAATGACGGTATAGTTTTAACTCATGGACAAATCTAATCATGAATTCGTGATACATTAAGTATTTTAGTTCATTCTTAATGGAGATTTGTAGTGACCTTATTGAGCCAGGTAATAAGTACTCTTATCTCCCTGATCGTTACACTGCTAGGCCGTCACTTGAGGCTAATTTAAATGGTTAAAAGATGCAATCTGAAGCACAGAGGTGACATGATATCAAAGTTCTTACCACCTCCAAGATCGCGACATGATAAGTTAAGTTTTGAACATCTAAGTAGAGTCCTTAAACACGTTGATAATGCTCTATATTAGTCCACAAGATGTATGAAACAAACCCCTTAATGGGGCCAATCACTGATGCACAAACATATCATCAGTTTCAGCATTTAGAGCAGTGTGCCCATAACCAGATCAATACGAAACGGCTAGCACAAGAGGCCTCTAATAAATTACAAATTGAATATCCGCTCTGTCCCCCATCTTTTTACCTCTAAACCCTTGGACAAAGTTCACCACAACCAAAACCATCTCAACTTTCCTTCTTCACTAGGGAGAAACAACAGCATAAAACCATCGAAACCGTTTGTGAAGTAAACCATAGAACTGTTTTAATCAAATTACGGCAGCAATAGCTTCATTTCATCTTTTAATTAAAATATTAAATCAAATGCAACACAAATGTGCTTCAGTATTTGGAAAAGAAAGAGAACTATGCCCTATAGATATGTTCCCAGAAGAAGCAAAACCAAAGGACATACCCAAAGAACAGTTCCATCCCCGCCAAGAGTAATAATAAGGTCAACTTTTGTGTGCAAGAGCAGAATTTCCTTCTCTGTCAAATAACAAAGAGGAAATTTACAAATTGCAATCTAACATGATTCCAAGACAACTGACAGAAAGGAGAAACAGGAACCAGTTAACAAATGATGCTTAAGTAGCCACATTAGCTCGTTATGCCCAAATACAGGAGAGCGTGTTACCTAACAGAAACTAATCATCATTTATCATGTAAAGAACAACCTATCACAACAAAGTAACATAATTAACGTAAATAAACATGTACTTGTAAGTGGAGGCTTTTGTGGCAATAGAAAACAAATCTGTGAAGAAAAAAAATGTGGCTACAAGCCCCAACTTCATGAAGAAAACAAGAGTAAGAAAACATCCAATGCAGTAGAAATTTTTTATGGTCTACAGAAGTTAATTCCAGACCATTTTATATTTAGTCACCAGAAAAAAGAATGAGAGTCACTCTTTTAAGGATGAACCTAGCAGCCCAAAAAAGTTTATTTAAGAAGGGTAAAGGATCTTGATTAAGATGCAAGTACCAATTAGGAATAGTTATGATGCCAGGGAACTAATCTTAGAGATTAGCTTTCAATACTTGGAATTCGCTATATGTAAACATTATTCGCATATCCTCATACTTAAAAAAAAATTCCAGCTGTCAAGAGTGTCATAGCCCAGTGGGGCTGGCCTCTGCCCACGACCGTGAGGTCGCGGGTTCGACACCCTCCCCTACGTGGGGCTAAATAATTTCCACCTCCTTCCTGTGAGGTCTAAAAAAAAATAAAAAAATCCAGCTGTATCATTTTCCTTCATAAATGTCCAACTCCCTGCAACAACTACAAGATGAAGCAAAACATAGTTATCTTTAGGTGGTTGTTTATCATGCGATATTTAATTCTTTACTATAAATCTACTTTCATTGACAATAAGTTGCTTTTCCTGAAATTGGGGGGGAGGGGAGGGGGGGGGGTTGCGAAATAATGCCTACTGGCTTGGTATCTGGGGAGGAACAAAATCGAAGATTCTCTTCATTTTCAATATCCTTTTTAGATATTAATTTCCAGTTTTCTATGCATTATCAGCAATTCAGAACAACTGGCACAACCTTAAGTTTTAACTTCCCCTTGTGAAACCAAATAAACCTGGCTTAACTGCGTAGACCTGGTAAACGAACCATGAAACAAAACCTAGGTCTAACAATCCTTTTGCTACAACCTTTTTTATTATCCTTTAAGAGGTATGTTAATTTGAGATATTCCGTTTACATTTCTTGCACACCATGATAAAATATTGATGATGGTAACAGTCGAAGAATCAATAGACTCATATTCTCTGACACCCTTTTCATAGCATCCTCAGATTTCATTGGAGAACTTGGGAAAGTTTTCAGGACATCTTATTTAGCAATAAGGCTCTCTAATAAAGTTCACTACTGAAATTTTATGGTAAACATCAATTATGAGAAGATAGAGCAGCATACTCTACTCATAAGCAATAAACAAGAAATCCTAACAGACCAACTCCCAGTGTTACTTATCCCAACTACTTTTATAGTTGCTGGTGAGGGATAATTCTTTATATACTAAAAATATCACTGCAAAGTTATTCCAATCCAGACTACCATAACGCCATTTTTGGATATAAATTGATGCAAAATACCAACTTATTTCAGTGGCATTCTCTTATTTTGTGGTACTGATAAGGATTGGAATCGTCATTGGTCTGTAATTCAGGACAGAAACATAGGTTTCAAACTTCAGTGAAAGCTGCAGCTACCCACCCCCACCCCCCACCCTCCGACGGCAAAGATCTTTCTGAAAAAATGGAGTAGCTAATTCTTTCATATTTCTTTAAAAAAATAAAATAGAAAATGGATCCGTGGAAAGCAATGCTGGATAATGGTTGAGATTATGGTTTTAGTCTAAAGACTGTGGACTTCATCATTGCAGCAGAACAAGTTCTTCATTCCTACAACAATGCTAATCACATAGCATCTTCCATCTGAAACTCATAGCTTCCTTTGTACTATGCAAGTTCGTTCTCCTTGGTCTTTGCGACTGCACCGCACTTAAATCCAAACTTTGACATTAAATAAGATAGTTTTTATCAGATTATAGCACAAGATTTTACCAAACATTTTGCACTGGGACTCCATGACTTTGTAACTTTTTCGAGTAGAGAAACACATATTAGAACTCTTGTATAGAATCTATATGTGATAATCAAGACTATGATTTCATGAAAGTTGAGAAATTATTAATGTTTCAGATTCAGATGCAGAGTGATGATAAGTAAACTGGAGGAGGAATACATAAAAAGAAAAAATTAAAGATGAACCAAGCTAACCCCTGCATGTCAGTAAATTTTAAGGTAAAAGAATATATAACCAGTGCTTAAATAACTAGACATCTTTTTGGTGGAAAATGAAAGTGCCGCTCACCATCCTGCCACGTTTTCACGAAATCGTAGTATGCAGACTCTGTCAAAAGTTCAGACCGCACTCGTGGTTCAACAAAAATGTTAAGCTTTTTGTGCTCTTTCAACCATCTGAATACAAGAAAATACTAAACATCAAAATAGATACCCAAACAAGAATTCTAAACAACATAGATGGGGCGCAAGTAGTGAACACGGAATTTATCCAGCCAAAATGAACCAGAGCCATGTAGATTGCAATCCATTTGAACTAACATTTGTTGGGAAGAAAGTTAGAACTGCATACAATATGGCATCGACAAAGCAAAAAGGAAAATGGAAGGTAGACTAGAAATATGTAAAAACACAGATGTCCAACATATGGAAGTGAAAGTATTGGGAAATACTACGAGATGAAACGGCAGAAGTTCAAATAAAATAAATGGCATCATTTCGAAGGATTCTGATTCGGATTTGGTTTAGACCAGTTGATTTTAATTACTTTCCATTTAGTTACTTTTCTCTTTCAGTAGTAGTTTGGTCAATTGTTCTCTATAGCCTAAATCGTCAGCCCGACTTCTAGACAAGAAAATGGCATAACTAATGCAGAAATTTTACGTCTTAGGTGCTGAAAATAAAAGATCCTGCATCATCAACTTTAAATTCACATATTCTGATGCCTTTGCAGACCAACACATATATGAGAAATTACAACTTCTTTGTGAAGTGCCACTTATCACTTTTCTTTCTTGCACCCAAATAAAGATGCCAGGAAGTAAATAAATGGTCACCAACTTCAACCAAACAATGAGAGAGAGATTGAACATCAGCCGAGAAAGGCACGGAATGTAACATTCACCTTGCGGAACTATTTTATATAAAGGCTTTGACTAGAAACAACATAGCTTAGTTTCATTCTTGGTATTTCAACATTTTCATGCACTTGGTCAATGCCATGTCCATCTGATGGTGGTACCTAACATAGTTATTCCTCAGAATCTTTGTACAGACACTAATGTCGCTTCTACATTATTCAGTCCATTGTATATGGTGGCACCAGCATGTTCCTCATTCTACTTTAAACCTTTTATGGGAAGAACATTCACTCTTTTTGCTGCTATTCAGTTAAACTTTCAAATGCTTCATAAGTTAGCAAAAGTAGACAAGTTCTTCCAACAATAAAATATTTCCTGGATCTCAACCCCCCCCAAAGACAATTTTAACTGCTGGAACCCACTGAAGTAATGTGCCATTCGACTCATTAGATAAATTTAGCAGTAGATCAAAGCGTGCGTGAAATGTGACACCAAGATATGCAATTTATCCTAAAGTCACTTGAATAAGTTTCAGAGAAATCCTCTTGCAGCATAATTGTCTCTCGTTTTTATTTTTCCCTTCCATGATTACTCATGTTCAAGATTCCAATATGAAAAAAAAATTCTTCAAGAATACCAAACAAGAAATACAGGTGTAGTTGAATATCGTACCTGACCATTTCTACGCATAGAATTTGAACGGAAATGGAATTCGGTTTGGTTAAAATAAGCAAAGTCTTCGGAGGAGACTCCCATTTCAAAGATATCTGAATGAGAGCAACACTAGTCAGAAAGACGATATACAAGGAACATCAATAAATCATACTCGAAAGCAAAAGAGATTCAATGAACACAAAATTTAGTTTTCCAGATTTGTTTCTTTTGAATCACTTTAAAGAAATACCTGCTTACTGCTGCGCTCTGCGGTTGTTATGTTTCCCTTCTCGAAAGAGACAATGTCATGTTTATGCTGGTCAGTTCTATCACCTTTGCAGCACCATGCAAGTTTAAATGATGCCTGTTCCAATGGAATGAATTCAACTACTAGTATGTACAATAAAATCAAGATCTGCTATTTAAGAAGACTAAATAGAAATGTCAAAGCTTGTATTCGTCTACACTCTACAAATATAAACGTCATATTTTCTGAATTCATCTTGTATCCTCTTCAGATTATCTATAGATAAAATAGTGCCGAGCTAATTTATCAATTATTACAACACTCCAGTCTAAAGTGTTTAAGTATACAAGGTAAACCCCTCTCTAAATATCTTAAGCTTTCAAGTGAAGTGGTAATCCAACAAAACGAGTTTTAACTAGTAAAAGTGTCCATGAATGATCGCTACCTTTCTCACATCCTTGTTTTGGCCAACACTGGAGTTACTATCAGGTTTCCCATCTTGAAGAACCTCATGAGAGCAGATACCATTTTTACCACAACACTCAGATTGTCCTGCAACTTCATCCAACCGCTTTTTCTGGTCCACAAATTCCTTTACTTTTCCTTCATTAGACTCAATATTGTGTTCTTCAGATAGCACTGTCAAGAGATCATACATTTGTTTGAAAAGAATGCAAAGTTAACATCGTTAACGTAGAAACAAAAGTCACACAGCATATAGTTCACTGAGACAGAGGAACGTTGTGTAAAACAATTCCTCAATTGTACTCATGCTGAGCATCCATAAAACACAATTACCACAACCTAATCTGTGTATATTACAATAAAACTTCTATCTTCAAGCAACTGTTGGGATGTTATTTGCAATTTTGGAAGAATTTGGATGGAACTAAATGGACGACTCGAAGGAAAAAGCTATGCCTTCAATTTATAGCTCAAGACTGAAGTATTTTTGTCACAAAGTCAGGAGATACAACAATGGCATCAACATCTATTCATACGTCAAAGTCCCTTACTACTTTCAGGATGAATTAAGATAAAAATGTGAAGCTTCTTATATAAGTTACCAATTGAGCAAACCAACTACATCAATAGTTTTGGCTCTTGTCAGGAAAGGTTAGATTATGCAACATCAATCCATCTATCAAAATGTTCTTTGTAACAACTTCAAAACTTGTGTTAGAATCATGGTAAATGTGAAAGATGTAAATAAATTTGGAAATGGCAATATCTTAACTGCTCCAAAGGGAGCTACCATTTGCCTCTCATTTTGTTATTGGCACTCCACAATCCTTTATTCTTCTAGATGGAAAGCAGTGACCTCATTGTTATTTTAAAAAGTTGTTCTGCAAATTTATTAAACATAGGTGAGGACAATGTACCGAACTAATTCCTTTATTTTACTTTCTAATTTTTGTTTCCATTTGCTTTAGTAGCTTGAATGACGAAGATTATAAAACCACATAACATGCATTAAATATTTGAAAGGCTTTGATTTCTTCTTTAGCATAAAACTTTTGAGTTAATTTTGTTAAGAATTCTTAAATAGAAAAAAAATTATGCATCTATTACGAAGAAATATTATTGTCTTACTTGTCAAAATTTAAGATGTTCAAAATAAATTACTACATAAAATTTGATTTACAATGAAACATGAAAAAAGATAATTGGGCAGTAAATTTAACCAATAATTTGTTTTCCCTGACAGCCTACAGGCATGTAGATATGTTATTTTTTAATACAAAATGAGTTTTTGTTAATACAGAAAGCCTAACTAGAAATGGATTCAAAGGAATGTGAACAACTGTCCATGAAGAAATAAATAAAGTAGGATGGAGTGCCAACTATAAAAAGAGGAGTACGTAGCCTCTCACTTTGTCAAATTCAAGAAGAAATAATTTGGAGTTCCCTTTAGTTAAAATATGGTAAGTTTAAGCTACCACGGGAAAATGGAAGACAACAAAACCAAGATGAACGAATCACATATTAAAATGTAAAACCTCCATGTCCATTAAAAAGCTCATGCACTGTAGAACTCAGGAATACTACTAGAATAAACTTTCATTGCATCAAGCTCTCAGAACACCACTGAAGTTCCAGAACCAAAGACACTTGACATAATAGAAAAGGACAAGACAATAATTTCTTAAATATCCATGTTTGAGAAGAAAAATCTACAACAAGCAAGAAACCAAGACTACATAACTAAACGAGATTGTTTCGTCAATTGAATACCTTTTCGTTCAAGCTGCAGATTTCGGTTCCTCTCCAGTTCATATTTACGCTTCCATTCAGCAGCCTCGGCCTGTGCAGAGGCCTTCCCTTCAGCAACTTGTCGCAATGCTTTAGCAACAGCTAAAACAAACAACGAGAACGGTAAGAATTCAGAAACCTTCATGCCAAGGAACAGAAAATAGCTTAGTGACAAGTTCAAAATGTATAATACTTCTTAGAGTCTCAGAGAACTCAAAGAGATGATCATCAATTCCTTGAAGAAGAGGTTGCTGAATCAATTCCTGTACAGCCTTCTCAGAATTTAGGAGAGGAAGAGAATCACTAAAGCCATTCTCCTGGGGTGAAGCACTTGCATTCCCCTAATCATGAAGAAGATTATTAGTTTACCCTGTAAAGGGTAATTGGAGGAGCAACGGCACATTTTGACAATTTCTTTGGCACATATTATTGTAGTGAATCCATCTTCACTTCACGCTACAAAGGAGAAAAAGAACTGCTAACACTACCAGAAACTATATTTCAGTGGCATCAGTGTATATAAAGATTAGGTTATAGCTAAGCAAAAAAGAACATGGTTTGTATTTAGTATGAATAACAGTTCTCTGAGGACCATATTCCATTTCATTTATTGCAATTACTATGGGTAAATTGAGAAAGTGCACCAAACTGCTACCAAAGCAACTACAGAAAGGTTATGCCACTGACCATCATTTTCTGAACTAGGGAGGACATGTTTATCTTTCCAAATAAAATTGGGCATAATGAAACTTTAACATCAGATTTTTTAACATTCACAAGGCTAATGCCTAAATTATGATACAAACAAACAAACAAACAATAACATAACCCATTAAGTCCCCAATAATTGGGGGTATGGGCGGGGATAGATAGGAGACAGACCTAACATTTGGCAAAAAATGCACAAAGTGGTTGCTCATAGAATACCACTGAAACAGTAGTCCCCCTATACCGTCATGTTTTCTACGGAATCATGCCCTCAAATTAAAGTCAAAAGGCATGAGCTCGCAAAATTTTGTAGGAAACAAGAAAGCATGTTATTCAAGTATATAAAGTAGATCTTTCCAAGTCCAAACAGTTCACTTCCAAATGTTCAAATTTCACCAGCTAATTTTTAACTTCTGCTTCTCCACATGTCAGTCAACTATACCTAAGCTTCATATATCATAAAAGTTAAGCATTTTTTGTTCCATTGTACTAAACAAATCTCGATCGCCTTGTCGTTTGATCGGACAACTGAGACAGTTGTTCAGGAACAGCTTTGTGATCAATTGCTCCTGAACAGCTATCTCAACCATACGGTCGGGATTGGTTCAGCATGATGCTGAAGCAAACTGAAAAATTAGACTTTAATCTTAAGGAGAATGAACACTTGGCAAAATGCAGCAACATCATCATTGCATAAATTGGCAATCATTAAGGTAATCATTGTCCCAATTCCAAAGTTTCATTTCTCATCACCAAATAAACATCAATTTTCCAAACAGAATCCAACGACAATTAAAATTTGATCTTCACCACTACCAATTACCAAACTAACTCGATCAAGGAAACCAAAACAACTAATCATGGCCACGTTCATCCAAAATCTTTTTTTTTTTTATATTATGCACCAGCTAACAGAAATTAGAGCAGATAGAAAGCCAGCAACTAATTCAAGAAACAAACCTAATTAAAAAATTCAAGAGTAATAATTTCTAAACTTTCAACCAAAATGAGAAACGAGCTTGGAATATATACAATTAGAAAAGAGCAGAAAATTTACATTGGAATCCGCTTTTCCTTTGAGAGACATGGCCGCAATAGCAAAAACTCCCCAGAATTCAGAGAGAAATTATTTATGGAGAGAAATTCAGCAGCTGCTCAGCAACTCCTCCTCATGGGTTTTTGGAATGGAGAGAGAGAGAGAGAGAATTTTTCTGGGAATATATTAGAGAGAGAAAGTTGGGTGTGTGGTGGGCCCGGAGGAGACGCGTGAGTAAGTCATGTGTAATGAATGTACGACTTTTTGTTTTGAAAAGGTGAATATACGACTTGGATCTGCTATTAGAGGAAAGAAAGACAAAATAGCTATTTTTTTTTTTTTATATAAATGCCTACCTCCTCAAAAACATCGACTATAATGGTTAAATCTTCAAATTTTGCATGTTAAATAACTGTAAAACACAAGAGGGGGAGGGGGGGTGAATTGGGTTTTAACTAATCTTGTAAACTTTTTCGAATATCTAAGAAATGCTATTGTAAGTTTGAGCAAGATGGTTAAAAGCAAAAGAAACCCAATAACAAGACAAAGCGATTTATAGTGGTTCGACTCACCTCGAATCTACATTCACTACCTCGAACCCAGCACCCAATGATTTTAAACAACTTCACTAAGAAGAATGTTTACACTTGCAGCTAACTCACTAAGAGTTTTACAACACAACCACAACTCAAAACTCACAAAGAGCTTGCCCACACAAAAGTAGGGACTTTTACAATTGCTCACACTAAGTAGGACTTAAACAAATAACCCTATCACTAAGAAAGGGAATGAGATAGGTTAAGTACAAAGTTGTTCACTCTTCTAAGTGAAAGATATACCTTTGAAGCACAAACAACTTCAAACTTTCTTAGAACATATGAAGCACACTCTTTGTCTTGCTTTTGAAATTCACCTTTGAATGATTTAGATCATGGCAATGAAGTGCATTTTTCTTTGAAGGTGTTTAGACTTGATGAGAAATCAATGAGAATATGTTTTGCAAGCCTATATGAGTGTTACAGTCATTCTAAAGCTTTGGAGTATATATACATTTCAAAATATGGCTGAAAAATGACTCTTTAACGGTCAAATAACGGCTAGTTCCCGCAGAGTTCGAACTCTGAAGCTCGGATGACTAACACTAGGTTCGGTCGACCGACTTGGCCCATAGGTCGACCGAAGTCCAATTGCCAATCTCTCTGTCTTGCTTCAGTTGATCCGAGGCAAGCTCGGATGATCCGACTTTCTGAGCATTGAGAGATGTTATTTTGACCCTTGTATTGAAATCTTTTGAAGTCTAAAAGGTTTTCTCAATATGAAACAAGTAAGAGCATTTAGAAAACCATTTTAAAGACTTATACTATGTAAACAAAGGCTTTTGAGATACTAGTGAATAAAGATCATTTTGAAACTTAGCCTTTCGAAAACGTGTTTATAAAAACATGCAAGACTTGAGTGTAGAGCTTATGTTCATGAGAGCTTTGGTTAGAGCTTTAAAAGATAACGACTAATGACGACAAAGCTAAACTAACCAAACCTAAGTCTTCAATCTTCAATCTTGAAAGATGAGCCTTGAATATAACTTTGAATCTTGATACCAATGGCTTAATTGAAGTACTTAGAGCTTCCATAATGAGTTCCGATATTCTATCACAAAGATTAAGATCATTAGACACAACATTAAAAGTTTGTCCAATATCAAAAACTGAGTTTGTTCGCCCTTAGGGCTTACAATAACTATTATACCCTTTTAATGTTTTTTAAGATTAAATTTATTTACCTTTTTTTTTAAATTCTCTACTCTACCAACTCATTTTACTATATCATATCTCTCATTCTTCCTTCTTCATTCTCATCAAATGCTCAAGAGTTGCCCAGTAATTTTCTTATAGAAAACGATGAACATTAAACGTCAACAGAACTTCGATTAAACACCTGTTAAATGCCGAATAAACGCAAGTTAACCTCAATATATGCTTGGAGAAAATGATGAACAATAACCATGGCTGAAAACACTCGAACAATAATTATCACTTTATTATGAAATGACATGAAAGAGAGGGAAACCGGCGGTGGCTTCGTTGACCTCAGAATAGGATGAGGGTTTTGGTGGCTGGTGGAGAAATGATGAACTATCAAAAATTCAATTTTTTTCTTTTTTTTTTCTTTTCTTTAATAATTACCTTTTCTGGTGGCCTTTCTTTAATAATTCCCATTTATTTAATAATTTCTTTAATAATTCCCTTTTCTCCAAGAAAAGAAATTTGAGGGGGGAAAATGAATGTTGAAAACAAATTTAAATATTATTATTGTTAACAAATTTAAGTAGTATATAAATTTTAAAATTATTTAATTAACTAACATTATATATATTAGAAAAATTAATTAATAGTATAAGTCATTTAAATTTTATTTAAGTAATATTATAATGTTAATAGATAAATTATATAATATTATAATGTTAATAACAACGACTGTTTATAGATTATTACATTTGTTTAAGTAATTATACATTACTTAGTATATTGAGTACCATTGTTATAGTAATTATATTCGTTTTCCTTTTAAGCGGTGTTTTGTAAGACTATGTGTTCTAATACTTTGTATTCTAACAAACACTAATTCTAATTTTATATTAATAAGTAATCTAATAATTATTATAGTATTTAGATTCGTTCTTCCTTTAACATGTGTTATATGTATCGAATTTACATAATGTTTAAGTAACTCTAACAAATACTAATCTACATAATGTTATAGTATTTATAATCATTGTTATAGTGTTGTGATTCGTTCTTCATTTCCCAAACGTTATATATCAACAAGTAATCTAATCATAATATGTGTTTAAGTAACTCTACAATACTTAGTATATTGACTTATTGAGGATCATTGTTTTTATTGCATATATTCGTTTTACATTTTAATCGGTGTTTTATAAGTCATTGTGTTATAAAAAACACAAATTCTAATTCTATACTAACAAGTAATCTAATCATTGTTATAGTATTTAGTGTTAACAATTTCATACCACATAATGTTTTAGACTAAATGTTATAAAAACTTAGTGTTCTAACAAACAATGTTTTTAATTTTGCTACAAAATAAAAAATTTGGGGTAACTTTGTAAATTTAAAAAATATACATCAGAAGACATGGTTCAATTTATAAGTTATAAAATTTGATATCTGGGCCAATTTGTTTAAAAAAATAAACTTGGGATCAAAATAATATTTTATAGGGACTTTAGGGTAATCAATTCACAACCCTAGAGGGACTTAGGGTAAGCAGTTAACAAAAGATATAGGGATTTTACGTGCAATTGGTGAATAGATATGTACCGAAATTGTGATAGTGGCATTTGGTGTATGAAGTCGTGAAAGGAAGAGAGAAAAAAAAAGGATGGAAAATGTCAATCCGGCTATAGTGTAGAACACCAAATGTTCCGCACTGTGCGAAATATTTGGTGGCCGCTGGATCAAGAATCTAACGGCAGAGATCATTTAGGTCTCAATACTTATAATGAAAAAGTATAAAGTCAAATGATCTCAACCATACAATTCTTGATCTAACGACAACCAAATATTTTGCATGGTACAAAACATTTAGTGTTCCGTACTATAGCCAAATTGTAAAAAAAAAATTGTAAGTAATTAGTTCATCTATTTTTTTTTTTTTCAGTTCATTAATAATGCTTTGGGAAGGTAAATGAGTTTTCAAGGTTCCTGTTAATGTCAACCTTATCTTTTATATTTTTATATTTTTCTTCTTCTTCTTGAATGAAGATGATATAGTAAGAATGAATGAATATGAAAAGAAGAAATATTTTTTGTTTTTCACCTTTCAAGAAAACCGGGGCTGTCTCTTTCTCTTTGCTATTTTATGTGTGATTCATTATTCTGATAAATGTAAATTATAATTTTTGATCACTTTAGCACAATGCTAATGAAATGAGTAGTATGTTGTTCATGTTGAATCTGAGAAAAAGTATTGTTCTCAAACACTGAAAAACCTTAAAAAGTGATGAACAGTAATTTCCGATCACTTTTGAAAAATGTTTCGGAAATGAACAGTAATTTGTTCATTGTGGAGTTTGCAGATGAAGAACAGATGTTTTTGAAGATGGTTCATTAATTATTTTTTTTGAAAAAGTCATTTTGGAGCATTAATTTCTAGGCTTGGATTTTGATTTTGATTTTTTTTTCCTTTTTTTTTTTTTTTTTTTGAAAAAGGAAGGCCTTTTACTGTTGAGAATGGTATAATTGTCCGAAAATCAATTTGAATCGATTTTTAGTCAATCAATTTAAGGAGTCTAACATTGTCTCTTTTTTTGTGTGTGTGTTATTAAAGTAGACACAACACAATGTGCGTTTTTCAAAATAAAAAACGCTAGGCACCCTTGTGTTGTTCTTCATTAAAAAACACATTTGCGAACCAAAAAGGAGTAGTAGATGTTGTGGTTTTTTTTTTTTTTTGTTTTGTTATTAAAGACTTAAAGTAGACACAACACATTTGCGTTGTTCTTAATCACTATTGATTTTGAGAGTAAAAGATGAACTCAAAGAAAAAGAAGAAGAGAAGAAATTTTATTTCTGGATACTTCTCCCAAAACAGTACAAAGCCCTATTTATAGCCATTCTATATTTAGCAAAATAAAAGAGGCAATGTAACTGCCTTGATGAGCTGGAATGGAAATGTGAATATCACGTGTGTGCACGTGGGCTGGGCCAGCCTGTTCAGACCTTTTACAAACTATTACAATGAATAAAAGAATACATAGCCCAGTCCACTTTAGTCCATATTTTCTCTTTATTTATTTAGTCTATCTAACTCATTCCTAACTGATTTTCCATTTGATCCTCTTCATACTGCATATTTGTGATCAAAATCTTCTTCATTGTATAACTCCTATGATCAGTAGAATGATCATTTCTTTCATCCTTCAATACACCCCGCAAGCTGGACTTGAGTACAAATTCTCCAGCCCTAAGAGTTGGACTAAGTATAGAAATCTGGCAGTAGAGAGTGCCTTTGTGAAGATATCAGCTAGCTGCTTTGTGGACGTGATAGGCAGAGGTCTAAGTACAGCAGTCAAGAGTCTCTCTCGTACCACATGGAAATCTATTTCAATGTGCTTAGTGCGCTCATGGAACATAGGGTTTTCAGCTATATGAAGGGCACTCTCACTATCACAATACAAAGGAACAGCTTGGCCTTGGGAGACATCAAAATCAGCCAACAAGTTGACAAGCCACTGAATTTCACAGGTAGCCATAGCCATGGCCCTATACTCTGCTTCAGCACTGCTCCTCGAAACAGTATGTTGTTTCTTTGACCTCCAAGAAATCAAGGCATCACCCAAGAACATACAAAATCCAGTGATGGACCTTCTTGTGTCAATGCAGCCAGCCCAATCACTGTCAGTGAAGCCCTTTAACTGTAAATTTGAATCTGATGGAAAGAATAAACCCTGACCAGGAGTTTTCTTGATGTATATGAGAACTCTATGTGTTGTTTTTTGATGAAAGATAGTTGGCTTATCCAAAAACTGGCTAAGTTGTTGAACACAATAAGCCAAATCAAGCCTAGTAACAGTAAGATAAAGCAACTTGCCTATCACCTTTTTGTAGGCTGTAACATCACTATATAATTCAGAATCTTGTTGAGAAAACTTAGAATTATGATCAATAGGTGTGCTGGAAGGTTTACTTTCAAGAAATCCTTCAGCAGTTAGCAACTCCAGTGCATATTTCCTTTGAGAAATGAACAATCCAGTATCATTTCTCACCACCTCCAATCCAAGGAAAAAAAATTAGCTGACCTAAATCCTTAATTCTAAATTGATCATGCAACACTGTTTTCACTTCAGCAATGGCTTCAAGACTATTACTAGCAAGCAGTATATCATCCACATATACTAAAAGAATAATAAAGGTAGAATCAGTATGCTTAGTAAACAAAGAATAATCATGCCAAGACTGGACAAACTTCAAGGCAAGTAGAGTTTTGGTCAGCTTAAAGTTCCATTCTCTACTAGATTGCTTTAAGCCATATATGGATTTAATAAGCTTGCAAACCTGATTAGAAGCAGTTTGATAACCTGGGGGAGGTACCATAGATATCTCTTCTTGTAATTCTCCATGTAAGAATGCATTATTCACATCCAGTTGATGTAAATACCATCTCTTACTTGTTGCCACTGCCAACAATGCCCTGATAGATGTCATTTTGGCTACAGGGGAAAAAGAGTGATATAATCAACACCAGGCTGTTGAGTATAGCCTTTTGCAACCAATCTTGCCTTGTACCTTTCAATGCTCCCATCAGAATGAAGTTAAATTTTATAAACCCATTTATTGCCTATTGCTGTCTTGCCTTCAGGCAAAAGTGTCATGATCCATGTATGATTTACTTCCAATGCTCTAAGTTCAAGCTTCATAACATCTCTCCAATGCTTGTGTTTAACAGTTTCTTTGTATGAATGTGGTTCCTACACAACATCAAGAGCAAATACAAAGGATTTTTGTTCTTGGTGCAACTTATCATAGGAGATTACCTGATTGAGTGAGTGAGGTGAAATACAATTAAGAGTATGACAATCAAAATCTTTAAGATAGGAAGGCACATTTCTCTGTCTTGCTGGTCTTTGATCATGAGACACTAAGGAAGGAACACTAGGCTGAGGAGAAACAGTAGGCTGCGGAATAGAAGAAGGAGGATTAGAATGACCCAAAAAATCTGAAATAGGCTCAGTAATAGGTAAGTTTGGACAAGATGAAATATCAGCATTGGAGAATACTTCATCAAAAGACAGTCCAGAAGACTGTGACAGTGTAGAATCAGTATCATGTATGAAAGGAAAGATATGTTCTAAGAAAAGAACATCTCTTGACACAAACAGTTGAAAAGTATCAAGATCAAGCAGAATATAGCCCTTGGAAATAGATGATTGGCCTAAATATGCACATTTCTTACCCCCTAGGGTCAAATTTACCCCTTCCATGTTCCACAGTACATGCATAGCTTAAACAGCCAAAAACCTTAATATGTGCATAGCTTGGTACTTGAGAATAGAGTTTTTCATAAGGTGACTGATTTTGCATGATTGGAGAAGGTGTCAAATTAATCAAATAAGCAGCATGTTTCACTAAAAAAACCTAATATGCTAAAGGGGTGTTGGATTGGAATCTCATGGATCTTGCTATGTTCAAAATATGTTGATGTTTCCTCTCAACAAGACCATTCTGTTGAGGGGTGTAAGGGCAAGAAGTTTGATGATGGATGCCTTTTGAGACATAGAATTGAGACATTATGAATTTTGTCCCATTGTTAGTTCTAATGGTCTTTATTTTTGTGGAAAATTGAGTCTCAATGAAAGTATAAAAAGATGAAACAATGTGAGACACATCAGATTTGGATTTCATAAAAAATATCCAAGTAAATCTTGAGAAATCATCAACAATGGTTAAGAAAAATCTTTCTCCATATACATTAGGTTTTTTATAGGGTAACCTATGCTGTTTTTCCATATGAACTAAATCAAACCTGTTTTCAACAACAGAAGTTCTAAGTTGATAGGGTAACCTATGATGTTTTGCCATATGGCAAACAGTGCACTTTTTGTACTTATTACAATTGCCAGCAGACAGGTGTTTAATAAGTTGTAACCTAGAACTAGAAAGATGACCTAATCTATAATGCCAGATTAAGTCCTTGACTTCTGCATTGTTTTGTAGTGCATAAACACTTGGAATAGAATTCTGTTTACTGATCATAGAAGAACAGACATAAGAGTCATTATTAGAAAGAAAATAAAGGTCAGAATGAAGGAAAAAATACAGGCCTCTCCAAGCTTTAGCTATCAAAATCTTCTGAAAGGTTGACAGGTCCTGTATCAAACAGTGATCATGAAAACTGATCACACAACAATCATTTTGAGAAGTGATTTTTGAAATAGAAACCACATTAAGGTTGAAATCAGGAACAAATAGTACATCTTTTAGAATCAAATTAGATGCCAATTGTATTGTTCCTTTTAAAGTAACAACCACAGACATAAAATTAGGCAGCTTAATGAAAAGGTTATGAACAATTCTTGACTCTATGAAGAAACTATCAGTGCAAACTACATGATCAGTTGCACCTGAATCAAGTATCCATGTATGAGTTTTTGAGTTGAGCATTATACCTGTTGGAGCATTAAAACCTACACGATCAATGGCTGCAACCAAAGCAAGTTGATTAACTTGGGGACTAAACTCCACTGCACCAGAATATCCTGTGGATATGTTCTTAAACATGTCCATCAACTGCTGCTGCTGCTCCTGCTCCATATTTAAACCATTCAGATTTTCTCTATGAGTATTACAACCTCCAGTATTGCTTGTAGAAGCTGAATTAGAATGTACTTCTCCTGCCATGTTATTCACAGATCTAAAAGAGCCATTTTCATCATTGATCTCTTTCTTACCTTGTGAAGATGTATTATTCCAACCTCCTGCATTCCTGCCTTTAAATCTATCACCACAGATCCTGGTGGATAACCAAACTTCTTGTAGCACCTGTCTACAGTATGTCATATGCCACCACAAAAAAGTACAGACCAAAGATTTCCTTGCACCAAAAGATCCACCGCCTCTTTTGAAACTGTTATAACTGCTCCTCATCATATTCACAGAACTGTCTTTAACAATTCTAGCAGTTTCAACATCAGGATCATAGTTTTCATTTCCAGAATTGTAAGACTAACTCCTTATGTTCATTACTTGTGAAGGAACCTGTATAACTTTATAGTTCAGCTGATCTTCATGTTGCTTAGCTAGTCCAAAAGCTTCTTCTATCCCAGGCATAGGTTTAGTCATTAAAACATGTGACTTAACCTCAGAAAACTGTTCATTTAATCCTTTGAGGAATCTGATCACATAATCAGATTCCACATACTGTTGCATCTCTCTTAACCCCCCACAAGTACACGATGGTAATGGTCTTAAGGCTAACAATTCATCCCATAAGCATTTCAACTGTGTATAGTACTATTCTATAGACTTGTTCCTTGTTTTAAAGCATGAATTTCCTCAAGTAAATCAGTTAGTCTAAAAGCATTAGAATTGGTATACCTCTTCTCCAAATCTCTCCAAACCTTCATAGCTGTGTTAAAGAATTCCACACTTTGTGCAATTGTATGTGACATTGTATTAGTCATCCAAGTAATGACTGTCTGATCTGCTCTTTCCCAAGTAGTAAAGGTCTTATTTCCTTTCTTTGGCTAAATGAATCCAGGAACTTCTTCTATAAAGCATAATTTGTCTTTAATAACTAAGGCGCTTCTCATAGACCTGCGCCAAGAATGAAAATTTGATTCTGTCAGAATTTTCTGAAACAAAATCAAAGATGAATTATCTGTGTGATGAAGGTAAAAATGATGTCCTTCAGTAATTTCTTGGTTCTTTATGTTTTCCATGACACAAGCAGTAAAGAAGAAATCAATTCAGCAAGCAAAAAATTGTGAAACAATAACACCAAATCAACCAGAAGATAAAGAAAAGTAATTCTAAACCCTAGAATTACAAACTCCTAACAATTCAACAAGAAATTTGCAAGAACACAAAAAAAACTCAAAAAACAAAAAAAAACGAAGTGTTCAAGCAGATTACTAATTGAACATTCGATTAACTCTCTCAAGATTAATCACTCATCATAGATGAAGATTGCGGAAGATTGTTATGCTCTGATACCATATTGATTTTGAGAGTAAAAGATGAACTCAGAGGAAAAGAAGAAGAGAAGAAATTTTATTTCTGGATACTTCTCCCAAAACAGTACAAAGCCCTATTTATAGCCATTCTATATTTAGCAAAATAAAATAGGCAATGTAACTGCCTTGATGAGCTGGAATGGAAATGTGAACATCACGTGTGTGCACGTGGGCTGGGCCAACCTGTTCAGCCCTTTTACAAACTATTACAATGAATAAAAGATTACATAGCCCAGTCCACTTTAGTCCATATTTGCTCTTTATTTATTTAGTCTATCCAACTCATTCCTAACTGATTTTCCATTTCATCCTCTTCATACTGCATATCTGTGATCAAAATCTTCTTCATTGTATAACTCCTATGATCAGTAGAATGATCATTTATTTCATCCTTCAATAATCACGCTAACAATATAAGGCAGACTTGCGTAGTTTATTAACTTAGCACCTATGTTGTGCATTCTCAATAAACTCCGGTGAGTCCCATTTTCGTCTCATTTACTTCCACATTGGTGAACTCCTTTTTATCCAAATAAATTTTTTTAAACTTTCCAGATAAAACTCTTTCTTTCTTATGTCATTTATTTTTTACTTCAATGTCTAAATTTGGATGTGGACATTCATTTTAGAACAAATTAAATTTGAAAGTAGACATTAATTTTGGAACAAAGTAAAATAGAAAGTGGTTATTCAATTTGGGACGAAAGGAGTACAAAATTAAGACATTGTTTTAAAAAATAAAGAAAATTTGCGAAATTAAATTATATTATGACAGTTACTAAAAAGGCGAATGTAATTACTATCAAAAGATATTACATCTTAATATGACATAAA
Source organism: Vinca minor (assembly GCA_026122235.1). Lineage (NCBI taxonomy): Eukaryota > Viridiplantae > Streptophyta > Magnoliopsida > Gentianales > Apocynaceae > Vinca > Vinca minor. Next base: position 2,206,930 of record JAOCZM010000111.1, on the reverse strand, counting down.
TTAATATAAAAAAAACATATTATTACTCGCACAAACCAGAACGAAAATACAATAACACGACTAAAAGAAGTACAACATTAATACAAATTACTAAGAGTTGCTCGACCCGGCATTGTCATTGTTATAGCAATTTCTAATGGTATAAACAGGCATATTACAATTGCTACAGTGGCAAAGAGCGCTCGATTCATGATAATACATATCACAACGTCTCATTGTACTTTGAACGTGATCCCAGTTATTCTTCATATTCGGAATATAATGTCATATAAAATGATGTTTCTCTCCTTAAGGTTTGGTTTGCAACAAGATAAAAGTTAGCATCATAGGTCTTTTTGTACTGCTCTTTAGTGTAGATTTTTAATACCATTTCTGCAGCGTTCCAACCTTTATTCTTACATACTTCCACCGTATGTGAATAAGGGTAGCCATAAAAGTGTCACTTTCCACCAGAGCATGATTTGTTACCCATTGGCAATGTGTACGTGTTATTGCCTCTATCATCCCCACGTACACGTGACTAGACGTTGTAGATACCCATTTGGTTATTGTATTGGACAACTCGGTGCTCCAAAGACTTCTGGTGGTTTTCTAAAAACTTATCACAAATCCTCTTGAGTAATGGGTATTTGCTTTTGCAAGCTCCTCCCTATGTTCGTCGAAGTACTGAACCATCTTGTTACACATCATTTTTGATAGAGCCTTCAAGGGCAAAGCCCTTTATTTTTTTTTCCAAAACACTATCAGATACTCGGATAGATTGGTAGTCATGATACCATGTATGTTATCACCATCGTGCATGTCACACCTCGTGCCCGGGTGATGACCTGGCAGTGTCTCATCTACCAATGAGACACCGAACCCAAAACAGAGAGACTATTAAACTTAAACATAACATACGGTTTACATCATAACTTAACAGAGTGCTATAACAAACTAGGTGATGAGGAACCTTGATAACAAGTATCAAAGATTCGACACTAAGTTGTTAATTCGAATCTTTCTCTATTCTTGAACTAGTTTCATTGGGAATATACTCAACGTAACTCTAAAGAAGGCTAAGTATCAATGGAGGCTGAAACACCACATAAGTGAAACTAACTTGTTGATACAGTAACTCAAAGATGAATGAAGTTCTAACAGAAGTTCAATTCACGAGGATCTAAGGAATAACCTTACCAAATAGAATATATCTAACATAATTACAATGGTGGCCGAAATCCCTCTTAAATAGAGTATGATTTCGTCTAACAAGCCTTACAAATAAGAGTCTTTTTAGGATTAGAACTCTACAACTCCTAGATAACTAACACTTAACCATTATCTAAACACATGGACAACATGTCCTTTATTATAGCTACACTAAGAGATAATGCGGCTATAACACGTCTAGAATAAAAGAAATAAAGCTGAACACTAATTAAAGTCTAGAATAGACTTTAATTTATAAGATTACTAAAATGCCCTTCTTAGCCACTTTGCTTGATTGGGCCGAATTGTACACTTTGTAAAGTTAAGAGGTTAACTTGTATTTCATCTTCAAGTTGTAGCTTGACTTCCTCTTTGGTCTTTACATCTTGGATCAATGATGAAATAAGTTGATCCACCTTCCTTACTCTAAACCTTGTCATTGGTCCATGTAGGTTTGCTAAGGGATCATTTGAGTAGGGCAGCCCCTTGGATATTCCCTTATCATCCCCTCACCCTTGAAAAACATGATTCGTCCTCGAATCATCATCAACATAATCTGTATCAAAATCAAAAGGGGTAAAGTCAGCAACATGAAAAGTAGAACTAACACCATACTCACCTTTCAAGTATATTTTGTAAGCATTATCATTGATCTTTTGGATAACTTGAAAAGGACCATCTCCTCGAGGGTGTAATTTGGACTTTATTTCATTAGGAAATCTGTCTTTCCTAAGATGTAACTGTTAGAGGAATAACCGGGTCTAAACAGGTTATGCAGCGGAAATAAAATGACCCGCCTCTAATAGGATCTTTCACGAGTAAGAACCTTAGACTACGTGATAGTATTATACCTTTTGAAATGCAGAATCTGTCTGAAACGGTTTTAGTTGTCACGAACGGAACGCCACCAACGCAAGCTCCGTCTCTCCCGATATCCACTCGATCTTCCGGGGATGGTCCTCTACTGTTTGGTGCTAGCCAACGCCTTGTAGAAGTCTTGAAGACACTCTTCAAGATGGAGTATATATATGACCTTACGAAGAACAAGAAACAGTTTTCTTACTTCTTTTCTATTAGCCAAAGCTAGAAAAGAAGTCTTTAGAAAAGCTGTCTTTTCTTTCTATTCAAGTTCTCTTGAATGCTCTCACTTTTTCTCTCTATTCTAAGCTCTCAAAAAGCTGGAGAAAATGACTTAGGAATGCTAAGAAAAATCAGCATTTTCCTTAGTCATTCAAGAGATAGTGGGGAGAGTGAAAGGGGGAAGTGGGAGATCATGGAGGAAACTACTCCTCCACATTCTCCACCACTTCAACCTCCTTTCTTAGAGATAAGAGCTGAAAATATATCCTATATTTCCAGCCATAAGGTCGGTCCAAATGGGTTGGTCGGCCCAATCATATTGGTCGGCCCAACCCGATTAAGGGCTCAATCCAATCCCGCCCGGCCCCGGCCGAATTGGCGCACCTTAGATTAAATGTACTCCAACAGTAACCACACCCAATCACCAACTTCAAAGGAGATTTTCTTGCGTCCTTTATTGGCAATCTTGGCATTTTGATCATTCCTTTTTTTCAATGTTCTTGGCAACTTGTTGATGTATCCGTTGTATATATTCTTCCCTAGAATCACCTTCTAAATTATAATACTCATCAACAGGTAAATGAGTTAGATCCAAAGGGGTTAAGGGGTTAAAGCCATAAACATTTCGAAAGGAGAATTATTTATAGTAGAATGTAAAGTCATATTGTAAGCAAATTCAGCAATAGGTAAACAATCTTCCCACATTTTCTTCTTTTGAATTAGAGCTCTAAGTAGTACCCCTAAAGTCATATTCGTTACCTCGGTTTGGCGATCTGTTTGTGGGTGACTTGATGTAGAAAATAGCAATTTAGTCCCCAACTTACTCCACAAGGTCTTCCAAAAGTAACTTAGGAACTTTACATCCCTAACACTCACAATAGTTTTCGGAACTCCATGTAGCCGAACCACTTCTTTGGAAAAAAATCTGCAACATGACTTGCATCATTCGTTTTCCTGCAAGGAATAAAGTGAGTCATTTTAAAAAAAAGATCTACAACAACCATTATTCTATCCGTACTCTTTGTGATCTCGGCAATCCAAGGACAAAGTCCATAGAAATATCAATCCACGGTGATGAAGGAATAGGTAAAGGCATGTATAATCCGTGAGCTTTGCTTGTACTTTTAGCCTGTTTACACTTAAAACAAAGTTCACATATTTTTCTAACATCTCTTTTCATCTTAGGACAATAAAAGTGTTCTTGTAAGATGACTAATGTTTTAACACCACCAAAATGACCCATTAATCTGCCACAGTGTGCTTCTTTAACAATTAAATCTCGAATAGAACAAGATGGAATGCACAGCTTATTATCTTTAAACAAGAAATCTTCAAACCTATAAAATTCCTTTTGAGCCGAGAGCTCACAAGAATTATATAAATCTGAAAAATCATTATCTTCCTTATACAATGCTTTAAGATGTTCAAATCCAAGAAATTTAGCATGCATAACGGAAAGTAAAGTATACCTTCGAGAGAGAGCATCAGCTACAATATTTTCTTTACCTTTCTTGTACTTGATAATGTATGGAAAGGTATCAATGAAGGAGACCCACTTAGCGTGTCTCTTATTCAACTTACTTTGCCCCTTTAGATACTTGATGGATTCATGGTCCGTTCATATCACAAATTCTCTTCCGATCAAGTAGTGTTGCCATGTCTCCAAATCTCTAGCAATGGTGTATAACTTTTTATCATATGTAGGATAGTTAAGTGAAGCACCACTTAATTTATCACTAAAATATGCTGAAGATTTGTCTAGTTGTTGCAAAACAGCCCCGATACCTATCCTTGATGCATCACATTCAACTTCAAAAGTTAAATCAAAGTTAGGTAAAGATAAAATAGGGGAAGAAGTAAGTAATTACTTTAGCTTCTCAAAACTATCTTCTTGCGGCTTATCCCAAAAGAATGGGACATCTTTCTTCACTACTTCATTTAATGGGTCAGCAATCATGCTAAAATCATGAACAAAACGCCTATAAAAGCTTGCTAACCCATAAAATGAACGAACTTGAGTAGCACTTGTTGGTCTCGGCCATTCTACAATAGTTGAATTTTTGCCGGATCAACCTTAATACCTTGAGAACTAACAATGTATCCAAGAAAGTTAATAGAATTAGGGCAAAAAACACACTTTTCAAGTTTAGCACACAAAGTTTGTTCCCTTAAGATAGTAAAAACAACCTGAAGATGCTCAATATGATACTCTAGGTTTTACTATAAACAAGTATATCATCAAAATAAACTACAACAAATTTTCCAAAGCAATGCCGAAATATGTAGTTCATTAATCTCATGAAAGTATTGGGTGCATTTGTAAGACAAAAGGCATAACAATCCATTCATATAAACCATATTTAGTCTTAAAAGCGGTTTTCCATTCATCACCTTCTTTCATTCTGATATCATGAGTTAAATCAATTTTAGAAAAGATTACAGCACCACTTAACTCATCAAGCATATCATCTAAGCGAGGTATCGGGTGTCTATACTTAATAGTTATTTTATTAATATCGCAACAATCCGTACATAATCTAAAAGTCCCTTCTTTCTTAGGTACCAAAATAACTGGACAAGCAAAAGGACTTAAGGACTCTCTTAACTTCTCCTTCTCAAGAAGTAAATCAACTTGCCTTTGAATTTCTCGAGTTTCATTCGGATTTGCTCTATAAGCCGCACGGTTTCGAAGGCTAGATTCGGGGATGAATTCGATTTGATACTCAATTCCTCTAATTGGGGGTAAACCTTTCGACAACTCCTTAGGAAACAATGGTTAAAACCAAACGAATGATTTCATTACAGTGTTCGAAAAATACATAGACAAAGTAAAAATGAGAGATTGCATAACAAAGTACATTCGAAAACATTTACCAAAATAATACTTAAGAAAATTGCACTAAAGCTATCTAACTGTGTCTGGAATGTAGAATACTCCCGTAACTTTAACGAGTCGACTCTAAGTTTAATATCAAAGATATTACCAGGTGTAGGGGGGAAAGTAACTATTTCACCATTGAACGAATCTTTTTCCTCGGCTAAATCAACCCAGCAATCTAAGTAGTACGGTTCTTCTTGGTAGATGTTAGTCTCTTTTGCAATGTGAAGTGACGATATATTCTTTTGATTATCTCGTAAGTGAAGTAATTAGGGTATATCGAGGTTGTGTTCAACACGCCACTTACTGTAGTCTTTACACAGGCACTAACATACATTAAAAGAAATTAGAATCCAAACATTGAAATTAATACGTATAACAAAGTTATTTAGAAAAACAATCGTACCATTTACAGTTTTCTTTCCCTATCGTAAATCATGAATATAAACATATGACGATAATACATTCCTAGAGAAGGTTCCGATCTTGGACCATTCAAGTATCCCATCCCTAGCTTACGGAGATTTAAATCATTGATATTAAATCAAGAATGTAATCGGACAAAGGACAAAGAATACTTTATATCCATATTCAAATTTGTTTTCATTCATGAAATCTACCAAACCTTCTTCCAAGTAGAATTCCTCTTGCTCTTGACTAACTAAAACCGGTCATTCATTCCCTATGGTGTCTTTGAAAATGAACTTTTCTGATACACCAACTCTAGTGTCATGGAGCCAACTTGTGAACCGTGATGGTAGACGCTAAACAATAAAAAAATTGTTTAGACAATTGCTAACAATTTACAAAGAAAAAAATTAAACCAAGAAAATTTGTTACCATCTTTTGTCATTGGTGGGTTCCGGCCCGAGATCTGTTGTTGGGCCCCGGGTTGAACCCAACATGGGTTTACCCGCTCCGATACTTATTGACATGTGAAAATTAGACATATCTGATTTATGTCAACTACTATAAAGTCCGACTCCTCATGGGACTGTGTTTCCTTTAACCATATTCGATTATAACACTTATGGTAAGTGTAATCCTAATAAGTAACTACTATACTTATGGGATTTATCTACTATAAATACAATGTATATGGTACTGATTTGATTCGTTTTGATTACCGGCATTCTAGACAATGAGCTATCTTCTATGTACCCATTTCTCTCTAAAACGCTAACTTAAACATCAAAGAGTGGTTGGTAACATCCCCACCACCCTTTGATTGTCTTTGTCTTGCATGTTACTATTTCCCTCACCGAGACCCCGTTTGCTTCCTTAGAGGGAAGAGATCGGAGATTAGGAGCCATTTTCCTGGTACACATCATTTGGCGCCCACCATGGTAGTTCTCAAAACAACCCACGTCACAGATTCTTTAGCCAGACCACCTCAAAAAATCATGGAACAAAACGAAGAAGATAGTGGATCAGCATATCCTACTCCTACCGAACAAGCTGGAGACCACGCGCCAGCGCTATCTCCCTGACCGGATACCCAAGCTACATCCAATAACCATCGACAGGACGAAGATGTCGCCCCCATGGATAGAAGAACATTTCGACAATTGCATGAGGCAATCAACATAATGGAACATGCCATGAATACGGGTGTAAATATGCCACCCCGTCCAAATCACTGAACGCCCTCAGTCTCTATGACTCCAGTGCTCAACCAGCAAACACATACTACTAGGAGAGAGTCTCATCGCCCACGCCAACGTATCAGAAAAATCTAACTCCACAATACCTCTAGAGTTTTGAAGCTAGTAAGACAATGTATCATACTAGCAAAAAAATCATGGAACTCCACCCAACACAACCCCCTTGGCCGAAGCCTTACAGGTCGTAAGTATCCCCCGGGATTTCAAAAAGGTTGAGGTGAAAAAATACGAATGCACCACTGACCCACAAGACTACCTGGACTTTTACTAGGCAACTATGTATATCCACCAAACTCACGATGCAGTCGTTTGCAGACACTTCCCAAAATCCTTAAAAGGCTCAGGCCTGAGATGGTTTCTGAGCCTCCCAAAAAGTAGTATTCATCACTTCGCCCAATTACAACGAGCATTCTTGGACAACTTTTGTACCCAACATACGTTCTCTTATGATATTGACTATCTACTGTTGATGGAACAGAGAAATGACGAAACCGTCCGCGAGTTCACAAAGAGATTCAAGAAGGTCACCATGAAAGTACAAACTCTTTCCCCAAGTTGAATTTATATAGGCCTACAAGTACTAGTTGAGGAACATGGTCTTCGCTTGAAATATTGCCAAAGAAAATCCTCTAGATGTCCATGCACTATTCTTGATGGCAAACAAATTGTCCTGTGCCGAGGAGTTTGGGCTCTCCATAAAGAAGATGTTGAACAGAATAAACAAGAATAACAGTAAGTATGTGCTCTACACTCCGTACAGTAATCCCCAAGAAATGGAGCAGCCAAAGGAAAAACCATGTAAGCCTTTCTTTGAAAGGAAATGCCGAGTCAACTGGGGCCTGGCGTAAGCAACCGAGATGCCCCTAAAGGTGTCCCGAGCCCACATCCTACAACAGGTAAAGACATTAGGAATCCTGACACTTCCTACCAAAATGGAAGCTTTTCCCGAGGAAATGAATTTCAGTAAATACTGCGATATCCATAAATATCATTACCATTAAATGGAGCACTACATAGAGTAAGTCATACGTAAGGGCCACCTCAATGAGTTTACCGTCGAAGCCTCCACACAAAGGCGAAAAGGCTTGGACATGAGAGATCCCACGGGACCACCTTCTCCAAGAATGGTCAATACATTAGAGTGCGCCTCGGCGCCCGAGCATCCCAATGACCAAGATGGCCGAGATGATCCTTTGGTTATCATGACTAGCATCGGTCCCCGTTTTGTACGGGATATCTTAATTGATATCGGAATCGCTGTTAATGTACTTTTCCAACCCACAATTGTCAAACAGGTCATACCTTACAATGCACTGATAACATGCACAAAAAACATAGTGTGGATAACTGGAGGCACTATTCGCAATATTGGGTGTATACGTCTGTCGGTATCCGTCCAGAAATGAGAGGACTACCCAAAGTTCGTGTCGTTCTTCGCTAGTAGCGACCCAGAGCAAGTATAAGGCCATATTTGGCAGACCAATTCTGAAGATCTGGAAAGCTGCAGTATTTATATGTGCCTTGTCTATGCGAATACAACTCGGCCGCGGTTTGGAATTAATGGTCCACTGCCAACAACCTAATGCTCTATCTTGCACTTGTGCTGAATCGCTAGAGTCCTCACAAGAAAGTGACTAGGCCCCACCTCTGGAATAAGGAAAATGACCATCATCTTCTTCAGGGAGTAGTGACTCCCCAAATGAATACGAAAACTCTGACTCAGTGACATAGGAAAACTCTGACTCAGTGACATAGGATCTCTGCACCATCCCTTTATTTTAGTTGTTATTATTTCTTTTCAATTTAGTACTTTTACTTTATAGTTTAAAGGCCTTGCGCCTATAATAAGGGTCGTCCTGGTCCCCCAATAACCGAACCTTATCTTTTTTTCTATTTATCAGTATTTTTTTCATTGTTATCCTGAGGCTCTGTGCATGTAATAAAGTTTTCTCTGGTCCTCCAGAAGTCAAACCCATATTCATATTTAATAAAATTTAGTGTTCATTCTATATTATGTAGTATGATTTATTGAGAAAATTATCAAAAGGTCTTGAGCATAGCCCGGCCTCCTTACATTGTAATGGCTTCAAAATTATCAAAGGTCCTGGGCACAATCCGACCTTCTTACATTGCACAAGCTGCAAAATTTTCAAAAGGTCTTTGGCACATCCCGACCTTCTTACATTGCACAAGCTGCAAAATTATCAAAAGTTCATGGGTACAACCCGACATTTCTTACATTGCACAAGCTGCAAAACTATTCAAATGTCTTGGGCACGGCCCAACCTTCTCATATTGCCCAAGTTGCAAAATTATTTAAAGGTCCTAGGCACAACCCGACCTTCTTACATTGCATACGTTGCAAAATTATTTAAAGCTCCTGGGCACATCATGACCTTCTCATATTGCACAAGTTGCAAAATTATTCAAAGCTCCTGGGCGCAGCCCGGCCTTGTCATATTGCACAAGTTGCAAAACTATTCAAAGGTCATGAGGACTCCCCGACCTTCTCATATTGCACAAGTTGCGAAATTATTCGAAGCATCTGGGAACAGTCTGACCTTCTCATATTGCACAAGTTACAAGATATCAAAAGGTCCTAGGCACATCCCGACCTTCTCACTTTGCAATCAATCTAGTTTTGATGATAACAAACCATTGAGAAGTTCTCATGTTTGTGCGAGTTTGTGCTTTGATGATAGGTTTTATATCTCACACCTACATTGATGAAAATGGAAAGAAATCCCTCATGAACCTCAAAGGTATCCACCATTACATTGAAGATGCTAAAACAAGGAATGATCAAAAGATTGGGCAATACCTTGTGGGCAAAATTGAGGATCACTTTAGAGGTCTCCTTTTAAGAAGCTATGTAAAGTAAGACCCCTTGGTACGTGCTTTGATGTGTATACTTCAATACCTTGGAGGTTGTTACAATGTAGTTCAAAGAAGGAAGTTCAATAAGTTAAGAGCTACTTAATCCCAAATGAAGATGGTCTTGAAGTAAGCTATTAACCATGTGGTTTTGAAGTCCATGATGTTACACCACATGAAGAGGTTAATGAATATGGTCTCATGTGGAGCTTGATGAAGATGATCAACTTTGAAGACTTGAAGACATTTACTAAATCTTGAAAGATGAACTTCAACAAAGATCAAGATTGATGTAAAAGCTTTAGATTCACATTGGAAGATAATAACAAGCTTGATTAGGAAGATTTTGGATGAATATCGAAAGAATGAATAAGAACTTGAAAGCCAAAGTCTCATGATAAACTAGTTCGGTATATCTCTTTCTTATCTTTTGTAACTAGTTCATATGAAATTTGTTTATACTTGGAAGCTCATGAAAATTAATTTTAAATTCCAAATATTTTCAAAAGCTTTGTTTCTTGCTTACAAATTTTGATTTGGAATTGTGATTCTAAAGATTTTCATCTCTTGTTTCAAAATCCTTTAGAAAAAGGTTTTTAGATGTTTTAAATATGTTTGGACTTATGTATTCCAATGCAAAGGTATTTGAGAAGTCTAAAAGGGTGAAAATATTTCAAAGGTGGTTGAAAACATTCTGATTAAAAAAGTGTGAACTTAATGATTTGGACATAAAATTGTCTTTTTCGGTTTTTTAATTATTAAATTGGTTTGATAAATATTTTTTTATCTCTAAACATGTTTTTGGACATTTGTTTTTAATTTTCAAAGGTTTATAAGTCCAAAAGTTTGATTGGTTTTCAAAATTTGAGGTTCGGGAAGTTTTTTGTGCAAAGTTGTGTCGGTCGACCGACATCCTGAGATAAGGTCGATCGGAGCCTTTGGTCGACCGCATATAGTCAGTGAACTAATGAAAATGCAAAATTACTGTCATAAGGTGTAGGTCAACTGAACTGTCGCTGGCAAAGCCAAAAACTAGTCGTTATTGACCTGTTGGCCGCCAAATCACTCATTTTAAAAGGGTTCTATTTTATTTCTTTGAGTAAGACTTTGTGAATTTTTTCTAAACCCTTTGAGAGGAGAGGGTCTTGGAAGATTTTCAAACATCAAAATCTTTACATCTTCCACATATTTGAGAAATCACTGAGCTTTCTTGTTAATACACATTTCCTTTGAATTAGAGCTTTCACTTGCAAAATCTATCCATTGAGGGATTATATCTTGAATTCCATTGTAAATATCACTTGATTTCATATCTATATTGAGATATATTTTCTATCTTTGTAATTAGGTTGAGTGGCAAGGCTTCATTGTGAGTGTGGTGAGTTGGGATTCCTTAGTGGAATGGTGAACCCAAATATTTCTTGTAATTATAGGAACCAGAGTGAGTGGTGAACCCTAAAATTAAGTACGATGGATGTGTTCGTAAAACCTCTTCAATACACTAGATTAGAGAAGGCAATCCCAATGGTGTTAAAGGATTGCTTGGTGCATAAAAGACCATTAGATGGTTTTACCCTTTCGTGTATGTGCTCACAAATCAAAGCTAGTGAAATTTCCCAAAATCCTTAGGTGTGTCCTAAGGTAGTGGATGTAGATCATTAAGTATCGAACCACTGTAAATCGCCCCCGAGCTTGCTCTCTCTCTCTCTCTCTCTCTCTATATATATATATATATATATATATATATATATATATATATATATATATATATATATATTGTCATGTTTTTACATTTGTTTGTGCTCCTTATATATTTACGTGAACTTGATTAAATGATAATTTGATGATGATTGAGTTAGTTGTTGTGTTACCTTGGTTATATATTACTTATATAGGTTGTGAAAATTATTTCTATGTTTTAAGTTTTCTTTCTCTTGAAGCTTTATATGGGTCATCTTGCTAATTGGTTTGAGTTTTATATTGTCCTTGGTGTTGAAGCTTGTGTGCTAAATATTTCTATCTATAGTTTCAATATTGCTTTGTTTGAAATTCCAGTTTTTTTATGATCTATGTTGAGCTTCTCTTTGTTAGATTTTCTATATATCTTTGTGTTTATAATTGTGCTTTGTGACCATTCTTGGTAATATAGGGTAAAAGTATATAGAAGAACGAAAAGGTTTCATGCACCTAATTCACCACTCCCATCTTAGGGGCATCCCTTCGGGTATTTCAAAACGGTCATGGGCACCTCGACCTTTCTGCATTACACAAATTGCAGCAATGTAAAGAGTCTCGAGTACACCCCGACCATCTATAATTACATACAACGCAAAAAAATTACAAGATCTCAAACACCTCTTTACCATTCTACTCATGACTTAGGCAAAAAATCCTACAAAACACTGGAAACAAGCTCGACATTACCAGGGTATAACCCAAGCTTTCTACAAACTACACAAATTGGACAAAATCACAAAGGACAAGTACGGGTAAGACATAAAGTGGTAATTACACATAAAAGGGGGGGGGGGGAGGTAGAGGATAGAGACAAGTCCCGAGCCCAAAATCACAACGAAGCTTAAAGTCATGTGATTTACCTAAATCCACAAGGAGATAAAACCAAAATTATCAAGGACATATTCGGGTAAAGGCCCCAACAATGCAGATTGTTACCCCGAAGAAAAAAAGCATAAACAGATCATCTACGTCGAAGAATGACCCCCCGAGGTGTAATACATTCACAAGCTTAATACTCAGAGTTACAAAGTGAAAGTTCACAAAGACATGAAGGCCACAAAGTTTGACAAAAGGAAAATCACACAGGTATATAGTGAGAACAAAACTCCACGAAGGGCAAAATCTTATATTAATAGAACGTTGATACGAAAAGGGGATTGCAAAAGGCAGAGCCCAAGAGAAAGTAAAAAACATATACAAAAACTCAGGACCTACAATCCATCAAGATTAGCCAGAAGGACATGCTACATTAGGGTTCTCCCCGGGGGGAGCTGGAGGAGGAGGAGTACTCTGGCTTCTTGCCTCTTCCACACATGCATCCTCGGGCATTAAGGCCTCGGCAGTCCAGAAAAAGTCAGGAGAACTCCCGGCCATAGAGGTAACTATTTCTAAATTTTCACTAAACTCTAATTGCCATTGTTGATTTCGAACCTCCTCCATCACATTCTGAATAGTAGGGGCGTGGATGTTGGGAACTGTCTGCTTAATGCTAACTCAAGTCTCAGGCCGAAGCATGTACTTCTTCACTTCATTGCAAAGTATAGGCTCAGGATAAGGTTCCACACTAGCCCAAACTCTGAGCAACTTCTCTCCTAGCTTGGCAATGGTCACTTTCCGGAGTTGTGCCTCCTCGACCAGAGTCTTAGTTCTCTCTGTATGGGCAGCTTCAGGCACTTCCAGAATACTAAAATCTCCCCAAAGGCTAATATTCTCTCTGAATGACTCATTCCGCTCTCGCTCCAAACTCCAGAAGAGCTCTATAGCCTCACCTAGATGACATTCGGCTACATCCTCTATGGACCCGACATCCCCGTAACCATTTTGCAGCTCATTCCGCTGCTGCTCGACTTTGGACATTTTAGTCACGAGCCGCATACCTTCTTCTTCAGCAGCCAACCGGGTTCGCAGTTGATCCACCTCGGTTGCAGTTTGGGAAGGATAAGCCATACCCGCAGTTGCAGTATGCAAGATCCTACTCAACTGATGACACAAGTACAAATCTCAGCAAAAATTTCCCCGAGAAAATAAACATAGTAAAAAATCCGGAAAATGATATAAGGCACGAAACTTGCGATAAGAAGTTTCCATCTTCTGTAAAGCCAAACTAATTAGTTCCTCAGGGGAGCGATAATCAGTTTTCTCCAAAGACGTATCATGTACGTGGATAGTCTCAAAGCTACCCTTATGTTTCTCCGTGTTCTTGGTATATACATACTACCTGATATACAACTAGCATTGTCAAATGGGCCAACCCGGTCCAGTCCGTCGCTAACTACCATAAAACGTACTGTGCCGATTTGGACTAATTTTTGCGGACAAACAGAACAATGGTCCAAACCCGTCCGCCTGAATTCCGCGAGTTAACGGGCTGGTCTGCGGACCATCAACTTTTTCCATGATTTATGAACCCTGCTTAAAAAGAAATAGACATTCAAAAATGAAAAATAAAAGTCCAAATTCCAAATAAATAAAGTTCCAAAATACCTTGCAATAAAAGAGTAAAAATCACTAACATCCAAACAACAAACGTAATGTCCAAATTAAATTATCCATAATGTGAAATTAAATGTCTAAACTTAAACCCAAAACACATCCAAGGTTCCAAATCAAGTAATATTCATCTATTCTTCACCATTTTCATCTTCATCCTCATTCTCATCCCCAAAAACCATATTTGAATCCATCCGAGACGAGGTTGGTTCTTTTATGAAAACTTCATCACCATCTTCATCTAAGAAACAAACAATAATTACATGAGAAGTTAGTACATGAAAATTGTAAAATTAATTCAAACCAAAGACATTTATATTTATTAATGTTAACTCTTATAACTTACCTTTGGGGAATGAAACCATGCATCCAATTACGTACACATATTAGATCTTGTACATTCTTAGGAAGAAGAGAACTCATATACTTGTTAAGAACGTGAACACCAATACTAAAAGCAGATTATGAAGCAACTGTGGTAATTAGGATGCTCAAAATATCGGAAGCAAACAAAGCTAACTCAAGAAACATATATGTGTTGTTTTTCCAATATTTTAAAACATTCATATTATCATGATGATTCCAGTCAAGCCTTGGTTCGTCCAAATAAATCTCCAGTTGAGATTTTCCAACTTTATTAGTAACTTGGCTATCAAGCATCTTTAAATCCTAAATAACCAATAAGTAAATTAAAAAATAATACATGATAATGAGACATTCAAATCAAATATTTGAGATAAAAACATTTAGAAAAACTTACAACAGTAGTGGAATACATATTTCAACTATTTGTATATTTTTCCCATCCTCGTTTTTTTCTTTGTGGAACAGAAGATGAAGGATAATTTGAAGCATTTGATGAAATGTTTGAATATGGTTCAAAAAAAAAAATTCCAAATTTTTCTTTATAGTTTACATTTTCGCCTACGTACTCCCTGGTTCAAATTTTTTGCAACACATCTCTAACAATTCTAATTTCACACGAGGATAAAAAAAAAATAGCACCAAGTGCAAGAGTCTTACTGTACTATGCCCAATACTTGTCAAATTTAATTTTCATCCCCTTAACCATATCCTTTATGACAATATCTTCGTTATTCACATTCTCAGACAATAAACACTAAATCTTCCAGATTCACATGAAATACAAGTTGGAAGTTGGGTAAGAGGAATTTGATATCATCTTAGTAATCTCAAAAAATGGACGAAGAAAATCACACATATTTTGCCCCCTTGTCCATTCTTCCATCGATGGACAATATTTTTTTTAATTCCTATCACTCAAAGCGAGATAAGAAAATGTCTCAAAGCACTGTCAAACATAACATAAGTTGAATTCCACCTAGTAGATACATATAATCTCAAATGTACCCCCATTTGAAGCCCCAATTGCTTCACACGTTCTTTAAACACATTCTTTCTTGATTCTGACCTCTTCACATACTTGATACTCTCCCTAATCTTATGCAAGGCGTCACTATCCACTTTCAAAGCTTCTTAAACAATTAGATTCAAGATATGCGCAGAGCAACGAATGTGAAAAAATCATCATTTCATAAAATAATTTTGCAACTTTAGATGCTCACGCAAAATATCTTGCATGTTATCATTCGAAGAGGCATTATCAAATGTTATAGAAAATATTTTTCTTTCTATCAAAATATTTTTCTTTCTATCCTCTACTCTTTTAACAAATCATGAACTTTTCTTGCTAATTCAAATCCATTATGTGACGGAGGAAAATCAATAAAAGAGAGTATGTAATTATTCAATCTCCATTCAACATCAATAAAATGAGCAGTCAAGCAAATATAGCCTTCAGATGTACATGTTGTCCAAAGATCAGATGTGAGACAAATTCGAGTAGGAAGATTAGCTAATGCTGTCTTTAAATTTTCCTTTTTTGGCCTTACTAGAAGAATCATGAGGTTTCACTATATATACCGGTGCTTCGGGTATTGGTTTGCGATGTGTGTTGATGCAGAAGGGTAAGGTAATTTCTTACACCTCGAGGCAGCTGAAAACTTATGAAAAGTACTACCTTACACATGATCTAGAGTTGGCAGGGATTGTGTTTGCCTTGAAGATTTTGAGACATTACCTATACGGGGAATCGTGTGAGGTGTTCACCGACCATCAAAGTTTGAAGTACTTCTTTACTCAAAAAGGAACTTAACATTAGGAAAAGGATGTGGTTTAAGATATTAAAAGACTACGACTTGACGATTAGCTATCACCCGCGAAAAGCTAATTGTGTGGCTGATGCACTAGTATGAAGAGTTTTGGATAGTTGGCAGCTTTAATCAATGAACCGCGGGAACTAATTTCTGAGTTTGAAAGGTTAGAGATTGAGGTGGCAGAATCTACCGGGAACATTTTGGCAGCTATTAGGGCTCAACCCACTATGCTGGTTCGGATTAAAGAAGATCAACGAGCCGATAAAGATTTGGGGAATGGATGTGTTTTGGCACAGTCGGGGGAGCAGACGGATTTTCAGGTTCACGAAGACGGGAGTCATTGATTCTGGGGTAGGTTATGTGTACCAGCGAATCCAAAGTTGAGAACGGAAATTTTTCAAGAGGCTCACAACTTTAAGTTATCGATGCATCGGGCTTAAAAAATATGCAAAGATTTGAAAGTTAACTTTTGGTGGTATGTGGTGAAAAGGGAGATAGTTGAGTACGTGGCTAAGTGTTTGGTTTGTCAACAAGTGAAGCAGAAACATCAAAGACCCCCTGAGTTGCTTAAGTCGTTGGATATTCCTATTTGGAACTGGGAACACACCACGATGGACTTTATGGTTTGATTACCAAAGGACAAAACAGGGAAAGATACCATTTGTGTAATCGTGGACAGATTAACAAAGTCGACACATTTCTTACCGATGAAGATCACATCGCTAATGGATGTGTTGGTTCAGATGTATATAAATGAGATAGTTCGACTTCACGGGGTACCGGTTAACATAGTGTCAGATCGGGATTCACAGTTTGTGTCTCGATTTTAGAAGAGCTTTAACGAGGCAATGGGGACAAAATTGTCGCTTAACAACGCCTATCATCCCCAAACTAATGGGCATTCAGAAAGAACAATTCAGACTTTGTAGTCATGTTGAGAGCATGTGTTTTGGACTTGAAAGGCATTGGATCACTTGACATTGGTAGAATTGGCCTACAACAACACTAATCAAGCTAGTATTGGTATAACGCCTTAAGAAGCTTTGTATGGGAGGATATGCAAGTCACCGGTATGTAGGGATGATATCGGGGAGAAAACAGTAACCGGACCATGATGGGTACAAGTCATTATGGAAAAGGTCCCGTTAATCTGGAAAAGGATAAAGGCAGCTCAAGACCGTTAGAAAAGTTTGGGATGATAGTAAACGAATGCCGTTAGAACTTCAGACCAGGGACAAAGTGTATTTGAGGATATCACCCACCAAAGGAAATTTGAGGTTTAGAAAAAGTGGGAATCTAAGTCCGAGATATGTGGGATTGTTGTGAGATACTTGAACGGGATGTCAAGTTGGCCTACCGATTGGCTCTACCACCAATGTTGTCACGAGTTCACAACGTATTTCATTTGTCCCAGTTAAGGAAGTATGTCCCCATCCCGAGTCATGTTTTTTAAGATGAACATTTGGGACTTCGAGAAGATTTGATATATCGGGAAGTGCCAGTACGAATTATGGACCAAAATTATCAAGTCTTGAGACGGAGGACCGTACCATATTTGAAGGTGCAATGGTCGCACAATACCGAACATGAAGCGATTTGGGAGCTAGAATAGGAGGTTAGGCAAAAGTACCCCCACAATTTTTTTTTGGATCAAGGTGGGTAAGTTTTGAAGGGATTCATGAGAATAAACTCCTTTTAAACATCCATGAATCCTCCCCTGAAGGATCCGTTCATACCATAAGAATCGAAAAATAGGCAAAAATTACTTACGTTTTTCGGTTAAAGATTCTGATTTCGGATGTTGTGTTGTTGCCACCAAAAGCCTTCCCTTGCGGAATTGCTCTCTACCGATATCCACGCGACGAAACGAGCAGCGAGTGCTAGCTCTTCGTTTCGGAAATCTAGAGAGAAGAGAAAGGCAGAAATCTTATTTCAGGGGGTTTTGGTTTTTGTGGCTCAAGGAAGTCTCACCTAGGGTTTCGGCCAAAAGAGGATTATATAGGGTGTGAGAGTTTGTTCCGAGAACCAACTCCCACGTCCTATCAACCTCTTTTGGTAGTGGGAGTCTTTTTCGCATAATAACTCCTACGTAATCCCATCTAGAACCAAATACCGAAAATGCCCATCATTAATCTCTAATTCGAATAATAACATTTTACTATTCTTAGAGAAATAAATGTCAGATACAATGAACCTATACATTCTTGATTCATTGAATCTGGACATGAAGCTCGTTAACTCGTCTATGCGTGTGACCTTGTAGGTTCATATCACAATGACAATGAAAACACACTTAGTAGTAGTATGTGTTCATAAATCACAATCGGTCCCCAGTAGGACATTATGACTACCCAGAGTGAATGAATGTATGGTGGAACCTAATATCAATCCACTATTTAATCCCTTTGTCTCGCGATATCCAAATTAAGCTTAAGGCATGGTAGTTGTCACCCTTATAAAGCTTAATTGTATTTATGCTCGATCTCCAGGCAGACTGTTCTAACAAATAGTATTTAATAACCACTTTATTAAATACATTTGAGCACGGCCATGCATTTAAACAGTATTCCCTATCGAGGAGCCCATGGATATCTCTCTCTAATAAGAGACGGACAAATCCCTTACAATGTTTCTCACATTCAAGCCATGATAAGATACTACATCCGATTATCAGTCGTATTAATTACTCGATTAAAAGTAACGTCCGACTGAGTCAAAACGTAGCTTCATTCATGCTGGAAACGATGGAGATATAAGGTCTAAGGATTCCAAATAGTATTGAGGAAGTAATACTTATGACTAAAGAACTATGAAGTATTACTTCTCTAACGGATCACATCCGATACAATATATCCCAATATATTGTATCTATGATATGATTTGTATCCATTACACATGATCAGTAAAACATAATCATCAATCAAAAATCAAAAATCATACTAGTTTTATTTCATTGTAAAGAACACTACATAAAACTAGGGACAATCAGAATAGTAATTACATAAGCTAATGAGTTTTACTATCAAATCATATATTTGATGTTCAAAAGCAAAATTAACTATTCAAATGACATGCTCAAAATGTATAAAACTTACAACATATGCTAATGGTCCTAGGGCACTACTAACAAGTTTTGGGGCGAAACTTTTGTAAGGGGGAAATATGTGATACCCGTAACATCCTCAATATTTTAACCAAGGATAGAAGACTTCTAGGACTACAATCTGAATGTTTGGGAGGGAGATTGGAATTCAACGCATAGTTTATGAGATATTGTCTTCGGAGTAGAGGTATGAATTATTGGGAAAAATGGTACTAATTAGTGATATTTGAAGTTTTGATTAAGCATTCGAGGTAACGTTTTTACGCTCTTTATTTTCCTATCCAAAAAGCATGAAATTGAATTTATATTAAGTTATGGAAATGCGATGAAATAATTTTTACACTATTCTAATTGCATCAGAATTGGATGAAGTGTTAAGTTCTATGTGAATGGTTTGTATATTCCGTTTGCCGGAATTATCTGTTTTGCATGAACACCCCTACTCATAGCACAAATCTTACGTACAAGTATTAGATATGAGAGCATTGGTTTTGACATGTTTACGTGTATGAAGATGTATGTTATGGTCAAAATATGTATTTTTGGGTTTTGGTTTCGGAATTTCATAAAAAATGCATTTCTTTTGTTATTTAACACATGAAAAAGTCATTTATGCACTCCGAACGATCAATCCGATTGATCGGAGGCAGAAATGGATCGTCCGGAGCAAACTAATGGGGCTACTGCCCAAACTCTGGATGACCCGTCGGTCGACCGGAAGAGACTTTGGATGGGATACTTCGGACGATGCGATAGTCCGAACACATTGTCCGAGGGTATGACTATGGGCATTTTTGTCATATTTTTAGTTATGTTTTGAAAGTTGTATTTATTTCTAATGTCTATATGTTTTATCTAAAGTTAAAGGATGATGCTTTATGTATTGAATCATCCTAAGTTATGTTTTAATGTTTTGGAAAGTCAGGAAATTATTTCGAGTCTAATCATACTTCATCCAATGGGTGTTTGAACCTTACTGAGCTAGTGTAACTCATTCCCTTACTCTATATGTTTTTACAGATGACTATGAAGATCATTTGGATGGGGCTACTGATGTTGAGGATGACAATATCGATATCACTAAGTTGATAATTTCTTCTTCAACATCACTAAGTACTTTAAGATCGGTATCACCGAGGAGAGCATGAAGTTTGATACGGCAACTACGTACTTGGAGGACGATGAGAAATTATGGTTGAGAGTCCAATCGGCTGAGATGGAAGTTGGGCGGGTCACCATAAACACTTGGGAACAGATGAAAAAAGCACTTAAGAAACAGTTATTTCCCTATAGCGTCGTGCATGAAGCTAGACGAAAGCTTATAGAACTGAATGAAGGCAGGACCATTCGAGAGTACGTCAAGAGCTTCTCGACATGCTTACTACAGATTTCTGACATGTCCGAGTCGGACAAACTCTTTGTTTTCATGGAAGGTCTCAAACCGTGGGCTAGGAATGAACTCACTCGCTAGTGTGCGCAGAACCTGGACGATGCTATAGCTATTGGTGAGGGTCTAGTTGACTTTCATCCATATGTGAGGAAGGATAAGGAGAAGTCGACTTCCTTCCAAGCTAAGATTGAAAACTATGAGGCATTCAGGCCTAACTTCACAAGAGGTGGAAGAGATAGACCCTCATCCTCTTCTGATAGGCCACCAATGAGACAAAACAGAGGTGATGCCCCGGAGAGAAATTACACACTAAGACCATTCGCTGGATCATATTATAAATGTTCAGGGTCCCACCCATTGAAAAATTGCCCGACACATAAGGGTGGACCTCTTTCCCCTCTTTCAGATTCAACCAATTCAAAGACCATTAACTCCATAGTTAAAAATACTTAGCAAAAAAAAAAAACTCCATAGTTAAAAAATATATTTTTTTCTTTAAAATGAAGTTACCCAAAATTCAAACATTTAAAGAACAACTATTTTTCTTTAAAATCTAGTTACCCAAAATTAAAACCTCCACCATTTGCGTTTTGCTTTCCTCCAAACCCTATGAAATTCGATGTGTCATGGTCACCTGCTATAGAAATAGAAGGAGAAGAAATAGAGGGGAGGACAAGTCAGTTCCGTTGATGACGGTTGCCGGCGGTGAAGCTACCAGTGACCAATTAAATCTCTTTATCTATCAGACAATCAGTTTTTTCATCGGAATTAACTTCTCTTTCAATGTTTGGTAGTGAATTAACCTGGGTTTTGGTAGTGGGTTTTGATTGAGATGGTGATGAATTTTGAATTTTGCACAAGGGAGTAGAATACGATGTAGATGATTGTGAGTTTTTAAATTTTGCTGAAGGGAGAGAGTAGATTTGAAGTATATGGTGATATGTCCTTAACTTTTGTAGAGCAGAGAGAGACTAGTAGTTTTTTTTTTTTTTTTTTTGCTGAATAATTTTTTTTCATTAATCACAAAATATCCAAAGTCATTACGATTAAAAAAAAATCTAAAAATATAAGAAAATAAAAGTTATACAAGGATTTAGAGAAACATAATAACAGACAAAACTACACCCAACAAAACTTGGATGGTTAGAAAATACTAATATAAAACTAGCAAACTAAACAAATACATAATTTTTTTCATCGCAATCCTTGAACCACAGAGACAGGAGAATATCACTTTCAACATCTTCCGTAGGGATCGACAATTTATAGGATCACGGGCGTATTAACCGTGGTACAAATTGCCTCGGAAAAAGGTATAAAGTTGATAAAGGACCATATCAATTCCGAAATGAACGAATCCTCCTAAAATATAGAAAAAAAAATATAAAAAAAATAATATAGAGACTAGTAGCTTCGATGAAATTGAAAGATGGCGATGGCAGGAGAGAGACTATTAGCATAATACGAAATTGAATTTTGAGTGGAGCAGGAGAGGTGTGGGGAAGGAGATAATAGAGATGTTTAATTGAGGGGATAATATCACAAGGTGCTTAGTTTAGTGGGGCGACGGCCTGCCCTGACCTTGAGGTCTCGTGGGTTCGATATCCTTCCCGCGCAATGCGCATGAGGTATGGTTTAAATTGTCTCCCTTTCTAGGATTATCTCTTTATTTTCTTATGAGGTGCTACTCTCTCTCCTCTTGGGGTATACGTCTACTTGAGCTTCAAAAAAAAATGAGGGATAATGAGTTTTTTAATTTTTTTTTGTTGTTGTTGTTGTTGTAAATATGAAGAATTTTACTGAACTACTTATCATACCCTTAAACAATTGGTCATGTGATGCACTAATGATTCATTATGACAGAAAACGGAGGAATTGTACGGAATACAAAATATTTTACCCGAAAATTCTTTGGGACCAAAAAATTTGAAAAATTACATAGGGACAAAAAATTTAAATAAGGAAAAATTAGGGGCCAAAATAAACAATTAGCCATACAATTGCGAGAATAGAGACCGGATATCCAATTTCGAAAAGGAAAATGATCTTTGGCTAAACTCAATTGACTAAAAATCGGCTAAGTTGGTCAAATTTTGGTCAACTTGACAAAATTGACACTGAAGTGTCTTTTCAGTTTAAAAAAAAAAAGTATTGGGTCAAAAGGACTATAATGTCCCTGGCATGTCAGCCTATTTAATTCGGGGAAAAAAGCAAAATGTGGTAATTAAAGTTTTGGGTTTCTATAACATTATCAAAGTCAACACTCCACTCATTACTTCCATTACACAGCATAGCTTTTCTCCATCCTTTGCCAAAATTTTACTCCTCTTTTATTTATTCTTACTTTAATTATTTGCACATTGTGTAAGATTTCTTTGGGTTTCATTCTTATTCCTTTCAATTTGTTTACACTGCAAATATTTGGGTTCCTCTCCTTTCAATTTTCTTAAAAATTTTATCGTTATAAAAAAATTAACCGAAAATATTCATATTTTTTTATAAGTATGAGTTCAACATCTAATGGCGAAAGGAGCGAGGATTTAATTATTTGGGGTGAGCATACGACAATTCCTCTAGCTATGGATGCTTCCAGAAGCTATGAAAATTTTGATGTGCATACCACCACCGGAGAAGATGAAGTCGGTGGTGAACAACTACTAGATGAAACTACAAATTCTGCTGAAAAAAAATAAGAATTGGTTCATTTTATCCTAGCCTCCATGATTTATTTCAAAGATATCTTGACTACGCCAAAAAAAAAAAGGTTTTAGTGTTGTTCACAAATGTGGATCTAAAGGAAAAAATTCTAATGTTAGAAAGTATACCACAATATGTTGTGATAGAGGTCGGAATGGACATGAGCTCAAGCTTACCAAGAGAATTGACTGTCCTGCACAGGTGTGTGCAATTTTACGCTTTAATGGAATGTGGGAAGTTTCAAAATTAATTGATACTCACAATCACGATCTAAATCCCGCAATGTCTAATTCATGAGGGCTCACTGAAAAATTCCGTCGGAAGTTAAACGGAAATTGAAATCTAATGATACGGCTGGAATTAGACCTTGTAAAAGTGCGAGGATGTTAGAAGTTGATGCGGGGGGTCCAGAAAATTTAACTTTTCAGTGCAAGGATGTCCGGAACTATATTGAGAGAAATCGGAGAGAATGATTAAGTAAAGGGGATGCAGATTGTATTTACCAAATGTTTACGAGAATGCAAAGGAAAAATTCGAATTTTTTTCACTCTGTAAAAATTGACGAGGAGGGCAGACTTGACAGTGTATTTTGGGTGCACCCACATAGTAGAGTAGCGTATGAGTAATTTTCTGATGTAGTTAGTGTAGATTCAACTTATTTAGTTAACCGATATAAGATGTCGTTTGTTTGTATTGTCGGAATTAATCATCATGGACAATCCATTTTGTTGGGTTCAACACTTATATCTCAAGAAGATACTGCTACATATAGGTGATTTTTTAGGACATGGTTGGATGCTATGGGGGGGAGGCCACCCGTTGCTGTCATGAGTGATCAGTGTGATAGTATTGGGAATGCCATTGCTGCTGAGTTGCCTACAACAATTCGTAGGTATTGCATCTGACATATACTATCAAAATTGCCAGAAAAGTTCATTTCCAGAAAAAATGTGCTATTTTTTGGTGATATTTTCTGAGTTCTTGGTGATTTTAACTCTTAAAGTCTTGCTAATCTTAAAGATATGATGTTTCTTAGCCATGATTTCATTCTCATTTTAAGAGTTTTTTAATGTGTTCATAGGTTTTGGTTTTAGCTCAATTTTATGAAGTGTTAATCTTGTTCATGGATGTGATAATTCTAAAGAATGTAGGAAGTGAACAACATTAAACACAAACAAATTATTCAGCAAAAAAAAAAAAAAAAAATACAATTACATATGTAAAGTATAGAAGCAATGATGATGATGATGTGGGTGCTAGGGTGCTAATTAGGCTATAAGTATAGGGGTATAATAGACAATTAGACATATAAAAATATAATAAAACAAATATATTCATATATGGATAGAGGGGTATATTAGACTTTTTAACTTTTCAATTTGGTTTTTTAGCCAATCAATTGGCTAAGTCTTAGCCGCCTAGCACCTCCCTTTGGAAAAGTGGTATATAATGAACAAGTTTACAATTTTTTTTTAAAAAAGTTAATCATTATTTATGTCCTTCCGCTAACTTTCATAGCAAGTTATGATCCTAAACTATTTTGTGTGCCATTTACAGATGAAACAAAGATTTCTAACAGTGTGTATTTGTGTGTGGAAAATCTATAGCTTAATGGGCAAAGATTGTTTTACTCAAATAATTTTATTTTTATTTAAGTATGAAAATCTTGCAAATTTAGGGGATTATGTTTGAGGATCGAATCTGGCAAATCCATATTTAGGGGATTAGGAGATCCCAATAGATCAAGACGTATGCCTTGGACAAATAAGTTTTTTCCAAGGCATGCTGAGAAATGTACGTAAGTTTCTTGGAAAAATTTACATCTTTTTTTCCCCAAGAAAACGTGGCTATGGCAGATCGGACCCTGCTTTATGGTAGTGCAAAAACTGTGGCTCCTGTGTTAATAATCATGTTCTGATTCAGAATCAATGAGTTACGATTTCTTCTTCGAAGCCCCATAATTCCATCATTCAACTGGGTTTCTTGTTTCCAAGTTACACTTTTTTTGCTTCTTATTGGTGGTTAATGGTCATTAATGGTTCAAAGTTACCCTTTTTTGCTTCTTAATTTCTGGGCCAGAATGGCGGTTAATGGTATTTCTTCAAGAACCACCTTCCTCAGTTAGAAATGAAGGGGTCTTTTTGAGAGAGGATTGAATGGATGATTTTGAGAGACGATTGAAAGGTGAATGATTTGGGAGGGATACAATTTTTTTTTGACAATTTGCCCCTACAAAATCGGGCATGTGAGCCGCACGTGCTCAACACCACCATGTGTCGTCGGATTCCGTCGTTTTTGGGTAGTTTGGGTACCCCGCAAATTGTGAATGGTATAAATGACATGCAAAATAGTTTAGGATCATCACTTGCTATTAAAAGTAACCTGAAGGGTATAAATAGTTAATATCTAAAAAAAAAAAATGTATGTATAGTCCGGATCTCCCAAACACGCAGTAAATGTCGAAGCCTCTTTAACTTTTTTCTTCTCTTCTTATAGTATGGACAGTCTTAGGGCTAATTACAGAGACGACGAAG
Organism: Vinca minor; assembly: GCA_026122235.1. Classification (NCBI taxonomy): domain Eukaryota; kingdom Viridiplantae; phylum Streptophyta; class Magnoliopsida; order Gentianales; family Apocynaceae; genus Vinca; species Vinca minor. The sequence goes on along the minus strand of JAOCZM010000111.1, from coordinate 2,181,115 downwards.
ACGATAACGACGTTATCGATACAGAACCACCGCAACTCACCACCCTCAACGGCCGTGCTTCTGAAATTGCTGCTGATTTTGAGCGTTTACCGGTGCAGGAAAACGGCTTGAAAGAAGAGGGGAATGCTTCGGAAGGCTTTTCCTCCGATGAAGTCTCTGAGGACAATGAGAATTCACAAGAACAGATTGACCCAATTTCCGTCAGAAATTCTCCAAATTTCACTAAAGTCTCCGAAACGGAAGAAGATGATGATGAGGAAGTCGAAGAATTGCCACCCAAGAAGCAGAAGCGACTATCTTCCTTAACATCTCAGAACCCGCAAGATCGGGAAATTACCAAAATGCCCTCGCCCACTACTACTCCAGTGGCGACGGAAGAAAATTCATTGCAAACTACACCGCCGCCTCCTCCGGCTGAAGGGACAAAATCTGCCTCAAAAAGCAGCAAGAAGTCGAAGAAGAAGAATACAAACGTCTGGACGAGGCCCACATCAAGAAAAGGCAAGAAGAAGAATAAGAATAATGGGAATGGTAATGGGAGTAATGCAAACAAGGTGGCCGAATCCGCAGATAGAGTGTTGATAACCCCAGTATTAAGGTTTCCGGATAAGAATGATGATAACCCTGATATGAAGATATGCCTTTCTAAGGTTTATAAAGCAGAGAAAGTGGAATTGAGTGAGGATAGATTGAGTGCTGGGAGTGTTAAAGGATATAGAATGGTTAGGGCTACTCGAGGAGTGGTCGAAGGGGCTTGGTATTTTGAAATAAAGGTGGAGCATTTAGGGGAAACAGGGCATACAAGGCTTGGTTGGTCAACAGAGAAAGGGGATTTGCAGGCACCAGTTGGATATGATGGAAATAGTTATGGTTATAGGGATATTGATGGAAGTAAAGTGCACAAGGCATTGAGGGAACATTATGGGGAGGAAGGATATAAACAGGGTGATGTGATTGGATTTTACATTAATTTGCCTGAAGGAAACATGTATGCTCCAAATCAACCATCTCTTGTTTTTTTCAAAGGTCAAAGGTATATTTCAGCTCCAGATGGAAAAGAAGAACCTCCAAAAGTGGTACCTGGTGAGTTTGGATTAATTTTGTTGGCAATGTGTATGTATTTTCAGTAATTGCAAAATTATTTCATGTTATAATTTGGGTGTTGGTACTGAACATTGGTTTTTAGGCTTTTCTTAATTGCATCATCTCTAGATAATGCTAGAAGTATTATTTTTAGTTTTTATATGCGCCTTGGTGGTATTCTTTTTCCATCTCTGAATTTTTTCCGAATATCATTTTGAGTCTTAATGGCAGTTAGCAGCTGTAACCTCAGTGATGAATCTGACTGTAGTCACTGTACCATATACAACTTGGACACGTTTTCTAGCTTAATTAACAGGGTGCCTACTTGTTCTTTATCCAGAAGACCAGTATTTTGATAGGCGTGTCACATATAATATACTCATTAACAAATAACATTTGTATTCAGGGCAATATAAAAGATTGATAATAAAATTTCCACGACAATTAAATAAAGAGAGCCACAGAAATGGTTTGTTCTAACAAGAACTAAGAGATACAGATATAAGCATCCCACAGGAAGGAAAAATAGATAAGATTAACTGATTCATGTAAAACAAGAGTAAAAACAATCGGATTTGTGAAATCGAGTCATTAATAGAAGAAAGCTGTGGACAGTAGAGTTGAATTTGCTTCTTGCATCAACTGCTGTAGGGGCACTTTGGAAAAAAATTATAAACACATTTCAGATGCGAGATATCTCATATCTGTCTATAGATACTTGAATGCGACAACTGAGTATTTTTGTTTGAAAAGATGGGGTCAGGCAGGTTGAAACCTCGAAGCGATAAACAGAGAAAATCAGAGGGGACATGTTGTAGGGTCATGGCAAGTGGTTTAACAGAATGGGAGACTTTGAAGTTGATGGAGTCATGCCTACGCTCCAGGAAAGAGTGTGACGAGTAAACACTGCCATTTATATTAAGTTTCATCTATTCCAGCTCAAACGCTACAAAGTTTTTGTGTCGTAGATTCATCACTTCTTTCTCACGAGGTTCGTACCTTGAAGGAAAAATATTACATGTGTTTTATGTTTGCGTCAGTGACCAGAAAACAAAAGGCGGTTTTATCTGTTCATTCAGCATTTCTCTCGTTGTGGATGCACATGTACGAAAGAAAAACATTTGTTGGTAAACAGCCTTCCTTGTTATTACTGTCCCATCTTTACGTCATTCTGAACAGAAAGTTTTGTACTTTTTAGCTATATGAGTTAAACAAAAAGGTACCCGGGATTGACCAAGAAACTTGCTGAGGGTATAGTAGGGCGCCCGGCAGTGAGCCAAATTCTAAAAATTAACATCAGTGTCAGGGTTAAGGAATTGTTTAATGAAAGTCAAATCAGCGCGAGCTGTTGATGACTCTTCTTCGAAGTATTACATTTCGATTGGTTCTTTATATGATGGTACTACTACAAGTAGGATTGACCAAATAAATAAATCGAGTTGCCCAAAAGGGAATAAGTAAACAAGCTAGTGTAATCTTATTACAGTTTGGTGGGAAAATATACATTTTTTGTTTGTAGATATAGACAAAGCTTCCTTGGATATTTATATTTTGCTTTAAATATAGTCATAGGCAAAACTTCTTTAAATCTTACTGATCTAAAGGGCCTGTTACTATCAACCAAATTTGCGTAAGGATACTTGAAGTAACTTTTTTTTAAATTTTTGGGGAACTTATCAACTATTTCCAAAAAATTAACTTTCGACCTACATTTCCTTTCCCAATAATCAACTCATGACCCCACCATAAGTAAAGAATTTTCGGGACAAGAATCAAATCCAAGCAACCCTTAGTGAAGATTCTTAAACTTCTACTTGCAATCTCAGTCACCCTACCTCATGTCATGTCATGCCATGTGAGTCACACCAATGTTGCAGAAGTCGCTAGTCGGTCGCCATACTGGCGACTAGTGAGTAGTCGGTGACTGACTGCCTTACATAGATTACATGAGATTTTTTAAAATTCCCTTATCTATATATTATGCTAGTCAAACAAAATTCCATAAAAAATTAACAATCAAATACTAGTCAAATCAAAGTACACAAAGTCCATCCATAATAATTAAATTCATTACCATAATAAGTAATAACAAGTTCAAATACTAAAATAATCGTTTTGACCGATTTTGGCCGACTTTGACCTATTTTGACCGATGCTTTACCGATTAAGTTGGTCAACCGATTTTTTACCCCGACTAACCGACTAGGCTGATTTTTAGAACACTGAGTCACACACCAGCTGGTGATTTTTGTATTGTAGATGGAGGTGTTTGTTACATTTGGATGCAAGCTTTAAAGAAAATGTTTTAAGAAGATATTTTCTTAGTACATGTCTTGGAGGTTACAAAATGATGTCTAGTATGGAGCTTGGCATGTGAGTCGTTGCCCTAGGAACAGTGTTGCAAAAGTCGGCCTAGTCGGCCGATTAGTCCCCGACTAGTCGGTAGTCGGCCGGTGGCCGCCTAGAAATCCAAAAAATCGGACAAAAAATCGGGTCTTTGAAAAAATAGGTCAAAATTACGATCTAGTCGGTCAAAAGTCTGATCTAGTCGGTCAAAATTCCGATTAGTCGGTCAAAAATCGGGGGGAAGACAAAGAAAAAGAGAGAAATACACATACCTGCAGCGGATTATGGAGGCGGTGATAAGCTTCAGCTTCATGATTATGGATTAAGGAGTTCCGGTACGGAGAAGAGAAGAGAAGCGGAGACGATTATGAAGACCGGAGAGAGAGAGAGAGAGAGAGAGAGAGAGAGAGAGAGAGAATAAAGGAGAAGAAAAGAAAGGAAACGAAGAAGAGAAGTGAAGCGGCGGCGGCGGCGAAAATCGCCGAAGAAGAAGGGAGACGGGGGAAGGCGCCGCTGAGGAGCAGATGAGGCACCTCCAACAAAATATTTTTAGGGTTTTCTTATCCTAAGGTTAGATAAGAGAGTTTATATAAGTAGGACTAAACTGGCAATTAAAATATTATCACATAAGTTATTTAAAACAATTATGTTATAAACAAGTCCTAAATGTCCTAAACAATTGTATTTAAAGTCCGAAATTACTTTTAAAAATTATATTTTAGACCTCAAACTTTATATTTTATATTACAAACAAGTCCTAAATGGCCTACTTTATATTTTTAATATTTAATTAGAACAAAACTATAAAAGAAAATATTTTCAAAAATGATTAAAATAAAATATATTTAATATTTAGGGTCGCCGACTAGGCCGACTAGTCGCTAGTCCCCTGTCTGCCGACCGACTAGCGACTAGCGACTTTTGCAACACTGCCTAAAATGAGCAAACATGAGTCATTAATTCTTTACTAGAAGGATCCGCCATAAATGACCTGTATATTGATAATGATGCTTTCCTTTTTCTGATGGATAAGTTTTAGGTTAATGACTCCCAGTGACCCTCAAAATTTCAATTCTGTACTGAGGTATGTTTCCCATTCAGTCAATAGTAATCTCAGACACTGGGAATTTGGTGCATATGTAGCAGGGTTGTCAAATAGCGCCCATGGCACTATGGCGTGGCGGTTTTTGCAGCCACCGGTATACGCAATGGCGCCGCCATGACGCTATGACTTATGAGTTATTTGTTTGATTCATGTTGTTTTTTGCTTTTTATTACATTATGCAGTGTTTTATACATATTTTGCATATTTTATTGTGTTTGCTATAAGCCGTTATAGCGTCCGCCATAGCGTTATGGCATTTTTTTGGCTTGCCTCCATGATCCGCTATCCGCGATTGACAACAATGATATTGATATGTAGAGAAAATCTTCATTTTATCTAACTAATGGTGGGGGAAAACGTGCTTAACAAATATTTTTACACTTGAGTGAGCAAATGTATTCTATTTGATAAAAAAGGCTTTTATTTAGTTCAATATTGTATGCTTTTATTTTTTCTAGTGTTTTGGCACTTGGAATTCTGTCTGGAAAATGTTTTTTTTTTTCAGCATGGTTATGGGGTTTAGATGGAAACATAGTTGCTGACTAGATAATTTGGAATTCGATTAATTAGGTTGTTTGACCAGAGAATTTAGTGCTATACAATGAGTCTATTTGCACTATTTGTCATTAGTGTATAGATGTTTTAGGTTAATAAGTTTCTAAAGTTCTGCGGCAATCCTTCATTTTATCCAAGAATTGTTGGGGATGAAATGTGCTTGTTTTCTTCCGAATATGTATATGCTTGAATAATTTTAAGAAGACTTCAAGAACTAGATAAAAATGCTTGTGTTGAGTTTAATGTTGGGTAGTCGTTAGTGTATCTAGTGTTTCGGCGGTTGATATTATATAAAATGATTTATTTCTTCATTCTTAAGGTGTTTTCCTGGATACACAATTCCTCTTGCGTCTGAATTCAGAATTTGTATTAAACATGTTTCTTGATTTACAGGAAGTGAGATAGCTTTCTTCAAAAATGGAGTGTGTCAGGGTACGGCTTTTAAGGATCTTTTTGGTGGTCGTTATTACCCTGCTGCTTCAATGTATACACTTCCCAGCCAACCTAATTGCACTGTGAAGTTCAACTTTGGCCCTGATTTTGAACTTTTTCCTGAAGATTTTGGTGGGTGTATGATTCCAAGACCAATGATTGAAGTACCTTATCATGACCTTGATGTCAGAGTTGAGAATGGTGTGTCCACTGAGAAGAAAAATTAGCTATAGCATGTGTTTTGAATTCGTATAGAATTATCTATCATGACGGTTTTTTAGTCTGGTCTTCTTGTAACTTGACCTTGAATTATATGACTTGTGCAGGAAACAATTCTAATCTTTAGTTAGATAACAATCATCAATTTCCTTTGTAGTTGATAGTGAAAACTAAAATACTTATAACATTAAATCTCTCTCTCTCTCTCTCTCTCTCTCTCTCGTGGCTCGTCTTTACTTGGGTTTGAGGCTTTCAAGTACTAATCTCTACCTGTCTTACCGACGGACTGAGGCTTTTATTCTTTAGTAAATGGGAGGATGTCTGATATATCTGCTTTTTATTTTTCTTTCCCATCCATTTCCCTTGACATGTAGTTCCTTTATTGTTGATGTAAGATCATTTTGGTGAGCAGCATTGGGTGTAACTGTATGCTTGTCTAGAATTAAGGAACTTGTCACAATATGGAATGGAGATTAATGAAACTGCTGTAGGAACAAAAAACAAGTGATTTACAAAATAACGATAGCCCGCATTAATAGCTTGGTTTTATTCTTTGGTTAGAGGATAATAGTGGATTTGGGGGGGTTATTTCTCTGGGTGGAAGTTATGTAATGCATGCTTACTTTCTGATTACAGGTAGTGCATGGCATTCCTCTACCAGAATGTGCCCCATGCTCAATGTGGTTAGGGAGCAAAGCATTAGAATCGTGGATGACGCTGAAATGGTCAGTTAAACCTTGTGGAATATATTCAGGTGAGATATGTACTTTTGCATGTAGATCTGTAGAATGTATATTAGCTTTGTCTGTTCTATGAAGCGTTCTCCTGTTGTAGAATTATTATTCACCATTTGTACAATGAACTCTGTTTTAAGTATTTGCAGCGGTCCCATGTCTTCGGTCCCCTTATTCTATTAAAAGAGCAATATTTGGATTTAAATGTAAGGCTTATACATCGTGACATGATATGCTTGAAAGAGCGGGAGAGAGGTTAGGGCGGTCAATGAGTCAAGTTTATGAAATCTAACTTTATCCCTCTAGCAAACCTGTGTTCATACATTGACCTTCTGAGTATGTGTGAGCTCACGGGGTTTCAATTTTCAATTAGTAGCTGCGTTTACATGAAGATAAAGATGAATACTTGAGTAGTTCGTACAAATACAGAGAGGAGAAAATCATAGATTCATAAGATTTGACACGAACGATTAGTCCATCAAATAGCAAGGGTAGTAAATGTGTTGGTTTATTTATAGTCGAATATTATTCGCATCAAACTTGGTCCCTACCTGCAATCCATAATGTTGGGAATATGTTTCTTTGCTTATGTTGGAAGTAAACTTTACCTAAAAGTAAGCAAGATAAATTTGAGTTTTGTTAAAAATGGACTCGGGACTAACTCAATCCTTCAAAAGGCACATTCAGATGGAAGGATTGTCCAAGTCATATAAGAAGCAAATTTGCACACAAACTAGCAATGTGTGGATCTTTAACATGGGTTCATCCAGTGTTGTTAAGGCGTGAGGCTCAAGAAGCACGCCTCAAAATCTCAAGCGCGCGCCTTGTAGAAAAGGCTCCAGGCGCGTCTTGAGCACGCCTTTGTATAATTAATCATTTGGGAGAAAAAAAAACTCAAAAATAATTTTGTACTATATTTGCCTACAATTCTTACCCATATTCTTATGTGATTTCTACGCATATGTCATCACCGTCTATGTGCTATTAACTGTATGTGATTTCTACCCATATGTCATCAGTGTCTATGTGCTATTAACCGGTGAAGGTAGTTTTGAACTACCCATCGGGTATAGAAAGAAGAATCTCTATGTCAATCTGTAAATAAAGATTATTCTGAGTTACAGGGGAGGTGGATTAGGCATACATTTCTCCTGAGATTCATAAAATCATGATAATTAGGCATTAGAGTTTTTCACTATTTTTTTTTTTTAAATTTGATTTTGTTATTTATGTTTATGTAAATTATTACATTTATCAAAATTAATATGCTTTAAATATATAAAATATTTTATATTTAAAGTGCGCTTTTTGTTAAAAAAGTGTACGCCTTTTTGCATCTCGCGCCTCAAGGCTTCAGATCCGCTCTGCGCCTTAACGGCATTGGTTTCATCCTGACCAAAGAAATATTTGCATTCCCATTTGGCAACTTTTTCAATTAGATTAATTTGTTTCCAAATCATAATTAGCCTATCGAACAGTTATGCACATCCTTCATACTAGGTGTTATAGTATTTCTAGGAAGAAACTAGAAGATTCTTTTATGGTAATTATTTTTCTAGAATGCACGTATGTGCATATATGTGTGACTGAGTTTTATAATTAGCACAAAAAATATATGGACATGAATTTATTATTTGCTGGTTATGTAGATAGGTCACCTGAAACCTATTACTCAGTTGGTTCCATTTTAATTGACCGCCTTTGCAGTTTGGAAGCTCAAAAGGGTTGTCACTTTTTCCAACTTGGAATTTTTTTAATAAAGTCAAATGTCCGGCCGTATACTAATTTTGTATGAAAGGTTTAGCATAAATACTTATTAGTCCAAGTGTTTCTGGATTTTATGAATTTATTACCACTGTATTATAATTCAATTTCGGCCTAAAATACCATGCCGAGTCAAATATTGTCAGTGAAAATGGCGTGCATAGCATGCGTTTTATAACAGTCCTTTCCGGTGTTGTCAATAGCGGCGAAGCAGTATATAGCCGTTATGTGGACACCTCCGTAGTGTTGCACGTCAGTGTAGCGGATAATAGCGATTGTTATTGCGGCTGAAATAGCGTGCAATAGCGGCGCTATTTGGTAAAGGAGGATAAAAATCCTGTTTTGCCCTCAACAACAAACAAAAACTTATGGGTAAGTTGGGAATTTCAAACAAGGAAAAACCCTAATTTGTTGAGATATGTTTAGCGACTTGAAACCAAAAAGAGAAATCTATGTATCTTCTATATCGTGCTACTGCATCTTCTAATCTCCACCAAACTTCCTTTTCCATCCACTGGCAACCTAGACGACATTGACCCATACGCCGGCGCCGAAAACAATCTGTTATAGTTCTTCATTCTCGTACCAATTTTGTTATTTTGGTTTGAGTAAGATTTTGTTTTAAATTTCACACATGATTTTTTGCTTTCTCTGGCTATAATTATTGGGGACTTAATGAATTATTTTATGTGGATCTGATGATTTGTTTGAGGTTGAAGTTTTACAATTTCTATTGAGGATTATAAACTTTTTTCAATTTCACACCCGGTTTTTCTTCTTTTTTTCTACTCGCACCCAAATTAAACTTGTTATCTTGATTTTCATTTTCTTATCTTGAATTTAATGACTTTGGTTGTATTTTTATCATAGATTTGATGATTTTGGTCATGTATTTGGTTTAATTTTTGTCTTGAATATTTATTAATTATTTATATAGAATTTCAAATAGCGCCGCTCCAACTATTCGTTATCCCGCTATAGCGTTTTTTGGGTCGGTCTTTAATTTTTAATTTTTTTTTATATCTTGATTGCGTTTCTTGTCAAATGATGCCAAAAGATCCAAATCACAAACGCGCAAATTGAATTCTCTCTTATGTTGTTGCATACTTGCATTTGGTTCTTGGAAATGGAAATCCATGAATTACGATCGAAATAATCAAATCCATTTGTTTGATGAACCTAAGAAATAGATGTAGCATTTATTTCAAATTCTAAAATTTGTTGCTTGGACTTTAAAAAGAGTTCGTGTTGCATGTTTCTCTGTGCGTGCAAAGTTGTGTGATTGTATGTAAAAGATGGGATGCAAGCAGTGGTGTGCGTGTGTGAAGCTCATGGCGACAGTATGTGTGCGAGGGTCTCTGTTCGAATGTGTGCATGTAATTTGTGTTGGATGTGAGGGAGTGATTCTCTGTGTATGCATGTGCTGTGCAAATATGGTATATGTCCACTCCGGACCCTCTATTTTCTTTTGTCGTACCCAGTGCACAAGGCTCCCGCATCAGTAGGTTATGAGAAGGTCTCGATGTACGCAACCTTACCTTACCTTTTTTTTTTATTTTTATAAAGAGACTGATTTCGGAGGTCGAACCTGACCTAGCGGATAGCAAGTAAACACTTGACCATCGTGCCAAGTACAACCTTCACTCCAAACCCTCTATAACATGGAAAATTCTGATATGCATTATGATCCAATGGATCATGTGGTCTATATTCATACACAATAACAAAAAAAATATCTTTTTCGATGTTGGTGAATCTGGACCACTGTCCATTGGACCATTATCCATATCAGAATTAACCCTATAACACTATCTATGGCATGTATAATTATAGAATTTTATACAACGACAATAATAATATAACCAATTAAATCCTCAATAATTGAGGTATGAATGGGGATTGCTGGTCAATATTAACTATAGTATTTAATATTGAGGATTTATTTTTGGAGTTTGAGGTTTATTTTAATTTCAATAACTAAGAGTGTTATGTGTTTATTGTGGGGAATATCTGTTAGACCATGTTGTCTCATCCAAGGAATATAGTCTGAATTGTCAAACCTTATGCCATTTTTGATTGCCATTTGCAGTAGAATATCCATATAATCATCTGTGTGTTCTTTCTGAATTCTGGGTGTGGCAATATTAAAAGAGTACCATAAAATTTGGGAAGAGGGTCACGAAGATTGTCCCGACATTGAGGGTTGTTTGCACTGTTCCGATTGTCTTTGTGCCATGTGTATGTAGGTTTTTTTTTTTTTGCCAAGTGCTGAGTGTGTAGTTAGAAGTATGGATAGTATGCTAGTGTGTATCACATGTGTATATGATTTTAGGTAATTGTAGACTTGTGTTGTAGTAATAATGTATATACATATATGATGTATATTAGATTGGATGAAATTTTGAGGAGTTAACTTTCAAATTCTTATTTTTATACTCATAATCATGTTTTTGCGGGATTGGAACATTCTGAATCCAGTTCCAATCCTAGCCTCCAATTCCTTGGTTTTTGTTTTCTAGCATAAGAGCTAAAGAGTCTCATGTATAGGGTCATCAAAATAACTGGTAGATTTTGTATTCTTTATGCATAAAGATCCATTTTGAAGTAAGATACATAAGTAATAAATAACTGGTTGATTTAGGCAAAGAGAAAATATTCACTTTTTCACCCAAAAAAATAAAAAAATTCACTTTGACTCGAATTAAATGTTCGAGTTTCTAAATGAATATCAACTTTTCTAAATGATACACAATTTCTATGTAAAGTTTAACAAATAAGTTATATAAGTTTCCTAAAATATTAGTCTCATTGGTAATAATGAATAGACAGGGTTAAAGTAGTAACATCATAATAATAGATGGTAATGTATTAGATCAATTTCTCGTTTTAACTTTGCGTTAAATCAAATCGGGAATATTTAATTTAAAATGAAGGGAGTATGTAAATTGTTGTGCTATAATATTGATTATAATGATAAAAATTAATTTCAATCTATCATTAAGTGCACTATTATTATAAGATGGTCGCCAAATGATAGATTAGTGGGATACGATGTAGCTATAAGTCTAAGGGAGGTATCTCAAGTGGTAAGGAAGCATGACTACATCCTATGCTGCCTGATTTTTTTAGTTTTTCCTATCACACTCGTGTTGACACGATGTGATATGGGCGTGGGTGTTGGATTCTTGTTGAATATGATCAATAAATATTTGCTACTTTGACTAAAATTATGTGCATCTCCAATAGTGATATTCCATATCCTACCTATCCTATATGTAATGAGGAGGATATCAAAGACACTGACTGAATTCTTATTTTTAGACTGGGGTTGCTTTAATGTTTTGGATTTTAAAGGGATTTTGTCAGTTTACTAATTATTCTGAATTAACTCGACAAAATAAGTTATTACTCTTAAAGTTTTTATTAGATTAATTGCCGTGTTCACATACTCATTTTTTAGAAGTGTCTTATATCCTTAGTTTTAGAGGTATAAGTACCTGACATCTAGCGTATCCGTCACCCGTACCTGAGTCCAGATAACTTAGATCAAGTCTCCATATGATCAGGTGAAGAGGCATTGGCCTAGGGGTTAATGCCAAGGCCTTAGGTAGTAGAGATTTTGGGTTCAAATCCTTATCTTTCTTGTAATATATAGATTCCCCCTCTCCTAATATTTCTTGTAATATATAGATTTTCCCGTTTATATGTCGTTTCAGACCATTTGGGTAAACTAAGGATGCTATATTTTAGGTCAAATTTTACAATATTACCGTTCGCTTTCTTTACAATACTAAACTTGGCATTTTTTCATTGCTTTCAGGTGCTCAATGTTTTTAAAAGTTGGGTGGTAGAGACGGTAAATAAAAGAAATGTCAAGGGTATAATCGGAATAAATTGTTGACAACTAATAAAAGAGCATGAAACGACAATTAATTTGGATACTTATGTATCTCCTAAACGACAATTAAATGGGAATGAGGGAGTATTTATAATCTGTCTTGTGTTTCATTTGTTATGTGTAGCATATGTGTGTGTGTGTTTTTGTTTTTTGTTTTTTATTTTCCCCCCCTCAATGTATTGCATGTTTATAAATATGGTGTGCTTAGTTTTTATGGATTTGTCTGCCGGCTTTTCCTATCAAATACAGTCTACTTAAATTTCCATTCTTATTTCTCTTATTAAAAAAAATGAACGTTTTGAAGAAGTCAATTATAGACCTTATATTTTCTCTCAGAATACTCAACTGCAAATCCACAAAAAATGAAAAACTATTAGGGAAAAAGAAGAAACCGAACCTAGAACACATGTAATTGTAAATGAAAGAGATGTATTTGTTTAAAAAAATTTATGAAAATATTTTTCTTATATACTTGTACTTATTGTGTAAGAATATTTGTGGTTGTGTCAAAGTCTTACAAAATTGGAATCGTAATTCTTAGGATGAAATTTGATATGTGGAATTAGGAATGAATTTCAAATGTATATTCAATATTAGTACCAAGCAAAGCCTCAAATTCCTAAGGCACCCAAAGCAGCATAAAGTGTAAAGGATTTTGTGTATTTGGCTCACCATAGTGGTGACGAATTCTTATTAGCCCTGGAGTTCATCAGTTTTATCCCTGATACGCGTTCCTGCTATAATGTAGACTTAAAAAAAAAAAAAAACGGATCTTAATTGAGATCTTGAAGTCTCAATTTTATCGGTCTCTCAATTCCGATTAGCTGAAATTTTTTACATGATTCAAGCTGTTCGTAGTGAAGTATATTTGATCAATACATAAAAGAAAATATATATCTTGTTCAAATTCGAAGATAAAAGTAACCTAAGTTTAATGAAGTGGAGAATTGAGACCTTCTTGTGAAGATAAGGAATGAAGAACTTGATGTCTTTTTGAAGGAAATGGTGGTGTCTTTCTGAATGAGGCCCTTTTGCTTAGTTGTTGCAGAGTTCTCTTCACATAAAGGGCTTTTATTGTTGGGGAAGCTTTCTCTTTGAGCTTCAGAATAATGTAGAAAAGTAACCTATAACACACAAATATGGCGAAAACAGCTGCTAAATCCCACCACTTTGAGTGATCTATTGAAAATCCAAGGATGTCTTTTATGATATACTCTCCCTTTAGTTTTGGGTAACTGGGATCCGGAGGATCGAACTCGAGACCTAACATGTCATTCTTATAGGCTCCCTGTTATTCATAACATAAAACGAGAAAATTATCAAGTTCAAAGTATAGAAAAAGAGTGGTTTTGACATGTTTAAGTCGCTTTTTCACATCTAATCTCTGTAAATAGCCTTATTTTTTAAGGTTTGACAAAATCAGCCAGAACGCATTATGCACGTTCGTTGAAGCAAAAATGCATTATTGATGCAGTTACAACCAGTTTTGTCAAACCTCAAAACACAAGCCTAATTGTAGATTGTTGGTGAAAAAGCGGGTTACGACGTTACAGGAAGCGAGACTCCTTTTGTTTCATAATATATTATGAAACAAGAGGAGTAGTAGTAACTGAGGACATAATAAGAGAACTTGAGATGCACCTGTAACCCCCAAGACATGTAGTTAATATATGACATCGGATATCGCCAGAACGGTTTTGGAAGTTCCGGAAGTAGCCGGAAAAATCCCGCGGTAGCCATCATAATCCCCTGTAAGAACACAAGGTTAGTGCCATAACCTAGACATGGAGATTCATAGGAAAATACATGAGGGAGTTGGAAGTAGAAAGTTTGATTTCTTACAATAAAGCCGGCCCCAATAATGAGGCCCATGAAGAAATTTGGGACAAGGGAAGCCACAACCATCATGCAGCTTTCAACAATGGCTATGGATATAAATAAATCAAGGGCTGCATAAAGGAAATGAAAGAAGCCAGGACGGAATTTCGCAGTGAAGTAAGTGATGGATGATGAACTGAAAGCCATCCCAATCAAGAATGGCAACGACGAAATTAAGTTTGAGAAAATGAAAACTCCGACTCCATAATGCCCTTTGCGCCTTTCTTTCTCAAAGATCTGCTTCAAAACATCGAAAACCAGAAATGATGATTTTCTTGAGGGAAGATCGCTATAATTGTCCAAAAACTATTCTCGGGTTTTTCTCATTTTAACTAGTTTCCTTTTGCCTTTCATACTTTCATGACCATGAACTATATTTGGACTTGCGTTAGTGACACATTTTGAATCCTGGGGTGTCGAGATGGTCTTTGTAGTCGGATTCTTCCTCGGGATTCAAAATTTGTCACTAACGTAATCCCAAAAATAGTTCATGAAAGTATGAAACAAAAAAGGTTTTGGTTAAAATGAGAAAAGTGAAAATAGTTTTTCGACGGTTTCTCTTTTCTTGAATATAGTTATATTATTTGGAAATGATCACTAAAGAGCTCTATTACTTTTACCTTCATTTCTTCAATGAAGCATGGAAATCCTCCAATTGACATGAATGTCATGAACCCAGAAATGAAACCTCCACAAGCTCCTCGGGCTAGGATGGCATGATAGTTTGTACCGACATCATAAAAGACGGTACCGACACATATAGATACAACTATATATACAACTATTCTCAACCAATAATACCCAAAATCTCTAGTCATGTTTTTGAATGATCTTCTTGTTAATGTTATGAGTTGTTTGGACCTGCTTGGTTGGCTTCCTCTTCTCTTTTCCAGTTTCTGGTTCTTCTGCTGATACCTTTTATCAGATGCAAAATGTAAATTCATTCTTTTTGGTTAAAAATATTGCGGCTCCGAATCTTCTACTTCGTCTTATAGCATATTGTCTAGTATATTAATAAAATTATTGCATATGGGCAATATTGCAGAAGTCGCTAGTCGGTCGTCGGCTTACCTAGATTACAAGGGATTTTTTAAAATCCCCTTATCCTATATATTATACTAATCAAACAAAATTCCATAAAAAATTAACAATCAAATACTAGTCAAATCAAAGTAAACAAAGTCCCTCCATAATAATTAAATTCATTAACATAATAAGTAATAACAAGTTCAAATACTAAAATAATTGATTTGACCGATTTTTTTACCGACTTTGACCGATTAAGTTGGTCAACCAAAATTTTACCCCGACTAGTCAGTTAGGTGCCGACTAGCAATTTTTGGGCTTTTAGACTAATCACTCTCCTCTACGTATGATAATTTAATTGGCGCACTAGACAATATAAGCACATGATGTAGTAGAAGAAGTGCATACAGATAACGAGATAAAACAGGAAAAAGAAAGAATAATTGGAAAATCTAGTGTGAATTTCGAGGCTTACAAGGGTTAAAATTTCTTTGACTCTGGTTTTGACTGCTGCTGCATACTTTGAACATTTGTATTTCTGGATAAGCTTTGCTTTGATCTCAGCTGTTGGCAAATTCATTAAATGTTTGTTGCATTTGTCAATGTCCTAGAATAAGAAACAAAGAACATATAATTTTGTTCTCTGATATGAATAATTTTTTGTATTTTACTTGATCTAAAAGCTCGTCTTTACTTTAGGAAAGTAACAAGGGGAAGTAAATACACTTATTCTGCGAGATTCGATCAATGTGGCATTAACTTCATCAAAATCGGAATTAGTACATCTCAGAAAATGATCAGAAGGATTCCTTCTACTTGGACATGGAAACCCCGAATCAGCAAAGAACTGCAAAAATGAAATTTATTTTGATGTAGTTATGATAGATAAATGTTACTATGCACATCTTTTCGAATTATTAGCCACTTTGGTCATCAATGTTTTTTCGTCTAGCCACTTTGGTCAAAAATCAACTTTTTTAACTATTTTCATCACTAAAGTTTTTTCGGCCTGCCATTTTGGTCAAAATTAGTTGTTTTAACTTTTTTCATCACTAAAGTTTTTTTAATCTGCCATTTTGGTCACTAAATTTTTTTTGGTCTGCAATTTTGGTCAAAAACTTAAGTGACCTAAATGGCAGAATGAAAAAATTTTAGTGACCAAAATGGCAGGCCGAAAAAACTTTAGTGATGAAAATAGTTTAAAAAGTTAATTTTTGACCAAAGTGGCTAGACGAAAAAACATTGATGAGCAAAGTGGCTAATAATTCCATCTTTTCCGTTTCCCTCCTGGAAGAGAGGAAGAATAAAATAACCGTTAACACAATACCTTTCCCGTCTCTAACTCTATGTTTGGACTAGAAAGAGAGGATTAAATAGACCAGGAAACTAATTGGGACTGCAACAGTGATAAGAAAAACTATCTAATCTAACTCTTACCTAGGGTTTGAGATCAGATGTAACGTTCCTTATTCCGTCATTTTTTATGAAGGTTTTACTACTTTTATTTTATTTTTTAAAAGAAAACACGTGTGAAAAGACACAGTAGATATTTAGATAGAGAGCCGAATACAGTGGAAGACAGAATATTCAAACTGTCTATAGCATACATAATGCACCATATATATAGTTGTATCGTGCATCTTTAGTGCCCCGTGTACAATAATCAAAATATGTCACGTAAGATAGTAAGAGTACTAGATACGATACATTATATGTTATATTTAAACCCCAACAATATATTGTTGCGGTCCTAGATCCCAGATCTAAAAAATGAAAATTAAAGTTTATAAGTTGAATTTGAATTATGGGAAAAAATTTGTACCTCAGTAGCCATCTTTGCTTCCCCAAAATAAACAGTTTCTCCACCAGACAGTAGAAAAAGGTCATCAAAAAGTGCAAAAACTTCACTGCTAGGCTGATGAATGGATGAAATGACAGTTTTGCCATTAAAGGCAAGATTTCTAAGAACTTGAGTGACAAAGAAAGCAGAGGCACTGTCAAGTCCAGTTGTGGGTTCATCAAGAAATAATAGATTGGGCTGTGTAAGAATTTCTAAAGCAATGCTAAGCCTCTTCTTCTCCCCACCACTTATACCTCTTAAATGCCAATTTCCAATGAGAGTATTAGCACAATCTTGAAGCCCCATTTCTGTTATTGTATTTTCTATAATATCATTTGCTTCTTCTTTTCTTGTGTTTTTTGCTAGTCTTAGTTGTGCTGAGTATGTTATGGTTTCTCTTACACTTAGAGTTCCCAAAAACATGTCTTCTTGAGTTACATAAGCCTGATTAGGGAAAAAGAAAAAAGAAGCAGATCAGACAGTAGCAGAAAAAAATTAGCATTTTTGTACTTCATTTACTTTCTAATACAGTAAAAACATCTATACAATAACACTCTATATAAAAATAACCTCTTTATAGTAATAAAAAATTATGACCCCAACTCGGGGCTAGTTATAAATGTCACACCCCGTAACCAGGGTCGATGACATGGCAGTGTCTCATTGGTTAATGAAACACCAAAGCCGACAAACAGAGTTACTAAATGGAAATTCAATTATATAAATCCATAAAATCCATAAATGTACTAGCGGAAGAATTTACTAAGAAGGGAAATTATTTCTAAGTATTACAACTAAAAGGAAAACTAAACTTCCAACATAAATAACTAGAAAGGAAAACAAAGTTCATTAACTAAGCCGGTTAGAATCACTCTTCGTAATCCCCATCCCAGATACCATCATTCTCGTAGTACTGCTCGTCACCTAAATCATCTTATCAAAAGCAATTAAAAATACTCGAACCCGAAATCAGAAATTTTCCAGAAATCTGCCCCGCTCCCGGTGCGATGTCTTTTCGCTCCGAACTCTGAATCGACTCCCGTCTGCGCTCACTCGTAGCTATCGCGAACGTCGTCGTTTCGATATATTGTGCGTCGAAAATGGTGAAGAAACACTCAATCGGCGACCTTTCAAAGTCTGCCCAGAAAACTAATGCTCTAAAAAAAAATCTGTTTGATTCCTTACTGTCTACAAAAGCCGCTGCCTTTTTCAAATTCTCCAATTTGGGCACGCCTCCCAAAAGAACCAACCGTTGCTCCCTATAACTCCTTTATATCTCTAATCATCCCAATCCCTTAGTAATATATATATATATATATATATATATATATATATATATATATATATATATATATATATATATATATCAAGTGATTTCTCCAAAAATCCACACGGCTGCCCCCTTTTTATAATTCTTGATTATGCACTTCTGAAGCCCTCAACTCCATGATCCCACGATGTGCCGATTTATTATTATTATTTTTATTTTCTTAATTTTTTCCTTGCTACACACGCACACGAGCACAATTCACCCCACGATCCGTTTTTTTTTTTTTTAATTATTATATTCCAAATCCCCAAATCACATAAATTCATTTTATTTAATTCCAATTCCAATTAACTACTCCTTTAAGTGAATTACAAATAGCTCCCTTAATTACGATACACGTACGAAACGCCCCACAACGAAACGTGCCAAAAATGTAACACGCAACATGTTATAAAAATTAATAGACACGTAAACACATAATCGCGCAAAATAAATTACGCCTACGCAATAAATCACATAAAAATAAATTAAATTTAAAATAACACGTAAGCAAAAGTTATGGGTTTCACAATAAATAAGAATAAACTCTACATTGACACGTGATTATTACATTTTCAAGTGTCGTATAATGTATATTATTTATTTTTTTAAATTATAATTTTTATATGTAAGACTCTATTTAAAAATAAACAGCCTATAGTAACATTCCTCCGGTCTTAGGAGTATTACTTTATAAAGATTTTATTGTATATATGCTTCCTAAAATTAACTCTTATCATTCACAAATAATTGAAATTTTATAAAAAATTGTCCAAGGCAATAAACCTTGGGCATAGATACCATACAAATAGGTAGGTAAAGGTTGCTTGTTTGGCCGATTTAGAGAGCCTTAATAAAAGTTGGCCTGCTTTTCCCGTAAAAAAGAAAAAAAAATTAAAATTTTCTCATTACCTGAAAAATTGAATTTCGTATAGGCTATACATTCTTCTCCTTTTAATTGAATTTTCTAATTAATTGAAAATTTTGAATTACTTACGACTCCACCATAATCAAGTCTTCTCTTTCTTCCATTAAGACGAACATGGCCAGTCATGACAAGGTTTCCTGCGAGTCTTCCTGAAAGCAAAATAAAGCAAATTTTGAATACATGTTGTTATATGTCACTTCATAATAAAAAGTAAATGGGAAAATGACAATTCTTTTTCGAGGAAAAGAACAAACCATTGGGAATTTATATATTAGGACATGAATTATAAAAGAATATCATAGTACATTTTACAATTTTTTTGAAGATGTAATATTTATAAAAACATTTCAAACAAGAAATAATATTTGTTTTGTAGGACCTTTGTTTTTTATTTAAAAAAAATGTTTGGGGCGGCTGTCACCGCCACCCTCAAGTTTTACCCCTTTGAGTCCAAGGCTAAAAAAACTTAAAAATCCACATACACATTGTATTATAGATGCAAGATTTTATTTTTTTAAAAACTAATATAGGTCCCTTGTTATTATAAAAAAAAAAAAAAATTGCTATAAGAAATGTTCATAATAGGAGGGAAATATCACTCATTATATGAATAACTTGATCATGAATTAACTATTTGTAGGTAGAAGTTTTAAAATGTTGTATACTTCTAGAACGTACATTATTTTAAAGCTTTTGATCCATTAAAATGGGGTTGGTAATGGAATTAATCCCATTATATGTTATAGTGGTCCTCTGCATTTAGTACCTATATTAATGAAGTAGCCAGATCTGAAATACTTAGTTCGATCCATTGAAGATAACTGGAAATCATTAAAGAAGTGTCCCAAAGATGTAAATTCACAGCCATTATTATCTGCTGCTTTATTTGTTATCTTCAGAATATTGCGTTCTTACTTTTCTTAGTGTACAGGATATGGTAGGGAAGTCCAGGAGATGTGGCTACCATTCAGAACAAAAAAGTATTAGTATATATACTATTTAATAAGTGTTACATCTTATTTAATCGGTGTTCTTTTCTAATTAATACATGCCTCAAGACGTATTACAAAATCATAATATCCGTTCGCTCCAAAAAAATCTAAACTATCAATTTTTTTATCAAATGGTAAAAAATATTTAATATGTACTGAATTAGTTTTATTCATTGCCATAGGGGACCGTAGGAGAGATGCCCAGTAGGAGCAATCCTTTATAATTGACTTGGGTTCGCACACGGCATTAACTAAAAAAAAAAATCCCCTCATTCCCTCTAAAAAGAAGAAGGATATGGTAGAGGGAACTGTAGTGGGCTGGATAAATACTTTTACTAAAGTAGGTAAAAAATAAAAATTTCTTCCCAATAATTTAAAAGAAAATAATGATAATAATAATAATAAAAAGACCTAGATAGATACCTTCGGAAAATGTTAGGGTATTCTTCCCAATCGGTTCTAGAGTTTCCCAAAAAGCTAGGGTATATGTTGCACCAATTTTAGGCTAGTAACATCAAGGGTATATATCCTCCCTCCCTTCGTATTTACATTAGCAATTTAACCCTGGGGTTTGCTAAATAACTTTGGGGGCGATTGTTAATGATTATGAGTCTAGTAACTAAGATTGAGATCTTAAAATATAGAGGTCTTAAATTCAAACCCTATTCTCGTTTCATATTTTCTCATAATTTTTTAGAAAATTGGAGTGCGACATTTGAACAATTTCGAGACTTTGTATATATAAGTATTAGATAATTGAACCATTTACCATGTGAAAGTGTATCATGGTAAATGATCTATGACCATGACATAATTATTTTTAATTTGAGATGGATACATGATGAATACTCCAAACTAGCAAAAAGACGAGTCCTAGATTTGCAAAAGATGAACTATTATTGTGATGTAGATTTGAGTATTCAATAACGTAACTATGTAGACAACCAAATGGATCTAAAATAGTTTTATATACTACTAGTCTTTTCTAGTCCAAAATTTAGTAGGAAAAGCCTTCGTAATCGAACACATATATCACCTATTCATTAAAAAAAAAAAAACTCATATTTGAACAAAATTTACCTTCTTTTTTTTAACAGAAAAAAACAAAATTTATCACCTATAATCAGTTTAATACAAAATACTACTACCGTTCCTAAATAATTGATAAATTTAACATTTTCACACAAACTAAGAAAATGATTGAAAGACAATAATTATGAAGAAAAAGTCCAAACTACCCCTAATTGTAGTCATTAAAGTATGCTTTGATATGCACGAGTAAATGTGAAATTGTTGGAAAAACTAAAGTATTAAATAAAGTTGACTAGGGTAAAATTGGAAAAACAAGACAAATGTTTATTAAAATTTGAAATGTATCAATAATTTAAAAAATATAAAAAAAAAAATCAAATGTAGTAGTAAGTAGTAATAAAGAAAGAAAGATATTAAAGAATTATTCATCAAAAAAAAAAAAAAAGAAAGATATTAAAGAATTCGATTGGTGACCACTGAATAGCACAAAGACCGCAAAATTATAAGCTCAATTTGGGTGCATCTTTAATAATGTGCTTCAATCAAACTTTTCAAAAAAAGAATGAATGCAATGCACAGGTATTAGGTGCCAATTAATTTAATGCATTGCCCTACCTCTAGTACTTTGCAGGGTAATAATCATAAGAAACTTTTGGAGAAATATTAATGAAAAAGTCAGCAGTATTTTATAAAGTGTACTAATAAGTTTCCTCAGAGGATTAATTATAGTGGTGCTATTTTTGTGTTTAACTATTCATATAAGTCCCTAAAGAAAGAAAAAGAAAAACGTTCATATGAGTTTTTGGTATCTCCATTTGATTAGCTAGCCTTCTTGCTGAGAAACATATTTACTACTATCTATTATAACATTTAGCAAAAATTAAGGAACGAAAAAATAAGGTACTTTGTTAGTCAAAATATCAATTTTACTCTCTTAAATAGAATTAGTGATATACGAGTTCTATTTAAGAGATTAACATTTGTATTTTAATAATTAAAAAAAAACAATATATTTTTTCCTTCTTTAATATTTGATAAAGGTCATAAATGACTTATATTATTAAACGGAGGGAATAAAAATTACAATTGATTTTGGGTGTAGTTTTTCTTTTCGTTGATTGCATGATCAAATGCTTACGTTCAATTTGGAAATTATTATCTAATGAAAACTTCTAAACACCGTTAACAGATTTAATGGTAAGAAGATTTTTTTATTTTTTTTGGTTAAAGATACAACGTGGACTAGTTTGTGTGTATATTTGCTCCTTATATAATTTGGGCAATCCTCCCCTTTTAGTGGTACATTTTGAGGGATTGAGTTAGATCCAATTTCATTTTTAACATGTTTTTAACATGGTATTGGAGCCACCTAGTTCGATGTTGAACCCCATTATTGTTAATGGTCAGATGTCTAGTCATGGCCATGTGTGGGTGTGTTAAAAATCTCACATCGACTAGTTTGTATGCATATTTGCTCATTCTATGTTTGGGCAATCCTCCCCTATATAGTACTTTTTGAGAGATTGAGTTAGATCAGATTCACATTTTTTACTTGATCAATAGTGCAAAAATGGCGGATGATGAGAAAAAAAACTATATTTTCTTTGTTTTTCTTCCCTCTTTTTGAAAGGTTTTCTTGGTTTTTCAAAAGCAAGAAAGAGGATACAAAACCTGAAATCTGGCCAGTATCTAAAAATGCTGCCTTTCGATGAAGATTTACCCCTGGCAGTACATTTTGCATGAAATAATGGTAAAAATCAAAGATAATTTAATTGTTAAAAAATGACTTTGGGATACTGTGGATCATTTAAGTAAAAAATAGGAGCAATGGTAATAATTGTCCATAATAATTCACACTTCTGAAAGGGAAAACATTAATTTCATGTACATACTTTTATCAGTGAAGGTAAAACATGGCAGGTGCATGATCTCTCATTGTACTCTTTCTATATTTCATTTATTTTTTTATTTTTTACTTTTATTTTTCTTTTTCGCAAATTCTCTAATTGTACATAATACCCAAATATGCAACTTTTATGCCAAGTTATATATTGTTTCTATAGCAAGTATCTAAGTAAGATTTATATTATCTAAGAAAGGAAAAATATGATATTGGAAACTTGACATTGAGGATGATCGGGCGAGAGGCATACCAGTCTCATAAGGGCGGCTCTTTGCCAAGTCACCCCTCTATTTGCTTGGAACAAGAGTGTGTTGTTTTTAATTTTTGGCGAAATAAAACCAATCCAAAGTAGAAAAAACATTTTATGTATAGATTGTATGAAATTCATGGATCCCTACATGAAAAAAAAATTGAAAAATTCCAAAAAATAAAAAGAAAGGGCTGGGATTTGAGATTTGATTCACCAACCTGCTAAAGAATCAAGAAGTGTAGACTTGCCAGAGCCAGAAGGACCCATAATAGCCATAATCCTACCAGGTTGAGCAAATCCACTTATACCATTCAGCAACCTTCTTGTATGCTCTTTTCCAAAGCTTGGTAGCATAACACTAAGATCTTGCCATATCAAATATACACCTTTTCCATCTTTGCCCTTGGAAGATAACCCATCTTCAAGGTCCACATGGGCATTATTGGCAGAACTACTTGCAGCACCAGCTGCTTCTATCTCCATGTGCTGGAGAAAATAGTTCTTAAGTTTCTTTTAGTTTCAGGAATATAACTCAAAAGTGGGAAAAAGGCTAGACTTATATAGAAAATAGCATTGTGAGTACAGAAAAGAAGTTGAAAGTATCATAACATTTATTTCTTTGGTTGGGGGGGGGGTGCATGTTGTGACACTTTGCAGTATTTAGGTGTGAATAAACTGCTATACCAAACTCATCTTTAATGCCATCTTATAAAGTGCTGTAGAGGGTGTGCATGTGAGAGTTGATAGATATTTCCTATATATTATTATTACAAACAAGATACTAGTTTAAAAGGCTTTTAGGATCACCTATCCATTTTTTTTATCCCATCATCTGTCCCGTTTGTAGGTACTTGAGCGTGTCACATTTTTTTTTAGAGTTTCATAATTTTTTTAAGTTATAAACTTTTAAAAAAAAAAATTGATACGTGACATTTTGTTGATAATTGGGAAAAGATATGACACAAAATGAGATAGAAAATTCAAATTGACACAAGATTGAAATTTTGTCTCACACTACAGTCACATGACTCTTATTTAAGTCATTATCTTTTATTTTACTTTTTTTTTACAGCTTTCTATATTAAGTTGCATATCACTTTACCATTTTACATAGCTTTTTGGATTAGCACAAAGATCTCTCCCAATAATGCATACTTAGGTTAAATTTAAACATGTAGACTTAGTTTTATACGTGAGAGTTTGTGATAATGCAAAAACTATAGTTGAGAGGATCAATATATACTTAAGCTCAATTTTTGAGTGTGAGGATTTACGTAAAATAACGCATACAGGTTAACTCTGCTTCTTCGAAGTTATCATATATTGTAAGGGAACAGGGACGAAGACACCTTCGCCCCCAAGATTTCTAAAAATACTATTACATATTGTAAATTTTATATGTATTTCGAAATATTTTATCAAATTCGCCCCCAACATTTTTTCTTTTGCAGTTTTTATATATACTTCGGCATACTGTTGCAGTTTTTGCCTCTCCAACGCTAAATTTCTAGCTTCGTCCATGTAAGAGAATGAATTATAAGGTTGAACCTGACTGAGTTTTTTGCTAACAACTTATAATGTGATTTTTTATTGGGAGCACATTTCAACTTTTAATTAGAATAGTGCTCTATTTAGTTTTTAAATTTACTCGTTTTGTCCGTCATCTTAATCAATCAAATTATAATCTAAATCCATTCTCTTCAAAATTTATCCTTATATTATAAAGGACTTAACAAAATTAATCTAAATATTATTATTTCCTACACATAGTTGGTGATGCGTACTGAACAAACGAGTTTCAATCTCTAATCTCCACCCTCTAAGCAAGCAAAACGAGTCTTAACAAGAAAGGGAGTAATTTGTAAGACAAAAACTCAGTCAAAGAGTGGTGGGGATGTTCCCAACCACTCTCCGATTCTAAAGTAAGATATTTAGAGAGAAAGAGACACAGAGAAAGAACTCAATGTCTAGTAAACATGTAAATCAGAATGAATCAAAACATTAATTGATACCTGATATTTATAGTAAATAAATCCCATGAGTATAGTAATTACCTATTAGGAGTACACTTACCATATAAGTGTTATAGTCGGATATGGATAGGGAAACGCAGTCCCATAAGGAGTCGAACTTTATATTAGTTGACATAAACTAGACATGTCTAATTAGCACATGTCAATTGATATCAGAGCGGGTCCATCGGAGTCTTGTCCAACCCGGGGGCCATTAGTAAATCTCGGGCCAGGACCCATCATAAGCCCCTCAAGACCTCGGGTGAAGTTGTCTAAAGCGGAGGTCTTTAAATCAGTACCAATGAAGGAACGAGATTAAGAATTCGTCAGACCTTAAACCTCGGGTCAACATAAATGATACTTTTGTTATTTGTAGAGAACCTTTGTAAGTAATATCTTCGAATAACTATATCCCGAGTATATGATCTTCAGAGTAGTGTGTACATGTGCATGTCCCAATCTGGGCTATGATTTGTGCGAGATATTGTATAAAAATGCTCAAGTAAATGTTCGAGAGTTATTTCCAAATACATTCGAGAGTGATTGTAGTTCGGAGAGATTCTCCTAAGTAAACATATAGAACACTACGAATCCCAAAGAATTATTATCATTAACCCGTGGGTTAAGCATTGAGCAATACCTGGAGGTTCTCATTAGAAGACGTGTGTCTTTATAACTTCTCAAAGGCAAATCGTTTCATCTTCGGCGAATATCTAACGTCCACGTGTATCATAAATGGACGCATAATAATTAATTTTATTTCCCTAAAATGGTTCACATTTTGAAACATTTGGCTTTGCGCCTTTGCAGCTGTTCATCTTTTTTGTCGTTTCTTCGATCAGTCGTCTTTTTTTTTACCACTAGTTTTCTTTCCAAGTTTTTTCAAAGTTTCCACTTTTCCAGTTTTCTCAAGGCAACGGAGATATTCCGCAGGCCCTAGAAATGAAAAGAACTTGTCTTTGACTCTTTTGGTTTCTGAACTGTGTATCGTCGAAAATCCTATTCGCCGTTGCTAAAAGTTTGTTGTTTCTTTCAGAAGGACATTGAACCCTAAGAGATCTGTCCCATCAAGTAATAAAGCACAACCTGAGCTCATTGTTAAGAGAGAGGTTGAAAGTGATGTTTAAATTGTCTCAATTAGATTTCCCAGGGATATGCGTAGGAGCATAGGTAAAAGAATGTATTAACGAGTTAGGACTCTACAAGTTATAACCTACCCAGCACAATGACGAAGACAGGGGGGCGGGAGGGGGCCGGCGCCCCCCTAAGATTTTTAAAAATACTACTATTTATCGAAATTTTATGTGTATTTTGGAAAATTTTGAAAATTTTTATCGCTTTCACGCCCCCAAATTTTTTTTTGCCATTTTTATCGCCTCCCAAATTTTTTTTTGCAAGTTCGCCCCCCCAACACCAACTTCCTGGCTTCGTCCCTGACCCATCAAAGACATTGGACAACTGTATGAGCTTGTATGAATGTGAGGCTTCTATAATTTCGTCCATCTTAGACGAGTCCATACTTAGGAGATTTTGGGATGATGCTTCTATCGCCTCTGATGTAGAATATATACTCCCTACTCTCGGGGAGCGATCTTGCTATCCTCCTCAAGGATGTGCCACCATGTATTTCGAACAACTTCGGGGTAGGTTGACAATTCTACCCCATAGGCTTTTCTTAGACTTGAGTAGTTTTTATGAGATAAACCTCAATCAGTTAAGTCCCAATCTCGTTAGGTGTTTCACTTGCTTTATCCTTTCGTACTGCGCTTTTGGGGTGCCTACCAACTTGGAACTTTTTAGGCGTTTCTTTAAAATAACACCGATGGCTTAGGTCCGAGATGATGCACCACCAAGGGTAAAGAAAGGCATGGGATGGTTTATTCATAAACATAAAGGCTTGGCCCCTTCGTGAGAAACAGATATTTCACGGACCATCATCTTTCAAGCGCTGGAAGGAGAACTTATTTTTTATCCGCCCTGCTCTAGGGGGATTTCTTCGAGAGTGGAATTTGTCCACTGAAATTCAAAACCTCATATTTAATTTAGATGTAGATCCTAAGGGTTTAGTTACCTTGAAGAGATACGCATTGGGGGTGGTTGTGAGGGAGTCCCGAAGTCCAGTACTTTGGGACTTCATATACTAGCGCTCATCTGATTATCCAGCCATGTGTTAGTATTTCTTTTTTGTCGCTGAAGGTATGTTCTTAACTGATTCCCTTTAGGGGAATATCTAGACTAGGAGGCCAGTTGGATGCCAGGGCTGGTCAATCTTCCTGGGATCCTGAACCTTCTCGGGTGCGCATCCCTGTGACTGAGAGCAACCTGGATGTGGATGAGACACGTGTGCCATCATTCACCAATTTGTTTCATGTTTACTCTCTATGATGAGTTCACATCCATATGTAGATCTTCCTCTTATACTTGCTAGGTGATGATCTCCCTGTGGGGATGGTCTAATTTTTACTAACACTCTGCCATCTACAGGGGGTTTGCGGAAGCGTGTTAGGCCAGGAGAAACTTTACCTGAACTTAGGGAGAAAAGGCTTGCTACTCGAGCTGGTCGTTTGTGCATAAATATGGGTACGTACTAAGTAGTA
Organism: Vinca minor; assembly: GCA_026122235.1. NCBI lineage: Eukaryota > Viridiplantae > Streptophyta > Magnoliopsida > Gentianales > Apocynaceae > Vinca > Vinca minor. The sequence continues at coordinate 2,153,212 of JAOCZM010000111.1, read as the reverse complement.
GTAATCCTTTATAACATGTGTGTTTACCGCTGTCTTTTCTTTTGATGTCGTTTCGTTTAGTGATTTTAGACATCTCAGGATCTGATGATGAAAATGTGGTGCCCAGACGTGTCGGAACCCAGGATCTTAAGTAATGAGGCAACTTGTGCCATGTAGGAAGATCGACTTGGAACCCATGATCTTAAGTAATGAGGCAACTTGTGCCATGTAGGAAGATCGACTTGGAACCCATGATCTTAAGTAATGAGGCAACTTGTGCCATGTAGGAAGATCGGATTGGAACCCCAGATCTTAAGTAATAAAGCAACTTGTTCCATGTAAAAAGATCATGTCGAAACCCAGGATCTTAAATAATGAGGCAAATTGTTCCTGTAGGAAGATCGGGTCGGATCCAGGATTTGAAGTAATTTTCACAACAAATCATATAATGAAAAATAAATTTCATTGAATATAAATATGTGTTTTTCCACTGGCGGACCAGGACAATCTTTATTATCGACGTGGAGTCTTAAAACAGTAATAACAATAATAACGTATAGGTCGGCTACCCGACGGACCAGGACAACCCGTATTGTAAGCTCGGAGGTCTAAAAACTTAGAAAACGAAAAGTACGACATTTAAAGAAAATACTAACGACTTGGGGCTGGTCCATAGATCATATGCCGCTGACTCAGAGCTTTCTTGTCCCTCTTGGGAGGTGCTGCTCCTCAGATCAGGATATAAGACTTTGCCTCTTTTTGGATGTGGGGTTTCTTCACTTTCCTGCGAGGATTCCGACAACTACGCACGATTGTGAGATAAGACATTTGGATGTTTACATTTGATCATTAGCTCCAGACTGCAACCAAGTTGGATTCACATGGACAGTGTGTGTGCACGAATACTCAGGCTCTTCAGCTTTTAGAAATTTGTTTGCTAAATATTGCATTGTATTTGCTCCGGTCGGATTCCATAAAGAATGGTACGAACTCTGGTAGTTCACTCCTCCTCGTGCAGATACCGATAGGTGTATATGTCTGATCGTGCAGACCATTCATCCGGCTATCCCAACTATGTCTTTGGTATTCGGGATCAACGCGTTGTACGGTATGGCTAGTATATCGAAGGTAGACTGGAAGAGCACATTGATCGCGCTGGCGGTGTCACGATATGGACCGTGATGACCAAAGGAATAGAATGCCTCAGTCATCCGGATGCTCGGGCGCCAGGGCGCATTCTATAGTATTGACCGTTCTCTGAGGAAATTGCCTCAGGGGATCCCGCATATCGGTGCCTTTACGCCTCACAGTATTTGTGGAGGTTCTTTTTCTCGGGAGGAGCTTCCATCCTCGTAGGAGGTTTCAGAATTCTCAGTACCTCTACTTGCTGAAGAATGTGGGCTCTAGACATTTTTGTCACACCTCGTAACCAGATGATGACATGACAGTGTCTCATTAGCAATGAGACACCGAACCCACATTTAGAGTTACTAAAGAGGGAATACTTCATATATAAAACCAACGATCCAAAGGTATTACAATTAACTTAAAAGTACTGAAAAGTAAATAAGTTCTAACATAATATGAGCTAATAAATACTAAGTGTTCACTCTTCGTGGCATCCCTCACAGGTATCATCATCATAGTATGTCTCAGCTCCATAATCATCTGCAAGATAAGAAAAGGAAATGACTGAGCCGCGAAGCCCAATAAAGATCAAATGACCCCTGGGATGAAGCATCAGATAAGACATAAAAGATTTTCTCGTTTCCCAAAACCGTTTGAAACACACTTGACACAACTAGACTTAAAACCATGACACAACACTTGAAATATACTGTAAAGAATCCACAACACACTAGACTTAATTACTAAAAGAAACAGAATCCAAAACAAACCAGTACTTTGCCGGGCGAAGGGTAGGACGATCCCTTGGTTTGCCACCTGCAAATCCTTACTCGATAAGATAGCAAATTAAGCAAGAAAAATGAAGAATTAGGTCCAAACCTAGAAATTTAGCACCCTTCCCAGAGCAATTATTTTCTGTACATACATCAAAATCACATTATGTCGGTGCTCACTGGTAGTTTTTTCAATTATCTTGGAAACGCACTAAAGTACGCCCAAATCCGATACTATTCGCCCCTTCAATTGTTCACTCAAAGTCAATGCCCTCATTTTTTCAATTTTTCTTCTCTCTTTCTTTTCCCTCTTGCGTAATTTCCATTCCCTCATAATTCCAACCACAACTTCTAAAGACATTTTTCAAAAAGTTACAAATAGGTCCCCCAAGTTCCCAACTTCATCACTCATGTCCCCAATCTCACAAAACACAAAAATATACATATAACATAATTAAAACTTCACATATACCACATAATTCATATGATAAGAATTACTAAACTCATAATCATGCAAGTATTAATTGTAAACATGCAAAACACGTAAACAAAAGTCACAAGGTATTACATCATTCTCCTCTTACAAAAGTTTCGTCCTCGAAACTTACTAACCTTTGTTTCCGAACAGATGAGGGTACTTCAACTAGGCTTATTCTTCTAGTTCCCAAATAGCTTCCCGCTCAGTATGATGTGACCACTGTACCTTCACATACAGTATCGTTCTCCGCCTCAAGACTTGATCCTTTCTATCCACAATCTGAACCAGTACTTCAACATAAGACAAATCATCTCGAAGCTCCAAATGTTCGGCTTCCAAAACATGACTCGGGTCGGGCACATACCTCATCAACTGTGACACACGGAATACATTGTGTATTTGTGGCAGCGTTGGCGGCAATGCCAAACGATAAGCCAAGTCATTAACTCTTTCCAAGATTTCATAAAGACCAACATACCTTGGACATAACTTTCCGCTCTTCCCGAATCTCATGACTCTCTTAGTTGGAGAAACCCATAGATATACTTTATCCCCAACCTAAAATTCCATCGGTCTTTACTTACTGCCAACCCAATGTTTCTATCTATCTTGAGTTGCCTTAATCCGTTCCCGTATCGACGGTATCTTTTCCATTGTGATTTGAACAAATTTTGGCACTGTTACCGTCTTTTTCCCAACAAACCGGTCACCGACACTTTCTAACATATAATACCTCATAAGACGCCATACCAATGCTCGCCTGATAACTGCTGTTGTAAATGAACTCGACCAAAGTTAAATGGTCCACCCAACTACCTTTAAAGTTCAACACACAGCCCGTAACATGTCTTCCAAGGTTTCGATCGTCCTTTCTGACTGCACATCTTTTTGATGATTATAGGCAGTACTTAACGACAACTTCGTCCACATAGCATCCCTGAAGCTCCTCCAAAACCGTGATACAAATCGATTGTCCCGGTCCGACACAATACTTACTGGAACGTGAAGGCGAATGATTTCATCCTTATACATCTACACTAGAGTGTCCATTGTTGATGTGATCTGATTTCGTGAGTCAGTCCACAATCACCCAACTGGTATTTTTCCCGTTTATGTCCTTAGCAACCCAAACACGAAGTCCATAGTTATATGTTCTCATTTCAAAACAAGATTCTCAAGAGGTTTAAGTAAACCAATGAGCCTTTGATGTTCCGCCTTTATTTGTTAACATAAGATGAACTTAGCCACAAACTCGGCTATGTTTCGTTTCATACATTTCCACCAGAAATGACCCTTTAACCCCTTATACATCTTCGACGCCCCCAGATGCACCGATAGTTTAGAGCTGTGAGCTTCTTGTAGAACTTCCAATTTCAACCCCAAATCTGAAGGTACGCACAATCTGGCTCGAAACCAAAGAATGTCATATTCATGAACCTGAAATTTTGTTTCTACCCAGACTGTGTCAATTCCCGTTCATTAAGAAAAAGCTGAAACTGACAAATGTGCTTCTTTAATCTTTCCCAAAAAAGATGGTTGAGCTACCAAGGCTACCATAACGTTTTCGGTAGACTCAACGACTTTAATCTCCATCTTCTCGAGCTCGGCAATTAATTCCCGCTGATCGATTATTAATGTTGCTAGCTGGCCCGAGTTCTTCCTACCCATCGGCCACTAGATTAGATTTACCCGGGTGGTAGCTAATTATGATGTCATAATCTTTCAACAACTCCAACCATCGCCTTTGTCTCATGTTAAGCTCCTTTTGTATAAAAAGTTACTTAAGGCTTTGGTGGTTGGTGAAAACCTCACACGGTTCTCCATAAAGGTAATGCCTCCAAATCTTCAAGGAAAACAAGGCCGCTGCTAACTCTAAGTCATGTGTATGGTAGTTTTTCTCATATGGTTTTAGCTGCCTAGAAGCATATGCTAGAACCTTTTTTTTTTGTTGCATCAACACACACCCTAAACTGATTCCCAATGTCTCACTATAGATGGTGAAACCCCCTGATTCTGCCGGTAAGGCCAATACCGGCGCTTTAGTCAACTTTTCCTTCAATATCTAAAACTATGATACCCGGAACTTTCCTTCTTACGTGTCTGCATGTTGTATATTTAATTTTTGTGAATTATATGTCATAACATGTTTTATGTGTAACGTTTGGGTTTTTATGTTAAGGGGCGTATTTGAGGATTTACATAGTTTAGGGACTTGAGTGTGATTGTTAGGAAGTTGAGGGATGGTTTGGTAAGAGTTTTGAATGGGGAGTTAATGGGGGAGTTATTGCTGGAATTATGGGAGAGAGTTAAAAAAAAGAAAAAATGAAAAAAAAAGAAAAAATAGAAGAAAAGAAAGAAAAAGGAGATAGAAAAGAAAAGCTGGCAGATTGGTGAGACTGTGAGAGATTCGACTTTTGACATAGTAAACAAAGTCCGAATTGAGTGATCATTAGTGGGTTTTGAAGATAATTGGAAAAGCTATGAGTGAGCACTGACGGATTGGGATTTCGAGTTCTGAGCAAAGAGTTATTGCTGTTTGAAGTTGGATGATTTCCTGTATTTGGCGATTTCGGGGTTTTTGGTGAATTTACGCTTAAGATTGATAGGTAAGGATCCTTTACCCTTGATTTTCAGTCCTAAAAGAGCATGAATTGGCCTTTTTTTATTGAAGTTATTGAATTTCTTTGGAATTGGTTTCATTTCATGTTTTATTGCATCAAAATCGGGTGAAGTATTGAATTATATGATTTGTATGAATTGTTCGTTTTCTTCGAATTCATGTGTTTAATATGTTGATTTATAAATTATGTTTTGGTGATAATATAATTCTGAAAGTGTTCTTTCCTATTGTCTATGAATGAAGCTAAAACATGATATGTCCCCGATAGTATGTGAATGTTTTTCTAAGAGTAAAGTTAAAGCATGATATGTCTTCGATAGTACGTGAATGTGTTTAACCGCTTGCCTTGTGCAAGCGATGCTACTAAAGTGTATGTGTGTATGAACCGGTTTTCTAGTACAGTCGAGGTTACTAACGTGTTTAACTACATGCCTTGTGCAAGCGAGGCTACTAAAGTGTATGTGTATATGAACCGGTTGTCTAGTATAGTCGAGGTTACTAAAGTGTTTAACTGTTTGCCTTGTGCAAGCGAGGATACTAAAGTGTAGGTGTATATGAAACTGTTGTTAGTAAAATTGAGGTTACTAAAGTGTTCAACCATTTTCTTTGTGCAAGCGAGGCTACTAAAGTGTATATGTATATGAACCGGTTGTCTAGTACAGTCGAGGTTACTAAAGTGTTTAACCGTTTTCTTTGTGCAAGCAAGGCTACTAAAGTGTATGTGTACATGAACCAGTTGTCTAGTACAGTCGAGGTTACTAAAGTGTTTAACCGTTTGTCTTGTGCAAGCGAGGCTACTAAAGTGTATGTGTATATGAACCGATTGTTAGTACAATCGAGGTTACTAAAGCGTTTAACCGTTTGCTTTTTGCATGCGATGATACTAAAGTGTACGTGTATGTGAACTGTTTCTCTAGTACAAGCAAGGTTACTAAAATGAAGGTGTATAAAGTTTAAAGATATGTGTGGCCTTTTTTCCTTAGTTTGTTATAGAGACTGGATTGCATAATTGAACTCGGATAAGTGTGAAGCGAGGTTTGAAAGTGAAGTGTTTGATATAAAACATATGAAAATAAAGCATTATATGTTCTGAAAGTATTTGATATGTGTGAATGAATTGGAAGTTGTATGTTCGATTTTATACATATGTGTTAATGTGTTTAATTGAGTTGTCAAGTTAGTATTTTGGGTTGGGACCTTTTGATATTTCAAAAAATGGCTTTTCTCTCGTTATAATGCATTAAAAATGACAAGTTGTGAAGTCTAGACAACACCTTCGGTCGACCGAAGTGTTTTTACATTGTCCGGACCAACTACTAGCTTCTGCTCGGATCTCATAAGGGGTTCAGAAGAGCTCCGGTAGACCAGATCTGAGCTTCGATGGATCGGACACCACCTCCGGTCGACCGGACCAAACCTCGGGTGAGTGGTTCTGTTTTGATCCATTTTCATCCGATTTCAAAGCTAAGTCTTTTGTAAATTATGTGAGGTGTATTCTAAGTGTTTTAAAGGTTATTTAAAGCTATGTAAAATTATGTTATTTTTCAATGATTTTGGGAAAGCCGGGAAATGTTTCAAGTCGTGTTTGATGCTTTATCCCAATGGTAAATGATGCTTACTGGGCTAGTTAGCTCACCCCTTATTTTCCTCCCTTTTTGCAGATGAGTACGCCGAGGGTGCCATAGATGACACCTTTAAGGAAGAGTATGAAGATGACTTAGTGTTATCACATATGTAATAGCATGGCTAGAGTTTCCCTTTCTGTATTTGTCGAACACTTAGTTCTTTTACGATGTAAGAACTTATAAATTATGTAACTTTCCCTTTAAGTTATTTAGTATTTGGGTTTGGTGTCTCATCGGCGAATGAGGCACTACCATGTCATCTCTAGTATACGGGGGTGTGACAAAACCTATTCTCACATTTTGTCCCCCATTCAAACTTAACCCGCTTTTGTTCCAAACGAGTCAAAAGAGCAGCAACGTGAGAGAAATCTTGCACAAATTTTCTGCAGTAGCCGACTAACCCCAGTAAAATCCTAATCTCAGCCACTGTCTTCGGTGTAAGCCATTCAATTATCGCCTCAATCTTACTCATGTCAACGTGATACGGGACCATCTACAAAGATACATCATCCTTTACAAAGGATCCATAGACCAATGACTAGATCAAGAACAAGACAAAGGAATCAAGAACTAGCCACATTGGTCTGAGAGTTGAAGTCTAAAGAAGAAGCCAAGCTTCATTTAGAAGATGAAGTACAAGTTCAACTTCTAACTCTTGAAAGCATTCAAATCGGCCCAAACAAGCATTTTGGCTAAAAAGGGTATTTTGGTCTTTTCACATATTAAAGTCTATTCTAGACTATTCTAGACTTTAATTATATTTAGTATTGTTATTTTCCTATTTCTAGCCGTGTAATAGCAAGTATGCTAAATAAAGGACATGTTGTCCATAAGTTAGTTAGTTTGTTATTAAGAGTCCTAATGCAACTAGGACTCTTCATTATTTGGTAGTTATTTCTTTATTATGCCGCCAAGATAATAGGCACATGTCACTATTATCTTGTTTAGGTAGTTACTTGATAGCAAGTTGTTATTCAAGAGTCCTATTTCTTCAAGGACTCTTATTTCCCTTTTCCTAGTTTGAGTTAGATTGGTTCTCTTGTAACCGAAATACTCTATTTAATAGAGATTTCGGAAGCCATGTAACTTAGACTTGATATATTGATATTTTGATTAAGGTTAAACCTTTGATACTTGTTTATGAACTTCCGGTTGAATTTCATAATCCTTTAAGTTACTGTATCAACTAGTTGGTTTATCTAGTTGTGGTGTTTCAACCTCCATTGATACTTAACCTTTCCGGGACTGTGTTAAGTATATTCTCCCATAAACCATTCGAGATAGAGAAAGATCTAAATTTCAGCCGAGTCTTGATATAACCCATCAAGATTTCGCATCAAGTGGTATCAGAGCAAAAGGTTGATCTCTATCTTGGTGTACCCTTTACAGTTTTTCTTGAAATTTTTTTTCTTGTTTGCTTGAGAATAGCTGAAAGATAACACAAAAAAATTATACCCCTACTGAAAAAAGCCACCCGAAGTAAAGAAATTGGCAGTCGGGTTAGTACAAAGAAAAAAGCCACTCGGATATAAAGAAATTGGCAACCGAGTTATCCCACAAAAGACAAGGATACAATCCAAAAGCAAACTTCCTTCAACAAGGAATTGGCTCTTGTTCCCTCTTCATCTTGAATTAGTCACCATCAAGGTAAAAATATCAAGGTAACATCTTCATACCATAGAAGTTCTTGATCTGTGTGGCCAAGATAAGGGTAAGTCTTGGGTAAGAAGGGAAGAAAGGCTTCAAGAAAAAGCAATTTCAAGAAGAAAGAAAATCAAGAAACATAAAGGTTACATCTTTTTCTTGCTCTTGTTACAATTACACTTATACCTTTTCCCTAGTCTTTTTGTTAAATCAAGAAAGTACTTCTTGATATATTTTTTTCAGCCTTCCATCCTTATAACCATTCATTCATTCAAAGTTGGAAGTTCTTGACAAGTATTTTGAGGGATATTGAGAGAATAAAAATCTGATTACTATTCACTGATTACTATTCACTGGGTACTATTCACAGATTACTATTCCCAGATTTTGTGAAAAGATTCAATCTTTAATATCTTTTTTTACTAACGATTTTTGTGTGAATTTTTTCTTTGCAAAGATAATGTCTTTTAATGAAGGTACTTCGGAGCAAGGTGCCATGGAAAGCGATAAACTTTTCAAAGAATCAATGCAACACACAATGAAAGCGGTATTGCAATCCATTGATGACTTAAAAGATCGAATGGATGTTCTTGAAATCAAGAACCATTCGGATAAAGGTAAAAGGGCTGTCCAAGATGATCAAGAAGATCAAGATTCTCAAACATCAATTGATCACAATGCAAGAATCAACCCTTGACACAATGATGATTTTAAACCGAGAGTTGTCCCCAAGATGATTCCAAATCCGGCCTATGAACAAAGGCAACACCATCAAGATGTAAGGTATGATCCGAGACCTTTTGGTCATGAAGGGAGAATTGAGCCGAGACCATTCCATCATCAAAATCAAAGGTATAATCCAAATCCTCTTTTTAATAATGAACCGAGGTAAAACAATCAAAGGTATGATCCTAGACCCTTTGATCTTGATGAACCGAGACCAAATTATCAAGCTCAAAGGTTTGATAATAATCTTGGTTCAATCAAGACCAAGATTCCTCCTTTCCTTGGTAATAATGATCCTAATTTGTTTTTTGATTGGACACGAAAAGTTAACCATGTTTTTTATGTCCATAATTATTCCGAAGAGAAAAAGGTTAAGTTAGCTGCCATGGAATTTGGAGACTATGCATCAATTTGGTGGGACCATGAAATCAGTGAGCGGATAAGAACGGATCAAAGACCAATTGATACATGGCATGATATGAAAGCGGTCATGACAAGAAGATTTGTACCTCAAAATTTTAACCGTGAGTTGTACAATCAACTCCAAAGATTGAGGCAAGGAACAAAGACCGTTGATGCATACTACAAAGAAATGGAGATGTCCATGATTAGAGCAAACATTCGGGAAGCTAGTGAAGCTACTTTGGCTCGTTTCTTGGCTGGTCTAAATGACAAAATTAGACCAAAGGTAGAACGTGCTAACCTTACTTCTCTTATTAATATGGTTTATTTTGCTGAACAAGTTGAGAGGCAGCAAAAAGAGAAGAGTTCAAGGACTTATTCGGCCAATTTCCAATCTTGGAAACGGCCAAATCAGTCCCTAAACAATTCTACTGTTTTGCCGAGCCCAATTAATGCTAAGGGCAGTTTGGGAAATAAAAAAGTGGCCACGGCTTCTTTTGGGGCAGCAAGGACATCAAACACTTCAAAACCGACCGATTTGCGAACTAAATCAACTACATCAAATGATCGGGAATGTTTTAAGTGTCAAGGCAAAGGACACTTTGCTCGGGATTGTCCTAATAAAAGTGCCATGATTATGATGGATGATGGAACTTGGGTAAGTGATGAAGAGGAAGCCGAGGACACATTATTGGGAGATGAAGCCGAGGGCAATGGTGAGCCTCCCGCAGATGATGGTAATTTTCTTTTGGTCAATATGCAACTTTTACATTCTCAACCATTAGATAATTTGCATCAACACCGTAGTAATCTTTTTCAAACTAAGTGCACTATTAAAGATAGAACATGTTTGGTTATTATTGATAATGGTAGCTGCACTAACGTTTGTTCTTACGAGATGGTAACCGCTTTAAATTTACCTACGAAAGCACATCCGATGCCATACAAGCTTTCTTGGTTAAACAATAGCGGGGAGATTAAAGTGGATAAACAGGTAGAATTTGACTTCGGCATTGGAAACTTTAAAGATACCGTTTTATGTGATGTGGTACCTATGACCGCAAGTCACATTATTCTGGGAAGACCTTGGCAATATGATAGGTTCGCGGATCATATTGGCCGAAAGAATTTCTACAAGGTTACCAAAGATAACATTCGGTACACATTGCTTCCTATGACATCGAATCAGGTTTGTGAGACTCAAAGACTACTAACCGAGGGTAGAGAAAAAAGAAGGCAAGAGCAAGCATTGATCAAATCACATACCCCTACACAAAAGGTAACATCCGAGGTAAGCAGTAATGAAAAAGCCGAGAGTTTAACAAAGCAAAAGGCATACTCACAAAGAGAAAAGAAAGATTGTTTATTTATCAATTTTGCAAAGGTAGAAAGGGCTTTACGTGCAAATAAACCCCTTGTTTTACTTATTTTTAGAGAAACCGAGAGGTTATCTCTTCTTAATACTTTGAATTTTGATGATTTAACTTCTTTTCTTCCAAGTGTTTGTATTGATGTTTTGAAAGAATTCAAGGAACTTTTTCCAAAGGAGTTGCCGAAAGGTCTACCTCCAATCCGAGGCATCGAACATCAAATCGACTTCATTCCCGGGATCAAATCTACCAAATAGGGCAGCCTATAGAGCCAATCCAGATGAGACCCGAGAAATACAAAGGCAAGTCGATTTACTCTTAGAAAAAGAGCAGGTACGTGAATCTTTAAGTCCTTGTGCTAGTCCGGTTATTTTGGTACCTAAAAGAGAAGGCACTTTCAGATTATGTACGGATTGTCGCGATATTAATAAGATAACTATTAAATATAGACATCCTATACCTCGCTTAGATGATATGCTAGATGAGTTAAGTGGTGCTTTAATCTTTTCTAAAATTGATTTAACTCAAGGCTATCACCAAATTAGAATGAAAGAAGGTGATGAATGGAAAAGCTGCTTTGAAGACTAAATATGGATTATATGAATGGATTGTAATGCCTTTTGGTCTAAGTAATGCACCTAGTACTTTCATGAGATTAATGAACTACATATTCCGTCATTGTTTTGGTAAATTTGTTGTAGTTTATTTTGATGATATACTTGTATATAGTAAGACCTTAGAAGAGCATGTTGAACATCTTAAGGCTGTTTTTACTATATTAAGGGAACAAACCTTGTATGCCAAGCTTGATAAATGTGTTTTTTGCACTAATTCTATTAACTTCCTTGGATACATTGTTAGTTCAAGTGGAATTCAGGTTGATCCAATCAAAATTGAATCAATTGTGAGCTGGCCGAGGCCAACAAGTGCAACACAAGTGAGATCATTCTATGGTTTGGCAAGCTTTTATAGACGTTTTGTTCGTGATTTTAGCTCAATTGCCGCACCATTAAATGAAGTTGTAAAGAAAGATATCTCGTTCTTTTGGGATAAGCCGCAAGAAGATAGTTTTAATAAGCTTAAGCAATTACTAACTTCTTCCCCTATTTTATCTTTACCTAATTTTACACTAACTTTTGAAGTTGAATGTGATGCTTCGGGTATAGGTATTGGGGGCTGTTTTGCAACAACAAGGGAAACCTTTAGCATATTTTAGTGAGAAATTGAGTGGCGCTGCCCTTAATTATCCTACGTATGATAAAGAGTTATACGCTATTGTTCGAGCATTGGAAACATGGCAACACTACTTGGTGGGCCGAGAGTTTGTGATTCACACGGATCATGAATCCATCAAGTATCTCAAGGGACAAAGTAAGTTAAACAAGAGACATGCAAGGCGGGTTTCCTTCATTGATACCTTTCCATATGTGATCAAATACAAGAAAGGTAAGGAAAACGTTGTTGCCGATGCTCTTTCTAGAAGGTACTCTTTACTTTCTCTTCTACATACTAAATTACTTGGTTTTGAACATTTAAAAGCTTTGTATGTAGATGATAATGAGTTTTCAGATTTGTTTACATCTTGTCATGTCTCGGCAAAACAAGATTTTTACATATTTGAAGGCTTTTTGTTTAAAGGTAACAAACTATGTGTTCCATCATGTTCTATTAGAGAATTAATTGTTAGAGAGGCACATAGTGGCGGCTTAATGGGTCATTTTGGTGTTATTAAAACATTGGATATTTTACAAGAACACTTTTATTGGCCTAAAATGAAAAGAGATGTACAAAGAATTTGTGAACGTTGTTTTAAGTGCAAACAGGCTAAAAGTACTTCAAAGGCTCACGGATTACTCATGCCTCTTCCAATACCTTCTTCACCATGGATTGATATTTCCATGGATTTTATTTTGGGATTGCCGAAATCCACAAAAGGTAATGATAGTATAATGGTTGTTGTGGATAGATTTTCTAAAATGGCACACTTTATTTCTTGTAGGAAAACAAATGATGCTAGCCATGTTGCGGATCTATTCTTTAAAGACATCATTCGGCTACATGGTGTTCCAAAAACAATAGTAAGTGATAGGGATGTCAAATTCCTAAGTTATTTTTGGAAGACCTTATGGAGCAAATTGGGAACAAAACTTTTGTTTTCTACTTCTAGCCATCCACAAACCGATGGCCAAACTGAGGTAACAAATAGAACTTTAGGGGCTCTACTTAGGGCACTTATTCAAAAGAACTTGGAAAAGTGGGAAGAATGTTTACCTATAGCTGAATTTGCTTATAATCGTACGTTACATTCTACTACTAACAATTCACCTTTTGAAGTTGTTTATGGTTTTAACCCCCTTACCCCTTTAGATCTAATTCCTCTTCCTATTGATGAGTATTATAACATAGAAGGTGATTCAAGGGCTGACTTTGTTCAAAAGATACATTACGAAGTAGCCGAGAACATCAAGAAGAAAAATGACCGGAATGCACTTAAAATCAACAAAGGCCGAAAGGCTATCAATTTTGAAGTTGGTGATTGGGTATGGATACACTTTAGGAAAGAAAGATTTCCAAAGGAAAGGCAGACCAAACTACATCCAAGAGGAGATGGCCCTTTTCAAGTAATTAAGAAGATAAATGACAATGCATACCAAATAGACTTGCAAGGTAAGTATGGTGTTCATTCTACTTTTAATGTTACTGACTTATCTCCTTTTGATGTTTCGGATTACATAGATGAAGATGATGATGATTCGAGGTCGAATCCTTTTCAAGGGGGAGGGGATGATACGGGACCATCTACAAAGATACATCATCTTTTACAAAGGATCCATAGACCAATGACTAGATCAAGAACAAGACAAAGGAATCAAGAACTAGCCACATTGGTCCGAGAGTTGAAGTCTAAAGAAGAAGCCAAGCTTCATTTAGAAGATGAAGTACAAGTTCAACTTCTAACTCTTGAAAGCATTCAAATCGGCCCAAACAAGCATTTTGGCTAAAAAGGGTATTTTGGTCTTTTCACATATTAAAGTCTATTCTAGACTATTATAGACTTTAATTATATTTAGTATTGTTATTTTCCTATTTCTAGCCGTGTAATAGCAAGTATGCTAAATAAAGGACATGTTGTCCATAAGTTAGTTAGTTTGTTATTAAGAGTCCTAATGCAACTAGGACTCTTCATTATTTGGTAGTTATTTCTTTATTATGCCGCCAAGATAATAGGCACATGTCCCTATTATCTTGTTTAGGTAGTTACTTGATAGCAAGTTGTTATTCAAGAGTCCTATTTCTTCAAGGACTCTTATTTCCCTTTTCCTAGTTTGAGTTAGATTGGTTCTCTTGTAACCGAAATACTCTATTTAATAGAGATTTCGGCAGCCATGTAACTTAGACTTAATATATTGATATTTTGATTAAGGTTAAACCTTTGATACTTGTTTATGAACTTCCGGTTGAATTTCATAATCCTTTAAGTTACTGTATCAACTAGTTGGTTTATCTAGTTGTGGTGTTTCAACCTCCATTGATACTTAACCTTTCCGGGACTGTGTTAAGTATATTCTCCCATAAACCATTCGAGATAGAGAAAGATCTAAATTTCAGCCGAGTCTTGATATAACCCATCAAGATTTCGCATCACAACGGATACCCCTTTGGCTGAAACTACAAGCCTAAAAAATGTAACGCTCTTCAACCAAAACTCACACTTGCTGAATTTGGCATACAACTTCTCCTTTCTCAGAATCTCCAATGCCAACCCCAAATGTACCTCGTGAGCTTCATCCGACGGTGAATAGATTAAGATATCATCGATGAAGACCACCACAAACTTATCAAGACAATTCCGAAAGACTCGGTTCATCATATCCATGAAAGTTGTCGGTGCGTTAGTCATTCCAAACGGCATAACAAGAAACTCGTAGTGCTCATACTGGGTTCGAAAAGCACTTTTTCGGGATATCCTCGGGTTTAATTCTAAGCTGATGTTAGTCCGACCTCAAATCAATCTTAGAGAACACTTTTTCCCCCTTCAGTTGGTCAAACAGATCATCAATACGAGGTAGAGGGAATCGGTTCTTAATGGTAATATTGTTCAACTCTAGGTAGTCGATACAAATCCACATACTACTGTCTTTCTTCTTCACAAACAAAACCGGAGCGCCCCAAGGTGAAACACTCAGTCTTATGAACTTCTTGTCAAGACGTTCTTGGAGCTGAACCTTCAACTCCTTCAACTCCGATAGTTCCATACGATACGGGGCCTTAAAGATAGGCTCCGTACTAGGTTGCAACAAGATCTCGAAATCAATTTTTCGGGTAGGTGGAACACCGAAAAATCATCGGGAAAAACATCCCCGAACTCTGTCACTATAGGAATGTCCTCAAGTCAGATTCCTAATCTTCTTCGCCACCGCGTATGCTAGAAAAGCCTCGCAGCCTTTTTTGATGTACTTTCTTGCTTTCATTGCCGAGATGATAGGCATACTACGACTACTTCTCTTCTTATCTGACCCCTGAAACTCCAACACTTCCCGGTCCCCGATCACAAACTGAATATTTCTATCCCGAAAATCAACTAAAGCACGATGTGCATATAAACAATCCATACCTAGAATTACATCAAAATCGACAATTTGTAGTTGAATAAGGTCTGCTTCTAGTACACTTCGAGTCTATCTCTACCTAGCACCCCTTATTAATCAAGTTAGACTATAAACTTTCTCACTAGGTACCATAACTCTATAGGTATCCAAAATACAAGTAGGGGAGGTCTTAAGTATCTTAGCAAACCTACAGTACACAAATGAGTGGGTGGCTCCACAATCAAAGAGCACATAAGTAGGTATGAAGTTGATGAGAAGCGTACATGTCATCGCATTCATTGTGCCTCCTGTTGAGTCAAAGTAAAGAACCGTGTGCATTAGGCTTAGGCTTGGTGTCCCCAACCTTTGGTGTTGCAGCTAAAGTCTGACATGTAACTTGAAGTGGAGTTGTACACTGATTGACACAATGCCCTATCTTTCAACATCTGAACATGCCCCATAAACCCATATGCAATCCCAAAAATACATACTTCCACATCTAAAACAATCCCCAAAAGTCTGAAAAACATTTAGTGCCCCAGCGGGACCCCCAATCCTGACTAAGTTTGAACCCGTTCTTACTCCTGCCTTAACGGTGTTGGTTGGTCCCGATGTGGGATGGAACCTCTTCCGAGAAGCCATATGACTGTTGGTGTTAGGACGAGAATGATGTCCTTATGTCATAGCAGAAAAATGTCTCTTCCTTCCACCGTTCAGCAGCCTCGGAAGTCAAGAATGCCACGACCACATCGGTCTTGACATTTTCGGGTACCCTCATAATCGAGATATGATACTCAATCTCTTACAACCATGTTTTGGCCTGATCCGGCCCCATATTAACATCGAGCGAAGCTAGTCTCATTTTCTTCATACGCTCAAAATACACCTTGGGTCAACATCAACTCTCTAAACCCTTTGAACTCATACGTTCTGATTCTGTTGTTGCCGTGTTTGTGGAGGTACATTGAATGGTGGTGGTGGTTGATGTGTTACAAACTTAACCCCATTATTCGATCCATGTAGTGGTGGTGGAAATTGTGGCTAATGTTGGCTAGTAGAACCCATAAACTGACGGCGACCTCCCATTGGCCCTTGTCAGGTAAATGTCGCAATCGACATGTCGAAGTCATCATTGTTCTCTTGGTTTCGATCCATCTTACCCTATAAATAACCCAACATGTAAATATAAGTGATAACTCATATAACATGTTAACACATATAAAACATGGCAACATATACCTAGCAAGTAACATTGCATAATATAACAAGTAACACAACATAACTTAGCATGTGAGCGATAACATATGAAGCGATTAGTAGACATATACATCCTAATCCAGAGTCTATACCCATCTCACATATCACACATGTTCCATGTTTTCCTAGATTCATTCCATACCTAGTTTTAACCAGAACTTAGTGCCTAAGGTTCAACCTTGCTATGATACCACTTATGTCACACCCCATAACCGGATGATGACATAGCAGTGTCTCATCAGCCAATGAGACACCGAACCCACATTCAGAGTTACTAAAAAGGGAATACTTCATATATAAAACCAAAGATCCAAAGGTATTACAACAAAATAAAAAATACTGAAAAGTAAATAAGTTCTACCATAACATGAAGTAATAAATACTAAGTGTTCACTACTACGAGTTCAACTATTACATAGATTCATTATTAAGTCATTCTTTGTGGTACCCCTCCCAGGTATCATCATCATAGTATGGCTCAGCTCCATCATCATCTGCAAGATAAGAAAAGGAAATGACTGAGACGCGAAGCCGAGTAAAGATCAAACGACCCCTGGGATGAAACATCAGATAAGACACAAAAGCTTTTTCCGTTTCCCAAAACCGTTTGTAACACACTTGACACAACTGGACTTAAAACCATGACACAATACTTACAAAACCCACAACACACTAAACTTGATTACGAAAAGAAACAGAATCCAAAACATATAAGTACTTTGCCGGAAGAAGGGTAGCCATCTGCAGAAATCAGATTTTTATGTACAAAAATACATGTAAAAGTTCCATTTCTGAATTTAATCATTCCCAACCCAAAATGATTCATTTTAGACTCAAACCATATAACAATTAAGACCAAAACAAGAACAAACAAGCTAATAACCACACTCTTCACATCTTAACACTTGTAAATCGAAATGTGCTATGAGCATGGTTTTGAAACCCGGACCGGACCGGCCGGTCGGACCGGTCCGATCGTCGACCGGACCTCCGAGCGGTCCGGTTAGGTGCCAAAACCTGTAAACACCAAAAACCGTTCTAATTTTATTGACCCGTTTGACCCGGCCGGTCCGACCGTTCGACCCGGAAACCGGAACGGTTTTGTGGAAACCGTCCGGGTCACAACCTTGACCTTTTTCTTCTTTACTCACAGTTTCCGAGAGGCAGTGATTGGTCCTTGTCTTTTCTATTTTTTTTTCCCTCCCACGCAACTGTTACTATTCCTTCCTTTTACTTTATTTTCTATTTTCTATTTTATTCCTTTTATATTTAATGTGATTCTATATATTTTATTTATATTATGTTAACCTTTTTAATACAAATAAAATTATTAATTAATCCCAATTTCAATTCCCCATCTAATTAAATTACTCATTTACGTGAATTACATCTAAGAGTGCAATTAAAATATTAGCATATAAAATCATATAAGATAATTATATTACAAATAAGTCCTAAACTATTTACTTTGTAATTATATCACTTTTGTAGTTGTAATATTTTTAAATTTTACATTAATATTAATATCAATGTTTATATCAACGAGATGTTTATTTGGAAAATTTTACATTAAATTTATTTTTTATGAATAAGTATATATTATATTTTTTTTAATATTTATGACGTCACCGGGTTGATGAACGGGTCGATGACGGTCCGACCACCGGTCCGACCAGTGACCCGTGACCCAGTAACTTTTCCGGGTCGATGCCCGGTCCGGGTTTCAAAACCTTGGCTATGAGCACCATGTTCCACTCATATGACACAACGGAAATACACTTTGTTTGACATTACGAGCATGGTTATAGCTATGACACACAAATTCCATGGTTGAGCTCAATTATCTATTCACGACTCTACAACAATAACTGTAATAGCCCTAAGAGTCGGCTAAGTTAGGATACCCCAAGAATTTCATATTCACATAGGTTCAGTTTTATCCCCTGAACAAACGGGTCTAATCTTTTAAGGGTACAATCTTACTGTGCCATCGCACATCACCATGAACTCCACAACAACCGTTACAGTCCCAATGATAGTCCACATCAGGTGAAGGCGCAAAAATTTCTTAACACATCACAAGAACTCCCGAGTTCAACAGATTCTAGACAAGAGCTCGAAACCGGGGGGACGACATCGGCCGACATCAACCAAATAGACAACGACAACCACAACCACAAATGGATAACAACCATAAGATCACAAGTACTATATAAGACCACCAATTAACAACACAGACAATTATAGAAACAACCCAAAACGGTAAACACGTACAATTCAACAATCGCAAATAGACCCGACCATCAACCACATAGAATACAATAATTCCAACACTTCATCCATTTTATGCAATAAAAATGCGTAAACAATTCATACTCAAATCCATAACTTTAAATACTGATAGAATGCATTTTGGGACTCAAAACATAGATGTGTAAGATCGTTACTTAATAAGATAGCAAATTAAGCAAGCAAAATGAAGAATTGGGTCCAAACCCAGAAATTTAGCACCATTCCCGGAGCAATTACTTTCGGCATAGACCTCAGAATCACAATCCATTAGCTCTCACTCGTAGCCTTTACAATTATCTTCGAAACGCACTAAAGTACGCCCAAATTCAACATTGTTTGGCCCATGAATTGTTCACTCAAAGTCACTACCATCAGTTTTCCAATTTTTCTTCTTTTTATTTTCTCTTTATTTTCCCTCTTTTGTACCTGCATTCCCTCATAATTCCAGCCATAACTTCTAAAGACAATTTTAAAAAAGTTACGAATAGGTTCCCCAAGTTCCCAACTTCATCACTCATGTCCCTATTCTTACAAAACATAAAATCTACACACAACATAATTAAAACATCACATATAACACATAATTCATATGATAAGAATTACTAAACACATAATCATGCAAGAATTAACTGTAAACATGCAAAACATGTAAACAAAGTCCCGGGGTATTACAGTTTTGAGGGGAGTTTCTGCCGCAAATGCTGGAGCTTGGTTGACTCGGTCGTTTCTTTGGAAGAAATGTATTTGAGGTTTTTCCTTCGGCTGCTCCGCTTTCCCAGGACGAGTGTAGGGAGAATGTTTGCCATTATTTTTTATTTATTCAACATCACCTTTCTAAAGATTCCGAACTCCTCCCCTCAGGAGAATTTATTGGCTATCATCACTACTAGAAATATAAGTTTTTGTGTCGAGATTGTTTGCGTCGAGCGTGTACCATCACAAATAACTGTCATTTGCGTTAGGATTTACACACCAACGCACATAACGGTACGACGTCGTTTGGTGTTATGCATTTACGACCGCCCATTAGTATTTGTGTCAGCAAATTAATTCATCGTGAAAAATGAATTATTTGCGATGGCTTCAATCGACACAAGAAGTTTTGCCACAAATAATCACAATTTGCGATGAGATTCTCCTGGCGCATAGGAAGTCGATGCAAATGACTATATTTGCTACGGGATTCATTCGACGCAAAATGTTTCGCTCCAAATAATCAAAATTTGTGATGGGATTCTCCCGTCGTATAGAAAGCTGATGCAAATGACCAAATTTTTAGTATTAGTTTGGTGGTGGAATTTCCCACCCTAAGATAATTATTTTTTTTAAAAAAAAATTGTTACTCTGAAGTATAATATGAATTGGCGAGATTTGAACACAAACCTTCTCATTTGAAAATCAAATGCTCTAACCAATAGACCACAAGAACTTTCATCATATATTTTAACTATATATTTATATAAAATAACTATATTTATTTATATAACTAATTGTTTGGCAATGTTGTTTTGTAAAATTCGAAAACATTATAAATTTGATATTCGAATTTTGAAAACATAATAGATTTTATATAATATAGTACAATACATTTTTTAATTTAAAATAAATGATTTTTAATGAAAGATAAAATTTAATTATTTACAGTCACTTGATTACAATTAGTCATGATCATTAATAGATATATCTTAATAAATTTAATAACTAAAATACTCCAACAGTCATATCATCAAGATATTTTTCTTTAAGTTATTTAACTTTAACTTTCATTTTTAATATTGTTTTTATAAACTTTAATAATGTCACATTATGAGGCACTTTTACGTATATGCCAAAATCTTGGGGCACTTATTAGAATGAATTTAGATGAATATTATAAAGTAAAGTTTAATCAATATTATGATTTAATAACATTTGTAATAGAATGAATTTAAATTTGTTTATTGTATCAAGATCTTTTAATTAAATATGTCATTTGAAATAAATGAAGTTATTGTTTACTAACTAACGATATATTTTTTTTAATTTTTAAAATATTTATTGAGATTATTTAATAATAATTTGAGGAAAAATATCAATTAGAAAGTGGATTCACAATATATTTTTACACAAAAAAAAAATTAATTAGACCCAAAATCCCTTAAAGCTAAAAAATATAAAAATTAATTGCAATACTTTTTTGCATACAACTCTTTGATATGATGATTTTTCCACCAATAAAGAAAATTGAAAAAAAATTGCAGTGAGGAAAATGTATTTGTCACGAAAAGTTTCGTCCTAAATTATATATATATTTTTATAATATATTGTTTGTATATGATGTAGTTATATTGTTCTTCTCCTCTCACGTTGAATGTTTATTTCTTTAAAATGAAAAAAGAAGGTGGCATTGCAACAGAAACTGAGGGAAAGTATAAATAGTTTTTGTTTGTGTAAAAAAAATGAATATAAATATAAAGGTATATATGCTATAATGTAGAATATAATTTTATTTTTTATATTTGTTTAGTAATACATTAAATTTATTACCAAAAAATAATATACAAACATAATAATTTTATTCATATTTTGATAACAATTCCATACACAAATACAAAGATTATCTTTCTGAAATATATTTTGAAAGAAAAATTAAATATATTTAATTATTTAAAATTTAATTAGAGTGTATTCATTTTAATTTGATTCATAAAGAAAAGGAAATCAAAACACAAAGATAAATTTAAATAAGTAAATGGTCAAAATAAAAAACTACATTATAATAAATATAATAGGAGGAACAACAATTAACAAATGATCAACTAGCCCAGTGGCTTATCGCACTACATACATATGGGAGGTCGTGGGTCAATTCTCATCCATTTGAAAAGGGACATACTTTATTCTACATTATTCAAATGTGGCTTGACTTGTGGCTAAGTGAGCGACTTTATTCTACGTTATTCAAATGTGCATTGACTTGGTGACTCGGCTCGGTTCGGCTTCGCAGGGAGAGGGGTCAACTTGGCCATTATAAATATAATTTTACTATAACATTTGCGACGTGAAAAACTATTTCGGTAGATTGTGACATTTGAAAAGAATACAAAATATAATTTTATTATAATATTTGCGACGGTGAAAAACTATTTTCGACAGTTTATAAGGTGCCGCATAAAATATTTTTGTGTCAGTTATTGCGTAAAAAATTATAAGCGATGCAAAGAGTAGTTATTTTTTTCTAACTTTTCACGTCGAGGAAAAAGCATCGCAAATAGAAAAATTCTCGTTGAAATAACTAATTGCGACAGGCTTTTCCCGTCCCAAGGCTTTTGTGGCGCCTCTCCATGCGACCCCTCATTTGCTGTCGCATTGCCAACGTAAAAACGTTTTCTCGTCGGAAAAAAGTACTTTTGTGGCAGACGTCGCCTAACGCAAAATATGTCATTTTTGGTAGTGCATGAACAATGTATGTACCTATGTGGGGTTTTCCTCCGCGATCTTTCAGGCGAATGCCATGTTTCTAAGAATTTATTTAAAAGCCCGTATGAATTCAGCTTGAGAGAGAGAGAGAGAGAGAGAGAGATTCTACCTTCATGGCGAATTGATTAAATCGCTCAGTAAACTCCTAGACAGTTTCGTCATTTTCATGCTCAATATGTAATAGAAGATCTGTATCATACGAGAATGCCTGCTTTGCACAAAATGGTCCAGGAATGCCCTTTGCAGCTGGGTGAAATTATGAATGCTTTGGTTCGAGAGGAGCGAAAACCATCTTAAACCCGAACTTTTCAGGGTTTTCAGGAAAAGTATGCACATATTCAGATGATCAAGAGGGTCAGTGCTACCCTCTTATACTTTTTAGCTCCGCCTTCTGGCAGTCCAACAAATGCTCACAGCCCGTAAACACGCGGCCAGAGGGTTGTATTGGCTAGAGTTCCAAGGATTCTTGCTAGTATGACACATATGCTTACTAGGGTCGAAGCTCTGTGTGTGGTAGAGTTAGATTCTCCTGATATGTTGGTGTGACCGACAGGCCCCTCTATGAATAATATGTGCTCGCCAGTAGGGTACTGGTAGTTAGAGAAACTTAGGGCGTACGACGAGGTGCCCGGGATTGCGGTTTGCATTCGTGTTCATAGCCTGGGCCATCATGTTGATGGCCTCCTGTAGTTTTTGGGTTGTCCCATGTTCATGGGGACGGCCTCATCGTCCTGGAGATGATTGATGTATGTAGTCTAAGTATTTGGAGGAGGAGACAGCTAGGGCGTGGTCTCCGGCTTGTTCAAGGTGGTCAGGAATTGCTGGACCCCTATTCACTTCGTTTTGAGACATGATGACGGCAGTGGTGCAGTTAAGGAATCTGTAACGTGGGTTGTTTTGAGCACAACCACGATGGGGTGCCAAATGGTGCGTACTGGATAAACGGGTTCCAATCTCCAATCTCCAACATCTAAGCAAGCAAAACGAGTCTTAACAAGAAAGTGAGTAATCTGTAAGACAAAACCACAGTCAAATGGTGGTGGGGATGTTCCCAACCACTCTCCAATTCTAAAGTTAGATTTTTAGAGAGAAATAGACACAGAGAAAGAACTCAATATCTAGCAAACAGGTAAATCATAATGAATAAAGAAGTAATTGATATTTGTTATTTATAGTAGATAAATCCGATAAGTATAGTAATAACCCATCATATAAGTGTTATAGTCGGATATGGAATCGGGAAGCACAATCTCAATAAGAGTCGAACTTTATAGTAGTTGATATAAAACGCAAATGTGCAACTAGAGCCCATTAGGTTGGGGCGAAAAACTATAACAGTATGTCGAACTACATATAAAATCTGCAAAAAATTGTTCGGGCCGAATTTGATCAAATATTCCGAACTATATATAAAATTTACTATATCTAGTAGGATTTCTAAAAATCTCGGGGGCAGGTGGGGGTCTTCGTCCCTGATAAAAACTTAATTAGGGTGCCATTAATTCAAAGTGAAATGTCATTAGCGACTCTTTTTTAAATTTTCAGAATTTGATCCTAATCACCTGCTAATTAGTTGTAATGATGGGGCCTGAGATATACTTACCTGACCATAACTTATACAGTAAAGATTAGTTACTGGTCAAAACTTTATGCAGCACACTGTACTTGGACATAAATCTTATGCAGCAATAGTCACTGAGAAGTTTTGGTACATTTGTCAGAATCATTACAACATGATTCAAAGGCATCATAAGAAGCAATAGACAAGAAGCAACTGAATCCTCAAACATTTTTTAAAATTTATTTCATTACAAAGAACTAGAAATAATTATTTCTCTATCTAAAATTGAATTTATACTTTTTATATAATATAAATAACAAAATAGAGATATTTAATTCTAAACAAAAGAAATAAAATTAAAAGTTCCACACAAAATGATTTTAGAAATTTGTTAACAGTCCATGTTTCTTTGCTTTCTCATTGCAATAAAATGCTACTTGCTCCTTCTGATATTCCTTGTTAATTTAGTTAACTTTTTTCCCCCCAAAACTATTTGAATTGTCAAACCAACAAAATATTTATTAATTTATTTTATTATTACCTTAATTTTATTAATTAAAAATCATTATTAAGTTTTAAGATATAAAATTTAATTTTTTGATCATTTAACTCAATAAACTAAACTGAATTATTGGCTTTCTCAATCTTCCTGAAACTCCCAAAAGTAATAAATAATTCGGGATGAAGGTAATATATGAAAGATTAAATATATATAATTGGTAAGTTATTTATATTTGTTGTATATAAGTGTCAAACTCAGATATGTATTTTTTTTTGTCGGAATAAGGTTGTCCACTGCCGATAACAGTAACTAATTCCCTCGTCACGAGAGTTCTCCGAAGAGGTAAATGACTTGTTATTAAATGATATGTATTCGTGGTCACATGACTCACATCAAACTCAGGATATTTGTTTTATCAAAAAGGAAAAAAGAAAAGAAAAGAGAGAGAGAGAGAGAGAGAGAGAGAATGAATGACAATATCTGTTTCATCTGAGATATTTATGAGAGCTTAATACCATGGCCTGCATATATGCTGGTGTTTTAAATCCATTACCAAACAGCATTTACTCTATGGTCAGCTAGAGATAAGCTCTCTCTCCTGTTGTCACCCCAAATGAGTAAAAGAGGAAAAGCCACATTTTTTTTTAAAAAAATTTTAGGGCGAAGGGATCTATCTATTAGACAAAAATAAAAAATTCAAAAAAGGGGAAAGAGATTCGAACTCATGATGTCATACCCCGTCTCCGGAATGGTAATATGACAGTGTCTCATTGGTCGATGAAACACCAAAACCCACGATACAGAGATTACTAAAGGGAAATACATTATAATATGGCAATCCAATTTATGAGTTAAGTAGCGGAATAAATGTATTACAAATGAAATCGTTCAACGATACTATAAATGAAAATTGTTCTACGTATAAAAGAATAAATGAATTGCCTAAAATCTCTAAGCAAAGTTGGTTATGAATCACTCTTCATAATCCCCTTCACAAGTGCCATCATCGTAGTATTGCTCCTCACCTAAATCATCTGCAAAATAAGATAAAAGCGGATGGATTGAACTCCGGTGCTCAGCAAGGACCACTAATCACCATTATAAAACACAATTAGACACAAAAGCACATTACCGTTTCCCAAAATACCCCTTTCGTAACAACACTAACACGGCACACTAATCACTGCCACATCACTCTAAATACTCTGAGAATACCCATCATGGTATCCACAATACACTAGATACGAACACAGAAAGAAACAAAATAGAAAACTGAACATTGCTTTGTCTGCGGTAAGACAGTAGCTACTGTCCAAATGCGGACGATTGTGAGGACGATACCGAGGACGAATGGTTCATCCGCACCCTGTGAAAATCAGAAAATTAAATGCAAAACTTGTACAAAAGTGTAATATCTTACACCCATTCAATCCCAACCCAAAATACAAGTTAAAAGACTCAAAACCAAGTATCAAATATGACCAAAACATGAATAAACAAGTTGAACAACAAATAAGCCAAATAACCATATTTTCGCATCTAAACGCTTACACAATCGAGTGTATGACAAGCTTCACGCTTTGCCTACACAATACACTCCATCACAACAACGTTTAGACACTTAGAACATCACTACCGCTGTGACGCTACATCCCACAATTCGAGCTCAATCATCTAATCACGAATAATCAACAATGACTGTAACAGTCCTAGTTATAGTCCAAACTAGAACGACCCAAGAAGTTCAACACGTGGGTTCAGTATGACCCCCCGAACTAAGGGTCCAAAGTTTAAGGATTCATTCTTTACATTGTATCATCATCCCCCACCAAGGACTCCATAAAACCGTTACAGTCACAATGATCTTCTCATCGGGTTAAGGCCCAAGAAGTTCACATTCACGAGATCACTCAGGATCTTACACAACACTATATAACGAACGAATCCTGCTAATCAATTGTTCCTAGACAAGAGCTCAAATAGAAGGCGACGACTCGGTCGACCAAAACCAAATAGAACTGAAATGACGACAACCAAATAAGACAACTCAAGCAATAAACAAATAGGCAAGTTCATCAATCAACCAACTAACGACTCACAATTCACGAATATCACTTAACAATAATAATTCACGTAATTTAAAGTATGTTAAAGTGGTAAATAAATTTAGAATTCGGATTATAAAGCATTTAAATCAAGCCCAAAGCAATTACACATTATTCAAAGCAATAAAACTCAATTCATGCGATTACTTCGTAATTGAAAAATTGATTTGATAAATAATCTCCCAATCAGTTCCAAAACATAAACCCAACATTACCTACTGTTTATATACGATTATAAGCGATGAATTACACAACGGCGGGGGTCCTTACCTCTCACGAAAGCAATTGAGAATAGAAAATCCAAAATCTGCACTACTAGTTTTACTCGCGGGGGGTATAACTTTATGCTGGGAACTTTGATTTGCGTGTCGTCTGAGCTCACTCGAAGCTCTTTCGATTATCTTCGAATCGGTATCATTTGGGTCGAAAACGGACAATTGTAACCCCCTCAACAGTCTGCCCGAAGTTCTGGACAGATTGTTCTCTTCTCCCTTACTCTCTCTATCGTGTGTTTTTAGGTTTCTTGTGTGTGAAGACTCTCCAAAAATCCCAGTCCTTGTGTAGGTTTAAGTTTACCTTATTTACAAATTAGGTCCTTCATCTTTTATTTTAATTACGCTCATTACCCTCACACACACAAAATTAGAAATGCACACATATGACACCACTACAGGAGAAATGATCATTAGTGACAAGAATTATTATGACAACAAAAAATATTGTCACTAAATGTGTAATGTTGTCAATTAAAAAATATTGTCACTAAATGTGACAACGGTTAATG
The DNA here is from genome assembly GCA_026122235.1 of Vinca minor. Lineage (NCBI taxonomy): Eukaryota > Viridiplantae > Streptophyta > Magnoliopsida > Gentianales > Apocynaceae > Vinca > Vinca minor. The sequence continues at coordinate 2,125,918 of JAOCZM010000111.1, read as the reverse complement.
TTGTCAATTAAAAACAAAGAGGGGTTAATTTTAATGACGACAAGAATTTCGTCACTATTGTTGTCACTAAATATCTCAAAATAGTGACAACTTGAGAAAGTTTGTCACTAAAGCTAGGTGTAATAGTGACGACACTTATATTGTCATTTTATCCTCACATAGTGACAAAAAATTACGTTGTCACTATTTATTCTTCTTAGTGACAAAATGTGTTGTCACTAAATATCTTAAATTAGTGACAACTTGAGAAATCTTGTCACTAAACATGTAGGTAGTAGTGTCAGCATTTGTTTGGTCACTATATTGCTCATATAGTGACAAAAAATTACGGCGTCACTATTCATTCTTCTCAGCGACAAAATGTGTTGTTACTAAATATCTTAAATTAGTGACAATTTGAGAAATTTTGTCACTAAACATGTAGGTAGTAGTGTCAGCATTTGTCTTGTCACTATATGCTCCATTCTTCTCAGTGACAAAATGTGTTGAACATGCATAATCTTATAGACATTATCATTCAAACACGAGAGAGAACACTTTGCTACTGATATATTTATATCTAATAACTAGAAATATAAATAATGTGTTATATGTATGTATACAAGTTCAAATTGGATATTTAAAACTTATTTCTTTAAATTTTTATTGTACCTAAAGAAATATAGTAATTTAAAATTATTATTTGAAAAAAACTTGAAGGACTCAAATTTAAATAACTTTAGGAAATAAATTTGAATTTAATTATTTTTTGAAATATTTAAATATATACATTTAATGAACATTTGCATGAGATATAATATAAATATTAAATATGAGAGGGTATGTCACAAATATCTTTGTAGCTCAGCGGTTGAACACTTAACTTCTCTAGTGGAGGTCAAGTGCTCAAATCCTTGCATCCCTAAGGGATGTTAGGATTTAATAACATGCCACGTAGGCACCGTGCATATTCAACGTGGACTTCATATGTCAAGTCAGCAGTCCAGGTGGTTGCTAGGTCAGCTACCACGTGACCGTTTGGCCTCATAAATTAATTAATTTTTAAATTTGTAAAACCGTTTTTTTGTCATCACTAAATATTTTTTTTTTACTGACGACACTATCTTGTCATTGACATGTTTAATTTTCAGTTTTACAAAATATTAAAGGTTGTCAATAAAGAGTAGTATCTAGTGACAATTTTTATTGTCACTAATGCATTCCGATATTTAGTGACGACATTTTAGTTGTCACTGATGTACAACCATTAGTGACGGCACGTAAAGTCGTCACAAAGAACCTTTAGTGACAGTGAATTAGTGACAACGTTGTGACAACTTTATCTTGCCACTAAAGGGTTTTAATGACAACATTTTATGATTTGGTGACGAGTTTTTGCTATCACTAATGATCATTTTTTCATGTAGTGCACATAAAAAGTCACCCAACACATAACAATTAATTAATGACACTTATTATTAATTATCTTATTTACGAATTAAACATATAAACACATAATTCAATTAATTCACTTATGCGAAAGGGGTATCACACATGACCTCAGCCTCATTGGCAGGAAACCATATTAGTAATTAGGAAGAGGCAAATATCTTCTTATTAAGAAAAAGAAAAACAAAATGAGTAGAGATACTAAACTAGAACTAGTTTCTCAAAGTTGGGTATATCGGCTATGGTTGAAGCTCCAATTGTGGGTTCTGGAAGTTGGAGGGTTACATACTGTTCTTCTCAGAATCTCTCTTTCACCAAAAGGGGACTTGTTTACAGAGAACAAATTCTCCCTTGGACTAAAAACCATGCCTTCGAACTCCCACTTCCTCCCCAATTACAAAATGGCGAATCAATATTCCTTTCGGTTGACTCTCCTCAGACCTCTCACTGATCCAGGCAATTTTCGCACGAACAAACATCATACCATATGTGACCTTTCTCGTCCTTTCCTTGATAGATTGGTTTGCCATCAGAGGCGAATGCAGGGGATTATTGTAGACACCGAGTCTGGAAGGTTTTGCTTTTGGAGGTCGACTGAGAAAATCTGCAAGAACATTGGTTATGTAAAATTCAGAATTTTTCCACAATGAATTCGGACATTTGGTTAGGCTGTTTGGAAGAGACAGTAACAAGAAGGAGCTTCCTTAGTGATTACGTCTCTCCTTAACATTGGGACATAAGAAGAACGGGATGGTGAGCGCCATTAATATTTTTTATATAGAAAAATGAATATTTTTGAAATGTCTTTACATCTATTGCTTCTAACTTTTAATTTTTTTAGAAGTTTAATAGATCATATATGTCTTTTTATAATTCACTAAATATATATTTTTTTATATTTCATCCCAATATAACTTTCAGTCCTTGTATTTTAATGGGACGAAGGTTCTAGTTCGATTAAAGAGTGTTGTAGACGCAACTGTAAAAGATCCCCTGTCCAATTTTTTTTTTTTTTAAGAAGAGAGGCGTTGAAAGAGCGCATATCTTGAATGCAAAATGTGCGGATATTGGAGATCCAAAGTCATGGTATCGGTAGCTGAATTAGAGGTCACCGTTCAATATACGATTCGACAATTCAGTTGCGTATCGAGAAATACGCAATTTTTTTAGTACAGAATGTTCAAATAATTATGAAAATAATAGTAAAAGAAAATATAAGGACTATAATGGTATATTTATGGAGATAAACAAACATATTCACTGTAACAACTAACTATTTAACAGAATAAATGAGTGCGATTAACGGAAAAATAAAATAAAATAATAAAAAGTTCAACTTATATAACGCAATATAATTTAAAAGGATAATATATTGCATATATCTAACTATCAATACCAAATGAACTGTCTAGCCCGATCCTCTGTAATTATAGTGTAAATATGAAAATTGATCATCAATATTACCACGAATAGGCAAATAGTGATCATGTCATGTATTTATCTGTGATGGATAAACCTATGGTGAATATGGTTGGGGTGAGTAGGCTTGTGGTTGATAATGGATCGGATCATCCCTTTGCTGATAATAGATCGGATCATCCATTCTTTCATCCAAAAAATCTTGAGATTGTTTTTATTGAGACAAGTTAATTCGTGTTGATTCGCCCAGTTTTGTCGAGTCAGTCTGAATTGTGCCGAATTGAAATTGATTTGACAATTTTTTAAAAATTTTTGTCTCGAAATCCATTGATACGATTATGACTCGGACGAATTTAGTAACCATGACCCATAGAGCATACTTGCCTTTCATTTGTCTTAGCTCTCGGTATGGAACTTGCAGTGGAGTACATGACTCGGTCTCCAACGGATTTGAGGGCACAAAAAACAGGTTGCATTAGGACCACATTATTATGGCATTAAATTGACCTAATTATAGTTGGTAGTTTGTATGGTATAGAATAGTACTGCTCCAAATCCGGAAGAACATGATTTTTCTTTCAGAGTTGGAGAATACGTCGCCAGTTTTTTTTGCCAATTTCAACGGGTTACCGATCCGATTATATGACTAACAAATAATCAATTAGGTTTACGAAATCCTTGAGATCAACTAATACCGAATTGATTAAGTTGTTATAAGGGAAACTTTAAAAAAATGATATGATATGATATGATATATATATATATATATATATATATATATATATATATATATATATATATATATATATATATATATATATATATATATATATATTACGAAAGCACTTATACATACGGATAATTGTATCTATATATTTCTTCCATCTTTTTTTTCTTAGATTTTCACTTTTTTTAATTAATTTACTAATTTTTAATTGGTTGAGAATATTTAGGTTAATTAAATTAATTGAAAAATAACTTATCTTAATAAAAAATTAAATATCAACTTTTGTAGGTGCAAAAAACGTTAAACTATTTTATTCAAACCGGGAGAGGGAGGATTCGATCCCCCGACCCTGCGGGTCGAATCTTTCATGTTGCATTGCCAACTACTCTAGCAAGTATTTGACAACTGTTTTCTCTAATTCTTTTAATGGAATGTTAATTTAAATTTTATTTTGGTTGTAAACTCTTAATTGGCTTATAAGAGTATCCCACATCGAAAAAGTTACATTATTTTTTGAGTTTGACAATACTATAAAAGATGGTACTTTGACATGTTTGGAGTTACAAAATTGAGGTGACATTTTAGCCCATCAAATTAAGGAAGCCCGGTTATTTGCTTCTTATATTTTGTATTTATATAAATATAAATAGTTAAAGTTTTAACAAATAACGGGTAATTCAGATGGCCGGGTCCTCTGAATTCCGATTGAACTTATAATCATATGTTTTGAGTGAGAAATTGGGTTGGCATTTTAGCCCATCAGAGTGGGGAAGCAAATTTATTTGCTTCTTTACATTTTTTATTTATATAAATTTAAATAGTTAAAGTTTTAACAAATAAGGGGTTATTCAGATGACTGAGTCCTCTGAATTCCGATTGAGCTTAAAATCAAGTTCGATTTGGAGAGTTTAGAAATTTGTAATTTTTTTAATATTTAATAGAATAAAAATAATAAAAAAATATTAATTAAAAGTTATGAGTTTTAATATATTTATGATTTTTTCTTTTATTCTTTTCTAATTTTTAGATTTTTTCTTTTTTCAATATTATCTATCTATATATTACTGAGCACTTATACATACGAGATAATTGTATCTATATATTTCTTCCATCCTTTTTTTCTTAGATTTTCACTTTTTTAATTAATTTACTAATTTTTTAATTGGTTGAGAATATTTAGGTTAATTAAATTAATTGAAAAAATAACCTATCTTAATAAAAATTAAATATCAACTTTTATAGGTGCAAAAAGCGTTAAACTATTTTATTCAAAGCGGGAGAGGGAGGATTCGATCCCCCGACCTGCGGGTCGAATCTTTCTTGTTGCATTGCCAACTACTCTAGCAAGTATTTGACAAGCTGTTTTCTCTAATTCTTTTAATGGAATGTTAATTTAAATTTTATTTTGGTTGTAAACTCTTAATTGGCTTATAAGAGTATCCCACGTGAAAAGTTACATTATTTTTTTGAGTTTGACAATACTATAAAAGATGGTACTTTGACATGTTTTGAGTTACAAAAATTGAGTTGACATTTTAGCCCATCAAATTAAGAAGCTCGGTTATTTGCTTATTATATTTTTGTATTTATATAAATATAAATAGTTAAAGTTTTAACAAATAACGGGTAATTCGGATGGCGAGGGTCCTCCGAATTCGATTGAACTTATAATCAAAGTTAAAAATATTAATCTAAAGTCAAACAAGAGAATTAACAACATTAAAAACTCCCACATAAAAAAAATTATTATTATTTTTTAAAATTTGACAAATGACAAAACTATAAAAGAAAATTAATGTGCATAAAATTTATACTTCCTCCGATTCAAAATAGAAGTTTTTTTAAGAGTTATTTTTTGTTGGAAAACATAGGTCTTTTTACAAGAATGGTGCATTTATTGGCTAATTTACCCTTACATTATTTTCTCCATATATTCATATTTGTCAAAATGTATAGTTTTCATGCAACTCTTCATTAATTTATTTTTTCTTTTGGAGTATTAATTAGGGGTATTTTAGTCATTTTGATTAGTATCTTAATTTGTGTGAAAACTCCTAAAAAGACTAATACTTTGAATCGGAATGAGTGTCTATCTATATTTATATTACAAAGTCTGTTTTCAGTTTCAGCCAATCACATCCTTCTAAATCCTACGTGTAATTTCCATGAATTTTTGTTCAATTAATTATTTTATAAAATTTTGATTGGTTGGTTAAATTTTACTTTGGTTGTAAATTCTTAATTTGCTTATTAGAGTATCCCACATTGAAAAGTTACATTGTTTTTTGAGTTTGACAATACTATAAAATGGTGTACTTTGACATGTTTTGAGATACAAAATTACTTTGACATATATTCATATTTGTCAAAATGTATAGTTTTCATGCAACTCTTCATTAATTTATTTTTTCTTTTGGAGTATTAATTAGGGGTATTTTAGTCATTTTGATTAGTATCTTAATTTGTGTGAAAACTCCTAAAAAGACTAATATTTTGAATCGGAATGAGTGTCTATCTATATTTATATTACAAAGTCTGTTTTCAGTTTCATCCAATCACATCCTTCTAAATCCTACGTGTAATTTCCATGAATTTTTGTTCAATTAATTATTTTATAAAATTTTGATTGGTTGGTTAAATTTTACTTTGGTTGTAAATTCTTAATTTGCTTATTAGAGTATCCCACATTGAAAAGTTACATTGTTTATTGAGTTTGACAATACTATAAAATGGTGTACTTTGACATGTTTTGAGATACAAAATTACTTTGACATTTTTTTTTCATTAAACATTACGTTTCCGTGCATAGCACGGGTATTTTTGCTAGTATATATATATTACAGAAGCCTTATACATACATATATTTGTATCTATATATTTTTTCAATATTATTTTCTGTGATTTTCACATTTTTTAATTAATTTACTAATTTTTATTGGTTGAGAATATTTAGGTTAATTAAATTAATCGAAAATTAACTTATCTTAATAAAAATTAAATATCAACTTTTATTGGTGCAAAAATGTTAAACTATTTTATTTAAAATTGGGAGAGGGGGGATTCGATCCCCCGACCTGCAAGCCGATGCTACGCCACATTGCCATCTACTCTGGCAAGTATTTGACAACTACTTTCTTTAATTCTTTTAATGGAATGCTAATTTAAATTTTATTTTGGTTGTAAACTCTTAATTGGCTTATAAGAGTATCCCACATTGAAAAGTTACATTGTTTTTTGAGTTTGACAATACTATAAAAGATGGTACTTTGACATGGTCTGAGTTACAAAATTGGGCTGACATTTTAGCCCATCAAATTAAGGAAGCCCGCTTATTTGCTTCTTATATTTTTTATTTATATAAATATAAATAATTAAAGTTTTAGCAAGTAACGGGTAATTCAGATGACCGATTTTTCTGAAATCCGATTGAGCTTATAGTCAAGTTCGATTTAGCTCAGACTTATGCAATGTTCATTTTTTTATTCTAATGGAGAATTTTTATTTTCATAATATATTTTTAAAAATAAATAAATATGGATATTTAAAAAAAAAATTCGCTTCATTTATACTGCAAAAATCAAGTGAATCTTTTTCTAAACTCTCTAAAACTAAACTATTAATTTGTAGAAATTTTAAGTATAATAAAAGTTAAAAATATTAATCTAAAGTCAAATAAGAGAATTAACAACAATAAAAACTAGAATTAATTGCCATTTTGGTCATCAACATAGTTTCGGGTTGCCAATTTCGTCCTTTTTCTTTTTTTTTAACTTTTCATATCCCCAATATATTTTCAAACAGCCACTTTCATCCTTTTTAACTTTTTCAGCCACTTTCATCCCCAATATATTTTCAAACTGCCACTTTCATCCTTTTTAAAGTGGCTGTTTCAAAAATTTTTGTGGATGAAAGTGGCTGTTTGAAAATATTTTGGGGATGTGAAAAGTTAGAAAAAGGATGAAAGTGGCAGCCCGAAACTATGTTGATGACCAAAATGGCTATTAATCAAGTTCGATTTAGCTCAGACTTATGCAATGTTCATTTTTTTATTCTAATGGAGAATTAATATATTTTTAAAAATAAATAAATATGGATTTTTTAAAAAAAAATCAATTCGCTTCGTTTATACTGCAAAAATCAAGTGAATCTTTTTCTAAACTCTCTAAAACTAAATTATTAATTTGTAGAAATTTTAATTTATAATAAAAGTAAAAAATATTAATCTAAAGTCAAATAAGAGAATTAACAACAATAAAAAATCCCACATAAAAAAAAATAATTATTTTTAAAATTTGACAAATGACAAGACTATAAAAGAAAATTAATGTGCATAAAATTTATACTTCCTCCGATTCAAAATAGAAGTTTTTTTAAGAGTTCTTTTTTGTTGCAAAATATGGGTCTTTTTACAAGAATGGTGCATTTATTGGCTAATTTACCCTTACATTAGTTTCTCCACATATTCATATTTGTCAAAATGTATAGTTCTCATGCAACTCTTCATTAATTTATTTGTTCTTTTGGAGTATTAATTAGGGGTACTTTAGTCATCTTGATTAGTATCTTAATTTGTGTGAAAACTCCTAAAAATACTTATATTTTGAATCGGAAGGAGTATCTATCTTCTATCTATATTTATATTACGAGTCATTTTCAGTTTCAAATCAATCACATCCTTCTAAATCCTACGTGTAATTTCCATGAATTTTTGTTCAATTAATTATTTTATAAAATTTTGATTGGTTGGTTAAATTTTACTTTGGTTGTAAATTTTTATTTTGCTGATAAGAATATCTCACATTGAAAAGTTACATTGTTTTTTGAGTTTGACAATACTATAAAAAATTGTACTTTGACATGTTTTGAGTTACAAAATTACTTTGACATTTTTTCTTTCATTAAACATTACGTTTCCGTGCATAGCACGGGTATTTTTGCTAGTATATATATATTACAGAAGCCTTATACATACATATATTTGTATCTATATATTTCTTCCATCCTTTTTTCTTAGCTTTTCACATTTTTTAATTAATTTACTATTTTTTATTGGTTGAGAATATTTAGGTTAATTAAATTAAGTTATCTTAATAAAAATTAAATATCAACTTTTTTTGGAGCAAAAATGTTAAACTATTTTATTTAAATTGGGAGAGGGGGGATTCGAACCCCCGACCTACAACTCGAATGCTACGCCACATTGCCAACTACTCTGGCAGGTATTTGACAACTATTTTCTTTAATTCTTTTAATGGAACGCTAATTTAAATTTTTTTTTTGTCGTAAACTCTTAATTGGCTTATAAAAGTATCCCACATTGAAAAGTTCCATTTTTTTTTTTTGAGTTTGACAATACTATAAAAGATAGTACTTTGACATGTTTTGAGTTACAAAATTGGGCTGACATTTTAGCCCATCAAGTTAAGGAAGCCCGCTTATTTGCTTCTTATATTTTTTATTTATATAAATATAAATAGTTAAAGTTTTAACAAATAACGGATAATTCAGATGACCGGGTCCTCTGAATTCCGATTGAGCTTATAATCAAGTTCGATTTAGCTCAGATTTATGCAATGTTCATTTTTTTTTATTCCAATGGAGAATTAATATATTTTTAAAAATAAATAAATATGAATTTTTTAAAAAAATCAATTCGCTTCGTTTATACTGCAAAAATCAAGTGAATCTTTTTCTAAACTCTCTAAAACTAAATTATTAATTTGTAGAAATTTTAATTTATAATAAAAGTTAAAAATATTAATCTAAAGTCAAATAAGAGAATTAACAACAACAAAAAATCCCACATAAAAAAATAATTATTATTTTTAAAATTTGACAAATGACAAGACTATAAAAGAAAATTAATGTGCATAAAATTTATACTTTTTCTGATTCAAAATAGAAGTTTTTTAAGAGTTATTTTTTGTTGCAAAATATGGTCTTTTTACGTATATTTGTATCTATATATTTCTTCAATACTATTTTCTTAGATTTTCACATTTTTTTTAATTAATTTACAAATTTTTATTGGTTGAGAATATTTAGGTTAATTAAATTAATTATCTTAATAAAAATTAAATATCAACTTTTATTGGTGCAAAAATGTTAAACTATTTTATTTAAATTGGGAGAGGTGGGATTCGATTCAACGACCTGCAACTCAGATACTACGCCACATTGCCAACTACTCTGGCAGGTATTTGACAACTATTTTCTTTAATTCTTAAAGTATCCCACATTGAAAAGTTCCATTTTTTTTTTGAGTTTGACAATACTATAAAAGATAGTACTTTGACATGTTTTGAGTTACAAAATTGGGCTGACATTTTAGCCCATCAAATTAAGGAAGCCCGATTATTTGCTTCTTATATTTTTTATTTATATAAATATAAATAGTTAAAGTTTTAACAAATAACGGGTAATTCAGATGACCAGGGTCCTCTGAATTCCGATTGAGCTTATAATCAAGTTCGATTTAGCTCAGACTTATGCAATGTTCATTTTTTTATTCTAATGGAGAATTAATATATTTTTAAAAATAAATAAATATGGATTTTTAAAAAAAAAAATCAATTCGCTTCGTTTATACTGCAAAAATCAAGTGAATCTTTTTCTAAACTCTCTAAAACTAAATTATTAATTTGTAGAAATTTTAATTTATAATAAAAGTAAAAAATATTAATCTAAAGTCAAATAAGAGAATTAACAACAATAAAAAATCCCACATAAAAAAAAATAATTATTTTTAAAATTTGACAAATGACAAGACTATAAAAGAAAATTAATGTGCATAAAATTTATACTTCCTCCGATTCAAAATAGAAGTTTTTTTAAGAGTTCTTTTTTGTTGCAAAATATGGGTCTTTTTACAAGAATGGTGCATTTATTGGCTAATTTACCCTTACATTAGTTTCTCCACATATTCATATTTGTCAAAATGTATAGTTCTCATGCAACTCTTCATTAATTTATTTGTTCTTTTGGAGTTTTAATTAGGGGTACTTTAGTCATCTTGATTAGTATCTTAATTTGTGTGAAAACTTCTAAAAAGACTTATATTTTGAATCGGATGGAGTATCTATCTATATTTATATTACGTGAGTGCATTTCGGTTTCACTAATCACATCCTTCTAAATCCTACGTGTAATTTCCATGAATTTTTGTTCAATTAATTATTTTATAAAATTTTGATTGGTTGGTTAAATTTTACTTTGGTTGTAAATTCTTAATTTGCTTATAAGAGTATCACACATTGAAAAGTTACATTATTGTTTGAGTTTGACAATACTATAAAAGAGTGTATTTTGACATGTTTTGAGTTACAAAATTACTTTGACATTTTTTCTTTCATTAAACATTATGTTTCCGTGCATAGCACGAGTATTTTTGCTAGTATATATATATTACAGAAGCCCTTTTCATATTTGTATATATATCATGCCACGTGTCATGTTCTAGGATTTTTTTATATTTTTAATTAGTTATAAAACTTTTGATTGGTGCAAAAAATTTGAACTATTTTATTCAATTCGGAGGAGGCAGGATTCGAACCCGCAACATGCAGATCAAATGCCATACCATATTGCCAGCTACTCCGGCGACTATTTGACAACTATTTTCTTTAATTCTTTTAATGGAATGCTAATGTAAGTAAATTATGAGATAGTTGGAATATTGTAATAAATTCCATAAGAAAAAATTTGTTTCGTTTGAACTTTTATATTGCAATAATTTTTACATTAATCTATAAGCTACTTACCGACCATAATGTTTTTGAGTTTTTGTCGAATAAAGTATACATAATGAGTTTTTGTCAAATAAAGTATATATAATGAGTTTTTGTTTAGAAAAGTATGTCTATTATGAGTTTTTTTTTTCTTTTTAGAATGACTAGAATTAAGTTACTCATTTCTAAAATAATAATATTTTTTCAAATAAACATCCACTACTAGCCTTCCTTAGTTTAAGCGTAATTTAAGGGGATTAAATTTCCTTAACTAATAATGTTAGAAGAAAACTTTATTAAAAGTATATTAATTTTCATTTTAAGTCAAAGTGAAATATTAAATTCAAGATTGAAGCAATATTGTATTTGTTAAAGTATATAGCCTAAATAATATTCGAGTTTCTGATAAGTATGTATCATCATATTGCTTATGACTCTTGTGTTATTTTTCTAAATTTCTTTTATATTATTAGTAGAATTTTGCTTTTTTGCATTGATTTATGATAGCTGAATCTATTGATCATTGCTAGCCACTTTTAATTTTTTATTTTGATTTTTCTTTTAAAAGTTTCGATTTATTTGATTGCTGGGTACAAAGAATCCTAATTCTTGGTAACATTTTCTGTTATATGTATTGATTTACGTATGTCCTAGAAGTATTAAGGAAAACCTTGATTTAGACTTGATTTGTTATTTTGGTTCTAAGAATTAAGTTTTTAAGTCATGCCCAACAGAGATTTTAAGCCATGCCTAACAGTAGTTTTCTTAAAAGATTGCCCTTCAAAAATGACCAATTTTGCGAAAAATTATAAAGTTTATGAGGAACTTATTTGAGGGAATTTATTGGGAAGTTTCTGTGAACTTATGGGAATTTATGAGAATATTTTATTCTAATATTTACTCATCTCTTCATCCGTTTTATGTTCAATACTTTTGGTGTTTAATTATTATTTATATCTATTTTGATCCATTTTTTATCCAATAAACATTATTATTAATAAATTCCCTTTAAATAATTTATTATATACTATTAGACTGATTTTATCTTTCAGGGAATAAAAACATTTAATAAAATGGATCTTACAACAATGCAAGTTTGTCGGAAAAAACTTGAACAGAAAATTGCTCGCTCTCATAGAAGAAGATGCATTATCTCAAAATGTGTAGCACACAATGTTGAAAAAACTTCATGAATTAGATGGCTCCATAAGAAAAATGAAGTCAAAATATGTAGTCTCTTCTTTTTTTCTTAAAAGATTAGGTGATTAATATTAAATAGTAGTAGTGTAGTGATTATTGGACCAAAACATTGGATGAAACATTAATCGAAATAGTATAGGACTATGTTTAATTATTTTGATTATATATTATTTTATCCAATATTTTTTATCCAATAATCCTTCGGTGCTCATCCTTATATTTGTGTGTTACTCAATAAAATTCATATTACAGTTAACGAGTTTTTGTTCTAAATACAATTGTACAACCATTAAATTAATAATTTGAAATTTAGTATTTCCGTGCATAGCACGAGTCATTTGCTAGTATATAAATATATATTACAGAAGTCCTTTTCAGATTTGTATATATATCATGCCGTGTCATTTTCTAGGATTTTGTATTTTTAATTAGTTATAAAACTTTTGATTGGTGCAAAAAATTTGAACTATTTTATTTAATTTGGAGGAGGCAGGATTTGATCCCGCAACATGCAGGTCGAATGCTACACCACATTGCTAGCTACTCCGGCAGGTATTTGACAACTATTTTCTTTAATTCTTTTAATGGAATGTTAATTTAAGTAAATTTTTCCACGATCTCTAACAAATCTAAACTAAGAACGAGTTCAAAAGCGGTCGAATATGAAACTGAGAGTGAGAGGGAGGAACAATTCTTAGGATTTAAATGGCTTTTCAGGTCGGTGTATTTTTTCTTTTCTTAGGAGATGGTTATAAATTGATTTTCATATTACAAACTTATGCCTTTTTTTTCTTTTTCAGATTAAAGAAAATTATGAGATAGTTGGAATATTATAATAAATTTCGTAAGGAAAAATTGTTTCGTTTGAACTTTTACATTGCAATAATTTTTACATTAATCTATAAGTTACTTACCGACCATACTGTTTTTGAGTTTTTGTCGAATAAAGTATACAGAATGAGTTTTTGTCGAGTAAAGTATGTCTATTATGAGTGTTTTTTTTTCTTTTCAGAATGGCTAGAATTAAATCGCTCATTTCCTAAAATAATACTATTTTTCATATAAACTTCCACTACTAATCTTCCTTAGTTTAAACGTAATTTAAGTGGATTAACCTTCCTTAACTAATAATGCAAAAAGAAAACTTTATTAAAAGTAAAATACTTTTATTAATTTTCATCTTAAGTCAAAGTGAAATATTAAATTTCGGATTTTAGCAATATTGTATTTATTAAAGTATATAGCCTAAATAATATTTGAGTTTCTGATAACTATTTATCATCATATTACTTATGGCCCTTGTGTTATTTTTCTAAATTTCTTTTATATTATTAGTAGAATTTTTTCTTTTTTTGCATTGATTTATGATAGCTGAATCTTTTGATCATTGCTAGCCACTTTTAATTTTTTATTTTGAATTTTCTTTTAAATGTTTCGATTTATTTGATTGCAGAGTATAAAGAATCCTAATTCTTGGTAACCTTTTCTGTTACATGTATTGATTCACTTATTTCATAGAAGTCTTGGGCAAAAACTTAATTTAGACTTGATTTGTTATTTTTGTTCTAAGAATTAAGTTTTTTAGCCATGTCCAACAGAATTTTTACAAAAGTGATTTTTCTTAAAAGATTGTCATTCAAAAATGACCAATTTACCAAACAAATTATAAAGTTAAGGAGGAACTTATTTGAGGGACTTTATTGGGAAGTTTCTGTGAACTTATGGGAATTTATAAAAATATTTTATTCTAATATTTACTCACCTCTTCATCCTTTTTATGTCCATGACTTTTGATGTTTAATTATTATTTATATCTATGTTTGTTCTATTTTTTATCCAATAAACATTGCTATTAATAAATTCCTTTTAAATAATTTATTAATATACTATTAGACTAATTTAATCTTTCAGGGAATAAAAACATTTACTAAAATGGATCTTACAGCAATGCAAGTTTGGCGAAAAAACTTGAGCAGAAAATTGCTCGCTCTCAAAGAAGAAGATGCATTATCTCAAAATGTGGAGCACACAATGTTGAAAAACTTCATGAATTAGATGGCTCCATAAGAAAAATGAAGTCAGAATACGTAGTTTCTTCATGTTTTCTAAAAAGATTGGGTCTTTAACATTTAATAGTAGTAGTGTAGTGATTATTTGATCAAAACATTGTATGAAACATTAATCGAAATAGTATAGGACTATGTTTAATTCTTTTGATTATATATTATTTGATCCAATATTTTTTATCCAATATTTTTTATCCAATAATCATTCGGTGTTCACCCTTATATTTGTGAGTTACTCAATAAAAGTCATATTACCTAATCATGTTGAATTTTCTTATTTGTTTTATGAAAAATTAAAGTTAACGAGTTTTTATTCTGAAAATAATTGTACAACCATTAAATCAATAATTTGAAATTCAGTATTTTCGTGCATAGCACGGGTCATTTGCTAGTGTGTGTGTGTGTGTAATATATATATATATATATATATATATATATATATATATATATATATATATATATATATATATATATATATATATATAAATGATACGTGGCATGAGGAGTTAAAACTGAAAAGGTCTTTTGTATATATATATATATATATATATATATATATATATATATATATATATATATATATATATATATTACAAAAGACCTTTTCAGATTTTTAACTCCCTCATGCCACGTGTCATTTTGGTAGATTATTTTGTTATTTAATTAATTATAAAACTTTTGATTGGTGCAAAAAAATTGAACTACTTCATATAAATTGGGGAGGGGGAGGATTTTAACCCAGAACATTCAGGTTAAATGCTACACCACATTTCCAGCTACTCTATCAAGTATTTGACAACTACTTTATTTAACTCTTTTTCTGGAATGCTAATTTAAGTAAACTTTTCCACGATCTCTAACAAATCTAAACTAACAGTATTCTTGGTATGATATAATATTCTACATTAAATATATTATCTTCCTTAATTTCAAGATTCAAAACTCATCTCATACTCTTAACCTCTTCTTTTAAGTCATGCCCAACAGAGATTTTAAGCCATGCCTAACAGAGTTTTCTTAAAAGATTGCCCTTCAAAAATGATCAATTTTGCAAAAAATTATAAAGTTTATGAGGAACTTATTTGAGGGAATTTATTGGGAAGTTTCTGTGAACTTATGGGAATTTATGAGAATATTTTATTCTAATATTTACTCATCTCTTCATCCGTTTTATGTTCAATACTTTTGGTGTTTAATTATTATTTATATCTATTTTGATCCATTTTTTTTATCAATAAACATTATTATTAATAAATTCCCTTTAAATAATTTATTATATACTATTAGACTGATTTTATCTTTCAGGGAATAAAAACATTTAATAAAATGGATCTTACAACAATGCAAGTTTGTCGGAAAAAACTTGAACAGAAAATTGCTCGCTCTCATAGAAGAAGATGCATTATCTCAAAATGTGTAGCACACAATGTTGAAAAAACTTCATGAATTAGATGGCTCCATAAGAAAAATGAAGTCAAAATATGTAGTCTCTTCTTTTTTTCTTAAAAGATTAGGTGATTAATATTAAATAGTAGTAGTGTAGTGATTATTGGACCAAAACATTGGATGAAACATTAATCGAAATAGTATAGGACTATGTTTAATTATTTTGATTATATATTATTTTATCCAATATTTTTTATCCAATAATCCTTCGGTGCTCATCCTTATATTTGTGTGTTACTCAATAAAATTCATATTACAGTTAACGAGTTTTTGTTCTAAATACAATTGTACAACCATTAAATTAATAATTTGAAATTTAGTATTTCCGTGCATAGCACGAGTCATTTGCTAGTATATAAATATATATTACAGAAGTCCTTATCAGATTTGTATATATATCATGCCACGTGTCATTTTCTAGGATTTTGTATTTTTAATTAGTTATAAAACTTTTGATTGGTGCAAAAAATTTGAACTATTTTATTTAATTTGGAGGAGGCAGGATTTGATCCCGCAACATGCAGGTCGAATGCTACACCACATTGCTAGCTACTCCGGCAGGTATTTGACAACTATTTTCTTTAATTCTTTTAATGGAATGTTAATTTAAGTAAATTTTTCCACGATCTCTAACAAATCTAAACTAAGAACGAGTTCAAAAGCGGTCGAATATGAAACTGAGAGTGAGAGGGAGGAACAATTCTTAGGATTTAAATGGCTTTTCAGGTCGGTGTATTTTTTCTTTTCTAATGTAAAAAAATTTAGGAGAAGGTTATAAATTGATTTTCATATTACAAACTTATGCCTTTTTTTTTCTTTTTCAGATTAAAGAAAATTATGAGATAGTTGGAATATTATAATAAATTTCGTAAGGAAAAATTGTTTCGTTTGAACTTTTACATTGCAATAATTTTTACATTAATCTATAAGTTACTTACCGACCATACTGTTTTTGAGTTTTTGTCGAATAAAGTATACAGAATGAGTTTTTGTCGAGTAAAGTATGTCTATTATGAGTTTTTTTTTTTCTTTTCAGAATGGCTAGAATTAAATTGCTCATTTCCTAAAATAATAATATTTTTCATATAAACTTCCACTACTAATCTTCCTTAGTTTAAACGTAATTTAAGTGGATTAACCTTCCTTAACTAATAATGCAAAAAGAAAACTTTATTAAAATTAAAATACTTTTATTAATTTTCATCTTAAGTCAAAGTGAAATATTAAATTTCGGATTTTAGCAATATTGTATTTATTAAAGTATATAGCCTAAATAATATTTGAGTTTCTGATAACTATTTATCATCATATTACTTATGGCCCTTGTGTTATTTTTCTAAATTTCTTTTATATTATTAGTAGAATTTTTTCTTTTTTTGCATTGATTTATGATAGCTGAATCTTTTGATCATTGCTAGCCACTTTTAATTTTTTATTTTGAATTTTCTTTTAAATGTTTCAATTTATTTGATTGCAGAGTATAAAGAATCCTAATTCTTGGTAACCTTTTCTGTTACATGTATTGATTCACTTATGTCATAGAAGTCTTGGGCAAAAACTTAATTTAGACTTGATTTGTTATTTTTGTTCTAAGAATTAAGTTTTTTAGCCATGTCCAACAGAATTTTTACAAAAGTGATTTTTCTTAAAAGATTGTCATTTAAAAATGACCAATTTACCAAACAAATTATAAAGTTAAGGAGGAACTTATTTGAGGGACTTTATTGGGAAGTTTCTGTGAACTTATGGGAATTTATAAAAATATTTTATTCTAATATTTACTCACCTCTTCATCTTTTTTATGTCCATGACTTTTGATGTTTAATTATTATTTATATCTATGTTTGTTCTATTTTTTTATCCAATAAACATTGCTATTAATAAATTCCTTTTAAATAATTTATTAATATACTATTAGACTAATTTAATCTTTCAGGGAATAAAAACATTTACTAAAATGGATCTTACAACAATGCAAGTTTGGCGAAAAAACTTGAGCAGAAAATTGCTCGCTCTCAAAGAAGAAGATGCATTATCTCAAAATGTGGAGCACACAATGTTGAAAAACTTCATGAATTAGATGGCTCCATAAGAAAAATGAAGTCAGAATACGTAGTTTCTTCATGTTTTCTAAAAAGATTGGGTCTTTAACATTTAATAGTAGTAGTGTAGTGATTATTTGATCAAAACATTGTATGAAACATTAATCGAAATAGTATAGGACTATGTTTAATTCTTTTGATTATATATTATTTGATCCAATATTTTTTATCCAATAATCATTCGGTGTTCACCCTTATATTTGTGAGTTACTCAATAAAAGTCATATTACCTAATCATGTTGAATTTTCTTATTTTTTTTATGAAAAATTAAAGTTACCGAGTTTTTATTCTGAAAATAATTGTACAACCATTAAATCAATAATTTGAAATTCAGTATTTTCGTGCATAGCACGGGTCATTTGCTAGTATATATATATATATATATATATATTACAAAAGACCTTTTCAGATTTTTAACTCCCTCATGCCACGTGTCATTTTGGTAGATTATTTTGTTATTTAATTAATTATAAAACTTTTGATTGGTGCAAATAAATTGAACTACTTCATATAAATTGGGGAGGGGGAGGATTTGAACCCAGAACATTCAGGTTAAATGCTACACCACATTTCCAGCTACTCTATCAAGTATTTGACAACTACTTTATTTAACTCTTTTTCTGGAATGCTAATTTAAGTAAACTTTTCCACGATCTCTAACAAATCTAAACTAACAGTATTCTTGGTATGATATAATATTTTACATTAAATATATTATCTTCCTTAATTTCAAGATTCAAAACTCATCTCATACTCTTAACCTCTTCTTTTATGATTATATTTTACAAGTTTATAAATTTTTTAACTATTTAAATTCTTTTATAAAAAATTTCATTGGATTAAAATATTTTTCCAAAATCAATCTATATTTATATTACATAACATGTTTTCAAGTTTTAATCCATTAGAATTTTTTTAAAACTCTAACCCAAATTTCTCGAATTTTCTAACTCTTAATTATAATACAAAAACTTGATTGGTTAAGATGAATTTTGATTAATTAAGTTAATTCAAAAGTAATTAGTATCTTAAAACAAATTTAAATATCAAATTACTTAACCAAATATCTCTACAATCCTAAATTTTTTCTCATAATCTTGAACACACTTTTCAGTTTTAAACTCCCAATCTAATATAAAATTTCTAGATTAAAGATTTTTTGATTTAATTTTAAATGTTGTGATTGGTTAAAAAGATTTTAAATGTTTGAAATAAATCAAGAAAATATTAATTACTTCACTAGTATAGACTCCCGTATTTCTAGCCCTTTTATCACTTGCTTTGCAAATTCATAAACCAACCCCTCACTTTTATTTTTTGTTTTTATTAATCTCACATTGGTTTATTGATTCGTAATTTCAGTTAAATTATATTTCTCATATTTTATTCAAATTCAAATACGATAAAAATTTAAATTAGTGTAACGAACCATTTAGTTTCTGTTAAACCTACGGATGAGCCTCCCCCAAGGTATATCAGATCACCCATTATTCCTTATCATTTCTTATATGTCTAAAGATAACATATTTTGATATAAGAAATCTCATTATGAGGTTTTGTCGAGTAAAATATGTCCATTATGAGTTTTTTTCTTTTGAGAATGAGTAGAATTAAATTACACATTTCCTAAAATAATAATACTTTTTCGTATAAACTTCCACTACTAACCTTCCTTAGTTTAAGCGTAATTTAAAGACATTAAGCTTCCTTAACTAATAATGCAAGAAGGAAATTTTATTAAAAGTAGAATACTTTTATTAATTTTCATCTTAAGTCAAAGTGAAACATTAAATTCCGGATATAAGCAATATTGTATTTGTTAAAGTATACTAGACTAAATAATATTTGAGTTTCTGATAACTATGTATCATCATATTGCTTATGGACCTTGTGTTATTTTGCTAAATTTCTTTTATATTTTTAGTACAATTTTTTTCTTTTTTCGCATTGATTTATGATAGCTAAATCTATTGATCTTTACTAGCCACTTTTAATTTTTCGGATAGAAGCAATATTGTTTCAACTGGACTTCTTGAGCTTGCAATAAAGATTTGGCCTAGGTAGCGGAAATCCAAGTGGTGGTTCCATGTAAATATCCTCTGCAAGATCACCATGAAGGAACGCATTGTTGACATCTAATTGGAATATGCTCAAATTTTTGGAAACTGCCAAAGCGAAAAGACATTGAACTGTGGTCATTTTGGCAACTGGAGCAAAAGTCTCAGTGAAATCCTCCCCCTCGACCTGAGAGCAACCTTTAGCCACAACACGAGATTTAGGGCGTTCTAGAGAACCATCAGATCGAAACTTCAACTTATAGACCCGTTGGTTGGAAACAGGCTTCTTTCCAAAAAGGCAATGGTGCATAAACCCAAGTGTTGTTACTATCAAGGGCGCGCATTTCGGTCGCCATAGATTCCTGCCACAAAGGAGAACGAGCGGCTTCTGCATAGAAGCGAGGCTCGGTATAACGGGACAAAAAAGCCAAGTAACATTTATGAGTAGAAGAAAAATTCTCATAAGATAAATAATTCTGTAATGGATAGACCATACCTGAACAAGCCATTTGAGGAGGATGAGCCGAGGGAGCAACAACATTGCAAACATAATCGCGAAACCGAACAGAAGGTTGAGTGTCTCGTGTGGACCGACGAAACGGAACATCCGGATTTAAAGGGGGGAGCTATGGGGAGAAGCTCCCCAGAGTTGGACAAAGGATCAAACGAGGGACTAGAATGGTTGCTGGAAGAGTCCACGTACCATTAAAAAGGTCACTAGAAAGAGATTGGGCCCAGTGGGCTGAAACCTGGACTGGGTATGGGTGCGCATCGCACAGGTGGACGGGTTGGGGTCGCAGGTCGCGGGTCGACTTGAGATCCACGAGTGGGGTTGTCGGGTAAATATGGGCATTGCGTGGCTGGGCGGGTTGGGGAAGAGGGTTGCGGGTTGCGGGTCGATGCGGGATTCGCTAGTGGGGTTGGCTGGATCAGTGTTCTGGGCTGGATCCGTGAGTGTGGCTGGGCTATTGGGAATTAAATTGGCCGGAGTGGGGGCTGATGTAGTTCAGGCATGGCCTGGTCCGTTTCAACATTGTTTGGTGGATTTTTTGGGCTGGTCCAGGATTGACTTGACTGGGCAGAATTAGCTGGGGGCGTAAAACACCCCAGAATCTGGGGTGTTTTGTGAAATATTTTTGGACAATGGTGCGAACGGAAAAATGTTCACATAAAAGTGAACATCTTGGGAGATAAACAATTTCCTAGAGTGAAGATCATCAAGGTTGTTAAAATCGGGATTCTACGTAGAATCGGTGAAGGGGTGGAAAATCGTAAAATCGGAATTTTACGTAGAATCGTAAAATCGTACCAAAAAAATAAAATATATATTTTATATAAAAATAACAATAATTAACATATAAATCATTTCATATGGTTTAACAATATGCGAAAAATCCATAAAACATAATTTCACAAATTTTTTTAAAATATAAAAACGCGACAAAACATAACTTTTAACTTATGAATATTTCAAAACATCAAAATAAAATTAACCACAAAAATATCATACCACCGATTCTGTAAATAAGCAACAAATATGAACACCAAGATGTTATTAAAATACGAAACTTAGAGAACTGAACAAATAATTTTGACCTTATCAACGAGTAATTGAAATCCGCCTGAAAATAGCCAATTTATGTCTGGAAATAGTTGAAATCCGCCTGGAAATAGCAAATTTCTGTCTGGAAATAGCCGAAATCCGCCTAGAAATAGCAAATTTTAGCTTGGAAATAGTTGAAATCCGCTTGGAAATAGCAAATTTGTGGAATCTGTAAAATCGTACGATTTTATACTCCGATTCTACCAGATTTCGATTTTACTTCCGATTCAAATCGTTTTCCTTCCGTAGAATCGTACGATTTTACGATTTAAATCGGGATTTTAACAACATTGAAGATCATAGACTTTCCAACCCTTTTGTCCCATAGGATACCCGACAAAGATGCATTTGGTGGATCGCTCGGTGAATTTATCTCTCGTAGGATTTGTGTTATGTGCATAACAAAGAGATCCAAAAACCCGAATATGGCTAAAGTTTGGTGGTTTCCCAAATAGAATCTCATATATGGTGTTTTGTTATTTAAAGGTTTACTAGGTGTGTGATTGACAAGATACCATGCGGTTAAAATACACTTCCCCCAAAAACGAATTGGTAGATGAGCCTCAAAACGAAGGGCTCGTGCGACATTTAGAATTTGTCTATTTTTTCTTTCTACCCGCCCATTTTGGTGAGGAGTATAAACACAAGATGTTTCATGAAGGATACCGGTTTTGGAAAAGAAATCTCTAAGGCATAAAAATTCAGTTCCATTATCACTCCTAACTCTTTTGGTAACTCCTTGAAATTGGGTGGAGACCATTTTGTGAAAATTAATAAAGACATTTTTTGTTTTGCTTTTTTCTTTAAGGAGATAGACCAAAACACATCTAGAGAAATCATCCACCAAACAGAAAAAATAATGCGCCCCAGTTAAGGAGGGTGTTTGATATTTACCCCACAAATCACAATGTATTAGTTCAAAAGGGTGTTTCCCCTTATTATGGCTAAGAGGAAAAGGTAATCTAGAATATTTGGCAAGATGACAAACATCACAAGGTATAGAATTATTTTTTGAGAGATTTATTGGAACTGGAATATCACCCAAACCAAAATACAAGTTTAAGAGTTTCAAAACCAAGTATCAAATATGACCAACACAAGAACAAACAATTATAAAAACGATAATTAAGCTAAATAATCGTACTCTTCATGTCCAAGCACTTACACAACCGAATGTACGACAAGCAACGTGCTCTTCCCATACGGTACGCACAATTACACACTTGGTTAGACACTATGAGCATAGCTACCGCTCTGACACGACTTCCCACAATTCGAGCTCAAGTATTTAGTCATGACTCTACTACAATAACTGTAACGGTCCTAACAGTCAGCCTAGTTAGGAAAGCCCAAGAAGTTCATACACATGGTATCAGTTTCGCCACATGAACTAACGGGTTCACACTTTAAGGACTCATCCTACATTGTATCATCGTCCATCACCTTAGACTCCATAAAACCGTTACAGTCCCAATGATTTTCCCTAATCAGGTGAAGGTCCATGAAGGGCTATACCGAAGGGATTCATGGGCAAAAACTCGTTCTAAACACCCATGAGTCCTTCCCCGAAGGATCCGCTCATACCATGGGAATCAAAAATTAAAACGAAAGCTTACATTTTTCGGCTAAAGAATCTGATTCTTGAATGAAAGATTCTGATTCTTGGACTTTCAGAGTGTGTGTTGCTTCCACCAATAGCTTTCCCTTTGCGGAATTTCCCTCTACCGGTATCCACGCAACGAAACGAACAGCGATTGCTAGCTCTTCGTTTTTCTGAGTTTCGGGAATTAGAGAGAAAGGGAGAGGCAGAAAACAGAAATCTAATTTCGGAGTGCTTTTGGATTGCGGCTTAATTGATCAGTATTTAGGGTTTCGGCTAAAAGAGGTTTATATAGGGTGTGAGAGTTTGTTCCCTGAACCAACTCTCACGTCCTCAACCTCTTTCGGCAGTGGGAGTCTTTATCTCCCACGTTCCATAAACCTCTGCTGGCAGTAGGAGTCTTTATTGCAAAATAACACCCAAATAATCCCAGCTATAGCCAAATACCGAAAATGTCCCTACTTAATCTCTAATTCGAATAATAATGTTTTATTATTTTCAGAAAATAAATGTCAAATACAATGAACCTAGACACATTCTAGATTCATTGAATCTGGACATGAAGCTAGTTAACTCGTCTATGCGTGTGACCCTGTAGGTTCATATCACAATGACAATGAAAACATACTTAGTAGTAGTATGTGTTCATAAATCACAAGAGGTCCCTAACAGGACATTGTGACTACCCAGAGTGAATGAATATACGGTGGAACCTAATATCAATCCACTATTTAATCCCTTTGTCTCGCGATATCCTAATTAAGCATAAGGCATGGTAGTCGTTACCCTTATAAAGCTTAATTGTATTTATGCTCGATCTCCAGGTAGACTGTTCCAGCTAACAATATTTAATAACCACTTTATTAAATATATTTGAGCACGGCCATGCATTTAAACAGTCTTTTCCTATCGAGGGGCCTCTCTAATAAGAGAGGGACAAATTCCTTACATTGCCTCACACATTCAAGCCATGATAGGATACTACATCCGATCATCAGTCGTATTGATTACTCGATTAAAAGTAACGTTCGACTGAGTCAAAACGTGGCTCCATTCATGCTAGAATCAATGGAGACACAAGGTCTAAGGATTCCAAAATAGTATTGAGGATGTAATACTTATGACTAAGGACCATGAAGTATTACTTTTCTTACGGATCACGTCCGATACAATATATCCCAATATATTGTATTTATGATATGATTTGTGTTCATTACACATGATTAGTAAAACATAATCATCAATCAAACATCATACTAGTTTTATTTCATTGTAAAGAACCTTACATAAAACTAGGAACAACTAGAATAGTAATTACATAAGCTGATGAGTTTTACTATCAAATCACGCATTTGTTGTTCAGAAGCAAAATTAACTATTCAAATGATATGCTCAAAAGATATAAAACGTACAACATATGCTAATGGTCCTAGGGCACTACTAACATACACATGTCACATGATCTCTCGGGATCAACACATTCGCACTTCATCGTGATCACGTTTATATCCTTCGAACAAGTCTTGTCATTTAGTAGATTTTAGACACAAGCTCAAAATAGAGCGACGACTCGGTCAACTGATACCACATAGGAATGAAATCAACGAGACCCAAATAGGACGACTTTAAGCGATTAACAAATAAGCAATTCAACAAGTATAGTACAACAATCCACATATACCAATTACAAGAATCACAATAATGATCGCATATATATATATATATATCAAATTAGATAAACAGTCATTGAAATTCAGATTTTAGCAACACGTAAAATCGATCAATCCAACGCATAAGCCAATAATCAAAACGGTAAAACACAATTCATGCAATAATTCGTAAACCAAATAGTTTATGCAATAATTCACGTATAACCGATCATTAAACAATCACAAATCGGTACCCATTATATATATAACAATCCGAGCAGAAAATAACAAAAGATGGGGTCACCACTGAAGGGATTAATCGGCGGAAACTCGTTCCAAACACCCCTGAGTCCTCCACTGAAGGATCCGCTCATACAAAACGAATCGAAAATTACAAAGAAAAGAACTTACATTTGTTGGCTCAAGAATCCGATTCTTGAATGGAAGATTCTGTCTTTATGCTCTCAGCAACGATCACCTTGAGTCTTCCTTTGCGGAATTACTCCCTACCGGTATCCACGCGACGAAACGGGCAACGAGTGTTAGCTCTGAGTTTTTCTGAGTTTCGGGAATTAGGGAGAAAGGGAGGCAGAAAACAGTTTTCTGGATTTCTTGGTATTTCGGCTGAAAAATGTCTAACCCTAGGGTTTCGACCAAGAAAGGTTTTTATAGGGAGTGAGAGGTTGTTTCCAGAACAAACCCCACGTCCGCTCCACCTCTTCTGGGGTGGGAGTCTTTAACTCCCACGTCCCCTAGACTTCTGCTGGTAGTGGGAGTCCTTATCGGATAATAACTCCCACGTAATCCCAGCTATACCGAAAATGCCCCTTATCTCTATTTCGAATAATAACGCTTTATTATTCTCAGAAAAATGAATGTCAGATACAATGAACCTAGACACATTCTAGATTCATTGAATCTGGACATGAAGCTTGTTAGCTCGTCTATGCGTGTGACCCTATAGGTTCATATCACAATGGCAATGAAAATACACTTAGTAGTAGTGTGAGTTCATAAATCACAAGCGGTCCCTAGCAGGGGACATCGTGACTACCCAAAGTGAATGAATATACAAATGTAACCTAATATCAATCCACTATTTAATCCCTTTGTCTCGCGATATCCTAATTAAGCATAAGGCATGGTAGTCGTACCCTTATTAAGCTTAATTGTATTTATGCTCGATCTTCGGGTAAACTATTCCAACAAATAGTATTTGATAACCATTTTATCAAATATATTTGAGCACGGCCATGCATTTAAACAGTTTTTCCCTATCGAGGGGCCCATGTATATCTCTCTCTAATAAGAGAGGGACAAATTCCTTACAATGCCTCTTACATTCAAGCCATGATAGGACACTACATCCGATCATCAGTCGTATTGATTACTCGATTAAAAGCAACGTACGACTGAGTCAAAACGTGGCTCCATTCATGCTAGAATCAATAGAGACATAAGGTCTAAGGATTCTAAAATAGTATTGAGGAAGTAATACTTACGACTAAGGACCATGAAGTATTACTTCTCTAACGGATCACGTCCGATACAATATATCTCAATACATTGCATCTATGATATGATTTGTACTCATTACACATGATTAGTAAAACATAATCATCAATCAAACATCATACTAGTTTTATTTCATTGTAAGTAGATTACATAAAACTAGGGACAACTAGAATAGTAATTACATAAGCAAATGAGTTTTACTATCAAATCACGCATTTGATGTTCATAAGCAAAATTAACTATTCAGATGAAATGCTCAAAAAGATATACAACGTACAACATATGCTAATGGTCCTAGGGCACTACTAACACTTACCTCGAAGGAAAGCAATTAACAAAGAAAACCTGAAACTGCACTGCCCAGTCCCTCTCTCGGTGCAATAACTTTCTACCTCGAACTCCGAATCCCAATCCGTCTGAGCTCACTCGTAGGTATCTCGAACGCCGCCGTTTTGATATACTGTGCGTCAAAATCGGACTCCGATAGCTCACTCAATTGTTCTCTTAAAGATGCCAGAATTTTCTAATCCCAAAGTTTCTCTATGTCTTTCCGCACAAGCCGTGTCTTTCTCTCTATTTTGTTTTTCTCACGTTTCCCAGTCCCCTCTTGCTGCCCACGTTTCTTTTTATTCTATATTTATTTTTATTTTAATTATGGTACTCTCCTAATCCTATTAGGATTCCTAATTCAATTCCAATTTTAGTCCACATCTAATTAAACTACTCATCTAAGTGAATCACAACTAAATCCCCTAACTACGATACTCGTGCGAAACGACCCTCAACAACGTACACAAATGTAACACGTAACATGTTATAAAAATTAAATAGGCACGTAAACACACAATCGCACGGAATAAATTACGCCTGCGCAATTAATCACGCAAAAAAATTAATTACACGTAAGCAAAAAGTTACAGGTATTATATTTATCCCCCTTACAAAAGTTTCGTCCCCGAAACTTGCACTCCCTACAACATAGATACTAACACTCCCCACTACATGAAAAAGGCTATATAGGCATACAAATAGCTAGTATGGTACTAAATGCTCCCTAACAATGTAAGGAGTACAATAACCACATAATCACATAAGTGTACCTGTCGGTGTACCCATATCGTTTCCCTCTCTTTGCTGAGGAAGGGCAAAGACTCGAGCATTAGGCTTAGCCCCGGTGCCTGCTGCCTTTGGTGCCAACCCTGAAGTTTGACCTATGACCTGAAGTGGAGCTGTATACTGGCTAACATGGTGACCCGTCTTTCCACATATGAAATATGCCACAAAAATCCATCTGCAATCCTCGATATGCCTCCTACCACATTTATAACACTCTCTGAAGTTCTGAGAAGTATTTGGTGCCCCTGTGAGTCCCTCAACCCTATGTAAACTTTCTCCTGTTCCATTCCCTGGCCTAAATGTGTTGGTTGGTCCCGAGGTGGAAGTAAACCTCTTCTTAGCCACAAGATTAGCTGAGTTAGGATGAGAATCTTGGCCTTGTGATGTAGCTCAATAAGGCCTCTTCATATCCTTCTCGGTACTCTTAAATTCCTCCTCTACATCCAAACTCCTCATGTATGCGTCCATGAAGGTAGTATGACGGTACCCAGACAATCTCCCTCTGATACAAGGCAACAACATTCGTAGGAACCTATGAGTCCTCATTTGCCCATCAAGTATGATTGTAGTAGCATACTTACCCAAACGGTTGAACTTGCTAGCATATGATGAAACCACATCCCCTCAGTTTGTCTTAAGTCAAAAAATTCATTATGCTTTTCCACCTTAAAGGTCTGCGAAAAGTACTGGTCTAAGAATACTTCCTTTAATCTGTCCCGGGTGATAGGCCCGACTTCAGCACAAACCGGTCAGACGCCTCAGACGTGAGAAAATGTATCACACCCCGTAACTCAGGTGATGACATGGCAGTGTCTCAATGGTCGATGAGACACCAAAGCCCACAATACAGAGTTATTAAAATGTATTCATTTATGAAATAATCCAAAATAAGAGTTAAGCAACGGAATTAATGTACTACAAGTGCAATAACTCTAAGTATTACAAAAAATGGAAATTGTTCAACATTACTATAAATGAAATACGTCTATGTGTAAATGAATAAACGAATGAATTAAACTCTCTAAGACAAACCAGTTATGAACTACTCTTCATAGTCCCCTTCCCAAGCACAGTCATCATAGATAGGATCATCGTCTTCTTCACCTACACAATAAGAAAGTGGATGGACTGAGCTCCAGGGCTCAGTAAGGACCAAATAATCACAAGTATACACAAGAGCACATTCCCATTTTCCAAATACCCTTTTACGAAACGACACTATACACGACACACTCAACAATGTAATACACTGAGAATACATTGCACGATATCCACAATACACTAGACACGCTCACAGAAAGAAGCGAAATACAAAACAAAACTGCACAAGGCACGGACGAAGGCACAAACGAATGCTTCGTCCGTACTATCGTCTGCAGGTAGTCACGGACGAATGCTTCGTCTGCAGGTCCGTCTGTGGTAAGACAGTAGGTTCTGTCCTTCTTCGGAAGAAGGCAATGACGATAAGTAGGACGAATACTTCGTTTGAAACCTGCGAAAAACAGGAAAATAAGTGCAAAACTTGTACACAAGTGTCCTATCTTGCACCAAATCAAACCCATTCCAAAATGCAAGTTTAAAAGACTCAAAACCAAGTATCAAATATGACCAACACAAGAACACCCAATTTAAAAACAACAATTAAGGTAAATATTCATACTCTTCATGTCCAAGCACTTACACAGCCGAATGTACGACAAGCACCGTGTTCTGTCCATACGGAACACACTTGGTTAACCACTACGGGCATAGCTACCGCTGTGACACGACTTCCCACAATTTGAGCTCAAGTATCTAGTCACGACTGTACGACAATAACTGTAACGGTTCTAACAGTCAGCCTAGTTAGGAAGGCCCAAAAAGTTCATACACACAGGTTTAGTTTCACCCCCTGAACGGACGCATTCACACTTTAATGACTCATCCTACATTGTATCATCATCCAACACCTTGGATTCCACAAAATCGTTACCTCGAACAAAATCATCCTATATATATATATATATATATAACAATCCAGGCTGAAAATAACAAAATATGGTGTCCTTACCTCGAACAAAAGTAATTAACAAAGAAAATCTGAAACTACACTTCCCAGTCCCGCTCTCGGTGCGATAACATTCTACCTCGAACTCCGAATCCCGATCCGTCTGCGCTCACTCGTAGGTATCTCGAACGTCATCGTTTTGATATATTGTGCGTCAAAATCAGACGCCGATAGCCCATTCAATTGTTCTCTCAAAGCTGCCAGAACTTTCTAATCTCAATGTTTATCTCTGTCTTGCGGCACAAGTCGTGTCTTTCTCTCTCTATTTTGTTTTTCTCACGTTTCCCAATCCCCTCTTGCTGCCCTTGTTTCTTTTTATTCTATATTTATTTTTATTTTATTTATGGTACTCTCCCAATCCTATTAGGATTCCTAATTCAATTCTAATTTTTGTCCACATCTAATTAAACTACTCATCTAAGTGAATCACAACTAAATCCCCTAACTACGATACTCGTGCGAAACGCCCCTCAACAACGTACACAAATGTAACACGTAACATGTTATAAATATTAAATAGGAAAGTAAACACACAATCGCACGAAATAAATTACTCTTACACAATTAGTCATGCAAAAAAATTAATTACACGTAAGCAAAAAGTTACGGGTATTACAGAATATAATCACAATAAGTAATATATTATCTTGAAAGTAAATAGTAGAGTTAGAGAAAATGAACACGAGGATTATAGTGGTTCGAGCACAAAGATCTACATACACTACTTTGGGACACACCTAAGTATTTTTGCAACTCCGCTAATGGATTCCCTTCACAACAAATGCAAGGTGGGATCAACCTTTGTACACTAGCCTCACAAAGAGGACTCTGCTCACAAAGACCATTTTTCTAGTTCTCACAAGAACTATACTACACAGACTCAATCTCACAAAGAGATACCTCACAAAGAGGACAAACACTCACAAAGAGTGAAGCTCATAAAGAGTTTTTTCCTAACTCACGAAGAGCTAGTTCTCACAAAGAGAAAATGAAAGTGTCTCTTACAATTGAGACTTTACAATTTAGCTCACTACAAAGAATCCCTCAATTGGATTTGATATACAAATGATAGCTCTAATCAAGTTTGAGAATAAAAGAGAGAATGTAAGTTTAAGCTCAACTCAAAATGATATATTTTGAAAGAATGATTTGAAGATTAAATCTCTTGAAGTGTTTGATTGCTTGTTTATGAAATTGTATATCGAATGCCCTCTTCTGGCTTAATTGGTTATGAAATAAGTTTTCAAAAAGATTTTCAAAGATTGAAACAAAGTAAACATGTAGTTTTGAAAACATGCAAGAGTATGAGCATTAAACATACTTAAACTTAGTATTTCCAAAGTAAGATTAGTCACAAGGATAAACCTATTTAAGCATAGACTAATCTTTTAGGTCTTCAAGTCTTCAAGTTGTGTTTTTCTTTGAGATTTGACTTGAGACCTTGGATCAACCTCTTCTTTGAGTGGTGAAGTCCTATATTAATCTTCATGTTATAGTGTATTAGACTTCATCACTTCTTTGGTTAAGAGCCTACTCGTTGATGTAGTACTTTTGGTGCTCGAGTATCTCTTAACTCTTTGATCTTCCTTCTTGACTTTGCAATTGCTTCTAATGGCATTGTGGATTGTACTTCGAGCTTGTGCCATGGAGTCTTGCAAAATGTAGCTTCTTCTATGTTGTATGATGATACCTTTCTTGCCCTCAAGAAGCTAACTTACCATTTTCATCAATGTCGGTGTGAGTCTAAGGATCCTATCAATAAGCACATGCTCACACAATCATTTTAACTACTCAATGGTTTGTTATCATCAAAACTAAATTGATCACATTAGCCCTTAGGGATTACATCTCCCCCTTTTGGATGATGACAAAACATTAATGCAAATGGGAATATAATAACAAAAGGATAAGGAAAATAAGCACAAAATATACAAGCATGAGATAAGGATGCATATGATCAAGGCAAGTATGTGACGACCGGTAATTTCGGTACCAATTTAAAGGTTAGTATTTTATTATTTTTTTTGATAAGGTTAAAAATGTCCTTTTAATTAACTAGTGAGGGTAAAATGGTCCAAACAATAAATTGGTAATTTTATTAAAAGACAAGGGCATAATAGTAATTTAAAATTTAAGTAATAAAAGGAAATGAAAAAAAGTGATGTTTATCCAATACTTGCTCGCCAAGGGAAAAAGGAAATAATTGCATAAGAAGTCCCTGAATTACATGTTATTTACATAAGAAATTTATTTACATAATAGGTCCTTACAAATCAAGAAATTGCCACCAAGGGCTTTCCTACAACTATAAATAGAGGCCTTGGCCTCAATTCTCATTTGCACCTTTCCTTAAAGGGAAATTCTCCCTAAAACTCTCTCCACTCTCTCCCGGTCCGTAGTTCTTGGTGAGTATGCTCTGAAGGATTTCACAGTTGCCTAATATTGGATCTTCTGTGAACACTTTCATCAGAAAACTAAAGCTACACTACACTACCCTACAAACTACTTCTATTACAAGCAAAAAATTAAATAATACAAGCGAAGAATCAAGTCTAAACAGGTACTCCTGCTCCCAGTTTGTTATTTTAATCCTGCACAATAAACGGAACTTAGGTTAATCGGGCTCATGAAAGAAGTAGATTATATTCTCTGAGACTGTTGTGCCCGAGGATTGTGGAAACGCAATCCCGAGAGCATTCATGACCCACCCACTGGTGGAGACGTATCTAATCGGATTTTTGTCCCATTAAGACGGGTGAACCATATGAATATAAATCTAAATTCTTAATTGATCCTAGACTAGAAAAGAGAAACTTATACTTTAAATCCCATTAAGAAATTAAATAGATACTGATCAAATAGAAATATCCAGTTCTAATATTGGAAAGCGAACAAGAGCGTTTCAATATTAGAACTTGGAACCAATTATTATTCTTAACATTGAAAATATTGTGCTTTAAATTATTCTAAACAATAATACAGTTAGTTAGTGTGTTATTGTTGGAGTACATTTAATCTAAGGTGCGCCAATTCGATTGGGCCGGGCCGGGATTGGATTGGGCCCTTAATCGGGTTGGGCCGACCAACCCATTTGGACCGACCTTATGGCTGGAAATATAGGATATATTTTCAGCTCTTATCTCTAAGAAAGGAGGTTGAAGTGGTGGAGAATGTGGAGGAGTAGTTTCTTCCATGATCTCCCACTTCCCCCTTTCACTCTCCCCACTATCTCTTGAATGACTAAGGAAAATGCTGATTTTTCTTAGCATTCCTAAGTCATTTTCTCCAGCTTTTTGAGAGCTTAGAATAGAGAGAAAAAGTGAGAGCATTCAAGAGAACTTGAATAGAAAGAAAAGACAACTTTTCTAAAGACTTCTTTTCTAGCTTTGGCTAATAGAAAAGAAGTAAGAAAACTGTTTCTTGTTCTTCGTAAGGTCATATATATACTCCATCTTGAAGAGTGTCTTCAAGACTTCTACAAGGCGTTGGCTAGCACCAAGCAGTAGAGGACCATCCCCGGAAGATCGAGTGGATATCGGGAGAGACGGAGCCTGCGTTGGTGGCGTTCCATTCGTGACAACTGAAACCGTTTCAGACAGATTCTGCATTTCGAAAGGTATAATACTATCCCGTAGTCTAAGGTTCTTACTCGTGAAAGATCCTATTAGAGGCGGGTCATTTTATTTCCGCTGCATAACCTGTTTAGATCCGGTTAATATCCTCTAACAGTAGTATCAGAGCCACTCACGAGTACCCTATAGACTTAATGTGCTATAGTATTTTAATATGGATTATGAATCTATATTTTGCATGCCTTAAGATTGCTAGAAATGTTTTTGCATCATTTTGTATGTATGAGAGTCGAGAAATCCGGTCAACCGAATTTCCAGTTTCGGTCAACCGAGTACTCTCATTACTCTGTTCGGTCGACAGAAATGCCTTTTCGGTCAACCGAGTACTCTGTTCGGTCGACCAAAATGTATGTTCGGTCAGCCGAGTACTCTCAGTACTTTGTTCGGTCGACCGCAATGTCTGTTCGGTCAATCGAGTACTCTCAGTACTTTGCAATAGTATGCATTTTGCTGGTTGCTCATTTTTCCATAAATTGTTATGTTAGTTGAGCATGATGCATAGTAATCGCTTTTACCCTGTTGGTTTATTTCATAAATACGATTTGCGTATCGTGCCTATCTATTTTTATCAAAAGTTGTAATTCTCTTCTCATCAAATCCCCTCGAATGTAACTCGATGTTTCCTTAGAATTATGTAATTCTAGATTAGGAGAAGGTACAACTGTGATGAAGATTTGGAGACAACCACTTGAAGGTCAAGACGGTGTAGAATAGAATGTTTTCTTTTCACACCTTTAGATTGACTTCACGGTTTTTCCATTGGCTTGGAAAAACCGAATAGGATATGGCGATTACTATTGCATTTTTATTTTATGTATTGGATGCATATGTATATAAGCATAAACTGTTTTATTTATGCTTTTCTGGTGAGATTGTTAAAAACAAAACCCCTCAATTAAATATTAATTAGAGCCTTCCTAAGTTTAGCCCTCGTCAAGGCCTAGATCGACATTAGTATGGGACATGCCAAAGCTGTACATACGTGTCTATCCGGGTGAGGCGCGAAGGATAATTTGTGATATCCGCCTAGGCAAAAACTTAGGGGTCCTAGTTAACTAGATTATCTCAATAAATGGATTGAGGATCTAGAGGCAAAAGAGTTGAGAAAAGTGTATAATGATACGCTTGAATAAATGTTATTCACTCAACTAACCAAGAATTACATAATTTGATGTAATTGGCAAACGTTGCCTACCTAAATAACTAAGTTTTGGGCGATCACCAAAGTCGACTCGTAACGAGGTGAAATATGGATCTTGGCCCGCTATAAAGTTAACGAACTTTACGAGTTGATAATGAGGGTTATTCACTCGAAGAAAATAGTGGGAGAAATCAATAAAAAGATAAAAGACCTAATAATGATTTTTTTTTCAGTACTTTACTTTGCATATGTATTTTGTTGTAGAAAAAATGACAAATTCAAACCAAACACTATCATCGCGTTTCCGTCCTTGAGAAGGACAAATTAGAGGGAGTTAACTTCCTCGATCGGGTTCAGAACTTGAGAATCGTTCTCAAGCATGAAAGAAAGTTGTATGTTCTAGAACGACCCTATTCCTCGCTACACTGCGAGGCTCGCGCTCGACGCCGATAGAAGTGCTTATCGAAGCATTGTAGTGATGCTTTAAATGTGTCTAGCCTCATGCTTGTCACCATGAACTCTGAGCTTCAGAAGCAACATGAGGACATGGGGGCTTATGAGATGCTGGCTCACCTGAAGCAACTATACCAGGGACAAGCACGCCAGGAGAGATTCGACGTATCGAAATCTCTCTTTTAGTGCAAAATGTCCGAAGGAATGCCAGTAGGAACTCACGTTCTTAAGATGATAGGTTATTGTAAAACACAAGGGGGGGGGGGTGAATTGGGTTTTAACTAATCTTGTAAACTTTTTCGAATCTCTAAGCAATGCTAGTATAAGTTTGTGCAAGAAGAGCAAATGCAAAGTAAAACCCAATAACAAGACAAAGGATTTAGAGTGGTTCGATTCACTTAGAATCTACATCCACTACCTTGAGCCGCACCCAAGGATTTCAACAACTTCACTAAGAAGAACTTTACACTTGTGGACAACTCACTAAGAGTTTTACACAACAACCACAATACAAAACTCACTAAGAGCTTGCCCACACAAAGTAGGACTTTTACAACTTGCCCACACTAAGTAGGACTAAAACAAATAACCCTATCACTAAGAAAGGGAATGAGATAGGTTAAGTACAAAGTTGTTCACTCTTCTAAGTGAAAGATGTACCTTTGAAGCACAAACAATTTCAGCTCTTAGAACATATGAAGCTCACTCTTTGTCTTGCTTTTGAAATTCACCTTTGAATGATTTAGATCATGGCAATGAAGTGCATTTTCTTTGTAGGTGTTTTGGCTTGATGAGAAATCAATGAGAATATGTTTTGCAAGCCTATGTAAGTGTTAGAGTCATTCTAAAGCTTTGGAGTATATATACATTTCAAAATATGGCTGAAAAATGACTCTTTAACGGTCAAATAACGGCTAGAAACCGCAGAGTTCGGTGGACCGAACAAGAGACCTCGGATGACCAAAGCCCAAGTCGGTCGACCGACCCTAGCCCTAGGTCGACCGAAGTTCATTTGTCCAACTCTCTGTTTTGCCTCGGTTGATCCGAGGTAAACTCGGATGATCCGACCTCTGAGCTGATTTTTCACACGTTTTGAAATCTTTTGAAGTCTTTTGAAGTCTAAAAGGTTTTCCCAAAAGGTAACAAGTAAGAACACTTGGAAAACCATTTTAAAGGACTTTGACTTAGAAAACAAAGGCTTTTGAAATACGAACACTTGTAAAGATCATTTTGAAACTTAGCCTTTTGAAAACGTGTTTAGGAAAACATGCAAGACTTGAGTGTAGAGCTTATGTTCATGAGAGCTTTGGTTAGAGCTTTAAAAGATAACGACTAATGACGACAAAGCTAAACTAACCAAACCTAAGTCTTCAATCTTCAATCTTGAAAGGTAAGCCTTGAATATAACTTGAATCTTGATACCAATGGCTTGATTGAAGTACTTAGAGATTCCATAATGAGTTCCGATATTCTATCACAAAGATTAAGATCATTAGACACAACATTAAAAGTTTGTCCAATATCAAAAACTGAGTTTGTTCGCCCTTAGGGCTTACAGTTATGTTCAGAACCTTGAAAAACTGGGATTTCCTTTGGGGCAAGAGCTGTCGACTGATTTGATCTTGCAATCGTTGCCTGAGTCATTCAGTCAGTTCATTCTGAATTATCACATGAATGAAATTGACAAGCCATTGCCTGAGTTGTTGAACATGCTGAGGACTGCCGAGAAGGAAATAGGCAAGTCCAAGCCCAATGCCATACTGATGGTGCAAAAGGGCAAAAGCAAAGGTTTTGTGAAATCCAAAGGCAAACCGAATGGTAAGTCTAAGGGCAAGCAAACCACTTTCAACAATGCACTGAAAACTAAGGGTGGTGTAGCCAAGGACTCTATCTGTCATCACTGTGGTGAAAGGGTCACTGGAAAAGGAACTACAAAAGCTATATTGTAGGGAAAAGACTGGAAAAGGAGAAAGCAAATGTTGCTTTGGGCTCAGGTATTTATGTTGTTGATATTAATGTGATTGATATCAATTTAAATACAACTACTTCTTGGGTACTTGATACCGGATGTGGTTCTCACATTTGTACTAATGTGCAGGGACTGCAAAGGAGTAGAGAGTTGGCAAAGGGTGAAGTGGAACTACCAGTTGGCAACGAAGCACGTGTTGCAGCCCTAACTGTAGGGACTTGTACTTTTACTTTGCCTTCAGGGCTTGTTTTGGATTTAGAAAACTGTTTCTATGTACGAAGTTTAACTAAGAATATTATTTCAATTTCTTGTTTGGACAAGAAAGGTTTTGAGATTTCAATCAAAAACCAACGATTGTCGTTATTTTTGGATAATATTTTTTTATGCAAGCGCTTTCTTTGATTAATGGTCTATATATTTTAGACCTTGATATGCCAATTTTAAATATAAATACAAAAAGGATTAAGACTAATGATTCTAATCCGACATACCTCTGGCATTGTCGCTTAGGCCACATAAACGAAGACCGCATATCCAAACTCCATAAAGATGGGCTATTGGAATCATTTGACTTCATGTCTTATGATCGATGTAAATCTTGTTTGTTGGGTAAGATGACAAAGATCACCTTTCACTAAGCTAGGTGAGAGAGCCGATGCTTTATTAGGACTAATACATAGTGATGTATGTGGCCCTTTTAATATACATGCAAGAGGTGGTTACCTCTACTTCATTACCTTTACTGATGACTTCAGTAGGTATAGATATGTGTTCTTGATGAAACACAAATCCGAAGCATTTGCTAAGTTTAAAGAGTTTAAACTAGAAGTAGAAAACCAACTTGGCAAGAGTATTAAGGTTCTTCGATCCGATCGATGAGAGAATACTTGAGTCAAGAATTCTCGTGACTATCTAAAAGATTGTGGAATCGCTTTCACAACTTTCTCCTCCAGCCTACTCCACAATGGAATGGTGTATTCGAAAGCGAGGAAACAGAACCTTATTAGATATGGTTCGCTCTATGATGAGTCACACGAGCCTCGCCCAATTCCTTTTGGGGGACACGCACTAGAGACAAAGCAGCTTTAACACTTAACCGCGTTCCATCTAAATCAGTTGCAAAGACGCCATACGAGTTATGGACTGGGAAGCGTCCCAGTTTGTCTTTCCTCAAGATTTGGGGTTGTGAAGCTTTTGTAAAACGCTCAGCTTCTAGCTCCAAAATCTGAAAAGTGCATATTTGTAGGTTATCCTAAGGAAACTAAAGGATACTACTTTTATATCCCTAACGAAAAAAAAGTGTTTGTTGCTCGCACGGGAGTCTTTCTAGAAAAAGAATTTGTTTCTAGAAACACGAGTGGGAGTAGTGTAGAACTTACTGAAGTTCCAGACTCTCAAACTAGCACTAATGATACGATGGAAATTGAACAGCACTCCACAAGTTGTTGTGCAAAGAAAGCCACAAACAGCTAGCAAACAAGACTACCAAGAAACACAAGAATTGCGAGTCCGGTAGAGTTCGTCCACCTCCGAAAAAATTTGGATTTTTCATAGCAACATGGTGATGTTATGTTTGTGGATCACGATGAACCTTCAACTTACAAACAGCAATTAATAGCCCAGATTCGAGAAATGGCTTGAGGCCATGAGATTCGAAATGGACTCCATGTACACAAACCAAGTCCTGGATCTTGCTGATCCACCCTGAAGCGGGTAACTCCCATAGGGTACAAATGGGTTTTTAAGATTAAAACCGACATGAAAGGGAATGTACAAACATACAAGGGGCGACTGGTCGCGAAAGGTTTCAAACAAGTTCATGGTATTGACTATGACGAGACATTTTCCCTCGTAGTTATGTTCAAGTCCATTCGGATTTTACTTGCTATTGCAGACTTACTATGAATATGAAATCCGCAAATGGATGTCAAAACCGCTTTCCTTAATGGAAAACTTGAAGAGGATGTGTATATGACACACTCAAGGTTTTGTCACTTCGGAGAATGTCGAAAAGTATGTAAGCTTCAGAGATCCATTTATGGACTCAAGCAGAGCTTCTAAGCCGGAACATCCGCTTTAATGATGCCGTCCCGTGAGTTTGGCTTCATTAGAAATGAGGATGAGCCTTGTGTTTACAAGAAGGTTAGTGGGAGCTCAATCGTATTCCCCGGTTTTGTATGTAGATGACATACTACTCATTGGAAACGACATACCAACCTTAAAGTCTGTCAAGGCTTGGTTGAGTACGTGTTTCTCTATGAAAGACTTAGGCGATGCCAGCTATATTCTGGGAGTCAAGATCTATAGAGATAGATCCAGGAGACTCATTAGCCTAAATTAGAGTACATATATAGACAAGGTGCTAAAGCGGTTTAGCATGCAAGAGTCTAAGAAGGGCCTTTGTCCTATGACACATGGTACTCTTCTATCGAACAAACAGTGTTCTAAAACGCCTGCCGAATTAGAACGCATGAAAGAGACCCCTTATGCTTCTACCATAGGATCCATCATGTACGCCATGGTATGTACTCACCCAGATGTCTCGCTTTGCTTTAAGCCTTACGAGCGCATACCCGCCCTAATTACTGTGAACGCCACTGGATCTCACCAAGAATATCCTCAAGTACTTACGAAGGGCTAAGGATACATTCTTGATTTATGGAGGGGCGGATGAGCTCGTTGTAAGTGGTTACACCGATGCTAGTTTCCAAACCGATAGAGATGATTTCCGATCGCAATCGGGATATGTGTTTAACTTGAATGGAGGTGCCGTGAGTCAGCGCAGCTTCAAAGCAATCAACCATAGCAGATTCTACGACAGATGCCGAGTACATAGCAGCTTGTGAAGCAAACTAAGGAAGCAGCTTTGATCAGAAATTTATTTCCGACCTCGATGTGGTTCCTAGTATTGCGAACCCGATAGACCTCTATTGTGACAACAATGGGGCTATTTCACAATCTAGGGAACCTAGATCTCACCGCAGGTCCAAACATGTACTACGGCGTTTTCACCTAATCCGCGAGATTATAGAGAGAGGTGATGTGCATATATGTAGAGTAGATTCGGCAGACAATATTGTCGATCCATCGACGAAGCCACCTGTCAGCAGCAGCAAGCATGATCGCCAAACTAGCTCCATGGGTATCCGATATCCGGAGGGCCGATCTTTAGAGACAAAGTCATTAGTATGCCCTTAAAGACCAATCAGTAGATGATTTTGGGTCTTTCTGTGCAAGTGGGAGATTATTGTATCGTATTTATGTAATTTCCATTTTGATGAATAAAAGGCATAAATTCCAAAGATTATTTCATTATGTTTCACGCTCTTAACAACATAAATAAATAATATGTCCTCGTATTCATAAATGTTATGAATATCGAAACGCCTCCTAGTCGAACATTATTATGGAATCTTCGAGGACAATAATAATGCGTAAGACTAGTATGTGCAAAGTGATTGATATAAGATATCGGATCGTCACATATGTATATATGATTAGAGAATCATTATACTCGACAGACTCGACATGAGAAACACACCACGGGTTGTTATATAATAGTCAACCCGTGTTTCTCAATTTTTGACTCGGGTTGTATAAAAGATCCTTCGACTTGAGGTCTCACAAGAGTTCTTGCATGGCTAGTGTTATGCTTTGATAATGTTAAACGCTATCCGTAATAGGGTGAGCAATAAAGGCATTTATCGGGATATCACGAATCTTGTTCGTGATGAATGAGATGCGTAAAGGATTTGTCCCTCCTATATAGGAGGAGCGATATCTCGGGGCCCCCTTTGACGGAGTCCGACTAATTCATGGCCATGAACAAATGAATCAAGATATGATATTGATGTCATTTGATTAGTCTACTCGCGAATCAAGAAACTAAAAGATTGGACAATACAAGTGTGACTTTTTCCATGACTTGTGTTCAATCTAGATATCAAGGACAAAAAGGATTTAAATACATATGTCAAATGGTGTGACTATGATAGTCACTAGATATTTATGAATCGGGGGTAATGATGCGTTGCTAGATACCTCTCATTACCTCGTGACATATGATGTCACGGCCAACATCATAGATACCTCCCGGGTCGCACTCATAGATCAAATGGATCGGGCTTGTTGGAGTACATTTAATCTAAGGCGCGCCAATTCGATCGGGGCCGGGCCGGCATGGCCGGGATTGATCGGGCTCTTAATCGGGTCGGGCCGACTCAATATGATTGGGCTGACCAACCCATTTGGACCAACCTTATGGCTGGAAATATAGGATATATTTTCATCTCTTATCTCTAAGAAAGGGAGGTTGAAGTGGTGGAGAATGTGGAGGAGTAGTTTCCTCCATGATCTCCCACTTCCCCTTTCACTCTCCCCACTATCTCTTGAATGACTAAGGAAAATGCTGATTTTTCTTAGCATTCCTAAGTCATTTTCTCCAGCTTTTTGAGAGCTTAGAATAGAGAGAAAAAGTGAGAGCATTCAAGAGAACTTGAATAGAAAGAAAAGACAGCTTTTCTAAAGACTTATTTTCTAGCTTTGGCTAATAGAAAAGAAGTAAGAAAACTGTTTCTTGTTCTTCGTAAGGTCATATATACTCCATCTTGAAGAGTGTCTTCAAGACTTCTACAAGGCGTTGGCTAGCACCAAGCAGTAGAGGACCATCCCCTAAGATCGAGTGGATATCGGGAGAGACGAGCTCGCGCTGGTGGCGTCCCGCTCGTGACAACCGAAACCGCTTTCGCATAAATTCTCGCATTTCGAAAGGTATAATACTATCCCGTAGTCTAAGGTTCTTACTCGTGAAAGATCCTATTAGAGGCGGGTCATTTTATTTCCGCTGCATAACCTGTTTAGACCCGGTTAATATCCTCTAACAGTTATGATATTCTGGATTGATTAAGTTTTGAGCAGAGATATATTCCTTAATCTGAGTGAAGATAATCTGTCTCAATGGTAGATAGTTAAAACTATTAATCAGGTCAGTCTGGTCATTGCATTCATCGCCCTTAGCCATATCATAGCAGAAAAAGACACAGAATTCACCAAAAACATAGAAGTTGTAATAATATAATAAATAAAAGAAGGAAAGAGAAAACAGATAAAGAAAAGAGGGAGCAGCCTGTTACCGGTAAAGCAGCGGCAAGGCGGCGGCAAGTAGGCGGTGGTTCTGAAAGGAAATCAGAAAATTAAAATAGAAATATGAAATATGAAACAGAAAAGTATAATATATCATAATAGTTATAATAATAACTATAAGAATAATTAATAAAAGAGGAAAGAAAATAAAATAGGTAAAGAAACAGTGGCTTAGCCTGAGAGAATGGTGATCAGCGGCGGCGGCTACAACGGTGGACCGGTGGCGGCAGCAGATCGGCAGATTTGAGAGCAATAATTAAAATATGAAAATTACAGATAGAAAAATAATAATAGGTTATAATAATAAAAGGAAAAGGAAAACAGAAAATAAAAAGAGAAAATAAAAATAAAGAGAAGCAGCCTTACCTGTGGTGGCGGATCGGCAGACGGCGGCGAAGAGGTGGCGAATCTGAAAACCAACAGCAAAGATGATTATAAAAAAAAATGGAAAAGAAAAAAGAAACAAAGGGGAAAAAAATCCAATTTAGGGATTTAGAGATTGGAAATTGGGGGAAAAAAATAGAGAGAGGAAAGGAAAAGGGAGAAGCAGTTACCGGAGAAAATGAAGGAGGCGGCATCGGTGAAGGAACCGCGGCAGAGCAAGGGACGCCGGAGATGGCGAATGAGTGGCGCCGGAAAGGGAGGCGGCGGCCTCTCCCCTCATGGAGAAGAAGAGAGAATGAAATGTTAGGGTTAGGGGTTCTCTTAAGAGACTTTATATACCTAGGACTAAAATGGAAATTAAAGTATTATCACCTAAGTCCTATAAACTAATGAACAGGTCTTAAATG
Organism: Vinca minor; assembly: GCA_026122235.1. Classification (NCBI taxonomy): domain Eukaryota; kingdom Viridiplantae; phylum Streptophyta; class Magnoliopsida; order Gentianales; family Apocynaceae; genus Vinca; species Vinca minor. The sequence goes on along the minus strand of JAOCZM010000111.1, from coordinate 2,083,087 downwards.
GTCCAATTTATAGTTTTAATATTTAATTGGACTAAGATTATAAAAGAAAACATTTATGAAAATTATTAGAATAAAATATATCTGAGATAACTTATTTTCGGAGATAGAAATAACTTTTAGAAATTACGTTTTAGTCTCTAAACTTTAAGAATTTACCCGAAAGACTCCAGAAGCCTAGAAACTTAGTCTGAATATGTTTAGACATATTAAGGCTTGCATGTCTTTAATTTTATAAGTATTTCCTAAAGAGTTGATATTTGCAAAATAGGTACATATCGGGAAGAAGGTACAAACGATAAGAGGCTAAGGTGAGTTTCCTCTCAAAACCGGAGAACTTGTTTTATAAATGTGTTTTATGGAAACTTTTTATAAAAGAAAAATGTACAATATTTCTGAAAAAGAATTCTGGAAAGTATCTCTGAGAAGAGAAATCGTTCACAAAGGAAAAGTCACAATATTTCTGAAAAGCATTTATAGAAGATATATGAATGACAACACTGGAACACTACTGGAATTATGAAGAGGGCGCTTACACTGCACCAATATGGTAGCCCCTCGTCCGACCACTGGGGGTCTGCACTGGTACGAGGCTAGTCACCCGTACAGGGGCATCTCGCACAATTGGTTTTGGACACTCTGTTTAACTCTTGGGATCCCAAAACTTGTGTGGGAATCGTAGGGGCAGGGAAAGTAACGTGTCGACTGTATCCCCTACGTGCACCACGTATGGTTCTTAATTCTGACAGCTAACATGTCTTCGGGGTTAGGAGGTTTAACTCAGGAGCTGTTGGTATTTCTGACGCCAAGCCGCGGTACCCCGACTATTGGCTTTATAATTCTGACAATGAGGATAAGGTAGATAAATCGTGGCTACGTCTAGAGTGAGACTGGTATTGACTTAAGAGTAATTGACCTGGCCGGTCACGCACTCTTTTATCTCTAGATCTGATATACGGAATGGTCTTCTTATTCCGGAAGGATATTTCTGAAATTGAAAAGAAAGAATATTCCAGTTAAAGCAAATGTTTTCCTAAAACTAAATAATTTCTAATTTGTTTCGGAAGAAGATAAAGAGAATGTTTTCTGAAGAAAAAAAAATGATTTTGGAATTGTTTTGGAAAAGGAAAAGTATTTCTAAATAAAGAAAGTTTCTCCGTGTCTTCAAAATAAAATGTTTGCGAAATAAAATGAGTTTCAAGATCACTAGCACACACTTCACTGGGGACTCATTGGGCTATTTATAGCTCACCATTTCTATGTTTTCTGTTTTAGATCTTGCAGGATTGAGCGGATAGAACAAGAACATTCTGAGGTGTAGAATTGAACCAAGACAAAGAATTAAGTCAACGCTAGACACAATCCCATATTAGAAGATTTTGGTATCAAAGTGCGCAGCGGAAGCTTGGGATTAGAAATCTGTACATTGGGATTCAGTCAAAGACCGAAGTCAACTTAGAAGCCATAGAATAGTTTAGAAATTTTTTATCCACATGTAATTTATATTGTAAAAGATAGAACCGAGTGCCGAGAGGCACGCGGCGTACCCGACCCGAGAGAGACGGGGCGTCACAAAGTAGATATTTTGAAAAATCATTATACTCCCCAATTTTAAATAATCTCTTATCTCTCCCATTTTGCAAAGTTCTTAGCTTTCTCCTTTTGTAAAATTTACTTTTCATGGCACATTTGCAATGCCAGTCTTCTCCCCCTTTTTGTCAAAATAAAAAGGTTCATCAGAGCGCCAATACGAAAAGCATTTTCTCATTCCTTTTGTTGAAAGTAGAGATCCAAAAATAATGAAAATATTTTAGGAGGGATCAAGTTTAAATTCTTGGAGAAGTTTGTTGGTCAAATAGATTGATAAAGAAAATAAGCCAAAAGTGCATATCTTAAGACCAAAAGAATTCAAAGAAGGAAATATTTAAAGCTCAAGTAAGCATATCATTTGTAAAAGGCCATTTAAAATGAAATATGAGTGGTCAAGAGATGATGTTTATCTTGAAAGTTATGTAAGCTTTTAAAGAGATATTTTGAACAGGTTTTGAGGCTTGGTTGATTATCAAAAGAAAGAGAGCACTTAATGACACATAAATCAAGGATGGTCATATGACTCAAACATGAATTAACAACCCAAGCTAAAATCCAAGGAGATATAGGAATAAAACATAAAGCACAATCTCCCAGTTCATTAAAAACAAAGTTAACTATAACACAATGGAATCAAGTTAAAACCATAGCTAACAAAAAAGATGGATGTGAAACCATGTATAGGTACGATGAGCAGGAAATGTAAGGTTAACACTTTAAATCACATTCCTCTTCAAGTAAATAATGGTTAGCTAAAGAAGTATAACTACTCTTAAGCATCAGTCTAATCCAAAAACTATATGAGATCAAGAGATATGGACATAAAGCATATGATCTCGAAGTCATAAGGAAGGTTGTTAAAACACAAGAGGGGGGAGGGGTGAATTGGGTTTTAATCTATCTTGCAAACTTTTTTCGAATCTATTCAATGCTAGGGTGAGTTTGTGCAAGATAAACAAAAGAAAAGTAAAACCCAACAACAAGACAAAGGATTTAGAGTGGTTCGATTCACTCAGAATCTACATCCACTACCTTGAGCCGCACCCAAGGATTTGCAACAACTTCACTAAGAAGATCTTTACACTTGTGGCTAACTCACAAAGAGTTTTACAACACAACCACAATACAAAAACTCACTAAGAGCTTGCCCACACAAAGTAGGACTTTTACAACTTGCCCACACTAAGTAGGACTTTCACAATTGCCCACACTAAGTAAGACTTAAACAAATAACCCTATCACTAAGAAAGGGAATTAAGATTGTTTAAAGAACAAGGTTGTTCACTCTTCTAAGTGAAAGATATATACCTTTGAAGTACAAGAATGTTAAGCTCTTAGAACATATGAATTCCACTCTTTGTCTAGCTTTAGAAAGATTGCTCTTGAATGATTTAGATCATAGAAATGAAGAGCTTTTGCTTTGTGAGTGTTTGGACTTGATAAGAAATCAATGTAAATTGTATGTCCAAGTCTTAGAGTCATTCTAGAGCTTTGTAGTATATATACATTTCAAAATAGGCTGAAAAATGACTCTCCAACGGTCAAATAACGGCTAGAAAACACAGAGTTCGGTTGACCGACCACAGGACCTCGGATGACCGAAGCTCACTTCAGTTGAGCCTATCACAAGGTCGGTCGACCGACCCATACCTTAGGTCGACCGAAGTTCATTTACAAAACACTCTGCCTTGGTTCGGTTGATCCGAGGTAATCTCGGATGATCCGACCTCTGAGCTAATTTTTCACACATTTTGAAATCTTTTAAAGTCTTTTGAAGTCTAAAAGGTTTTCCCAAAAGGTAACAAGTAAGAACACTTGGAAAACTATTTTAAAGGACTTATACTTTGAAAACAAAGGCTTTTGAGATATGAACACATTTAAGAATCCTTTTAAAACTTAGCCTTTTGAAAACGTGTTTATGATCATGCAAGACTTGAGTGTAGAGCTTATGTTCATGAGAGCTTTGGTTAGAGCTATATAAGATAACGACTTATGACGACAAAGCTAAACTAACCAAACCTAAGTCTTCAATCTTCAATCTTGATAAATGAGCCTTGTATAACTTGAATCTTGATACCAATGGCTTGATTGAAGTACTTAGAGCTTCCATAATGAGTTCCGATATTCTATCACAAAGATTAAGATCATTAGACACAACATTAAAAGTTTGTCCAATATCAAAAACTGAGTTTGTTCGCCCTTAGGGCTTATAGAGGTAGACACAAAATATTCACTTATTAAGATAATACAACTCCCATATAACTTACACAAGTTGGCTAAACGATAAAAATATGAAAACAAAGGAAACTTGAGACGTGAAGATGTATATGATATGACAAATGTAAGCATACATCACATACATATGGGGTATACGATAAAAAACATATAAATGACCCCCCTAATGTTATGCACATATAAAAATAACAACAAAACTTACATATTTATGAAGATGAAGTTCAAATTTTGTTTAAGAACATGTTGCCCCGGTCGACCGCATGGAACTCTCAGGTCGACCGAGGTCATTAGTCCGGTCGACCAGACTTATGTCAGAAAACTTAAAACTTGCAATTTTGCACTTCAAAAGATGTCCAAACAGCCATATGCATAAGTCAAGTCATACACAATTCCACAAACACATTTTATACTTCAACTTAAGCTTCTAGACGATCAACCACATAAGGCGCATGCTTAAAGTTTGAAGATAAACACAAAATTACCCCATGCTATATAGATCAAGTTAAAAATAAACCATAGCATCTAAATACTCCCCCTAAGACATATATCAATAAGAGTATGTGGGAGGGGTTCAAGGATGAGCTTTCATCAGAAGGATAAAATCATTAAACTCTCTAAAAATACATGATCATAATCATCAAAAACTTAAAACATAACATGTTATAACAACCAAATATTCCTAAAAAAACAATGTATACAAAGATATGGAAATGTAAGGACAACAATTACTAATCTAAGGATACATTCGAGATTATCTTGATAAGTTCATGGTGGTCTTCATCGACTACATTCTTATTTACTCACCGTCAGATTAGGCTCACGAAATACACTTGAGGTTGGCGTCAGAGATTTTGAGAAAGGAGAAGTTGTATGCAGAGTTCAGCAAGTGTGAGTTTTGGTTAAAGAGTATGTCATTTTTAAGGCATGTAGTTTCAGCGGAAGGGGTATCAGTTGATCCGAGTAAGATTGAAGCTATCGTTGAGTGGTCTACACCGAAAATAGTGGCAGAAATCCGAAGCTTTTTGGGGTTTGCCGGTTAATATAGAAAATTCTTGGAGGACCTTTCTAGCATAGTTGCACCTTTGGCCCGTTTGACAAAAAAACGGGTTAAGTTTGAATGGGGGTCAAAATGTGAGAAAAGTTTCCAAAAGTTGACTACAATGCCGATATATGCATTACATTTAGAGTCTAGGGGTTTCACCATTTACACTTTTGAGGCAGGTTAAGGAAGCTCAGTTGTCAGATTCAAATTCTAGTAAAGAACGGGAATTGACACAATCGAGGGCAGAAACGTAATTTCAGATTCATGAAGATGGCAGTCTTCAATTTCGGGGCAGATTGTGTTTACCATCTGATTCAGGGCTGAGAGTGGAACTTTTGCAAGAGGCTCACAATTCTAGACTATCGGTGCATCTGGGGGCATCGAATATGTAATTACTCGTGGAAAATAATGAAACGTGACGTAGCCAAGTTTGTGGCTAATTGTCTCGTGTGTTAACAAGTAAAGGAGGAACATCAAATACCCACCAGTTTACTTAAGCCACTTGAGATTCTCGTTTGGAAATGGGAGCACATCACCATTTTGTGGTCGGGTTGCCTAAGGACAAAACCGGGAAAGACACCATTTGGGTAATTGTGGCACGGCTCACAAAATCCGCTCATTTCTTGCCTATGAAGATCACAACATCCGTGGATACACTAGTTCAGATGTACTTAGATGACATCGTTTGCCTTCACGGGGTTCCGATAAGTATTGTGTCGGACCGGGACACTCAATTTGTTTCTCGGTTTTGGAAGAGTTTTAGGAGGCCATGGGAACCAAGTTGTCTAAGTATTGACTATCATCCTCAAACCGATGGGCAGTCGGAAATGACAATTCAGACTTTGGAAGATATGCTTTGGGCTTGTGTGTTATATTTCAAGGGCAGTTGGATGGATCATCTTACTTTAGTTGAGTTCTCCAACAACAACAGTTATCAAGAAAATATTGGTATGGCACCATATAAGGCTTTATATGGTCGGAGATGTCAATCACCGGTTTGTTGGGATGATATCGGGGAGAAGATGATAACGGGGTCGGAATTGGTACAAGTCACAATGGAGAAAGTTTCGTGAATCCGTGAAAGAATCAAGGCTGTCCAAAATAGACAGAAAAGTTTGGTAGGTTGTCAAAGATGGAAGGGGGTGGAGGGTGGTCGAGGTGGATTGCTGAGGGATGGAAGAGGTGGAAAAATGACATAATCCACCAGTCGTAAGATGTTGTGGAGCTAATTCTATGAACTTGGCTTTTAAAATAATAGGGGAGGAGATTAGATTATTTGATCTTCCTAAAACACTCATTGCCTCTAATCATTGACTAACAGAAAGTTAGATAGAAAGACCAAACATGCAAATCGTAAAATTAAGTGAGATGCAAAAAGTAAAAAATAATGTAAAAATGACCCAAGTGACAAGTCATAAAATGTTGTATGACTATATCCATGAATTTACCTAAACACTAACCAAGTCATAAAATCTGGTATTGATTACTCATTTTGTGGTTTAGATTCAATGTAGAAGTTTGAACCAATCACATCATTGCATGTGCAATAATATTATTGGGCGGTTACTAAAGGTCCTCCTCTAGTTTAAGATTTTGTTTTTTAATAAAATATACAAATAACAGAGAATAAATCATCCAACACTATCCCTTAACAATCGTAACAAAGAGTTTCCTAAGAATGATCTCAACATGAGATTGTTCTGATCCAGAACTCAAACCTGAGTACACATTACCTTCTTTATTATATTAGTGGAATGAAGAACATGATATCAGCTATTTGTGTCCTATACAATTGTTCAAATCACTACTATAATTGTATCACAAAACAAGAAACCTTATTTATGAAAGTATGCTCAACTTGATGATTCTATGGAATTGGAGAACTAAGACCTTCTTGGGACGATAAGGGATGGAGATTATATTGACCTTTTCGAAGAGATGGACGTCTCTTGAATGAAGGCCGTCTTTTGAGAAAGTACATAGTTCTCTTCGTGTAAAGTGACTGGAAATACGGAGCCATTCTCTCCTTAAGCTTGACGATAATGAAGAAGAGAAGTCTATATGAAATGAGAAGGGCATAGAGTCCACACAAATCCCACCATTTTGAATGATCTATAGGTATTCCGAACATTTTTGTTATAACATCCTCTCCGGAGACTTTTGGATCACCAGGCCAAAGAGGATCGAATGTAAGTCCAAGCATGTCGTTCTTCAGGCCTCCCTGCGTTCTCACACAAATTCTAGTTATTTTAAAGCAAAACAAAAGGACTACAATACATTTTGAATGTCAAGAATTATAAAATGGACAGGATTATAAGTTCATTTGTTAAAATTTCAAGAGAAAACCGTTATATAATTGTCCAATAACTATTCTTTTTTTTTCTCGTTTGAACAAAAACTTAGTTTTTCCCCATAATTCCATGACCAGAAACTATTTTTGAGTTTGCATTTTTGACAAATTTTGAATCCTAAGGCAGAATCCTGTGGTATTTAATGGGTTGGAGATGCCTTTTGTAGCCAGATTGCGCCACATGATTAAAAAATTCATCACAAATGCAAGCCAGACATAGTTTTTATCATGAAAATATAGAAAAGGGTTTGCAATAATTTGAAATGAGAAAAGAGAAAATAATTCTTGAGATATTATAGCGATTTTGATTTATTCAAGTCTGTGCCGCTATTCATCTAAGCAATATGTATGTGAACATTAAATTCTAGCAGAAACCAATTTATTAATGCAAAATTGCTGGTATATAATCTGTCAACTTTACAAGCATTGCATGTGTTGTTTTATGGAATTTGCACTTAACCTAAATGGTTCAAACGTTTGCACTTTGCACACGGGGGGAAATTTAGTCATGCATTTTGATATTCATGTTTATTTGCAATAATCATTAGCAATGAAAGGGTAATATTGTCAATAATCATAAAAGTGAACTAATTTGTAGAGTTTTTTCTTGAAAACTCAGATTCATCTTAATATATTAGAACTTGTAATCTTAATAGTTAAGACTTTCAATCACATTTCTGAAGGTAAGATCCAACTATAGTCATATTTGCTTTTGGAATAACTCTCAACTATTTAAGTATCCTTACTCAACTTTTCTTTCGGTTATTACTTAATCCAGTTTATTCTTGTTAAACATAGAGGAAAACTATCCGAAAATTGATTAATTTAAAAAAGTACCTGAAGTGACCAAGCACCATAGCCCAAATACGAAACTGGATATCGCCAAAACACCTTGGGAAGATCAGGGCAGAAACCGGAAGAATCCAGCAGTCATCATCATTATTCCCTGAATATAATTACATATGAAATCAACTTATAAGTCAATAATCTAAAAGATATTGTCGGATTTAGCCACACAAAAAACAAAAATATTGTAGTCGGTAGGTTCACTTACTAGAACACCAGCCCCGGCTATGATTCCCATTAAGAAGTTAGGAACTAGAGAAGCTACAATCATCATGCAGCCTTCTACAACAGAAATACTTCCGAAGAGATTTAAGCAGAAGAAGACGTAATGAGAAAATTCAGGCCGGAATTTCACCATGTAAAATGTGATAGTTCCACTAATGACCGCAATTGTAACCAAGAAAGGAAATGAAGCTATGAAGTTTGATAATATAAACACCGCGACTCCATAGTGTCCGTTTAGCCTTTCCTTGCAAAACACCTATATTTATAAATAGATTCAAACTCAAAACTCAAAAAAAAACATCAAATTCATCGATACATTTAAAATTAAATAGTTTTTTACCTTCATTTCTTCTATGAAAGATGGAAAACCACCAATAGACATGAAAGTCATATATCCTGTTACAAATCCACCACAAGCTCCCCTTGCAAGAATTGCTGTATAACTAGTACCAACGTCGTAAAATAAGGTTCCAACACAAATTGCTAAAAGTATATACATTACTATCCGTGTCCAGTAATAGCCCACATCGCGAGACATGTTAACAAAGGATCTCCGAGTTAGCGTCGAAAGTTGTTTCCAGAATCCAGCTTGACTTCCCTTAATTTTCTCAATTTCAAGCCCTTGCTGTAATGCATCAATAGTATCAATACTTTGATTCCTACTAATACTTTATAGGTAATATTTTCTATATTACCATTTATAGGAGGGAATTAATTTTCAATTTACATTTATTAACGGATCTTGGGAGTTCTTTTTTTTTGGGGCGTGAATAAATCTATTTTAATATGACACATAGTACTATTATTGTAGTACAAAGTATTTAACACTTACAAAGTTAGCGATGTCTCGAATTCTTGATCTGGTCCTTGATGCATACTCAGAAGACTGGTACTTTACAATGAGCGTTGCTTTGATGTCTGCTGTTGCTAAATTGCTAAAAGGATCTGCTTTGCTATTTTCCTGTCATAAAAAAATAAAAAAAAAAGCTAAAAAAATTACCATTTAATGAAATCCGTATTTGCAACTCATATTCGAAACTACACCTTCTAGTTCACTTCATTCTATGAACATTTCCCGGGACATAGTTTAGAATGGAATTTTCAAGAATTTAAATGAAAATCTGAAATTGAAACTTCGTTTCTCAGAATCTCATAATGGTTAGCTATTATGAAAATTCACCAAGAATGGGATTCAGTACTTGAAAAAAAATTAAAAAAAATAAATAAATACTAGTTCATTAGAAGTTAAAACATCCGACAACAAAAACTCAGTGGAAGCTACAACCATTTATGGAGACTTGATATATGAGAGAAGTTATCATAGTTGAACTCTTAAATTCACCAAAAGAAACATATATCAAAAAAGAAAAGAGCTTGGAAAATGCAAGTATAACTCATACCCGAAGTCTTTGAGAACCTTTCAAAGTGGCAGTCACAACGTCGAAGTCTGAATTAATACAGCGCAGGAAGTGATCAGACGGATTTCTTCTGCTTGGACACGGGAATCCTGCATCCGCGAAGAACTGCAAAACAATGATTCAGTACTCCTATATAGTACCAAAAACTCTGAAAAGTAAAGATTCATAATTTTTCCTTGCAAAAAAATTAAATATGTAAAAATATGTCTCTCTTGTAGGATCACATTAGGCCACATACCTTAATAGCATTCTTTGCTTCTCCAAAGTAGACAACTTCACCACCAGACAATAAGCAGAGGTCATCAAAGAGAGCGAAAACTTCACTACTAGGCTGATGAATAGAAGATATAACGGTTCTTCCATCACGAGCAACGTTTTTAAGAGCTTGGATCACAAAGAAAGCCGAGGCACTATCAAGTCCACTAGTTGGTTCATCAAGGAAGAGTAGCCTAGGTCGTACAAGGAATTCAAGCGCGATGCTTAGTCTCTTCCTCTCGCCACCACTGATCCCTCGTACTTGCCAGTTTCCTATTTTCCGATCAGCACAATCTAGGAGTCCCATCTCCATTATTGTTCCTTCTATAATACCTCTAATTTCTTCATTACTCAATGTGGTTGGAAGCCTAAGATGAGCTGAATAGGTAATTGTTTCTCTAACTGTAAGTGTTCCCAATAGTACATCCTCTTGTGTCACATATGCCTAAACAATTCAACAACAGTTAGCAGAATGGTCTAATAAAATGCAACATGTACATAACAAAATTCTAGTTTTCTTTTATGTAGTATAATTTTATGTTTCCTCAAGATAAAACTTCATAATTGTTTCGTCATTACTCCCTCCATTCCATAATATAAGTCGTTTAGGACATCTAGCAAAAATTAAGGAAGCAAAAAGCAAGGTACTTTGCTAGTCAAAATATTAGTATTACTCTCTTAAATAGGATTTGTATACTACTAATTCTATTTAAGAGAGTAATATTGATATTTTGACCAACAAATTACCTTATTTTTTTACTTCCTTAATTTTTACTACATGTCCCAAACAACTCTATTCCATGAATAGAGGTAGTATTAGAGAAGAAATTATAAGAAACTACAATATTCTTAAGATAAAATGCAACAAGGTCTATCATAACAAACTACAATTTACAAGTTTTAGACTGCGAATGATATTAAGTTTATACAGTGAAAATGGCCTTATTAAGGGCTGAAAAATTGGAGTAGACATTATTAATTTTGAGAAATATGAGTACTTACCACAAGACCATAGTCTAGCCTTCTCTTCTTGCCATTGAGAAGAACATTTCCAGACATTACAACATTACTTGAGAGCCTACCTGAACCCCACATAAACTAATCATATGTTAGAACAGAGAACAAACATAACTAAAAACACTTTAATCCAATTATACTGAGTTTGAACAAAGAAATACTCGATCAGTCCATAATTAATCATAATGCATATTTGTGCCCATGGAAAAAAAAAGCCCCCCCCAACCTACCCCAATAAAAGTGAAAAGGGGAATAGAGTAAAAACATTGAGTGGAGAATCTATAAAGAGTAAATAGCTATTTGGGTATTTACGCTTTGCTATTTTGGACACTCAATTTATTTTTGACTAATTATATCACCATAATATTTACGTATGACTGAAAATAAAAAGACATTATTTTTGTGGTGGTTTTCGGCCAAATTAGACATGTGTCGGGCATGTATCCAATAATCTAGTGGAAAAAATTAGATACGTGTCGACAACATGGTGACTGATCCGGCCTCGAACTCACGGTCGGCCCGCATTGTAACCGCTAAATAAGGGAGAGTCTAACTTATACTCCTCTTTACATGGAGACCACATTCGTAGAAAAATTCCACGAGAGTCAATGTCCACCGAGAGATTCGAACACTCGTCAACGGCGAGACATATGACAGCTTCAACAAACTCCCCAAAACTCGGAATTAAAGAATTGAAAACTTATCAAACAACAACTTGACTGTCCTCTTCGGCAAGCCGACAAGAGCAATCACCTACAACATTTCCAGCCGGTTAGTTGTTAGTCATCCCCTGATCAAATAGCCATGACTCCTTTATTTCCTATGTCCTCCTTGGAACACTAGATAAAGAGGTACGAGCCTATAGAACAGATCTGTTCAAGTAAGGTCGTGAGGCTTAGCTTAGAATTTTCTGTCATCTGGGAAAGGTGACAACCAAGCTTAAATATGAGATTTTGCATTGATACAAAACACTAATCAACTAGACAAAATTAACAAAAAGGATTTAAATTGTGCATAAATAAATAAAACTTTGCAAACAAAAAGAAAAGATAAAAAGTGTCAATTGTTTTATAGATTTTATTTTTAAAAATAAATAAATTATAATAATATATCTCAACCACTAATGTATGTCTGGAGGATCTCCAGAGGAGCCTTACTTGGATCAATAGATTAAGAGTTGGAAATGATCCGAGTTGAGTCGAGCTTTGACCTGATCGAGTCTGGTTAAATTTTCTTTTATATATACTATATAATTGTTAGCTCCGGGCCAACTTTTCTACCATTGAATTAGTAACTCGAAAAGATCAGTCATATTTTTAAAACATTTTTCTTAAACAGCTTAATATGGATCCTTCAATAGATTTTGGGGAAACAATCTCTGCTGGTTTGAGGCAATGTCATTCTTCAACACTGAAACTTTCATTAGTTTCCAATCACTTAATTTATATCCTAATACCTAAAAAACATTAAAAAATAAAAAAATATGCAAATATCACTTGCCCAAAAAATAAATCCTTGTGACGAAAGCAAATGTTTGTCTCCCGAGCGGACAAGAACAATTCTGAATATTGATGATGCGAGTTGTCCAGATTTATCATTTTTAAAAATCAAACCGCAGCTTATGATTGGAGAAAAACAAAGCATTCAAAATCTAAGTGCAGTTTTATACTGTTTGATACTGGTTAAATTTTCTCGAACAGTCCTAAAATTTAAGTATTCAATGTAAAAATTGACTTGGCCTAATTCAATTCCCAAAATGTACTCAAGAGTGGAAGATTTCACAAGTTATATAGGGAGCAAATATGTACACAAATTAGTTGGAATCTTTAACACACCCACTCACGGCTATCTGTGTTGTAAACAATAATAGGGTCCAACATCGAATTAGGTTCTCTGATATCATGTTAAAAATTAACTTGGGTCTAACTCAATCCCTCCAAAAATATATTAAGAGATGGAGGATTGTACAAGCCATATAAGAAGCAAATATGCACACAAACTACTCGATGTGGGATCTTTAACACACCCCTCAAGGTTAAAGCTAAACATCTGGACTGTAAATGAATTTGGGTCTAACTCAATCCTTTAAAAAGTACCTCAAGGGAAAGATTGCACAAGTCATATAAGGAGCAAATATGTTCACAAACTAGTCGACATTTTAGATCTTTAACATCCAATGCTAGAGAGAGAGAGATTAACCTGCCAAAGAATCAAGAAGAGTTGATTTTCCAGATCCAGAAGGACCCATAATAGCCATGATTCTACCAGGTTCAGCATAGCCATGAAGATCATCAAGCAACTTCTTAGTGGGAACATGCCCAAAACTTGGAAGAACTACCCTTAAATCTTCCCAAACCAAGTATGCTACACCTTTATCTCTACCAACACCATTCCTCTCCTCTATCCCTCTCTCAACATCACCACTGCTGCCGCCATCGCCTCCGCTTCCTGCCTCAATCTCCATACCTTCAACTTCACTAATGAGTCTCACAGCAGAAATATAGCGAGACAAAAGTAAAATGTTATACTTTTTCAGTTAGCTACTGCTATGATTAGTGAAATAAATACTACTATTCTACAATGAAGACCTAACAACTAACTCCCACCGAATGCAATGTTATATCGTCTTTATGATTTGCATGTGTGACTGTCTCTTCCAAAGGGGAAAATTCGTCCGTCCCTAATCGGTGTTCTCATGTCTGTCTCAACCGCTTAAAATTCGCCACGTGAATATGCCGGCAAAAATCATCTATCTTCATTTTGTGTTTCGTTCTCTGTTCTTATGAATAGATAATTGTTACGTATTTATTTTTCCTTACGAATTCCACTATTTTTGTTAGGTTATTATTTTTTTAATTAAAAAATTAACATATGTCAATTTCTTATTAGTGATATAGAGAATTGAACATCAAACGGTAACGGAAGATTCATACCGGGATATCCTGTATAATTATACTCCTCCGTTCCCAATTATCTATCGTCTAGATATACTTTATACGTTTTTAATTATCGGCCACTTTAAGAAATCACGAGAGTATTAAATATATTTTTTCCAATTTTACCCTTATCTTTAACTAATTCAATCAACAACTAATTTGAATTGTCTCAAAATAAATGTATTAATTTAAGGGTAAAAGTGTCTATCTATCTTTGAATTATTGTATTCCAATCAATTTCTTAATTCGAGTGTATTGTCTTAAAGCGACAGATAAATGAGTAACGTAGTGAGAATCATGAGACACGTGGCAAATTTTAAATGGTCATGAAAAATATAAAGACACCAGTTGGTAACAAATAAGTTTTTTCCCTTCCAAAGTACTCTTGTCCCTCCATATTTAGTTGTCCAACTATTTTTTTTTCTTTTTTCCTTTTATCTTTTTTGTCCAACTACTATTAAATACACATAGATTATAAATGTTTATCGTTATAGGCATGAAAGTAAAAGACAATAATATCCTTCTCTTAATTTACTGAAACACTTTCTCGTATTCAGTTAAATAAGAGTAAAGGTAGAATAGTTGAGACATTCTTGGAACTACAAATATCAAATTAAAAATAATCATATAAATGATACTCCTACTAATTATGTCTCAAATTATATGTCAAATAATTTTAAAGTTTTTTAACGTCTTATATAAAAAGGGACGGAGGAGGGAGTTGTCTATTTGTCAAATTAAGAAAGTATTTATTAAAATATTTTTTTAATCTTACTCTTACTCTTCTAATCCAGCAAAACCAACATTAATATTATTTTAAATGAACTAACAATAACAATTTATAATTAACTGAATTATCACCGTATCTTGGATATAAATTCACTACTACTGTGTGTTGTGTGATAGAGAACCGTAGAGAAAATAGAGTAGAGGGCAGTGCATGAACTTTGTGAGATTAATAATGACAATATACTTTTAGCATTTACTCATGAGAGGTGTATGGCAATTCTTGAGGCCAAGAATGGAATGGGCGTGGCCACTGATCAAGAGGTGGGTGAGAAGAAAGAAATTAATGATTTTTCGGGTCCCCCTAAGTTTTCTATATGGTTTGCAGTTGTATAATTGCATTAAATAATCATAGAAAATGATTTACTCCTAAAATTTTGAGGATAAAAACCCTAAACCCCCAAATTGAGGGTGTTAAATGACTATCTTACCCCTACTGGTATAAGGGATTCATTCAACTATAAGGGCAAAAAGGTCCAAAAAACTATTTTAGTCAATCTTTTAGCTAATAATTCTAATAGCCTAGGAAGGTCCAATAATCATATGCTTCCTTTTCCTTAGCATGGTTACCATCAAATCAATCTAATTATATATCTGTGCTGATATTTCATTATCTTCAAGCTTTGATGTGTACCCGCAACCAATTTGATGGACGCAAAATAAATGCTATTCAAGATATGTTTCAACTTTTATTACTCTCTCGGTCTTGTTCACGTGTTTTTGTTAATATGTCCCAAATTCGCTAGATCATTAATAATGATTTTTTTTTTCATTTATACCACTTACATTGAATGTTAGACAGATAAGAATAGAGAGAGAAAAAAGAAAGTAAAATCAAATTTTAAATAAAATTAAATAGGGTTTTGTTTGACATTTTAACATATTCTACTATAGAGTTTGATAAAATCTTAATTCTCATGCAAAAAATAAAGAGGACAAATAATTTAGTACGGATGAAGTACTTTTCTTTTAGGGTTTTTTTTCTTCTTCTTTTTCCATTTTACGGTTATGTCTTTTTAATAGATCCCTTTGTTTGGTTTTTCTTATGTTCGATATTTCTGATGCCATTTCTCATCTATATATCCGAGAGCTAATTGTGGTGTTTTCTTTTCTAAAAATATACTACTTGAAGGTGTAAATTGTAATTGTAAACGTACTACTTAATTTTAATACCACCTCCGTTTTATATTTGTCACACCCGATAACCACTAGATGACTTGGCAATTTTTCATCTACCAATAAGACAAAGAACTCATAGCATATTATATTCTTCAAAAAGCATAAAGATGAAAAGATACTTAACTTCATTATAAAAGATAATCAATACTTAAATTGAATATATAACTTAGTAAAAGTACTTACATTGTTCAAATATAATAAGTCCATCTATTACATCATAACTTGTTAAAAGGAATCTACTCGTCGTATTCCCCTTTCCCGGCTTCCTCAACCGTATCGTCAAAGTACTCATATGCAAAACATAGATACATAAAAGGATGAGCAACACTAGCCCGGTAAGGATCGATCATCCTTGGGATGAAGGACCAAAGAGATAATAAATCTTTATCTGTTTCCCAAAGCATATGAAGTATATAAACCTTGACTTGACATAACCTGTAAACATCCTTAAACACTTGTAATACAGTTGAAAACCCAACATAAAGGTTCAGAACAATAACAACTTGAATAATTTCAACATGGTCGACCGCAATCCACAATCAATCATTCGTAATCAGCCCCAGTAGTTTGGTATGTGCGACTGGTATCTAATCCGATCGACCGAACCAGTCGACAGTGATTCAGAACAGTCATTTTTCAGGCTTATTTTGTGAAGGAAAATCCATTTTCTGCACTCTCAAAATTCAGAACCCAAAACACTGATTTTAGACTCACTTTAACATATAAAAACAATACCAAAACATAAACATAGCATGTCATAACAATACCTTATCAAATTGATCACATACATATTAGAAATCGTGCTCCGAGCACCTTAAACATATCATATCATAACTTGTAGCTTTGCAACACATAATAATACGACATGATGAGGATTAATATGACATGCAACAGATAATTTTACAACCGAGCTCAATTATCCGACAATAATACTAACCAACTTTTAACTGCCCCAAACAATGTCGTTTAGGAGGCCAGCGTACTTGTATAATATCATAACTGGTAAGGCATTGTAAGGCTATTTAAGGATATACTCTTGTTATGTCATGGTTCATCCTCGTGAACTCCACAACATTGTTAACAGCCCTAACTTTTTAATCCTGCAAGAGTCCGGACCTCGTGGGGTACAGAAAGCGCTCCCGGACACTTATACATATCATAATCGAAATATATCATGAACTATGGTCACCAACAGAAAAGAGCTCTAGGTTGAGAATATGCATATGTGACTCTTATGGAAATGCATCCAACAATTATACAACAACATACACATGAAAAATCAAGTATAATCATGCATAGTTCTTCATCAAATTTTGATGCAGTAAAAGATGAGAAATCTTTCATACATTTCATAACTTGATAAAAGACCAATTTAATGTGTTTTAGGAATGAAAAAAAAGAACGAAGGATCCTTACCTTGAACACTTAATCGGATTATCAAAAGAAGAACAGAAAGCAGAATTTCTGGTTTGCAGAGACAACTTCAGAGAGCAATTAATCTTGTTTGAACCGTTGGAATCTAATCTCCGCCGTTCAGAATGTAGTTCTTTAATTCCTTTAACATTAAAGCTAAGAATAGAGTCGATCAAGCTTCGATTACCATGTCAAATGACTGTTTTTCTATGAACGCTCGAATTGTCCAGATTTCTGAATTTCCTTAACTTATCTTTCTTTCCCTCCTTTCTCTTCTCTCCTTCAACTGATAATTAACCCATGCTCTAACTACCCTCAACTAACAATATTTCCCTAGCATCATATCTGTCCACAACTTCCTTATACTACACTTAAGCCCCCAAACTTCCCTAACACATTAAAGCACCCATTAACAATTTAAGTACACAACATATAACAAAGATAATAACAATTAGGTACAAAGATTCAATTAAATTCATGCAATTACTAGGATCTAAAGGTCATGTGTGTCATATCCTTCCCCCCAAACTTCCCTAACACATTAAAGCACCCATTAACAATTTAAGTACACAACATATAACAAAGATAATAACAATTAGGTCAAAGATTCAATTAAAGTCATGAATTACTAGGATCTAAAGGTCATGTGTGTCATATCCTCCCCCTTATGAAAGTTTCGTCCCCGAAACTTACTTACCTTGGGCTTGGAATAAGTAAGGGTATTTCTGTCTTGCTTCTTCTTCCATCTCCCATACAGCTTCTCTTTCAGTGTGATAGGACCACTTTACCTTCACATATGGTATTTTTGTTCTCCTCAATACTTGTTCCTCTCGATCTACAATGTGAACTGGTACCTCTTGATAAGATAGGTCTTCTTGGAGTTCCAAAGGTTCTGCTTCCAAAATGTGACTTGGATCGAGAACGTACTTCCTTAGTTGTGAGATGTGGAAGACGTTGTGAAGTCTTGACAAGATTGGCAGTAGTGCTAACCGATAGGCTAATTCATCAACTCGTTCCAAAATTTCTTACGGCCCCACATACCGTGGACTTAACTTGCCATTTTTACCCAACCTCACACTACAAGGAAATGTCTCATTTGGGAGCATGCATTTTGTCCCTGAACTGTCCCAAGTTTTTGTTGTTTAACAGATTTGGGACGGATTATAGGTATTCCCTAAAACCCTCGTCGCAAATTATTAGAGACGGAATAACTCATCCATCACAAAACCTTTAGGATGGAATACGAACAAATAAGAGAGGATTTAATTTCATTAAAAAATAGATAATAAACTTATATTGACACGGATTAGGGAGGGGACTATTTAGAAATTTAAGGATAGATTTGCTAAGGATTGAAAATTATATTTTCTTAATTCCATTGCTAATCCATCCTTATTTAGGGATGGATTTGCTAAGGATAGAAAATTATATTTTCTTAATTCCATTGCTAATCTATCATTATTTAGGGACATATTTGCTAAGGATTGAAAATTATATTTTCTTAATTCTATTGCTAATTTATCCTTATTTAGCGACGGATTTGCTAAGGGTAGAAAATTATATTTTCTAAATTCCATTGCTAATCTATCCTATTTAGGGACGGATTTGCTTAAGATAAAAAAGTATATTTTCATAATTCCATTGCTAATCTATCCTTATTTAGGACGGATTTGCCAATTGCTAATCTATCCTTATTTAGGGACAGATTTGACAAGGATAGAAAATTGTATTTTTTTAAATTCCATTGTTAATCTATCCTTATTTAGGGATAGATTTGATAAGGATATTTCACAAATCTACGAAATCTTTCCATCTTTGAACAGTCCCTATATATATATATATATATTTTTTTTTTTTAAATTCTACTATTTTTTTTCCTCTGAAAGCCATAAAAATATTATATCCCCATCATGTACATTCTAACAAATGTTACCAATAACACAATGCATTATATTCAACACATTCACAAAAACTTTTTAAAATAAGTAAAATCAACATAGTTGATCATTAGAGCAATACTACCCCAGCACTTTAGTTTACATAATAATTAAAAGCAAGTAATTCAAGACTAATATACTAAAAACTAGTACTATGAATTTTAATATCCAAAAATCTTGAGCACGTTTGGCTGCTGGAATTTATGTTATCGGTAACAAAACTAGATTGTGAGCCAATGCCATACATACGTCCCTTCCGATTTCTACCCCTGCAGCTTCGATGAAGGTTTGTTCCCGTTTCGCGGTAGTTACCTTAGTCCCCGCTTATGGATGCTTCATCGTTCGACTTTTTGAATTTTTCCTACAAATGCATTGCGATTTTGATCAAATGGAAAAAATAATTCAGATAAACACACTCAACAAACTTAAATTTGAGTTAGAAACTGACAAGAATAAACACGTAGAACTTCAACCGGACATGAAAAAATTGCATATACAATTTGATAGGATTACAAAGCCCCAACAACAATACTCCATCGGCATAAGCATTCAGTGTCCTCATAAGTTTCTAATAAGGTACTAGAACTTATGATGCAACACAAGCATGCAAATTCTTAATGATTTAGTACTTGATCTAAGACTCCTAAATTACGCATTACAAGAATCTAGTGTCCTTACAAGTTTCCAATGAGATGCCAAGAAAAATGTTGCAACACAAGCATGTGAATACTTAATCGTTTAGCATGTACTCGATGTTAAGACTCATAATTCAGCAACACAAGCATCAATAGGATAACGTCGTACGAGCAACAATGCTACAACAAAAGCATGTGTACTTCTTAAGTGGAAAAAACGTGCTCAATCTTAAGGCTCAGAATTATGCAACAAAAGCATCTAGAGTCCTTGTGTGTTTCCAACGGGATAACGACTATGATATATAAAAGGGGCGTTTAATTCTTAAACATTAAAAATGTGCCCAGTCTTACTCCTAATTAGGTAGCAAAAGCATCTAGAGTCTACTTGTGTTGCCAAAGGGAAACCAGCAACGAAGCTTTATAGAAAAAGCATGTATAATTCTCAAGTGTTAAAAATGTGCTCAATCTGAGAACACCTAAAGTGTGTAGCATATACATCTAGTACCTAAATTTGGTGGTCCTAAAAAATAACTAATACCAAGAAACCTACAAGCCGTGACACGCAACCGGCACTTGAAAATATCATTTTTTAGTATTCTTAGTAACAAAATCAAGTAAAATTCATGATACTAAAGCAATAGCATCTAGTAATTCTTGCTTCCTTCCAAATAACTTATCATTTTGAACTCTACAATGAACAACTATTGTAAAAGAAAAGACTCACATAAACATTCTTGGCCTTCTCATTGACCCACTCCCCTTTTCTCTTTCATTTCGTGTCCTTTTGGTGTTGGTGCGTGATGCGAAATGTCTCATCGCTAAATACACGACTACCTTTCAGCTTCTCCTGCAAAATAAGCATGTTTAATAAGAAATGGGTACAAAGGAGTAATATCAATCACCTACAATGTATAATAAGAGATACTAATAAGAGATACCAGTCACTCTTCATGTTCAACAACGGAAATGGAGCCAGTAGTACCCAACCCCACACCTGCGCCACCACCTTCATTTATGTTTTTTTGGGCAGCTTTACATATTTTATGGTAGTCTTTAGTTGATCAATGATCCCTTAACATCTTATCCCATTGTTCTTGGTGCACCCAACCAGGACAATATTCTCCATTTTTGGCATTACTGAATTCATGGGAGATACGATTCCTATTCCGAAGAGACCATGCCTTTTAAACCGCAATGGTATCAACAATATCCCAACTAAAGATCTGCTATATTTCAACCGACAATAACCTCCAAATAATTAAACAATTATCTGAATAATGTCCATCTCATTGAATGACACATAAAAAATATGAACAAAATCTTTTAAGCATATTTAATTCTTACATAAAATTCATTCCAAAGCTATTTTTCACACGCTGAGGGACTTTTCCCCAAGTGGGCCAAGGACCATCATACCTGACTTTTAAAATTAGCATAATAGTTTTGGTAATTCAAGACTGGTTCTTGAACCTATGAAAAATATTCTCAAAATTAGTAAAGTGAGAGTTAAGTGTTGTTCTTAAATACGAATTTATATCAAAGAGCTTTCGAACAAATAGAGCGGACATTATAATTATAAAGACACAAAATGCAAACTAGATAAAAAAAAAAAAAGGTACAACAAGCCATGTATGAAGAAGAAAAGAAAAAAAAATGGTACGTTCATCCGGGATAATACAAAAAAGGAAAAAACAAATGCAAAAAGAGAACAGTAAATGACAACTAGCAATTGCTGCCTGATATCCGCAAGAACAGGTCAAAAGTAGGGCCAAGTCATGAATATCCACTTGTATTACCAGGAATTGTATGCTTTATGTATATCTTTAATTATTTCTTCTTTTGTTTTAAAAAAATTGGAGGAATAGAATATGTTACATGGTTGAACTTAGAAGTAAATTATAGCTGAGACTCACAAGACTTATAAGCAAAAGGATATATTAGAATTTCTGCTGGACCATAGAAGCATGGACATTCAAATGATAAATACTAACTATATATAAAAAGCTTTCCCCAAAATCAGCATAACGCGGTTTTTTTACATCAGTTGGATTCTCATTCTGTTACTGGTATTTACCGTCCATTAATATGAATGAATATTTAAATGTAGAATCATATGAACAGAAAATCAATCCCAATTCAATGAACATTTTGTGATGGCCAAATTGTTGCTGTGAAGAAGATAACAAAACATGGAAAAAACGATGAAGATAGTGTTGGCGATTTATTTTCTGATCTCCGAATTATCGATCATATTAAACATCCGCACGCTACTAAATTAATTGGGTTCAGTTCCCCCTTTTAAAAACCTAAAATCGCTGCTTCATACTTTCATTTATTTTTTAAATACAAGGCCTCCAAACTATATCATTTATTCATACGCAAGTCTTGGACATCATGTTATAACTATAATAAATGAAGATACTCTTAATTTCAGTACTACATGCAGATAATTATGTAAAGACTTGCCTACAAGTAATATAAAAAACTGAATACTTAGCAAAAAAAAAATTATAAAAAACTGAATAAAAGGCCAGCTCTGATCTGACTTTCGTTCCCGCGCACACACACCCCCAAAAAAAGAAAAAAAGAAAAAAAGAAAAAAAGAAAAGAAGAGTAACACTCAGTAGTATAAAAAGGACAATCAAGTTTTGTCAGAAGAGCAAACACTTTAGCTAACAATAAACAATTGAATTTGTTTTCCCCTTCACTCAATTTTGCAATTGGAAAATTACCTAAAACTTGTAATATGATCACAAACAGATTTTAACAACACAATTCATACCTATCAAGAGCCGTTCTTGTACTATCCAAGCATTGAGGGAAAAAATTGAAGCTTTCTACAGAGAGCAGAGTGAGTTGTGAAAAAAGAGATTAGGATTGTGAGGTGAAAAGTAAGCGGTTAAGAGATAAGGGCGAGAGGGAGCGATAAAGTGGAGAAGTGACCAAATGGGCGGGGTGTAGTAGCCGCCTAATTTTTCAGTTTTAATAAAAAAAAATTTTAACAATTAGGTTAAATTGTAGAAAAAGTACCTTATTCACCATTTACTTATGAAAAAAATAAAGTGGCTTACTGTTCCTAAAAAATTGGTGCTATCTTCAATTGTGTCGATAATTTGCAATAATGTTTTAACAGGTGAAGGTAGTAGTAGCTTAAAACTCTTCCACTTTTTGTTTTCTCTCTCTATTCTATATATTAATTTTACTTTTACTTATAATGTGAAATTCGAATTTTGTCAAATATAAAAATATGTTTTTTTTTTCAAAGTTTGTACCGAAAATATTAATAACCAATTAAAATATATCTCACAATTTAAAATTTTCTCTAACTTTTAAAATGGATAGACGGAGTATTTTAAAATTTTAGTCATCATAAAGTGGATATTTATGAAAAATATTCAAGAAGATGAATAACACTTTTCCCGGGAAAAAAGTCATAATAACATTATCAAAAGATGAATTTCAGTTTTTCAGAGTAATTATAACTTTTCTTGTTATTATTTGGACAAATCAAATTGAGACATATGGTACCGAGTCAGAAGCGTTATTCCACAATGATAATTTGAGGTCAGATTCTTAAACAAAATCTAACTCGAACATATTTAATATTTAGCTCGAAAACTTGCGATTAAATTCAATTATATATTTCTATAAATAAAATGTTACTTCGCCTAATTCTAATCGAGTGACCTTTTAGAAGTTTCATTTTATTTCACAATAAATGATCTTTTACAAAACTTTTCACATTCTTACCTATTTACGTTGTCACAATACATGGAATGTCATGTCTCCATATTAAACTAGAAGTTTCCCTATACCTTGTGTAAATACCATAAAAATGGTTTAACTGCTCCATAAAACTCTAAGCCCCTTTAAACGAGGTGCGGACGAATCGATCCGAATCAAACTTTGAGCTTATTGAGCGAAATCAACGTTTTATATATTTCAGCCAGGGCTCGAAGTCGATCGATATTTAAATTAGGTTTGAGCTATCGAAAATTGATATCCAAACTCATATTAACAATCTACACGTTGCTAAATTAATCGGGTTCAGTTCCCCTTTTAAAATCCTAAAATATGACCTTATATATCTAGGAGATCATGCTTGACTTGACACAAGAATTAGGTGTTAATTGCAATAAATAATCTTTTCCATATTAAAAGATCAAATTAATCTTATTGAAGTTGTAAATGTTTTAAATGTAGCGTTTAGTGAATTAACAAGACAATATTACCTTCGAAAAATAAAGAAAAATGTGTTAGCCCTAAGGGCGATCAAACTCGGTTTTTGATAATGGACAAACACTTGATGTTGTGTCTAATGTTTATATCTTTGTGATAGAATATAGGAACTCATTATGGAAGCTCTAAGTACTTCAATCAAGCCATTGAAAGCCATTGGTATCAAGATTCAAGATATGCAAGGCTCATTTATCAAGATTGAAGATTGAAGACTTAGGTTTGGTTAGATTAGCTTTGTCTTTATAAGTCTATATCTTAGAAAGCTCTAACCAAAGCTCTTATGAACATAAGCTCTACACTCATGTCTTGCATTCATGAAATGCACTTTTGAATCATTTAGATTTTGCAATGAAGCATGGGTGCAAAATCTAAATGATTCAAAAGTGCATTTCATGAATGCAAGACATGAGTGTAGAGCTTATGTTCATAAGAGCTTTGGTTAGAGCTTTCTAAGATAAAGACTTATAAAGACAAAGCTAATCTAACCAAACCTAAGTCTTCAATCTTCAATCTTGATAAATGAGCCTTGCATATCTTGAATCTTGATACCAATGGCTTTCAATGGCTTGATTGAAGTACTTAGAGCTTCCATAATGAGTTCCTATATTCTACACCCATGCTATAAACATTAGACACAACATCAAGTGTTTGTCCATTATCAAAAACCGAGTTTGATCGCCCTTAGGGCTAACAATCTCCCCCTTTTTGATTATGTCAAACTTTGATGTAATTAGATAGGATATGGACAATTTAAGTACAAGGAAGCATGATGAAGCATGGCAAAAAGATCTTAGTACAAATAAGAGCAAATACTAGTGCTTTCAAGATAAAACCAATGAAGACTAAAACACTAGCATGATAACTTCTTTTTGCCAAATGCATCTAGGGACTCTTAAAAGAGCCCTATTTCCCAACCAACCTCCTTGCCTCCTTCCTTCCATATTATAGCATTCTTGTGTGTAATATACATACCTTAGTTTACACAAGAAGCTAACTTACCATTTTCATCAATGTCGATGTGAGTGCTAAGGATCCTATTATGAAGAACATGCTCACACAAACATTAGAACTATCAATGGTTTGTTAACATCAAAACAACATAGGATATTTTGCCCTTCGGGCTAACAAAATGTGTTGTAATTATGGAAAGTATTTAACATTTTGGGACATTTCAAAATAGTAAGAAGTCAATAAAAATATAACGAAGGAATATTATATAATTTTATTATAATAGTAATTCAATTAAGAGTTTATAATATTATTATATTCAAAGGCACATGGAATCCTCTGTGATACTCTCTATGACATTCTAATTATAATTATATTCACACCTAAATTTTTTCGATTTATCACTATAGTTTACCCATTTTAATTTATGTTGTATAAATATCACAGAAAGTGTCAAAGACAATCCGAACTGATTTTTTTTTTCTTTTAACATTGTTAATAATTGATTCATTATTTCCTAAATTACGAGTTATCACCCGACAATCCAACTATTGTGCTACGATCGGAACGGATTTAAAGGCATGCATAGTGAATAATTTGTTTAGACTATTCTTTATTTGGGATGAACCTGAAATTTATCTTAAAAAAAAAGAGTGGACCTGCAGGTTCAATAAAGCAAAAGCATATTTGAAGCTCATCTTAAACTTACATACATACTCAGAAGAATGTTAGTCAAACTCGTGAGTTGACTCGATCCTACGAGTTTTAAGGGGCATTACGAGTTAGATTCTACGTAAGATCGGTGTAAACTCGTGGGATTTAACTCAGGAACGTAGGAACGTAGGATCGTACGATACTACGAGTCAACTATTTTCCGACTGAAATTTTTTTAAAAACAAATTGATGCTTTATTTTAGACCAAGGTCATAAAAAAAATTCTTTACCTTATTTTCTCAACTCAAAATCTCAAACTCTAAACTCTGCAGCTTTTTGGGGCTTTTTAAAATTTCAATCTTCTAGACTCCAATGCTTAAAACAAATAAAATGAGCTAGTGCAACATTATATTAGGAAAAACCAATAAAAAGATAGGACACAAAGTACAATATTATGTATTTTGACTAGAAAGTTTGAGTAGTTTATATTATATTTTTTCTTTAAGATACTCTTGTATCGTGGTTGGACTTGGAGAATATGATTTGGATTATGTCGATTTTCTACTTTGTACTTGTATATTTTTCAATTTAATTTCAATTAAGATAATTGGTGTAAAAAAATTGAGTTTTTTTATTTTGAATTTGTGATTAAAATGTTATTCTATAAGTACATATATATTTTTAAATAATTTTTTTAATTAAGTAGGATATACGATCTGAGTTACGATCTTACAATTCTACAATCCTTATATCTCATTCAGATCCTACGTACAATCTTGAATTTGAATTGCTCAGAAGCCCATTCTTTTTCATCGGTATTTCCCCCTATTTTTTCATCTCCTTTGGCGGTAAGCAGTCTTTCTTCGCGCTCTCTCTTGCCGCCTATTTTTTTTCATCTCACTTTCTAGTTGCAACGACTCATCTGTAGGATTTAAGAATTTGTAAAAATTATCCAAGACCTCATCTTTCTCAGTAACTTTTTTTTGTTTTATCAATTAACTTAGGAGTCGGCTTACCAAGCCATTCAAGACCCTCAAAATATTCGTTTTCAGACTTTTCAAACGAGTGGGGTCTCTCTAATTCTTCAAAGATTTCATTTTTAGAGCAAAATAAGACATGGACTGGTTCTAAAACCACCCAAGAATATGTACAAAGCGAATTCATTAAGGACTTTGAGTTGAAATTTGTGGCTTTAGCAACAGAGAACTTTGGTGGCTTCAAGAAACCTCTGCTTTTGGAGGTTGAAGGTATATGAGTATTAGGAACAGGAGGCAATGCAACAAACTCAAACTCATATAAAAAATCGGATGCTATCTGAAGGTTGGTGCATCTCTCATTATTTTATTTTCTTCCCGGATCTATTTTGCCATTTATTCAATTGATTTTTTCGTTTTGATTTTTTTGGTGATAATTTTGACTGTGAAGAAAAGAACAGTACGCCTATCAAGGAGAAGGAAAGTCGAGAATTGGGGATTCCTAAGCCTGGACTTGAATGTTGATATTGGAGAGCTCAAGGAGAAGGTTTATCAACCTCCTTATATTCTTAAATCTAATTTTATGATTGTGTAATTGCTTTATTGAATTGAGTGGAATTGAATGATTGCCATCATGTATGTAGGATAATCTGTATGTAAAATATTGTGTAGGATAAATTTTGATTTTGATTCCTTTCTTCGTTTTTTATTCGATTTTTTTAATACAATAAATTTGGTGGTGGAAATGGACGGTGGTGCAGCTCAACAACAGCCGGACACGTTCATGTCGGAGGCGGCACAACCACCTCCTCCTTCGGCTCATCAACAACAGCCTTATCCAGCGGCGGCTGGCGGTATGGATAATATTCCGGCGGTGCTTGGCCATGGCGGTAGGTTTATTCAATATAATATCTTCGGAAACATCTTTGAGGTCACCGCTAAATACAAACCTCATATTATTCCTATTGGTAAAGGCGCTTATGGAATCGTATGGTATTTTCAATAGATAATCGTTTCTCCTTTGATTTTTTCCTAATTTTTGTTCATTCTGATTTTGATTTGTGTTTTTTTGGATTGATTGTGGAAGCTCGACGTTGAATTTGGAGACGAATGAGCATGTTGGGATAAAGAAGATAGCTAATGCATTTGATAACAAGATTGATGCAAAGAGGATGTTGCGTGAGATCAAGCTTCTTCGCCATATGGATCATGAAAACGTTAGTGAGTCTTTGCTTTTTGATTATTTGATACCTTTATGTTTGTTTAAATAATGGATACTATAATTGACATTTGAAAAGTTTGAGTCAAATGGAATGATTTGGAATTCTGTGTTAAACAAAATGCAATTTTTGAGTTTGAATCTTTGGGAGGTTAGAAATTTTGTGCTTTGAAAATGTTAAGTTGCTTCTTTCTTATCTATAAGGTGTTTTTTTGGTGAGTTGTTGATTACTTTTGTGTGAAGTGAAAATTTAGTTGAATATGTGGAGCATTGGTGTCTAAACATTTTTTTTGGAATTCAAGTACACTGTTTCTTGTTTCATCTCTTGTACTGCAATAATACCGTTTTATCTTTTTTGAGTCCTTGATTTTACATAAATAGCTGAAAATCATTGTACTATTTTTGTTAATGGTATATATTGGAGCCAAGATAGGCGAAGAAATGTAGCAAACCATGTTTCATATATGGTGATCACATGATATATATACAAGGCCCATGCCCCATAATACAAGGCCAACAGAAGTTCCATTAACCAAGCCAACAAGCTTGTTACTATTTGTACTTGTTACATGGATGTTGCTATTGCTGCAGTTTGTTGCTTTTTTTTCCATTGGCAGTACCCCTTGTCTTTGTCCTGTAGGTCGTAGCAATCAGACATAATACCCCACCTCAGAGGAAGTCGTTTAATGATATATACATTGCATATGAACTTATGGACACAGATCTTCATCAAATCATCTGTTCTAATCATGCATTGTCGGAGGAGCATTGCCAGGTTCTTTTATGATCTTTCTCTTCCCTCACCCATCCCCCTTTTTTCCTTGAGACATTTTCTTCTCAGAGCTATCCTTGAATGGGAAAACTGTACTTTGTACATGACTTTACCAGATCCTACCTGGGCATTCGAATACCTATTTCTAAGTCAGATCTGGAAAGTATTTTTATAAGACAATTATTTCTCTTATGACTGTTCTTTCTTCAATTGGTTCAATTTGGAACTTAGCATGGTGCTTATTGGACACTGCAAGGATGGATAGTTATAGTTCTACATACTGGTAGATTTTTGGTTAAGATAATTTTGTTTTCTGATTGTTTTGACACCCTGTTAATTTGATCTTTTGGGGAGTATCAAGGGATTATGTTTATGGCCGAGACTCGAATCATGTATGGTAACTCACACAATTACATAGGATGCAGTATGTTCACCTTTTCACCTATCATTTTGTTGCTTTCAAAAGCAATAATTTCAGTGTCAACTGGATTTCAGTTCTTGCATCGTTAGTGTAAACATAACACATTTCATATTTACGCCCCTAATATGCGGTGTTGAGAAGATGAAAGCTTAGGACTTGAATGCTTTTTTCGTCGCCTTTAGCTGAGCAATTTTTAAAGTATATTCAATCTCATCTATCTGGAGCGTTTATTATTTCCTTTTCCTGTATATGGCACTGTAGTGTTTTCTCTACCTATTTATTTGACTTTGAAATTAACAGAATTTGTATCACTTGTGCAGTATTTCCAATATCAGATCCTCCGTGGTTTTAAATACATACATTCAGTAAAGTTTTACAGAGATTTGAAGCCTAGGAACCTTCTCCTGAATGCTAACTGTGATCTGAAGATATGTAATTTTGGATTAGCTCATGTAACTTCTGAAACCGATTTCATGACGGAATATGATGTTACCAGATGGTATCGGGCACCTGAGTTATTGATAAATTCTTCTGATTATACCGCAGCAATTGATGTATGGTCAGAGGAAAGTCTCATTCTCTCTTAATTTGTTTAGTAAATGAAGCACAGTGTGACCATTTTTTTATTTCTCCTCTTTTGCATATCTAAGTTTGCATTTAGAACTAGGGAATTAGTAATATATGAAAGAAATCTAGACAACGCCTTTACTTCAACAGTATGTTCAAAGCATTATGCTAGTGCTCGAGGTAATATTCATTAGTTGTTATCGGGTTTATAATAGACTATTTTTAGCCAATTTTATATCAATCTAATTGTGGAATGAATGACCACAAAAAGGTAGTATTAAGGTTTGCAGTATTTGGGTTTTGTGGATTTGGTTGTTGAATTGTTTACATCTTTTCTTTAATGGAAATGTTCTTTATTTTACTACGCTTCTCTTATAATCTGCCTCTTGAGAGATATAAACACTAAAAACAACTTTGGATCTTCAGCATAGAGGCTGTGATGATATACCAGAGCAATTCGGGATCAAGGATTGAGGAATCGTGCCTTATCTTGGCAGGGCAACCCAGAAGGTAAGGTGGGTATAATCTACCTTCATTGCAACTGGATTTTGTAGCGATGGATGTTTCACTTTTTCGTCCATGATCTTTTAGATGGGTCTGAACCTCAATTGCTACTCCCTCTTTTCCAAATTGATACGATAGCCTATAAGAGCAATTGCAAACTGCAGTTAATGTAATGTATCTTGATCTTGCGCATGAATTGCTAATATATGGTATTGCGTAGAAAACATGCTACTCTTCTTACAAGCACCAGAGGTCTTGAGTATTCGATCCTGAGAATGAATGCGGCTGCAGAGATTGAAGGTTTCTAAGGGTAGTTGCCTCTCTGTTTGCCTATGATTTCAATAAACGAACATTTTTGACAGCCCTTTTGTTTGATGCATGTGTTTGTATATATTGTACTAATCATCTTTCATCATTATGATCACCAAGTCTTTGTCATGATTTGCCAAACATTAAGGAGACGATGATGAGCTGTGATGATGATACTTGACCTTTTCCTTGGCAGGGCAATCTAGATGTTATACGAGAACAGATTGTGCTGTTCTTTCGCACCTTGTGTGCAGCCATGGTGGTGTCTCTTGCTCTCTTTGTTTGATTAGATCGACATATCTGAGCCTTGCCCTTAGTGATTATGATGCAATTTAAGAGTATTGGTGTTGAAAAAGTCTCCAGGAGGAGATACAAAAGAAATAAAGGAATGTACTATATATTTTGAAGAAAGCGTGAAAATGTAATGAACTTTTTATTTTCTCAGTCCGGATCCTATGCGGAACAGCTTTTATTCACTACGTACGGAAACGTCTCGAAGATAGGTGTTATGAGGTTAAGGACATGTGTTTTGAGGCCCATGACAGGTGTCCTATGCTAAATCAATATGAACTGTCTAACTTTTGATGTCCTTATTTAGATGCGAATTTAGGACGTCTTTGGGATGAAAGTTTTACTTAATTTATACATAAACATTTTCATAGTTTCAGATTTGATAATTGTCCTTCCATCCCAAGTTTGGGATGGAACACTGACTAACTTTGCCTGTCCTTCTTTAGATGCTAATTAAAGATGAAAGTTTTACTTAATATTTACAATTAACATTTACGTAGTTATAGATTTGAGAATCTTCCTTATTCCATCCCAAATTTGGGACGGATCACGTACTAACTTTGCCTGTCTTTCTTTAGATGCGAATTTAGGATGTCTTTGGGATGAAAGTTTTACTTAATTTTTACAATTAACATTTACATAGTTACAGATTTGAGAATCGTCCTTATTCCATCCCAAATTTGGGACGGATCACGTACTAACTTTGTCTGTCTTTCTTTAGATGCGAATTTAGGATGTCTTTGGGATGAAAGTTTTACTTAATTTTTACAATTAACATTTACGTAGTTATAGATTTGAGAATCTTCCTTATTCCATCCCAAATTTTGGGACGGATCACGTACTAACTTTACCTGTCTTTCTTTAGATGCGAATTTAGGATGTCTTTGGGATAAAAGTTTTACTTAATTTTTACAATTAACATTTACATAGTTACTGATTTGAGAATCGTCCTTATTCCATCCCAAATTTGGGACGGATCACGTACTAACTTTGTCTGTCTTTCTTTAGATGCGAATTTAGGATGTCTTTGGGATGAAAGTTTTACTTAATTTTTACAATTAACATTTACATAGTTACAGATTTGAGAATGTCTTTATTCCATCCCAAATTTGGGACGGATCACGTACTAACTTTGCATGTCTTTCTTTAGATGCGAATTTAGGATGTCTTTGGATGAAATTTTTACTAAATGTTTACAATTAACATTTTCATATTAGAGCCATAACTAATCCGTTGCAAATAGGGACAAATAATTTTTGTCCCAAATTTTTCGTCCTAAATAAGGTGTTTTCTTGTAGTGTCACCACTCCCTTTGTCGGCGAAACCCTCAAGTATACTTTATCTCGGACTTGAACCTCCAAATGTCTTCTTTTACTGTCAGTCCAACTTTTCTGTCTGTCTTGTGTAGCCCTTAATCTTTCCCGGATAAGCAGTACCTTTTCCATTGTTACTTGAACAAGTTCTGGCCATGTCAATGTCTTCTCACCAATGTGTACCATCATACCGGTGATCTACATCATCTGCCATATAGTGCCTCGTATGGTGCCATACCGATACTTACTTGGTGGCTGTTTTTGTATACAAACACCACCAAAGTCAAGTGATCTACCCAGCTGCCTTTGACGTCTAAGATACAAGCCCTTAACATATCTTCCAATGTCTGAATAGCCCTCTATGATTGTCCATCTGTTTGTAGGTGCTAGGCGGTGCTAAGGGACAACTTGGTTCTCATCGCTTCATTGGAACTTTTCCAAAAGAGAAACACAAACCGTGAATCTCTATCTGAAACTATGATTATTGGTACACCACGTAATCTGGCAATCTCGTTCATGTACATCTGCATCAGCACATCCATCGGCGTTGTAATCTTCATAGGTAGGAATTGTGCTGACTTGGTTAATATTTCCACTATAACTCAGATTATATCTTTACCCGTCTTATCTTTCGGTAATCCGACCACGAAGTCCATTATGATAAGCTCCTATTTCCACACTAGAATTTCCAAAGGTTTCAACAAGCGGGTCTTAGTGTTTCGCATTGACTTGTTGACATACCAAACACTTGGCCATAAATTCTAAATCTCCCGCTTCATACCTTTCCACCAGAAATTACCTTTCAAATCCTTGTACATATTTGAATCCCCTGGGTGTACAGACAATCTAGAATTGTGTGCCTCTTATAGTGATGTTTCATGCATTGGTTTGGGATGCGTGCTTATGCAAAAAGGGAAGGTAATTGCTTATGCTTCAAGACAATTAAAGTCGTATGAAAAGAAATATCCTACGCATGATCTAGAGTTGGCAGCAGTGGTCTCCACTTTGGGGATTTGGAGGCACTACATGTGTGGCGAGTCATGATCACAGAGCAACATGAACTTATCTCAGATTTGAAAATGTGGAATTGAGTTTATTAAGGATACCAATAACGTACTGGCAGCCTTAGTAGCTCAACCAACATTACTTGTCCGCATCAAAGAAGTTCAACCGTTCATAATGTAGTTCTTTAAGTCCTTTAATTTTAGAAATAAGAATGAGGTCGATCAGGCTTCGATTACTATGTCAAATGGATGTTTTTCTATGAACACTCGAATTCTCCAGATTTCTGAATTTCACTAACTTCTATTTATTTTCCTTCTTTCTCTTCTCTCCTTCAACTTATAGTTAATCTTTGCACTAACTACCCTCCACTAACAACCTTTCCCTAGAATCACATATGCCCACAACGTCCTTATACTAAACTTAAGCCCCCAAACTTCCCTAACAAGTCAAAGCACCCCTTAACAATTTAAGTACATAACATATAACACAGATAATAACAATTAGGCAAAATGATTCAATTAAATTCATACAATTACTAGTGTCAAAAGGTCCTGGGTATCACAATATTACTTGTCACGTTTTCACTTTCTATGCATATTAAGGAAATTATGAAAAGAAAAAAATCGAAATTACCCATAATCTAAAAATACTTATATATGGAGTTGGTAGTATATTAGAGCCACTAAAGTAAAAGAGTTTTATGGTTTGATATGTATTGGTAAGTGTCGATTGTTGAAAAAATTCAAGTAATTAAGTGAATTTGACTTATTGGATGATGAGTAAAGTTGAAACAAATATGTCAAATATTTATTAAATTTCGAAATGTGACAAAATATTTTAAAATATATAAAAAGTGAAAATGTGTTAAATTATGTGGATTGTTCAAAAAAATAAAGTAATTAAGTTAAGGAGTAGTTATAAATGGTACAAACAATTGACACAAAAACTTGGCACAAAGGATTATGGCAAAGCAAAATTACCATAAAGGGAAAATAGAGACAAATGTCCAACAATGTTTCCCTTCATTTTTTCTCTCATTTGACTAATTTCTTGGAAATTATTATTCAAAAAATTGTGATTATATTTGGGAGTTGTTTCACATTTAAGACGCATTGAATGTTGATGAACCCAATAATATACTTTAACGGACAAATACCAAAATTGCAGAACTGCGGCGCATGTGTTTTCCTTTGGTGCAGCTGGCCAACTTTCAAATCCTAAGTTTTAGAAGGGAATAGTAGATTAAGAGTTGGAATCTCTTGTGTAACTTTTTTTTTAGATATTTATTATATGATAGGGCCCTTGAGGGACTTAGGGTAGGAAAATTAAAATATTTATAGTGAAAATGAGAAAACAATCAGAAAAATTTTCCTTCTATAACTCGCCAAATATTTTTATAAATTTTCAATTTAACCCAAAATTTTATTTTAAATTGACAATTGAACCACTAAAAGGACTAATTTGTAACGATATTTTATAACTTCAATTGCAATAATTAAATAAAACACACTATCAATTTCGATTCTTATTGTAAAATAACAATTGTGCCCCTAAAAGGACTAATTTGTAACTTGAGGAATGATCAACGGTCGAATCAATGATTATTAGTAAATCTCTTTATTCTTAAACGATGTAACGACATTTTATAACTTCAATTGCAATAATTACCTACAACATACTTTATTTATGTAAAATGACATTTGTGCCCCTAAAATAACTAATTGGTAAATTGAGAAATGATCAACGGTCGAATCAACGATTCTTAGTTAATGTCTTTATTTTTAAACGTTGTAACGATATTTTATAACTTCCATTGCAATAACTAAATATAATATACTTTCTTTATGTAAAATGACATTTGTGTCTCTAAAATGAGTAATTGGTAAATTGAGAAATTGAGAAATTGAGAAATGATCAATGGTCAAATCAACGATTTTTAGTTAATGTCTTTATTCTTAAACGATGTAACGGCATTTTATAACTTCAATTGCAATATTTACATACAACATACTTTCTTTATTTAACATGACAATTGTGCCCCTAAAATGACTTATTGGTAAATTTAGACATGATCAACGGTCGAATCAACGATTCTTAGTCAATGTCTTTATTCTTAAACGTTGTAACGGCATTTTATAACTTCAATTGCAATACTTACATAAAACATACTATTAATTTCGATTCTTATAGTAAAATGACAACGGAGCCCCTAAAATGACTAAACTGAGAAATGATCAACGGCCGTATCAACGATTTTTAGTTAAAGTTTTTATTCGTAAACTTTGTAACCACATTTTATAACTTAAATTGAAATAATTACTTAGATAATTCTTTCAATTTCGATCCTTATTTTAAAATGACATATTTCACCTAAAATGATTACTTGGTAACTTGAGGCATGATCAACAGTCGAATTAACGATTCTTAGTTCATGTCTTTATGCTTAAACTCTATAAGGACATTTTATAACTTAAATTAGAATTAATTACTTAGATCATTTTCTCCATTTCGATCTTCATTATAAAATGACATTTTTGCCCCTAAAAGGACTAATTAGTACCAGAGACAAGATCAACGGCCGAATCAGCTAAGACTCGACATATTTCTATTTTACTTTTACTTTTATAATGAATCTCATTTATTTAAAGAATATAAGCTCTTATAATATATTAGTCCCACCACCGACTTTTAATAAACGAAAATAGTGAGATAACTTGTTTATCATTAGACTACTTTCCTTTTTCTTATCTTTTCTTTTTCTAAATCAAGAGGACAACTTTTTTATTATTAGATTACTTTCCTTTTTCTTTTATTTTATGCTAAATCAAAAAGCATTTTCCTATTTGACAATGTTAGGAGATTAAAATCAATTGGATAAATTATCTAGGTTGTAATAAAATTGTAAATAATTTGTGGCATTATTGTAACTAATCCGTTGATTATTTTAGAAATTTAAGGGAGATTTGAGTTTTAAAATAATTTTAGCCAATTAATTTGACCTAAAAAGCATTTTCCTATTCAATTTTCTGGAGGAGTACAACATATTAGATATACCCTATAGAATCTTCTTAAGTTGTGTTTGTTTCCATAGAATTGGAGATTTGGAATTGGAATTGGTTTTCCAACCAATTTCAATTTTCTTGGTTGGCTATCAACAAAATCATGGAATTGGAATTGAAATTCCAATTCTCTTGTTTGGCTCTCAACAAAATTTTTGGAATTGAAATTCCAATTCCAACCCCCTCAATTACGCAAAATTAATTCCATTTTATAATCAAAGAATTTGAATTCCAATTCCACAAGATTTATTGTAGGTTATAAATATATCATACATACAAGTTATTTTCTCTCATAAATTAATATATATAAAATGACCAGAGTACCCTTATTGTAACATGACAAAATACCCCTAGTACAAAATGACTAAAGCACCCTTAATTTAAAACAGCTAATGTTATTCGTTTAAATGATAAAAATACCCTTTGTACGATGTCGAAAAATAATGTTAGTGCAAAATTACAATAATACCCGTGACACAAAACAATGATTTTTTTATAAAAAAAATCACAAAATACATAACATAAAATCACCAAAACATCAATGATAAAAAATTATGAAAATACTCTTGACGCAAAATGACGAAAATAGCATCGGTTCAAAATGATGAAAAGTGCTCTCGCAAAATAAAATAAAAATCCTTTGAATCAAATAGCTTAAAATTCATATGATTAAAAATGATTAAAATCTTTTTTGATGAAAAATGACAAAAATGCCCTTAATGCAAAAGACAAAAAACGCTCCCATAAAAAATGTAAAAATGCCACTTGTGCAAAATGACAAAATTAAAAATGAATTCTATCAACAAAAATTGACAAAATTAGCCTTATTAAAAATTTGTTTACTTTGAAGCCTAAAATATTATCGTTGTAAAATGACGAAAATACACTTGTTGAAAAATAATAGAAATGTCATTCATACCAAATGAAAAATAATAACCATGATGAAAATGAATAAATTACCACTCATTTTAAAAAAAAAAATGAAAATTTTACAATAAGGGTATTTTTGTCATTTTTAAAAATGCGCAGTTTCTTCCATTCTAAACCAATGGGAAATGTAATTTTCTTCATTTTCAATAGAGTATTTTCATCATTTTGTGATTTATTCATCTTTTATCAAGTACATATTCATTATTATGCAAAATGAGCTAATTCCACTTTAACAAGGGTATTTTTGTCATTTTGCAACGAATGCATTTTTTTTTTATAAAATTGGACCATAAATGTTTTCTTCGTATTACGCAAAATGGTATATTTTTAACTTTAGTAGGGAATGTTTGTCATTTTTTATACCCAAAAAATTTCGTCATTTTCTACTAGGGGTATTTTCCACAATAAATATTTTCGTTTTTAACGGTATTTTATCCAATTAAAATTATTAAGATTTCATTTAGCACTTTGATTGTTCTTTTAATTTTGCAATAGAAAACATTTCCTTTATTTTACACCAATAATTCTTTTAACAAGGGTATTTTTGTCATTTTACGTCAAATATACTTTGGTTATTTGTATTATGAAAATATTAGTCTTTTCACACTAGATGCATTTTTTTCATTTTATTTTTAATTATGTGACTTTTTGGTGTTTCAAACAAATAAATTATAATTATAATTGAATTCCACATCAATTCCGTAGTTTTACCAAACAAAGGAATTCAATTATTTGGAATTGGAATTTCCTAGGATTCCAATTCTTAGAATTCCATAGAATTGGAAAACCTTAGAATTCCAAATTCTTGTAATTTCATGGAATTTCATAGAATTGGAATTCCAAGAAACAAACACATCCTTAGGGAAATTACAATGAAATGTTGGAGTTGTGGTGAGATAGGACATAAAAGTCCTGACTGCCCAAAGAAAAAGGTTAGAATAATTGAAGAACATTTTAATGAAATTAAAGATAGTTTAATAATACAAAATTATTCATATTTTTCTGAAAATGAGTCCATATATTTTCTGATTCTGAAGATGAGTGAAATACAAAAAATAGAGTTAGAAGAAATATGAGAAATAGAACAATATGAAGGAGAAAAAGGATATGCTTCAAAAGCTACCTTTGATCAACATAAATATAATAAATTAATTACTAAACAATTAAATATAAAATTACCAAATGATAATTTAATTAATAAAGTATCTAGAATGTTTAAAAGAGATAAGATAGTTATATTCATGAATATTATAATATAGAAAAAGCTATAGATGTTGAACATCTAAATGGAGAGATAAAACTAAATTTTCTTAGTAAAAAGGAAATAGAAAAATCTATAAGTAAGATAAAAGATAAAGTTAAAGCTAGTAAAATACAATACATAATGATAAATGCTATTTAAATTAATATTAAAGCATTATTTAAAGAAGGAACTGATAGTCCTATTATAATTAGTTTACATGATCAAAGATTTACTGATGCAATTATAATCTAATTATTTTATGTCCTGACTCACCACAACTCCAACATTTGTAATCTTTTTTATTATCAAATTTCTTCGCTTTATTATTGGTTTTATTTCTTTTATAAAAAAATTTCTTTCTATATTTTGACTTTGTATTATTAAAATATTTCTTAAATTTCTTTTTATTTTTATATTTTCTTCTCTTTTGTGTATTACATCCCTAGTTTCCTGGTGGATCAAATTGTTTAGAACAAATATCTCTTACTCCCTTAGATTTTCTCATTAAATTACTATTTAAACATAATTCACTAAAATAACTAAGCATAAGTCTTATTCTTAAACCTAAAGTATCTATATTATTTTTACTTTCATCACTATTTTTATATTTCCCATTACTTTCTAACTTGAATATTCCATGGATATGGTAATTTTGCATAAAACATATCTAAATATGGTTGTTGGCTTTCTGTACTATAATATTGTTTATAATAATAATCAATAAATTCATTAATATAGTGTCTAAGATAACACATATCACATATTTGTATATATTAATTAATTTTATTCTTGCTTCTTGTATTTCTTTATTTAATTCAACTCCTCTATTTCTTATTCATTCTATACCAATAAATTCACTTCCTAAATAATCTACCATTATACTTAATCCTTGACTATCACTTTGTATTATTTATGTTTCAACATTTCTTTTCATTATTGCTGTACTATCATTTCCTACACCTTCCCACCAATTTCTTACAGCTCCATCGAAGGTGGATATTATAAATTCAATGGGAGTTTCATTATTCCAATCTGAATCATTATCTACTATTAATAAAATGATTAGCATATTTGTAAAACACAAGAAGGGGGGGGGGTGAATTGGGTTTTAATCGATCTTGCAAACTATTTCCAATCTTTTCAATGCTAGTGAGAGTTTGAACAAGATGAACAAAAGCTAAAGCAAAACCCAACAACAAGACAAAGGATTTAGAGTGGTTCGATTCACTCAGAATCTACATCCACTACCTTGAGCCGCACCCAAGGATTTGCAACAACTTCACTAAGAAGATTTTACACTTGTGGCTAACTCACTAAGAGTTTTACAAACACAACCACAATACAAAAACTCACTAAGAGCTTGATTGCCCACACAAAGTAGGACTTAACAATTTGCCCACACAAAGTAGGACTTAACAATTTGCCCACACAAAGTAGGACTTTTACAAGAATAACCCAATCACTTAGAAAGGGAATAAGAATGTTTAAAGAACAAGGTTGTTCACTCTTCTAAGTGAAAGATATATACCTTTGAAGTACATCAATTCTAGCTCTTTGAACATATGAAGTTCACTCTTTGTCTTGCTTTTGAAATAACACCTTTGAATGATTTAGATCATGGAAAATAAGTGTTTTTGCTTTGAAGGTGTTTAGACTTGATAAGAAATCAATGAAACTTTTAAGTGCAAGTCTTGGAGTCATTCTCTAGCTTTGGAGTATTTATACATTTCAAAATAGGCTGAAAAACGACTCTTTAACGGTCAAAAAACGGCTAGTTTTTACAGAGTTCGGTTGACCAAACTGACCACCTCGGATGACCGAAAGCATCCTCGATTGAACCGAGCCTAGGTCGGTCGACCGACCTCCCCTTTGGTCGACCGACCTCCCCTTTGGTCGACCGAACCAAATCATCAGACCTCTCAGTTTCTCTTCGGTTGATCCGAGCTTAAGCTCGGTTGACCGAACTTCCTGAGTGTGAGAGATGTTGATTTTTCACACGTTTTGAAATCTTTTGAAGTCTAAAAGGTTTTCCCTAAAGATAACAACTAAGAACATCGGAAAACCATTTTAAATGACTTAGACTTTGAAAACAAAGGCTTTTGGAAATAAGAATCCTTTTGAAACTTTAGCCTTTTGAAAACGTGATTGTGATGCATGCAAGACTAGAGTGTTGTACGTTTATGTTCATAAGAGCATTGGTTAGAGCTTATAAGATAAAGACTATAGAGACTAAGCTTATTCTAACCAAACCTAAGTCTTCAATCTTCAATCTCGACGAGATGCGCCTTTAAGTATAACTTTGAATCTTGATCATGGCTTGATTGAAGTACTTAGAGCTTCCATTATGAGAACCATTATTCTATCACAAAGATTGAAACCATTAGACACAACATCAAATGTTTGTCCATTATCAAAAACTGAGTTTGTTCGCCCTTAGGGCTTACAATATTCTTTTCCCAACTTAATATATCTTTGTATCTATTTATACTACAATCTATATTTAGTTTTGTTCCCCCTCTTATAATAGGTTCTTCTTTATTTGGACAAGGATAATATTTTCCTTTATATTCTTGGTTTTTAGGTTTATTTCTAAAATTATCATAATATTTTATCCTATTATTTATTATAGGTGCATAGCTTTCTTCTAAAGG
Source organism: Vinca minor (assembly GCA_026122235.1). NCBI lineage: Eukaryota > Viridiplantae > Streptophyta > Magnoliopsida > Gentianales > Apocynaceae > Vinca > Vinca minor. The sequence goes on along the minus strand of JAOCZM010000111.1, from coordinate 2,042,127 downwards.
ATCTATTTCTGGTTTAATCGTAGATGGTCCTCCTATTTCACCAGCATAAACATCTTTAATATTAAATTCTAAATTATCTAATGATAACTGACTTAAATTATCTGCCAAAATTATCTATATCTATTTCAAGATTCATTAGATTCTTTTTCTTTATTTTTATCTTCTTTTATCACCAATTTCTCCATCTTTTCTATATATTCTTTTTCTTCCTTTACTATTCTAGGAAGATGTATTATCATAAAGGCTTCATCTGGTGAACCTTTTTCTGGTATTTTTTTGAATAGTTTAATATCTTTTATTGATGTACATAATTTTTTTTGTTCTTTTTCTTTCTTTTTAGCATGTTTTTTATTTACCTGATCTATAAGATTCCTAGTTTCTATTAAAGTTATACTTGTAGTTTCTTCACAATCTTCTATTCTTTTTTGTAGCTTTATTATATTATTGTCTATATTTTCTAATTTTTCTTCAAAACTTATCTTATAATCTTTTATTTCTTTTAGTATTATTTTTAAATTTTTTATTTCTTCTAGAATTTTATCAAAATTCATAGTTTATTTATCTTTGATCTAGTGGCTCCGATACCAATAGGGTTACTTTTACTAACTGTTACACTATTTATTACTGTTCACTATTTTAATATCCTTAATTTCATTTTTATCTATATCTAAATTTAATTCTATTTCATATATAATATCTAACTGTTACACTATTTATTACTGTTTATTACTGTTCATTAATATTCACTATTTTAATATCCTTAATTTCATTTTTATCTATATCTAAATTTAATTCTATTTCATATATAATAATATCTAAAAATATTTCATCACATTTTAGATCTATATTTTCGTAAAGCATTTCTTTTTGTAAAGATTCTATTATTATATCTTGCAAGATTCCATTTATCCAAATCATTTATAACTTAAAGTTATTATGTGTTTGTTTATAATGTTTCAAGAATTCCTTATTAATTTTAGAGGAATTAGCCTTTTCTGCCCATGCACTATTTACGAATTTCTAAGTTTGCCCACATTCTTTTTTTTTATCGCATTTTGCCCATAGACCATTTACGAGTGCAAAATGTGCCCAAAATCGGCAGAATCCGACAACTATAGGGCGGCGACGAGGGGTAAAATGGTCCAAACAAAAAAAACATTATAGTTGCTTCAAATATAACCCCAAAACTATCTTATTGTATCAATTGAGTGCCTAAATTCTTTTTCTCTTTCCAAATTACCCCTCACTCTCTCTTTTTTATCCATTTAGCCCCTCCCCCTCCCTATCTCCCATCTTCTTCTTCTTCACCCACAACCAGTTGAAACTACCGCGCTGCCGCCACTCTACCTTAACACCACCACTCTTTGCAATTCACCACTCTACATTACCCACCAAGATTTTCTAAACAAGATTTAAGAATAAAAACCCAAATTTCTAAACAAGATTTAAGAATAAAAACCCACCTAAAATTTCTAAACAAGATTTAAGAATCAAAACCCACCAAAATTTTCTAAACAAGAATTTTCTTAATAAGACATTTCCGATTCCATCTTCTATAATTACTATTATTAAAACAAGGTGAATTGGAATTAAGGTTTCTATTATTTGAGTTTTGGCCGGAAATGAGGGAGGAATAGTGAAAAGGTGGTGAAGGCGGCGTCAAAAGAGGGGCATTGTCAACAAACACTCTTCCTTGGAGATATTATCTTCCTTAAAGATCAAAGTGTCCTTATAACACCAAAAATTTGAAGAACACCTCAGAAACTTCAGCCAAGAACTCGTGAACTAAAAATAAGATTCCCAGAACTACAAGACGAGTTAAGAGGGGAGGTTTATACTCGTTTGTTCGTCTCTCTACAAGGAAGATTTCTGCAAATTTTGAGCAAAAATGGACCAGGGGAACCTACTCAAAAGATACAAAAACCCAACGTAGCTCTGCAGGAAAAAATCTCCATGACAGCAGCAAAGTTTAACTAAAAAGCCCAAGAATTCTGAGTAGAAATTCCACAAACGACCAAGATGGAAATGTTCACAGTCCGAAGGTGGATATTACTGCAAAGTTTGAGCTTTAATTTCCATCAAAATCACCCCCAATCAAGCAAAAATCTGAGAGGACACTGTTTTTGCCAAAAAAAAAAAAAAAGCAAACTTATAATCTCCACGATTCTCCCAACTTAACAAGAAGAATACTGAAATCCTCCAAGATAGGGCTATGCGGAATTCAGAGAGGAACAACACCGTGAAAATTGAGCTTCCAAAACAGCCTAAATCATCCAGAAATGGCGAAAATCCAAGGTAGCGAGTCTTTGCAAAAGCCCGGAGACAGACTTCGAATATCTTTGAAACCTTCAAAATTCCCTAAAAAATCACTCCTTTGTTGAGATTTTTCCAAAGAATTCAGTAAATAACAGTAGAACACTCACTAAAACACTGAAATTACTCAAGAACAATCAGAAACCAAAGGTAATGATTGATGTTAATATTGAAAATAGTTGGTAGTGGGTCTTTTTTTTAGATGAAGAAGATGAGGCTGATGATGGGGGAGGGGGGGGGGTCATTTGGAAAGAGAAAAAGAATGTAGTCACTGAATTGATACAATAAGATAGTTTTGCGGTTATATTTGAAGCAACTATAATGTTTTTTTGTTCGGACCATTTTACCCCTCGTCGCCGCCCTATAGTTGTTGGATTCCGCCGATTTTGGGCACATTCGGCACTCGTAAATAGTCTATGGGAAAAATGCGATAAAAAAAAAAGAATGTGGGCAAACTTAGAAATTCGTAAATAGTGCATGGGCGGAAAAGGCTAATTCCTCTTAATTTTATAATAACTATCCATTCTATTTTACTTCTTTTTATTTGAGCATTAACATATTCTATATTCTAAATATTCTTTCTTATTTATAAAATAATTATAAACATCTTTTATAATTATTTTATCACATATAATACACTCATCTGTACTCATATTAATACACTCATATGTACTCATATTAATCACTATGTAATCTTTTATAATGTTCCATAAATTCTTTATTAGCTTTATGGTAATTATCAATTTTATTTTTCAATATAATTCTTTGTGATTTAACATATTCAAAAAGAAGATATTGCCATATTATCCAATTAACAATATCTTCAAAAAATTTACATAGTTTTAAATTATCATTATAATCTTCTCCTAATTTCTTTATATTTTCTAACATAATATTACAAACTTCACATTCATTACTGTTTGCACTACTACTCTCCATATGTATTAGATTCAATCATTAAGTCATATACATCTTCTGAATTATTATTATAATTATAAGGAGCATGTAAAGTAGAAAATATTTCACACCTAAAATAGTAGTCATAAACTTTATTAAGTACTATACTAACTACATCTTTATTTAAAAAAATTCTTAAATACTTAAGAAGTCTTATTTCAGTTATACAAACTTCCATTAAATCATTCATAATTATTCCATCTAAATAAAGCTTTTCTAATAGTATTTCTTTATGAATAAATAAATCCATTAACTTAATGATTTTAATTTATCGATTAAAATTTCTTTATTTTATTTTGATTTAAATCTATATACTCTAACCAATTAAATAGATTATTTAACCTATGATAGTTATAATATTTCACTAAATATTCTATATCTTTAATATAACTATCATATACCATATTCATTATTTTATCACATATATCTATATTTAATCTATTCTCTAAATACTTGCACAATAAATATTCAGTTATGTAAGCATTTATTAACTCTTTTTTGTTTATTATATCCATCATGTCTCTATTTAATAATATTTCTTTTTGAATAAATATATCCATTATTGTTTTCTCGGTCTGAAAATCATTCTAAGTAATAATTTCAATATTATTCTATACCCATAAATAATCTTAACTTTTAAATAAGAATTTAAAATTCAAAAAACAAAGAGATTAAGAAGTGACCTTCAGCTGTCCTACCGCAAATTTCTTCTTATCGGCTTTCCCTAAACGACATCTTGCCTAACGGTACTTCAACGCCTAGCAGAATATATTTGCTTCAAATGGACTGCTTCACTGTATCCTTTCTCTATATGTTTCAGACTTAGATTCTTATTATAAGAAAAGAATATACATAGATTTAGAATAACCTTCAAATATTATTAGAATTTATCCCAGTATGAGAGAATTATTTTCGCATATGGACAGAACTATTATAAAGATTTTTCTCAGAGAGTTTTTCTAACATTTTTTCTCAACTAATTTTTCGATGCCTTCTTCTATTCTATCTTTTCTCCTTATATAGGAGATTTTTCTAAAAGAAAACGTCATGATGACGATCTATTACCGTTATATTAAGCCAAAAAGAATGGCTCTTAGTATAACAGCTTTCCTTTATTATAGTTGCTTGTCTGCTTGTCTTCTTATCTTGAATAAAGTTGTCCTCTGTTATTTCTTCAATTATCTTACATTATTGCTGCTTTAATACTGGTGTAGTCACATCTTATCTTGTTGATCTGACTAGTCTTGGGTCATTAGTCAGCATTTTCCATGTATTATTGGAACTGGGGGCCATACATTTTCTTCAATTTCTTGGATCTTATCTCCAAGAACCTTGCTTGGTCCATTTCCTGATGTAATTATAATCCAATTATCACTTTTACCAATAACTTTGTAATTTCTTTGATAAAAGTTTCTAATTAGACTATTAAGAGCTCTTATCCCGTCTGCTATTCTTTTACAAATCCATTCTTCATTAATTATTGGAATCTTTAAATATTCATCATTAAGATCTATTTCTTGATCTTGAGTATTATATCCAATTGTTATGAGATGTTGAACCGTATTTTCCTCCTCAGGGCTAATTGAATAGAACTTCATGAAAATATCTCTTCCCTGAGAGAATTTATTAACAGTTGATTTTAATATAATATCAAACTTCTCTATTTCAACCAGACTTTTACTTGGGTAAATTATATGTATAAACCCATAGTCTGCTATCATCTTAACCTTATCTGGATTTGAACCTTGTACACAGATAATCCTGGGATAAGTATTTTTTCCTGGAGCTCTGTAATAAGATCCATCTTCTATTATTGTATAAGTCTAATCTATTATTTTTTGAAATTCTCTTTCCCAATTATTCTTTGGTCTAGAGCTAGAAGATTCTCCTTCTCGAATTATCCTTATTTTTCCTTTCTTTATTATCTTATTATCATCAATGTCCATTTCCACAGACACTCCTAATTCGACTGGTTTATCCTCCCTTTGAATTATAGGTATAGGATCAACAGCCTCCTTGTAAGTATTTGGTTTTCTGAAACCTGCCAAACATTTATTCATATCTTCTAGAGCAGCTTTGAAATATTCCATGTCGGCTCTTATTTCCTTATATACTCCCAAAAGCACATTCATATCATATGCTATGTTGCAAACTCCAATATGACTATCTGCCACTTTTGCAGAGATTTTATTATAACTTTCTCTTAAATTATCCATTTTTCTTGGAATATCTTCCATTATCTACAACAAATGAACAAACTGTAAAAGAAAAACAACTACTATTATCACTGTTTTTAATAAAATATAATTGTTACTAGTATTATTTGGCAAACTCAGGATATCTTGAGAGAAAATCACTGAGATAATTATTATAACCTTTTATCCAATAGACTTTAAAATTATATAATGACAAAAATGATTGCCATCGAAGAATTCTTTTATATTGGGTAGTAGATGGATAATTATTTTCAATGAGGGCTTTTATCTGGGTATTATCGGTTTCTATAGAAAAAAGCTTTTTAATAAGAAGTACGGAAAATTTATGTATTCATTTAATTATGGCTAAAAGCTCCCTCTCATGAGTTGCATAACTGACCTCATCAGCTTTAAAGGTTCCACTACTATACCTGCATATTTCATCCAGGTCAGTTTAATAACGCTGCATAATGATTATCAGAAGCATCAGTTTGTAAAACAAAATTATCACTATCATCTGGTATTCTTAAATTAGGTAGAACTTTACATTCTTCTTTTAAGGTTTTAATTATTTCAGTATGCTCATTATGCCATCCCTCTAAATTATTTTTTCTTAATAATTTTTGTATTTTCATCTTCTTTTTAGCTAAATCTTGTATAAATCCTTCAGCGTAATTAAGACATCCTAAAAAAATTTGTATTTTATTTGTATTTCTTAATTTATCAGGAAATTCATTTTTCTTTCTACTTATATGAGGTTGTAATTCTATTCCATGGCTACTTAGTATAAATCCAAGAAATTCTATATTATCCCTTTCTATTATAGCCTTTTTTCTGATAATACAATTTTATTTTCTTTACAAACATTAGCAAATTCTAACAAGTGATTCCTATGTTCTTCTAAATTATTAGAAACAATTAACATATCACCAACATATACAACCATATAATCATATTTTCCAAAAATCTTATCCATTTTTCTTTGAAATATCTGAGGTGCATTTTTTAAACCAAATGGCATAACTAACCATTCATAATGACCTACGGGTGTACTAAAAGCGGTATATTTTATACTATCTTCATGCATTTTCATTTACCAAAAGCCAAATTTACTGTCAAACTTCGAATATAATTTTTTATTTTTAACAACATTTAGTAATACTTCTTTCTTAGGTAAAAAATATCCCTCAAATCCCATATTTTTATTTAACATTTTATAGTTTATTACCATCCTACCTTTTCCTCTTTTTCTTTCGGCCTCATTCATAACTAAGAATGCTGGACTACTATGAGGACTAGTAGATGGTCTAATAAGTTTTAATTCTAATAACTCATTTATTTGTTTTCTAAATTCCTCTTTATCTTCTTGACTATATTCCATAGGTCTTACTCTTATTAAAGTATTTTCCTTTATCTTTAAAATTGTCTTTTCTTGATATTTGTCCCAAAATGCTAATGGGTTATCATTATAAATTGTCTAAGTAATTCTTTTATTTTATCAATATCTATCAGTTTTATTTCCTTATTTTTACTACTTATCTTATTTATTTTTATTTTTTCCCAAACTACTTTACCTTCACAATTGGAAGGTTGAACTTTATATGGGTAAAATTCTCTGGGTATTTTAATCAAATGTCCACAAGGAGTTTTTAATATAATATTGTATATGGTTTGTTGATAATTCTGAAGTTGTTGTATAAAATCATTTCCTAATAACATATCATATTCTATATTTTCATAACAATATACTCTACGTATTTTTATTATCTTATTTCCCAATATAATTTTCAAATTATTAGCTCCTTTAGTTATTTCTTCTATTTTTCCAAATATTCCTTTTATTAAAATATTAAGTGATTCAGTATTATTTAAAAGTTTTTTCCTTAATTAATGTTATTTCTGATCCATTATCTATTAGTGCACATGTTGTAATATCATTATATGCAATAGTTAAACTTATAAATACATGTAGTGGAATATCAAATTTCATATTTTGTTAACAAAGAAGTTTTTATTTCCATGATTAATAAATATTCCTTTATCTAAAAGAAGTCCTCTATCTTTATTCTTAGCTAGATGATTATTACTAGCCCCTGTATCTATTAATATTTTTCCTTTTATAAATTCTTCTCCATTTAAATATTCTCCTTCAATAACTAAAGTTTTACTATTATTATACTTAATACCAATAATAATCTCTTTTCCCTTATTAGTAATTTTATTTTCTGTTATTCTAAAACTTCTTCTAGAAGTACTTGCTATATTTTCTATACTAGGTTTTTCAGTTATATTAAAGCTTATAGGTATATCTTATGTAGGTGTAATTAATATAGAAGGTATGGTTTCAGCCAAATCGTTAAAATCTTCCTCTATCTCTATTTGGGGTTTATTGGAATAAATATCACAATGATTACTATTTGTTAATGAATATAAAGCTCTATAATAAAAGGTTAATGCCTTATTTTTGTTTTTCATATTTATATTTTTTAATAATTTAAAATGCAAACTTAAGACATCATCTATATTTTTATCATCTTTATGTATACAAAATCTAGGATAACAAGTAAATAGTAAACTTTAATAAAATAAATTTCCTCTTATACTTCCTAAATGACTTATTTGTGCATCAGTAAATCTTTGATCATCTAAACTAATTAAAATAGGATTAGGGAAATTACAATGCTAAAACCCCAACCCCTTATTAAAATCACACTAAAATCCTTTTCAATTTCCCTTCTGCAATGCTAAAGCCCAAATAATGAGTCCCGAAAATGGTCAGTGGTAAGCAGGCCCCACTAGAAGCCTTGTCATATTGAACAAAAGGAAAAGAAGCATTTTTGTTTGGCTACGTCAAGGGCTTTTTTCCCTGCAGGCTTTTAGAGAAAAGCCTGCATTGCAATTGACTTGGGGGCTTTTGGCGCTCTGAAATTGTCTTATTTCCAGCGCCCTTAGGCATTCTTGGTCTACAAGTGACTATATTTTGAGTTGATTCTTGAACACTAATCGGTTCATCTATCAGTTGCCTTTGCTATACATGATTTTTGATCATCAAATATGATATTGCTAAGTGGTACTCCCTTCATTCCTTATTAAAACTTTTATTATATTTTGCGAAAATTAAGGAAGCAAAAAAATAAGATACTTTGTTAGTTAAAATACAAATATTCTTCTCTTAAATATGACTTGTATACTACTAATTTTATTTAAAAAAAGTAATATTGATATTTTGATTAAAAAATATCTTAATTTTTTATTCCTTAATTTTTGTAATGAAAGTTATATTAATGAATGAAGGTACTATTAATTAAGATTAAATAGCTATTAAGGAACAGTTTACTAAACTATTTACGCTTTGTTGTTGGCATTTAACTATTTTTTTTACTAATTATATCACCCTAAATTTACGTGTGACATAAAATAAATTGCCACTACTTTTGTGGTAGTTTTCGACCAATTTAGACACGTGTCGAACATGTGTTCAATAATCTAAGGAAAAAAATGGAATTACACACTAACCTCACTCAGAAAAAAGTCTTTGATGGTTAGTGTTTGGACACTTAAAAATAAAGAGACGGGTTTATTGTGTCACATTAACTTCAATTGTTTTTCCCTGGATGATTGGCTACATACCCGACACGTGTCTAATTTGGCCATAAACCTACCACAAAAAGTAGTTGCGGTTTATTTTTAGCCACACGTAAATACTATGCTAATATAATTGGCCAAAAAATAGTTGAGTGCCAAAATAGGAAAGAGTAAATAATTTAGTGACCTAAATAGCTATTTACTCTATTAATTAATACTAAAAAATAAATTATGTGAATTTGAAGTTTTAAGTGTTCGCAATAGATTTTCAAGTCTGTTAATCATAGACACAAAAGTGGTAAAATTTTATTTATTGATATTTCTATAGTATACTGTATATTACAATCTCCGAAGAAACTCGTAGTTTACATGATGACTTTTCAGTTTCTTCCATCTAAAAAACCCCGAGATTTTAAAGCTAAGCAGCTTGATTTTTTACCAAAGGAACTTCGATTCAAAATGCCGAATCATTGAACCTTCAAAGCTTTTTGTGTCTCTCCAGAACAAGATCACAAAGAACGGCTTGAACAACTCTATGAACTCCATGAAGATATGTTGAAGACCTCTTAATAGCCTTTTGCTTGTATGAAGCTTGTCTTCAAATGTATCTATCTAAGCCTTAGGGAGAGCCCATATTTATAGGTGGAGATGATGCTTTTCTCATCACTTGTACAAGACTGGCCTAATCTCTTTTTTGGTAGCTTAATAGATTTAATCCAAATTTTAAATGAATTTAATTTATTTTTCTTTGGGCTTAGATTATTTTTCCCAATTTTCTTTTGCCCTTAGCCCAAGATATATTGGACCCTCTGTCAAATTGAAAATTCTGATATAAACCATGATACAATTGATCATGTGGTTTAGATTCATTTACATCAATAGAAAAAAATATAGCTCTCATGGCGTGGATGAATATGGATCACATGATTTATTAGACCATGGTTCATATCTGAATTAATGATTTTTTTTTATCTTTGTAGGCTATTAATGATTGGCTTGGATGTAAGTTTTAAACTTAGTAGCCTACCAAGATAAAACTACTCCTGAATTAATCATTTCAAATGTATTTTGAGATAATTTGAAAAGACTTTATTTAATGCAGTCTCATTTAAGTGGCCATTGGACTTCATCAATCAATTAAATTTAAATAACTAGAATATATATATATATATATATATATATATATATATATATATATATATATATATAGTTCTCATCAAATAATTTAATAATTCATTTCCTTTAAATTTTACTTGTTAACAAATGCCTCGCTTTATGACTTTGTTAGATTATTTTATCAAAGAGTTTGAAGACAATACTCGAATAATCACAGCAATTCTTTTTGGGTGAGATTTCCCGCACACCTCTATATAAGTAAGTTAACACTCCCAACCTCCTAAAGTTCTCTCTCAAAAAAAGAATTGTCTCCCTTCCTCCTGTCACCGCCGCTCACCAGATTTCGGCACATGTAAAATTTTTTTTTATCTTTGGTATAATCGGTCTAAATACACCACAAAATATCAAACTAAACAAATTTAGAGTAAAAACAATTCCGACGAAATTCCTGATAAATGGACTCCGATAATAATGATTATTTATAAGACATTGATTTTGAGGTAAATACTTACTATACATTCCATGATGTTTTAATAATATTTTCATATTTCCGGTCAACAAATACAAGTTTAATGTGTTCTGAAAAACGCACTGAAAATAGGGAAAACTGCACTGGAAAATTAATGCGTTTTGCAATCAGCAAGCGTATGATGACGTCACCGCGTACACGTCAGCATACAATTGACCTATTCAACACATGTTAACATGTATGCGCTGACGTTAGCACGAGGCAAATTTTTAATTTTTTTTTTCACAGTGGCAAAATTAGACCACGTGTTATTGGACATGTTGAAGCTGACATGTCCGCGTACAATTCCTATCTCAACTCAACCTAGCTGACTAAGTCACTGGCCAATCAGTCACTCTACCCTCACGGTCACTAATCGGGCATAACTCGCCAACAGACTTTCTTTGATCTGCCATTTAAAATAGTAAAAACAAATTTCAATTATAACTCAACATTTTCAAATTAATTTAACAATAATAAACTAAATGACAAATTAAAACAATATTTATTATTAAAAAATGCACATTAAAGAAATTAAATATTTAAATATAAATATAAATAAATATATATGCAATTTAAACTAACAAACTGGAAAAAAAATTAAAATCAGCCGCGTACGCGTCAGCACGCGGTTGATTGACTGATTGATCGTGTATTGATGTAAGCACGGGAGAATGAAAACACGCGTCACGTGCTTGACGCACCACACGTACAACACGCGCCACACGCCAGGACGCGTCGTACGCATCGTCGTCTGCCAGTCCACCATATTTGAATTTTCAGGCTTTTTGCATATATTATGTAAAAGAAGTACAGATCTAGTCTATTTAAAAAAAATTGTAACAATTATCATAAACTAATTTTTTTATGATTTGTTTTGTGATAATTAGTTAGATCTAGCATATTTTCCACATATAAATTCAAAAACGTAAAAAAAAAAAAACTCACATTGTGTTGATTTGTGATTTTTTTTTATGTTCTACCAAGAGAGTAAGTTAACGAGGGTGACGGCGGCAACAAGATGATGGTCACAAAAAAAATTCCGGTAAGATTCTGACGGCTGCTGACGACGGCGGATGATGAGGTGCGACAGCTACGGCAGATTTCGGCAGCAGGAAAGTTTTCTCTTTTGTTGGGAGAGAATTTTGGAAGAGAGAGAAATGTTGTGTGGGGTTATGGGGTAGGGGTAGGCGTAGGGGTAGGGGTGTTAAAATAGTTATATAGGGGTGTGGGGTTTGTGGTCATCTTCTTTTTTTTCTTTTCTTTTTTCTTGTAGCTCCCACATGTTGTGAAGCTTTAAGTGCTAAGATTCCTTTTTTAGCACAATTTGTAAACATCCCACATAATTCTGAAGGAATCGAACATCTCACAGATGATATGAAAATCCACAATTTGTGAACTCAAAATCTTGTGTATTTTGAAAACATTTGTTTCGTGCATCATTTGAAATTGGCTCAAGATAACCTCACCGCTATAGACTGGGAGTTTCCAAGAATCTCTTTAACTTTTTAAGTTCTAATTAAGGAAAGGGTTAGTTAAGAAAACTTGTGCATTTTGATCCCGATGTTCCTAATAAAAGACTTAATTAGAGCATTTATTAAAAAATAGTTAATTTCATTGTACCACCATTAAGTTAGGAGGATGTAGCACTTAAGTCAATTAAGCTTTACATGTTGTACTAGGGGTCTGTTGACTCTCAGTCAATCGTTAAGAAACTGGATAATATCTATTGTGCGTGTTAATTAACATTAATGCCCCTATTTTTTGTGATTATTTTTTTATTTTTTTTATTTCCACAAAATTACTCTCAAACTAGTTATTTTAAAAAAAATGCCCGAAAAGATTGAAACCTAAATTCAAACTCTAACCTTCATCAATTTTTTTGCCACGTCACACTAATGTTGCCACCGTCAATCACACTTTCCAGTGACAATTCTAAACATCTCTTCCCTCACTAAAACTCTCTCCCTCCATTTTTCGCAACCTATTACCGTGCACTATCAAATTTTGTTTTGCAGATATATGTAGACGTGTTAGAATTATAGAATTATAAAATGAGATACAATAATGATGGTACCTATCGTGGTAACTATGAAGAAACAAAAGGTAGAACCGTGGAAGACTAGAGAAATGTATATTTTTCTATAGAACTTATTTATTTATTTTTTTTTTGTTATTCTGAAAATTCTAACTTTAAAATAAAAAGCAATTGGTTAATTTATTTACCGAAGAATTAATAAAAGCTACTGGCGGACTAGGATGACCTTTATTGTGGGCATGGGGCCTTGAAACTATAAAGTAAAAGTACGGAATTGAAAAGAACTACTAACAACTAAGATAAGGGACTGATCCGGAGATCCTAAGCCGCTGAGTCGGAGCTTTCCTGTTCATCCAGGGAGGCGCTGCTCCCTGGGGTTGAGAATGGTCCTTTGCCTCTTTTCGGAGGTGGGGCCTCGTCATTTTCTTGCGAGAACTCTTGTAATTCCGCGCAAGTGCAAGATATGACATTTGGCTGCTAGTCGTTGACCATTAAATCCAAACAGCGACCAAGTTGGATTCGCATAGACAATGCATGGATGAATAGTCCTTCTTTCCAGATCTTTAAAATTGGTCTGCCAAATATGTCCTTATACTTGCTCTGGGCTACTACCACGAAGAACGACACTAACTCCAGGTAGTCTTCTCCTTTCTAGACGGACACCTTCAAGCGTATACACCCGATAGTGCGAATGGTACCTCCAGTTATCCCCCACTATGTTTTTGGCTCAAGAGATGAGTGCGTTGTAAGGTATTTGACTAGTTTGGCAAATGTGGGTTGGAAAAGTACATTAACTACGATGTCGGTATCAATTGAGTTATCACATACCAAACAGGGACCGATGTTGGCCTTGATGACCAGAGGATCATCTCGACCATATTGGTTATTAGGATGCTCGGGCACCGGGCGCACTCTATTGTGTTACCATTCTTGGAGGATGGGGTCTCCGGGTATCTCTCATGTACGAGCCTTTGCGCCTCTATGTGGAGGCTTCAGCATCAAACTCATTGAGGTGGCCATTGCGTATGGCTTGCTCGATTTGTCGTTTTAGTTCTATGCAGTGCTGTTTCACGGCCATGATCTTTATGGAAATCAAAGTATTTACTGAAATTCATTTTCTCGGGATGAGCTGCAATTTTCGTAGGAGGTGCCAAGATTCCTAATACCTATACATGCTGAAGGATGTGGACTCGGAGATACCTTTAGGGGAGAATCGGTTGCAAACGCCAGGACCTAGTTGGCTCGTTCGTTCTTTGAAAGAAAGACTCCAAGGGCTTTACCTTTTGGCTGCTACGCTTCATGGGGCGACTTACGGGGTGTAGGGTGCAGGCTTATCGTTATTCTTGTTTCTTCTGTTCATCATCTCCTTTCTGGAGAGGCCAAACCCCTCGCCACAGGAGAATTCGTTGGCCATTAAGAATAGTGACTGGAAATCAAGAGAATTTTCTTAAGAGATATTTCGGGCGAAGACCATGTTCCTCAACCCGTACTTGTAGGCCGATATCAATTCAGCTTGGGCGATAGTTTTTACCTTCATGGAGACGTGGTTGAATCGCTCAATGAATTCGCGGACGGTTTTGTCCTTTTCATGCTCCATCTCCAGTAGATGGTCAGTATCATAAGAGAACGCATGTTAGGCGCAAAAGTGATCCAGGAATACCCGTTACAGTTTGGCAAAGTTATGAATACTTCGGGTTGGGAGGCGCGAGAAATATCTCAGGCTCGGGCCTTTCAAGGATTTTGGGAAGAGCTTGTACAAGACTGCATTGTGAGGCTAGTGGATTTACATATCTTCTCTAGGTGATCTTGCAGGTCAGTGGTACCTTCATACTTCTCCATCTCAACCTTTTGGCAATCCAGAGGGATATTTACGGCATGTAAGGATTCGGCCAAGGGGTTATGTTGGGTTAATTTCCGGGGATTTTTGCTCGTATAGTACATTGTCTTACTTGCATCAAAGATCTGGCGGTATTGTGGAGTCAGGTTCTCCCGATGTGTTGGTTTGGCCAATGGGCCTCTCTCCGAGTAGTACGTGCTTGCTTGTTGAGAACATGGAGTTATAGAGACGGAGGGCGTGCGTTGTTGTGGACGGGGTGGCAAATTTTCACCTATATCATGGCATGTGTCATCATGTTGTAATTGTTGAAGTGTTCCTCTATTCATGATGATGAGATCGTCGTTCTGCCGATGGTTAGTGGATATCACTTGGGTATGTAGTCGTGGAGATAGCGCTGGTGTGTGGTCACCGACTTGTTCTAGGGGAGCCGGAGATGCTGAGCCCCTATCTCCTTCGTTTTGTTCCATGATTTTTCAAGGTGGTGTAACGTGTGTTGTTTTTAACACTAACACGGTGGGCGCCAAATGATGCGTACTAGACAAACGCCCTCCTAATATTTCATTTATGCCCTTTAAGGAAGCAAATGGTTCTCGATGAGAGAGAGAGAGAGAGAGAGAGAGAGAGAGAGAGAGAGAGCAGAGACAAAAAAAAACTCAAAGGGTGGTGGGGATGTTCCCAACCACTCTCCGATGCTTAAGTTAGATTTTTAGAGAGAAAGAGACACATAGAAGAAAGCTCTATGTCTCGAATGCAAGTAATCATAATGAATCAAAGCTGTAATAGATATCTCGTATTTATAGTAGATAAATCTCATGAGTATAGTAGTTTCCTATTACGAGTACACTTACCATAAGTGTCATAGTCGGATATCATTAAGGGAAACGCAGTCTTATGAGGAGTCGAACTTTATAGTAGTTGGCATAAACCTACATGTCTAGTTAGCAGATGTCAATTAGTATTGGAGCGGGTCGACCCAGGTTGAGTCCAACCCGGGGCCCAATTAGTATATCTCTGGTCAGAACTCATCATAAGCCCCCCAAGACTTCGGATGAAGGTGCCTGAAGCTAGTACTGTCAAAACGGGTATGCCCACCCGCCCACCCTGTCATGGGCATGCCTTAAATGTGGATGGGCAGGCATGCCAGCTTTTGTAGCGTGCCATTAAAAGGGATGTATGTACACGCCCGCTGAATGCCTGTGGGTAGATGGGCATGCCCGCGGCCCTTATTATTAATTTCTTTTTTTGTGTTTGAAAAAAATAGATCAAATTCGAAAAAATCAACAAAATGCAGTTCTTTCTCATTCGCTTACAGTTTATAGTCCTATAGCGGGGAAATAAAAATTCAAAATAATTCAAGAACAGTCAAATAAAATTCCACAATATCCAAAATAGTTATAAAAAAATAATCAAATCAAACTCCGCAATTTCAAGAATAATTCAAGAGCAACTGTAAAAAAATTAACAAACATATTTCTGAAGTCAAAGCAACAAAAAATGGATATTATTTTTTAATATCCTTCATCTATTAATTCTCCTCATCATCTTCACATATAAAACACACACCTTAGAAGTTAAAACATTATAAATGGTAAATGATAAATGATAAATGATAAGTTAGAACATAATTTAGTTACCTTCAAAGATGAAAACGTGAATCCAATTGCGTACACATATTTGAGTTTGTACATTTCTATGAAGAAGATGACTCCTATATTTGGTAAGAACGTGTGCAAGAAGAGAGTTGAGATATAGGACTCCTGTTCAGTTTGGGGAAGGCTGAAGAGCCTTATTAATCCCTATCCAAAATTAATAAAAAAAAACAAAACAAAGCGGGCTTGCCCGGTTACAACATGCCTATACCCGCATGGCCCGTTACCCGCACGGGTATGCTCATTGATACCCGCATTTAAATGGGCATGGCATTTATAACCCTATACCCGCCCATTAATCTCACGGGGCGGGCATGACCGCGAGCATATGCCCATTTTGACAGCTCTACCTGAAGTTGAGGTCTTGAACCAGTATCAATAAGGGCACAAGATAAAAAAAAAAAAAAAAAACAAAAAAAAAACAGAAGACCTTAAACCTAGGGATAAAATGAACAATACTTTTGTAACTGGTCAGGTATCTTTTCTAGGTAATGTCCTCGGGTAATTCAATCATGAATACACACTTTCCATAACATAGTATTTAATGTCCTTCTTTAGGCTTGAACATGTTGGAGGTATAATACTCAATAATGACAAAATGTACAAATAAATGTTCGGGGCTTTTTACCAGATAAGTTCAGGAACGGTAGAGGTTCGGGATATACTTCTCGGAATGGGTACAGAGACTCATACTAGTCTTTAGAATAATTTTTATGAACCCAGGGGTTAAAAATAAGGCAATACTCGGAGTTTTCCTCTATAAGACGCGTGCCTTTATAACATCTTCTAGACGAATCGCTTCATCTTCGGCGAATACCTAATGTCAACATGTCCTTTTCCGACCATTCTTTCTTTAAAGTTTTCATTTTTCCAGCTTTTGCAAGGCAACGAGATATCTCTTAGCCCCCCATAAACAAAAAGAACCTAACATTATTGATTTCTTTTGGTTTCTGAACTGTTTGCCATCATTGCCTAAGTATTTTCACCATCAGATATTTTTTCATTGTTGACGGTAGTTTACTGTTTTATTTAGGACAATAATGGTCCATAAAAGATCTGCCCAATCAGGTAATGAGAAAAAAACCTGAGCCTATTATTCAGGGGGAGGTTGGTGGTGATGTAGAGGTTGTCTCTGGGGATTTTTCAATTAAGTTCCCTGGAGACATGGGTAGGATCATGTAAGAGGCAAGAAGTTCACTGTACTCTACTTACATTTTTTATCTTTCATTTAACGAGTAAGTTTTTCACAAATTATCTTATTCTTCTTAGCCATCTTTTTCAATTCATCATATAAATAAACAAGAAGCACATAAGGATCATCATCACTATCATGATCACTATGTAGAGTTGAATTTGAACATATTACCTCATTACTCAAGGATTTTGGAGTTTGGATTGCAAGTTGATCTCCTTCATCAATTAGTCTACTGAGGCACCTTGAGTAGTCTTTTGTAGAGTCAATTAGTCTACGTTTTTGTTGTTCTTGGCACATGACTCTTTGCTTGGAGTCTTAGTTCGTTTTTTCCATTTCTTGTGGTTCATCTCTTCATTGTGAATCTTAGATTGCTTTGAACCTACAAGAAGACTTAGAAAAACGCTTGGTACCTTTTGTAAAGGTCCTTCAAAATCAATGTGTTCTTTCAAGTGGAAAGTGTGTGCACACGGATCAACATTATCAAGTTTAAGACAACAAGAATGAGTCTTATATGGATTAAACATGTAAGAGCAAGAATCATTCAATTTTGTGATATTGCATCTCATAGATAACTTGGAGAGGGAAACACATAACATATGTACATCATGCCTCAAGTTATCTACATGAAAATGATCAATTAAAGGAATGGATGCAATATCAACAAGTTTACAAGCAAAAAGGTCAAAGACACTGTTCAAGTTGTTTATATCATTAATTAAAGAACTTTAAATAAGTGAATACGATACCTTAGCTTTCTTACCAAGTGATTAATGTTTACGATTGACATTTGGGTGGTCTTGGACATCACTTGATATTTAGCATCTTTGAATTCTGTGACCATTGAGTTTTGAGGAAACCAAGTGTTGTGAAGTGTTTGAGATTTCTTTCTCTTTGAACATCTCCATTTAAATTCTTCAAGCTTCAAGCCACTTCTTTTTGCATTTATTTCTTTGAAGATTAGTGGCAATGATTTTCTTTTTCTTTTGTAATATGTTTGATCTTCAATGTCTCCATCATAATATGCATTTGCATGAAGATCAACATCTTGTACTTCTTTCATCTCTTCTTCTATCTCACCTTGTGAAGGCTCAATTTGTAAGGTTTATTTTGAGCTTATTGAAGATTGACTTTTGATTTCTCCTAAATCACACTCTTTGATGTCATCAAGTTTTGCTTGGAGTGTGATTGAGATTTCTTTAATGCCTTCACAAGATCGAATCCCCAATTCTTTGATCGCCACCTTTGGCTCTTGCACTTCAACTTCGCCTTTATAGGATGCTTCAACAATATTCCACATAGAATAGGTATCCTCACATTCTTGTACCTTGTTGAGAGCTTCTTCATTGCATGCACAACAAAGCACATTCATTTCCTTGAAGTTGAGTGTCATCTTCTTGAAGTCTTCTTCATCATAGTCTTTTCTAGACTTTTGCATTTTGACCCCTCGTATAAGAATTGAAGGAACAAGTGGACCTTCTTCAATAATTTTCGACAAGTAAAGGTCATTAGAAGACAAAAACAATTTAAAAGCACATTGCCAACTAGTAAAGTTGGAGCTATCAATTAAAGGTGGTCTAGATGGGGATTGGTCATCTAAGTTTGAAAAGCTAATAGCCATGGATCCTCCTAAGATATTAGTGCAACAAAAAAGAGACAATGCTATGACACCAATTGAAATACCCTTTTAGGGTATGAACCTAAGAGGGGGTGAATTAGGTTCTTAAAAACAAGTATGTTGATTAAGCACATATTGTGAGTTAATTATGTATAGGAAACTTAGATGTCTAAGTGAGGCAATGTATAAAGCAAGGAAGCATGTGTTGTATCTCTAACCTTAAGAAAATAGATCATGTAGGCAAGTAAGAAATGTTATAGCAATTTATGAACTATAAAGTAAAGTAGTAGGGAAAGAGAAAGCTAACGCAAGGATTTATAGTGGTTCGATTCACAAAGAATCTACATCCACTACCTTAGGACAAACCCTTGGATTTCAACATCCACTAAGGATACCCTTCACAACAAATGCAAGGTGGGTTCTACCTTTTATAATTTCCTCAACAAATGAGGACTTGTGTTTCACAAAGAAGACTCCACTCACAAAGAGTGTTAAGCTCACAAAGAGTCAATCTTATCAATGAGATGCTTGCCTCACAAAGAGAACTTTTGCTTCACTAAAAAGGCTCCACACACAAACAGGACTTTTACTTCTTCTCAAAAGAACTAAGCTAACTAAGAACTAATCTCTCCAAAGAGATATCTCTCACAAGAGGAGTTTTGCCTCACCAATGAGGACATAGAAACATTCATAAAGAGTAAAGCTCGCAAAGAGCTTTTTCCTAGTTCACAAAAAACTAGTTCTCAAAAAGAGAAAAGGTAACTAGTCTCTTACAAATGAGGCTTTACAATTTAGCTCACTTACAAAAAAAAATCGCTCAATTGGATTGGATATACAAATGAAATCTCTAATCAATTTTGAGAATAGAAGAGATATGGCATCTTAAAGCTCAGCTCAAAATGGTTTATTTTGAAATAGATGAAGAATTAAAGCTTTGAAAGTGTATGCTTGTGTGTTTATGAAGTGTTTTGCATATGCCCTCTAATAGCTTGATTAGTTATGAAAATTCAGCTTTAGAAGATTTATATAGGGGAAAAGCAGGAGTAAAGTTGGTCACAACGACTATAATTTTTGCCTGGATTTGACAGCTTCGGTCGACCGGACTAGGCAATTGGTCGACCGAGGTGCCTTCGAAGTAAAAATTAAAGGCCCTCTGTGTTCATCTTGGTTGACTGCAAGATGGGGTCTAGTCTTCCTAAGCAAAGCTCGGTCGACCGATCTATAACAAGGTCGTCTGAGAGAATATTGCATGTCGTCGACCGAACTTCATCTGGTCTTCTGAGGCTAGGCCTAGGTCGACAATAATGAAGTCCTAAAGTGGTTTTTCCACTTAGTCAAGTTTCCAATGTTCTCAAACTCATGCCTAAGTGTTTTGCAAATATATAAAACACATTTTAAAGAACTTAGGAATTGAGCAACACTTAACAAAGTTTTCAAAAACCTTTTCAAGGAAATGAACAATGTAAAACATGAGGTTTTGAAAACATGCATGGTTGAGCTTTAAACATTATATCCTTGTATTCTCAATCAAAGGTTAGTCACAAGAATATACATATTAAGCATAGACTAATCTCCCTAAGGTCTTCAAGTTTATTCTTCTTGGAGCATGTTCTTTAAACCCTTTGATCAACATCTTCTTGGAGTGTTGAACTCCTATAGCAATTTTGAGTTGTAGTGTATTGGAATTCACACTTCTTCTTGGTCAAGGAGCATACCACTTGATTCTTCTCTTGTTGGATTGAGTAGCTCTTGACATATTGATCTTCCTTCTTCTTGAATTTGCAAGTACTTCATAGCAAGCGGATTTACTTCGAGCATGTGCTATGGAGTCTTGCAAAGTGTAGCTTCCATGTGTGTAGGATGTTTATTTTGATATACACAAGGAGCTAATTTTCCATTTCCATCAATTTCGGTGTGGGTGCTAAGGATCATATCATTAAGAACATGCTAACACAAACATTAGAACTATCAATGGTTTGTTATCATCAAAACAAGATTGACCACATTAGCCCTTTGAACTTACAGCTATAGTACATAGTGATACACCACCTGCGGTAAAGAAGAGTCTGGGTTGGTTTATCCATAAACACAAAGTTTTAAGTCAGGGTGAGAAATTGATATCCCATTGACCATCATCTTTCGAGGATTGGAAGGAAAACTACTTTTTCATTCACCCTGTCCCATCGGGATTTACCCGAGAGTGGAATTTGTCCACTATAATTCCAAACTCTTTAGTTAATTCGGATGTTGATCCTAGGTGTTTTAATATATTGAATAAATATGCCTTCAGGATGGTTGTGAGTGAGTCTTGGAGTCCAGTGCTTTAGGACTTCATATACCAGCATTCATATGACTATCCGATCTTACACCAGTACCTTTACTTTTTTTATTTGTTTATATATGTATATATATGTTGATATATTACTGACATTGAATCTCTGATTTTTTCCTGGCAAGAGCGACCCTGGTTGGTTCCCTTATGGGTAGTGTCCAAACTGGGGGATCAAGGGCTACCAGGGTTGGTCAATCTTCCTGGACACCTGAATCTTCTCGAGTACACACCCATTTATCTGAAGATAACCCAAATGTAATAGGTATATTTTTTCTTTTATCCTTTTCTCATGTTGGATTTTTCTATGATAAGTTCATATCGACATATAGTACCTTCTCTTTACTTGTTAGATGATGATTTATCTCCTGGGATGGACATTGGGACTTCATACATCAGCGCTCATATGACTATCCAAACTTATGCAAGTACCTTTACTTTGTTGATTTGTTCATATATATATATATATATATATATATATATATATATATATATATATATATATATATATGTGTGTGTGTGTGTGTGTGTGTGTATAATATGGCAACTTTATACTTTGGTAACATTGTTCAGTTGGAAATCTGTTAGTGTCTACGCTACTTTACTGGGGTATTATTTACTCCTTAAATCCTGGTAGTACTGTAGAGGAGATTGGGTGCATTCTTTAAAATCGCCTGGTATCAGAGCCAGAGAGGAAAGTATGGTGATAGTTATGAATTTTAATTTATTTTAATATCATTTTTATAAATCTGGCAACTTTATACTTTTCTAACATTGTTCAGATGGAAACCTATTAGTGCATGCGGTACTTTACTTGGGTAGTATTTACTCCTTGAATCCCGGTAGTACTGTAGAGGAGATTGGGTGCATTCCTGGTTCGAAAGAAAACTGAACAATAGAAAGCAAGTATAAAATTGTTAGATCTGTATAATCTTTATCATAATTTATTGAAATTTATAAATATTATTCTATGGAACTCGAAGGTTTCTGTGCCAAAGTGTCTGGGGTATTTACAACATATTGAAATTTGTTGATTTTGATTTTCTGCATATTTTTCAACCGCATATTCTCATATTTACCGCATTCATTTTTATTTATGGCCAACTTCTTTAAATCTTTCTCCTGCAAATCTGAGGCATCTGCCTTAACTTCTCTTTTAGAACACTTCCTCTTAAAGACGAAGTAAAATTCGAAGATATAACCCAAAACATTGACAACTGGAAAATTCCAAAACATCTTACCAAACATGTTTATCAACCTGAAAAATGGACTTCAGACTACACAATCAAAACTATAGAACAACAACTTTCCTTAAACTCTGATTACAAAGAAATTAAACTTTTGTCTAAAAAATTTATGCAAAAGCATAGAGAAAAATGCAACTACATACATCTTGGACTTGTCCAAATAGCCTTCAAACCACTCTCAAGGGAAGGATTAGGTACATCCTTTTTGCTAGCTCGTAGAGATTGTCGATGGACAGAATTCGACGATTTTCTTATAGGAATGGTAGAAACAATACTTTGTGAAGGACCAGTCTCTTCTGACTGCTTCCTAAATTTTCCGGTTTCACTTCATGATAGAAATGCCAGTGATGTCCTAAACTTAAATGTGAAAGCTTACAACTACAAACTCAAAGGAAAATCCTTACCTGCTACAATCATGTACCATATACAATACAAAGCTATGGTATCAGCCTTCGCATTAGGGGCTCTTAGAACCACAAAAAAGGACAAATTGTTCTTTTCCAAACAGATCTTAGTAGATCTGTTATAACTATTTCTAGCTCTATATCTTGGAACCAAATTACTTTACCTCTAAATTGGAAAATTCCCGATGCTTCTCCACCCACACCTATGCACAATTCATCTGTATCACACTTCACGCAAACTACAAATGGAGAAGTTACAATCATATTTGACATATCACACAGTCAACGAATCCGAAACACAACCCCTTATTCTTTTAAAACACATGTACCTAGACGTTCTGTTTCTTCTATCCCAAATCAAAGCTCAACCCCCTATGATTCTTAAGCAATGCCATCAAGACACTTCGTCTCTTCAATCCTTACAACACAAATGTATAACCTTGACCACCTGCCTAGAATTCCAAGAGCAAGATATATTGTTCAAAAGGAAGAAACAGAAGACTCTGAAACATTATCACCAACATGGTCATCTATGACAAATACAAATCTTCCAAATGAACATCTTGAACTCTACACTTTACAAAAGAGTATGAAATTGACAAAGAAAATATTAGACAAGATTTTTGTGCTCCATATAACAACAGCCGCAGATAATGGTTTTTTGAGACATTCAATGCAAATTTAAGGAAAACCATACATGAAGAATTTTATGCATTACTCTCCCAATTCGAAATACATATTCCGTTCTTCGACTGGTTCGAGGCTTATGCTGAAGAAGAGAGTGTTGATTACTCATATTCAAAATCAGTATACGTCATAAAATCATGGAAAACATCAAAATGTATCAATTTAGACAGAATTCTCTCCTGCAAGACCACTTAAAATCTCTTATGAAACCATTCAACTAGCTGCAGTGTCTTTCAAACATAAAGAAGTTAAAAAAAGGAGAAAATATCCAACCCAGATATATCCGAAATATTCTTGAACATAACAACTACACAAACAAATACCTACAGACTATCGGCGAACATCTCCTTGCCAATACTCCTGCCACTTCGATCTCAAATCTTCCTACATTCCAAAATAAACCAATTTTTAAACCTCATGAAATTCCGGCAAAACTCCGGAAAGAAAATCCCTCCACGTTTTATCCAATGACTGAACTTCAGAAGAGAATTACCAACATTGAAGCTCAGTTTGTTCCCGAATCACCCGAAGGGAAACCAAAAGCATCTATATCCAATCTGGGAAAAAATGACGATGTCTCCAACAATCAACAATAATTAAGTTCTCAAACTAACTACGAAATTTCTAAACTTAGACAACCAGGCCCATCAAATTGGAAACATTCTTTAAAACCATACTAATCGAGAATCACACCGCCGGATGTCATTGTGGAAGAAAACAGGATAACGACCCAAAACCATTATAACGCTAACAATATCTACGAATGGAATGTTGATGGAGATTCTGAATATAACATAATGATGAAGCTTCAACAAATGAAAATGGTGGCAATGGCTTACCAAACCACTCATAGTTGTACAGACAAACTGGAAGCACACATTATAGCCTCTGAATTCATAAGACAACTAAAAGGTTGGTGGGATGAACACCTAACCGAAATTGACAAAGAAAACATTTTCAATGCAAATAAACTTGATTCAGATGGCGAACCGATCATTGATCAGCAAGGCCACGCAATCCCAAATGTTGCAGCAACTCTTAAATTCACCAATGCAAAAACATTTATTGGTGACCCAGGATTATTCAAAGATAAATCCTCAAAGTTTCTTAACAATCTCAAATGCAGAACTTTATCAGACTTTCGATGGTATAAAGACACTTTCTTTACTAGAATCTATGTCCGACTCGAGGGAAACCAAACTTACTGGAAAGAAAAATTCCTTGATGGCCTTCCAAAAACACTAAGAGACATGATTAGAGAGGAATTATGAAATCAACATAGTGGTATCATTCCTTACGAACAAATAACATATGGCCAACTAACAAACCATGTACAACAAGTAGCTCTGAAGATCTACAAACAAGATCGAATGATGACCCAAATAGCAAAAGACAAAGCTCAAATGAGTAAAGACTTAGGCTTTTTTTTTTTTGGGTGAACAAATGGGGATACCTGGCATTAAAAGCAGACCAAGAAAAAGACTTAGCTCAACCGAAAACCGAATTATTTTCACCACAGACAAACAAGTTACAAACCCAGTAAATATCTTCCTGAACAAAAAAAAAAACACTCCAAAACAACCAAAACAAAATCGCCCTGCTCTCCCAGCACCAAACCCAAACATCATTTGCCACAAATGAAAAAAACCTGGTCTTATTGCCCGATTTTGTAAACTTTGCGGCAAGGTACAAGAACTTAACTTGGAAGAAAATATTCTAAGCCAACTGGAAAACCTTTTGTCGATTCTAGTGACGAAGAATCTGGCTATATTGGTAATGATCAAGCGAATCCTCTACAAGATGATGACCTTGAAACGTCGTCATGTTCCTCTGACTCCGACCAACCTGAGATCAATGTTCTTAATAAGGAACGAGATCTTCTCCTAGACATAATTAGCAACCTTAAAAAATACTAGCCCAGTTTAATGAAACAATTTCTCACCCCGAAAAATCAAATCCTTTTTCCAACCATCCAAAAATCCTCAACACCTATAATCTCACAAACGTTTTAAATAGATTTCCTTTACAACAATCTAAAGTTGTTACTACACAAGACCTTCAGACAAAGACCTCACAATTGAAGCATGAAATTCGAGACATTAAATCCAAACAAGAACTAGACCATATTTTTCTCCAAAACATAATTTCTGAAATGAATACAAATGATCACCAAAACATTTCGAAAACTATAATAGAACCAGAACTTCAAAACGAAATTTCACAAGGATTTCTTAACATCCTTTCCAAAGTAACCATCCAAAAATGGCACGTTTCAGTAAAAATTGTTGTAAAAAATAGCTTTATTGTGGAAGTCCCAACACTCTTTGATACTGGAGCAAGTCTCAATTTCATCCAAGAAGGACTCATCCCAACTAAATTCTTCAAAAAAACCAAGAGAGGGACTAAGGTCAGCCAGCGGTTCCAAACTATCTATAAACTTTAAACTTAATGATGTCGAGGTAAAGTGCTCTTCACTTTAAATAAATACCTCATTCCTCCTTGACAAAAACTTAACCAATTATATCATCTTAGGAACCCATTCATCCAACAAATCATGCCCTTCTCTGTTTCCCATGAAGGAATTCACACTACAAAATTCGGACACACGGTCTTGATCACTTTTCTCAAAACTCTTGTCCAAAAGAATCTCAATCTTCTTAAATGTAAACAAAACCAAATTAACTTTTTGAAAGAAGATGTAGATCAACAAAGGTCAGAAAAGAAACTCCAAGATCCTTCTACACAAGGTCAAATAAAAACTTTCGAAGCCAAAATCCAATCACAAATATGCGTTGAAGTACCTACTGCATTCTGGAGCAAGAAACAACATACTATCTACCTTCCTTATGGAAAAAGTTTCGATGAAAGATATATCCGTACCAAAGCCAGACCAATTCAAATGAACAATGAACTTCTTGAACATTGTAAAAAGGGTAATATGCACTAAATGTCTCTTAACTATTTCCATATTTTAAATGTTGGGCCAAAACAATTATTTTGGCTGAAATTAGCCATCAACTATTTAC
Source organism: Vinca minor (assembly GCA_026122235.1). Taxonomy (NCBI): domain Eukaryota; kingdom Viridiplantae; phylum Streptophyta; class Magnoliopsida; order Gentianales; family Apocynaceae; genus Vinca; species Vinca minor. Next base: position 2,015,426 of record JAOCZM010000111.1, on the reverse strand, counting down.
GGGTAGCGAAACATGAACTCCGGTGGATTTTTCGGGCAAAAATAAAAAATAAAATCCCCTCACATTCCTGCCACGTGAGGGGCGTTTTTGTCCCAAAAAAATTAAACACCATTGTCTTCTCTAGTTGACAACCTCTGCCACCCTTTCTCTCTCTACACCACCACCACTCCATCGCTCACTTTTTCTCTCTACACCACGACCACCACTCCACCACTCCCTTCCTCTCTCTACTCCACTACCACCACCACCTCTCAATACTGGAAAATTTCTGACCATACTGCAAATCCAAAAACAAAATTGAACAACAAAGTTTTTGACCAAATTACTGAATAACCTCATATATATATATATATATACACATGTGAATTTTAGAATGTAGAATAAAGAAAAATCAATTAATGAGGAACCATTCAGATAGCATTTACAAGCACAAGAAACTAGACTTCGACAATTTGACCGGTACAAATTTGCCCTCGCCTATGAAATCAGTGATGATGAATTTTCCCTTGCCTTTGACAATGTCACCAAGGACTATGGAAAAGGCGTAGCCGGTCAAGGAAGTAGAAGATGAGGCTTATTCTAGATTGTTGAAATCTGAGCTCTTTGGGTCTAATTTTAGGTTTTCTTCTCCATTTTATCCTTCCATTTTGGGTTCATTCATATCAGTTGGGACCAGACATTGAAGCAGGGAGATTAATCCTGTTCAGATAAAGGATTGGTCGGAGATAGAGAAGAAGGTGTTGAACGGTGGCGGCAGGCGGAGAAGATGGTGATGCGTGTGTCGTAGAAGAGAGCGATTAGTAATGGGTCGGTCGGTTTTAGTGGCTCGGGACGGGTCGGTCGAGTCAGATTGTTTCAATTGAGGATATATTGATACTTTTACATTTTCAGGCAAAAAATAAGAAATTTTGGCCAGAGTCTAATTTCCGCTGCCCGTAAATTGTTCATGGCTAATTTTCGTAAAAGTAATTGTTTTGGCCCAACATTTAAAATCTGGAAATAGTTTGGAGCTATTTAGTGCATATTACCCTTATAAAAATGAAATCCAAGATTTACTTTCCAAGAAAATAATTCAACCAAGCCAATCCCCATGGAACTGCTCTGCATTTTATATCAATAAAAATTCAGAATTAGAAAGTGGAGTTCCACGTTTAGTCATGAATTACAAACCTTCAAATGATTCTTTACAATGGATTAGATACCTAATCCCTGACTAAAAAGACCTGCTGCAAAGAGTTTTTTCCTCAATAATCTTTTCAAAATTTGATATGAAGTCTGGATTTTGGCAGATACAGATTCACCCATCAGATAGATATAAAACTGCTTTTACTGTTCCTTTTGGGCACTACGAATGGAACGTTATGTCCCTTGGACTGAAAAATGCTCACTCTGAATTTCAAAGGATAATGAATGATATTTTCAATTCTTACTCACAGTTCATTATTGTTTACATCATTGATGTACTCACCTTTTCAAACAATATTGACCAACATTTCAAACACCTCAATACGTTTTTTCATGTTGTTAAACAAAATGGACTAGTCATATCCCATAAAAATGTTAGTCTGTTCCAAACTAAAATTCGATTTCTTGGACACAACATTTAGCAAGGGACGATTATCCCTATAGATATATCCATCATATTTGCTGATAAATTCCCAGATCAAATCCTAGACAAACAAGAATTACAAAGGTTTTTAGTATGTCTTAATTATGTGTCAGATTTTATCCCAAACCTCAACAATATCATTAAACCATTACATGACAGATTGTGAAAATCATTAGTCCTTTGGACTGATGTACATACAAACGTTGTAAGAAAAATTAAATCTCAAATAAAAGTACTCCCCTGCTTAGCTCTTCCTGGCCCTTCTATCCCAAAAGTTGTTGAAACATATGCTTATGATATTGGTTACGGGGGAATTTGAAACAAAAACATAATGGTAAAGAGCATATCATTGCATTTGCATCAAAACATTGGAATAGTGCACAACAAAACTATTCCACCATCAAAAAAGAATTCTTAGCCATTGTTTTATGCATTTCAAAATTTCAAGCTAATTTATTAAATCAAATTTTTTGCACAGAGTTGATTGCAAATCTGCAAAAGATGTAAAAACCCTTGCTTCGAAACAAATATTTGCAAGATGGCAAGATATTTTATTGGTTTTTTATTTTTATATTGAATACATCAAAGGAGAAACAAATTCAGTCCCAGACTATCTCACCAGAGAGTTTCTACAGGCACGATAGTATGCCTCGAAAAAAGAAGAGCGAGGAAAGCCACAGCAACGATGACACCCCACAAACATCTTCTCCAAAACTAGAAAAAACACAAGAAACTGGCGAGTCAAAAGCATTATATATTATGCCTCAAAACCAATTACAAGCTATTGCCTGCTCAAAACCTTTAGTCGTCGCTAAACCAAAAACTTGGACAGACATCGTAGATGATGAAGAGCGATCTATCTTGGAAAAACACCAAGCCTTAATGGCCTCTTCACAACTCAAAACAATCCAACAACTAGCGGAAGCCTATGACATTCCAGTGGAAATATGGTGATGCAGCTAAATACACTTCCTTTTAAACCTCACACAGTGGCTTCTACCTCCACCAATCCTCAAACCATACAACCAGCTTTTCCAAAGAAACAAAACTTTACTGAAACATATCACAAAACTTCTCTTCCTAAAATTGCTGAGATTCTACTCAAACTTTTCTTTGGCGTGGATATTTTCTTGGAAATTCGAATTTTTCAGAAAATCAGAAACTCTGCTGCCGCTACTCATGAAAAGTTTAATGCCACACATGTATATCCGGAAAAAACCAAGAATGGTTTGGACAAAATCCAAAACTTTTAAACTCAGCAGATCAAGAGATATCGAAATTTCTTCAACAAAGGTCTCTCTCTGTTGCCAAACATGCATCAATTTCAAACAAGGAAGATTATGTTAAGCAACTGGAAAATATTTTAAGCCAGCTCAAAAAGACATCCTCTCAAGATTCAGCAACAACTTCAACACCAAGAGGAAAATCTCCAAATCAAGAATCTGACACAGAGAAGACGAAGAAGAATTCTTCAATATTGGTCAAGAAAATGAAGATGACTGTTATGGAATATTTTCACCAATAAAATAAGCATGCGAAAAAAAATGGACGAAAAAAATGAAACGACACAACAGGAAAACTTTCATCAAATTCACCAAAGCAAATGATATTATAATAATATATTATACTATGATATTATTATATTACTATTTTAAAATAAAAAAAAATAAAAAGACAAAACAAAGTGCAGCACATGCATTTTTATTTTATTGTTACAAAAAATATATTGAAATGACTAAAGTGGAAATTTCTCATGAATAATTGTAGGCTAGTCAAAATGATCGTCAATTGCCATTTCAAGATATCATCTGAAGACTTTCGGCTTCACCTATAAATACTGTATTTTTTCCTCCCCAAAAAACAAACTTGTATCCTCACTCTATTTTTCTAAAGAAACTCTCTGCTGATCTGTCTTTGTAAGAGTTATTCTTCTGTCATTGTAATCGTATAAACTTTATTTTAATATTCAGAAAATTAAACTTTTAAACTATATTTGTGTTTTTTAATTACTTGCAATTTATTTCTACAGCTTTTATTTGTATTGAGACGGTTGGCTGAGCCACCTATGTTTGAATTGTTTTCATTTACTTTATTTACTTACTTTATTTATTTACTGTTCATTGTAGGTTAAACCGGCTCCCCGATTCTCTAGAGGCTGTCAGTCTGCGGCCCTCTTCCCTTTCCCTTTTAACCTTTACTCATGTTGCATTTTTCCACCATACCAGCATGTAAATCATCATCTAATAAGTAAAGAGAAGGTACTATATGTCGACATGAACTTATCATGGAAGAATCCAACATGAGCAAAGGTTAAAATAAAAAAATATACTTGTTCAGGGAGATTTGAGTATTCTGGAAGAGCGTGAGCCTGTAAAGACAAGGCAGGGAGAATTAGGGCTCTGCCCATACTAATGTGATTTTCCTTTTTGTCAAGCTTTCTAGCCTTCTTGTTTTTTCGAGCTTTTACTTTGCAACTCTGAGTATTGAGCATGTGGCATGTTGCACCTCGGGGGTAATTCTTCGATTCAAAGATTTGTTTATGCTTGGTTGTCTTCATGGTAATCGACCACATTGTTGGGGCCATCACTCGCATTTGGCCTTGATGACATTGGTTCGATCATCTTGTGGATTCTAGCAATTCCCATCTCTCTTTTTACCATGACTTTAGGCTTCGTCATGATTCTGGGTTCGGGACTTGTCCCTGTCCCCTACTCCCCTTTTCCTTTTTGATGTGTGTTTACTACTTGTGCACTGTAAGAATGTCGGTCTGTGCTCAGGACTTGTAAATAATTTTGTAACTTGTGCACTGTAAGAAGGTCGGTCTGTACTCAGGACTTTTAAATAATTTTGCAACTTGTGCACTGTAAGAAGTTCGGTATGTGCCCAGGACCTTTAAATAATTTTGAAACTTGTGCAATGTAAGAAGGTCGGGTTGTTTTCAGGACCTTTAAATAATTTTGCAACGTATTCAATGTAAGAAGGTCGGGTTGTGTCCTAGAACTTTGAATAATTTTACAACATGTGCAATTCGAGAAGTTCGGGCTGTGCCCATGACCTTTAAATAATTTAGCAACTTGTGTAATATAAGAAGTTCGGTATGCGCTCATGACCTTTAATAATTTTATGAGATGTAGTAGTATGAAGTGTGTGCTAGAAAATGAGTTTAAAAGTGTACACAAGCAAGTATGAGCAAGAGTAATTGTACCGGTGAGTGTTGTTTGTGAGAAACATAGAGAAAAAGTGTGAGGTGCTTGTGTGTAAATGTTTTGTGAGATAAATAAAGAATTTATTTTCAAGTGTTTTTCCAATTGAAATTCTCTTCAAGTGGTATCAGTGCAGGTTGTTCTGGGCCTATCACGATTGTGTTATGTACGGTTGGGTACTCCCTCCATTCCTAAATATAAGACTCTTTAGACAATTTGAGAAAATTAAGGAAGTTGTCATTTTCATCTAAACTTCCAATATTACCCCACCTTTCCTTTCTCTCACTAATACATCATAAAGAAAAGAAAGGAAAATGTTGAGGGTATAATTGAAATAAATTGTTGACAATTAATAAAAGAACCTTAAACGACAATTAATTTGGATACCTAGATATCTCCTAAACGACAATTAATAGGGAATGGAGGGAGTACCATATTTGAGATAGTCGATTGTGACCAAGCTACAGGGAGACTCTGCCGGAGTAAAGTCTTTGAATATTTGATCGAAGAGCGTGATCGAGATAGCCGGTCTGTGATCACGGTACGCGGAGATTTGGACGAAAAAGATTGGTAGAGACTCGGATACGTTAGTCATGATTGTGTGTTAAAAAGTTAAACAATACTAATTATAATAGTTGGAGGTCTTCTATGGATTCGTAACTAGAGATCCAAGACCCGCTGGAGTATGTTAAAAGGAAATGCTACATCACCTCCAGAGTCAGATAGATAGTGCGGCAGTAAAGAAATGGAAGGTTAAACCCGCAAAAGCCATGTACGCTATCAAGACATCAATCGATGAAGAAGTACTCAAGCACATTGGGGACGCCAAATGAAGCCTGGGATATTTTGGCTCCAAAATATTCAAAGAAAGGCCTCCAATTTTTAGGAAGTGAATTATTCTTGAAACAATCAAATTTAGCGATGAGAGATTTTTTCACAAAAATAAAATCTCTTGCTCATGAGATTTCCTTGCTGGATCCCAGAAAAAAAATCCGGGGAATATCGAATCAGGAGAAAAATGATCCACGGACTAGGCCATAGTTTATGATTTTCACAACATCCGTACAAGGTTAGAAAACTCAAGCAACTCTGGAAGAGCTAGAGATATGCTGGCCGAGCTAGAATCTTTGGTTAATAAAGTTTCAAGGATAGCGATCAAGGACATGGAAGAGGCATTTTATAGTGGACAATGAAGAAGAGGTTCGAGAAGAAATTACCCTAGACAAGGTAAGAGTCGAGGCAACGACAAATTTAGAAGACTAACCAGAGAAGAGCCAACAAGAAGGGGGAGCTGAAGATAGTGAAGAAGGTGAGAACAAAGGTTTCAATAATGGTAGATGTTATAGTCGTGGAAAGAGATGCCACAATATATGCAAGAGATTGGTGGTCCAAGAAAGGCAATACAGCTATGTCTGAAGCTCGAGAACGACATAGTGAAGACGAATGGGATTTCTACGCAACTCTTGCTATAGTGGAGCTTAAAATGGGAATCCAGACTAGCTTTGTAGGGACACGTCAGTTATAAAAGGTTGAAGGTATGATGAAGACAATGCTTAAAGGACTTCTAAATCTTTAGGTTCAAGGGGAAACTATTTGTGACGGTTCTCAATATAGTAAGGCTCATCAATTACCCTACAAATAATCCAAGTATAGAGCACGACAACCTCTAGAGTTAATCCACACTCAGACGTATTTGGACCGGTTAAGCAACCATCAGTTACAGGATCTCGATGTATGGTGACGTTCATCTATGACTATTCCAAGTACGTATGGGTATACTTTATGAAGGAAAAATCTGAAATATTTGAAATATTTAAATTGTTCAAGGGAAAAGTTGAAAGAGAGAACGGAAAGAAGATCTGATGCATACGTACTCATAACGGAGGAGATTATTTGTCCGAAGAATTCTCAAAGTTCCTTCTCTGACACAATATTCGGAGACAACTGACTTGTCCTCCACAAAATGGAGTAACAAAAAGAAAGAATATGCATCTAGGAGAAACATGTCGGAGCATGTTGCATGCCAAAAATGCTCCGGCAAGATTTTGGGTCTAGTGTATGAAGATTGCCACTCATGTTATCAATAGCCTACCACAAGCAAAGCTCGAGTTTATGTCACCTTACGAGAAGTTGTGGAAGATAAAAACCTACAGTAAGTCCTTTCAAAGTATTTGGTTGTGTCTAATACGTAATCGTTCCGGATAACTTGATAACCAAGTTCGATAAGAAGGCCATAAGGTGCATATTCTCGGGGTACGATAATTAGAGGAAATGATGGAAGTGTTGTGATCCTACGACTGAACGATTTTATAGATCAAGGAGGTGTTCGATGAGGCTTCTTCCGACGGCCTTTAGAAAATACATGGACAGAAGACTCGAAGATAGCAGAGGAAAAAGTTGAAGATAAGAGCCAAGATGGGAACACCATGTTGCCAATAGAGACCAAGTAATGAAGACGGGGTAGATGAAGTACCAAATCGTGAAGTAGATGGTAGTACACATCAAGTGGGAGAATTAGTGAAAACATGTTTCAAATAAGCATTAGAGAGAGCTGAATAATTACAACAACCACTTTGACAATCAACAAGGGTACGGAAGCAGAATTCTAAATATACAAATACAGTACCGGACTTGGGAGGTGAAAGACTCAATGAGAAAACAACACAGAGAGAAGAGAAAATCGAAATCTAGTTGTTGAGGGGGAAGGGTAAGAATCAACAACTCTCTAGAAGATTCAAGAGTAATGAAGAAATTTAATCCTATCAAATAATATCTAGAATGATCCATAAGGGAAGTTTCCAGTAGAAGCTATAGAAAATGAGAAGTAAAGGTTCTAGTCTTTTCGATAGAAGCACTGCTCAAAAGAGAATATACTAGAACTTAGAACCTAAGAGGAGGTGAATTAGGTTCTAAAACTTTTTAGCTTTTTTAAACTTCTTTGCCTAAATGGTCACCTTAACAACAAGTATGTTGATTAAGTATATAAGGTGAGTTAAATGTTGATGCAACTTAGATTACTTAAGTATTTAAATGCAACACATAGGAATACAAAACTATGAATGTGATCTTGGAAGTAGTAAGTCAAGTATCCTATATGCAAAGCTTGTAAGTGCAAACACTATAAATCATATGGCCAAAGCCAAGCTTATATATAATCAAAGTAGATCATCTAACTCAATATAAACATATAAAGTTCATACAAACAAGTTCACGCGGATTATCATCACAGTGAGAAATATATGAACTTGAAAGTAAAGAGTAGAGCACGGTGAGAATTAGGTTCTAAACCTTTTTATCTTTTTTAAACTTCTTTGCCTAAATGGTCACCGTAACAAGTATGTTGATTAAGCATATAAGGTGAGTTAAATGTTGATGCAACTTAGATTACTTAAATGTTCAAATGCAACACATAAGAATACAAAACTATGAATGTGATCTTCGAAGTACTAAGTCAAGTATCATATATGTAAAGCACTACAAGAAAACAGTGTTACAGAGACGGACATTTCCGTCGCTAAACACAGTTTAACGACCGACTAACGCGGTCGTGTATTTTTCGTCGCAAAGAACATTACCGACCGACTACCGACGGAAAATATCGCGACTGAATATTTGGTCCCTATTTACCGACCGAATTCCTACAGAATGGTCAATATTGTTGACTTTTGACTTTGACTCTATAGCGACCGAATACTGACGCAACTATTGCGACCAAAATTACGGTCCCTATTTATCGACAGAATTCCTACCGAATGGTCAACATTGTTGACTTTTGACTTTGACTCTATAACGACCGACTGCCGACGCAACTATAGCAACCAAAGTTACGGTCCCTATTTACCGACCGAAGTCCTACCGAATGGTCAACATTGTTGACTTTTGACTTTGACTCTATAACGACCGAATGCCGACGCAAATATGGCGACCAAAGTTACGGTCCCAATTTACCGACCGAATACCAACGGCACTTCATGTCTCTATTTACCGACCGAATGCCGACCGAGTGATCAACATTGTTGACTTATGACTTGGTCTATATAACGACCGAATACCGACGGCACTCGGTATTCGGTCGCTATTCCGTCGCTAAATTGTTTTTATTTAAAAAAAATAAATCTGGAATTCAATTAAATCCCTGTTATAAAATACAACAATACACACAGGAATACAAACCAGAAACAGTATTAATAAGATCTCAAATAGCAAAAATAACATTACATAACCAAGTTTACACTTCTCATTTACATTACAACACTCACAATCAAAGTGCGCACTTCTCATTACATTACAATACTCACAAGCAAAGTGCACACTTTGAATTACAACTCTCACAATTAAAGTGCACACTTTGAATTATCAAAACTCACAATCAAAGTGTGCACTTCTTATTACATTACAATACTCACAAGCAAAGTGCACACTTTGAATTACAACTCTCACAATTAAAGTGCACACTTTGAATTATCAAAACTCACAATCAAAGTGTGCACTTCTCATTACATTACAACACTCACAATTAAAGTGGATACTTTGAATTATCAAAACTCACAATCAAAGTGTGCACTTCTCATTATATTACAACATTCACAATAAAAGAAAACACTTCTCATAAACTCTTTGATGTCATTTATATGTATCCTTGGAAATGCATGAGTATCATTATGAAAATTTAAGAATCAAATTACTTTAAAAAAGTTATACAATACGACAATTAATTTATGAAATTTCACGAAGCGAGAAAGAGATTAATCATTCTAAATCATCGTCCGACATAAACTCATCCTCTTCTTCAGAATTGTCATCACCCGACATAATTTCGTCATCATCATAATCATCATCATCATCATCATCTACACGTCTCGTACCGGCCACAAGCACAACTTCTATTTCCCCTGACAGGTGTGCAAGTTGACCAACTTCAATAACAGCTTGATCAATGTGACTGGTCTCCTCCTCGCGTACTTCCTCCTGATACGGTAATGGAACACCAGAAACGTCAATTAGACGTGGTTTGGAACGACAAACCGCCAACCAATCAGCCCTAGATGTTGTCTTACTACCCGGATAAGGTGTGTAGTAGACTTGTTGACATTGGGAAGCAAATACAAATGGATCGTAACCCTGGTACGTTCTTTTCCTATGTATTTCTACAAGTTTATATTGGGGATGCACCCTCAAACCTCGATTTGGAGTAGAATCAAACCAGTCGCATTTGAAAAGAATTATTTTTTGGTAAGGTACTCCAGCAAGCTCAACCTCAATGACTTACTTTAACTCTCCGTAATAATCTCCTTTAACTCATACCCCACTGTTTGTCGTTCCTTTTCCATTGCTGTGGGATTTTGTGTGAAATCTATAACCGTTAACAAAGTAACCGGTGTATGACATCACTCTCCTTGACGGGCCCCATGAAAGATTTTTTCAACAACCTTTCGGAATGTTCCGGAAGGCTATGTATCTGTTGAGAACAACAAAAGTTAAATTAGTTTAGTTTAGGCATTGTTAAGACAAATACATTTCTTTACAATACCAACTTACATGAGTTCCAAACCATTTGGAAAAATCATTATAAACCCAAACTTTGAAGTTCTTCCTCCGTTATCTGCGGAGTTTGGTCATGTACTTCACTGACAAATTTCCTGAGTTACAAATTAAATGACAATATTGTTAATCCTAATTTTAATTATATAACAAAAATGAATCAAATAGATGGGTTTACTTACTGAACATATGGCTCGACCTCTTCACAATTCATCAGGATATAATTCATGGCTGTTTTATAATCTTTATCAGATAATAAAATCTTTTCTTCTTTTCCAAATGATCTTCCCGGTAAGTTACAAATTGATAATACATCTGGTCCACTAGTCTCGTCTTCACAATCATTTCGCCCAATGGTTGTAACTTTCGTTTTCACGTGGGGCTCGAAATAATAGCTAAAGAATGTAGCAGCTTCTTCGACCAAGTATGCATTGCAAATTGACCCCTCAACTCTGGCCTTGTTTTTTATCTTCTTTTTTAGATGGTGCAGGTATCTAATTAAAGTATAAGTAGTTAATCACATTGTAAATATGTTCATGAAAAGTAAAAATGGAGTTGATAACATAAAGACATTGGTTGTTACCTCTCGAACGGGTACATCCATCTAAACTGTATCGGGCCACCAACCTTGGCTTCGTACGGAAGGTGAACCGGCAAGTGTTCCATCACATCAAAAAATCCTGGAGGAAATATTCTCTCTAACTTGCACAATAAAATAGCGATAGTGTCATCCAATTTTTGCATATGCGCCACACTCAATTTTGGGGAACACAAATCTCTATAGAACAGACTAAGCTCAGCCAAGGGCCCCCAAACACTTGCCGTTAGTACTTCTCTAAGTGCTATAGGGATAAGTCTCTCCATGAATACATGAGAATCGTGACTCTTCATTCCAGACATTTTCAACTCTTTCATATCAACACATCGCACCAAATTCGATGCATATCCATTTGGGAGCCGTAATTCCTTAACCCACTGTAAAACTATCTCTTTTTGTGCCTTGGTAAGAGTGAAACATGCCTTCGGTTTTGTTGCTTTACCTCGGCCATCGTGTTTAATATTCAATTCTGGCCGACTGCAATACCTTTCAACATCCGCTCTAGCCTTAATATTGTCCTTTGTTTTACCCTTCACGTCCAACACGGTGTTAAAGACGTTATCAAACACATTTTTTTCATTATGCATGACATCAATGTTGTGTCTTAGAAGAAGTGTCCGCCAATATGGTAAGTCCTAAAATATGCTACATTTGGATCAACTGTGATCTCGTCCCCTGTCTTGCTTTTTACCAATCTTTTCAGCTGTATCGGTAATTTTTGAATAATCTCTAACTCTAAACCATATTTCATCACCAGTAAGGCGAGATGGCGGGTCTGCTCTCTCTTGTGTTTTAGATTTTGGGGTCCAGGTACAATGATAGTTAAGAACATTACATTGTTCTTCATACACATCCAAGGGGGCAGATTATAAGGTGTTAGAATAACTGGCCAAGAAGAATATTGCTTCCCAGACATGCCAAAAGGTGCAAATCCATCTGTACATAACCCAAGCCTTACAAGCCAAGGTTCCACTGCAAAATCGCTGTGTGTTCTATCAAAATGTTGCCAAGCTTCCCCATCCCGTGGGTGATTCATTATTCCCTCTTCCCTCTCACTATCTGAGTGCCATGTCATGTGTTTTGCGGTTTTCTCAGATGCATACAATCTTTGCAATCTCGGAGTAATTGGAAAATAATACATCTTTTTGCAAGCAATCTCTTTTTGTCGTGTATTTTTTGATTTCTTTTTCCTAATATACCTATCATGGCCACAAAACTTACATTCTCTACGCTCAACATCATCTTTCCAGTACAACATACAACCGTTAAAACAAACATCTATCTTTTGCACCGGTAATCCAAGGCCTTTAACCAATTTCTTCATTTGGTAAAAGTCGTCCAAAGCATTATTTTGAGGAGGAAGCGCCTCTTTCATCAACTGTGCAAATTTATCTATAGTATTTTCGGATAAGTTGTCTTCAGACTTAATACTCAACATTCTAGCAGTCATTGATAGCTGTGAATGGTTTGTACAACCTTTGTACAAGGGGCTATCAACAGCCTTCAACATGTCATAGAATTTTTGTGCCTCTAGATTGGGATGTTCTTCTACGTCCCTATTTTCCGACTCATTAAAACTTGGTCCGGCAGCATCAAGAACCATCTTTCGATAGTTGTTGTGTGTTGTATATCTTAACGAATTATCCATATCATGAGAGGTTTCATGTATAAACGGAAATTGAGGCATTGGAAAGAATGCCTCACCGTGACATGTCCAATTAAAATAGTTAGACACAAATCCGTTCATAACAAGATGATACTTGACCATATCAGGTATATGAAAATCCTTATTTTTGCAACAAGCACAAGGACACCTAATGATACGGGATCATATATGAAGCTTAAAGAGGTCATTTGGATAAATGACCTCATCAACATTCCAAATACGAGCTTCCGAATAAAGCCTTTCTTCCGGGTATTTAAAGTCATTACTATAAAGGCTCAAGAGACAAAGAAGCCTTGCAAGAATGCAAGGCACAAGGATCAAACACACCTAATAGCATTTGAAGGAAAAATACATAATTGGAAGGAAAACGGTTGAAAGGGTATTTTATTCATTTGATAATTAAAGTCTATTCTAGACTTTAATTATATTTCAGATTTATTATATTGTTTAATTAGCCATGTTGGCCGAAATAAGCTAGCTAAATAATAGGACATGTTATCCTTGATGTTAGGTAGTGTTTTTAGTTATCTAGGAGTTGTAGAGTCCTAATCCTTAAAGGACTCTTATTTGTGGGTTATTTTTGGACGAAATTCCACTCTATTTAAGAGGGATTTCAGCCATGATATTAATTAGACTTGATAGATTGATATTTTGATTAAGGTTATTCCTTTGATACTTGTTTATGAACATCCGGTAGAACTTCATATTCTTTTGAGTTACTGTATCAACTAGCTTGTTTCTCTAGTTGTGGTGTTTCAGCCTCCATTGATACTTAGCCTGCCCGGGGTTGTGTTAAGTGTATTCCCATAGAAACTAATTCGAGATAGAGAAAGATTTGCTTAAAAGCCGAACCTTGATATAAAACATCACGGTTTCGCATCACCTAATCCCATCATTTTGTACATTAGGAGACATACTAATAGCAAAATCCACAAATTGTTTCACTCCCGCTATAAATTCTGGACTATGACGGGGTCCACCATTATTAGATGGATACATCCAACTACGGTCCTCCATTATAAAACACAATATCTGCATATATCAAGTATTCATTATTAAATGCACAATCCAAAGTACAAATACATTCTAGCACCATGTTATTACAATGAAAAGTTACAATAATAAAGAATAATGTAACACCAACAAAGTACAAATACACAAAAAAAATAAAAAAATAAATTCAAATCTCAACATTTCATTTCCAAGTAAATAAACCTTGGTCCATCATAAATCAAGTTTATTATAAGCACATTTTCATAATCATTTATGGACATAAACAAATTCAATCCTTAATTTCGAAAAAAAAGAAGAAGAAGAAATGGATAATAAAATAAACCTAAATGGTAGACTTCACAGTGGTGGTGGAGCACTAGATTCAGAGCGGCGGTGAATGGCCGCCGGAGGTGGAGGCGGTGGAGGGGAGGTTGAGGCAGGAAGGTTTCGCAGGGGAGAACTAGGTTTTTGTGGAGGGAGTCTTCTGTTTTAAAGCAATTTAAAAACGGGACTGCGTCGTGTTGAATAATAGCGACCGATTACCAACCGCTGGTTGGTCGCCTAATAAAAGTACACGTTGTTCTATGGGCAAAATATACCGACCGAATAGCGACAGATTGTCCAGCATCCGTCGCCCAATGTAATATTAGTAATAGTAACTAAAATAGACAGCTGTGTTTGTATATATCCTTACAAAAACAGCTGTTTTGAAAAAACCGGAACCGGGAAAACATAGCGACTGAATGGCGATCGCTTGTCCAGTATCCGTCGCCCTTCGGTCGCCCCATGTAATATGGGCGACGGATTAGCGACGGAAAGCATTTAGAAAATTACAAACTGGAAAACCAACAACGTTCAGAATGCGAGTACGAAGTAATGTGAGCATTTTAGTAGGTATTTGTATATTTCTAATCAATGATTACAATTTTAACTCCATGACTTCCTGATTCACGTACATATGCACACAAATGTATTGTTTGATTTGTTCTGCTTCGAATCTATATACGTATAAGTTTTACTAGTATGAATATTCAAGTTAATATATATATATATAGACACACACACACACACACATAATATTAGTAATAGTAATTAAAATAGACAGCTGTTTTGAAAAAATCGGAACGGGAAAATATAGCGACTGAATGGCGACCGATTGTCCATTATCCGTCGCCCTTCGGTCGCCCAATGTAATATGGGCGACGGATTAGCGACGACAAATATTTAAAAAATTACAAACTGGAAAACCGACAACGTTCAAAATGCGAGTACGAATATTCAAGTTAATATATATATATATATATATATATATATATTAGTAATAGTAATAGTAACTAAAATAGACAAAAATGTTTGTATATATCCTTACAAAAACAGCTGTTTTGAAAAAACCGGAACCGGGAAAACATAGCGACCGAATGGCGACCGCTTGTCCAGTATCCGTCGCCCTTCGGTCTCCCCATGTAATATGGGCGACGGATTATTCGGTCAGCATTCGGTCACTAAACCCTAACCCTATACCCTAAGTTGGTCGCGTGTCCGTCGCTATTCGGTTGTTAAAAATTCTGTAATTCATGAACAGAAAGCTGAAAACAGGCTCTACACTCTGCCACAATTCAACAGAAAATAGGTATAAAATAAATTCAACAGAAAACAGGCTCAAATATAACATAAATTCTACCCAACATTCAATATTGATAACGCAAATACAAGTATGCAATATTAAAAACGCAAAAACAAGCATACAAAGGGTGAATAATATACCAAATAAACAACACAATCTATTGATGTCCTAATACATCATTTACGGCTAAGGGATCATCATCATAATCTGAATCTACATCATCGTACCCTAAATTGGTCAATCTAGCTTCTAGCTCAGAGGGACTTAATATAGCGTCTCTATTTGAAAGAATATCAAATAAGGAACTAGCTAATGCTCTAGCTCTCTTCTTTTCCCTCCGCGCATTTTCTCTTTCTTTATCATCAAATTTCTTCTTCCAATCATCGTTCACTTCTGTCATTTTTTGTTTCATTTCTGTCATTTTTTGTTCCATTTATGAATGAGAGACCGACAAGCTACCTCCCCTCATTGCCTTAACCACATTGGATAAGGAACCGAGTCCTTGAACTCGTCCCTTTTTTATCCCTCCCGTTGCCTCAGCAGATAGCGCAATCTAAGTCGGCAAATCAGGAAGAGGCTCGCCTGTTTGAGTAGCTTCGGTTGCGACTTTGTCATAGACAGAATGGAACACTCCCTGTCAAATAAAATGTAAGGTTATAGATAAATGAAAGTAATTAACTAATGTAAAAAGGGGATAAGTATTCAAATATTTACAGATAGCTCTCTAGAAGCGTCATCAACAAAATCCCCAATCTTCGAGCCGGTATGGTGTTGATGACACCAATCATAGCTATCCGAGAATGGCAGTGGATGCCCAGCCTCCTTTTCCTGTTTACAACAATCATTAAAACAATAAATACAGAACTACGTCACAAAATTTTAATGAATTTTGAAAATTATAAAATTACCAGTCTCTGGTGATGCTCAATGTGGCTAAGTGAACCACCCGTATGCTTCATTGGGCCTTTGCCTCCCCGCCCCTCCTTCCGGTTGATTGATGCCTGTTTAGACTTTGCTTTAAATTTCGGAGTCGCCCTAATATTGTTGAAGTGTGTTCCAATCAGAGTCTGAAACCTATTTAGGCTTCTTATTCTTTTTCCGATGGTCGCTCATGACACCGCTGAGTCTCCTCTGAAGTAACATGCGCCAACCTCTCTTGACGCTGTCCTGATACTCAGGAGCCCACCGATAACGTTTCTGTTTTTTGCAATAATGTGTTAGATAATTAAACACAATAGTCTTGTAAAATCATTAAGTTTCAAATACACTTACCGCGAACTCCTCCCACCACATATTTTCTTCTTCCATAGGTACATCCTTTAAGGTGCTATATGCTCCCTTGAAATGCCCTTGGAATATATCGGTAATGGCGGAGGCGCAGCTAGAGCTCAATGTAAAACTATAATAGACACGACAAAATTTAATTGAAGATTATAATGATAAAAAAATATAATTAACTTGATTTATAAATAAGATGAGTTTGAAATTTACTTACG
Organism: Vinca minor; assembly: GCA_026122235.1. NCBI lineage: Eukaryota > Viridiplantae > Streptophyta > Magnoliopsida > Gentianales > Apocynaceae > Vinca > Vinca minor. Next base: position 1,998,696 of record JAOCZM010000111.1, on the reverse strand, counting down.
TGCCATAAGTTGGCTGCAGGAGAATCCGAGTATCTGGTGCAAGCTGTGCTCCACCGATGATCTGGGGACAAACGAGGCCCCGGGGGAGTCGTCGAGCCTCCTACAGGCGGAGACTCGGGGGACAGTCCTGTCGTGGACAAATCCCGAGACACATGTACATCGGAAGACTGTGAAGAAGGTGTCATACCGGTCACGGGTACATCGGCAGACTGTGACGCTGAACCTGGCTGGGAGGTAGGGGTCGTAGCAAACGCTGGGGTCTGACTAAATGGTAAGCGAGATCGGATAGGTTTCTTTGAAGGCATTTCTGAAATAAATATTATGTGGATTAAGAAGTATCAAAAAGAGATCGGAAAAGTTGTAAATTGCAAAATTAAAAAGAGATCATAAAAGTAACATTAATGATTTATGTGCTTTCATCCACCACCAAAACGACGTCATTTTGACCGGGAACACTTTGAATATGGACAACTATAACATGATTTGGGGGGGGGGTGTTAAAACAACAGTTTGTATCTTAGAAGTATGTCCTGATGTCATGTTTTCCAAAAAAAAAAAAGGAAATCAATAAAATGTAGTCTAAAATTTATATAGTTTAACAATGATATTGATTTGTGAACTCAGGAAATGTCATCAGTTCTTTGTAGTTTCCATAACATGCATAGCGCGACATATCCAATCCAAATCCACAAGCACAAAGAGTGCAAAAATAATCTTCAGATCGAAGCACAGAAACACCATTCTCGGATAGGAAGTAAGGTTAGAGCTAAGGCCTTAAATCGGAATAAGAAAGCTACGCTATGGCATTCTAGATTATTTCAGTTTTCGCTATTCTAAAGAAGTACATGGATCAGCAGCAATGGAGGATTAAAACTGCTTTTCCATTATTTACTCTTCTAAAAGTATCACTTGAAATTATCATACCAACTTCATCATGTGTTACATACATACTTTGAGCATGTTGTTTATGAAATACACAGAGAAGCATATGAAATACTAAGGTACCGAATCACGAATAAGTTTAAATAGATAAGCAGCTATCTTGGAAATTATCGAATAGAAAATAAAATTACTCTTTAGGTTACAAATAATTGCTCATTATTTGGTGCATGTATCTTTAGCATTCATTAAGTGGTCATGAAAAGCTTGTTGTTAGTTGCAAAGAAAGTGATAACCTCTTCAACATCTAAAAGGTGTAAATACAATACGTAAATCAAATCAACAAAAGGAGAATGTTAATGAAGATCCACGATAAATCAGTTATTAACAAAGTGCAGCTATACGTTCTATCCCTTTCCGTTCCTACATTGTGCTATCACCAATCCATTTTCAGAAACTAACTAGTGTAATACTAAGTTTTATCCTGAAATTCAACTTATAACCACACATATAGCGAGTAAAAGTGATCATGAAAATATCGGAAGCTAAGGTCATAGCTAAGAGTTTTTTACTTCTCAAATCCATTGACTCTGTTATTTGTTGCCACGTAGTAATCGCAAGCTGCAAACTGACAGACAAACCTTTACACTCAAATATTTCATGCCATTTCAGGAAACATTTTGATCGTCTGATATGTTCTCTGATTACAAAAGAGGCACAATATGATTTTATATTAAAACTAACAGATGACGAATTTTCTCTTTGCCTTTCAACCAAAACTATAAATCCACATCATTTCCTTTCGCAACTATATGTTCAATTATTAAATAACGGCAACAGATCACAATTACTACAAATATTCACGAAAAAATAAGAAATTCGGATAAAAATACATTAATAACACAAGCAGAAAATGCAAATATCCAACCTTTCTATTTCGAGGATCATGATCCAAACCAAATTTTGAATTATTCGAAACTTATACACCAAAAATTAAACCAAAACTCAGTAAATATACATTCATTATAAACAAAAATAAGTTTTTAAATTAAGAATCACCTGTCTTAGATTAACAGACTGGTGAAAAATATCTTTGAAATCCTCAGAAGTCGAGGACGATGAAACGTTCGAGTTGGGGCGAGTCAACTCAGAACTGCAGGCAGACTGGAAAATTTGTCCAAAATAATGCTTAACAAATTGATATTTCAATTTTTATTGATAACAAATATTGTGCATTGCATAAACAGAACATTTGGGGCACAATTACCTGAAATTGGTAGCGGGACTGCTACTGTTGACGGCAACAAAGAGGGAGGCAGGGAAATGTGATTGAGCCGCTCGATGGTGGTGACCGGAGATGGCGACTAGTAAGGGAGAGGGAATTCGCGGTGGATTTGGGATCGGAGGAGGCAGCGTGGTGGTGACGGAGATGGCGACGGGAAATGGGAGGAAAGGGATTGCAGAATTAGGGGGAAAATGGAGGAGGCAGCGTGGTGGTGATGGAGATGGCGACGGGAGATGGTGACGGAGATGGTGACGGAAATGGCGACGGGAAATGGTGATGGAGATGGTGACGGAGATGGAGACGGGAAATGGGAGGAAAGAGATTGCAAATTAGGGATTTGGTCGACTGGGGAAGAAAACCCTTCGCAAAGTATTAGACACACAAACGCACAAAACGACGTCGTTTCGTACTTCCGGTCGTTATTCCATCGTTAACATGGTCCGTCGGTATTTGGTCATTAATTTCCGTCGGTATTCGGTCGTTACAATGTCCCTCGGTAAACAGTCGTTAATTTCCGTCGGTAGTCGGTCGTTAACGAAAATAAATCGACGTCGTTTTGTGTCATTCATTTATTACTATACAAATAAACACCGTTATGTATTCGGTCGTTATATTCGGTCTGTATTCGGGCGTAATATATTCCGTCGGTAAACGGTCGTTAATATCCGTCGGTATTCGGTCGTTAAGGGTGAACAAAACGACGGCGTTTCAATTTGGTCAACGGGACAGAAGTGGCCGACGGATGGGCGACGGAATAACAACCGATTTTTTTTCGGTTTCTATTCGGTCGGTATGCCGTCGTTACATTTGTGACCGAAAAATTCAGTCGCTAAATTCTGTCGCTATTTAACTGTTTTCGTGTAGTGAAGCTTGTAAGTGCAAACGCTATTAATATCATATTACCAAAGCCAAGCATGTATATAATCCATGTAGATCATCTAACTCAATATTGAAAGACCCCTTTGAGGGTGTTGAACATAAGGGGGGAGGTCAATTAGATTCTTAAAAACTTTAGAGTTTTTCTAAAACTTTTTTGCCTAAGTGATCACCTTAACAACAAGTATGTTGTTTAAGCACATAAGGTGAGTTAATTATGTTCAAGGCAACTTAGATAACTAAGCGAAGCAATTGTATAAAGCAAGGAACCATGTGCAGTTTTCTAATCCTTAAGCAAATAGTTCATGTAGACAATTAATCAAGTTATAGCAATTCATGAACTATAAAGTAAATAGGCAAGGGATAGAGAAAACTAACATAATGATTCATAGTGGTTCTATTCACAAGGAATCTATATCAACTATCTTAGGACAAACCTAATGATTTCAACATCCACTAATGGATAGCCTTCACAACAAATGCTAGGTGGATTATACCTTTTACAATTGCCCCCAACAAATGAGGACTTGTGCTTCACGAAGAAGACTCCATTCACAAAGAGTGTTAAGCTCACTAAGAGTCAATCTCACCAATGAGATATTAGCCTCACAAAGAGGACTTTTGCCTAACAAATAGGACTTGCAAACACTCACCAAGAGTGAAGCACACAAAGATCTTTTTGCTAGTTCACAAAGAACTAGTTCTCAACAAATGAGAAATTGGGTAACCAGTCTTTTTCAAACGAGACTTCAGAATTTAGCTTTCTTACACACAAATCCCTCTTGGATTGAACATGATAAATGTAAGCTCTAATCACTCTTGAGAATAGAGGAGATAGATTAAGTTTATAGCTCAACTCAAATGCTTTGAATGATATGGAAATTAAGCTCAAAAGTGTTTGCTTCTGTGTTTATGAAGTGTATAGCCTATGCCTTTTTATGGCTTGATTAATTACTAAAATTCAGCTTTAGAAGCTTTATATAGGGCAAAAATACACAAGCAAATATGGTCACAACTACTATAATTTTTGCGTGATTTGACAACTTCGGTCGACCGGTACTAAACAGTAGGTCGACCGAGAGGCCTCAAAGTAAAGATTAAAGGCACTCTGTCTTCATCTCGGTCAACCACAAGATGGGGTACAGTCTTCCGAAGCATAGTTCAGTCGACCTACCTATAGCAAGGTCGTCCGATAGAATGTAGTCGTTGGAGCATTAGAACATTCAAAATCTGACTAAGGACAAAAACGTCCTCGGTCGACCTGACAACACATGTTGGTCGACTGGTCTACTCTGGTCTTCTGAGGCTAAGCCTAGGTCGACCGGAATGCAGTCCAAAAGTGATTTTTTCACTTAGTCAAGTTCCTAATATTTTCAAGTGTATGTCTAAGTATTTTGTAAAGATATAAAACACATTTTAAAGAACTTAGGCATTGACCAACACTTAACCTAGTTTTCAAAAAACATTTTCAAAGAATTTGAACAATGTAGAACATGAGGTTTTGAAAACATGCATAGTTGAGTTTTAAACATTCTATGTATCATAGTATTCTCAAGGGAAGATTAGTCACAAGGATAATACCTATGAAGCCTAGACTAATCTTCTTGGAGGTATTCAAGTCTTGTAGATGAAATCTTCTAAGAGCTTTAACTTGAACCCTTTGATCAACATCTTCTTGGAGTGTTGAAGTCCTACAGCAATCTTGAGTTGTATTGTATTGGACTTCACATTTATTCTTGTCATGAAGTAGTCTACACTTGAATCTACTATTGTTGGATTGAGTAGCTCTTGACAAGTTGATATTCCTTCTTCATGTCTTTGGTAGTGCTTCCATAGCATGTGAATTGACTTCATGCTTGTGCTATGGAGTCTTGGAAAGTGTAGCTTCATTGTGTGTATGATCATGCCTTAAATGTACACAAGGAGCTAACTTACAATTTTCATCAATGTTGGTGTGAGTGCTAAGGATCCTATCACTAAGAACATGCTCACACAAACATTAGAACTATCAATGGTTTGTTATCATCAAAACAAGATTGATCACTTTGCCCTTAGGGCTAACATTCTCCCTCTTTTTGATGATGAAAAAACATTGATGCAAATGGGAATAATATACAAAAGATAAAGCATTAAAGAATATAAAGATGCATGTATGAGATATGGGTATTAAGGATCTAGGCAAGTAGATGTTTTGGAGAAAAAAAAATCTACTCCCCCTATTTTAAATAATCCCTTATATCTTCCCATTTTGCAAAGTTCTTAAGTTTTTTCCTTTTGTAAATTACTTTTCTTGCCACATTTGCAAAGCTAAAATTTGTCCCCTTTTTTTGTAAAAATCAAAAAGGGTAATCAAAGCGCCAATATGAAAAGCATTTTCTCCTTCTTTTTAATGAAAATGATCAAAAGTGAAAACATTTTAAGGAGGGATTAAGTTTAAATTGTGGAGAAGCTTGATGGTCTAATAAATTGATAAGATAGAAACCAAAGAATCATATCTAAAATACCAAAAGTATGTGAAGAAGGATAAATTTTGAATAATCTTGGTTGACTTCAAAATACCAAGAGTCTATACTGACACATAAAGTAAAAGATGGTCTTATGGCTAAAAAATGGTTTTATCAACCTAAGCTAAAATCAAAGGAGATAAAAGAATAGAATCCTTTAAGCACAATCTACCCGTTTATCATAACACAATGTTAGCTATTTTAGATGAAAACAAGTTTAAAAACATAGCAAACAAAGTAAAAATGGAAGTGATACCAGGAATATAAGTTAAGCACATGTATCACAACCAAAGGAACTAGAGGAAGTGTAAGATAACACTTTGAGTATATTCCTCTAACAAGTTAGTGGTTAGCTATAATGACTGTAACAACTCTTAAATCAAGACTAACCAAGAACTATATGAGTTCAACAAGAAGAATGAAATGAAGAATATGATCTCAAAAGCTATCAGGGAGAGTATATGCAAGAAATAAATATATTTAACTCATATAACTCCCAAATAACTTACACAAGTTGGCTAATAGCGATGAAAATATGAAAGCAATCCAACAAGTGGTGTGATGATGTAAAACTTGAACAAGTGAGCATACATCACATATATGAGAGGGTATAGGATGAAAAAACATTTGAAAGCTCTTGAAGAGGGGAGTTTGAAATTTCAAAAGTTGAAACTGAAACCCTTGTTAAAACTATTGTATCGCAACTATTCGGTCGACCGGAGGTTCTTTCCGGTCAGCCTCTTTCATCCAAATTAAAATTGAATTTCTTTATGTCTCGATTTTGGTTGACTGGTGAGGGAGTTTGGTCGACCGGGATACCCTGTTATTGATAATCCTTTAGCTTCGGTCGACCGGGAGTCTGTTGAGGTCGACCGGGATATCCTGTCTTTGACTGAGACATTTTGATCATATCTGCGGTCGACCGTTGCCTTGTCCGGTCAGCCGGATTACCCCTACTTCCTACAATAACATGCAATTTTGGTACCCATTGTCTTATGGCTCATTGGGGTTAGTTTTGGGGTTCTTTTCAACCCAATTTGATTTGGCACCTCTTTCAATCTTCTTCTTATTAATGTAACGGGTAGCATGATGATCACATATACCACAATAAGAGCAGCATATAGCAAAGTGGCATGGGAAGCTCTAGCATTAAAAGAAGTAGAGTGTGCTGAAGCGAAATTTACAAGGCACAAATATCAACAAGTAATAAAGTAGTAAGTACAAAATCATCCCAACGAAGATTGTTTATCTAACTGGAAAATTATATTACTTATAACCTAACTTAAACCAAAATAAAGATGAATTAATTAATTAAAACTAATAACGAATAACAATTAAAATAAAGTAAAGATGCTATTTTTATGAAGATAAAATTATATGTAATGAATGGAGTAAGACACTTCAAATCCAGTCTACTCTTTGTATGGAAAAATAAACGATTCCTTAATCTAAGTCTCAACTAGGTTAATGGTAGAAATTTCCGAATATAAGTTAGACCCAATCTCTTGGCGAAAATCTCCTAGCTTTAGAGAATAAATCAATCTTATCTCTACGTGATTTTAAGACCTAAAACCGCATAAAACTCCCTGGACTTTCCCTAACTTTTTGTTTCCTACTCGCTAGAAACCACACAAGAAAATCGAATTTATCTCTAGTCAATTTTACGTCATGTTGTTATTATCCGTGATCCAATTAAATGTAGAACTTCTCAGCCTCTACAAGTAATTTAGATTCATGCAATAGTTGATCAGAAAATCGCAAGCATTAAGATTAAATAATAACAATTAACCATATTGTCGAGATATATAAATTAATAGAAATCAAATATATACATAAAAGTTTCGACCTTCAAAGAAGATCTTAGTCATAAGAAAATCTAGCTAAAAATAAACATAAATTAAAATAAAAATAATGAAAAAAGTAGCCTGATCCGAACTCCAAGCTCATCTCCTTGATCCTCTGCCCAAGCCTAGCCGAGAATTTGTTGTCCAGTGGGATGGCTTTCTCCAAGATTGATCTTTAGTTTATATAGGCAGTGGCCTATCCTTGTCATCCGAATGCTTGTAGGATTCAAAGTCCTCTTCTTTTCTCTTTTCCTTTTGCTAAAGATATATATATCTGTTTTGCTTTCTTTCTAGGATTCCGATTCAGAATTGTATCAATCTCCAAATTCTATTCCAATTCAACTTTTGACGCGTAACAAATTTGCATATCTTCAATCTTCTATTCTAAGTTGAACTCGGTGACTTTTTAGCACATGCCAAATATAATTTTTCTTTTCCTGTAATGTCTAAAATGTCCTTAATCTGTAACACCTCAGCCCGTGAGCATTTTTGTGTGTATCCATTTTGAGTCAGTGAAATTGGATATTCGATTTCGTAGTTCGAGAATTATAAGAATTATAATACTTCATAATTAAAATTTTAACAAGTTTAAGTGTGTGCCAATGTTGTACAATTTTTACTTGTTCTTAAAAAGAAGAAAAAAATATAACAAATAAATAAATATGATATATTTGCATGAAGGACAAATGTCCTTGAGATCCAATAACATTTGTCCAATGTAAAAGACACTTGTCTAGGGGTGTTCATTGGTGCGGTTTGGTGAAAACCGATTTATTAATGCGGTTTTTATACTGTTTTTTAATATATTTTTTAAAACCATACCGCACCATTTTGACTTCCAAACCAAATTTCACCAAACCGCAATTATTTTGGTTTGGTGAAATTAGGTGCGGTGAAAACCGATCTAAAAAACTTATAAAATTATTTAAATATTTTATGAGTGTGAGAATAAGAGAATCAAATCCTAACCTAATTTAAATCTAATAAAATAACTAATTGTAATTAAATTAAATTTAGTAAAACATAATTATGTAAATATACCATATTTTCTTTAAAATAAAAAACAAAAAATTAGTTAGGTACATAATGCGGTTTGCGGTGCGATATAACTTAAAATTTTCTAAACCGCGACCGCATTGAAAAATAATTTGCGGCAACTAAAACCGCATTTAGCAGCACCATAATTGACCAAACACCGCACCGTACACCAAACTTAAATTTGGTGCGGTGCGGTTTTCGATTAAAACCAATTAATGAACACCTCTACACTTGTCAACTACCCATTCTCCCTTGGTCTCTATATATACTGGATACTTGGCAAAAAAAAAAAAAATTGATTGCATTCCCCAGAAACAAATCCGAGGTAAGTCTTCTGCTCATCTTTTATTTTCTTTTAATTGTTTCTTATTCTTTCTTTGTTAAAGAATTAAACAAACTTGGTCACCAAGAATTGCTCTTAGAATGGGCCAATTACCAGTAGGGGATTGAATACTAAATTATCAATATTTTTACCAAATTTGTAATTCCTTTTTCTATAAATGGGAAAGCCATAGTTCAATTTCACTTCACTTGCTATTTTGGCATACATCACAGTAACCTCTTTCACATATATTTCTTGCCAAGGGCTTCAATTGATCTCTAATGAGCTCATTTAACTTTAAGCTTTCTTGTGATTAAGTAAAAATCTAAGGTAAGAATTTAATTTAGAATTGATTTTAAAGACTAATTTTGAATTTTAATGGTAGTTCTATTGACTAGTTGAAAGTTGTGATTTCTTTGTAGAATTAGAAATCATAGGGTTTTAGCTTTCTTTTATTTTCGTTTTGAAAAATATAAATTAATTAACAAAAATAATAATCATGGAATCTTGGTTTACTTGGGTCATTTTTTTTTTTTTTTTTTTGCTAAATAATGTTTAGAATTAATGGAATCTAGCTATTCTAAAAAATTAATACATATCATAATCTAGCTATTCTAAAAAATTAATGGAATCTAGCTATTCTAAAAAATTAATGTTTAGAATAGCTATATTATGATATGTATTCTAGAATTAATGTTTTCTGCTAAAATTCTTATCTATCCCTTTGACTAGATATTCAGTAAGAAGATGATATAAATATCATGTAAGCAAAATTTGTAAACCATTAAAAAAAAATGTTTCTTTTGAAATTGTTAATTTTTGAGTCTATATTAATACTAATAAACCCTTTTTCTGATACATGCTTTGTTTTGTAAATTTTAGATTTAGTATAACTTACCAAATTTTTACTGGTAAACAATTTTGATCAGATATGAGATTTTGTATTCACTTTAAATTAATGAATCATTATAAATATTTGATCAATTTTATAATTGATGTGAAGTTTGATTTTGTTTTGGTAAAAGGAAAATGTATAGTACTTTCTTTTAATATCTACAACTAGGAATGTATATATCTGATAACTTTTAAAAAGAGAATTCCACTTATTAATATAAGAATGTTTATAATATTTAAGAGTGTGGACATTTAAGATCTAGAAGCTTGCCTAGCTGATTTAAGTAGAGTAAAAGTGACGGTCGCAGACAAAGTTAGAACTTTGTACCATTAACGAAATTTGATTAAATTGAGTCATTTGGGTTTGTAGGAAGTTTTTGGTCTGTGTGAAGAGTTTTGGCTAGCTATCGCATTCAGGTGAGTTTCACAAACCGAAACTTACTGGATTTAAAGTGCTTATGATATGTTTATAAAATTATTCATTTTGTTTATAAAGTTATTCATTTTGACAAATGATTCTTTTGGAAAATAGAAATTATTTATTCTTAAGAATTTGGTTATTTATCAACTGCTTTAAATTAGAGAGGTTCCCCAATGCTTGTATAAAATGTGCATTAGAATTGCATAGGAGTGATGCTCCGGTTAAGAATATATGATTTTTGGAATAACCTCTTTTTCGCAGGTTCGCTTAACACAGGGTAAGTTTCGGAAAATGCTTTGATATATGAAAACTGCATTGTTTTGGAAACCCATGTGCATTGTCATGGCATATTTGAGAAATTATGCATTTTTGTTATATTTGGACTGGCGGACGGGTGAATATTTTGAATTAGATTTGAATATGATTATGTTGGTTGGCCTTTATGTTGGCCAATTTGCATTAAAACCCCGTTCCGACCAACTTTGATTTGGATATGATTCGAAAATGATTTGATAGCCTGAAGCGTCAGTGGATTGCACTGTACATGGCTAGTCACCCCGTGCTAGGGGCCTCTTCACTGGGGCGTGGAACGCATAGACTCGGGATTGTGGTACCACTTGAAAGGGGGCGTAGTATTCGGGGAGGGTTCGGCCCAACCCTGGATGTGCGTTTATTTGTTTGGAACATCGTTTTGTGGTGTTCGGATGCTCTGCGGAGAGTCAGGAGGGGCTCGACGTTGGAGTTAGTCACCAGGTGCGGGCTGGTAGGTGCCCCAGATTTCGTAGCCTGATTTTGTGTTTGGGGAGGCATAAGGTATGAAATTCGAGCTCGTACTAGTGTGAGGCTGGTAATGACTTCGGGATCCGGACTTGTCTGTGAGCCCGACTTTGATTTGAGAACTATTTTGGAAACTCGGGTTTAAAGAGGTTGTGTTGATATGTCTTGATTTGTTCAGACTTTTCGACTGCACTTCTACCCTTCATGGGTTTTTGCATATGATTTTGAAACTCGATAGAAAAATGAATTTGTTTTGCACTAAGAATGTTTTCGAAAAGCATATGCATGCAGTCACTAAAAGATATTTGGAAATACATTGGCACACACGCGAACTCACTGAGCTTTCTGGCTCACACGTATTTTTATGACATGTTTTCAGATAAACTGGTCCAGGAAATTGGCTCAAAAATCTCATGGCAATCTATCCTCAAAGCTTAGGAAAGTTGATGGCCGTATACTATCATACTCTTGGAAACCATCATGTATCAGATCCACCTATGAGAATTTCGTATTTCGGTTATTTACCTTGTAAGAGTTAACTCTTTTGTATTATGCATTTATTATTTTGTCGTCTTTGCCTCCGAGCATTTGAGATTTTGTGTATGTTAGTGCCGAGAGGCACGCAGACACTCTACTCAGCCGCAGTGGACCCTAGCGGAGGGGTTAGGGGTGTCACATAATCTGTATCAAATATTATAAAATTAGTGAATCAAATTCATAATAACATTTTTAGGCATATTCACTCATAAAAACTAATTTAATATATTATTTTCTCTCAATTAAACTCAAAATAAATATGAAAATAATCCAAAATAATGGTAAAATATATGCTCATCATGTGCATGCTTTTGTGTGTGCTTGTGCTCTTGGCAGTTATTATTAATATGAGTATAAGGAGCAACAAGCACATTACCAAGGATATCTCTAGCACATGTACACTTATTCATATATGCAGTTAATACATCAAATTTGTGCCTTTAGATATCATGCTCAACAAGTTTAGATTCTACAATTATCATCTTGTCAAGAAATTATTGGTTCTCAAAAGACATAGCATTTAGAGATAAAAGAGAATTCTCTTTTTCATTTTCTATGATGTGAAAAGAGGTAAGAAGTCTATCATATTCTACTTGCATTTTAAATCTTTCATTTATTGAGCATGAAAGTTCATTACAAGTGATCTTGTTCTTCTTTGTCAATCTTTTCAATTCATCATATAAATCATTTAAAAACACATAAGGATCCGATCCTCATTAAAATAGTCAAGATCAAGGGAAGGATTTGAGCATTGTATCTCATTGCGTATATGTAAAACCCGGAACTTTGCGTTTACGTGTAATTAATTTTTTCTGATTAATTACGTTGATTTGAATTTAGCTTGCGAATTTATGTTATTACATGTCTATTTAATTTTTATACGTGTTATCTTGTGTACGTTTGGTTGAGGGGCATTTCGTTTGCGTATCATAATTGAGGGACCTAATTCGCCAAAATCAAAAGAAAAATTAAATGAAAAGTGCAACTTGGGAATTGAGAATTAAGGAGCTGAAGGGTCGTGGGTTACTGGGGGATTAATAAAGTAAAAATTAAAAGAGAAAGCAACGTGGGCAGTAAGGTTTCGTGGGTTTTAGAAAACAATACATCAGCCGTTTTCTTTAGAATTCAGTATATATATTACTAAGGGATTGGGGGGATGAGATATATAGAGAATAGAGGGAGCAGCTGTGGGTCTTTTCTTCTTGGGAATCGCGCCGAGAGAGAAGAAACAGTAACGGCTCCTTTACCGCGAGCCAGCAGTGAGAAAGGAAGAGATTTGGTGAGATTTCAGATTCTGTCCAGAATTTCGAGAGATCATCGAGGGAGTGTTACCTATTCTTTTTTTCATCCCATAATATACTGAATCGAAGATAATTTCATAAGTTACGAGTGAGCGCTGACGGGGAGGCATTCCGAGTCTCGAGCCGAGAGATATCGCTGTTTGAACGTCGCTGATTTTTCTGCTATGAATTTCTGCTATACTTTTCTTGAATTTGTGAATTCAATAAGGTAAGGAATTAGACCTCTTCTTTTTTTTTTTTTTTTTTTTTTTGAGCGCCTATTGGACCTCTTCTTGGTTTTGGATAAAGTAATGTTACTAAGTATCTATTGATGAAAATAGTTATTTGATTGGGTTTCGGAACGTTTATTTTTATATGAAAAAAAATAGGAATCAAGCATGCTATTTCTTATGATATTGGTATTTCAAAGGCTAAATATATTTTATATGATTTTCGCAATTTAGGGATCAAATAAATTTTGAAGTATTATATAAAGTATAATCTGTCTTTTATTTTAAAAAGTAAAGTATGTTATATGGCTCAATTAAGTAATCATCGCCCGCGACCGAAGCCGAATGTTCGAAGTATACCCCCGGTTGAAGGACTCGATGAGTCAAATTCGATGTGTTATGAGAAAGAGCCAAAGAAAATAAATACTATTTTGAAAAGTTAGGTGTTAAAGAAATTGTGGTCGGTTAAAGGACTCTTGTGAGTTAATGTTTTTCCCTAATCGACTAAAGTACCGTTTTACGGTAAAGGACTCTTTCAAGTCAAGAATTTTCCTAACGAATATATGTTTTTCAAGCTAAAAGTCAAAGTAATGTGATTGCTGAATGATGTTGTTACCTTTTGAATGAAAAGTTATTTGGGATATAAGTTTAATGTTTCAAAGAAAGCTACTTGTGCTCTTTATGGTTTTGAAACAATAAGTAAAAGTGTTTTCAAACTGCTTGATTCCAGGAGGAGTTTAATTTCTGATTGAGTTGGAAGGTCACTCCTTTTCATGTTATTTTTCAGGTGAAGTTAGCAATAGTGAGAATGATGTTTGAGATTGAGAGAAGTGCCTTTGATGATGATGTTATGTGCTTTATGGATTCGAGTTTTGTTATATTATGTTATTCTTAATGTTCATTAGAAGTTAGTTTCCGCTGTAATGTATAAGGTTATCTCTTGTAAAGATTATTTTCCTTTGAAGTTATAGATGATGAAGTTTTATGTCCATATACTTGTTTTTTTTTTCAAGCCTGAGGTTAAGAAGTAAGAGACCTTGTGTCAGTAGTATGGGCTATTGACACGGTCGTGTCTTGCCTCTTGGATATAGGGCGTGACAGTATAGATTTAGAACTTTGAATTTCATTTTGATCTTCATCAATGAGACCAATGAGGCATAGAGTTTGTCCTTGATCTTGACCCTTTCTTTCTTGGGAGGAGATTGTCCTTTGATTGCTTCTTCTTTTCATTATTGCATTTGTTGCATCATAAGCAATCTCCTTTTGGTTTGTGGAGTCATCATTGATGATTGCCTTGTTGTTCTTTGATGAACTCTCCACAAATATGTTGTCATTAGCACTTGACTCTTTTATTGAACTTAACTTTTTTTGGCCACTTCATGTGGTTCCTCTCTTCATTGTGAGGGTTAGATATTTTGGAACCAACGAGAAGACTTTTTGAGAGACATTTGGTACCTTTTGTAAAGGTACTTCAATGTTAATGTGTTCTCTCAAGTGGAAATTGTGTGTGCAAGGATCAACATGATCAAATTTAAAGCTACAAGAATGATCCCTAGATATGTTATGCAAATAGGAGCAAGGATCATTCATATTCATGACATTGCATCTCATAGATAACTTAGTAATTGAGGCATAAAGCAAATCAAGTTCATGCTTCAAGTTATCTATGTATATATAATCATTTAAAAACAGAGATGCAATGTCAATAAGGTTAAAGGCATACAAATCAAAATCATTTCTCAATTTAAGGTAACATTAATTAAAGAGCATTGAGAAAGTGAGGTTGATACCTATTCCTTACCAAGTGATCAATGATTGGGAATGGCATTGAAATTTTGATCATCACTTGAAATTAAGCATCTTGATTCCTTGAATGTTGTGACCATTGAGCTAGGAGGAATCCAAGTGCTATGGAGCATTTGAGATATTTTCCTTCTTGAACATCTCCATTTAAAGTCTTCATCATTCTCTTTGGATTGGTTGAGTCCAAAGAAACTTCTTTTTTGATGTTTTTTTGAGAAGCATAGTGGCAAGCTTTTCCTCTTCCTTTTACAAGATGCTTGATCTTCATGGTCTCCATCATAATTAAGTTCCATATGAAGATTATCATCTTGTGCTTCCTTCATCTCTTCTTCTATCGCATTTTTGTGAAGGCTCAATTTGTATAATTTTTTTAGCTCATTGAGGATTGATCATTGTTTGCTTCTTTATCACACTTCTTGGTTGTATCAAGATTTTCTTGAAGTATGATTGAGATGTCCTCTATACCTTCACAAGATTGAGTCCCCAAATCTAGATTTGCCACATTTGGCTCTCCTTCTTCAACTTCGTCTTGATATGATGCTTCATGCATATTCCACATGGAGAGAGCATCTTCACATTCATGTACTTTGTTGAGAGATTCTTGATTAAGTGCACAACATAGTACATTCATGGCCTTGAAGTTGAGTGTCATCCTCTTGATGTCTTCTTCAACGTAGTCTCTTCTAGACTTTTGCACTTTGAACCCTTGTATAAGAATTGAAGGAACATATGGACTTTCTTTTATAATGCTCAACAAGCAGAGGTCATTAGAAGACAAAAACAATTTAAAAGCACATTGCCAACTCTCAAAGTTGGAGCCATCAAATAGAGGTGGTTTAGATGGGGGGATTGGTCATCTAAGTTAGAAAAGCTATGAGCCATGGACACTCCTAGGATTTAAGTCCAATAAAAAGGAGACTATGCGCTGATACCAATTAAAAGACCCATTTGAGGGTATTGAACCTAAGAGGGGGTGAATTAGGTTCTTAAAAACTTTATAACTTTTTTAAAACTTCTTTGCTTAAGTGATCACCTTAACAGCAAGTATGTTGTTTAAGCACATAAGGTGAGTTAATTATGTTCAAGGCAACTTAGATAACTAAGTGAAGCATTTGTATAAAACAAGGAAGCATGTGTAGTTTTCTAATCCTAAAGCAAATAGTTTATGTAGAAAATTAATCAAGTTATAGCAATTCATGAACTATAAAGTAAGAGGTAAGTGATTACATGTCCATAGTATGTATATAATTCAAAAGGAAATACAGAAACCAGTAAATTGTCCAAGCTACATACATTATCCTTCACTCCTCATAAGCCCCTTCCCAAGTCTCTTCTTCATAGTAAGGCTCATCCTCATAATCACCTGCACAAATTAGCGAATGGACTGAGTTTCGGTGCTCAGTATGATCCACATAATCCCTGTACAAAATAACATATAATGCAAGAAAGACTCAAAATAGTTTTCTCATTCCCGACACGTCCTCAAGGAAATAACAAGTCGAAACAGTATGTACAATGCAAAATTACTTAAAATATGCCTCAGAACAGTATACAGTTTGCACGAGTTTTGATACATGAATCGCAGAACAGAAAGAAGTTGAAAACAACTACACAGGCCGCGGACAAAAGCTACGGACGAACTAATCGTCCGCAGAAAAGTGATCAAAGTCAAGGACGATCGAATCGTTAGCAACCGGTCGACCGCAGCAAACCGCGGACTAAAGGAATCGTCCGTAGGTCCGTCCGTCATATCGTCCGCAGTTCAGCAGCTCTCAGTACCTGTGCAGACGAAACCGCGGAAGAAAGCAAGGACGAATGCTTCGTCCGCAGGCTGCAGAAACCTGTTTTTCATGTAAAAATTTGTACATGGACTCCTCATTTCTGCATACACTTATCCCAAACCCAAAAAAATACGTTTTTGACACTAAAACCAAGTAAGAATCAAGACCCAAACAAGAATAAACACATAGGCAACAAATTAGTCGTCTAACCATTCTCTTCATGTCACGCTCATTACTTCAGAAAGTCACGAGGACCACTCAACCCGTAATCATAATAGAAATACTTATATTGTGACACTTACGAGAAATGGTGAACACTAATATATGCACACACACACTTCCCGCCTTACGAGCTAAAGTACATATTCAAGATATAAACAACAATATTTGTAACGGCCCCAACCTTGACCAAGTTAGGAAGGTTCACGCATTATAAGCACATGTTCAAGCTTTTAAGGATCCACAACACCGTTACGGTCATAATGAAAACCTCATAAGGTGAAGGCTCGCAAAACGCTCAGGGTCCGCCCACGCAGGACCCCTCAAAATCTTGTGTAATGGCATGACCTTCGGAAATCTGTCCACAAAGGACTTCCTCAGCCACCGCCCGACCCAAGTATCCGCCACATGACACGCAGGAACTCGCATCAACAATATCCGCCTCGCTAGACTCGAAAATCCGTCCACACAGGATCCTCGAAATCCGCTAAGTGACTTATCAGGAAATGAGATCTCACGGGATCTTTCAGATCACGCATTTCTCAATAATACGAATGAATCGTGTCATCTAATCCATTCTAAGTACGAGCTCATAAAAGGGACCGAGCCAACACCAAATAGGACAACGACTCAACCAAGTATGACACCAATTAACTCGATATACAAAGAAGTAATGAGAAATCAATTAGGCAATCAAAACCACATAGGCAGCAAGTAATCAAGTTCCCATAATCTCAATTTACAATTCTCCACTATATCCAATTCCATAGTAATAGTTTCAATTGATAGGTTACAATAGTATAAACAATTCATAAATAAGACAAAGAATATAATTCGCAACATCAATTATAGCATAGGCAGCAAGTGATTCAATTCAGATCTTCAATTCACGTATTCTAACATATTTACAATTTCACAATTTTCAAATTCCCAATTCGCAAGCAAATGATTCAATCGATATATACAAAGCGGTAAACGGCAGTTGATGCTTCAATAATATAGTAATAACGCAGATTATATACACAAAGAGGGCAGGATCCATACCTAGAATCTTAGAAAAGCGATAAACACACAAGTGCTGGAAATTTCTTGTTTTGCCTCCTACTTCTGACATATACTACGGAAAATCTAACCATTAAAATCGTAATCCTTCAGGTCAGATTATAGACCTATAAGTCTAGTTTCTAAATCAAAAATATTCACCCCGATTGGAGTTTGGATGTTATATGTACGACAATTCTACCAGAAGTGTGCAGAAATCGAAATCTGGAAACCAGCCTCGCTCTCGGTGCAATATCTTTCAACTCCGAACTCGAAATGGAATTCCGCTTCCACGCCCTCGTATCTTATCTCGCTGCAATCGATTTCCATAAAGGTTCGTCAAAATCCAACCAAGATTGTCCACTCAAAAGTCCTCTCGAAGTTACTTGAAACCATTCTCAAAACTTTTCTTTTTCTCTCACGGCTTCTCACTGTAATGCCGTTACATTTTCTTCTTTTTGTTCAAATGCACGAGACCAGCAGTAACCCTTCCCAGGATTTCTAACTTATTAAGTAGTTAATGCTATTTTCTATTTTCTTTATTCACTTAATATTCCTACATTAATTCCCTTAATCCCATTACATATTAATTCATTTTATTTTATTCCTACATTAATTATGGTGACTTTCTAATCTAATTTTATATTCCTAATTAAATTCCAATTCTAATTTCATTTATTCCTCTAGGTGAATTACCACTAAATCCTCCAACTACGTTACGCGTGCTAAACGTTCCTCGATAAAACGTTCACCAAAATAACATATAACATGTTATAAAAAATAAATAGACACGTACTTGAAGGGTATAGAACCTAAGGGAGGGGGTGAATTAGGTTCTTAAAATTTTTTATAGAGTCATCTTGCATGGATGAGTTTCAGCTTTTTGATGAACTCTCTACATTGATGTTGTCCTTTGCACATGACTTTCAAGACGTAATTGTCATGATCAGTGAGGAAGGGGGGAAATTACCAGAATTCAAAGGCCTAATTCGAGGGAAGAGTAATTAGGTTTATATCTATTTTAATTAGTATTTAGCCACTAACCAAAACGACAGCGTTTTGGGCAATACCTATTTAGAATAAAGAAGGGACTGAAATAGAAGGCTTGTGGCTGTTGTGTGCTCTTCTTCACGAAATGGGAAGTGCTGAAGCTTGGAAGACTGTTGATTCTCTGACAATGTCAAAGAATGTTGAATCAAATGAGGAGAATCATTCTAGGGATCTCAACCCTAAGTATAAAAGCTTCCCCTCAAGCCATGGAAGAGTATTCAGAAAATTATACCAAATTGGCAGTTGCCAGACTTTCTCTCTTGTAATTTCCTTCACTCTTATCACCCTCTCATCTATAATCCATCTTACCTCTCTTTATCTGGTTACTGATTCGAGTTCATCATTGTTCCAGGAATATTGGTGTGCTTGGCAACTTAGATTACAGCTAGAGTTTGCATCTTATTTCCTTGCTCAGTTTATTCCTTAGTTCTTGTTATTATGCTTAAGTTAGTTTGGTGAGATTGATCTTAGAGTTAGTTTGAAATTCTGTTAAAGGGGGGGCCCTGACTCTATTATCTATAAAGATCAATTGTTGCTGCTCAGTATTTGCAATCTGTTTGCCTTAGTTTCATTGTGATTTTGCTGCATATTGTCACTGTGTGTGTGTCTAGAGGTTGGGACATGACAAATTGGTATCAGAGCAGTTCAATCCTAAGGGGCTGTGAGTTTATGGCTAACAATAAAACCCAAATTTGGAATTCCCTATATTTGATAGCTACACTAGTGCAAGAGAATGGAGGGAAAAATGCATAGAATATTTTCAGTTATATCATGTAGATGAAACAGAAAAACTTCTCCTCACTATGTTGAATTTAAGAAACAGAGCTTCTACTTGGAGTAGGGGATATTTAGCAAACCATCCTAATTGTCCTTGGGAAGAATTAGCACTTTCAGTTTGTAAAAGGTTTGGTGAATCAGAGGAAAGGCCTCTAAAGGAAGACTTCAGTGAACTCAGACAAAAGGAAGAAATGGCTAATGATTTAACTGTAGAATCAGAAGAGAAATCTATTAGTGTGGTAAATAAGTTGCTATTAATTGGGGAGAAAATTATCACTGATGAGGGAGTTGGAGAGAAGGCTGTAATTACAAAACAACCTTCTAAGGTAGTAGAGCTAGCTGAGTGTGCAAGTGATGATTTGGAGAGTATGCAAAAATATTTCCAAAAAGAACCAATTGCTACCAATGAGATTGTAGTTTCAGAGAGTATATTGGAGGATGAAGAACATTTCTATGATCCTGCAATGGTGAAGCAAGTGCAAATTAGTGAAAAACATGTGATAGAGAATAAACAAAGTTTAGACATGTACCATAGGAGAAGGGATAAGAAATTGAGTATGGTAAATGAGGAAAATGATATAACAATGGAAATGGAGCAGATTGGAGCTGAAAGAACCAAGAATGTGTTAATTCTCACGAGTGATACTGGTGGTGGTCATCGAGCTTCTGCTGAAGCTATCCTAGATGCCTTCAACTTGGAATTTGGATTGAATATCGAATAATTATAATGGATGTTTGGAAGGAGTATGTTGGATGGCCATTGAATGACATGGAAAGACAACACAAGTTCATGGTTAAACATGTGCAGCTCTTGAATGTAGCATTTCATGGTACCATCTTGTTTGACATTTCATCAGAAGTTTCTAGTGATCTCATAATTCAAGTGAAAGGAAGCAGATATTTGTTTCACAAGTTTTCCCTGTTTTCCAAGTGGTTGAGAATAAAAAAGTTATGTACTGAAAGTTCTAAATCTTCACAGCCTCAAATAATCCAACTTCTTGATTTTACTGGTGGTGTTGAGGCAAGTGAATTGTGTGCTAAGTTATGCTATGGAACTACTAACACTTTAAGTGCAACCATTCCTGTCCTCAAAGTTCTTTTGGTCACTACACTTGGTTCTTATCTTGCTTTAGACTCCAACAATTTTTTAGGGGAAGCTGCCAGGATGCATTTAAAGCATATTGTATTTTATATTTTCAACCCTGCATTGGTTTCTAGCAACTCGGCAAAGACTATAACATATGAAAGCATGATCAAAGTGTGGTTCATGCCAGTCAATATCGTTATCACGTTCATTGTTGGTTCACTCCTTGGATGCCTCGTAGGTTATATTATAAGAGCTCCAGCACACCTGCGAGGACTCGTTATTGGATGTTGTGCTGCAGGAAATTTAGGGAACATGCTTCTTATCATAATCCCAACGGTTTGTAAGGAGAAAGGAAGTCATTTTGGTGCTCCTAATGTTTTCCATACATATGTAATGGGATATGCTTCACTTTCAATGGCGGTGGGAGCAATCTATCCTTGGTCTTATGTGTATAATATTGTTCGGATATCATCAAGCAAGAGCTCCAGGGAAGTTGAAATAATTAACCCCTCAAAGTCTTCAAGAGAAAGCTCTGTGTCATATCCTCAGAGCATCTCGGAATCATTACTTCCATCAAATGGATTGTCCACATCCAATGATCATTCACATGAATTTGCTCTGCCTTCCACCAGATTTGAGTATAATTCTCAGATGTCACTTCCAGAGAAAATAAGGCAATATGTCGAAAGCCTTGAAAGAAAGATCAACTTGAAGAGGTTGCTTGCCCCTTCAACTACTGGAGCTATTGCTGGTTTTGTAGTTGGACTAATACCTCAGGTTCAAAGATCTATGATTGGTGATACAGCTCCGCTTCGCGTGATCATTGACAAAGCTTTTTTGCTTAGGGACGGCGCGATCCCAACACTCACATTGATCATGGGATGCAAGTTCAGTGGTGACGTCAGGGGCATACATGAGGTACGAGATGCAGCACGCCTTCAAGTTGGCGATACAGTTTTAATTGACTATGTTCTCAAGTCAATGAACAATGTTACTATCAGAAACTGTATCATAAGAAATTCAGTAAATCGTTTTACACGAAAACTGGAATATAGGATCCAAGAGGTTAAGAAAGGCGCCCAAGACCACATAGAAACAGCTCTTGAGACAGTGGTAGCATCTCGTTGGGAACTAGGAAATAATGTTTATGGTGATGTCTTCTACTTGTATTCTGTCATCTCGAGTTATCATGGATCAGAAAACCTTAAAGAAGGTTATGTGGATTTTGCCGTCCTTTTCACGAGGGAAACATTTTCTCGCAATTGTAGGAGAGGATCATCTGATGTGATATTGGGTGAAGTGATTCCCAATAAACTTAGCCATGTCCGAAACTGCTTGTATGCTGAATCTAATATGAATGTTAAATGGGCATTCGAATTTCAACCAGCTTGGCGATTTTGGTCTCAAGTCATCGAGGCAATTAAAGATTCATATGAGGTAGAAAGAATTTCTGAACAGCTCTTGCATCATCTTGTTGCTCAAAATGATAGTGATGTTGTTGTTGTGGTTCGTGATATTCAACAAGGGAACAGGAGAATAGGTGTAGATTTTTTCTGAAGGGAATTCACACTGAACTACTTGATGGAAACTTACACTAAACCTCAGGTTTCCATCCTCAATGGTAATGTCATGGAGAAAGGAGCAGGTGTCTCAATACATGGTAGAGACGACATCATATATGTCTTTGATCCCGAAAAAATTAAAAAGTTATAGTGAGAGGCCTCACCAACAAACTACGGAGGGGGTAATTTTTCACTTTCAAACCTTGAGGACAAGGTTTGATTGAAGGAGGGAGCAATGTCATGATCAGTGAGGAAGGGGGGAAATTACCAGAATTCAAAGGCCTAATTCGAGGGAAGAGTAATTAGGTTTATATCTATTTTAATTAGTATTTAGCCACTAACCAAAACGACAGCGTTTTGGGCAATACCTATTTAGAATAAAGAAGGGACTGAAATAGAAGGCTTGTGGCTGTTGTGTGCTCTTCTTCACGAAATGGGAAGTGCTGAAGCTTGGAAGACTGTTGATTCTCTGACAATGTCAAAGAATGTTGAATCAAATGAGGAGAATCATTCTAGGGATCTCAACCCTAAGTATAAAAGCTTCCCCTCAAGCCATGGAAGAGTATTCAGAAAATTATACCAAATTGGCAGTTGCCAGACTTTCTCTCTTGTAATTTCCTTCACTCTTATCACCCTCTCATCTATAATCCATCTTACCTCTCTTTATCTGGTTACTGATTCGAGTTCATCATTGTTCCAGGAATATTGGTGTGCTTGGCAACTTGGGATTACAGCTAGAGTTTGCATCTTATTTCCTTGCTCAGTTTATTCCTTAGTTCTTGTTATTATGCTTAAGTTAGTTTGGTGAGATTGATCTTAGAGTTAGTTTAAATTCTGTTAAAGGGGGGGCCCTGACTCTATTATCTATAAAGATCAATTGTTGCTGCTCAGTATTTGCAATCTGTTTGCCTTAGTTTCATTGTGATTTTGCTGCATATTGTCACTGTGTGTGTGTCTAGAGGTTGGGACATGACAAATTGGTATCAGAGCAGTTCAATCCTAAGGGGCTGTGAGTTCATGGCTAACAATAAAACCCAAATTTGGAATTCCCTATATTTGATAGCTACACTAGTGCAAGAGAATGGAGGGAAAAATGCATAGAATATTTTCAGTTATATCATGTAGATGAAACAGAAAAACTTCTCCTCACTATGTTGAATTTAAGAAACAGAGCTTCTACTTGGAGTAGGGGATATTTAGCAAACCATCCTAATTGTCCTTGGGAAGAATTAGCACTTTCAGTTTGTAAAAGGTTTGGTGAATCAGAGGAAAGGCCTCTAAAGGAAGACTTCAGTGAACTCAGACAAAAGGAAGAAATGGCTAATGATTTAACTGTAGAATCAGAAGAGAAATCTATTAGTGTGGTAAATAAGTTGCTATTAATTGGGGAGAAAATGATCACTGGTGAGGGAGTTGGAGAAAAGGTTGTAGTTACAAAACAACCTTCTAAGGTAGTAAAGCAAGCTGAGTGTAAAAGTGATGATTTGGAGAGTTTGCAAAAATATTTCCAAAAAGAACCAATTGCTACCAATGAGATTGTAGTTTCAGAGAGTATGTTGGAGGATGAAGAACATTGCTATGATCTGGCAATGGTGAAACAAGTGCAAATTAGTGAAAAAAAATGAAAACCATGTGATAGAGAATAAACAAAGTTTAGCCATGTACCATAGGAGAAAGGATAAGAAATTGAGTATGGTAAATGAGGAAAATGATATAACAATGGAAATGGAGCAGATTGGAGCTGAAAGAACCAAGAATGTGTTAATTCTCACGAGTGATACTGGTGGTGGTCATCGAGCTTCTGCTGAAGCTATCCTAGATGCCTTCAACTTGGAATTTGGATTGAATATCGAATAATTATAATGGATGTTTGGAAGGAGTATGTTGGATGGCCATTGAATGACATGGAAAGACAACACAAGTTCATGGTTAAACATGTGCAGCTCTTGAATGTAGCATTTCATGGTACCATCTTGTTTGACATTTCATCAGAAGTTTCTAGTGATCTCATAATTCAAGTGAAAGGAAGCAGATATTTGTTTCACAAGTTTTCCCTGTTTTCCAAGTGGTTGAGAATAAAAAAGTTATGTACTGAAAGTTCTAAATCTTCACAGCCTCAAATAATCCAACTTCTTGATTTTACTGGTGGTGTTGAGGCAAGTGAATTGTGTGCTAAGTTATGCTATGGAACTACTAACACTTTAAGTGCAACCATTCCTGTCCTCAAAGTTCTTTTGGTCACTACACTTGGTTCTTATCTTGCTTTAGACTCCAACAATTTTTTAGGGGAAGCTGCCAGGATGCATTTAAAGCATATTGTATTTTATATTTTCAACCCTGCATTGGTTTCTAGCAACTCGGCAAAGACTATAACATATGAAAGCATGATCAAAGTGTGGTTCATGCCAGTCAATATCGTTATCACGTTCATTGTTGGTTCACTCCTTGGATGCCTCGTAGGTTATATTATAAGAGCTCCAGCACACCTGCGAGGACTCGTTATTGGATGTTGTGCTGCAGGAAATTTAGGGAACATGCTTCTTATCATAATCCCAACGGTTTGTAAGGAGAAAGGAAGTCATTTTGGTGCTCCTAATGTTTTCCATACATATGTAATGGGATATGCTTCACTTTCAATGGCGGTGGGAGCAATCTATCCTTGGTCTTATGTGTATAATATTGTTCGGATATCATCAAGCAAGAGCTCCAGGGAAGTTGAAATAATTAACCCCTCAAAGTCTTCAAAGAGAAAGCTCTGTGTCATATCCTCAGAGCATCTCGGAATCATTACTTCCATCAAATGGATTGTCCACATCCAATGATCATTCACATGAATTTGCTCTGCCTTCCACCAGATTTGAGTATAATTCTCAGATGTCACTTCCAGAGAAAATAAGGCAATATGTCGAAAGCCTTGAAAGAAAGATCAACTTGAAGAGGTTGCTTACCCCTTCAACTACTGGAGCTATTGCTGGTTTTGTAGTTGGACTAATACCTCAGGTTCAAAGATCTATGATTGGTGATACAGCTCCGCTTCGCGTGATCATTGACAAAGCTTTTTTGCTTAGGGACGGCGCGATCCCAACACTCACATTGATCATGGGATGCAAGTTCAGTGGTGACGTCAGGGGCATACATGAGGTACGAGATGCAGCACGCCTTCAAGTTGGCGATACAGTTTTAATTGACTATGTTCTCAAGTCAATGAACAATGTTACTATCAGAAACTGTATCATAAGAAATTCAGTAAATCGTTTTACACGAAAACTGGAATATAGGATCCAAGAGGTTAAGAAAGGCGCCCAAGACCACATAGAAACAGCTCTTGAGACAGTGGTAGCATCTCGTTGGGAACTAGGAAATAATGTTTATGGTGATGTCTTCTACTTGTATTCTGTCATCTCGAGTTATCATGGATCAGAAAACCTTAAAGAAGGTTATGTGGATTTTGCCGTCCTTTTCACGAGGGAAACATTTTCTCGCAATTGTAGGAGAGGATCATCTGATGTGATATTGGGTGAAGTGATTCCCAATAAACTTAGCCATGTCCGAAACTGCTTGTATGCTGAATCTAATATGAATGTTGCATGGGCATTCGAATTTCAACCAGCTTGGCGATTTTGGTCTCAAGTCATCGAGGCAATTAAAGATTCATATGAGGTAGAAAGAATTTCTGAACAGCTCTTGCATCATCTTGTTGCTCAAAATGATAGTGATGTTGTTGTTGTGGTTCGTGATATTCAACAAGGGAACAGGAGAATAGGTGTAGATTTTTTCTGAAGGGAATTCACACTGAACTACTTGATGGAAACTTACACTAAACCTCAGGTTTCCATCCTCAATGGTAATGTCATGGAGAAAGGAGCAGGTGTCTCAATACATGGTAGAGACGACATCATATATGTCTTTGATCCCGAAAAAATTAAAAAGTTATAGTGAGAGGCCTCACCAACAAACTACGGAGGGGGTAATTTTTCACTTTCAAACCTTGAGGACAAGGTTTGATTGAAGGAGGGAGCAATGTCATGATCAGTGAGGAAGGGGGGAAATTACCAGAATTCAAAGGCCTAATTCGAGGGAAGAGTAATTAGGTTTATATCTATTTTAATTAGTATTTAGCCACTAACCAAAACGACAGCGTTTTGGGCAATACCTATTTAGAATAAAGAAGGGACTGAAATAGAAGGCTTGTGGCTGTTGTGTGCTCTTCTTCACGAAATGGGAAGTGCTGAAGCTTGGAAGACTGTTGATTCTCTGACAATGTCAAAGAATGTTGAATCAAATGAGGAGAATCATTCTAGGGATCTCAACCCTAAGTATAAAAGCTTCCCCTCAAGCCATGGAAGAGTATTCAGAAAATTATACCAAATTGGCAGTTGCCAGACTTTCTCTCTTGTAATTTCCTTCACTCTTATCACCCTCTCATCTATAATCCATCTTACCTCTCTTTATCTGGTTACTGATTCGAGTTCATCATTGTTCCAGGAATATTGGTGTGCTTGGCAACTTGGGATTACAGCTAGAGTTTGCATCTTATTTCCTTGCTCAGTTTATTCCTTAGTTCTTGTTATTATGCTTAAGTTAGTTTGGTGAGATTGATCTTAGAGTTAGTTTGAATTCTGTTAAAGGGGGGGCCCTGACTCTATTATCTATAAAGATCAATTGTTGCTGCTCAGTATTTGCAATCTGTTTGCCTTAGTTTCATTGTGATTTTGCTGCATATTGTCATTGTGTGTGTGTCTAGAGGTTGGGACATGACAGTAATTAAGAACTGGCTATGAATTGTGACTCAATAAGCAAACAATAATATTGAATCTTGTAAGATTCAAAGTGTATTTACTGTGGGTGGGTGTGATGAAATTTGATTTTAGTTCACAATTTTACAATTTGAATTTTTCATCTCGGACTCAAACATCAACATTGACCTAAGCCTGGTACCGAATTATTAGTATTTTTTTTTTATCTCACGGGATCTATCAAATCACATGTTCCTCAATAATACGAATGAATCGTGTCATCTAATTCATTCTAAGTATGAGCTCATAAAGGGGCGACGACTCGGTCGACCAACACCAGATAGGACAACGACTCAACCAAGTATGACACCAATTAACTCGATATACAAAGCTGTAATGAGAAATCAATTAGGCAATTAATTATGCAAAATCAAAACCACAGGCAGCAGGTAATCAAGTTCCCATAATCTAAATTTACAATTCTCCACTATATCCAATTCCATAGTAATAGTTTCAATTGATAGGTTACAATAGTATAAGCAATTCATAAATAAGACAAAGAATATAATTCGCAACATCAATTATAATATACGCAGCAAGTGATTCAATTCAGATCTTCAATTCACGTATTCTAACATATTTACAATTTCACAATTTTCAAATTCCCAATTCACAAGCAATTGATTCAATCGATATATACAAGCGGTAAACGGCAATTGATGCTTCAATAATATAGTAATAACGCAGATTATACATGGTTCTAACATCAAAACACAAAGAGGGCAGGATCATACCTTGAATCTTAGAAAAGCGATAAACACACAAGTGCTGAAAATTTCTTGTTTTGCCTCCTACTTCTGACATATATTACGGAAAATCTAACCGTTAAAATCGTAATCCTTCCGGTCAGATTATAACCCTATAAGTCTAGTTTCTAAATAAAAAATATTCACCCCGATTGGAGTTTGGATGTTACATGTACGACAATTCTACCAGAAGTGTACAGAAATCGAAATGTCGAAACCAGCCTCGCTCTCGGTGCAATATCTTTCAACTCCGAACTCGAAATGGAATTCTGCTTCCACGCTCTCGTATCTTATCTCGCTGCGATCGATTTCCATAAAAGGTTCGTTGAAATCTGACCAAGATTGTCCACTAAAAATACCTCTCGAAGTTGCTAGAAACCATTCTCAAAACTTTTATTTTTCACTCACGGCTTCTCACTGTAATGCCGTTACATTTTCTTCTTTTTGTTCAAATGCACGAGGCCTGCGGTAACCCCCCATCCCAGGATTTCTAACTTATTAAGTAGTTAATGCTATTTTCTATTTTCTTTATTCACTTAATATTCCTACATTAATTCCCTTAATCCCATTACATATTAATTCATTTTATTTTATTCCTACATTAATTATGGTGACTTTCTAATCCAATTTTTTATTCCTAATTAAATTCCAATTCTAATTTGATTTATTCTTCTAGGTGAATTTCCACTAAATCCAAAAATAAATAAATAGACACGTACTTGAAATACCCTTTGAGGGTATAGAACCTAGGGGGGTGAATTAGGTTCTTAAAAACTTTTGTACAGTTATCTTGCATGGATGAGTTTGAGCTTTTTGATGAACTCTCTACAATGGTGTTGTCCTTTGCACATGACTTTGAAGTCTTATTGTAAATTACCCTATTTTTTCAACCTTGTACAACTAGTATTGAAGAGCCGTCTTTTAAATATTAGTATAACGTACATCACAACTCACAAATGTTCAATTCATAATTTAAGAAATCAGACATATTCGAATAGTCTTTTCTCTTGTTTAATAGCTCAATAATCTAAGTGTCGGAATATTTAGAAAGACCAAAAGATCAAACCGGATCATTCTTAAGGAAATAAAGAAAAAGAAAGTGATCATTGCTACTATTTGGAGCCACAGAAAAGGAAATCTAAATTATTTAACAACAACAAAAGTGTGTGTGTTTTTTATATTTAAAATTGTGTAGATTTTTAGGCAAAATCGCCTAATTGATCCTTTACGTATTGTGAGTTTATGCTTAAAGTTTTTTTCGTTTAATTTTTACTTTTAAGATATGTATTGTTTTTACGACTTGCTAATAAAGGACATTCGTCAATTTTTTTGTCAAACTACCGTCAAGTCAATCATGTGCCTCACACGTGAGATATCTTTTTTAAGGGTATTTCGGAAATTTCAACCAATTCTTCATAAGAAAATTTTGAATACTCGATTGTTAAGTAAAACAAATATGTATACCCAATTTAAATTAATAAAAATTTCATAAAAAAAATTAATAAAAAAACCTCTAAACCATACCTTCACCTCCATCTTCATCCCCCAAATCCTCCTTGTCTGTCACATATCCCGACCACCGCACTTCGCCGCCTCTCTTCTTCTTCTTCCCCATCTCCCCAACTGGTCCAATTTAATAACTAACGGATCCACACCGAAAGTGGGTTTCAAGATTTTGAGAAAAAAGTCATCAGAATTGGGCATTTATATGTATTGAGTCTTGTAAACCAACATTTTAATGAGAATCTTGTGATTATCAAGAAAATGGGATTCTTGTATTATTCTAAAGATTCTTACTTTTTGGTTGGCTAAAATCAAGAACTGGTTTTTGGTTGGGGATTATAGAGTACAAGTGAGAGAGGCCACAATTATGATTATTTTGAGGACGTAATCAAGAACTGGTTATGAATTGTGACTCAATAAGCAAACAATAATATTGAATCTTGTAAGATTCAAAGTGTATTTACTGTGGGTGGGTGTGATGAAATTTGATTTTAGTTCACAATTTTACAATTTGAATTTTTCATCTCGGACTCAAACATCAACATTGACCTAAGCCTGGTACCGAATTATTAGTATTTTTTTTTTATCTCACGGGATCTATCAAATCACATGTTCCTCAATAATACGAATGAATCGTGTCATCTAATTCATTCTAAGTATGAGCTCATAAAGGGGCGACGACTCGGTCGACCAACACCAGATAGGACAACGACTCAACCAAGTATGACACCAATTAACTCGATATACAAAGCTGTAATGAGAAATCAATTAGGCAATTAATTATGCAAAATCAAAACCACAGGCAGCAGGTAATCAAGTTCCCATAATCTAAATTTACAATTCTCCACTATATCCAATTCCATAGTAATAGTTTCAATTGATAGGTTACAATAGTATAAGCAATTCATAAATAAGACAAAGAATATAATTCGCAACATCAATTATAATATAGGCAGCAAGTGATTCAATTCAGATCTTCAATTCACGTATTCTAACATATTTACAATTTCACAATTTTCAAATTCCCAATTCACAAGCAATTGATTCAATCGATATATACAAGCGGTAAACGGCAATTGATGCTTCAATAATATAGTAATAACGCAGATTATACATGGTTCTAACATCAAAACACAAAGAGGGTAGGATCATACCTTGAATCTTAGAAAAGCGATAAACACACAAGTGCTGAAAATTTCTTGTTTTGCCTCCTACTTCTGACATATATTACGGAAAATCTAACCGTTAAAATCGTAATCCTTCCGGTCAGATTATAACCCTATAAGTCTAGTTTCTAAATAAAAATATTCACCCCGATTGGAGTTTGGATGTTACATGTACGACAATTCTACCAGAAGTGTACAGAAATCGAAATGTCGAAACCAGCCTCGCTCTCGGTGCAATATCTTTCAACTCCGAACTCGAAATGGAATTCTGCTTCCACGCTCTCGTATCTTATCTCGCTGCGATCGATTTCCATAAAAGGTTCGTTGAAATCTGACCAAGATTGTCCACTAAAAATACCTCTCGAAGTTGCTAGAAACCATTCTCAAAACTTTTATTTTTCACTCACGGCTTCTCACTGTAATGCCGTTACATTTTCTTCTTTTTGTTCAAATGCACGAGGCCTGCGGTAACCCCCCATCCCAGGATTTCTAACTTATTAAGTAGTTAATGCTATTTTCTATTTTCTTTATTCACTTAATATTCCTACATTAATTCCCTTAATCCCATTACATATTAATTCATTTTATTTTATTCCTACATTAATTATGGTGACTTTCTAATCCAATTTTTTATTCCTAATTAAATTCCAATTCTAATTTGATTTATTCTTCTAGGTGAATTTCCACTAAATCCAAAAATAAATAAATAGACACGTACTTGAAATACCCTTTGAGGGTATAGAACCTAGGGGGGTGAATTAGGTTCTTAAAAACTTTTGTACAGTTATCTTGCATGGATGAGTTTGAGCTTTTTGATGAACTCTCTACAATGGTGTTGTCCTTTGCACATGACTTTGAAGTCTTATTGTAAATTACCCTATTTTTTCAACCTTGTACAACTAGTATTGAAGAGCCGTCTTTTAAATATTAGTATAACGTACATCACAACTCACAAATGTTCAATTCATAATTTAAGAAATCAGACATATTCGAATAGTCTTTTCTCTTGTTTAATAGCTCAATAATCTAAGTGTCGGAATATTTAGAAAGACCAAAAGATCAAACCGGATCATTCTTAAGGAAATAAAGAAAAAGAAAGTGATCATTGCTACTATTTGGAGCCACATAAAAGGAAATCTAAATTATTTAACAACAACAAAAGTGTGTGTGTTTTTTATATTTAAAATTGTGTAGATTTTTAGGCAAAATCGCCTAATTGATCCTTTACGTATTGTGAGTTTATGCTTAAAGTTTTTTTCGTTTAATTTTTACTTTTAAGATATGTATTGTTTTTACGACTTGCTAATAAAGGACATTCGTCAATTTTTTTGTCAAACTACCGTCAAGTCAATCATGTGCCTCACACGTGAGATATCTTTTTTAAGGGTATTTCGGAAATTTCAACCAATTCTTCATAAGAAAATTTTGAATACTCGATTGTTAAGTAAAACAAATATGTATACCCAATTTAAATTAATAAAAATTTCATAAAAAAAATTAATAAAAAAACCTCTAAACCATACCTTCACCTCCATCTTCATCCCCCAAATCCTCCTTGTCTGTCACATATCCCGACCACCGCACTTCGCCGCCTCTCTTCTTCTTCTTCCCCATCTCCCCAACTGGTCCAATTTAATAACTAACGGATCCACACCGAAAGTGGGTTTCAAGATTTTGAGAAAAAAGTCATCAGAATTGGGCATTTATATGTATTGAGTCTTGTAAACCAACATTTTAATGAGAATCTTGTGATTATCAAGAAAATGGGATTCTTGTATTATTCTAAAGATTCTTACTTTTTGGTTGGCTAAAATCAAGAACTGGTTTTTGGTTGGGGATTATAGAGTACAAGTGAGAGAGGCCACAATTATGATTATTTTGAGGACGTAATCAAGAACTGGTTATGAATTGTGACTCAATAAGCAAACAATAATATTGAATCTTGTAAGATTCAAAGTGTATTTACAGTGGGTGGGTGTGATGAAATTTGAGCTTAGTTCACAATTTTACAATTTGAATTTTTCATCTCGGACTCCGACATCAACATTGACCTAAGCCGGGTACCGAATTATTAGTATTTTTTTTATCTCCTTTAAAAAAATAAAATTGGTAGATGCTTTGGATATAAAATTTAGGTACCAAAAAGTTAAACCACTGAGGAACATCCTTTGGATTATGCTACTGCGTCTTAAATTTCGAAACAAAATAGTTTAATTCGCTTGTTTCTCTGACGGGTTTTGATTTTGGAGTCAATTAGACTATTGGAGAAGGAATCATATTTGTTTATAGATTGTTGACTGCTTTGATTATGCACTTGTACATTTGTCAAGATTCCCTTTCATTGGGTGAGAAATTGTGAAGTGATGATGCGGGTGATGTAGGTGTCATGTGGTGGTGGTTGGTGGTAGTAAAGAAGGGTTTGGGATGAAGATGGAGGAGCAAGGGAGAGTTTTCTATTAATTTAAATTGGGTATCCATATTTGTTTTATTTAACAATCGAGTATTCATGTTTTTCTTATGAAAAATATGTTGAAATGTCCGAAATACCCTTAAAAGATACCTCACGTGTGAGGCACGTGATTGGCTTGATGGTAGTTTGACAGAAAAAATGACGGATGTCCTTTATTGGCATGTCGTAAAAAAAATATGGCTATTAAAAGTACAAATTAAACGAAAGGGACTTTAAGCACAAACTCAAAATACGTAAAGGACCAATTACGTAATTTTTCCTAGATATATACCATGGAATCCAGCATATTGGACTTATTTTAGTCATTACAAAGCATAATAACATTTTCCTTTCCTAGAAAAAGCATCTTTCACTTTTCATTTAAACCCCATGTAATGAAAGAAACCTTGCGTTACAAAGTGGACCCATAGTGAACTGGAAATCATTCCAATAGAAGAGAAAGTTGATTTGGCCCAAAAAGTTTGAAAATGACGAATATGCCCTCCTGCTAACATGGGAAGACAAAAAAGGGCTGCTAAGAAAAGGGAATCTAATAGTTGGATAGAGGATAAGGGCCTAACAAACATATAAATACAGCAACCATGTGTAATCACAATCTCTCTCCAGTTTAATAATCATATAGTTTTGGTCTAAGCACAAAGAAGAATCATGAGACAGAGAAACAAGAAGATCAAAGTCTCTCATAATCTCCTCTCTTTCCAATGAGACATGAGACACATTGCAAAATCTTCGTGGGACTGGTTCCACAATCCCTTCACATGAATTGGGCATCACATTAATTAGGCGGGACCTACTTACATATGTGAAGTGTTGTGGGACCAATCCCACAAGGACAGTTTTAGAATTGAGTGACTAAGTACTCTCGTTCCTATTTATTTGTTAATTTAAGACATTGCACTCGAATTAAGAAAAATGATTGGGATACATTAATTTAAAAATAGATAGACATTTTTACCCTACAATTAATACATTTATGTTGGGACAATTAAAATTAATTGTTGACTATATTAATGAAAGATAAAGGCAAGTTTGGAAACAATACATTTAATATTCTCTTGATTTCTTAAAATGATAGATAATTATAAACTGATAAAGTATGTCTAGGCGACAGATAATTGGGAACGGAGACAGTACTACCTCCCTTCCTTAATATAAGACTTTCATTACATGTTGCGAAAATTAAGATGATTTTCTAATCAAAATATCAATATTACTCTCTTAAATCAAATTAGGGATATACAAGTAATATTTAAGAAAATAATATTTATATTTTAACTAACAAAGTATCTTAATTTGTGTTTCTTTAATTTTCGCAACATATAATTGAAGATTTATATTAAAGAATGGAGAGAGTAGTAATTTTACACTTACTTCTATAAGCAACAAATACAAGTTTTCTATGCATCTCCAGTTTGGTAACTATTTAAGCACACTTATTTTTTCTCTCTTTAGACCATAATGTTGGTAAAAGGAAAGATTTAATAACGGGTTGGGTGGTGGGGGTGGGGGTAGAGGGAGGAGATAGGAGAGAGGGGGTGAAGGGGCTAGGAAGCAAAAATTTGGATAATAAAGAAAACATACCAAAACAAAGGGAGCACCAGTACCCATAAAACAAAAGGCCAAACACATATTTATAATCTGATTTCAGGGTTAGAGGGCTGAAAGTGTTGTACCCTGAAACCATTCAAATGGTGTCAGCACCCATGTGACATTGTGGACTTTAATCGCATAAAAGAAACTTTTCTTCCCCCTCTTGTTATGAATTTGTATTAGTAGTAATTTTCTTTTTCTTTTTTTTATTGGAAAGGAAAAGGAAGGATCTTAAATCTTTGCTCTGTAATATGAACACTTTGTAAGATGATCTAGTGGGATGAAAAAAGGCTTGTCATAAAACAGAAGCAATAAAACTATAAAGAGTGACATAAGCCCAGCTTTTACTATCCACCCACTTCACTCTCACCAATTTTTACCCTTTTGGGCTTCATAATCTGTCCAAGTAGTTATTCTTCAGTTTCACCCCCTTTGGGTATAACTTCAGTACCTCTTCAAATGGACATCAAAATATTTTCTTTTTTATTTATCACCACTAGTTTTTACTTTTTACATGGACCAAAACAGTAATACTAACATAATAGAAAAAGGGGGGGTAAAAGATTAGTAGTAAATGAACACTGGAGGATGATAAAAGTTACTACTACTTGCTTTTGTTATGCTACTTGTTCTGTGTGGTCCAACACAAAACTACAGAGAGGGTACAAAATAAACAAAGAGAGACCCCACTTCCTTAAATCAGTTCATCTGTCCTTTATGTATGCATTATGTATTGTTGTAAGTAGTATGGTATTGATGATGATAATAATCTTGGAGAGATCTTCCTTACAGATCTTTTCTTCTGTTGATGGTATGGTTTGGCTATACAGCTAGAGGACTTTTTTTACTTCTTGTATATGCTAGCTACTCAACCTTTTCTGCACAAAAAGGAACATAAAGGATAAGACTAATGCCAATAAAGATCCCTTCAACTGCAAAATGCATAACAATATTTCAAATTTTTGAAGATTGATTCACTTACCATAAGCTAAGTTAATCCCTCCTTGCTAGCCATAGTTACTCCTATCACCTAGATCTCGGTGGCTTCTTGCCCGGAAGAAAACCTGGTTTAGTTAGTAGGAAGTCCAATAATTAGGTCTTGCCCTTTTAAAAAAGACACATGGAAGCTGGGGGTTAAAGCTTGTATTGGGCTGGAAGAGTACCTTGGCATTTGAAAATAACACGATTTAAGAGAAGCCATGCTGAGGGTAGAAGTGTTGGGCAGCATTGGGATGATGCAGTTAGATGGTGATGATGATGATGTAATTGGGGTACTTTCTTCAGCTGAAGCTGTAGCAAATGCCGGGTGGTGTTCAGCTGATTTTATTGGAGAAGCAAAGAGGTTATCGGGGAGTATGTTCTCCAAGCTGCTTTCATTCCAAACAAAAAGATGCATCAGGAAGGTTTAACAAGAACTAGAGAGGTCACAAAGTTTGACACGAGTAAAGACAGGGTAACTACATAATGAGGAGTGGGCAAATGAAATAGAATATTTTAAGCAATAACATAAAATTCCATTTCATATTTGATGTTTATACCTTTCATTGAAATCAGAGTTTACAACCTTGGACTTCTCCTCCTTGCAACTCTCATAACCATGATTTGAACCTTCAGTAGTTCCCTGTGGAATCTGCTCACCGGCTGCAGCTGTTGGAGAGTTAGCAGATTCTTGGTTACCATTGTGATCTGCAAGACCAGAAACAATGAATACATAATAAAAACTTTATGTTTAACATTAACTCGGGTGCATAAGCCGCTAGCTCAAGATATTTCTCTTGAACAGCCAACCTTCTGGGACTTCTAGATTGATGCCATCGGATGGAAAAACAAGGTTCTGATTGGTCTGAGATTGAGGCTGACTTGCAGAAGGATTTGGAACACCTGCCATCATGCTAGGTTGGAATTGATGGTTATGATGATGATTCTTGAAGTCCATGAGTTGCAAGTTCATCAGTCTTCTGCCCTGAACCCCAATGGCTTGCTGCAATTCAGCCTCTTGCTCCAATTTCCTTCTCAACATCATTTCTTGTGTATTATAGAACATTCTTGCTCCTGAACATTATTAAAGTATAGTATTGGAAATACATATTATCGACCCTGCTTTAAACCATCCATATTGTATGCTTACCAAATGGGGGCTCAAAAGGTTCCCTCGGATCAAGCGCTGAAGGACTCAAGCACCCAGAGAACTCTCCTCGATCTATATGCTGTTGCTGCTGATGCTGCTTCCTACAAATTGTAATCATCACCCACCGGTTAGTCTATGGCAATGTGCAATGTACATTTCAAAAGATAAAAACCAGAGGAGTTCTCGTACTTGTCAGGAACTTTTCCCTTCTCCTTGTAAGGCTTAACAAGCACACGAGAATCACACACAAAATGTGGGTTTCCTTTGGCCAAGATGAGTTTCACCGTCTCAGGATAGACAAACGTAACAAAACCAAACATTCGCTTCTGCTGATATGGGATTCTAACATCTTGCACTGGTCCATAAATACTAAATAGACGTATGTTAGAAATCATACGTAAGCAATATAAGTCCGCAGCAAAAGTTGAATATTCATTGGCAAACAATGTATTACCTAAAGTAATTAGAAACATCCTCTTCCTTGAATGTGCTATCGGCAGGGAACGTCAGGTAAATTTGTCGCGACGCGGAACTAGCATTTCCGCCCAATCCCAGTGCCAAGAAATCACTCCTATCAGGCCGACACCTTCCAAATTTTTGGAATTCATCACCCATCATCAATGCGGCCGCCGCAGATCTACAAAAAAAAGTATGATATATTTACATCAACCATTGAAAGACCAATCCAGAAGCAAAACCCCCCCAACATCAGAGACTTTAACCCCCAAAATCCTACCAGATGCGTCATTCCCAGTCATCCAAAAGCCAAAAAGGGCTGAACTTTACTAGCCAAAACATGCAGAACAGAAGACAAGCTTATTATGGAACAGAATACTACTAAAACCATCAAAATCACAAGTATTAAGACCAGCAGAAGAAATTTTGACATAGAATTAACTGGAAACAGAAACAGTCATTTATGCAAATACGCATACCATGCATGAGAACAGTTTCATTAGAAAAGCATGAGAACAATTCCAACAAGAGAAAAAACACACCAAAGTCAACATCTTTACTGAATTAAAACTAATGAGAAAAAACAGAGCAAAGTTAACATCTTTACTTCAGAGAGCAACAAGAAGAGGTAAAAATTAGTGAAATATTGGCAAAATTACCTCTGATTGTCGTTCAAGAAGTTCATGCACTTGTTGTAAGCAAAAGGAGGAGGAGCCCCAGATGCAATTAGCTGCTGAGCAGCGGCAAACCTCTGCTGCTGAATGGCTTTAAGTCTGAGCAACTCATCAAAGCCATCAATCTTACTGGGAGAACCCACCATAGGGCCAACACCATCAGGGGAAGAATCATCTCCGCCAAACCCTCCACCATTGTGCAGGAACTTGCAACTGCTCCCATTTTTACAAAAGCCTCTTGCATAGTAGAGGCAAGGCCTCCAACCAAACCCATTATTCCCACCACTACCTCCGTCCTCACCACCGCCAAGAAAAACATCATTAACCGAACAACTCCTCCTATGAAGCTGGTGGTGGTGGTGAGAGGCTGTACCGTCCTCACAATTTCCATATGGAAAAATCAGAGAGTCACTCCTTCCACTTGGGCTCACAATTGGATCCAAAGGTTCATCCAGAAATGACAACTGATCTTGAACTTGAATGTTCCCAAACTCATCACTCAAATCACTGTTATTGTTACTGAAAAAGGGCAAAGAAAGTGAAGAGTTGGAAGACCCAGAAGCAGTATTAGTTGAACCATTAACCACAGCAGCATAAGAAGCTGATCTAGAACTAGAACTTCTAGCAGACCAGGGTGAAGATGGAGAAGAAGGGTTGTTCAAATGGAACCTAGTATTGGGAATAACAATTCTCGGTGAAGTTTGGGAAAATGGGTTGGGTCTAGTAGGATTATTGGAGTTTGAGATGGGATTATTAGTAAATAAGGGTGAAGGCGAAGAAGGTGTTGAAGGCGCAGAGCAGGTGTTCGACGAAATTCCCAAATAAGATTTAGCTTGATTAACATAAGAAACTAAAAGGGATTCAGGACTAAAAGCTAATCTTATCATTTCCTTCTCTCCTTGGTCCTGTATGAGTATGTAACCAGTGATTCTTGAAGCGTTTTCTGGATCCAAACTCTGGATCCTGGAAAGCACAATTTTTGTAGCTTCATAAGTATCCATGTCTGCAACAAACAACTCGGTGGTGAAGTTCTTTAGTGTGTGTTTTACTATGTGAGAGAGAAACACAGGGAGAGAGATGGAGAGAGAAAGTAAAGTGAAGTTTCTTACTAACAACAGCAAAACTATTAAGTAGAGTACAAAAACCACTTCAGCCCTCTTGGTTTTTTCCTCTCCCTCTCACATAAGAGAGAGAAAAATAAGAAGAGAGAGAAAAGGGGAGGTGATGGATGGGGGAGAAGGTAGGGTTTTTAAATAGTGAGTAGAAGACTCGGAAAAAAAACGTACTATCAGCAGAGATGATGATAAGAAGAGAGAGAAAATATATTTCATCAATTTTAAATTATCTATTCACTTTATTTTTCACAAAAAATAACGATTTCATCAGATTATATAATAAAATATAATAAAATGTTAAATATTACCTTATTTTTATTTTATTTTTCTTTTCTCTCTCTCTATCTCCAATGAAATGAGTATGATTAGAAAAAAATTATTATTAATAAATATTTTATTTAAAATGTAGATTGTTAATTTATAATAAATTAAAAAAAATGATAAATAATTTAAGACGAAAAGTATAATAACTAGCCATAGAAACATTTTTTATTTAATTTTTATGAAATAGTAGCAATAGAAACGGAGAGAGATTGCTTCAAAAAAAAAAAAAAGAAACGGAGAGAGATTGTGACAGAAAGTTTCTATTTTGGAGAATTATTAAGAAGAGGTGGCTAAGATTTAACCTCTTATAAAAGGTAATGATGGGTTGTAGACTTTGGAGTTATATTTGGGTAATCATTATATGCCATATGTGTATAAAGGTTAGAGAAAAATAATCCCTTTTTTCCTTCAATTTTTGCTTTAATATTTCCTCTAATTTTTCCTCATCTCACTCAAGTGTATTTGCATTGGTGTATCATATATTTTTGTCCCAAAGATGGATACTTTTATATATTCCAAATTTTATATTTTTTACAAATAATTTAATTTTTCAAAATTTTAAATACTTTTAAAATCAATTTAAAATTGAATGTAAAAAAACATTCAATTTTACATTCAATTTTAAATAGTAAATTTTGTATTAAAAAATATGAATAGATGGCATCCATATACATATACTACACTCTATTCACTCTCTCAATCCTCAAGGGAGCGGGGGTGGGGGGGTGTGCATGGGGTAGGGAGATTGCAGTCAAAGGTTATTCAAAGTGATGGTATTAAGGGAAGGAGGAGGAGATGGTTGGTGGGGGAAGGAGGTGGTGGTGAACAGTGTGCAAAATAACTTAAAATAAATGATTAATTTTAACATGGATCTATGATTCAAAAAAAAAGATTACGTTGATATTAATAAATTTTAACTACATAATTAATTGTTTCACTGTCCATATTAAAATAAATTTAATAAATTTAAATACATAATCTATTGCTTCAATGTTCATATTAGAAAAAATCAAAACACTTCAAATTTTTTATCGGACTGAAATGTGGAACTTGTGGGCGTTAATAACGCTTTTTGTGCACAAGAAAAAATCAAAACAAAAGTTTTTTTTTGGTTTGCTTTGCTTTGGGCCTTTCAAGCACAACTCTTGTACACAACTTTTTGTTGCAGTGCTACCTGCAACATCCTTGGGGAAAGTAAAAACTTTCTCTCACTAGTCTAATCCTTCTCTCTAAGTTTTTTTTTTTATGAATAATTCTTCTCTCTATTCAAATTTTCATTTATTTTTCTTTTTGAAAGAACCATTTCTCATTTAGATTGGATTTTATTTATAATTATTTTGTCCTTTTATAATAGTTAATTTTTTTTTTTATGAAAGTTTTATAATAGTTAATTATTTGTTCAAAACGTATAAATTAATTTATTTTAGATTAAGATCCAATTCACAAATTAGTTTGATAGGAGATCAAATATTATGTTCAATTTCCTTTACATAAGGGTGTTGATTTTATGTTGATTAGAGTTGGAAATATTATAATTTCACCAAAACTGTAATTTAGCTCATGTTATAACATTATAAATTGTAACAGTAAGAGTTTGTCTAAATATAAAGAGTTTGGAGCCTTTTAAATAAAATAACTAATTTGAATTTTTGGTATATAAAAACTTTATTTGAAATTTTGAATCATACAAACTGTCACAACACGTGCCCGGGTGATGATCTGATAGTGCCTCATCAGCCAATGAGGCACAGAATTCATAGCAGAAATTATATGTCCATTATATCATACTATTAAAGGAAGAGTATTGCTAGGGAGCTAAAATTTAGCCAATTAATTGGCTAAATCGGTGGCAAAATGGTAAATAATTGGGTAAATCTCTTATACCAATAGGGGTGAATAGTGTTTAATTTGGATTTTTAGCCAATTATAACCAATTTTGCTTAGCTCTTTATCATTTCCCTTAAAGGAAACCAAAATCTTACATTATAATAAAGTGCAAGTCTTTACTAAGAGTTATTACAACTAAAAGGTTTAAAAAGTAAATAAACTAGTTAAGCTATTATACATAATCAGGTTAGATCATTCATCAAAGAGTGTTGAATGTCAAAAATTGGTAATGAAATCGGGAAGGTATACCAGCTTGAGTCTGAGACTGAGTCTCGCTGTATCTCTGCGTCTCAACCACCGGGATATCAGACTCAGTCTCAAACTCAAGCTGATGTACCTTCCCGATTTCATTACCAATTTTTGAGCACCAACACTCTTTCTCTGGGTATTCAAATGGCGGGGATACTGTTGCGGGCCCCTCCTCATCGGGACAGGTGAAAGTCTATTTTGGTGCGATGCCTTCGTACAACCTACGCTTGGATCAGACGCAGACGCAGCAGTAGACTCTACTTCTCCAGCCAGATTCACTTGAGGAGCCAATACGTATCGACCCCGAAGGCGCTGAAGTCATCGAAACTGAGCATGGTAGTGCCCTGTGAACTAGAGACGTCCACAAGTACTATCTACAAAATAACCCGAAAATGACCGATAGATATACACCGTCGGGGCAGTAGATATGACATTACATTTAGTTTCTTTTTATTTTATTTGTTTAATTATTGTTACATACGATTTGTTTTTTACATTGTTTGTTTTTATTAATAAAGCAACTTTTATTTTGTCCAAATAATTTTTGCACACTTTTTTTTGTTAATATTCTGTAATGGTCATATTTTTTGTTGAAAAATTTGTAGGCAAAAAAACAAAACTCAAAGTGTTTATGGCACAAAGCTTATGCCATGCCAGAACGGAAGTGGCAATTCCGTTCTGAAATTGGATGAAAAAAACTAAGTGTTTTTTACCAAGCTACTGCCGGGGTAGGACGGAACTTCCGTCTTGGGGGGAGAACGGATGTGGCACTTTCGTCCTGGACAGAAATGTTGGTCCAAAAAAAAGACTGCCATGGTTGGCCCTTTATGCCAAACCATGGTCAGTCCAATGCAATCCCCCATTCGGTCGACCACACAAGGACTCTGGTCGACCGCAAAGCTCCGGACAAAGGAGTTTCAAATATGGTCGACCGTAATCCACCACCGATCATCCGTAATTGGTCCCAATAGTTTGTTCTGGTCGATGACACAATGATCCGGTCTACCGAACCGATCGACCG
The DNA here is from genome assembly GCA_026122235.1 of Vinca minor. Lineage (NCBI taxonomy): Eukaryota > Viridiplantae > Streptophyta > Magnoliopsida > Gentianales > Apocynaceae > Vinca > Vinca minor. Next base: position 1,956,364 of record JAOCZM010000111.1, on the reverse strand, counting down.
AGATCCAGTCAGGCTCATTTTCAGTGTAATTTTGTGAAGAAAAAGTGCATTTCTGCACCTTCCGAATCTCAACTCCAAAATACTCATTTTTTTATTCAAATGTACATATAATAACAATGCCAAACAAGAACAACTAAGCCATAAATCATACTCGTCGAAATCCAACATCCATACATTGGAAATGTGAAACAAGCACTATGTGTTGCTCATCCCAACATACGAACCATACACAACGCTGGAGTCTTCGAATACAATTCATGCTATGACTCAACAATCACACGACAGAGCTCAATTGTCTATTTACAACCCTAAAGTTATTACTACAACGGTCCACAACTTATAGCCAATAAGGGAAAGACATCAGAGAATGCAGAGCGTAGGTTTAGTTTCTACCCGAACGAAGGGCTCAGAGTTTAAGGATTCATTCGTATTGTATCATTTCCCACCACTGTGAAATCCACAAAGACCGTTTGTAGTCCCTAACATTTCTATCGGTTAGGAACGGGCTCAGAGACAGAGCAGAGAATCATGAACTCCAGGGGTTCACCGACAACACACACACACCCATATGCAGAGGAATGAATCATGCAATTGGATCGATTATAGACAAGAGCTCAAGACCAATGATGACTCCAAATATCACAAGTTTTTCAGAAGTTTAAACACCACATTTCATGAGTTTTTGGATAGAAAAAACAAGGGTGAAGATCTTTACTTGTGATTCTTAGCAAGAAAGCAAATTACAGAAAATCCAAAAAAACACAGCAACTTCAAACCCAAATTTCCGTTCTCTGGAAACTCGAAACGCATTTCCGTCACTTCCAACTCGTAGCCATTTCGAAGACGTTCAAAACGTACTAAAGAACTCCGAAATCCAACACCGTTTACCCCTCCAAATGATCAATATCTCACAGACTATCTAATCTGCCATGTTTCTTTCTCTCTTGTTTTTCTCTTTTCTTTTCTCTCTAACTCCCTTTTCTTTTTCCAGCCACAACCACCAAATAAACCACTCAACTCCCCCTTACAAAACAATCCCCGCAAGTTTCTAACTGCCACACTTAGGTCTCGACACTTACAACTAGATCAAATCACCCTTCAACACAAAATAGGCAACAATTAACATGTAGCAGACATATAACACATAAAATTAAGTACACATGTTATACACGTAAGCTCAAAAAGTTCCGGGAATCACACAAACAATTTCACTTGAAAATTTGTTAGATTAGTTGTGGAGGCGCCCTGGCTCCTATGCTGAACAAGATTTGTTCAGTACATGTGGACCAAGATGTCAGATCCAACGGCTGGATATGAATCAAGGGTATTTAAGGAGTTTTTTTGCTTGGGCAAAAAATTTCCCGCCCATTTGAAATTTCAAATCCCTCTTATTTCTCTCTTTTACTTTTAATTGATAAAAGATATTTTCAAATCTCTTAATTCTCTCCTTTTTCATCTCTCCCTCTCCCACCTTGTTTCTACTTTCTTCTTATCTCTCAGTTTTTCCTTTCAAACGTTTATCAATAGTTGCAAATATCCAGCAAAGAGATTATTTCATTATTATTTATTTATTTATTTATGAATTGTTAGATCTGAGACTTATTATTAGATGTGGGGAGGGGGATGAAATGGAGGTCCACCACCCCGGGTACAGCTGAAGAAGACGAGCGATCCAAACAGATCAAGGAAGAGACTAAAAAAAGTTGTTGTGATGAGAAACCTTGATAACTTGTATCAAGATTCAACAATAAAAGGTTGAAACTCGGATCTTTCTCTATCTTGAATTAGTTTCCAAGGGGAATATAATCAACGCAACTCTAAGAAGGTCAATTATCAATGGAGGCTGAAACACCACAACAAGAGAAACTATCTTGTTGATACAATAACTCAAGAATGAATGAAAATCTACATAGAAGTTCAATTCACAAGTATCTAAGGAATAACCTTAACAAATATCATATGTCAAGTCTAATTAATAAAGTGGCTGAATTCCCTCTTAAATAGAGTGAAATTTCAGCTACAATGAACCCACAAAGGAAGAATCCTAATCTAGTTAGAATTATTCAATCCTAGAATAGCAAACTAACTATAATAGCACCACTATCTAAACACATAGACAACATGTCCTTTATTCTAGCACCACTAAATGAGGCGCCTAAAAACACTTCATAATAATAATAATAAAGCTGAAATTCTAATTAAAGAATAGACTTTAATTTACAAAGTTCCTAAAATGCCCTTTAACCGTTTTCCTTCCAATTGTGTATCTTGCCTTCAAACGAGATTAAATGGATTTGATCTTTGTGTCTTGCATTCTTTGAAGCTTCTTTGTCCCATGAACCTTTAGATTAAATACTTTAAGTACTTGGAAATTAGGCTTTCTTCGGGAACTTGGATTTGGGATGAATGCGTTAAGAACTTGGTCATTTGGATGAATGACCTCTTTTAGCTTCATGGAGGGTTCCTCATCATGTTGAGTTGAAAAAGCAGCATGCAAAGTCCAAGCAAATTAGGCAGCGAGCAAAAGAGGCAGAAGACTCTTCCTACATAGATGGGGACAACATTCATCTCACACCTTAAGCATTAGACATTGTAAATATGAATCTGGGTGTACATTTGGTGGTAGTTATTTTTCTTAGCAAAGTCTTGTGTAAGAATTAAGATTTTATGTAGGGAAGAACACATATTCTAATTGAAAGACCACACTTTTTTGTTGATTTTGTATAAATATTATTTTGTATAAATGACCAAATTATCGTGTTAGACACTTGTTCTTTTGGTATGAATACATGTTCTTTCGGTATGAACACATGTGGGGAAGAACATCTGTTCTAATTGAAAGACCACATTTTTTGTTGGTTTTGTATAAGTATTATTTTGTATGGACACCCTTTTTGTTGAATAGTAGTTACATGACCAAATTCTTGTGTTAGACACCTGTTCTTTTGGTATAAACACATGTTCTTTTGGTCCGAACAATTGTGGGGAAGAACACCTGTTCTAATTGAAAAACCACTTTTTTGTTGGTTTTGTATAAGTATTATTTTGTTGAACAACTCTTTTGTTGAATAGTATTTACAGGACCAAATTCTTGTGTTAGACACATGTTCTTTTGGTATGAACACCTGTTCTTTTGGTCCGAACAATTGTGGGGAAGAACACATGTTCTAATTGAAATACCAACTTTTGTTGTTTTGTATAAGTATTATGTTGTATGGACACCTCTTTTGTTGAATTGTAGTTACATGACCAAATTTTTGTTTTAGACACATTCTTTTGGATGAACACCTGTTATTTTTTAAAACCCAAAAAAATCTGATTTCTTCAAAAGATGAAGCTTTTCCTTATGAATGCCTCTACCAGTACATAATTCTTTGTTAATTGCTATTATATTCTATGTTGTATAGTAAATTTCAAACTTACCACTCTTTTTCGAATTGTGTGAGATTTTTCTTCTGCCATTTTTTTTAACCTTGGAATGAAGATGGATGATTTCCGATGAAGATGTGTGCCAAAGATGACGAAGAAGATTAAGAAGACGAAGAAGAGAGGAGACGGCTGAAGAAAAGATGAAAAAGAGATGAAGAAGACAGAGAGAAAATGGAGAGAGAATGACGACGTTTGATTTTGGGAAAAGAGAAGTGACGGTTTAGTTTTACTTTTTTTTTTGTCAAATTCCAAATTTGCTCTTTTGACCATTATTTAAATTCAGCTATCGAAACAAAAAAAAGTTTGAATCAACGGCTGAATCACTGTTCAGTATATACTGAAAAACATATGTTCCGCATAAAAACTAAACTGTTGTGGAGGATATTTCAAATTCAGGGCACCAATTACATCTTATACATAATATAATATATCTAATATAATAATCTATAGTTATTTATCAAATGTATTTGTGTTGTATTTCTTTGTTTTTTAAAGTACTATAGCGTTTGTGTAAAAAGTGTAACAGAGATGCGGTAATCTAGTCTTTTCTCTCTTAAGTTTCTCAGTCATCGATCCTTAGCATTATTTTGTACTACTATCTTCTTCTATATCTATATGTATAAATTTATAAATGTGTATGGGTAGAAATCGCCTGTTTTCATATATATATATATATATATATGACGAATTATGAGTAGTTTGGAAAAGCACGACAATATTTATGGAGACGGGCGATATTTTATCTTGTACTCTCTCCATTTTTATTTAATTATCGTTTAGGAAATTTATAGGTATTCAAATTCATTGTCTTTTAAAACTCTTTTATTAGCTGTCAACAATTTATTCCAATTATAACCTTGACATTTCTTTTATTTGCTGCATCTGTCATCCCTATTTTTTTATTTCTTTTATAGAAGTGAGAGAGAGTAATATTGAAACTTTCGGTGAAAATGACAATTTTCTTAATTTCAACCATTGTATAAAGAGTCTTATATTTAGGAATGGAGGGAGTATTGTGTGAGCTCAGTGGTTTACACAAGTAGACAAAACAATGCTAAGTAGGAGTGTCAAGTCAGATTTCAGATCTGCTTTAGTCCACTCTCGGACTAAACTATGCATCAAGAATTGGATCAATTTTGTATGGACTTTCAATTATTGGTCGGGTCAGGTAGCAATTCAATGTCTTTTTCAAATTTTTCTAATTTGGTTTTAGATTTGTTTTTCCATATTTTGATCATGGACAGATCTTCTCTGTTTTTTAATACACATGCTTTATTAATTAAATCTCTAGGACCATGAAAATAAAAGAAAAAAATCTCTTTGAAAGTCAAAATTTAATCCTTGTACGTTCAGGAGTGTCACTGTACCGGCAAAGTATGCAACTAATTTTGTTTTGCCCTTATCTCTATCAATAAATAAGGTTTTACCAAATATTTATATTATTATACTGCCATCGAATAAAAATAACAAGTGAACAGTTTATATAGTATTTATTGCGTACGTTTTATTTGTTTAGTTTTGGCTTTGACATAAATTTTGAACAAACTCTTTAAATTTAAATCGCTTGATTGTGTAGTGACGAGCTGGCGAAGAAATTTTTGTTACACATGGTTTTTGAGTATCCAATATAATTGAAAGTTTACATTCTAGGCATTAAGAAAAAATAAAAAAATAAAAAGAAGAGTTGGCCTACAAGGCGGAGTATGACTGATTGCATCTGATTTGTTTTCATTGTGGTCAATATGATATAAGTTGGCAATGCAAAAGAAAGCATTGTGACATATTTGATTTTTGGTGGCATTGTATATATGCCACAAAAAGTTATTTAAGTGCCACAAAATTCAGTACTATGGCATATTTGATTTTTGGTGGCATTGCATATATGCCACAAAAAGTTGTTTAAGTGCCACAAAACCAATTTTGTGGCACTTGTGCGACACTTTTTCAAAGTGCCCCACAAGTGTCGTTTTTTTTCTTGCCACTAATAAAGTGCCATAAATAAATTGACGGCACAACTTGTGACACTTTTTAAATGTCATAAACACATTAAAAAAATGACATATTTTGCGGCACTTTTTGGTAAATGCCATAAAAAATAATTTAATAAATAAAAATAAATAAAATATAAGTTATTTTATTTAAAAAGGAAAAGAATAACAGGAGGAGGATCATTAGCATTGTCTACAAACTTAATATTTGCGTTCGGTGAGAATTGAACTCTTAACCTCTCGTTGCACACACTGACACTCACTCTAACCAATGCACCACAAAGACTTTTGTACTAATTTTAGCCAAATTTATTTATATACCATAACAATAAATTTTATTTAATTACTCTTAAGTTTGATATTTATATTTATTAATGTATATTAACAACAACCAATTAGGAATAAAACTTGTTTAAAACAAAAACTGAATAGAAATAATACTAGATACAAAGTTTAATCTTAGCATCATAAGAATTATAGAATAAGTTATAAACTAATAATTTTATTTACTCTCTCTCTCTCTCTCTCTCTCTCTCTATATATATATATATATATTATTGTTAATATAATATTTTTTAAATTTGATAACATTAAATTCAATAACTAATCATTTGCCATTTCTTTTGTCAAACTTGAAAATGTTATAAAATCGATATACGAAATGTAGAATATAGAATATATTAAATTTAGTGAAATGTGAGTTTTTTTTTGTATTTCATCTAAAATATTTTGTTTATTAATTTTACAATTGAACAAAATAATTAATTTCATAGTCAATTAATTATAATTATTTATTATCATTAATAAACATATATCTTATTAACTTTTTAAAAATTGAAACACTCCAGTAGTAATATCAATATGTTTTATTGAAATTACTTTTCATTTATATTTTATTTATAATATTTTATTTACATTTATGAATATAACTGGTTAAATATCTAATGAAATATTATGTGGCACTTTTACTGTATATGCCACAAATTTTAAGGTACTAATTTGAAAATGCCACTAAAATATGACATTTTAATATATTGTCATAAATTTGGTAGCACTTTATGTGGCAATTGAACAAATGCCACAATTTTTGTGGCACTTGTTAAAAAGTGCCACGAAAATGTGATATTTTTCTCAAATTGCCATAATTTTGTGGCACTTCATGATGCAATTAAAAAAATGTCACAAATTTTATGGCACATATTAAAAAGTGCCATCAAAACATGGCATTTCAACATAAGTTCCATACATTTGTGGCATTTACAATAAGTGCCACGACATAAGTGCCACAAAAGGTCAAATATGCCATAATGAAGACAATTGATAGAATAATCATCCAGCGATGGTGACTAATCTACATTTTATCTACTTGTTCCTTATCTTTTATCGTAAATTATGTTTAGAGCGTACATATTTATTAAGTTTTGACATTATAATGAATAAACCTCACTTTGTGTGTTATTGTGCTTTATATGGAGTGATTTTATGATTAACGAAACATTAGAGAGTTTTCTTGCAATATTTTGTGACTAATTGTAAGATTTTTAAAAGTTGAAGATTCATGGGCAGGCGATTTAAATCGCCTGGGCATGATGTATTTATTTGAAATTGATTAAAGAGATCGCGTATTTTTCTAGGCAGGCGATTTAAATGGCTAGCCAGGCAACTTTGGTCAACGGTGTGAATACTCTGGTCAAAGTTAGGAATTTGAGTTTCCAAACTCGTTTTAAGGCTTTTTAATATATTTTTAATTCACTTTTTCAGCGTTTCTTGTTTTTATAAGACTCCTAGTATTTTATGGACTATAAATACTCTATGTAATAGGTTATTTTAGTACTTTTATGGCGAATTTTAAAGGCACAAAGTACTTTTTATTTTAGTTCTTTAAGGCCTGATTTCTCTTCCCTTTAGCTACATGTTTGTAATTTTGAATGCTATTAAACATTTTCATGGATCTTGCTTGTAGGGGCGTTTTGTAAGACTATATATTTTTATTAATGTTTTGATTCAAATATTCTAACTTTATCAATTATCCTTTATTATTAATTCTTGTTACTTGATCTTAATGCTTGCAATGACTTGTTCACCTTTTGCATTATTTAATATTCAATTTTGAAACGTAGCGGAAATTAACTGAATAGGAACTAAAGTAACAAGATCACGTAAAATTTACAGCTGGGCGTTCTGTTTTACAGTAATTTAAAAACAGAACTACGTCGTTTCATATTAAACCTTAGCGACCGATTACCGACCGCGTTGGCACATTCGGTCTCTATTCGAGAATGCTTAGCACTAGTATAAGTTTGACTATTCAAGTTAGAGTATATATACCGACCGAATTGCGACCACCTAGACAATAACAGTCGCTATTCGGTCGCCCAATATAGGCGTAGCAACCGAATAGCGACGGTGCAGAAGATATCGGTCGCTATTCGGTCGCCCATGTTAAAAAAAATTATAAATCCGAAAACCGATATCGTTCAGAACGCGAGTACGAACTAATATGAAAGCTTTAGTAATTATTTGTTTATTAATAATCCATTATTAAAATTTTACCTCCATCACTTAATGATTCACGTAAATGTACACACAAATATACTACTTGAATTGTTCTGCTTCGTGTCTATATAGGTGTTTTGTGAATAAGTATAAGTTTGACTATTCAAGTTAATGTGTGTGTGTGTGTATATATATAGGTGTTTCGGTGCTCTACCAGTACTGGTATCAGTCGACGTCTTTGGTACAGCAGACTGGTGAGTCGCTGAGCCTCTTACAGGCGTAGACTCGGTGGGCGGTGTGGCCGCGGAGTATCCCGAGATACGTGTACATCGGCAGACTGTGACGGAGGTGTCATACCGGTCACAGAGGCAGATGCCGGTGTCGACTCCAAACCATATGATGAACCTGGCTGGGAGGTAGGGGTCGTAGCAGACGCTGGAGTCTGACTAAATGGTAAACACGATCAGATATTTTTCTTTGGAGGCATCTCTGAAATATAGATTAAGCGGATTAAGAAGTAGCAAATTACCGATCATTTATAAGATGAAAAGTTTGTTCTTTGTTCAATTTGATCATTGTGTATGAGAAGAGTCTTTGCTCAATTTTACGTATTTTGACATGTTTACCCTTATATTTATTCAATATTGACATGTTTACCCTTATATTTATTCATACTTTAATTGAAATCTTCACTAGACTTCAACATTAGAGATTGGAATATAAAGACTTGTAATTTTATGATCCACACTCCATTAATTTCTTTAATGATGCATCTAATATCAAAGTCTACCAAGATACCATCTACCGCCCCTTCCCCCACCATCATAGCACAAGTGCATAGTTTAAAGAAATAGACAAATTAGTAAACAAAGAAATAGAAAGGCTCAATCAGTACAAGTCTTAATTAAATATCCATTATACCCAATACCCTTATGGTTGATGAAATTGAGGTGTTTTAGAAGAACACTTGCAAGACTTAATTAAATATGAGTAGAAAATAGAAAATGCTATCAGTATTACCTAGAAAGGGCCACCAGAGTTGTCGATCATTTAACTAGCAAATGCTATCAGTATTTGGTAACAGAAATATTTGGATGTTTAATATAAACATATATAGTTTCTCAGAACCCATTTCACCAAATGGCATTTAAAACAGGAAAAACACATCAAGATAGGCAATATGGTAAGAATGCACAATAAATTAGCATCACAGCCCCAGAAATTTAAACTAATGAAATTAACATCTATCCCTAGAAAATTAACATCTAGTTTAACTAATTTCAACTAATTAACATCATAGCCCCAAAAATTAACATCACAGCCCCAAAAATTTGAAAAACATACCTGCTGCAAGTTACTTGAACGCAGAGAGGTGGCGGCAGCGTCACTTGAACATAGATGAGGTATTGGCAGGGTCACGTGAACGGAGTGGAGATGGTGGCGGCCCGTCACTGTTTAAGGGCTTTTGGGGGAATGAAGATATGGTGGCGTCGGAGAAGAAAGGGAACGGCGTCGGAGAAAAAGGGGGATGGGGCTGGACGGAAGATTCAATTCGCAGGGGGAATTCGCAAGGAAATGGGAAGAAGGAGAAAATTCTCTTGCCTTAGGGATTTCTGGAAGAAGAAGATTCTTCTTCCTTCGATTTATATTTTTTTGACAAATCAAGCTATAAAACGACGTCGTTACAATCGGTCGGTAGTCGGTCGTTACAGTACACAAAACGACGTCGTGTTGTATCCTTCATTTATTACTATATAAATATACACCGTTATGTTTTTCGTCGGTAAACGGTCGTTAAATTCGGCTGGTATTCGGTCGTTACAGTACACAATACGACGTCGTTTTGTGTCCTTCATTTATTACTATGTAAATATACACCGTTATGTTTTCCGTCGGTAAACGGTCGTTAAATTCGGCCGGTGGTCGGTCGTTACAGCACACAAAACGACGTCATTTTGTGTCCTTCATTTATTACTATATAAATATACACCGTTATGTTTTCCGTCAGTAAACGGTCGTTATATTCGGTCAGTAATCCGTCGTTATTTATTCCGTCGGTAAACGGTCGTTAAATTGGGTCGGTATTTGGTCGTCAAGGGTGAACAAAACGACGTCGTTTCAATTTGGTCAACGGGACCGATATGGCCGACTGAGTGGTGACGGAATAACGACCGTTAGGGTTTCGGTTTCTAGTCGGTCGTTATTCCGTCGTTCTTTTTGTGACCTAATATTTCGGTCGCTATTTAACTATTTTCTTATAGTGTTAATTTTTCTTTTGAACATCAAATGCGTGATTTGATAGTAAAACTTATTAGCTTATGCAATTACTATTCTAATTGTCCCTAGTTTTATGTAATGTTCTTTACAATGAAATAAAACTAGTATGATGTTTGATTGATGATTATGTTTTACTGATCATGTGTAATGGATACAAATCATATCATAGATGCAATATATTGGGATATATTGTATCGGACGTGATCCGTTAGAGAAATGATACTTCATGGTGCTTTAGTCATAAGTATTACTTCCTCGATACTATTTGGAATCCTTAGACATTATGTTTCCATCGTTTCCAGCATGAATGGAGCTACATTTTGACTCAGTCGGACGTTACTTTTAATCGAGTAATTAATACGACTGATGATCGGATGTAATATCGTATCATGGCTTGAATGTGAGAGACATTTGTAAGGGATTTGTCCCTCTCTTATTAGAGAGAGATATCCACGGGCCCCTCGATAGGGAAAACTGTCTAAATGCATGGTCGTACTCAAATGTATTTAATAAAGTGGTTATTAAATACTATTTGTTGGAACAGTCTACCTGGAGATCGAGCATAAATACAATTAATCTTTATAAGGGTGACAACTACCATGCCTTATGCTTAATTTGGATATCGCGAGACAAATGGATTAAATAGTGGATTGAGATTAGGTTCCACCGTACATTCATTCACTATGGGTAGTCACAATGTTCTGCTAGGGACCGCTTGGGATTTATGAACACATACTACTACTAAGTGTGTTTTCATTGCCATTGTGATATGAACCTACATGGTCAAACGCATAGACGAGTTAACGAGCTTCATGGCTAGATTCAATGAATCTAGAATGTGTCTAGGTTCATTGTATCTGACATTTATTTTTCTGAGAATAATAAAACGTTATTATTTGAATTAGAGATTAAGGAGGGGCATTTTCGGTATTTGGTTATAGTTGGGATTACGTGGAAGTTATTATGCTATAAAGACTCACACTACCAGCAGAGGTTTATAGGACGTGGGAGTTAAAGACTCCCACTGCGAGAAGAGGTTGAAAGGACGTAGGAGTTGGTTCTTGGAACAAGCTCTCACACCCTATATAATTCTCTTTTGGCCGAAACCCTAGGTAAGATTTTCTTGAGCAGCAAAACTAAAATCGCCGAAATCAGATTTTCTGCCTCCTTTTCTCTCTAAATTCCTAAAACTCATAAAATGAAGAGCTAGCACTCGCTGCTCGTTTCGTCGCGTGGATACCCGTAGAGAGTAATTACACAAGGGAGGACTTTGGTGGTTGCAACTAAGCACTTGAAAAACAGAATCATTAACCGAAAACGTAAGTCCTTTTTCATATGTTTTGGATTCCTATGGTATGGGCAGATCCTTCAGGGGAGGATTCATGGGTGTTTAGATCGAGTTTTTGCCTATGAATCCCTTCAATTTTTTCATCTATATGTTTGATTTAGGTAATTAAAAATATTACAAAAAATTCTTTGAATATTCTACAACTTTTATGGAGAGCCAAAAAGTCAAATTCTGATTTTATAATATAAAAAGGATGATCAAGTTGTGGTAAAAAAAATTAAAAATCTAATCCAAATTTATTTTAAAGAGGTTATTAATTTATAGAGGTTTTAGTATGTACTAATTCTATAACAACTTAGATGGTGAATTAAATTATGTAAGTTTTGTAATTCTATAAAAATTTTGTTTTGTCCATACAAAAAATTAAGATAATTGAGTGTTTCTTTTTTTGTCTATTTGAAAGACCAAATCATGTAAATCTTAAAATTATTTTATATTTATTAATTTTCTTCTCTTCTTTATGTTTTGTGTTTGTATGTTTTTCTTCTGCTTACCTCAAAAGATTTATATCCGGAACCATTCTAGTTTAAAGTAGCAATAGGTTATAGATTTGTGCGTTGCATGAATAATTTTAATATATTAAAAAAATTAAAAAACTTAAAGTTATATCTTCGAGAGAATCAATATACATTTTATGATTCTCCTAAAATTTCAATACATACATAATAGTTCGACTTTGTAAGATTATGAATTTTATTGATTGATATAAAATATACTAATAAAAAATCCTAACTAAAAAGAAAAGAAAAGAAAAACAATACATAAATCATGGAGCATACAATAATAATAGAAATAAATCCAATATTTTAAGTAATTGAGTACTTTTTTCCGGACTATTATACATGCATTGATAATATTTTACATAAAAAAAATCTTACATTAAGGAAAAAAAATACAAACGCTCCAAAACCTTCGTCTCATCTCCTTTTTCTTCTTCTTTGTAACTATAGAAGTGCCTGAACAAAAAAAGTAAAATAAAATAAAATTAGCAACTATTACTGCAACGAATATGTATAGTAACAATCATGGTAGTCAAACTCGTGAGTTGACTCGTAGGATTGTACGATCCTACGAGTTTTAAGGGGGTCTTCCGAGTTAGATCCTACGTAGAATCGGTAATCCGGTAGGATCGGTGTAAACTTGTAGGATCTGACTCAGAAACGTAGGATCGGTACTATCCCACGAGTCACTCAAAACTAAAGTCTTTAATTTTAAACACTTTATTTATTTATTTATTTTTATCGTTTCTTATACTCAGAACTGATACTTGAAGATGTATACAAATTTATATATCTCAGGAGATATTTGAATCTTAATTAAAATTGGAAATTACGTACATTTTACCAATTTAATTAATTCTGGTTGACTTTTTTGCTGAATACTTAGTCCTTAAAAATGAAGTTTCACCATTTGAATCATGTTTCAACAACAGGTAAATCTCTGCTTTCAAATTATATCTCGCTTCTTGTTATTGCTAGATTATTTTTTAATTAATTAATTAATTTTTATTATTATTATTTTGGCTAGACTGGAAATTTCAATTGGTATATTGTTATCCCTACTTCCAATAAATATCTCCTTGTTCCTTATCCTCTTTCATCCTGTGAATTGATATGGACAGTATTTGGTGATTAACTGTTTCAATTCTCACATTTTCTTTGAAAAATTTAGTTGTTTCACATTAATCTCAGCTAATTTTACAGAATCTTTTTACATTGCCTTTATTTAATTTTGTTAACTTCAAATTAAATTAAATAAACATGTTTAATTTTAGTACATGATATTTGTACTTTTATCTTTATAATTAATAAAAATGCTAATAACTTGAATGAATTTCTTTAAGTATTTGATTATCTTTTTTTCTTTAAGACGCTTTAAATTTGTGATTGAAATGTTTTTCTGAGAGTACATATATATTTTAAAATAATTTTTTAAATTAAACAGGATCTACGATTCGAGTTACGATCATACGATCCTCATATGCCTTCCGATCATACGTATGATCGTGAGTTTGACTGCCTTGGTAACAATAGCCCTTATTTTAAATGGATTTATTTCTCTCAGCCTCTCATTGACAAAAACCAACACAATTCGTTGTTGGTCTCAATTGAACTTAACCTTTTGATTGTGCCCAACAATTTGCAAATGCCTCATCGATGTGTCTGATAGAGCTTATATAGATTTAATTGTGAAAGTATTAACTTTGCAGTTCATTTTATTAAAAGGTTAATAACTTTTAAATTAGAATATTTAGTTGTGAAAATGTTAACTCTTGGTTTCCTCTTATAACAAAAACTTATGACTCTTAAATTATAATATTTAGTTGTGAAACTGTTAACTCTTAAGTATCTCTTATTAAAACAAACGACTCTTAAGTTTCTATTGAATTTTGAGTTGGTGCCTCATTTTTAAATCACCTAATTTATGCTAATCTTTTACAAACCCTTGAATTTCATCACTAATGTTTTTGTCGTTGTAGCTATATAATATAATATAATGATGTTAAGAGACACCTAAGGTTAGTTGAGTTTATTTGTTTGAAATTTTAGATTCTATTCTTTTCTAAATATTTCATAGTAGCCTCATTAAAATGTACATCTTTCTTGGTATATCCAGGTAATAGATAGGAATATAAACTGAAACATTCTGGAACTACAAGGATAGTTATGAAATCATTAGTACCGCATAAAAATATTCCTCCTAGAGTAGCTCTTAATACGAATAAGAGAATATGAAGCTTAATAGTTTAGAATAATAATAAATAGTTAAAGATATTTATAACACCATAGGATTTTTAAATGTGATAAAAATTAATGAGTTAAAAATGTTATGAAATATAAGAGTTTAGAATAATATTAAATAGTTAAAGATATCTATAACATCATATGATATTTACCTTTTGGACTTTAACCATTTTTATTTTTCTCTTTTTAGACATTAATTTTTTTTTTGTTCATTTTTAGACTTAAACATTTTACGAGCCTTCCGTTATAGAAAAAATTTGATAATTCCGGCAAAAAAATCACTCGTGAGCAAAACGACGCTGTTTTTAAAAAGGGTATTTTGGGAGAAAACACTTTTAATATTTTTTTAATATTTACTACCACCCTCCCTCAAAACCCCACCCAGCCCCCTTCTCCATTACTCCCAGCACCTTGCTCCCCATTGTTGAAGATGGAAGATGAAATAAAACAACCTAAACTCTACAAATTCCTCCCAAACCCATAAGCTAAATCTGAAGCAGAACAGTAAAATCATCAAATTGGCAAAAACCTATTTCGTAAAACATCATTTTTTCATCAAACACCACAAATCTATAGATGAAGAAAGAGACAAAAATTGAAGAAGAAGGGGCCGACAATGCACAACTAAAATTGAGGTTTAGTGAAGCCATAAGTCCCATGCCATTTCCACCAAACAAATCGTTGAAGAATGGGTATATTTTTATTTTATTTTTTAGGGTAAAAGAAACGGGTTTAATTTTTTAGAGCAAAAGAAAAGGGGTTTGGCAGTTGTAATATTTAATTTTAGTGATGGAGATGAGGAGAAGATGAAGATGGTGGGGATGGTGAGTTGGATGAAGATGGCGGGTCGGATAATGTGGGTTGGGAGGCATGGTAGGGGTAAAGGATCTTGAGGTTCAAAATTAAGAACCCATCTTTACTTTTGGTCAGAAAATTCTTCTTGATTGGGGTTATGGCCGTGTTTACACTGTTAAGGTTTGCACTTTTTCGACTCCGGTTGGCGGTGGTTGTAATGGCGGTGGAAAGTTGCTTCTTCACAAAGACATTATTTGGTTATATTTTGTTACTTCAGCCTGGAATTAGGAAGTAGAGCCGGTTGAACAAATCCTCCTAGAAAAATAGAAAAAGTCTAGATTTATGAAGATCTGAGACTCATCTAACCACTGTGTCTTAATCTTGAAGATAAAAATTTTGAAAAAGGTTTCATATGATTCGTAGTACAAAATAGAGTAATATTATAAACGGAACAAAAGGACCAAGATTTGACCAGCAGCAGGGGAAAGAACAGGGGAAGAGAGAGAAAAAAGGGAGAAAAAGGGGAGGCTCTACTTCCTAACCTCGTCTGGGCCCTTTATCAACTTTTTACATCTTCCTGAAGCAATTTGTAGGACGGTTGATACGCCCATGGTCCTATAAATTGTCGACCCCTAAGGAAGATGTTGAAAGTGATATTCTCCTGTCCCTGTGGATGAAGGATTGCGATGAAGATGCTTTGAAGGAGAAGATTATGTATTTGTTTAGTTGGCTAGTTTTTTTTCCTAACCATCCAAGTTTTCTTGGGTGTGTCTTTTGTATGTTATCATGATTTTTTAAATCATTGCATAACTTTTACTTTCTGTATTTTCATATTTTCCTTTGATTGTAATGGCTCCGACTATTTGTGATTAATGGAAACTAAATTTATTCAGCAAAAAAAAAAAAAAAAAAAGCCTGGAATTAGGAATCAATACATGGAGAATGGGAAGAATTTGATATGGAAGATGATTTTCAATTTGGATTTTTAGGGTTCTTTGCTAAGTAATAATGGGGAGAAAGGTCAAGAGATTGGCGTCCCAGTTGGGGAACACTCTGCCTGAGATTGTGAGGTCCCAGATTTGACATCCCTCTCACCTCCCCGAATAAAAAAAAAATAATGGGGAGAAAGGGGTTGGGAGTAATGGAGAAGGGGGCTGGGTGGGTTTTTTAGGGAGGGTGGTAGTATATTTAAAAAAAAATTAAAGTGTTTCGTCCAAAATACCCTTTGTAAAAATAGCGTCGTTTTGCTCACGGGTGACTTTTTTTCCTAGAATTATTGAATTTTTTTATAACGGAAGGCCCGTAAAATGTTTAAATTTAAAAATGTACAAAAAAAAAAAAGTTAACATCTAAAAAGAGAAGAAAAATTGTTAAAGTCCAAAAAGGGTCATTCACTCTAAACATTAATGAGTTAAAAATGTTATGAAGTGTAAGAATTTAGAATAATATTAAATAGTTAAATATATTTATAACATAATAGGATCTTAAAAGGTGTCGGAGATACTCCCTAGCCCTCTAGGGTTTTCTACGCCGTCGTGCGTGTTTTCTACCCGGACGATGATCATCATCAACTGCGCTCTCTACTTACCGTTATCGCCGTTAATCGCTGAGATTTTTGGCCTCTATAAAGCTTCTATGGGCTCAATCTTGAGCAGCGCCGCTATAATCAAAAGCTGCAAGCTTGGTACTACCAGACCGGCATGTCTGGGGGTTGCTTGTTTGATGGGTCGAGGGGCTAACTTCGATCCATTCTTGCAATCTGGTTTGGATTGGGAGATACAGTTAATGGAGAGGGAGGAGTCGGGTTCTAGATTATATGGTGACTTAGGTTGGCCGGGTAGTTTCTATAGAGATATAGGACGTCGGAGAATTGGGGAGAACATGGATTTGTTCACGTCGGTGTGTGTGTACGGCCGGCCATTCTGCTATGGTGGTGGGTTTGTAATGATGGAGGAGACTATGTGGGGGTTTGTGTGGCTGTTGGATTCAGGTTGGTCTGGCTGCGTGTTGATGGAGGAAAATGTGGGCATGCCACCGGAGAAGATGAAGACGTTTTTTGGTTGTGGCTTTCCGGCGAGGGGCCGGTGGTTTGCAGAGATAAGGTTTAGGGTGGGGTGGGGAGCAGATGGTGTAATTGGGGTGGGCTGGTTTACTGATGGTGAGATTAGGGTGGGTTGGGTTGAAGACCCGTGGTTGGGCCATATTATATTTCTTTGGGCCAGATGGATGGGCATGAAGGTGGGCCTGGTTGTAGATCCGCAATTAGCACAAATTGGCTGCTATCGGGCCAGCCTTTATGTCAGATTTGGAGAAGCATCCCTCAAGGTAGATATTCATTGCAACATGGTTTCGTTTGGAGGATCGGGAGCGGACATTCGATTCGTATCTGGTGTAGTGGCTGGCAAACTGCCCAATGCATTTTGCAGCTGATCTCCCCTCCTAATTTCAAGTGTTTTGAAAGTTTGCAGACAAGAACTCTGACAATTGTGGAAGGCCTCTGGTTTGTACGTGACCTCGGGTTTGCTATTGCTTTTTTGGTAGTTGTGTTTGGTTATACGGTCATAGAACTGTGTATTATAGGGCACTTATTTTCTAGATTTTTCTATGATCGCGAGTCTTGTAATGTTCTGGCTCATTGGTTAGCTAGAATTTTTATAAGGCTTGATGCCTCATTTCAAAGGGTAGGGAATCCATTGGAATTCCGCCTCCCTCATGTAGTTCTTAATATCTATTAATGATATTATTTTCTTTTCAAGGATCTTAAAAGGTGATAAAAATTAATGATTTAAAATTTATGAAATCTAAGAGTTTCATAATGAGATCTATTAAATATAGAATACATAACCATAGGCTATTCCAATTCTCTAAAATTAATAGCATTACGTAAAGTTTTTTAATTGATCTCTTAGAATATATATATTTCTTAGCTATATATATAGCTGATGAGCAATGGCTAAACTACTATGGCTATACATTGAGTTAAATAACTATCTAAAGCTTCAAATTATGTTATTAGCTAATGAGACATTACATTTTAGAGAGTAATCAATGTTTACATTTAGGTTTGCAAAACGGGCCGGGTTTTTATCCGTATCTGACTCGAATCTGAATTATTTTTTAGGATTTGGTAAGAACTCCAAACCCATATACCCGCACCGACTCCGAATCCGTATAAGAGTAATAAAATGGTTACGAATATAAAATATAAAAAATCGGATCCGTTAGACCCGAATCCGTTTTAGCATATATATATATATATATATATATATATATATATATATATATATATATATATATATATATATAAATGATTTTTTTTAATCTTTGGATCAATTCACATCTAAGGCTATAATTTTACTCTAATTTTATCCTCACATATAAAAGTATATAAATAAAAGTTATAAAACATAGTTTTTCTGTCTTTTCATTCTCTTTTCATCATAGTCGAAAACTCGAGAGCCACCGCCACCACTATTAAAACGCCTCTGCTGCTCAGTCTCAACTGCTCAGGTGCTATCGGTAGATTTTTATTATTTAGTTTCGAAAAGTTTTTAATCTCTTTATTATATATTTTTAATCCGCCAAAATAGAAAAGTAAAAATTAGGAGGATTGGACTTTTTGAAACGGGTTTTACCATATCCGTATTCGAATCCAAATCAGCGGATCTGGTAATACATATAATGGATCCGTTAGGATACGGATACGGATTTGGTAGAAAAAAGTTAAAAACGGATATGGATCCGGAATAGACAATTCCGTATCCGTTTGTATCCGTTTGCAGACCTACTTACATTGTCACATGTAAGTTTTTCTTTGAAACATGAATCTATAGAATGCCAAATATCATCACCACAATCTTTTATCTCAACTTAAGCTAACTTTATATATTATAGATTTTCCATTTGAGGGAATGACTAACTGTTTCACTACTTCGCTCATTTTGTATTTAGAAAAATAAGTACGAGAAGTACAATGTAGAAACAAGATATAAAAATGGCATAGGATGAACTTACAAAATTATGGTAATCTTAATCTAGATATTACATTTCTAAAAACATCCCAATTTGGATCTTCCAAAAAGAAGGTGTGGTTGAAATGGATAGAACGTAAATTTTATATTTAAAATTCTGTGATGAGATACTATTACTAGTAAAAAAGATTATCAACATCAGAGTTAACCCTCAAAATAATACAAACAAAATTAAGTGAACCTCATCCCACGTGAGATAACTCTGAAAATTCATACTGATATATAAATACTGACCTGAGTATTTACTATCACCTCGTTATATCCATTTTGGCATAGCGAATTTAGTTGCCAAGTAGGTGGCCGGGGATGCTTTTGAGCGCGCAAACACAGTGCGTGACATTATGGTATCAGACCAGCACTACAAGAAAAAGGGAAACAGGGACGGCTGTTTTCGTCGGTAATCGGTCGCTAAACTAGAATAGCGACCGATTACCGACCGAACTATGTGGTCGTGTATTTTTCGTCGCTAAGCCAGTTAACGACCGAATATCGACCGTGTTTAAGGCGACCGATTATTGGGTCGTCATATATCGATGGAATAGCGACCGAAAATAATACATTGTTGACGGAATAGCCAGTTAACGTCGTTTTAAAACGACTTCCGTCATGTATTCGGTCGTTAATCTGTCGGTAGACGGTCGTTATAAACCGTCGGTATTCGGTCGTTATTTGTTCCGTTGGTAATGGGTCATTATATTCAGACGTTAAACGTTCGTTATCAATTTCGTCGGTAAACGGTCGTTACAATACGTCGGTATTCGGTTGTTAGGTGTGAACAAAATGACGTCGTTGCAATTTGGTCAACGGGACCGATATGGCCGACGGAAAAGCGACGTCATAACGACCGTTAAAGTTTTGGTCTTTATTCGGTCGGTAAGCCGTCGTTATATTTGTGACCGATAAATTCGATCGCTAAATTCAGTCGCTATTTAACTGTTTTCTTGTAGTGCATGTCACAAGTCGGGAACTAAGTCCTACACCATGCGCGAGCACGGGGCGTGACAATATGATATCAGAGCAAGTCATCAGTCGACAGAGTAGGTCACCAATCGAGGAGTAAGTGCTACACTATGCACGAGCACGGGGCGTGACAATATGGTATTAGAGCAGGTAATCTGTTAGTAGTACGAGAACTAAGTGCTCAACCGTACGAGGTGGGAGCCATCTATCGAATCTCATGTCCATGTGGGTTCTGGTTATCTATTCTCGAGCGCCTAGCGAGGACCTAGGACCTTAAGGGGGTGAATGTGAATACTCATCCCACAATGGGCCTCTAGAATCTCGTGCCCTTGGTGGGTCATGAATATCTGTTCTGGAGCACCTAGTGAGTTTTCTGGGGCGCCTAGTGAGGACAATATGGTCTTAAGGGGGTGAATGTGAACCCCAACCCCATGTGACAACTCTTAAATTTTAATTGATACTCCCTCTGTTCCCATTTATCTGCCACTTTAAGACAAAACACTCGAATTAAGAAAATGATTGGGATACATTAATTTAAAGATAGATAGACACTTTTAACCTTCAATTAATACATTTATGTTGGTACAATTCAAATTAGTTGTTGACTGAATTAATTAAAGACAATGGTAAGTTTGCAAACAAAAAAATTGATAATTAAAAAACTGATAAAGTATGTCTAGGCGACAGATAATTGGGAACGGAGAGAGTATATAAGTACATGCCTAAGTATTTACTATCACCTCATAATATCCATTATGATGTATCGAGTTCAGTTGCCAAGTATGTAATCGTGAGTGCAATTAACCACGTGTTGCGCTCGCAGGGACAGTCCATGACAAAGCGGGACAAAAACACGGAAGAGTCACATTTTTTAATGTTGTATGCCGTTTACCATTGTATTTTGGTATTAATTGTTTTATGAAAACCTCCATTGTTACTTTTTTTTGTTTGTTTGCTAAAATGCCTATTCATAAAATAAAATAGAAAAGGAAAGAAAGAACCTAATGCCTAAACACAGTCAGTGTGCAAGTAGCCCATCTTCATATGCAAGAATTTTAATTAGGCATTGGCACAACCACTGGACCCAAAGAAAGACAAATAAATCCATTGTTTTTCCTCTTTTATTTTTTCTTTTCCTTGGCTTCCTGAATCTTTTGTCACTTATCGAGAACTTTTGCTGTGGTCAGAATCCCCTTGGTGCATAGAACTAGAAGAAGGGGCTTTTTCTTTTCTTTCTTTCTTTTTTTTTAACCAAAAGGAAATAGAAGAAATCAAAATTTAAAAAAAGTTGCACAAAGTTCCATCTACAAAAGGCATTAAATTATGCATGCACAAGTGTGTCCTACAACATGTTTCACCAAGCTAATCTTAATTGGTTAATATTTTGCGGTCAAACAGTCAATTTATGTAGGATGCCATAATCTATGTTCTCCTTTTCCCAAAGAAATAGATGCAATAAAAATTCAACATCTTAACAACCAAGAAGAGGCCACAAATGTCATTTTTTTCTCTCTTGAAAGACCATATCATGACAGTCAAAACTCGCGAGTTAATTAGTAGGATCGAGTTATGAGGGGTCTTATGAGCGAGTTAGATCCTACATTAGATCAGTAACCAAGTAGGATCAATGTAAACTCGTGGGATCAGACTTATGAACGTAGGATCGTACAGTCAATTATTTTTCCTTTTTGGTCGAATATTTAAAAATAAAATAAAAAATTGATGCTTTATTTTAACCAAGGCAGTAAAAAAATCTTTAACTTCTTCTCAACTCAAAGTCTACACTTTGTAGCTTCTTGGGGCTTTTTCAAATTTCAATCTTCTCAACTCAAGCCTTGACTCCAATTTACATTTTTTCATCATATTTTTTTTGTCTCTGAGTTTCTTCTCCGCTATCGACTGGATTCTATAACAACGATGTCGAAAAGGTAATTTGAATTGAAACCATAAATTCTAATTTGATCGATTACGTTATTGAAATTCAATCAAATAATTATTGTTAAAAGCTTGACATGTAGTTCATCCGGTTGTGAGCGCAATTGGAGTGCTTTCGAGATGGTAAAGTTTCATTTTAACCCGTGTATTTACATGTCATTTTAAAGCTTATATAAATATATAATACTTATTATACATAAATTAATTTTCTCACTCTCTTTTCAATTTAATTTCAATTAAGATAATTTGTATGAATAAATTGTACTTTTGTATTTTGAATTTGTTATTAACATGTTGTTTTATGAGTACGTATATATTTTCAAATGATTTTTTAAATTAAGTAGGATCTACGATTCGAGTTACGATTCTACGATCCATATTTGTCTTTTCGATCCTACGTAGGATCTCGAGTTTGACTGCCTTGAATCACATCTCAATGTTTTATACTACTCCCTCCGTCCCAAATTAAATGTCCATATTTCCTTTTTTGTCTTTAAGTATCCACTTTCTAAATAAAGTACGTATTAATCACAATTTTTCCAAGGTTCCCTTCTTCCAACTCCTCATTGAATGCTCTTAGTTAATTTAAATTATCACTCTCCAACACATATTTAAAAGGTAGTTGGATATTATGTGAGAGGAAGGAGAGAGAAAGACATAAATTTTAAATGAGATTAATAAAATTAATGAGGTTTTTTTTAGACTTTCTTATATTTTACTATCAAAATTACCAAACTTTTAATACCCGTGTATTTGTCAAAATGGATAGATAATTTAGGACGGAGGGAGTAGTACTTTTATTAGACATATTGGTATTAATAATTCGTAACTTATGATTGGCTTGAAAAACATACGATCATTTCTGTTGAAATAAATGTGTAAATAATTAATATAATTTTGTGGAGTGATATTAAATAAGGATAACTTTGAAAAGATAAAATTATAAATACTTTTTGTTTTTCTAAGGCAAAAAAAAAAAAAAGATTGTTCTCAATACACAAATCTCCCACATTAATAGAGTATGGGAAAGGCAAACAAATTACTTCAAAATATTAATTTTGTAGACTGAATGACTCTATTTGAACTTTAACAATTTTTACTTTTCTCTTTTTAGACATAATTTTTAAGTTTAAACCATTTACGACACGCCCATTATAAGAAAATGAGACAATTCAGAGCAAGAAATGGACGTGATCAAATTGTGCCGATTTTAGTAGGGGTATAATTGTCCACTCACTAAATTAACATATGACCCATTTTTAGAATCCATTGAATTCGGATTATTGATCCTTGTTAACAAACTCCACCGTCACCACCATCTGTCTTCTCCTCCCCATCCTTTGCACCATGACCATTTGTGAAAAGTGGAAAAGATGATAACTTTGTTGTTAGTTTTGTGCCCAATACTGGGAATAGTGATGTCCTAGAAAAATATTCAGTGTCGTTGGATGGAGAATTTGGTGTTTCTGAGTGCGAAATTGGGTGTGGAGAAGATGGAGATGTGGTCGGACCGAGTTACAATGTATGGTATTAGGGTAGGAGTTTGGGTCACAAATAGTTGCTCATGGTTACAAAAAATGGATCAGAATTTTGGTTGTTGCATGGATTATTTTACTCCTACTTAAATTGACACATTTTGATTATGTGCTAGTTTTTTGCATGATTTCTCGACTTTTTCTATAACTGAAGGCCCGTTAAGTCCAAAAAAGTATAAAAAAAGGGTTTGTAAAAAAGAGAAAAACAAAAATTGTTAAAATTAAAAATCAACCATTCACTCTGAATTTGTATCCCAGTATCATATTCGAGTTTTGATCGAAAAATGGATGGTTCTTCCTTGGACATTGACCGCACTGTCAAAATTAATGTAGATGTATTTTGGATTAAAAGGAACGGTATTGAGCATGGTCATTCATCACCACTCTGGATGTTCTCGTTCTTAGAGCATTCACAATAAAGTTTCTGGAGCGAGTTTTTACTCTAAAAACCTCTAAAATTACTTATAATATGGCAAAATATTCTCTGTTCCCGTTCCTGTCTTCATCCCTTTTCCCAGCCAATTACAATTCACCTGTGTATATATAATTGGAAAAAAATATTTATACAGTAAATTCAGATTGGTTGGGGACATGGATGAGGATAAGAATGGGGACAGAAGATTTTCACCCTTATAATATGAGTAGTTTTATATTGGTAGGTGACTAAGTTTAAAAGTTACATCCAAGCCAATGAATGCAGTACACGTAGGAAAGAGAATTAATTTTTTTGGCAATTCTCTTTTTTACGTGTACTGCATTCATTGGCTTGGATGTAACTTTTAAATTTAGTCACCTACCGAAATAAAATTTCTCAATATGAGGTTTTAAAGGGCTTTTAATAAACGCTCTCACAACTTTCAATTTCAGGGGATACTAATTAGTGATCCCTTTAAAGCATATTGAGGTGGTAAATTTGTGTTAATTCCTTTTTTTCTTTTCTTTTTTCAATTGCCAATAAGATGTGATATTAAAAGTAATGTGGTCAATGGATGAAATAAATTACAGGAAGTGATTTAGCAAATGAATCCTTTTGGGTTTCGTTATTGTGGAAAAAAATTGATGAGACTTTTAAGTATAGGATATATTGAAAAATTCGCATTTTGAGCATTTTTAAACCTTTTAAAATAATGCACTTATCCTCATCGCTTATCGGAACATGCTAAAATAATATTCTCCTCGTCCCAAGTTGAATGACCATATATGACTCTGTAGAAAAAAAAAAAAACTGGTTTAAATTGAGTAAGTTATTGTAATATCCTTAAATACAAGAAAACTTAAATATTAGTAGAACTTATATTCCTTAAATATAGGAGGTAAGTTATAGGTGCGTGTTTGGTACGCGGGAATGGAAAGACCTTTCCCACTTCTCTTTCCATTCCGGCGTTTGATTGAACAATTTGAAGTGGGAATGATCATTCCACGGGAATGACGATTCCAGGAAGAAGTGGGAAAGGGCATTCCACATCAAAACCTATGGAATAGCCTTTCCAAGAGAAGCTGGAATCATAAATAAATAGTGACCGACATTTATACCCCTCATTTAATTAATTATTTTGTTCATTTTACATAGCAACGTATTCTTATTTAGTCATAAATATTCTATTTCACTTAGTATAATTTTATAAATATTTCTTTGTCTTGGAAGTAGTTTTAATCTATTTTTAAATTTAAAAGTAAAGATATTTTTATTACTATATTGACATTTTAATAAAAATTATGTTTCAACACTATATATATATATATATGTCGATGTTATTCAACAAGATTTTGTAATTAATGTTTAATTAGGTTTTATCACTAGTATATGCTAAAAGGGCATTTATGTCATAATCTGTTTAATTTCATTCCATTCTGACATTAAAATGTAGTTTTACCAAACACATAAAAGGAATCGACATTCCATTCTGGCTTTGGCTCCCAAACATTGGAATGGAATGAGGATTCCGAAGTCATTCTAGGTGGAAACCAATTCTGTCTGGAAAGGGATTCCATTCCATTCTAGCGTACCAAACGTGTTGTAGGAGTTTAGGGAGAAAATATATACATGACGGGTGAAGTAACAAACTTTGAGAGCTTTGTTTCAGAGCTTGGTTTGGTTATTTAGGGTTAGAGAGTGATTGCAAGATTATTATTCATATGATTTTTTTTTTTTTTTTGCTAAATTATTCATATGATTAAAGACAGCTCCCATTAGCGTTGGCAAGTGGTTACCCTGATAGGTTTGGAGCGGGTTCAGGCTGGGTTTGACTGGTCAACAGGGCGGGCCGGGGCGGGTCTGACCTTTGATCGGTGTGGTGTGGGTCAAACTTTTCAAACTCCCAAACCCACTCTGGCCAACATGTAAAACCGCAACCCGCGGGCAGATTCGCGCCGGGTTGACAGGTTTTGGAAGGTTTTGTTTTAAGAAGTAAGTTTATAAAGAAAAAAACTAAAAGAATATAGTAAGAAATAAATATAGAGAAATCCGCTTTGCAGTGGTGGATGTTTGACATGGATCCTACCGATTTTATTATTAACAAAAACAAAGTTACATAGGAGAGGAACTTAGAGCCTAATTCTCCCAAATGGAAATAATGTTTTTCGCCATACATGGCACCAGGCCCGTCTCGAACAATACTGAGACCATGTGCTAATTACCAAAATTAGACCCCTCAATTTTTTTTAAAAGTATACATTATAAAAAATATTAAAACATAATTGTAGACTCCAATTTCAAGAGTGCAACAATTATAATATTTATCTTTATTTAAAAAGGGTCATTCTTCTTGTTTAAAATACGATTTTATTTTCTTTCTCAATATTACATTTTTTGAGATATAGTGAATTTTAATATGTTAAGTGAATTAAATTTGGGGCCCCATAAAATGAGAGACACAGTTCTGTATAACACCTTGGGCCTGTACAGAGTCGGGCCTGCATGGCACAATCTAATGCAATATAATACTATTAAGTACTAACCTTAATTGCAAAGTACATAATGAAATAAACATTACAATTTAAATAAAAGAACATAATAAATATTCATTGCAATTTATTCAACTTACCTCTAATATTCAATCTTCAAATATTCTTTGATTCATCTCCATCTCCCTCATCAACTATAGTAATCTTCAACAGTGGTAGGATCTATTGTCATCCCCTCAAAATAGAGCTTGTTTGGGCAATATGTGCTTCAAATCTTTTTATAGCTCGAGCTTTTTCTTGTTCAATAATGGCCAAGCATTCATATAGATACCCAAGCTTGCCTTCGAAATTTACCAACTTATATCGAGGATCTAACCGATTAGTTGCGCGATACAACAATAGAAGATTCTCATAGTATTTTGTAAACATTTCTAACATTTGAAACATCATAGGTGAAAATTTATCATTCAAGATATACTTATTAAAAACTTCAACAACATTGCACAAAGTTGGAAGGATATAATGACTAGTGGGATAATATTGTTCAGATAATATATAAGTGGCGTCTTTAAAGGTTACCTAGAAAATCAGAAATCACAGCAACATCATTAAATAAAACATAATCTAAGAACATTGGAAATCCATTAGCATTTCAAAATTAGTTTTTATCAGGGATCTATAGGGCAATACACTTTCTATCATTTCATGAGTTGAATTCCATCTAATAGTTGTGTCCTTTCTAAACTTCTTGTAACTTAATTCTTGTTTTAGAACTAATTTTTCCAAATGTTGTTTTATAACTGGAGTCGTAGAGATAAAAAGGAAAACAATCCTTATTACATTAACAGTTTCCTCTACAAATATATGGTGATCTTACACACAATGATTCAAAATATGATAAGCACACCTGAAGAGGATATGACGAAGGACCCGTTGGATATAATGATTCAAGAACCCTAAGTATAATGATTGGTAGTGATCTCCTTAGATTGAGAATCTAGTTTGATCTTACCAAGAGAAAACGAAACCTTGACCTGTTGGTTATAAGAGAACCAAGAATCAGAGGTATGATGAACGCCACAAGATCTTGCTTACGGATATTGATAAGTTCTTGAACTATTAAAGCTCAACAAAGAGAATTTAATCTCACAAGACAAATGTCTATTAGTATTTATCAAAATCTTAATTTTAAATAGC
Organism: Vinca minor; assembly: GCA_026122235.1. Classification (NCBI taxonomy): domain Eukaryota; kingdom Viridiplantae; phylum Streptophyta; class Magnoliopsida; order Gentianales; family Apocynaceae; genus Vinca; species Vinca minor. The sequence continues at coordinate 1,928,725 of JAOCZM010000111.1, read as the reverse complement.
ATTAGATGGTCTTTTATAGGCAAATAGAAGGCTTTTCAAGTGAATCCCGAAATTCAACCACCCTAGGGGTTTTCAAAGGTCGCTTTGACTGAATTTAAATACACTTAGGAAATAGAAATGACTCCTTGAAACTATGATAAGAGACTCTTTGATAAACTAAAGGGTTTTGACTAATTAAATAGCTAAAAATGACTATTTCTAAGAAACAAATGGAAACTTCTTCTCGGGTTTCATGTCTTACACGAATTTGGCAGCCCACAATAAGCAATTTAAATACCCAATTCGGATTTTAGCTCTAGCCCATCTTATTGGATGCATTTCTGCCTAATAACTTGAAGAACATTCACCATTTGGTCTTCTGATGAGTTCTCTTGCACTTTATCTTTAATTTTAGGAACAAGACTTATCATAACTTTATTAATTTGCTTAGCTCTTACTCTTGTAATAAGACCTCCATGAATTTGAAAAGGATCCCCTTTGTTTGGATTGGTTGCCTTCGGTTGGTCTCCATCATTCCCTTTCTCTTCAAAAGGATTCTTCCTCGAATCTGAATCTGCAATAAAATGAGAAAGATCAGAAACATTAAAAGTGGCGTTTACATTATACTCACCAGGAAGGTCTAGTTTGTAAGCATTGTCACTAATTCTTGTGATCACTTGAAAAGGTCCATCTCTTCTTGGTTGCAGCTTGGACTTGCGCTTTGCTGGAAATCTTTCTTTTCTTAAGTGCAACCAAACCCAATCTCCACGATCAAAGATAACTTGCTTTCGACCCTTGTTGGTTTGTAGCATATTGCTCAATTTGCTTCTCAATGTTGATCCTCACATTCTCGTGCAACTTCTTAATCAAATAAGCCTATTCATTTCCATCAAGACTTGCACGCTAATAATTGGAATGGGTATAAGATCAAGTGGACTCAATGGATTAAACCCATAAACAACCTCAAAAGGAGAGAACTTTGCAGCAGAATGAACGCTCCAATTATCTGCAAATTCAGCAAATGACAAACAATCTTCTCAATTCTTTAAGTTCTTTTGGATTAAGGATCTTAGTAATTGAGACAAAGTTCTATTAACTACTTCAGTTTGACCATCAGTTTGTGGATGACAAATAGTAGAAAACAGAAGTTTAGATCCCAATTTGCTCCATAATACACGCCAAAAGTGACTTAAGAATTTTACATCTCTATCACTAACAATTGTTCTAGGCGCTCCATGCAAACACATATCCTCTTTAAAGAACAAATCAACAACTTGATTAGCATTATCACTTTTATAACATGGAATGAAGTGTGCCAATTTTGAAAATTGATCAACTACCACAAACACGGAATCTCTACCCTTACTTGTCCTAGGCAAACCCAAAAAAAAAAAATCCATGGATATGTCTACCCAAGGTTCACTAGGAATAGGTAAATGCTTATACAGTCCATGAGGCTTTGATTTAGATTTTGCTTGTTTACAAGTAATGAACTTCTCACTAATTCTATCCACATCAGCACGCCTACCCGACCAAAAGAAATATTCACGCAAGACTTCCAATATTTTGTGCACACCAAAGTGTCCAATTAGACCTCCCACATGAGTCTCATGAACAAGCAATTCACGCATAAAACATTTAGGGATGCAAAGTTTATTCTCACGAACCAAATACCCCTCGTGCCTATATAACTTATCAAATGCATCATGTTCACAAGCAGTATAGACAGAAGAAAAATAAGAATCATTAGCATACATTTCCTTAATTGACTCAAAACTAAGTAGTTTAGAACTCAATGTGTTTACTAAAGCATTCTTCCTAGATAAATCATCGACTACTATATTTTCTTTCTCTTTCTTGTATTTCAATCAGATAAGGAAATGATTCAATGAATTCCACCACTTGATATAGCTCTTAATCAACTTACCTTGCCCCTTGAGATATTTAAGTGGCTCATGATCTGTGTGGATCACAAACTCCTTTGGCCACAAGTAGTGCTACCAAGTTCGCAATGCTCTAACCAAAGCATAGAGCTCCTTATCATAGGTTGGATAGTTCAATTGAACTCATTTCATCTTCTCATTAGAGTATGCAATTGGTTTTCTTTCTTGTATAAAAACAACTCCTATACCAACACCAGATGCATCACATTCAAGTTCAAAAGTTTTATCAAAGTTAGGTAATGCAAGAATTGGTGCAGTGGTTAGTTTAACTTTAAGAAGATCAAAAGCATGATGTTGTTTCTCTCCCCAATGAAAACCAACTTCTTTCCTTACAATCTCATTCAATGGGGCAGCTATAGTGTTAAAGTCCTTTACAAACCTCCTATAGAAACTTGCAAGCCCATGAAAACTCCTTACTTCATAATTTTTTTTAGGAGTTGGCTAATCATTATTGCCTTAGCCTTGTCTTTTTCAATTTCAATCTCATTAGCATTTACTACAAACACAAGAAAAACAACTTTATCCATGCAAAAAGAACACTTTTTAAGAGATTAGCGTACAAAGACTCTCTTCTTAAGGTGTCAAGTACATCATGAAAATGGATAAGATATTCCTCCATGTTCTTGCTATAAATGAGAATGTCATCAAACTAAACTACCACAATTTTTTCAATAAAGTTACGTAAAACATGGTTTATCAATCTCATAAAAGTGCTTGGTGCATTAGTTCAACCAAAAGGCATGGCTAGCCACTCATGTAAACCATATTTTGATTTAAAGGTAGTTTTCCATTCATCACCTTCCTTGATTCCAATTTGATGATATCCACTTTTCGATTCAATCTTAGAACCATGCAACTGATCAAGCATATTATCTAGCCTAGGAATAGGATAGCGATACTTTACATTGATGTTATTGATGGCTCGACAATCTGTGCACATTTTCCATATTTCATCATTCTTTGGTACCATGATCACTGGTACAACACATGGACTCATGCTTTCCCGAATTTTTCCTTTAGTCATCAAGTCCTCCACTTGTCTTTGAATCTCTTTTGTTTCTTCCGGATTAGCTCTATAAGCTAGCATGTTTGGAAGTGTTGCCCCAAGAATGAAGTCAATTTGATGTTCAATTCCCCTTAATGGCAGTAATCCACTTGGATCTTCTTCCGGAAAGATGTCATCATATTCTTGCAAAAGAGACAAAATTGAACTAGGCAAAGATGAGTTTAGTTCGATAGTGCTGAAATAGGATTTCTTAAAGACCATCACCAACACACTATTTTCTTTGACTAACGCCTTCTGTATCTCACTTGCCATTGCATAAAAATTCAGCTTCTTTTTACTTTCATTTTCAACTAATTTATTTTCTCCCTCAAACACACTCAATTATGCTCTCTTGTTTTTCTCTCCATTCTTTTTTCCACTCAATTTTCTCCCCTCAAACACATTTTTCTTTCCCTCACTCTCTCTAGATCTCCTTGCTTGGGACATTTTGAGTTAATCTTCTTAAACCGGTTGTGGAGTCAATGACACAAGCATGATAGTTTTACTTTTATGCTTGAGTGTGTATCTATTAAAAAACCATCATAAACCACCCTCCGATCAAATTGCCATGGTTTACCCAAAACAATATGACTAGCATGCATTGGCACCACGTCACATAAAACTTCATCCTTCAAATTTCCAATTGAAAACATCTCCAAAACTTGTTTACTCACAAATTTCCCAACATTCATTAAGCCATTGAAGCTTGTATGAATGAGGGTGTTTAGTTGTAGCTAAAGTTAATTTCTCCACCATTTCAAAACTAGCAACATTCACACAACTTCCACCATCAATAATTAACATGCAAACTTTACCTTGAACCAAACACCTTGTGTGAAAATGTTCTCCCTTTGCTGTCCTGCTTCGTTCATCTTTACATGCATGTTTATAGCCCTTCAAACAACCAAAAGTTCTCCTTGTTCTGGTGAAGTTTTCTCCAGTTGTTTACCACCATCACTTGACTCATGCACATTTTTCAGTTTCCGCTTCCCCATTGTATCCTTCATGGTCATTACTCTCTTATTTGGACATGGAGATGCACTATGTCCAAATCCCTGACATCGAAAATTTGTTATCTCTATTTCTAACAGAAGTGTTTGGAATACCTGTAGCCTTGTCAATTTTATTTGGCTTGGCTTTTGTCAGCTCTCCTTGAGATTTTGAAGTTTCCCCAACTAGATTGGGCAAAAGACCCGGTCGACCGAGAGGTGTCTCGGGTCGTCGACCGAACTTTTTGTCACTCCGATCGGCCGAGAACCATTTCTCCGGTAGACCGGACCAGTTGGACTTGGTCAAAACATGCACATCTACATGTGTGAGGGTGTGTGTAAGAGAGTAGTGGGAGAGAAATAAAGGGAGAGTGGGGTTAGTGTAGGGCTGTCAATGGGATCCAATGGCCCAAATCTAGACTCAAATCAGATATTAGATAGTATTTTTTTAGATCATGCCTAATTAGATATGGGCCCAACACAAAATAAAATAAACTAATATGAATCTAATAAGATCCATTTGGACCCAAGAGACCCAACAAACCACAATGTCATTGTAAGTAGAAGCCCATGGAGTAGATAGAACATATTAATGCACAAAGTTCATAGTTTTCCAAGAAAACGTTGCAGTCTTATAATAAGAGAATTATTTCTGCTGGTAATTTGGACTAGAAATGCAAGAACTTAATCTTTATAATAAGGACTTTGAAATTTCCAGTTTAAAAATGAATCTGATTCATATCATATCATAGTTCATGAAGCATATCATATCTGATTCCTAATAGATTTTTATTATTTTCAATAATTATGTCATCTTTTAAGAATAGTGTATATTTTCATGTAATTAAAATAGTATATGATGATTCAATTTGTTCAAAGGATTAAATGTATTTTAAAATTATAAAATTACACTTTTTTTTTTTCAAAATATAAAATACCTATATCCGTGCATAGCACGGGTAATTAGGTTAGTGTGTGTATATATATATATATAGCCTTATACATACATATATCTATATCTATATATTTCATTATTCCTATTTTTTCAAGATTTCAAATTATTTTAATTAATTTACTAATTTTTATTGGTTGAGAATATTTAGGTTAATTAAATTAATTGAAAATTAACTTATCTTAATAAAAATTAAATATCAACTTTTATTGGTGCAAAAATGTTATACTATTTTATTTAAAATTGGGAAAAAGGGGATTCGATCCCCCGACCTGCAAGCCGGATGCTACGCCACATTGCCAACTACTCTGGCAGGTATTTGACAACTATTTTCTTTAATTCTTTTAATGGAATGCTAATTTAAATTTATTTTGGTTGTAAACTCTTAATTGGCTTATCAGAGTATCCCACATTGAAAAGTTACATTGGTTTTTGAGTTTGACAGTAATATAAAAGATGGTACTTTGACGTGTTTTGAGTTACAAAATTGGGCTGACATTTTAGCACATCAAATTAAGGAAGCCCGCTTATTTGTTTTTATTTATTTTTTATTTATATAAATATAAATAGTTAAAGTTTTAACAAATAACGGGTGATTCAGATGACCGGGTCCTCTGAATTCCGATGTTTTGAGTGAGAAATTGGGTTGGCATTTCAGCCCATCAGAGTGGGGAAGCAAATTTATTTTCTTCTTACATTTTTTATTTATATAAATTTAAATAGTTAAAGTTTTAACAAATAAGTGGTTATTCAGATGACTGAATCCTCTGAATTCCGATTGAGCTTAAAATCAAGTTCGATTTGGAGAGTTTAGAAATTTGTAATTTTTTTAATATTTAATAGAATAAAAATAAGTAAAAAATATTAATTAAAATTTATGGGTTTTAATATATTTATGAATTTTCTTTTCTTCTACTCTAATTTTTAGATTTTTCTTTTTCTTTTTCAATATTATCTATCTATCTATCTACCTATCTATCTATCTTTATATATATTACAGAAGCCCTTTTTAGATTTGTAACTCCCTCATGCCACGTGTCATTTTGTAGATTATTTTGTTATTTAATTAATTATAAAACTTTTAATTGGTGCAAATAAATTGAACTACTTCATTTAAATTGGGGAGGGGGAGGATTCGAACCCGGAACATTCAGGTTAAATACTACTCCACATTGCCATCTACTCTATCAGGTATTTGACAAATATTTTATTTAACTTTATTGGAATGCTCATTTAAGTAAACTTTTCTACAATCTCTAACAAATCTAAACTTACAGTATTCTTGGTATAATATAATATTCTACATTAAATATATTATCTTCCTTAATCTCAAGATTCAAAACTCATCTCATACTCTTAACCTCTTCTTTTATGATTATATTTTAGAAGTTTATAAATTTTTATACACTTTAAATTCTTTTATAAAAAAAATCACTGGATTAAAATATTTTTCCAAAATCAATCTATATTTATATTGTATAACATGTTTTCAAGTTTTAACCCATCAGAAATCTTCAAAACTCTAACCCAAATTTCTCGAATTATCTAACTCTTAATTGTAATACAAAAACTTGATTGGTTAAGATGAATTTCGATTAATTAAGTTAATTCAAAACTAATTATTATCTTAAAACAAATTTAAATATCAAATTACTTAACCAAATATCTCTACAATCCTAAATTTTTTTATCATAATATTGAACACACTTTTCAGTTTTAAACTCCCAATCTAATATAAAATTTCTAGATTAAATATTTTTCTATTTAATTTCAAATGTTGTGATTGGTTAAAGAGATTTTAAATGTTTGAAATAAATCAAGAAAATATTAATTACTTCGCTAGCACAGACTCCCGTATTTCTAGCCCTTTTATCATGTGCTTTGCAAATTTATAACCAACCCCTCACTTTTAATTTTTGTTTTTATTAATCTCACATTGGTTTATTGATTCGTAATTTCAGTAAAATTCTACTTCTCATCTGTTATTCAAATTCAAATACGATTTAAATTAGTGTAACGAACCATTTAGTTTCTGTTAAACCTGCGGACGAGCCTCCCCCAAGGTATATCAGATTACCCATTATTCCTTATCATTTCTTATATGTCTAAAGATAGCATTTTATGATATAAGAAATCTCATTATGAGTTTTTGTCGAGTAAAGTATGTCCATTATGAGTTTTTTTTTTCTTTTGAGAATGACTAGAATTAAATTACACATTTCCTAAAATAATAATACTTTTTCGTATAAACTTCCACTACTAACCTTCCATAGTTTAAGCGTAATTTAAAGACATTAACCTTCCTTAACTAATAATGCAAGAAGAAAACTTTATTAAAAGTAAAATACTTTTATTAATTTTCATCTTAAGTCAAAGTGAAACATTAAATTTTGGATAGAAGCAATATTGTATTTGTTAAAGTATATAACCTAAATAATATTTGAGTTTCTGATAACTATGTATCATCATATTGCTTAGGGCCCTTGTGTTATTTTGCTAAATTGTTTTTATATTATTAGTTGAATTTTTTCTTTTTTTGCATTGATTTATGATGGCTAAATCTGTTGATCTTTACTAGCCACTTTTAATTTTGATTTTTGATTTTTTTAAATGTTTCAATTTATTTGATTGCAAGATACAAAGAATCCTAATACTTGGTAACCTTTTCTGTTATATGTATTGATTTACTTATGTCCTAGAAGTCTTATGCAAAAACTTAATTTAGATTTGATTTGTTATTTTGGTTTTAAGAATTAAGTTTTTTAGCCATGCCCAACAGTGTTTTCCCAAAAATTTATGAAGTTTAGGAGGAACTTAGTTGATAAAATTTATTGGAAAGTTTCTGTGAATTTACGGGAATTTATGAGAATATTTTATTCCAACATTTACTCACCTCTTCATCCTTTTTATGTTCATGACTTTTGATGTCTAATTATTATTTATATCTATGTTTGATTTATTTTTATCTAATAAATATTACTATTAATAAATGTCCTTTATATAATTTATTAATATACTATTAGACTAATTTTATCTTTCAGGAATAAAAATATTTACTAAAATTGATCTTACAGTAATGCAAGTTTAGCGGAAAAAACTTGAGCAGAAAACTTCGTGAATTATATGGCTCCATAAGAAAAATGAAGTCACAATACGTAGTTTCTTCATATTTTCTAAAAAGATTGGGTGATTAACATTTAATAGTAGTAGTGTAGTGATTATTGGATCAAAACATTGGACGGAACATTAATTGAAATAGTATAAGACTATTTTTAATTCTTTTGATTATATATTATTTGATCCAATAATCATTCTGATGTTGACCCTTACATTTGTGAGTTACTCAATAAAAGTCATATTACATAATCATGTTAATTTTCTTATTTGTTTTCTGAAAATTTAAAGTTAACGAATTGTTGTTTTAAAAACAATTGTACAAGCATTAAATTAATAATTTGAAATTCAGTATTTCCGTGCATAGCACGGGTCATTTGCTAGTATATATATATTACAAAAGCCCTTTTCAGATTTGTATATATATCATGCCACATGTCATTTTCTAGGATTTTTTATATTTTTAATTAGTTATAAAAATTTTGATTGGTGCAAAAAATTTGAACTATTTTATTCAATTCGGAGGAGGCAGGATTCGAACCCGCAACATGCAGATCAAATGCCATACCACATTGCCAGCTACTCTGGCGGCTATTTGACAACTATTTTCTTTAATTCTTTTAATGGAATGCTAATTTAAGTAAATTATGAGATAGTTGGAATATTGTAATAAATTCCATAAGAAAAAATTTGTTTTCGTTTGAACTTTTATATTGCAATAATTTTTACATTAATCTATAAGCTACTTACCGACCATAATGTTTTTTGAGTTTTTTGTCGAATAAAGTATACATAATGAGTTTTTGTCGAATAAAGTATACATAATGAGTTTTTGTTGAGTAAAGTATGTCTATTCTGAGTTTTTTTTCTTTTCAGAATGACTAGAATTAAATTACTCATTTCCTAAAATAATAATATTTTTTTATATAAACTTCCACTACTAACCTTCCTTAGTTTAAGCGTAATTTAAGGGGATTAAATTTCCTTAACTAATAATGTTAGAAGACAACTTTATTAAAAGTAAAATACTTTTATTAATTTTCATTTTAAGTCAAAGTGAAATATTAAATTCAAGATTGAAGCAATATTGTATTTGTTAAAGTATATAGCCTAAATAATATTCGAGTTTCTGATAACTATGTATCATCATATTGCTTATGACCCTTGTGTTATTTTTCTAAATTTCTTTTATATTATTAGTAGAATTTTTGCTTTTTTGCATTGATTTATGATAGCTGAATCTCATTGATAGCCACTTTTAATTTTTTATTTTGATTTTTCTTTTAAATGTTTCGATTTATTTGATTGCTGGGTACAAAGAATCCTAATTCTTGGTAACATTTTCTATTATATGTATTGATTTACGTATGTCCTAGAAGTCTTAAGCAAAACCTTAATTTAGACTTGATTTGTTATTTTGGTTCTAAGAATTAAGTTTTTAAGTCATGCCCAACAGAGTTTTTAAGCCATGCCCAACAGAGTTTTCTTAAAAGACTGCCCTTCAAAAATGACCAATTTCGCAAAAAATTATAAAGTTTATGAGGAACTTATTTGAGAGAATTTATTGGGAAGTTTCTGTGAACTTATGGGAATTTATGAGAATATTTTATTCTAATATTTACTCATCTCTTCATCCGTTTTATGTTCAATACTTTTGACGTTTAATTATTATTTATATCTATTTTGATCCATTTTTTATCCAATAAACATTATTACTAATAAATTCACTTTAAATAATTTATTATATACTATTAGACTGATTTTATCTTTCAGGGAATAAAAACATTTAATAAAATGAATCTTACAACAATGCAAGTTTGTCAAAAAAAACTTGAGCAGAAAATTGCCCGCTCTCATAGAAGAAGATGCATTATCTCAAAATGTGGAGCACACAATGTTGAAAAAACTTCATGAATTAGATGGCTCCATAAGAAAAATGAAGTCACAATATGTAGTCTCTTCATTTTTTCTTAAAATATTAGGTGATTAATATTTAATAGTTGTAGTGTAGTGATTATTGGACCAAAACATTGGATGAAACATTAATCGAAATAGTATAGGACTATGTTTAATTATTTTGATTATATATTATTTGATCCAATATTTTTTATCCAATAATCCTTCTGTGCTCACCCTTATATTTGTGAGTTACTCAATAAAATTCATATTACAGTTAACGAGTTTTTGTTCTAAATACAATTGTACAACCATTGAATTAATAATTTGAAATTCAGTATTTCCGTGCATAGCACGGGTCATTAGGCTAGTGTGTGTGTGTGTGTGTATATATATATATATATATATATATATATATATATATATATATATATATATATATATATATATATAAAATTAAACCGCTTCGTACTGAACAGGAAAATGCCCCAAGATTTCTAATGTGCGATAAAGACCCATTAAAAAAATGATTGTATCAAAATTACGTATTTAAATATGTGAAATTAACATTTAAAGTAATGTATTAGTGCCTGCATTAAGAAACTTGCCAATTAGTGAAATTTCCATTTATAATGTGGGATATGAGGAAAACAATAATGACATCGTAAATATATATACACTTTCATATTGCAAAGTTTTCTACAAACACTTTAATATATGAATGTTTATAAGATAGATTCAGACTCATTCAGGCCTAACATAGTTGGATCTGAACCTTAAGTAAAAAGATTTAGATCCAACATAGAAGAATTTGGATCAAACATAGTAGAATTTGGATCAAAATATGTTTTTGGTGAGTCTGGGCTTGAACCCAATATTATGGGCTCTATAGGCTCAATTGACAACCCTTGGTTAGTGGGTAATTTCACTTACACCACATTAGATGAAAATTGATTTTCATATTTTCTAAATCTCTCAAGATTGAAAACACTCTTTTTCTCTCTACTCTAGCCGAAATCCAAGAAGCAAAATCTGGGATTTCCCCCCTTCATTTTACACACTCTCAAGAACAATCAAGAGAAGAAAATTTGATTTTCTTATCTCTTAGATTTTCGATTTTCCTAAGTAGCATATACTTTGTGGATTCCGGGAAAAAGTGTTTTCAACCTTCGTAGTTATTAGACTAGCATCTAAAACACAGAGTAACAAGCTTAGAGGTTGGTGTGTGGATACCAGTAGAGACAGGAGTTAAAAGGTTGTTGTTGGTGATTCCTAGTAGCATTATCTGGGCATCGTCGATTACATCGACACACAAGTATAATTCCTAACACAGGATTCTGGTTCTTTCTCGTGAGTAGATCCTCTAAAGGAATGTAATCCCACGCTTTTATTTCCTCTGCATTTTGGGGATTACGAATTTTTCCTTCAGTGGTATTAGAGCCTATCACGAGAACCCAATAATCTTGATTATGTGTTATCTTGCTATTTTAGTAGTTGATAATGCATGTCATATCACTACAAGAAAACTATGTAACAGGGACGGACAGTTCCGTCGCTATTCCGTCACTAATTGTATCTTACCGACCGAACCTTGTGGTCGTGTAATATTCGTCGCTAACATATTTTCCGACCGAATATCGACTATGTATTTAGCAACGGCCAGTGGGGTCACAATTTAGCGACGGAAGGGAATGCATGGTTGACTTTTAAATTTGCCTTGTAACGACCGAATACCGACGGAATAGTCAACATTGTTGACATTTGACTTGACCCTGGAACGACCGAATACCGACGGAATAGTCAACATTGTTTACATTTGACTTGACCCATGAACGACCGAATACCGACGGATAATTAGCAACGGAAAAGCGGGTCACCATATGGCGACCGAATACCGACGGAATAGTCAACATTGTTGGCATTTTACTTGACCCAGGAACGACCGAATACCGACGGATAATTAGCAACGGAAAAGCGGGTCACCATATGGCGACCGAATACCGACAGTCTGGTCAACATTGTTGACATTTGACTTGACCCAGGAACGACCGAATACCGACGGATAATTAGCAACGGAAAAGCGGGTCACCATATGGCGACCGAATACCGACGGTCTGGTAAACATTGTTGACATTTGACTTGACCCAGAAACGACCGAATACCGACGGATACTTAGCAACGGAAAAGAGGGTCACCATATAGCGACCGAATACCGACGGTATTTACCATCGCTAAATTGTTGTTATTTAAAAAATAAAAATTGAATTTAATTAAATCCCTATTACAGAACACAGCAGCAATAGTAGCAATAACCAAAATGCTCACAACCAAAATGCTCACAATTAATTCTCATTACATTAAATACTCACAATCAAAGTGCAAACTTCTTATTACAACACTCACAATCAAAGTGCACATTTTGAATAACAACACTCACAATCATAGTGTGCACCTTACATTACAACTCACAATCAAAGTGTACACATTACATTACAAAGCTCACATTCAAAGTGCACACTTTGAATTATCAAAACTCACAATCAAAGTGTGCACATTACATTGCAACACTCACGTTCAAAGTAATTTATTTCATTTATCAAAACTTACAATCAAAGTGTGCATTTCTCATAAACTCCTTGATGTCATTCATATGCATATCCTTGAAAATGCATCAGTTGCAATCTGCAAAATTTAAGAATCAAATTATTATGACAATAAAATTTCTACTTTGAATTATGTTAAAAAGTTATACAATATGACAATTAATTTATTGTAATAAAGTACAAAAAAAACAAACAACAAATATGACTCACTTTCAATATGTGGAATTCCAAGAGAAGCGAGAAATCTTAATCATTTTAAATCATCATCTTCTTCAGAATTGTCATCTCCCAACATAATTTCATCATCGTCATCGTCATCATCTTCATAACCACGGCTCGTACCGGCCACAAGTACAACTTCAATTTCCCCTGACCGGTGTGCAAGTTGACCAACTTCAGTAATAGTTGGATCAATGTGACTGGTCTCCTCCTCGCGTACTTCGTCCTGATACGGTACCGGAACACCAGGAACGTCAAATAGACGTGGTTTGGAACGACATACAGCCAACCAATCAGCCCTAGATGTTGTCTTACTACCCGGATAAGGTGTGTAGTAGACTTGTTGACATTGGGAAGCAAATACAAATGGATCGTAACCCTGGTAAGTTCTTTTCCTATGGATTTCTACAAGTTTATATTGAGGATGCACTCTTAAACCTCGATTTGGAGTAGAATCAAACCAGTCGCATTTGAAAAGAATAATTTTTTTGGTCGGGTAGTCCAGCAAGTTCAACCTCATTTACTTGCTTCAACTCACCGTAATAATCTCCTTTAACCCATACCCCATTGCTTTGTCGCTCCTTTTCCATCGTTGTGGGCTTTGGTGTGAAATCTCTAACCGTTAACAAAGTAAATCGGTGTATGACATCACTCTCCTTGACGGGCCCCAAGACAGATTTTTCAACAAAATTTCGGAATCTTCCTGAAGGCTATGTATCTGTTGAACAATAAAAGTTAAATTATTTTAATTATGCATTCTTATTACAAGTACATTTCTACACACTACCAACTTACATGAGTTCCAAACCATTTGGAAAAATCATTATAAACCCGACTTTGAAGTTCTTCCTTCGTTATCTGCGGGGTTTGTGTTGGAGTACATTTAATCTAAGGTGCACCAATTCGATTGGGCCGGGTCGGGCCGGGATTGGATTGGGCCCTTAATCGGGTTGGGCCGACCGACCCGTTTGGACCGACCTTATGGCTGGAATGTTAGACATAAATTCAGCCCTCTTGATGGTGGTTGAAGTGGTGGAGAGAGTGGAGGAGTAATTCTCTCCATGATCTCCCACTTCCCCCATTATCTCACCCCACTCTCTCTTGATAGACTAGAGGAAAAATTCAGATTTTTCCTATCATTCTAATCAGTTTTCTCCAGCCTTTTGAAGCTAAGAGAATAGAGAGAAAAAGTGAGTTTTAGAGAGAAAAAGACAAGACAAATTTCTGGACTTTTTTCTTGCATTTTTGCTAATAAAAAAGAAGTTAGAAAGCTTGTTTCTTGTTCTTGAAAAGGTCGTTCATACTCCATCCATTGAAGAGTGTCTTCAAAGCTTCTACAAGGCGTTGGCTAGCACCAAGCAGTAGAAGACCATCTCCGGAAGATCGAGTGGATACCGGAAGAGACGGAGCCTGCAAGCGTGGTGTTCCGTTCGTTACAACAAACCGCTGAAAGCGTTTCAGCCATTCTAGCATCCATATAAGGTAAAACACTATCCCATAGTCGTAGGTACTTACTCGTGAAAGATCCTGATAGAGGCGGGTCAAAGTTATTTCCGCTGCGCTTATGTGTATGACCCGGTTATTCCTCTAACAGTTGTATTAGAGCCACTCACGAGTACCCTATTGACTTTAATGTGCTATAGTGTTTTTATAGATTTTGAATCTATGTTATGCATGCCTTAGGATTGCTAGAAATGTTGTTAAAACCATGTATGACATGCTTTTCCAACTTTTTGTAAGTATATCTGTTGAGAATTTCCATTTTTGAAGTCATTCAAAAGCTGGAAAAACTCTCAGTTTCTGTCACTTCGGTCGACCGACTCATCTTCGGTCGACCGAGGCAAGACAGTAGCTAAATGGTATTAGGTTCGGATCAACCGAGTTGGTCTTCGGTCGATCCGAGTTGGTCTTCGGTCGACCGAAGTGCTCGTTTGGTCGACCGAGTACTCTCAAGTACTTTTTCGGTCGACCGAAGCTTGGTGGTCGGTCAACCGAACCCAGTGCGTAATATGAAATATTCATTTTATCTGTTTTGCTCATTATTTTTTCATAAGTTGTTATGTTAATTGAGCATGATGCATAGTAATCGCCTTTACCCTCGTTGGTTTTATTTTATAATACGATCTCGCGTATCGTGCCTTTTAAATATCAAAAGTTGTAATTTTTCCTTTGAATATCCCCTCGAATGTAACTCGAGGTTTCCTTAGAAATTTTGTAATTCTAGATTAGGAGAAGGTACAAACTGAGATGATGAAGATATGGAGGCAACCAACTCGAAGGTCAAGACGGTGTAGAATAGATGTTTTTCTTTTCACACCTTAGATTGACTTCACGGTTTTTCCATTGGCTTGGAAAAACCGAATAGGATCTTAGCGATTACTATTGCATTTTACTTTTATGTATTGGATGCATATGTATATAAGGATAAACTGTTTTATTTATGCTTTCTGGTGAGATTGTTAAAAACAAAATCCCTCATTTAAAATATTAATTAGTGCCTTCCTAAGTTTGGCCCTCGTCAAGGCCTAGATCGACATAAGTATGGGACATGCCAAAGCTGTGCATACATGTCTATCCTGGGTGAGGCGCGAAGGATAAGTTGTGATATCCGCCGGCTAAAACTTAGGGTCCTAATTAACTGGATTATCTCAATAAATGGATTGAGGATCTAGAGGCAAAAGAGTTGAGAAAAGTGTATAATGATACGCTTGAATAAATGTTATTCACTCAACTAACCAAGAATTACATAATTTGATGTAATTGGCAAATGTTGCCTACCTAAATAACTAAGTTTTGGGCGATCAGCCAAAGCTGACTCAGAACGAGGTGAAATATGGATCTTGGCCCGCTAGAAAGTTAACGAACTTTTCGAGTTGATATTGAGGGTTATTCACTCGAAGAAAATAGTGGGAGAAATCATTAAAAGATAAAGACCTAATAATGATTTTAATCGGTACTTACTTTTGTATATGCATATTTTTGTTGTAGAAAAAATGGCAAATTCAAACCAAACACTATCATCTGCGTTTCGTCCCTTGAGAAGGACAAATTAGAGGGAGTTAACTTCCTCGATCGGGTTCGAGAACTTGAGAATCGTTCTCAAGCATGAAAGAAAGTCAGTATGTCTTGGAACGAGCCTATTCCCGCTATACTGGAGGCTCGCGCTCGGCCGCTGAGTAGGGATCGCTTATCGGAAGAATGTTAGTGATGCTTTAGATGTGTCTAGCCTCATGCTTGTCACCATGAACTCGAGCTTCGAAGCAACATGAGGACATGGGGGGCTTATGAGATGCTGGCTCATCCGAAGCAACTATATCAGGGACAAGCGCGCCAGGAGAGATTCGATGTGTCAAAATCTCTCTTTCAGTGCAAAATGTCTGAGGGAATGCCAGTAGGAACTCACGTTCTTAAGATGATAGGTTATGTTCAAAACCTTGAAAAACTGGGGTTTCCTTTGGGACAAGAGTTGTCGACTGATTTGATCTTGCAATCGTTGCCTGAATCATTCAGTCAGTTCATTCTAAATTATCATATGAATGAAATTGACAAGCCATTGCTTGAGTTGTTGAATATGCTAAGGACTGCCGAGAAGGAAATAGGCAAGTCCAAGCCCAACACCATACTGATGGTGCAAAAGGGCAAAGGCAAAGGTTTTGTGAGATCCAAAGGCAAACCGAAAGGTAAGCCCAAGGGCAAGCAAACCACTTTCAACAATGCACTGAAACCTAAGGGTGGTGTAGCCAAGGACTCTATATGTCATCACTGTGGTGAGAAGGGTCACTGGAAAAGGAATTGCAAGAGCTATCTTGCAACAAAAAGGCTGGAAAAGGAGTAGGCAATTGTTGCTTCGGGCTCAGGTATTTATGTTATTGATGTTAATATGATTGATATCAATTTAAATACAACTACTTCTTGGGTATTTGATACCGGATGTGGTTCTCACATTTGTACTAATGTGCAGTGGACCGCAAAGGAGTAGAGAGTTGGCAAAGGGTGAAGTGGAACTACGAGTAGGCAACGGAGCACGTGTTGCAGCCCTCTAGTCGTAGGGACTTGTACTTTTACTTTGCCTTCGTGGCTTGTTTTAGGTTTAGAAAACTGTTTCTATGTACCTAGTTTAATTAAAAATATTATTTCAGTTTCTTGTTTGGACAAGAACGGTTTTGAGATTTCGATCAAAAACCAACGATTGTCGTTATTTCTGGATAATATGTTTTATGCAAGCGCCTCTTTAATTAATGGTCTATATATTTTAGACCTTGATATGCCAATTTTAAACATAAATACCAAAAGGATTAAGACTAATGATTCTAATCCGACATACCTCTGGCATTGTCGCTTAGGCCACATAAACGAAGATCGCATATCCAAACTGATACGGTACCAGCCATGAATGATACGGTACCAACCTCAAGGTTGCCCAAGTCAAAGGAACACATACATCGACTAAGCACGAGACTTAGAACAAGGGACGTGAAGCAACTATCTACATCATTGACCCGAGTTCTAAAGTATAAAGAGGATGCTAAGTTACATCTAGGAATGTTATACGAGGCAGCCTCTCAAGTTCACAAGTGTACAATTAGGCCCTATCAAGCAAAGAGGCTAAGAAGGGTATTTTAGTAATCATACAAGATGATGAGGGATTGGACAGCTTTACAGCAGTTTGGCAGAATGGTCATAACTTTCTATCCGTTTATCCAATGGAGCTGATTCCAGTTGCATATTAAATATAAGAGGCATATCTACAACTTTCATGAAGAACCCGAGATTAGATTCTGCCTTCTTGACATCCGAAATCGTCGTGCAAGTTGGCCCAACAAGCTGTCCAGAATTGGGACGAATTTTAAAGGGCATTTTAGTCTTTGTACAATTAAAGTCTATGCTAGACTTTAATTATTTTCCAGCTTTGTTATTTACTTTATTTAGAGTATTTAAGTAGTTGCTATAATAAAGGACATGTTGTCCATGTGTTAATTAGTTGGTTAATAAGAGTCCTAATGCAACTAGGACTCTTCATAGATTTGGTAGTTATTTATATTCTAGTTGTTAAGAGTTCCATATCTACTAGGACTCTTCTTGTTTAGGTAGTTACTTGATAGCAAGTTGTTATTCAAGAGTCCTAATTCTTCAAGGACTCTTATTTCCCTTTTCCTAGTTTGAGTTGAAACCGAATTACCTTCTACTTAAAGGGAATTTCGGCCACCTCATTTACTGAGACTTGATATGATATTTTAAGGTTATTCCTTAGTTACTTTGTGTTTGATTCTCTATGTTAGAGTTCATTCATCTTTGAGTTACTGTATCAATAAGTTTGGTTTATACTTATTGTGGTGTTTCAGCCCCCATTGATATTCAACCTTGCGGGAGAAAGGTTGTTTATATTCCCCCATAAACTGTTCGAGATAGAGAAAGATCGGGCATTCAAGCCGAACCTTCGTATTCGTACAACGGTTTCGCATCAGGTGGTATCAGAGCAAAAGGTTTATCTCTATCTTGGTGTATCTTTATTGCTTTCTTTAAATTTTTTGGGCAGAAAATTACAAAAAAAAATTACTGTTCACGGCACTGTTTGCGGATTACTGTTCATCGTTACTGTTTACGGTACTGTTCATCGCGTACTGTTCACGGGTTACTGTTCATCCGGGACAAAATTAAATTTTTGTTACTCGTTTATGCTATCGCTCATCCGGATTGAAAAATCCAGAATCAAGAATCAAAAATCAAGAATCAAGAATCAAGAAATCAACTTTCAAGAGAATCAAGAAGCATAAATACTCTATCTTTTTAAAGATTTCAACCAATTCATGCAATAATGATGTGGCAACAATTTGATCAAGAAGATGACAACTTTGATTATGATGATAAAAGGTATGGCTTCCAACATACAACAAATTCAAGATATGATGATTCCTATTTGTTTTCTTGTGAGCCGCAAAGGGATTACAAAAAATCAGCAAGTTGACAATTCGTTGGTGCACTCAAGCTCCCATCTTTTGAAGGTACGAATAGGCCCTCGACTTATTATTTGAATGGATACATGAATTTCACAATATTTTTGAAATTAATAATTATTCGGAGGGCAAAAAGGTAAAGATGGCAGTCAATGGATTTTATAGTAAGGCATCAACGTGGTGGAAACAGAAACTATAATTAGGCAAAGAGCGGGTCAACGACCTATTGAAACTTGGAATGACTTGAAAGCCGAGATGAAACGAAGGTTTATTTCCCTAAATTACTTTACTGAGCAAGCTAAACGCTTTGCAAATGCTTACACAAGGTTCTAAATCAGTAGATGAATATTATGAAGCGATGCGATTAGCCATGATTCGGCTTGACAAACAAGAATATGAAGAAGTTACATTGAATCGATTCTTGGCCGGGTTTGAATGATGATATTAGGCCGGAGGTAGAATGCGTTTATCATGTTGATATTATGGAGATGGTCGATCATGCGGAGCAAATTGAGAGGCGAATCAAAGAGAAGAAGAAAGGGACTAATTCGGCTAAATTTCCACAATGGAAACAGACCCAAATCAGCCCCCCTTCCAATTCTTGTGTTGGGCAGCGGCAAAGTGAAGATAATAGCTATTTTGGGGGCTGCCAAAACCGCCACAATTCAAGAAAAAAGATAGCCAAACAGCCGCCATTAAATCTTCAACTTGGAAGATAGATATGGATGAACTACGTGAATTGATCTACAAAGTGTGCTCAAAGAATGATACAATACAGATGAAACAAATTTGGAAAGTCAAGAAGACAAGGATGAAACTGAGACAAAATTAGAAAGTTTGCCAAATGAGGAGTTGAAAGAAAGGAGTGAAGATTTAGAAGAAAATATTGATCATGTAATTGCATCCTGTGATTTAGAAGATTCGAGGACGAATCCTTTAATATGGAGAGGGGATATGAAAGTTTTTCAAGAAGGAGAGGATGATACGGTACCAGCCATGAATGATACGGTACCAACCTCAAGGTTGCCCAAGTCAAAGGAACACATACATCGACTAAGCACGAGACTTAGAACAAGTGGGACGTGAAGCAACTATCTACATCATTGACCCGAGTTCTAAAGTATAAAGAGGATGCTAAGTTACATCTAGGAATGTTATACGAGGCAGCCTCTCAAGTTCACAAGTGTACAATTAGGCCCTATCAAGCAAAGAGGCTAAGAAGGGTATTTTAGTAATCATACAAGATGATGAGGGATTGGACAGCTTTACAGCAGTTTGGCAGAATGGTCATAACTTTCTATCCGTTTATCCAATGGAGCTGATTCCAGTTGCATATTAAATATAAGAGGCATATCTACAACTTTCATGAAGAACCCGAGATTAGATTCTGCCTTCTTGACATCCGAAATCGTCGTGCAAGTTGGCCCAACAAGCTGTCCAGAATTGGGACGAATTTTAAAGGGCATTTTAGTCTTTGTACAATTAAAGTCTATGCTAGACTTTAATTATTTTCCAGCTTTGTTATTTACTTTATTTAGAGTATTTAAGTAGTTGCTATAATAAAGGACATGTTGTCCATGTGTTAATTAGTTGGTTAATAAGAGTCCTAATGCAACTAGGACTCTTCATAGATTTGGTAGTTATTTATATTCTAGTTGTTAAGAGTTCCATATCTACTAGGACTCTTCTTGTTTAGGTAGTTACTTGATAGCAAGTTGTTATTCAAGAGTCCTAATTCTTCAAGGACTCTTATTTCCCTTTTCCTAGTTTGAGTTGAAACCGAATTACCTTCTACTTAAAGGGAATTTCGGCCACCTCATTTACTGAGACTTGATATGATATTTTAAGGTTATTCCTTAGTTACTTTGTGTTTGATTCTCTATGTTAGAGTTCATTCATCTTTGAGTTACTGTATCAATAAGTTTGGTTTATACTTATTGTGGTGTTTCAGCCCCCATTGATATTCAACCTTGCGGGAGAAAGGTTGTTTATATTCCCCCATAAACTGTTCGAGATAGAGAAAGATCGGACCTTTAAGCCGAACCTTGGTATCTGTACTTCGGTTTCGCATCACAAACTCCATAAAGATGGGCTATTAGAATCATTTGACTTCGAGTCTTATGATCGATGCGAATCTTGTTTATTGGGTAAGATGACAGCATCACCTTTCACTAAGCTAGGTGAGAGAGCTGATGATTTATTAGGACTAATACATAGTGATGTATGTGGCCCTTTTAATATACATGCAAGGGGTGGTTACCTCTACTTCATTACCTTTACTGATGACTTCAGTAGGTATGGATATGTGTTCTTGATGAAACACAAATCCGAAGCATTTGCTAAGTTTAAAGAGTTTAAACTTGAAGTAGAAAACCAACTTGGCAAGAGTATTAAGATTCTTCGATCTGATCGAGGAGGAGAATACTTGAGTCAAGAATTCTGTGACTATCTAAAAGCTTGTGGAATCGTTTCACAACTTTCTCCTCCAGCTACTCCACAATGGAATGGTGTATTCGAAAGGAGGAAACAGTAACCTTATTAGATATGGTTCGCTCTATGATGAGTCACACGAGCCTCGCCCAATTCCTTTTGGGGACACGCACTAGAGACAAAGCAGCTTTAACACTTAACCGCTGCTCCATCTAAATCAGCTGCAAAGACACCATACGAAAGTTATGGACTCGGGAAGCGCCCCTAGCTTTGTCTTTCCTCAAGATTTGGGGTCGTGAAGCTGCTTAGAAACGCTCAGCTTCGATAAGTCGGCTCCAAATCGAAAAGTGCATATTTGTAGGTTATCCTAAGGAAACTAAAGGATACTACTTTTTATATCCCTAACGAGAACAAAGTGTTTGTTGCTCGCACGGAGTCTTTCTAGAAAAAGAATTTGTTTCTAGAAACACAAGTGGGAGTAGCGTAGAACTTACTCGAAGTTCCGGACTCTCAAACTAGCACTAATGATGAGATGGAAATTGAACAGACTCCACAAGTTGTTGTGCAAAGAAAATGCCACAAACAGCTAGGCAACCAAAGACTAGCTCAAGAAACACAAGAATTGCGTAGGTCCGGTAGAGTTCGTCGTCCACCTCCGAAAAAATTTGGATTTTTCATAACAGTAACATGGTGATGTTATGTTTGTGGATCACGATGAACCTTCAACCTACAAACAGCAATTAATAGCCCTGTATTCCCGAGAAATGGCTTAAGGCCATGAGATTCGAAATGGACTCCATGTACACAAACCAAGTCTCGGATCTTGCTGATCCACCGAAGGGGTAACTCCCATAGGGTGCAAATGGGTTTTTAAGATTAAAACCGACATGGAAGGGAATGTACAAACGCATGAGGGGCGATCGGGTCGCGAAATGTTTCAAACAAATTCATGGTATTGACTATGATGAGACTTTTTCCCCCGTAGTTATGTTCAAATCCATTCGGATTTTGCTTGCTATCGCAGCTTACTATGACTACGAAACCGCAAATAGATGTCAAAACCGCTTTCCTTAATGGAAAACTTGATGAGGATGTGTATATGACACGACCAAGGTTTTGTCACCCGCAGAATGTCGGAAAAGTATGTAAGCTTCGAGATCCATTTATGGACTCAAGCAAAGCTTCTAAGTCGAACATCCGCTTTAATGATGCCGTCCCGTGAGTTTGGCTTCATTAGAAATGAGGATGAGCCTTGTGTTTACAAAAAAGGTTAGTGGGAGCTCAATTGTATTCCCGGGTTTTGTATGTAGATGACATACTACTCATTGGAAACGACATACCAACCTTAAAGTCTCAGAAGGCTTGGTTGAGTACGTGTTTCTCTATGAAAGACTTAGGCGGCTTTCACTATATTCTCGGGGAGTCAAGATCTATAGAGATAGATCCAGAGACTCATTGGCCTAAGTCGAGTACATATATAGACAAGGTGCTAAAGCGGTTTAGCATGCAAGAGTTCTAAGAAAGGACTTTGTCCTATGGCACATGGTACTATTCTCGTCAAGGAACAAGTGTTCTAAAACGCTCGCCGAATTAGAACGCATGAAAGAGATTCCTTATGCTTCGCTATAGGATCAATCATGTACGCCATGATATGTACTCGCCCTGCATGTCTCGTCTTGCTTTAAGCATTACGAGCGGATACTCGACCTAATTACGGTGAACGCCATCGGATCTCAGCCAAGAATATCCTCAAGTACTTACGAAGGACTAAGGATACATTCTTGATTTATGGAGGGGCGGATGAGCTCGTTGTAATCGGGTTACACCGATGCTAGTTTCCCAACCGACTGAGATGATTTCCGATCGCAATCGGGATATGTGTTTAACTTGAATGGAGGTGCCGTGAGTCAGCGCAGCTTCAAAGCAATCAACCATAGCAGCATTCTACGACAGAGGCCGAGTACATAGCAGCTTGTGAAGCAGCTAAGGAGGTAGTTTGGATCAGGAAATTTATTTCCGACCTCGATGTGGTTCCTAGTATTGCGAACCCGATAGACCTCTATTGTGACAACAATGGGGATATTTCACAATCTAGGGAACCTAGATCTCACCAGAGGTCCAAACATGTACTACGGCGATTTCACCTAATCCGCGAGATTATAGAGAGAGGTGATGTGCATATATGTAGAGTAGATTCGCAGACAATGTCGCCGATCCACCGACGAAGCCACTGCCGCAGCAGCTAGCATGATCGTCACACTAGCTCCATGGGTATCCGATATCCGGAGGGACTCGATCTTTAGAGACAAATATTAGTATGCCCTAAAGACCATTTATTGTAATTTGGGTCTTTAGTGCAAGTGGGAGATTATTGTACCGTATTTAATGTAATTTTTATTTTGATGAATAAAAGGCAATTAATTCCAAAGATTATTCATTATGTTTCTCGCTCTTAACAACATAAATAAATAATATGTCCTTAGAATAGTATTTATAATTGTTATGAGATACTATTCTAAAACGCCCCTAGTCGAACATTATTTTGGAATCTTCGAGGACAATAATAATGCGCAAGACTAGTATGTGCAAAGTGATTGATATAAGATATCGGATCGTCACATAGGTATATATGATTAGAGAATCATTATACTCGATGCACTCGACATGAGAAACACACCACGGGTTGTTATATAATAGTCAACGGTGTTTCTCAAAAATTTTGACTCGGGTTGTATATGAGATCCTTCGACTTGAGGTCTCACAAGAGTTCTTGCATGGCTAGTGTTATGCTTTGATAATGTTAAACGCTATCCGTAATCGGGTGAGCAATAAAGGCATTTATTGGGTATATCACAAATCTTGTTCGGGATGAGTGGGATGCGTAGAAAGGATTTGTCCCTCCTATATAGCAGAGCGATATCTTGGGGCCCCTTGATGGAGTCTCGACTAATTCATGGCCATGAACAAGTGAATCAAGATATGATATTGATGTCATTTGATTAGTCTACTCGCGAATCAAGAAACTAAAAGATTGGACAATACAAGTGTGACTTTTCCATGACTTGTGTTCAATCTAGATATCAAGGACAAAAGGATTTAACTACAAATGTCAAATGTTGTGATTATGATAAATCACCGGATATTTATGAATCGGGGGTAATGATGCGTTGCTAGATACCTCTCATTACCTCGTGACATATGATGTCACTGCCAACATCATGGATACCTCTTGGGTCGCACTCATAGATCAACCTGGATCGGGCTTGTTGGAGTACATTTAATCTAAGGAGCGCCAATTCGATCGAGCGGGCCGGGCCGGGATTGGATTGGGCCCTTAATCGGGTTGGGCCGACCAATATGATTGGGCCGACCGACCCGCTTGGGACCGACCTTATGGCTGGAATGTTAGACATAAATTCAGCCCTCTTGATGGTGGTTGAAGTGGTGGAGAGAGTGGAGGAGTAATTCTCTCCATGATCTCCCACTTCCCCCATTATCTCACCCCCACTCTCTTGATAGACTAGAGGAAAAATTCAGATTTTTTCCTATCATTCTAATCAGTTTTCTCCAGCCTTTTGAAGCTAAGAGAATAGAGAGAAAAAGTGAGTTTTAGAGAGAAAAAGACAAGACAAATTTCTGGACTTTTTTCTTGCATTTTTGCTAATAAAAAAGAAGTTAGAAAGCTTGTTTCTTGTTCTTGAAAAGGTCGTTCATACTCCATCCATTGAAGAGTGTCTTCAAAGCTTCTACAAGGCGTTGGCTAGCACCAAGCAGAGAAGACCATCTCCTAAGATCGAGTGGATACCGGAAGAGACTGAGCCTCGCAAGCGTGGTGTTCCGTCTCGCTACAACAAACCGCTGAAAGCGTTTCAGCCATTCTAGCATCCATATAAGGTAAAACACTATCCCATAGTCGTAGGTACTTACTCGTGAAAGATCCTGATAGAGGCGGGTCAAAGTTATTTCCGCTGCGCTTATGTGTATGACCCGGTTATTCTTCTAACAGTTTGTTCATGTACTTGACTAACAAATTTCCTGAGTTACAAATTAAATGACAATATTATTATTTGGCCACTTTTAATTATATAACAAAAATGAAGCAAATAGATAAGTTTACTTCATCAAGATATGGTTCGACCTCTTCACAATTTATTAGGATATAATTCATGGTCGTTTTATAATCTTTATCGATAATAAAATCCTTTCTTTTTTTTCCAAATGATCTTCCTGTAAGTTGCAAATTGATAATACATCCGGTCCGCTAATCTCGCTCTTCACCATCATTTCGCCCAATGGTTGTAACTCTCGCTTTTCACGTGGGGTTCGAAATAATAGCTAAAAAACGTAGCAGCTTCTTCGACCAAGTATGCATTGCAAATTGACCCCTCAACTCTAGCCTTGTTCTTTATCTTCTTTTTCAGATGGTGCAGGTATCTAATTAAAACATATGTAGTTAATCACATTGTAAATACGTACATGAAAAATATAATACGAAGATGAGATAACTTAAGACAATGGTTGTTACCTCTCGAATGGGTACATCCACCTAAATTGTACCGGCCACCAACCTCGCTTCAGTACGGAAGGTGAATCGGCAAGTGTTCCATCACATCAAAAAATCCCGGAGGAAATATTCTCTCTAACTTGCCTAATAAAATAGCGATAATGTCCTCCAATTCTTGCATATGCGCCACACTCAACTTTGGGGGAAAAGAAATCTCTATAGAACAGACTAAGTTCAGCCAAAGGTCCCCAAACATTTGCCGGTAGTACTTCTCTAAGTGCTATAGGGATAAGTCTCTCCATGAATACATGAGAATCGTGACTCTTCATTCCGGACATTTTCAACTCTTTTCATATCAACGCATCGCGCCAAATTCGATGCATATCCATCTGGGAGTCTTAATTCTTTAACCCACTACAAAACCATTTCTTTTTTAGGCTTGGTAAGAGTGAAACATGCCTTCGGTTTTGTTGTTTTACCTCGGCCATCGTGTTTAATATTCAATTCAAGACGATTGCAATACCTTTCAACATCCGCTCTAGCTTTAACATTGTCTTTAGTTTTACCTTTCACGTCCCATCACGGTGTTAAAGACATTATCAAACACGTTTTTTTCATTATGCATGACATCAATGTTGTGTCTTATCAAAACCGTCCCGCCAATAAGGTAAGTCCCAAAATATACTACGTTTAGCCCAACTATGATCCCGTCCCCTCGCCTTGCTCTTTACCGATCTCTTCAGCTTGTATCGGTAATTTTTTTGATAATCTCTAACTCTAAGGAACATTTCATGACCACTAAGGCGAGTCGGCGGGTCTCGCTTCTCTCTTGTCGCCGGTCCTTTCTAATCCCTTTGCATCTCTTCTAAAAGGATGATCAGTGACAAGAAGCATCTGTGGCGATCGAACCACGATTGTTTCCCTCCGGATCGCAAATGGAACGCTTGTGTTTCCTCCATACAATATGGACAAGCGTGAATGCCACTGTACTCCATCCACTCAACATTCCATATGCTCGGGAAATCACTAATTGTCCAAAGTAATGAAGCCCTCAATTTAAAATTTTGATTTTTTCGAGATATCATAAGTTTCCGCTCCTTCACCTCTACAGCTGATTCAATTCATCGATTAAAGGTCGCAAGTACACATCGATCTTGTGTTTTGGATTTTGGGGTCCGTGTACAATGATAGTTAAGAAGATTACATTGTTCTTCATACACATGCAAGGGGGGAGATTATAAGGTGTTAGAAGAACTGCCAAGAAGAATAGTTCTTCCCTCGACATGCCGAAAGGTGCAAAACCATCCGTGCATAACCCAAGCCTTACATTCCGAGGTTCCGCCGCAAAATCGCGTGTGTGTTCTCACAAAATGTTGCCAAGCTTCTCCATCCCGTGGGTGATTCATTATTCCCTCTTCCCTCTCACCGTCTCGAGTGCCATGTCATGTGTCTTGCAGCTTTCTCGGATGCATACAATCTTTGTAATCTTGGAGTAATCGGAAAATAATACATCTTTTTTGCAAGCAATCTCTTTTAATCGTGTATTTTTTTGATTTCTTTTTTCTTAATGTATCTAGCATGGCCACAAAACTTGCATTCTCTACTCTCAACATCATCTTTCCAATACAACATACAACCGTTAACACAAACATCAATCTTTTGCACCGGTAATCCAAGGCCTTTAACCAATTTCTTCATTTTGTAAAAGTCGTCTAAAGCATTATTATTTGGAGGAAGTGCCTCTTTCATCAACTGCGCAAATTTATCTATTGTAGTTTTAGATACGTTGTCTTCGGACTTAATGCTCAACATCCTGGCAGTCATTGAAAGATGTGAATGGTTTGTACAACCATTGTACAGTGGGCTATCAACAGCTTTCAACATGTCATAGAACTTTTGTGCCTCTGGATTGGGAGGTTCTTCCACGTCCCTATTTTGTCGCTTTCATTAAAACTTGGTCCCGCAAAGATCAATAATCATATCTCGATAATTGTTCGGTATCGTGTGTCTTTTATAATAATCATGAACAAACGGGATTTGAGGCATGAGAATGAATGCCTCACCATGACATCTCCAATTATAATAGTTAGACACGAATCCGTTCATAACAAGGTGATACTTCACAGTATCAGGCATATGAAAATACTTATTCCTACAAACCCCACAAGGACACCTAATCCCAAAGACATAAAATCATGGGAGATAATACAAAGAAACAAAATGATGGGAGATAATACAAAGAAATAAAATCATGGGAGATAATACAAAGAAATAAAATCATTGGGATAATACAAAGAAGCATAAAATTTTGCCACTTTCATATCATCATTTAATATGCAAAAAATAAATGGTATGTTGTAAACCTAATAAAAGGTAAATTGCCCTAAAATTTGATTCTTTGTGAACAATTTGTGGTCTCATGATTTTTTTTTTGATCCCTTATACCACATTTTGATTAAGCTAAAGAATAAATGATATAAAAGAGCATAAATATTGACATTAATAACATTATAATAAATAGAGAAGAAGAGATTCTCACCAAATACCCAACTGAAATTGGAGGTGTTGGGAAGTCTTGCGGATGCCGGAGGTGGTGGCGCCGTCTTGGAGTTGCCGGAGGTGGGATGAGGGTGGAGTTTCAAGGTAGATTTTGGAAGAAATCACTAGAGGAGATGGTGGTGGAGTTAGAAATCGCGGCTGCAGAATGTGTAAAGGGGAGGGTTGAAAATAAAGATCCCACTCACTGGAAAGACGACGCCGTTTCGGCATTTAAAGGTAGCGACCGAATAGCGACCGTCCTAGCATATTCGGTCGCCCAGAAGAATGTCTGAACACTTGTAAATTTTTGAAAATAAAGATCCCACTCACTGGAAAGACGACGCCGTTTCGGCATTTAAAGGTAGCGACCGTCCTAGCATATTCGGTCGCTATTCGGTCGCTCAGAAGAATGTCTGAACACTTGTAAATTTTTGAAAATAAAGATCACACTCACTGGACAAGACGACGCCGTTTCGGCATTTAACATTAGCGACCGAATAGCGACCGTCATGGCATATTCGGTCGCTATTCGGTCGCCCATACGAATGTCTGAACACTTGTAAATTTTTGAAAATAAAGATCCTGCGCACTGGACAAGACGACACCGTTTCGGAATTTAAAGGTAGCGACCGAATAGCGACCGTCCTAGCATATTCGGTCGCTATTCGGTCGCCCATAAGAATGTCTGAACACTTGTAAATTTTTGAAAATAAAGATCCCGCGCACTGGACAAGACGACGCCTTTTCGACATTTAACATTAGCGACTGTCCTGGCATATTCGGTCGCTATTCGGTCGCCCATAAGAATGTCTGAACACTTGTAAATTTTTGAAAATAAAGATCCCGCGCAATGGACAAGACGACGCCGTTTCGGCATTTAACATTAGCGACCGAATAGTGACCGTCCTGGCATATTCGGTCGCTATTATTTTCCCGGATTCCGTTTTTTATAATATAGCGGGGTTTTTAAAGATATATAGAAATATTTTGTCTATTTTAGTTACTATTACTAAAATATGTATACACACACACACACACACACATTAACTTGAATATGCAAACAATTAAAACTTATACTTATTCAAAAAATACGATTGTATTACTTGAATTGTTCTGCTTCAGGTCTATACAGGTATTTTGTGAATAAGTATAAGTTTTACTTGTTTCACTATTCAGGTTAATGTGTACATACGTATATATTACTAAAATAGACAAATATTTTTATGTATCTTTAAAAACCTCGCTGTTTTATAAAAAACGGAATCCGAGAGAATATACCGACCGAATTATGACCGGGGTATCCGTGATGGAATTTACTCGATCGAATAGCTGACGGATATGTCTGTTTTCGGCCGCCATTCTGTCGCTATTAGGTCGCCCAAATGATAAATGTACATCCGTCGCTAAACCCCTAACCCTAAACCCTAAATCGGGTCGTTATTAGGTCGCTAAGAGGTCGCCGTGAGACCAAATTTCCGTAAGCGTAACAGTGGTTCAATTAACATAGCCCAAAACATAACAGTAATACTACAAACCCCCCGCACAATTCAGTGCAAATAACATAAAACATAACCCAAAAAGTCACAATTAACATAGCCCAAAACATAACAGAAAACATACAAAATTCAAAATTATCCCAAAACATACTAAATTACAAAATTAACCCAAAACTTCAAAACTAAACAAAACCGAAAAACATAATGTATCACATACAAAAATTAACTAAGTGCTCTATTGACTCCCCAAAACTTCATCGACAGTTAGGGGGTCATCGTCATAGTCTGATTCTAAGTCGTCGTCTAAGGCACTACTCAACTTATCCTCTAACTCAGAGGCACTTAATATAACATTGTCCTTATTAGTTAAAATGTTAGCTAACATACTAGCTAAACCTTTGTTTCTCTTCTTTTCCCGCATTTTGAATTCTTTTTTCTGCTTTGCTTCCATTTCGGCCATCTCTTTCTTGAATTTTTCTTCCATTTCGGTGCGCATTTGTTCCATGGCTGAATGAGAGACTGCCTCACTGCCTCGCTGTCTCGTCTTTACCACATCACTAAAGGAACCGAGTCCTTGGACACGTCCCTTTCTTATCCCACCCGTAGCCTCAAAGCAGACAACACAACTGGGTCGCCAAATCCGGAGGAGGTAGGGCCGGCTTTGAGTTGCTTGCTGCAGCCGTTGCCATAAACCGCATGGAACACCCCCCGAAAATGAACACTTGTGTCGAGTTATGAAAACGGAGAAAACCTAATCAAATATCAAAAAGGGAGAAAAGGTAATGATATACTTACGCACAATCGTTTAGAAGCTTCATCAACCCATTCGCCTTTCTTTGGGCCGATATGGTGTTGATGAAGATGATCGTAAAGTGGTCGGGAATGGGACCGCCCGTCCCGGCCTCCTTTTCCCTGGTAATGTAAATCATTAAAACAATTAAATATTAACAATAAACACATAACATATATGTATACGTCAATTAGATTATTTAACTACCAGCCTGGTGCGGTGCTCAATGTGGCTGAGCGAACCGCCAGCAGTGCTTCATCCCGGGCCTTTGCCACCCCGCCCTTCTTTCCAGCTTTTTGCCGCTCGTGACGACTTGGGCTTTAAAGCTCTGAGTTTGCCAAGATTCTTGAAGTCGCGCCCTAATCGGTCTCGGATACCCATGTGGGCCTCTTATTCTTTTTCCCTAGCATCGCTCATAATCCCGCCTCGCCTCCTCGTAAGCAATATACGCCAACTTGACTTGACACCCGCCTCATGCTCCGAGTCCAGACGATACTTTTTTCCCGTATTGTGAAAAAAGGTTAGATAATTAAATATAAAGACTTCTAAATTCAAATTTATTTACTAATTTCTTTACCTTGAACTCGTCCCACCACAATTTCGATTCTTCATGGGGAACATCCTTGATGGTGCTGTACGCCCCCTTGAAACGATCTTGAAAAATTGAAGTAATTGCGACAGAACAGCTGGATGCCAACCTGAAACTATAATAGCAAAGAATAACTTGATTAGTTACTAAAATGACGACAAATAGTATAGTTAGCTTAAGGGAAATAATTAATGAACAATTTACTTACGTGCCAAGGGTAGGCTGCAGGAGAATACGCGTATCTACCGTAGGCAAAACTCCACCAGTAGACTCAGGAGACTGGTGAGTCGCCGATCCTGCTGCCGGCGTAGACTCATAGGCTGGTACAGAAGAAGTCGTACCAAGCTGGGGGGCACAGATGTCGCGCCAAGCTCGGGGGCAGATGTGGTACCAAGCTCGAGGGCAGATGTCGGTGTCGACCCCAAATCATGTGACGAACCTGGCTGGGAAGTGGAGGCCGGAGCAGACATGTGTGGCGAACTAAACGGTAAGGTAAGTCGAATGCTCTTCTTTGGGGGCATCTCTGAAATACATGGCGAACTAAACGACTAAGTAACGGTACACAAAGTAACGGCTCAAAATAAAAAAATAAAACGAAATATTATCTATTTACCAAAGTGCATTCTCTTATTGCCAAATGAGTTTGCCACTTTCTCATTGTTTTTTCTTTTTTAAAACATTCGGTATCTTAATTTCGGAAAGGCTCATTCAGCTCGATTTAGATTACACCTAAAGAATACCTCTTATTTAAAGGAAAGCGTATTCCGAATTCTTTTAATATATAACGTTACAATAAGAGTTGAACATATAACCTTATTTTGATATTAATAATTCGCTTATCAACTGCCCAAAGTGCTCAACAATTCGCTCATCATAAATAGTTTGTGTACTATGTATAAGATGGAATTTACTTATCGTTAGCTCGGTCAGTGTTGCTTCTATAGAGTTTCACATTATAAATAGATTTTTCTCAATTATTTATCCTCGAGTGAATTATGAACTACAATGTTCAATGTTCAAGCTGCATAAATAAACCCCCGAGTCCTTAATAGGATTTTTCCTAACAAATAAGCCTCAGCACTTAGAAAATTAAGCTCTAAATATGTTCACTTGTATTTTAACGAGAGGAAATGAAGACAAAGATCAGAACAATATACAAAACCTTAAACCAAGCAAAAAAAAGAAGAAGAAAATCCTATTAATAATTACTAAAACCAAACAAATCTTGAAATAAAACTAAATATTTATATATCCATGAACAAACTGGTCCTATTAAAATGTTGAGCAATATCAGGTTCTAAGAAACTATTACACTTTGAACAACCCATTTCAGCACCAACTCAAATGGCTGAATCCACTTTCTTGCTGAATAAAACTCAGAAAGAAAATTGTGGACATAGCCAACAAGGCGGCGGAATGGAGATGATGAAAGCTAAAAGGACACCTGCATATCCTAATCTTATTTTTAGCAACAAGGTAACATGCACAATCATTATAAGCATATCCGATAAAATTAATTTAACCTCACCTACAGTGGCCGGCGGGGTTCAAAGGCGGCGTCCGAAGGGGAAAAGCTGCTTCAGTTGCCGGTGATGGTGCGAGCGCCCCGATGACGGATTTTCTGGGCCTCCCGTCGGTGGTGAGTGTTGCTACGGAGCTGGGATGGTCCTCTTCGGCCTCGGTTCGGTCGGCCGTCCACGGGAGACGTGGTAGACGGAGGGGGCGACGGAGGAATTCGGGAAGGGGGAAGAAGAGACAGTTAGGGATTTTGACCTCTGTTGAAGGGTATTAACACGAGAGTTTAGAGACCTGTAAAACACAAGAGGGGGGGGTGAATTGGGTTTTAACTAATCTTGTAAACTTTTTCTAAGCTTTGCAATGCAAGTGTAAGTTTGAGCAAGATGATTAAAAGCAAAGCAAAACCTAATAACAAGACAAAGGATTTATAGTGGTTCGACTCACTCAGAATCTACATCCACTACCTTGAGCCGCACCCAAGGATTTTAAACAACTTCACTAAGAAGAATGTTTACACTTGTGGCTAACTCACTAAGAGTTTTACAACACAACCACAACTCAAAACTCACAAAGAGCTTTCCCACACAAAGTAGGACTTTTACAACTTGCCCACACTAAGTAGGACTTTCACAATTGCCCACACTAAGTAGGACTTAAACAAATAACCCTATCACTAAGAAAGGGAATGAGATAGGTTAAGTACAAAGTTGTTCACTCTTCTAAGTGAAAGATAGATACCTTTTAAGTACAAGAAATTCAGCTCTTGAACATATGAAGCACACTCTTTGTCTTGCTTTTGAAAGAATACTCTTGAATGATTTAGATCATAGAGATGAAGAGTATTTTTCTTTGAAAGTGTTTAGACTTGATAAGAAATCAATGTAAATGTTATGTCCAACCCATGGAGTGATTCTCAGCTTTAGAGTATTTATAGTTTTCAAAATATGCTGAAAAATCGACTCTGCAATGGTCATATAACGGCTAGAACTCGCAGAGTTTGGTTGACCGAAAAACAACCTCGGATGACCGAAGCTAGGGTCGGTTGACCGAAGCCCTAGGTCGGTCGACCGAACCAATGCATAGGTTGACCGAACTCATCCCTTGGTCGACCGAAGCCAGCCAATCAATCAAACTCTCTGTTTCTCTTCGGTTGATCCGAGCTTGAGCTCGGTTGATCGAACTTTTTCCGAGCTCGAGAGATGTTGATTTTTCACACGTTTTAAAATCTTTTGAAGTCTAAAAGGTTTTCCCAAAAGGTAACAAATAGGAGCATTTAGAAAACCGTTTTATAAGACTTATACTTTGAAAACAAAGGCTTTTGAAATACGAACACATGTAAGGATCATTTTGAAACTTAGCCTTTTGAAAACGTGTTTATGAAAACATGCAAGACTTGAGTGTAGAGCTTATGTTCATGAGAGCTTTGGTTAGAGCTTTATACGATAACGACTTATGACGACAAAGCTAAACTAACCAAACCTAAGTCTTCAATCTTCAATCTTGATAAATAAGCCTTGCATAACTTTGAATCTTGATACCAATGGCTTGATTGAAGTACTTAGAGCTTCCATAATGAGTTCCGATATTCTATCACAAAGATTAAGATCATTAGACACAACATCAAAAGTTTGTCCAATATCAAAAACTGAGTTTGTTCGCCCTTAGGGCTTACAAGACCGATTTATATTCCGTCGGTATTCGGTTGGTACGGTAGAGAAAAACGACGTCGGTTTAATAAAGTTTAAACATTTTTATACCCAAATGAAAGATCAACACGCCGTCGTTTTGACACCGTTATCTTTTCCGTCGGCATTCGGTCATTACTGTCGGTCGGCATTCGGTCGGTTGAGTACATAAAAACGCCGTCGTTTTAATTATGTTAAAACATTAATTTTTTACCGAAATGAAATAGTAATACGACGTCGTTTTGACACCGTTATCTATTCCGTCGGATTGCGGTCGGTAGGCGGTCGGTATAGTACAGGAAAACGCCGTCGTTTTAATTAAGGTAAAACATTAATTTTTTATCGAAATGAAATAGCAATACGACGTCGTTTTTACACCGTTATCTATTCCGTTGGCATTCGGTCGTTACTTACGGTCGGTAGGCGGTCGGTATAGTACAGGAAAACGCCGTCGTTTTAATTAAGGTAAAACATTAATTTTTTACCGAAATGAAATAGCAATACGACGTCGTTTTTACACCGTTATCTATTCCGTCGGCATTCGGTCGGTAAGGTACTGAAACACGACGTCGTTTTCATTTGGTCAACGTGACCGATATATACGACTTAATAGCCACCGACTACCGACCGAATGTGTATCGGTTTGTGTCCGGTCGATATTCCGTCGTGTATTCAGTTGCTGAATATTTCCATCGCTAGATTCGGTCGCTATTTAACTGTTTTCTTGTAGTGTATGGTGTTTTACCTTTTAAAGCCTCTGGGAAGTCGTTTAAGTGTTAAACAAATCGTAAAATTCATTTTTTTGGATGTTTTCTATTTTTTGGCAAATATTCAGTCAACTAGAAGAGGTTCGCGGCAGACCGAACATGAGTTAGAAAATAGGATTTTGCTACTGCCTAGATTTCGGTTGACCGAGGCTAGTCTGTTTTCAAACCCAGTCGATCAGAAATATTCTGGGTCGACTGAGGAGGCCTAATTTTTACACTGTTTTGGTTATTGCCTTATCGCGGTCGACATGGAGTATGGCCTTGGTTGACCGGAAAGGGACATGCAGTGTGTATTTGCACTCTTTGCATGATTTTGTGTTTGTTTTGAGTATGGTGCATAGTAATAGCCTTTGACCAGTGGTTTTTATTATAATACGGCATGCATGTCGTGCCTTATCTATTCTCTCTTGTTGTAAAATTTTAATCTCGAATGTAACTCGAGAATTCTTTCAACTATGCAAAAGTTTAGAATAGGATTCTATTTATTTTACATATGTAACAAGTGATGAATAAAGACGTCCATTAGATGGAGGAAACTACAAAGAGGTGGAAGACAATAGATAGGATTTATTGTTTTTCCACCTTTAGATTGACATAGGATTTTTCGTTGGCTCAGAAAATCCACATAGAGGCTATTACTATGTCACATTTTATTTAATGTTTTATGTATTTTGCATGAGATTCCGAATGCATGTTTATAGTAATTCTTGCATGTGATGCATAGTTCAAAGCGTATAATCAGATTATACACCGTTTGGTAAGACAATTTTAAAACCCTCAAATTTTAAGCTTATTGCCTTCCATGATTGGCCCTCGTCAAGACTAAGATCGACAGTAGTTTGAACTTTCGAGTGAAATAAGCGCCTGTCTATCCTGGCGAAGCGCGAATGATAAGTTAGTGATATCCGGCGGCTCAATCATGGGTCATACTTAACCGGATTGCCAATACCGAGCTTTGTAGCCAAAGATGCCTCAGTATTGGGTCGGGAGGCAAATGGTTAAGATGTGCATTTTTGTACTTAGGGTAAGTGTTACCTACTTAACCAACCAAGAGTCACATAATTGATGTGATTAGCAAACACTGCTTACCTAAACAGCCATTTCTCGATCTTTGTAGCCAAAACTGCCTCGAGATTGGTGATATATGGATCTTGGCCCTACTAGAAAGTTTTGAACTTTTCGAATGAATACTTGAGGGTTATTCATTTGAAGAAAATAATTGGAGAATCATTAAGTAAAGTCTTTTAATGATTTTAAAATATGACAACTAAAACATTGTAAATTCTTCTCTGTAGATAAAATGGCAAATGCAATCGTTGCATCAAACTCACTATCGTTGCGATCCATCCTTGAGAAAGAAAACTTGAGAGAGGAAACTTCCTCGACTGGTATAGGAACTTGAGAATCGTTCTTAAGCACGAGAAAAAGTTGTATGTTCTCGAGGAACAAATTCCTGATCCACCAGTCGCAGGGGCTTCGACCGCAGAAAGAAATGCTTAGATGACGCATTAGACGTGTCTAGTCTTATGTTAGTAACCATGACCTCTGAGCTTCAGAAACAACATGATTATCGTACATGAATTGCATCTCAGACTTCATAGCTTATCTAGCCACTTATCTGACTCAGAACTACGAATTGCCTCTTTGTAGGTAGTGGGTTCATCTTGATCAATCAGTTTAATGTGAGGATCACCAGTCACGATAAATCCATATCTCTTAGGCTGTTGATGTACCCGATATGACCTTCTTGGGCATTGTGTCAAAGATTGAAGCTCAGTATCAGCACGTGAGCTTGCTTGAAGTTCCAGAGCTGGTTCAGATGTTGTTTGGGGATCCTGAATTTCCCCAACATGGATCTTACTCCCACTATCCTTTTTGGAAATAAATTCCCTTTCAAGGAATAGACCATTTCGAGCAACAAACACTTTGTTCTCTGATGGAAGATAGAAATAATATCCTTTAGATTCTTTAGGATATCCCACAAACAAACACTTGTCAGATTTAGGAGCGAGTTTATTAGATAATAAGCGTTTTACATACGCCTCGCATCCCCAAATTTTGAGAAATGACAAACTAAGTCGTGTCCCTGTCCATATCTCATATGGAGTTTTCTGAACCGATTTAGAATGAACTATATTCAATATAAATGCAGCAGTTTCTAGGTTGCCCCAAAAGGAAATTGAAAGACTTGTTTGACTCATCATAGATCGAACTACATCTAGTAAGGTGCGGTTCCTCCGTTCCGATACACCATTCCATTGTGGTGTGCCAAGAGGAGTTAATTGTGAAACAATTTCACATCCCCTAAGATGTTCGTCAAACTCTTGGTTAAGGTATTCGCCACCTCGATCTGATCGAAGTATCTTAATACATTTACCAAGTTTATTTTGTACTTCATTTTGAAATTCTTTGAATCTTGCAAAAGATTCTGATTTATGTTTCATTAGATAGACGTAGCCATATCTACTGAAATCATCTGTGAATGTGATGAAGTACTGAAAACCTCCTCTAGCACTTGTGTTTATTGGTCCACATACATCTGTATGTATGAGGCCCAACAAATCATAAGCTCTCTCACTTTGTCCAGTAAAGAGAACTTTAGTCATTTTTCCCAACAAGCAAGAATCACATGTCTCATAAGACTCTAAGTCAAATGATGTCAAAATTCCATCTTGATGGAGTTTTGATATGCGCTTCTCATTTATGTGGCCCAAACGACAGTGCCAAAAATGGGTTTGGTTTAAGTCATTTGATTTAAACCTCTTTGTATTAATGTTATAGATTGTCCTTTTAATGGATTCATTGAGGTTAAAAATATAAAGCCCATTCATCAAAGAGGCATCTCCATAGAAGATATGATCTTTATGAATGGCGCAAATTTTATTCATAATATTAATTTCAAAACCATCAATATCCAAACAAGAAACTGAAATAATATTCCTACTCAAAGTTGGAACATAAAGACAATTATTCAATTCTATAATAAGGCCACTTGGTAAAACTAAATTAAATGTCCATGTAGCTACAACAACAACTTTTACTCCATTTGCTACTCTCAAGTCCACTTCTCCTTTTGGCAGTGATCTACTCCTTTTGAATCCCTGCACATTTGCACAAATGTGAGATCCACAAGCGGTATCTAATACCCATGAAATAAGAGCAGACATGTTAATTTCAATAACATAAATACTTGGAGAGACAGTCAAACTGGCTTTCCCCTTTTTCTTCTCTTCCAAGTAGAGCTTGCAGTTCCGTTTCCAATGACCTAGTTCATTGCATGGAAGCAAACTCATTCCTTTGGTGCCTTGGCCTTGGGTTTGGGCTTGTTATTTTCTTTGCCCTTCTTGGCCAGGGGCTTTCCCTTTCCTTTCTTCTTGAAATTCTCTTTTTGAACCATTAAGACTTCAGTGGTCTTCTTAATGTTCAGTTCAGCCTGTTTGAGCATCCCGTGTATCTCATGTATGGACTTCTCCATGGCATGCATGTTGAAGTTCATCAGAAATTGGTCATACTCCGGTGGGAGTGAGCCTAAGATCATATATGTGGCCATGTCATGACCTACGAGAGCACCAAGTTTTTCAAGTTGATCAAGATAGTCCTTTATCTTAAGAACATGTGCACTTACAGAGGTGCCAGGGGCCATCTTGCAACTATTCAACGCCTTAGTGGTGAGGAATCTTTCTTGACGGGCTTGCTCTTGGAACATTTCCTTGAGCTGGCCCATCATCTGGAAAGCCTCAACCCCTTCAAACTGTTTTTGAAGGTCAGTGTTCATTGTGACTAACATGAGACAAGTAACATCGTTAGACTCATCACAATGCTTCTTCCGAGCATCTTTTTCAGCTCTATGGGCGTTGTTTGCAGGCTGTTCAGGAATATCCGTATCAAGAACGTATAGTTTCTTTCCTGCTTAAGGACAATCCTTAAGTTGCGGGCCCAAATCAAGGAAATTGTTCCTGATTAGTTTTTCTTTTTCAAGAACAGATCACAATGAATTTTGTGAAGTATTGTTGCCATTATCTACATTAAATTATTTGCAAAGTTATTAGTTTTTGAGCAAAAACCTTTCCACAATTTCAACACTTGATAAATAGTGGAGAATACCATTTTACGATAGTTATAAGTAAGCTTTGTCTTATCCCCATAATTAAAGTAAAATCAACCCATGGGAATGACATCTATATGTCCCATCTATTTCCCATTTTATGCCCTGGATCCAAAACTATTTTGATAACCTAGTTAAGTCGAACCATGTCTAAGCTTATGGAAATCACTGTTTTCCCATCTCCGTTTGCTTAGATAACCACTTATCTGTTGCTTTGGCAAGCAGACAAAATGATGATCCAAGCTCAAGGAGTGCTTAGGATATGGCAAACATTTTAAGACTTAATTAAAACGATTTAGTTTGAATAAAATGTTAAGCCCTTATAAGACAAGAATATAAGCATCTCATGCAATATATAAAATATAAAAGTAAACGTGAAATAGCATGGCCTAATCTTATGATGACTCCCACGAGCCTTGTGGGAGCAAATGGTCAATCTAAGTCAATACCCATCTCATGGATAGTGTCTTCGATCCAGCGCCCTCCAGTATTGTTACATAAATGCATGAGCATACACAGCCTTCAATGTAAAGCAATAAAACTAATCTAAGAAAGCAAGAACAATTTTACAACATTAAAAATGACTCGCAGGGCGTATTATAAAAGTACAACCCAATAAATGTAAAACAAGAGTGGTATAGTAGGCCATGCTATTCACCAGGCTAAAACTCACATAAAGCATAATAAATACGGTAACGAGTACATATACAAAGTCTTAGGTCAGCGGAACGCAGCCGGGGGGTCAAGGGGGCAGTGGCCCCCTTGCGGGGTCCGGGGGCTCATTGAATGAGTTTTTCTGCCCTGATTTACCCCTCAATCGCTTAACATACATAATCGCCTAAACAGTTTATGCGGTAGTTAATCGGATTAACAAAATAAAGCATACAATTGCAGTTTATGCATAATTAATCGAATTAATAACATACGACATTAGTTCATGCAATATAATCGAATTAAAAACAGTTTATGCATATATCACATATATCATATTCAAAGAAACAATCTTTTTCTATTTTTCACACATACACATACCAAATCGAAATTGATACGTGTTATGATGTGATTAACAATATCGAATTCGAATAGTATGAGCAAGACTCTGATACCACTGAAGGGATTCATGGGCAGAAACTCGTTCTAAACACCCATGAGTCCTCCCCCGAAGGATCCGCTCATACCAAAAGAAATCGAAAAATACTTACATTTTTTGGCTAAAGATTCTGTCTTTCAGATGTGTGCTGCTGCCACCAGATTCTGTCTTTAACTCCCACGTCTTGTAAACCTCTACTAGTAGTGGGAGTCTTTATCGGATAATAACTCCCACGTAATCCCAGTTATAACCAAATACTGAAAATGCCCTCTCCTTAATCTCTAATTCAAATAATAACGTTTTATTATTCTCAGAGAAATAAATGTCAACCTAGACACATTCTAGATTCATTGAATCTGGACATGAAGCTCGTCTATGCGTGTGACCCTATAGGTTCATATCACAATGGCAATGAAAACACACTTAGTAGTAGTATGTGTTCATA
The DNA here is from genome assembly GCA_026122235.1 of Vinca minor. Taxonomy (NCBI): domain Eukaryota; kingdom Viridiplantae; phylum Streptophyta; class Magnoliopsida; order Gentianales; family Apocynaceae; genus Vinca; species Vinca minor. Next base: position 1,888,074 of record JAOCZM010000111.1, on the reverse strand, counting down.
AATCACAAGCGGTCCCTAGTAGGACATTGTGACTACCCAAAGTGAATGAATTTAAGTGGAACCTAATATCAATCCACTATTTAATCCCTTTGTCTCACGACATCCAAATTAAGCATAAGGCATGGTAGTTGTCACCCTTATAAAGCTTAATTATATTTATCCTCGATCTCCATGTAGACTGTTCCAATAAACGGTATATAATAACCACTTTATTAAATACATTTGAGCACGGCCATGCATTTAGACAGTCTTCCCTATTGAGGGGCCCATGGATATCTCTCTCTAATGATAAAGAGGGACAAATCCCTTACAATGCCTCTCACATTCAAGCCAGGATATGTCACTACATCCGATCAATAGTCGTATTGATTACTCGATTAAAAGTAACGTCCGACTGAGTCAAAACGTGGCTCTATTCATGCTAGAATCAATGGAGACATAAGGTCTAAGGATTCCAAAATAGTATTGAGGACATAATACTTATGACTAAGGACCATGAAGTATTACTTCTCTAACGGATCACGTCCGATGCAATATATCCCAATATATTGCATCTATGATAGATTTGTATTCATGACCATGATTAGTAAAACATAATCATCAATCAAACATCATACTAGTTTTATTTCATTGTAAAGAACATTACATAAAACTAAGGACAGTTAGAATAGTAATTGCATAAGCTAATGAGTTTTACTATCAAATCACACATTTGATGTTCAAAAGCAAAATTAACTATTCAAAAGACTTGCTAAAAAAGATATAAATCGTACAATATATGCTAATGGTCCTAGGGCACGACTAACAACTTCTACATTCCTGATGAGAACAAAGTGTTTGTTGCTCAAAAGGTGATTTTATGGAGAAACAGTTTCTTTCTGGGAAAACAAGTGGGAGCCAGGTGGAACTTAATGAATTTCCGGATCTTGGTGAAATTCCAAGGGAACTTAGTGAAGTTCTTAGCACAAGTGAGCAGCAGGTGGAATTGGAACAAGCTATTGTGGAGCCAGTTCCAGAAACAAATGAATTGCATAGGTCTAGTAGAGTTCGTAGATCACCCGAAAAATTTAGATTTTTCGTAACAGAACATGGAGATGTTATGTTTATTAATCACGATGAACCTACAACCTACAATCAAGCAATTACTTGTACAGATTATGAGAAATGGCTTGAGGCCATGCGATCCGAAATGGATTCCATATACACTAACCAAAGTATGGATCTTGGTAGATGCGTCTGAGAGGGTAACCCCAATAGGGTGCAAATAGGGTTTCAAAAAGAAAACTGACATGGAAGGGAATGTTCAAACGTTCAAGGGGCGACTTGTCGCGAAAGGTTTTAAACAGATTCATGGTATTGACTATGATGAGACCTTTTCCCATGTAGTTATGTTCAAATCCATTCGTATCTTGCTTGCTATAGCTGCATACTATGATTATGAAACCTGGCAAATGGATGTCAAAACAGTTTTCCTTAACGAAAACCTAGATGAGGACGTGTATATGATACAACCCGAAGGTTTTGTCGATCCAAATAACACAAATAAAGTATGTAAGCTATTGAAATCCATTTATGGACTAAAGCAAGCTTCTGGAAGCTGGAATCGACGTTTTGACGAAGCCGTACGCGAGTTCGGTTTTATCAAGAACGTTGATGAATCGTGTGTTTATATAAAGTTTAGTGGAAACTCAGTGGTATTCCTGGTTTTGTATGTAGATGACATACTACTCATAGGGAATGACATTCCAACATTAGAATCTATAAAAGTCTGGTTGGGGCAATGTTTTTCTATGTAGAACTAAGGTAAAGCAAGCTTCATCTTAGGAGTCAAGATCTATAGAGATAGATCACGTAGACTTCTTGGCCTAAGTCAGAGTACTTATATAGACAAAGTGGTAAATCGGTTTAGCATGCAGAGTCCAAAAAGGGCCTTTGTCCTATAATATTTAGTACGATTCTTTCAAGACAACAATGTGCTAAGACACTGGATGAGAAAGAACGCATGAGTGAGATTCCATATGCTTCGGTAATAGGATCTATCATGTATGCCATGTTGTGTACTCGTTCAGATGTCTCGTATGCTTTGAGTATAACGAGCAGATACTAGTCTACATACGGTGAACATCACTGGATAACTGTCAAGAACGTCTTTTTTTTTGGGTGTTAGGGGAGGGGGTTAGTAGTCTGGGCGTTGTGGCCCGGTGTCGAACTCAGGACCTCTCGGTCGTGAGCGAAGGGGAGCCCCACTGGGCTACGACCTTCTTGAGAGCCGTCAAGAACATCCTTAAGTACTTACGAAAATGACTCGTTCTTAATCTATGGTAGGGGAGACGAGCTCATTGTAAGTGGTTACACTGATATTAGTTTCCAAACCGATAGAGACAAATTTAGATCGCAATCAGGATATGTGTCTTGCATAAACTACAACCAAAGCCGAGTATATAACTGTATTAGATGATGCTTAGGAGATTTGGATCCGAACGTATATTGGGGCGGTATCACCTGATCCGTGAGATCATTGATAGAGAAGATGTGAAGATTTGCACGGTTCACACGGACGATAACATCTCCGACCCACTGACGAAGCCGCTGCCACAACAACAACACGATCTCCATACTTATAGCATGGGTATTAGATACCAAGAGAACTGGCCTAAGAGATAGTTCTTATGTACAATATACACTAAAAGGCAAGGTTTTTGTCTTTAGCGTAAGTGGGAGATTGTTGTATTTCTTTTCATGTGATGAAATTTTAAGGCATTAATTCCATTATTATTGTTTTGAATACGATTGTGCTTTTCGTATTAAAACATATAATGACGTCCTTAGATAGTTATGTAATTGTTACATTGAACTATTCTAAAATGTCTATAGTCAATCATTATTGTGGAATTTAAGGACAACAATAATGTGTTGAGACTAGTAGGTGTTGTGATTATATATGTGATATTAAATCAAACACATGGATATTTGATATTGGACTGACCCGCTTATAAGAACATTGTAAGCCCTAAGGGCTAATGCGATCAATCTTGTTTTGATGATAACAAGACATTGAGAAGTTATAATGTTTGTGTGAGCTTGTGTTTCAATGTTAGGTTATTATGAACTCACACAAGCATTGAAAGGTAGCTTCTTGTGGACATCAAGCATCATTCTACAACAAGAAGACGCTACATTCTATAAGTCTTCAATGGCACCAGCTTAAAGGTAATTCACAATGCCATTGAAAGATATTGCAAAATCAAAGGAAGATCTTCTTGTAGATTTCAAACGCCATTCTAAAAACAAGAAGAGTCTTCATTCTGCAAGTCTCCATAGCACAAGCCAAAAGGTCACCCACAATGTAAATGGAAGATAATGCAAAAACAAAGGAAGATAAAAAAGTGTTGAAGTCTAAGATGCTACAACTTGACAAGACTACAAAGGACTTCATCACAAGAAGAGGTTGATCAAAGGTCTCAAGTCCAAACTCAAAGAGGAACTCATCTTGAAGACTTGAAGACCAAGAAGAATATTAGTCAAGAAGCCTATATGTATATCTATTGTGACTAATCTTATTTGATGAATGATAGTTTATAGTTTGACGAAGCTCATACTCTTGCATGTTTTCAAAACCATATTTCATACTTTGATTTAATCTTTCAATGGTTTTGCAAAACATCATTTATGATGCGGAACCGTGATGTTTTATATCAAGGTTCGGCTTTTAGCTGATCTTTCTCTATCTCGAATTAGTTTCCAAGGGGAATATACTGAACGCAACTCCAAGAAGGCTAAGTATCAATGAAGGCTGAAACACCACAACTAGCGAAACTATCTAGTTGATACAGTAACTCAAAGAATATGAAATTCTACCGGAAATTCATAAACAAGTATCTAAGGAATAACCTTAACCAAAATATCAATATCTCTAACATCAATAATAAGGGAGCCAAAATCACTCTTAAATAGAGGGATTTCGGTTACAACAATAACAAAAATGAAGAGTCCTTGAAGAAGTCGGACTCTTGCCTAACAAACTTAAGTAATCTACTTTAAATGGATTTCTACCTAACATGATGGACAACATGTCCTATTAAGTAACAAACTCCTTTTTCTGTAAATACAACAGTCAAAAGAATAACCAACAAAATTTTATATACAATAATTGGACTAGAAAAAAACTCAAGATTTTCAATATTTTTTTACTAATAATATATATATATATATATATATATATATATATATATATATATTAAGTGATTTTAAAAAATTTGGGGCCCCTCAAATTGAGAGGCCATGTTCTACATGTCACTTTGAACATGTTCACCACCGGGCCTGCTCCCCCTCCCTTGAATTCTCTTAAAGGTTAATGTCAATGACTCATGGTTCCCAACTAGAGCTGGAATTGGGAGTCATTCGTGACCATACCGGGGAATTAATAGCTACTTTGGCTAGACATGTATCTCACTCTCTTTCTCTGGATCATATTGAGGCTATATCTATTTTGGAAAGGGAAATACTTGTTGGCTAAGCCCAATTAGTTAAAAATTGGGTAAATGAAAAAAATGGACCAATTTACCCTCAGGGGCCATTTTCTTTTAAAATTGAAAAAAGAAACTAAGACTGCAACTTCATTGACTCGATTTTGGGGAAGAAAGAAAAAAAGAAAAAAATGGTGTTGGAAATGATTTGGCGTATTTGTAAGCCCTAAGGGCTAATGTGATCAATCTTGTTTTGATGATAACAAGACATTGAGAAGTTCTAATGTTTGTGTGAGCTTGTGTTTCAATGATAGGTTACTATGAACTCACACATGCATTGAAAGATACCTTCTTGTGCAAATAAAAGATCATTCTACAACAAGAAGACGCTACATTATGTAAGTCTTCAATGGCACCAACTTAAAGGTAATTCACAATGCCATTGAAAGATATTGCAAAATCAAAGGAAGATCAACAAGTGTTGAAGTCGAAGATGCTACAACTTGACAAGACTACAAAGGACTTCATCACAAGAAGAGGTTGATTAAAGGTCTCAAGTCCAAACTCAAAAAGGAACTCATCTTGAAGACTTGAAGACCAAGAAGAAGATTAGTCAAGATGCATATAGCTATATTCTTGTGACTAATCTTATTTGATGAATGTTAGTTGTTAGCCCTAAGGGCGATCGAACTCGGTTTTTGATAATGGACAAACACTTGATGTTGTGTCTAATGTTTATATCTTTGTGATAGAATATCGGAACTAATATTGGAAGCTCTAAGTACTTCAATCAAGCCATGATCAAGATTCAAAGTCGTATTATTCAAGGCTCATCTTTCAAGATTGAAGATTGAAGACTTAGGTTTGGTTAGATTAGCTTTGTCGTTATAAGTCTTTATCTTATATAGCTCTAACCAAAGCTCTTATGAACATAAGCTCTACACTCTAGTCTTGCATGTTTTCATAAACACGTTTTCAAAAGGCTTAGTTTTCAAATTGATCCTTACATGTGTTCGTATTTCGAAAGCCTTTGTTTTTAAGTCTAAGTCATTTAAAATGGTTTTTCAAGTGTTCTTACTTGTTACCTTTTAGGAAAACCTTTTAGACTTCAAAAGATTTAAAAACATGTGAAAAATCAGCTTGGAAGTTCGGTCAACCGAAGAGATACTGAGAGGTTTGACTGTTAGCTTCGGTCGACCATATGGGTAGGTCGGTCGACCGACCTTGGCCATGGCTGATCCGAAGTTGGCCTCGGTCATCCGAGGTGCTCTGTTCGGTCCACCGGACTCTGCATTTTCTAGCCGTTTTTTGACCGTTGGAGAATCGTTTTTCAGCCAAATTTGAAATATATAAATACTCCAAAGCTAGAGAATCATTCCAAGACTTTGACATACAATAAACATTGATATCTTATCAAGTCTAAACACTTTCAAAGCAAAATACTCTTCTTCTCTATGATCTAAATCATTCAAGAGTATTCTTTCAAAAGCAAGACAAAGAGTGTGCTTCATATGTTCAAGAGCTGAAATTGTTTGTGCTTCAAAGGTATACATTCTCACTTATAAGAGTGATCAATCTTTGTATTTAAACATTTCATTCCCTTTCTAAGTGATTGGGTAATTCTTGTAAAAGTCCTACTTTGTGTGGGCAATTTGTAAAGTCCTACTTTGTGTGGGCAAGCTCTTAGTGAGTTTATCTAGTGTGGTTGTGTTGTAAAACTCTTAGTGAGTTAGCCACAAGTGTAAACATTCTTCTTAGTGAAGTTGTTTGAAATCCTTGGGTGCGGCTCAAGGTAGTGGATGTAGATTCTAAGTGAATCGAACCACTCTAAATCCTTTGTCTTGTTATTGGGGTTTTACTTTGCTTTTGTTCATCTTGTTCAAACTCCCACTTGCATTGCAAAGATTCGAAAAAGTTAGCAAGTTTAGTTAAAACCCAATTCACCCCCTCTTGTGTTTTACAATTGGTATCAGAGCCTCGTCTTCATTTTTAGCTTAACCACTTGAAGTAAAGATTATGGCCGGTAATTCCGCGTTGGCGTATCTAGAGGGGTCTTCCACCATTAGGCCACCACTTTTTGATGGAAATAATTATGAGGCTTGGAAAGAACGTTTCAAGATATATGTGTGCTCAATAGATTATTCTTTATGGCATATATTTGAAGACGGTCCATATGTGCCTATGAAAATGGTGGATGGTGTTCAAGTGCCAAAACTGGACAAAGAGTTAAATGAGTTTGAGTCCAAGAAGATGACTCAAAATTACAAGGCAATGAACATTCTTAGTTGTGCCTTGAATCCAGATGAGTACAACCGTGTGCTTGGAAGAAAATCCACACACTCCATGTGGAAAATGCTTGAGGTTACTCATGAAGGCACAAATCAAATCAAGGAGTCAAGGTTAAATTTGCTTGTTAGAGAATATGAGCTCTTCTCCATGAAGCCAAATGAGTCAATAAATGAGATGAGCACAAGATTCATAAATGTGATAAATGGCTTGAAGTCTTATGGCAAAGAGTACACCATGGGTGAAATGAATAGGAAGATTCTCAATTCTCTTCCTAAAAGTTGGGAAAATAAAGCCCTTGCCATTGAAGAGTCCAAGAATTTAAAGACCTATTCAACGGAGGAACTTCTTGGCTCTCTACTCACCTTTGAGATGAAGAAAATGAGAAATGTTCCCAAAAAGGGTAGTGATCTTGATTCCATCATTAATCATGAAGAGGTAGAGAAATTGCTCTATAATCTCAAAAATGCAAAGTGCTTGTTAAGCCATTGGGATCAAGAAGGGAATAGTGATGAAGAAGAAGAGGAAAACGCAAATGTTTGCTTCATGGCTTTTGGTAATGAGGTACATCCTTCTCCCTCTATTTCAAATTCTTATGATGATGATGATGATAATGAGGAGGATGATCCTAATGTGATTTTAATTATGTATGATCAATTGAAAAAATGTGCCAAGCAAAACAAAGATATGAAGCTTAAAATTGAATATTTGCTTGATGAAAGAGCTAAGTTGGTTGATGAAAATAAGAAGTTGTGTGATGATGTTAATTGCTTGAAATGTGAAAATGATGATCTTATTACTACTTGCAATACATCTTCATTACAATACATAGAAGCTTGTAATAAATTGTCTTCTTTAGAAAACAAGCTTGGTGAATTTGATCTTTTGGAGAACAAAGTTAAAGATCTTACCCTTCTTGTTGAAAACTTTACTAAGGGTAAGAAAAATCTTGATAAAATTCTTGGTTTGCAACGTGCTTCACATGATAAACATGGTCTTGGTTATAATGCTAATCACATTGATCATGCTAGCTCTTCTAAGTTGCCTAAGAATCACATTGTGCATGCTAGTACCTCACATAGGCAAATTAGATATCATGAGCATGTTCACAAGTCTTCTAAGCCACACTTTTGTTGCACGTATTGTGGAAAATATGGTCATTCTAATGCTAGATGCCATGTTAAGAAGAAGATTGAAAAAGGGGTAAAAACTATTTGGAGAGTTAAACGTATTTCAACTAACCCCCATGGACCCAAACAAAAGTGGGTACCAAAAGCTACTCTTCCCTTGATCTTATAGGTTCTCATAAGTTAGATATATGCCACAAAGCTTAAATTGACTTGATTCAAAGAGAAGTGGCATTGGGGAAAAGTTAAAGGAGATGTGCCAAAAGAAGAAATTCAAAAGCACTCCTTAACACTTGGATTCTCAAAGTTCAAATGTTAATCAATTGGAGAACCAAGTTGCTTAGATACAAAGAGCAAAGCATCAAGTGATGATAAGAGCCAAAGTGTCAATACAATGTCTTCATCACTTGGTAAGAAAGCAAAGGTATCAAAATCACCTTCTCTTAACACTTTAATTAATGTGTTTAAGTGTTTTTGATATATATACATGCTTGCTCTTACATATGTTGCATCTCACATTCTTGAATTTTATTTTATATAGATAACCTTTAGCACGTTCTTTATTGTTCATGTTTATTTAGCTAAGGTATCTATGAGATGTAGCATATGCAACTTGATTGATTCTTGTTTTGTCATGTCTTATTCAATTAAGAATCCATCTAGTTGTCTTGTTTTTTGATTAGCAATGATCCTTATGCATATATGTGTTATTTGAGATATTGAGCTAATCTTGAAGGACCTTTAAAAAGGTACCATATTTGTTCTCAAGAATTCCTTGTAGGTAACAAAGAGTTCTAAGCTTCAAGTAGAAGATATGAACTACAAGGAATGGCACAAGTGAGCTAAGACTCCAAGAAAAGAGTCAAATGCTAAGGATTACAAGATTGTAAAGGGTTCATCAAGAAAAGAAAAGTCACCCATCTTTGATGACTCTACACTTGTCATGGAAAGAAGATTGAGAAGCTCAAGGAACTCATTGAAGGAACTCAAAGTGCAAAAGCATTCATCAAATTCAATGAGATATTGCTAAACTCAATCTCTTTCTTTTTATAACATGTTTGCTCTTCATATGTTTTGATTATTTTGAGCATGTTATAAGAGAGCTTTATGATTTGATCCTTGTGTTGAAATCTCTTTTTAAAACCCCCTCCCCTCTATTATTTAGTGTCTTATGCTATGGGGGAGTTTGTATATGCTATGTTTTTACTTGATCTTCATTGCATATAGGGGTTGTGTTTATATTCAAGTCTATAACATTTATCTTATTTGGTTGATCGTCTAGATGCTTGACTTAGGATATAAACTGTGATTGTGGCATTGATTATGCCATGGGTTGTGTCTATTTGTGTGTTTGGAAGTGGCATAACCTAAGAGGGAGTTTTTTAAATGTTTTCAACTTATACCTCCCTCATAATATGTGATGTATGCTCAATTGTTCTTTTTTACATCATCACATCACTTGTTGGCTTGCTTTTCATCTTTTAACTCTTATAGCCAACTTGTGTAAGTTATTTTGGAAGTTATATATGTTATAAATGTTTTTGTCTTCAATTGGTATCACATATACTCTACCTCAATAACTTTGAGATCATATTCTTCATTTTCTTATCCATTGTGATCTCATTATAGTTTTTGGCTAGTATCCTTTAAGAGTTACTACACTCATTTAGCTAACCATTAACTTGTTAGAGGAATGTACTCCAAGTGCTATCTTACACTTCCTCTATTTCTATTGGTTGTGATACATGTGCTTATCTTATGTATTCATGGTTTCACTTCCACTTTGTTAGCCCTAAGGGCGATCGAACTCGGTTTTTGATAATGGACAAACACTTGATGTTGTGTCTAATGTTTTATATCTTTGTGATAGAATATCGGAACTCATTATGGAAGCTCTAAGTACTTCAATCAAGCCATGATCAAGATTCAAAGTCGTATTATTCAAGGCTCATCTTTCAAGATTGAAGATTGAAGACTTAGGTTTGGTTAGATTAGCTTTGTCTCTATAAGTCTTTATCTTATATAGCTCTAACCAAAGCTCTCATGAACATAAGTACACATCACTCTAGTCTTGCTTGCACACAAACACGTTTTCAAAAGGCTTAGTTTTCAAAATGATTCTTAAATGTGTTCGTATCTTAAAAGCCTTTGTTTTCTAAGTCTAAATCCTTTAAAATGGTTTTCCAAGTGTTCTTACTTGTTACCTTTAGGGAAAACCTTTTAGACTTTAAAAGACTTCAAAAGATTTCAAAAAGTGTGAAAAATTAGCTCAGAGGTCGGATCAACCGAGATTAGTTCGGATCAACCGACCAGAAACTGAGAGTTTCGAAATATGAGGCCGGTCGACCTAATGGGTACTTCGGTCGACCGAAGTGATGCTCGGTCAACCGAAGCTTGGCTAGTGGATCCGAAGTGTCCTGTTCGGTCAACCGAACTCTGTTTTAAACTAGCCGTTTTCTGACCGTTAAAGAGTCGTTTTTCAGCCAAATTTGAAATGTATATATACTCCAAAGCTAGAGAAACATTCTAAGACTTTGAAAAACATAAAACATTGATATCTTATAAAGTCTAAACACTTTTAAAGCAAAATACTCTTCATCCTTATGATATAAAGCATTCAAGAGTATTCTTTCAAAAGCAAGACAAAGAGGGGACTTCATATGTTCAAGAGCTAAATTGTTTGTGCTTCAAAGGTATTAATCTTTCACTTAGAAGAGTGAATATTCTTTGTATTAAACATTCATTTCTCCCTTTCTTTGTGATTGGGTAATTGTTGTAAAAGTCCTACTTAGTGTGGGCAAGCTCTTAGTGAGTTTCTTGGTATTGTGGTTGTGTTTGTAAAACTCTTAGTGACTTAGCCACAAGTGTAAAATCTTCTTAGTGAAGTTGTTGCAAATCCTTGGGTGCGGCTCAAGGTAGTGGATGTAGATTCTAAGTGAATCGAACCACTCTAAATCCTTTGCCTTGTTATTGGGTTTTACTTTGCTTTCAATCATCTTGCTTAAACTTACAATAGCATTGCAAAGAATCGAACAAGTTGCCAAGATTAGTTAAAACCCAATTCACCCCCCCCCCCCTCTTGTGTTTTACACACTTGGTATCAGAGCCTAGTCTTCACATTTAGCTTAATAGCTTGAAGAAAAGATTATGGCCGGAAATTCCGCATTGGCGTATCTAGAGGGGTCTTCCACCATTAGGCCACCACTTTTTGATGGAAATAATTATGAGGCTTGGAAGGAACGATTCAAGATATATGTGTGCTCAATAGATTATTCTTTATGGCATATATTTGAAGTTGGTCCATATGTGCCTATGAAGATGGTGGATGGTGTTCAAGTGCCAAAGCCGGACAAGGAGTTAAATGAGCTTGAGTCCAAGAAGATGACTCAAAATTACAAGGCAATGAACATCCTTAGTTGTGCCTTAAGTCAAGATGAGTACAACCGTGTCCTTGGAAGAAAATCCGCACACTCCATGTGGAAAATGCTTGAAGTTACTCATGAAGGCACAAATCAAATCAAGGAGTCAAAGTTGAATTTGCTTGTTAGAAATTATGAGCTCTTCTCCATGAAGCCAAATGAGTCAATAAATGAGATGAGCACAAGATTCACAAATGTGATAAATGGCTTGAAGTCTTATGGCAAAGAATACACCATGGGTGAAATGAATAGGAAGATTCTCAATTCTCTTCCTAAAAGTTGGGAAAATAAAGCCCTTGCCATTGAAGAATCCAAGAATTTAAAGACCTATTCAACGGAGGAACTTCTTGGCTCACTACTCGCCTTTGAGATGAAGATAAAGAAAAATGGTTCTACAAAGAGTAGTGATCTTGAATCCATCATCAATAAAGAAGAAGGAGAGAACTTGTTCTACAATCTCAAAAATGCAAAATGCTTGTTAAGCCATTGGGATGAAGAAGAAAGTGATGATGATCAAGAAGAATATGATCACACATGTCTTATGGCTTTTGGTAATGAGGTACATCTTTCTCCCTCTCCTTCAAATTCTTATAATGATAATGATGATGATGACGAGGATGATCCTAATGAGCTTTTAATTGATATGTATGATCAATTGACTAAATGTGCAAAGCAAAACAAAGATATGAAGCTTAAAATTGAATCTTTGCTTGTTGATAACAAAAAGCTTTGTGATGAGGTTGATTGCATGAAAATCGAAAATGAAAAACTTATTGCTACATGCAACTCTTCTTCATTAAAGTATCTAGAAGCATATGATCAATTGACATCTCTTGAACTCAAACTTGTTGAATTTGATCTTTTGGAGAACAAAGTTAAAGATCTTACCCTTCTTGTTGAAAACTTTACTAAGGGTAAGAAAAATCTTGATCAAATTCTTGGTTTGCAACGTGTTTCACATGTTAAACATGGTCTTGGTTATAATGCTAATCACATTGATCATGCTAGCTCTTCTAAGTTGCCTAAGAATCACCTTGTGCATGCTAGTACCTCACATAGGCAAATTAGATATCATGAGCATGTTCACAATTCTTCTAAGCCACACATTTGTTGCACATATTGTGGAAAACATGGTCATACTAATGCTAGATGCCATGTTAAGAAGAAGATTGAAAAAGGGGTAAAAACTATTTGGAAAGTTAAACATACTTTAACTAACCCCCATGGACCCAAACAAAAGTGGGTACCAAAAACTACTCCTCCCTTGATCTTATAGGTTCTTATAAGTTAGATGTATGCCACAAAGCTTCAATGGACTTGATTAAAAAAGAAGTGGCATTGGGGAGAAGAAAAAGGAGATGTGCCAAAAGAGGAAATTCAAAAGCACTCCTTAACACTTGGATTCTCAAAGCTCAAATGTTAATCAATTGGAGAACCAAGTTGCTTAGATACAAAGAGCAAAGCATCAAGTGATGACAAGAGCCAAAATTGTCAAGCTAATACCTTCATCACTTGGTAAGAAAGCAAAGGTATCAAATCACTTTCTCTTAACACTTTATTGTGTTTAAGTGTTGTTGGTATATATATTTTTATATGCTTGCTTTTATATATGTTGCATCTCACATTCTTGAATGATATATTCATATAGATAACCTTTAGCATGTTCTTTATTGTCCATGTTGAGTTTAGCTAAGGTATCTATGAGATGTAGCATGTGCAACTTGATTGATTCTTGTATTATCATGTCATATTCATGTAAGAATCAATCTAGTTGTTTTGGTTTTTGATTTGCATGATCCATATGCATAGATGTGTCACTTGAGATTTTGAGCTAATCATGAAGGACCTTTGAAAAGGTACCACATTAGTTCTCAAGAATTCCTTGTAGGTAACAAAAAGTTCTAAACTTCAAGAAGAAGATATGAACTACAAGGAATGGCACAAATGAGCTAAGACTCCAAGAAAAGAGTCAAATGCCAAGGATCACAAGATTGTAGAGGGTTCATCAAAAGAAAAGTCACCTATCAATGATGACTCTACAATTGTCATGAAAAGAAGAGGAGATTGCTTTCATCTCATCAATCAAGGATGAACAACAAAGAAAATGGAGCAATCACATATCAACCTCTCTATGAGCTTCAAAAGATAATGATCACACAAAAGGCCTCTATGGACTTGTTGATAAAGAAGATCAACCAAAATGGTAAGAAATCCAAGCTCTAAGAGCATTGAGGTACAAGGCTTAACTCATCCCTTGTAGGTGATCATTGTTTTGTGTTCAACTAATACCCCCTCCCCTCTATTATGTAGTGTTTTATGCTTTGGGGAAGTTTGTTATATGCTTTGCTATGTCTTTACTTGATCTTCATTGCATATAGGGGTTTGTGTTTATATTCAAGTCTATAGCATTAATCTTATTTGGTTGATCGTCTAGATGCTTGACTTAGGATATAAACTGTGATTGTGGCATTGATTATGCCATAGGTTGTGCCTATTTGTGTGTTTGGAAGTGGCATAACCTAAGAGGGAGTTTTTCAAATGTTTTCAACCCATACCTCCCTCATAATATGTGATGTATGCTCAATTGTTCTTATTTTACATCATCACATCACTTGTTGGCTTGCTTTTCATCTTTTATATCTTATAGCCAACTTGTGTAAGTTATTTTGGAAGTTATATGTGTTATAAATGTTTTTGTCTTCATTTGGTATCACATATACTCTCCCTTAATAACTTTGAATCATTTTCTTATCCATTGTGATCTCATAATGGTTTTTGGTTAGTATCACTTTAAAAGTTGCTACACTCTTTTAGCTAACCATTAACTTGTTAGAGGAATGTACTCAAAGTGTTTTCTTACACTTCCTCTACTTCTTTTGTTGTGATACATGTGCTTATCTTATGAATTCATGGTATCACTTCCACTAGTACTTTATTAGCTATATTTTCAAACGTGTTTTACAATTGGCTATATTTACTATTGGTATCATGTTTTACAATGGGTCAATTGGTATCAAACTTGGTTTTATCTCAAATAGCTAACATCGTATGTTTGATAAACGGGGAGATTGTACTTTAAGGTTTATTCCCTATCTCCTTTGTTTTTAGCTTAGGTTGATATTCTTTTTGAGCCATACATGACCATCTTTTGGATTTATGTGTTATTATGGACTCCTTGTTATTTAGAAATCAACCAAGCTTATCCATAACTAATATTGGAAGCTCTAAGTACTTCAATCAAGCCATGATCAAGATTCAAAGTCGCATTATTCAAGGCTCATCTTTCAAGATTGAAGATTGAAGACTTAGGTTTGGTTAGATTAGCTTTGTCGTTATAAGTCTTTATCTTATATAGCTCTAACCAAAGCTCTTATGAACATAAGCTCTACACTCTAGTCTTGCATGTTTTCATAAACACGTTTTCAAAAGGCTTAGTTTTCAAATTGATCCTTACATGTGTTCGTATTTCGATAGCCTTTGTTTTTAAGTCTAAGTCATTTAAAATGGTTTTCCAAGTGTTCTTACTTGTTACCTTTTAGGAAAACCTTTTAGACTTCAAAAGATTTAAAAACATGTGAAAAATCAGCTTGGAAGTGTTAGTAGTGCCCTAGGACCATTAGCACATGTTGTGCGTTTTGTTATCCTTTTGAGCAAGTAATTGAATAGTTAATTTTGCTTTTGATTATCAAATGTGTGATTTGATAGTAAAACTCATTAGCTTATGTAATTACTATTCTAGAAGTCCCTAGTTTTATGTAATGCTTAATTACTATGAAATAAAACTAGTATGATTGTTGATTGATGATCTTGTTTTACTGATCATGTGTAATGGATACAAATCACATCATAGATGCAATATATAGGGATACATTGTATTGGAACGTATCCGTTCGAGAAGTAATACTTCATGGTCTTAAGTCATAAGTATTACTTCCTCAATACTATTTTAGAATCCTTAGACCTTATGTCTTCATTGATTCTAGTATGAATGGAGCCACGCTTTTGACTCAGTCGGACGTTACTTGTAACAGAGTAATCAATACTGATCGATGATCGGATGTAGTGTCCTATCATAGCTTGAATGTGAGAGACATTGTAAGGAATTTGTCCCTCTCATTATTAAAGAGAGATATCCATGGGCCCCTCGATAGGGAAAGACTGCTTTAAATGCATGGCCGTGCTCAAATGTGTTTGATAAAGTGGTTATCAAATGCTATTTGTCGAAACAGTCTACCTGGAGATCGAGCATAAATATAATTAAGCTTAATAAGGGTGACGACCACCATGCCTTATGCTTAATTAGGATATCGCGAGACAAAGGGATTAAATAGTGGATTGATATTAGGTTCCGTTGTATATTCATTCACTTTGGGTAGTCACAATGTCCTGCTAGGGACCGCTTGTGATTTATGGACTCACACTACTACTAAGTGTGTTTTCATTGCCATTGTGAGATGAACCTACTGTGGTCACACGCATAGACGAGCTAACGAGCTTTATGTCCAGATTCAATGAATCTAGAATGTGTCTAGGTTCATTGTATCTGACATTTGTCTTTCTGGAAATAATAAAGTGTTTATTATGCTTAATTAGAGATAGGGGCAATTTCGGTATTTTACCTATAGCTGGGATTACGTGGGAGTTATTATCCGATAAGGACTCCCACTACCAGCAGAAGTCTAGGGGACGTGGGAGTCAGAGTCTCCCACAGCCGAGAGAAGTTGAGTAGACGTGGGAGTTGTTCTGGGAACAAACTCCCACACTCTATATAACATCTCTTAGCCGAAACCCTAGGGGGTTAACACTTTTTCAGCCGAAATACCTAAGCATCCTGAAAAATAGTTTTCAGCCTCTCCCTTTTCTCTCTAATTCCCGAAACCCAGAAAAACGAAGAGCTAGCAATCGCTGCCCGTTTCGTCGCGTGGATACCGGTAGAGGGACTTTCCGCAACGGGAGATCAATTGGTGGCGATTAGCATCCAAGAAACGCCATCCTCCATTCAAGAAGCGACTTCTTGAATCCGTAAAATGTAAGTTTTTACCGCTATTTTCGATTCGGTTCATATGAGCGGATCCTTCAGGGGAGGATCCATGGGTGTTTGGAACGAGTTTCCGCCCATGAATCCCTTCAGGAAGTTCGGTCAACCGAGCTCAAGCTCGGATCAACCGAAGAGATACTGAGAGGTTTGACTGTTAGCTTCGGTCGACCATATGGGTAGGTCGGTCGACCGACCTTGGCCATGGCTGATCCGAAGTTGGCCTCGGTCATCCGAGGTGCTCTGTTCGGTCCACCGAACTCTGCATTTTCTAGCCGTTTTTTGACCGTTGGAGAATCGTTTTTCAGCCAAATTTGAAATATATAAATACTCCAAAGCTACAGAATCATTCCAAGACTTTGACATACAATAAACATTGATATCTTATCAAGTCTAAACACTTTCAAAGCAAAATACTCTTCTTCTCTATGATCTAAATCATTCAAGAGTATTCTTTCAAAAGCAAGACAAAGAGTGTGCTTCATATGTTCAAGAGCTGAAATTGTTTGTGCTTCAAAGGTATACATTCTCACTTATAAGAGTGATCAATCTTTGTATTTAAACATTTCATTCCCTTTCTAAGTGATTGGGTAATTCTTGTAAAAGTCCTACTTTGTGTGGGCAATTTGTAAAGTCCTACTTTGTGTGGGCAAGCTCTTAGTGAGTTTATCTAGTGTGGTTGTGTTGTAAAACTCTTAGTGAGTTAGCCACAAGTGTAAACATTCTTCTTAGTGAAGTTGTTTGAAATCCTTGGGTGCGGCTCAAGGTAGTGGATGTAGATTCTAAGTGAATCGAACCACTCTAAATCCTTTGTCTTGTTATTGGGGTTTTACTTTGCTTTTGTTCATCTTGTTCAAACTCCCACTTGCATTGCAAAGATTCGAAAAAGTTAGCAAGTTTAGTTAAAACCCAATTCACCCCCCCTATCGTGTTTTACATTAGTTTATAGTATGATGAAACTCATACTCTTGCATGTTTTCAAAACCATAGTTCATACTTTGATTTAATTTTTCAAAGGTTTTGCAAAACATTCTTCAAGTGTTGGTTAATGCCTAAGATCTATTAAAATATTTTAAATATCCTTAAAAAACAATTAGGTATGAGTTGGAGAACATTAAAGAGTTGACCAAGTGGAGAAACCACTTTTGGACAAAAGTCCGGTCGACCGAGTCCTAGAACTCGGGCGACCTGATGATGTCTGGGTGACCGACATGTGTTGTCTGGTCGACCGAAGTGTCTTTTGTACTTTGTCACTTTTGAATGTTCTAAGACTCCAACGACTATAAAAATCTCGGAAGACCTATTTCAGGTCGATCGACCGGCACTTGCCCAGGTCAACTGGACCACTTATCACGGTCTACCGAGATCAAGACAGAATCCTTTGATCTTAACTTTCAGACCACTTCGGGCAACAGACTACCTAGTCTGGTCGACCGAAGATGTCCTACCAAGGTAAATATATAGCCATTGTAACTCGATTTGCTTGCATATTTTGGACCCCATATAAAGCTTTTAAGGTTGAAATTTGTTCTTTCCTCAAGCCAATAGAGGGGCCTTAGTATACAAGTTTTAGACAAGAAAATCAAACATTTTCCTAAGCTAAATTCTTCCAATCATTCATCAAAATATTTCTATTTGAGAAAGAACTTCATTTACCTATTCTTTCATTCTCAAATATGAATTAGAGCTTTCATTGTAATATTCAATCCTTAGAGGGATTCCTTTTTCTTGAGCTTAAATGAAATCTCATGTGTTGAGGTTATCTTTCTTTGTAAAGGGTTGAGTGGTAAGGCATGTTTGTGAGAGTGGTGGTCTTTGGCCTCCATTTGTTAAAGTGGATCATTCTTGTAATCATAGGAACTATAGTGAATGGTGAACCCCGAAATAGAAGTAGGGTTGATGTGTTCGTAAAACCTCCTCACTTAGTAGACTAGGTTAGAGAAAGAGTTCCCAAGGGTGGAAGGTTACATGAGTGTGTAAAAGACCATTAGTTGGTTTGTCCTTCATTGTAATCTCTCAATACAAGCATAGTGGAAATTTACCAAAATACTTGGGTGTGTCCCAAGGTAGTGGATGTAGATCGTTGTGATCGAATCACTCGACATCCTTGTGTTTGATCTTCTAACTCTATCTCTTTACATTCAAGTTCTTCATTATACTTGTGCTTATGTGTTAATGAACTTGTTTACTTATACCATAAATTGTGTATATAGAGTTAGACAATTTTCTTGTTATCTCTAATATTAGCTTGGGCTATTCATGTTTATCTTCTTGGCTTATATTAGAGTTAATCAACTTGCTTGTTATCTCTACCTTTGGCTTGGGCAGTAGGAATTGCATTTAGAGATCTTTAAAGGTTTATATATCTTTTGCTAAATTCTATTCCTCATGACTTGTGTGTTTG
Source organism: Vinca minor (assembly GCA_026122235.1). Classification (NCBI taxonomy): domain Eukaryota; kingdom Viridiplantae; phylum Streptophyta; class Magnoliopsida; order Gentianales; family Apocynaceae; genus Vinca; species Vinca minor. The sequence goes on along the minus strand of JAOCZM010000111.1, from coordinate 1,869,337 downwards.
TTCTGACAAGCTTTGCATATATACAGGAATCTTGACCTAGACTATCCTTGATCATATTCATTGTCTTGTATTCCTGTGTTGCACATACACACATAAGTCATCTAAGTGATAATCCTTTAATTCACCTTATATGCTTAATGAACATAATTGTTGTTAAGGTGATCACTTAGGAAAATAATTTGGTAGAAAAGTATAAAAAAAAATTGAGAACTTTATTCACCCCCCTCTAAGGTTCTCCTCTTAGGGTATTGAAAATGCCCTACGGATATTTCAGTATTGATTGAATTGGGCAATAAAAAGGCGTGATGTTTATAGTGAGTGGGACCTACCATTGAAAATTCATGAGCTACACAGTTGAATACAAATTTGTAAAAGTAATGAAAAAGAACTTGATTGTAAAAAATTAACATTGTAAACATTATCTGTATGAACAGGAAAAAAAGGGTTTATCATACAATAGTTAAAAAAAAATACTTAAAGAACATAAATGGACAAAAATATTGATGACAATTAACACACTATAAATTAACAAAAATAAAAACATTTTCGGACTGATAATTTATTTTATAAAAAACATTTTTTTATTGTTTTTGTTGATTTTTTTAAAACATACTCAGCATTTTATGAAAAGTTTAGTATAATAAAATAATTTTTATATTTGTACATTAGTAATTTTATAATCGTTATGTCGATTATTTGTAACTAATATATAACAAAAAGATTCAAGTTTAAAAAATGAAACTCTACATAACGTTTGCAATTTTTGTAAGTTCTAAACAACACTAAACTAGAACGGTTTGTTACAATTATATAAGTTTATATACTTTTAGTAACATGAAACTCTAACATAACGTTAGCATTGTTCGTGAGTTCTAACATTAAGTCGAGCACTTAGTAAGATCATCAGTTTGATTTTGCACATTCTTTTTCCCTTTGCCCTTCTCATTCTTTTGGGCAATTTTCTTGAGTCGTTTGGATGAAAGTTCTTCAATATGATCTTTGATAGAAATTCCTTTTTGAGTTGGTGCTTTTCTTTTTTAGGGATTTTCCTTGCACTGATCTTTTGAATGAGGATTGGAGTTTTTGTTTGTCTTCATGATTGTATGAATTGAATATATATGGAAATAATTTGTATTTGGGTAATTTTGGGCTTTGAAATTGAGAGAGCAATATTAAAGGTTTTGAAGTTTTTGAGAGAGGGAGTTGAAAGAATTTGAAAAATTGAACTGCCAAAACCCTTTTAAAACTGAAATTCGTGATGCTTCGGTCGACCAGGGCTCCATGTCGATCGTTCGGACCTCGTCCGAGGTAAAATGAATTTCTTTCTGTCTCGATGTCGGTCGACTAGGGCTGGGGTTTGGTTGACCGGAATACCCTAAAATCTGCAAAGGCATTTTGACAATTTCTTTGGTCGATCGGGGGCCTGATGCAGTCGACCAGAGTTCCCTTGTTTCCTGCAATAAAATGCAATTTTGGTACTCAAACTCTTTTGAGTCCTTGGGGGTTAGTTCTAGGGAACTTTACAACCCATACAGACCTAGTACCTCTATCAATCTTCTTCTTAATGATGCAACAACTAGAATGATGTCCACATTTACCACAATATGAGCAAATAACATTAAGCATGGTGGAATGTGAAGTTCTAGAATAAAAAGAAGTAGGTGTGCATACTTTTGTGTGTGTGTGTGCGCTCTAATCAAGTAACAACAAGTGAATCACGTTGAGTATCAAGCACATTACCAAGTATATCTCTAGAGTATGAACACTTATCCACATAAGATTTAAGAAGATCAATTTTATACTTTATCAAATCAAACTCAACAAGTTTATAATTAACAATATGCACATTGCCAAGTAAAACATGATTTTCAAGAGTCAAAGCACCAATGGATAAAAGCATGCTACCATTTTCATTCTCTAGACCATATAAAGAAGTAAGAAGTTCATTGTACTCTACTTGCAAGCAAGATCTTTCATTTAGTGAGCAAACAAGTTTGTCACGAGTTATCTTATTCTTCTTAGCCATCTTTTCAACTTATCCTATAAATCGATTAGAAGCACATAAGGATCATCATCATTATCACTATCACTATCTAGAGTTGAATTTGAAAATTGTAATTCATTACTCCTAGAGTGTGGACTTTGGATTTCAAGTTTATCTTCATTATCAATAAGTCCAATGAGGAAATTAGTGTGATCTCGTCGTTGATCATAACTTTCATTTATGTCCCTTGTAGAGTCATCATGTTTTAGGCAATTTATTTTCTTGATGAACCCTCTACAATCTTACAGTCCTTGGCATGTGACTATTTTCTTGGAGTCTTAGCTCGTTTTTGCTATTCCTTGTGGTTCACCTCTTCATTGTGAAGTTTGGATCTTTTAGAACCTACAAGGTAAACTTGAGATTGCTAGGCACCTCTTGAGAATTTCATTTATTGTCAATTTTGTTTCTCAAGTGGCAAGTGTGTGCACAAGGATCAACCGTATCAAAGTTAACACAACAAGAATGACTCTTAAAAGAGCTATGCAAGTAAGAGCAATAATCATTCAAGTTTATGATGTTACATTTTATAGATAACTTTGAAATACCTTAATGGTATTTGCAATACCCGAAGGGGAGAAGGGGGTGTGAATAAGGTTCTCAAAAAATTTAAACTTTTCTACCAAATTATTTTCCGTAGTGATCACCTTAACAACAATTATGTTCATTAAGCATATAAGGTGAATTAAAGGATTATCACTTAGATGACTTATGTGTGTAGAATGCAACACATAGGAATACAAGATAATGTATAAGAACAAGAATTGTCTAAGTCAAGATTCTTATATGCAAAGCTTGAAAGAACAAACACACAAGTCATTAGGACTAGCATTTAGCAAGAGATATATAAAGCTATAAAGATCTCTAAATGCAAGTCCTATGCCTAAGCCAAGTGAAGATATAACAAGTAATTTATCTAACTCCATATAATCAATTAAAGCTCATGCAATCAAGTTCTTATGAATATAAGCATAAGTATAATGTAAGAACTTGAAAGTAAAGAGATAGAGTTAGAAGATCAAACACAAGGATGTAGAGTGATCACAAAGATCTATATCCACTACCGCGGGACACACCCAATGATTTTGGAAACTTTCCACTAGCTTGTCTTGAGAGATTACAAGGAAGGACAAACCAACTAATGGTCTTTTACACACTCATGTAACCTTCCACCCTTGGGAACTCTTTCTCTAACCTAGTCTACTCAGTGAAGAGGTTTTACGAACACATCAACCCTACTTCTATTTCGGGTTCACCATTCATTCTAGTTCCTACGATTACAAAAAAGATCCACTCCAACTCATTGGAGGCCCAAAACCACCACTCTCACAAACAAGCCTTGCCACTCAGCCCATTACAAGAAAAGATAATCTCAACGCATAATATATTACATTTAAGCTCAAGAAAGAAAAATTCCTCTAAGGATTGGATATTACAATTAAAGCTCTAATTCATATTTGAGAATGAAAGAGTAAGTAGATGAATCTCTTTCTCAAATAGAAATATTTTGATGAATGATTGGAAGAATTTAGCTCATGAAAGTGTTTGATTTTCTTGTCTAAAAGTTATATACTAAGGCCCCTCAATTGGCTTGGGCAAAAAACAAAAATTAGCCTTAAAGGCTATTTATAGGGTCCAAACAATGCAAGCAAATCAAGTTACAACGACTATATTTTTGCCTTGTTAAGTTCAAAAATCCGGACTAGGCAGTAGGTCATCCAAAGTGCTTCCAAAGTTAAGTTCAAAGGCTTCTGTTCTCATCTTGGTCGACCGCAAAAGGTGGTCCGGTCTTCCGAATCAATAGTTCAGTCGACCGACCTATAACATGGTCTTCAGAGATTTTATAGCTGTTGGAGTCTTGGAACATTCAAAAGTTACAAAGTACAAAAGACACTTCGGTCGACTGGACTTCATACATTCTTCCTATGTCTAGGATCTGGTCGACCGGACTTCAGTCCATAAGTGGTTTTTCCACTTTGTTAACTTTATAATGTTCTCAAACTCATGCCTAAGTGTGTTTGAAAGATATTAAAAATATTTTAAAGATCTTAGGCATTAACCAACACTTAAAAGATGTTTTGCAAAACCTTTGAAAAAGATTAAATCAAAGAATAAAATATGATTTTGAAAACATGCAAGAGTATGAACTTCATCATACTATAAACTATCATTCATCAAATATGATTAGTCACAAGGATATAACTTTAAGCATCTTGACTAATCTTCTTCTTGGTCTTCAAGTCTTCAAGATGAGTTCCTCTTTGAGCTTGGACTTGAGACCTTTGATCAATCTCTTCCTGTGATGAAGTCCTTTGTAGTCTTCTCAAGTTGTAGCATCTTGGACTTCAACACTTGTTGATCTTCCTTTGATTTTGCAATATCTTCCGTTAGCATTGTGGATGACCTTTAGGTTTATGCTATGGAGACTTGCAAAATGTAGCTTCTTCCTGTTTGTAGAATGATCTTTGAAATCCTTAAGAACATCTTCCTTTGATTTTGCAATATCTTCCATCTTCCTTTGATTTTGCAATATCTTCCAATGACATTGTGGATGACCTTTAAGCGTGTGCCAAGGATAATTACAAAATGTAGCTTCTTCTTGTTGTAGAATGATCTTTGATGTCCAAAAGAAGCTACCTTTCAATGCATGTATGAGTGTATAATATCCTATCACTAAAACACAAGCTCACACAAACATTATAACTTCTCAATGTCTTGTTATCATCAAAACAAGATTGATCAAATTAGCCCTTAAGGCTTACAAACTTAGCAAGGGAGACATATAGCATATGGAGATCACGCTTCAAGTTATCTATATGTATATAATCATCAAGAGGGAATGATGCAACATCAATAAGATTGCAAGCATAAAGGTCAAAAACACTTTTCAAATTATTGATATCATCAATTAAAGAGCTTTGAGTAATTGAAGTCGATACATTTTCTTTCTTACCAAGTGATGAGAAGTATGGATTGACATTTTGGCATTTGTCATCACATGAAGTTTTGTTCTTTGTCTTTAAGCAACTTGGTTCTCCTATATGGATGACATTTGAGCTTTGAGGATACCAAGTGCTAAGGAGTATTTTTTATTTTCTTCTTTTGACGCGTCTCCTTTCAAATTCTTCATTCCTCGTTGAATGATCAAGTCCAATGCCACTTCTCTTTGAATATTTTGCTTTGAAGCTTTGTGGCAAAAAATTATCTTCCTTGAACAAGATGTGTGATCTTCAATATCTCCATCATAATTTGCATTTACATGAAGATGATCATCTTGTGATTCCACCATCTCTTCTTCAAGTTTCTCATCAGGCGAAGGCTCAATTTGTAGATTTTCATTTGAGCTCATTGAAGATTGACATTTGATTTATGCTTCACATGATTGAGTCCCCAATTCTTGAAGTTCCACCTTTGGATCTTGTACTTCAACTTTGCCCTTGTAGAATGCTTCAAGCATTTTCCACATTTGAATGAGTGTCTTTGAATTCATGAAATTTGTTGAGGGCCTCTTCATTAAGTGCACAACAAAGCACATTCATGGCTTTAAAGTTGAGTGTCATCTTTGTGCAATCTTCCCCGTTGAAATCACTTCTTGTCTTTTGCATCTTGACACTTTGTATAACAATTGAAAGAACAGCTGGACCTTCTTCTATAATGCTCAACAAAGTGAAATCATTAGATGACAAAATGAGTTTAAACATCTATTGCCAACAAGTAAAGTTGGAGCCATCAAATAAAGGTGGTCTAGAAGGGAAAAGGCCATCTATGGAAGAAGTAGAAAAGCATGAAGTCATGGATCATCCTAGGGTGTTAATCCTAACAAAAAAGAGACTAGGATCTGATACCAATTGAAATACCCAATAGGGGTGAACCTAAGAAGGGGGTTAATTAGATTCAAAAACTTTTTCGCTTTTCTAAAACTTATTTGCCCTAAGCGATCACCTTAAAAACAAGTATGTTGATTAGCATATAAGGTGAATTAAATGTTATGGCAACTTAGATGACTTAGGTGTCATATGCAACACATAGGAGCACAGACTATGAATATGATCAAGGAAAGACTAATTCAAGTGCCCTACTTGCAAAGCTTGTAAGATTTAACACCATAAATCATATGACCAAAGCCAAGCAATATACAAAGGTAGAAAGAAAGTGTAAGTTCTACAACCAACTCTTGGACGAATAAGTTCATGCAATCATATAAACAAACAAAAAAGTAAGTCATGAACTATAAAGTAAAAGAGTAAGGATTAGAGAGAGAAAACATGGCAATTTAGAGTGGTTCGATCACAAAGATCTACATCCACTACCTTAGGATACACCTAAAGATTTTGGCAACTTCACTATGAATTCCCTTCACAACAAATGCAAGGTGGGATCAACCTTTTACATAAGTGGACAACTCACAAGAGTTTTCCCTTCAACCACTTCCCTTACTCACAAAGAGCCTAGCCCACAAAGGACCTCACTTGCCTCGCAAAGAGGACTTGTCTCACAAAGAGAACCCACTCACAAAGAAATTTATTCTAGCTCACTAAGAATTAAGCTCACAAAGAGCCAACCTCACTCACAAAGAAATTTATTCTAGCTCACTAAGAATTAAGCTCACAAAGAGCCAACCTCACTAATAGGACAAACACTCACAAAGAGTGAAGCTCACTAAGAGCTAACCTAACTCACTAAGAGCTATTCTCACAAAGAGAAAGGGAAAGAGCCTCAACAAATGAGACTTTACAATTTTAAATCACTTACAAATAATCTCTCAATGAATTGGATATACAAATGATAGCTCTAATCAATCTTGAGAATAGAAGATTATGTATATGTTAAGATCTTACTCAAAATGATGTATTTTGATAAAGATGAAAAATTTAAAGCTCTTGAAAGTGTTTGATTGCTTGTTTAGAAAGTGTATATCAAAGGCACTTTATGGCTTGATGAAGTTACAAAAATCAGCCTTAAAAGCTTTATATAGAGGCCAAATATCACAAGCAAAATGAGTTACAACGACTATATTTTTGTCTTGAGAGGACAACTCCGGTCGAATGAACTAGCAGGTAGGTCGACCGGGGTGTTCAAAAATCAGTTTAACAAGGCTACTGGACAAATCTCGGTTGTCCGAATAGAGTGGTCCGGTCGTCCGGAGCATAGGCTCAATCGACCAACCTAAAGTAAGGTCGTCCGGAGATTATAGTCGTTGGAGTCTTGGAGCATTCAAAAGTGACTAAGGACAAAAACTAACCTCGGTCGACCGACTTCATAAGTTCGTCCGAGGCTAAGCCTAGGTTGATTAGATTTCAGTCCAAAAGTGATTTTTCCACTTGGTCACATTTCTAATGTTCTCAAACTCAGGGGCGGATCCAGGTGGTATGCAAGGTATGCCCAGGACCACCCAAAGATCAAGAATTTTTTTATTTTATTTATTTTTTGCTAAAATGTTAGCCCACACCGGAACATTCCCCTTTTCTCTTTAATCTCCATATTCCCGAGACCAAAATAGTTTTTTTTTTCTTTTCAACTTCGTCCTCCCCAAGACCCCAACTTCGTCTTCAATTTTTTTTCCCAGCAGGTTCCCCCTGCTCCAGCCACCGTCTCGGCGACGTCAAGGAGTTGTAGCGCGGCCCTTTGTCTTCTTTTCCCAGCAGGTTCCATTTTTTTTTCAATAAATTTTATTTTGTCAATATTCAATTATGTGTAGCTTGTTTTTTAGTCAATTTAGGGCCAAATTTTACCGTCAATTTAGGGCATGATTTAGTCAATTTAGATGAAGAATTGAGTGAATTATGTTTTGATTGAGCCAATGTTTTGTTAATGAAATTCACTTGTTTTGTTGTTTTGTAAAGGATGTTGAGATTTTTTGTGCCAAAATCAAGATACATTCAGTCTACTTCTACTATGAATGAAGTTCCATCTTCAAGTGAGATCCCACCTACAGTAGAACATTTGGAGTCCGATGTTGAACCACCACTTCAATCTCAAAATGTGGCTTTTAATAAGGGAGTCTATTTGGAGTCTGATCCTTACAAAAGAACTCAAATCCTTGATTATCATCCAAATGATCAAGATGAAGTAAGAAGAGCTTACCTTGCAAAAGGCCCCACTAAAGCAAAGTTGGGCAATTATCCAACTAAAGTTATTGGAGGTAAGAACCATTCTTTTGTAGAATCTTGGTATGATGAATTTGATTGGTTGGAATATAGTAAGAAAAGAAATGATGTATATTTTTTGCCTTGCTACTTGTTTTACAATGGTTCTAATAGATCGGCATTTGTGAAGGAAGGCTTTCAATGTTGGAATCAAAAGCAAAAGTTAAATTCACATGTTGGTAAAAACCCCAATAGTCATCATAAAAATTGTGTGAAACAATGTGAGGATCTTTTGAAGAAAAATCAGAGTATTGAGCATTCTTACACAACATATTGTGCAAAAGCAGAACAAAAAAACACAAGACTTTTAGATTTGTGAACCGACTTGTAAAGCTATCTTTGACATTACCAGTGGCGACAACAACTCTTGAAAGAATGTTTTCGGGATTGAATTATGTGAAAAATGAGAAGAGAAACAAAATGGCGAATCCATGGCTCAATGATTGCTTAGTTACTTATGTGGAGAAAGAAGTGTTTAGCACAATCGATATATGGATATCATCAAACGTTTTCAAGCAATGACCAAGATGAGGATGCAATTGCCCTGAATTAGAATCACATTTACTTTTGAGTTGTAATTTAAACTATCGTTTGGTTATGTAATATTGGTATACTTTTGCCGATAATCGTTTTCTTTTATATTTTAAATTGTTGAGGGACCACCCTAAATTTCAATTCTGGACCGCCCCTGCTCAAACTCATGCCTAAGTGTTTTTCAAAGGTATTTAAAACATGTTAAAGATCTTAGGCATTAACCAATACTTACACATGTTTTCAAAAACCTTTTCAAAGATCAAATCAAAGTAAACATGTGATTTTGAAAATATGCAAGAGTATGAGCTTTAATATACTATAACCTAGTATTCTCACATGAAGATTGATTAGTCACAAGGATGTACCTATGTAGACTATACTAGTCTTCAAGGTCATCAAGTCTTATAGATGTGTAGACACTCATTGAGCTTTGTTTGAAGCCTTTATCAATCTCTTCAACGTGATTAAGTCCTTAATGCAATCTTCTAGAGTGTAGTTTCATGGACTTCAACACTTCAAGGTTAAGAGCCTACTTCTTGATACTTCAATGTTGGATTGAGTAGCTCTTAACTTGACATTCCTTCTTCTTGACATTGCACATACTTCCAAGGCTTGTAGAATCCACTTCAAACTTGCTTGCAATTTGTAGCTTCTTCTTGTATGTAGAATATTACCATTGGGGTTTAGAGAAACTATCTTACCTTTTTTATAAATGTCGGTGTGAGTATAAATATCCTATCAATAAAACTTTACAAAAACAAAATCAAAACCAAGCAAAAGTAATCAATTATGATGAAGAAGCTTTGATCAAAAGATGAAAGAAATAAAACCACAAAATCAGAAAATGTGCGGAATGATCACATGCTCTGATACCATGAAGAGAGAGGAAGAACAAGTGGAGAAATTCTCTGATATTTTCTATTATAGCTTTAACGGCTCATTAGAAGTATTTATACACAAAACTGGAAACTTAACAATATAACTAACTTCTTATCTGGAAAGTTAATGAAATACAAATGTACAACTTCAACGAAACCATGTACAACACGGGCATAACCCATTAACTTTTAACCCGCGACTTTCCAAATTGGGTCCAAGTCACATCTAGATTTCGAATCCTCCCATAAGCATTAATTTCTTCATTTTTCTTTACTGCCATTTTTCTCCAATTTCTTCATTCTATTCTTCAATCTTCTGCACAGAATCCTTCTTCAATCTTCTTTATTCAAACCTTCATATTTCAACAGAGGTAAATCTGATAGGATAAGGGGATGAAATGGGTTAGAAGGGGCTGAAGATAAGAAATGAGAAGGGAATTAGGGTTTTCTTCCGTATGTGCTGGTCTGCGACCCGATCTGGTTCGCACGGGGATGCAGTAAATAATCGGGCCAAAAAATTCCTACTTTTTAATGGACTGACATCTCCCTAATCTATATATGCTCCATTAGCAGACGGATCGGGTCAGTCAGCAGACACATGCATTTTGATAGCTTTTAATGGAGGAGGGGAGCTATAGTTCGTATTATAACTTTTGCCAACAAATACCAAAAATCCAAATACAGGGTCTGCATGGATTGTGTTTCGTTGAATTTGAGTCTCAAACTAATATTATCTCTGGATTGAGTCTGGAAATGAAACATTAGAAGGGGTGTATTCAATTGGGATTTTAAAACATTATTTATGGATAAATAAGTTCAGTATATTTTAAAAGACTATCTAAGATTTTAAAAGAATCTAATGTCATATAAGATTTTTTTTTAAAGATTTTTTATACTCAGGATTCTTATGGTCGGATTTTAAAGATTTATATCATAAGAATTTATAAGATTTGAAAGGACCACAAGGACTTTTTATTTGTACGATGCTAACCAATCAACTTAGTTGGATGATGAGCAATGTCTAGTTCAATGATGAATGAATTCTTCAGGAACAACCTTTACAACCCAAGTTTTCCAAATGACGATGGAATTTATCCTTCCCAAAGGTTTTATGATAGGTATAAGTAGGGATGGCAATTTGACCCGTGATCCGTTGATCCGATCCGTCCCGATAGGATTTGGGGCAAATCAGATCTGATCCGTATAGAATTTGGGGCAGATCAGATCCGATCCGCGAACGGAGCGGATCAAATTCGGATTTCACTGCTGCCCCGATCCGCCCCGATTCGCTTCGATACGATCCGTACATTTATAATAATAAGAGGATTTTATGTGCTAATAATTTAATTGCGTTTTTAGTCCACATTATATATACTCTCTTCCACAACCCTAGAACAAAAAATCCCAAATTCTAGCGCCCCTCCTTCCAAGTTCCACCCGTTTCTCTCAAAAATCCCCAAATTCTAACGCCATTCCCCCACCCCCCTCCCCGTTTCGCCGTCGGTGGTGAGTCGTCTTCTCTCTTCGGCTCCACCGCCACCCTTAGATTCTCTCTCGGCATCTCTCTTCGACTCTCTTTTTCATCCGATTCGAATCCAGGTAATTTTCAGATCACTCGTGCAACCTTCGTATGTATATATGGTATAAATAATTTATTTTTCGTATTATTTATCCGAATGTAGTGAAGCGTTATAGGCATTAGACTCGCCGTTGCTAGGGTTTTTGAATAATCGGAACTTTTTTATTTTACTGATTACTTCCTTCTGTTAGGTTGTGAGAGGGATAATCGGTGATGGCGGCGGAAGTAGTAGCAGTATCGGCACAGAAACCAGTGTCTCCTCAAGTTGTATGTTTTAATTTTCAACTTTGTCTCGTGCTCTTTTTTTTAATTTAATGAAATATTCATTTTTTTTAATGACTAAGAAAAAATTGGCTAAAAACCCAAATTAAACAATGGGAAATTGGCGAAATAAGTACTCAAACAATATGCGTTTGGCGATAATGGTCCCCGTTTTATTTTTTTTTGTTTTTAGGAACATAAACAATTTGCGTTTGGCTAAAATGGTCCTTCCGTCCATCTCAGTTACGGTAAAAATTAAATTTTTTTTTTTAAAAACCCTTTTTAGGAACCGGGGCTAATTTGGGAATTTCACCCTAAAAAATAGAACCACCACTACCACTACCACTACCAAACCTCCCGGTGCCACCACCACTACCAAACCTCCATCTCCTATGATGATTTAAACTACAACAAAGCCTGTATGATGATTTATAGGCATAAACAGAGATTGAAAATGTTTTTAAAGGAAATCTTCTGATAGAACTAAACCAGCAAAGGATTTTGGATTGTGGGAACAACATAAAGATTAGCTTTTCTTCCGATCGCGATCCCGTTGGCCTCTGTCATATCTAACTTTCCAGGTTCCTCTCCATTTGGAAGCTTCCAATCGAAATGATAGACAAGTTTTGCAAGTGTGAGTTCAACACTTGCTAAACCAAATGTCATGCCTGGACATATTCTCCTTCCTGCACCAAAAGGGATATACTCAAAGTTCGTCCCTTTGTAATCAACCGAGTTATCAAGAAATCTCTCTGGTTTAAAGGACTCCGTCGCGTCTTCCCAGTATCGCCCAGGCATTGACTATGACTTTGGTCTTTAACGGGATTTCATATCCTCAAGTACTGCTTTAATGTTTCACTATCCTCGTACTTCAGAAGAACGTCCACAAGATCATTAATGGCGTCTGGCTCATCATCCTTGCTAGTAGTATAGCCTTTCTTGAGTTGTGTTCATTTTATAATGTTCTGAAGTATCTCTTGTCTGATTGCATTTGCATCATCTCCAATTTCGGCTTCGTTCCTCTAATGGTGATGATTTACGAATTTGGGGAATTTGTGAGAAGCAAAAGTGTGAAGGTAAAGATGGCATCTTTAGTCTTCAACTGGGTTCTTCTTCATCAGTGTTCATAAAGTGAATTTTTCTTCACTAATCCGAAGTAAAGGTAGTGGATTTATGGTGGATTTCTTTCAAACATCATAAATACATTTCTATGGTAATCATTATTTTCGAAACGGATCGGGAATTTTTTTGCCATTTCTGGTCTATTGGGAACTTGGAGAACGTATATATCTAAGAAAATCCATGATCGGAGATGGGAGAATTTTCGGATTTCTTGGATGTTCTTGGAAGTTCATGGCTAGTCTTCTTGAAGAAGATAACAAATTTTGCATTTGATCTTGTTTTTGCTTTGGAGCCGCATGGTGGTTGTTAGTGGGCCACTCTAGTGCCAACTTGCAAAACATAAAATAGATTTTTCCCCAAAATACCCTTTAATTTTGCTATTTTTCATTTATTTTTTGGTTGACTAACAGTTGACATTAACTGGGATGGACGGAAGGACCATTTTAGCCAAACGCAAATTGTTTATGTTCCTAAAAACAAAAAAAAATAAAACGGGGACCATTATCGCCAAACGCATATTGTTTGAGTACTTATTTCGCCAATTTCCCTTATTTTCACCCATATTGACATAAAGGGTTGACATAAGGGATTTAACTAGATATTTACAATTTTGCCCCAATATAGACAAGTAATTGGTTAAATTTTAGCCACCTAGCAAAGTCCAAACAAAGGAAAAATCCAGTTTTTTGTGTTTCTGATTGGATTCTCTTGTGGTGGAGTAGGTAGGGAATGCTTTTGTGCAGCAGTATTATCATATACTGCATCAGTCACCGGAGCTTGTTTTTAGGTTTTATCAGGATGCGAGTAAGCTTGGTCGTCCGGAAGATGACGGCACCATGAGCATTACCACCACTATGCAGGTAGAAAATTATTTTATTTCCCGCATCCTTGTGTATGTATACTGATTTTGTAAATGTTTTTTGTACCTTTATTGAGGGTAACATACTGTTTATTATTGTTAAGTTACATATTTACAATGATATGGTATCTCATTTTTGACTGAATATTGTGACAATTCTTGATAAAAGTGTACATTTAGTTATTAAAGTAGGTGAATAGGAAGGGTATAAGGGAATGTCCTAAACATAGATATCCTGAAATTGATTAAAGTAGACTACAAATGTGAATGATCACTAATCTTTACTATTTCAGGTAATTCATCCAAGGAAATTGCGCACTCAACAATCCTTAATGATTCCGAAGATAATGATAACAATGTGCTTGTGGTATGTTATCTTTCATTATGTTTAATTCTCTTTCGTATACTATTTAAAATGTAATAATTGTTGTTCAAATTTTCCTTCTTGTTATAGGTTTAGTTTGTGCCAATCAAGACTCAAGAAGTTTATCTCAAATTTGATGAATTCTCAAAACTACTTGGACCTAGAAGAAGCTCGTTCCGACTTTTATAGTTGATTTTGGAAGGATTTCTAAATTTGCCATGGTGTAATCATATTTTGTATTACACTGTTTTGCTTTTGTTCAACGACCTTAACTTGTGGATTTTATTTGGTATTTATTATTGTAATTTTTTTGTTTTATTTGGTATTTATTTACTTGGATTTTTGCAAAGGTGATAAGGTTTTTAATTTGCACTAGAAAAAATAGATAGTTCTCATTATTAGACAAGGAAATGGGGAAAAACAAGATTTTGGCTTCCATTTTTACAAAACCAGCCTACACAGTGACACACTACAGCAGTAAAAAAAAATTAAAAAAAAACAAAAACAGCCAGATCGGATCGGATCGGATCTGCTCCGGACGGAGCAGATCACGGATCAACAAAATCTGATCCGAGGCGGATCACGGATCGGATCGGATCGGCATGGGGCAATTGCGGATCAGATCAGATCGCGGGCCGATCCGCCCCGATCTGCCCCGTTGCCATCCCTAGGTATAAGGTTACTAAGCTGCGCACACGTGGTTCAAATAATGGAATAAAATGATAAATTATAAAGCCAATAAAAGTCAATGGTTTAAAGTTGTGGGCACTTTGCATATAGGGGTGAGCAAATTCGATTTTTACTAAATTACCGACCAAATTAAAATTCGATAATTAAGTGTGAATTCGGTAATTTGGTTACATCTGAATTCGATTTGGTCGAAAATATGATGAAATCGGTTTGACTATAATTGAATTCTGCCTGACCGAATTCGAATTCATTTTTTAATTTTATTATATAGTTAATAGATCCTAAAAATTGTTATTTTGGCGGTTTTGCTATTAATTTTTTGTGTAAATATGGTTGAATTAACAATAACATAAACGGGTTCAAATGGAATGAAACAATAAATAAAAGCAAACATTCAAAGTTACAAGAGTTAATAAAAAAAATAACAAAGAAACAAATCATGAAAATCCCACTAAAAAGTCTTACGGGTTAGGGTGGAATTTTTTTAAGGGTTTAGTATTTATACTTTTCACTAAAAAATCCCATAAAATCCTAATTAAAAAATAAATAAATAAAAATTTGCAAGTTTTTTAATACCAAAAGAATTTTTGTTACTTGTTTAAAGTCCTGATTGAATACCACTATATTTGGACACCATCTTTAAAAAATCCTAATAGTCCTGATTGAATACCACATGATTTATTTAAATTACTTAAAAGTCTTAATTGAATACCACAAGACTTATTTATCCCAAAATAATCCTTTAAAATCCTAATCGAATACACTCCACTAAGTATTAAATCATCTAAAATCTGGTTTACGTTTAAGACTGGTTTGAGACTAAGAGCGAAATCTCAAACCCAAACCCAAACCCAATTCAATCACATTCGAAAATCTTGTATGCTTCATCTAATAAAGTTACAAATGGAATATGTATCAATCAAAGAATTAATAACAGCTAATAACTTCATAATCTTAATGACTTCTGATATAATTGGTATATATATATATATATATATATATATATATATATATATATATATATATATATATATATATATAAAGTTATAGACATTAGTTAAAAAAAAAAATCTAAAATGATATATGAACCAAATCTACAATCATCTAAAAGAAGGAGGACAATAGAATTTCAAAAGACACCTACCTATATTGATTTGGTGAATTATGACCTTTTAAACACATTAGACAACCAAGAGTCCGGAAGAGGTGACATTCGCATTTCATAGCATTTACTCTCTATCCATTATAAAGATCAATCCACAACCCTTTCCATTCAGTTTTGCAAATAGTCCCACAATATTCCTCTGTAGAGAGATATTTGGAATATAATTTATGGAAATTTTGATCTCTTCGTGTGTTTTATTTTTTAGTTTCCGTTATTATGCTTACTGATTTGTTTCCTCTTTGTGCAGATGTTGGTATGCTGATCTTCAATGTAAATTTAAGATTCAGAAACAGAGAGAAAATTGATTTCTTGGTACTAATAAGTGAAGGTTCTTTGAAATCTTTTTCTCTGAATAATCTTTGTGGCCATTTAATTTTATATTTGTGTCTATATAGGTGAATGGAGTAAAAAAGGGGGAGGCGGCTGGCTATATGAGGACAGTGGATAGGGGTGTAGTGAAACAGAATGCATACCTCAAGAAATCTGATGAACAACAACCAACGGTGATGAAATCTGAAAAAGTGTGCAACCCAAAAAATTTGATTCTATATTTCTTCTCTTCAATTTGGAGTTGTACTCATATTTCTAAACTTTAATTCCATTTGATTTTGTTTATTGCAGGTTTCCAATAACCAAAAAGTAAAAAAACAAAATGAGAGAAATTTTGTTGGAGGAAGGGAGGGAAATCTATGGTTGGTGGCGGCTTCACGGCGGTAAGGAACAAGAAGTATATGGTACGTGAAGAAAAAGAAGGAAGACGCCTCTGTGTGACTTGGAGAATATGACATTATTGTCCATACATTTGATGGAGAAGGTACAGAAGGAGAAGCAACATCAGGGGCTGCAGTTAAACTAGATAAGAAGAAGTAGAAGATAGAATGTAGGGTTGTGGTCCTCTTTTTCAAATTGTTTTTTGAGCCCGGTATAAAAAAAAAAAAAAATTGTTTGTTTTTTTGTTGCTTTGATAGGGTAATTATTCAATTTAACATTGAACTTTTATACATACAATTATATATTGTTATTCTTTATATTTTATTAAATTTCAGATTAAAAATAAGAGTCCAAAAAATAAATACATAATGTCAAAAAAAATTATTATTACAAATCAAACTAAATTATAACCCGCACAACGCGCGGGCTTAATTTAAATAATGAAATAACATTATCAAACGATAAATCAAAGTCTGATTCACCGTTTGTTTGAGGTATCAAGAAGAAAAAAGAATAAATGAACCAAAAAAAAGTTCAGGTGGAAAACAAGAAAAGTCGAGTACGCTTTTGGTTTCCCAAACAGAAAATTATGTTTTTGGTTTGATTAACAAAATCTATTCCAACTCGGCAACAGTAAGTGTAAATTATTCTTATATCTGCTGGAAATTTTGCCATTTTCTTTAGGGAACAAAAGAAGGTTCAGAAGATGTAAAGAAAAATACAAAACTGAATGGTACTGAGAAATACTACAATAAAATCTATATACAGTAAAATAATATTACTATAGATAGGTTATTCTTAAATAGAAGTTTACATATAAAAATTATAATTTTAAAAAATAAATAACATATATTATACGACACTTGAAAATGTGTCCCTTCATATTTTAAAAACATGAATTTAAAAGATATATAAGATTCATGAGTTTTAAAAAAATAATTGTATGTACATCATGAATGTACGTTGTGTATATATATAATATTTAGAAGATTCATTCTACAATAACTAGGAAATATATATAAAAAAAATGTATATACATCATGTATACATTTAAAATATTCATTGATGTATGTTGTATCTTCCAAATGTATTTTCGTTTGTTTTCTTTTTATTATACATATATAAATGCTAGCATAATCATAAATTTCTCACAGACAACTTTAGATAATTATTTCATATCATCTTAAGCTTAATTTAAAATAATTAAATAATTTTGGATATTTTAAATAAATATATAAATATATTTTATATTTTATATTTTATATTATTTTATTACTATATAGAGGTAAATTTTTTAAGGATGTTCATAAAAAAATATAGAATATTAAAATGTAAAGTTTATTCTTATTTATAACTGGTCCCGAGTCGGGACCATGATTTTTTATTACTATAAGAAGAATATTCTTATATAGAGTATTACTGTATAGAGGTTTTACTGTAGTGAATTATTCTAAAGAATTTAAATCAGAGAATTTTGAAGCTTCCAATTCAATCTTAGAGAGTTCCATAATATAAGTCGTTTAGGAAATGTAGTGAAAATTAACGAAGTAAAAAGTAAGGTATTTTGTTAGTTAAAATATTAATATTACTCTTTTAAATAGGACATTTATACCATTAATTCTATTTAAACGAGTAATGTTGATATTTTGATTTAAAGAACAACTTATATTTTGGTTTTTTTTACATGTACTAAACGACTTATATTATGAAATGGAGACAGTGCAATCTTAAGAATACAACTTATGGGATGCAAAATTTTGATACATGAAAGAGATTATACTTCTCTCAAAGGAAAAAAAAAAATAGAAGAATTAACATTGTGGTTTGAAATTAGAACAGTGCACTTTTTCCTTGTTCTTTTTTTTTTTGGTATACTTTTGCATAATTTCCTGGCTTCCATTGTCGATATTGGGGGGCTTCCCTAAAGAAAAAGCAGATACTCAAAAAGAAAAAGTTGCTCTTCTTTTGAGAAAAATTGCTGCCCATGTGTGTCATTGATGCAGAGCCCATTTTGCCATCCAGCTGTATCTAATAAAAAGAGTATTAAATTTTAGGAAATAAAAAAAAAAAAAAAAAACATACATTTTTAATACTCTAATATGATTTGTCATTATAAATTAATAATGTTTATAAATAATACTCATTCCATTCTAATTTCAATGTCTATTTTTTCATTTAAACTGAAAAAGGAAATAGTGGTTCACTATAGGACGAATAGAATATATAAATATTGCTATATTTAAATTATAAGTATTTTTATTTTAAAAACAATTACTTAAAAAAGAAAGGAAGGTAAGTATTGAATTCATAACGTAATTTTTAATATTGAAAATGCTAGCACTAGCTACATTGATATTTCGTGACAAAAAATTGTAGAGTTAAAACTTTTCAATCAAATTTTTTATGGTTGTTGCGCTTTTTTTTTTTTGTGAAGTAAACGTTGTTGAGTATTAAGTATTTTTTGTAAAGTAAGAGTTAAATATTTCTGCTTTATTTGCAAAAATAATTTGAGTATTCAGGTATTTATTAGAAAAGAAATTAAAAAAAGACAAGAACATACTAATGAGATTTATAAATAAATTGAATACATAAAAATAGGATTAATGTCCTCTCTTTTTTTTTTTTGTAATTATAATAGGAACAATATCCTGGCCCTTGGCACGAGGACGAAGTAAGACCAACAAATAATACTCCGAGTACAATATTCTCTTAAACAAAATGGGGCCAGCGCCCGAAGTCACTTTAATACGATTTGTAAAGGAAAATGATTATTTAGAAATTATTAACTCTTTTGAAGAATTATTCAGTAGTTGACCAAATAAGCCAATAAAAAAGAAAAGCGTTTTATATATACTTAAATAATTTCTACTTTAACCAAAAAAAAAAATTGTACATAAATTATTTTTGAAATATTACTTTTATTAAATTATTGTAAAATTGGTGATTTACTGTCACTTTTAATAACTTATAATGCACAAATCCCAGTGTTAAATAATGAATTGGACAAAAATACCATTAAGACTGACAAACATGTACAGAATAGGTGTTCAAAAGTAGTTGGAAAACCAATAGTTTTACACTAATTTGACATAAGCAATGATTCGAAAATAATTTATGTACAAAAAGAGATAAAATAAAAGTTTAATGACAAAATGAGAAAAATAAAAAAAAAAAAACAAAATGATATGAGCCACTGTCGCCCTCCATCATTCTCGGATACTTTTCGTTCTGTAGATGCTCAAGTTTAGATCATGTATTGTCAAAAAGGAAGTGGACAGGAAAATGTGAAGAGGGAGTACCAAATGTTAATCAAACATTTTATTTCACAATTGGTCCAATGGTGATATATATGACTTGTAACATGTTTTGCTTACTTTGATGCACAATATTTCGTAACAATAATGATTGTTGGATCAAAAAACTTGAATCAAATTTGGATCAAAGAGTATAAAATGTAAATAATTGTTAGAATTTAATGTGACTTTATGCCTTCTTGATCCAAATTTGATCTCAACTTTTTGATCCAATAATCACTACCCATTTCGTAAATATATACAGATCCCATTCCAACAGAAAAAAAATTAAAAAAAAAAAAAATCAAACATTTTATTCTCATACAAAAATCTTCTTAGATTTTATCAATTAATATAAAATCCACAGTTTCTTTATCTAACTGGAGAGAATAATATATATTGAATCCATAACTTATTTAGTTAAAATAACTTGTCAGTTATATTACTTCACCATTTCTACAAACTACAATGGAAATACCACAAAGATACTGGTCATAGCTGCAAATTTGTTCGCGCCGGTTTATTGAGCTTCGAATCTTGTAACATCATGTTAATTCATAATTAAACCATAAAATAAACCCTAAATTCCAAAACACAAATCATAGACAACAAGTATCATAATAGGAGTTTTGTACATAAATGTCACACAGGATGATACATAAATCCTGAGCGTTTCACCAGGCAGTCGCAAATTCCCAATATCATTTTTCAAGATTCAATAATGTTTAAAACAACGATAAAAACTAACAAATTCACAATCACAAATATCAATCTTAATCCAGGTAAATTGCCGAATAAAATAGATTCTACATCATCCACGGATAGTCAAAGATCAAATTGCAAGGTAATCTCCAGAATCCTTAAAGACATTAGTTCAGGGTAAATAACTCCTAAAATCATATCAAGGAGAGAACTCCCCAGTAGTTGTATATAATACAACATAATTAACTGACCAGACATCCCGCAGGACTTCTTTGTTTAGACGTAAATTGCAAGCCCCGGATGTCACAAACAAGTAAGCTTGATTAAAATCTTCTCCTGGGGCTTCTGGAGCGGTGACCTCGAGGTGACCTGAAATGAATGACGATGCCAAAAGCAAACTCCATTAGGCATTTACTTCAAATAGAAATAAAAATGGATACATAAGTGATCGACATTTGTTACTGCCAATACTTCTTCCGAAATGCACAAAAGACCTACATGCATTGACATTATTACAGAAGGCACACCCCCACCAACAGAGAGGAAAGAAATTTTAAGAAATGTCATCCCTCTATTTTTATTTTTTTTTTTATTTTTTATATTATTTCTGGAAATAGATTCAAAGAGGTTAGTGTTAGTAGTTGATTCTTTTTATCAGATAGCTATATGTAGTCAGGAAAATAATTTCTTTAATATACACTCTGCAATCCATCATGCATCAGGATAAAAAATAAAAATAAAAGTCACAAAATAGAGTGGTCAGAAGATTTCATCTTTTGCAACAGCGTACCTCCTCTTCATATTCTTCCTTTTATATGATCCTCTGCTAAATGCCCAATCAACATGTATATTCTGGGTTAGCAATTCACCACCACCCATCTCGTTTATGGCTCTCTGGGCTTCTTCAAAGTTCTCGTACTCAATAAGTGCATAACCCTTCAAAAATCATTCCATTGTTAAATAACAAAACGCCTAGTCCAAGAAAAAACAACTAAACAACATAAATAATAAGATATCAAATAGGAAATCTAATTCTCTAATGCAAAAGATCTCTATATCCTGCACCCTTCAGCATAGCTAGTTAAACCTAGTCCTTCACATGGAGGAATTTTATTACTAAAGGCAGATACACTAAGAGACAATCAAAGCTTCGACAATACTTTTAGACTCTTCATATTCTTCCCTCGCTTCCCTTTTGTCTGGATATTGCTGGTTCACATCATCTTCTTCCTTGTGTGTGGACCCTATAATTGTTGATGCTAATATGCAGGAAATGTTTTAAGTTTAATTTCCCTCATTTTTATGGTTACAGTTTATCAGGAACCTTTTCTCAACTTCAACCAATCTGGCAGTATGGCGCAATACCAAGAATCATACGATGCTTCTTTGCATCAAATTCAAAAGTTCATAGGGTTACATTGCATTCAACGAAGCATTCTACATTCACCATTATTTTCTCTTTCTTTTCGGAGTAGAAGTGCTACTCCCATTTCCATCTAAAGTTTAAGACAAGCATCATCTTAATTAATTTTTCACCATAAACGATTCCAATACCTCAGCAATGCGTATTTACCAACGATAAATCCCACCTGTTGCTACTCTTATCTAAATCCACTAAACTCTTATATCCTCCTAGCATCTTAGACTACCACTGAATTCTCCATCCTTGCATACATATACACTATTGTTATGAATCGGTTTAAATAGGAGCAATAGTTTCAACATCAAAAGAAATAAATCCAAGGGCAATGCAGAACAACCAGAACTTATTAAGTGACCAGTTAATTAGTAAGAACTCTGTTGCATTATAGGTTATTGAAATCAGTGTTGCAAAAGTCGCTAGTCGGTCGGCAGACAGGGGACTAGCGACTAGTCGGGGACTAGTCGGCGATCCTAAATTACAATGTATTTTTTAAAATTATGTTATCATATATATTATACTAGTCAAACAAAATTTCAAAATAAATTAACAATCAAATTCTAGTCAAGTCAAAATACATAGTTCATCAATAATAATTAAATTCAACACCATAATAAGTAATAACAAATTAACAAGTTCAACTCTTACTAGAAAAAAAAAGAAAACCAGACCCAATATCATTTTAAATAGCGTATCGAGTAAGATTTTAA
This sequence comes from Vinca minor, assembly GCA_026122235.1. NCBI lineage: Eukaryota > Viridiplantae > Streptophyta > Magnoliopsida > Gentianales > Apocynaceae > Vinca > Vinca minor. The sequence continues at coordinate 1,846,862 of JAOCZM010000111.1, read as the reverse complement.
CACGTGAACATAATTTGTACCATCAACATATTAAATTATTATTATTATTATAGAGTTAGATATTTTTTTTGTGGGCCAAAAGATGAACATCAAGCTCAAGTTTTATCCAGCCCAACTCACAAGAGACTCTTCAATATTTTTTTTTCGCTTCAGCTTCATGTTTATTCAAGGCTAAAGCCACACCTCGAAATCAGATCCGACAGACGAACTTCACTTAAAAATTTCCAATAAAATTTGTATTTTTAATCTTATTAATTTGGGCATATTGAATCTGAAGAAGAAAAAGAAGAATTTTGAAGTATTTTTCTCAGAAATTTATAGTAGAAGTTGAATGGCAGAGAAAGAATCATCAAGCCACTTTGGAGTCCTTGCATGCTTCCTGTTTCTAGCTCATCAATTTGGAGTCGGAGCCCTTTGCCGTCGGAGAAGTTGTAAAGATCGGAACAGCCGGCCGACCCTTCCCTTCGTTGCAGCCTCGCAGGTAAGTTAAATCCGATTTTTTAGAAAGTCAACCGATTTTTTTAGAAGGTCAACCGATTTTGACCGACTAGGCCAATTTTTTCACCGATTTTTGAATTTTCTAGTCGTTTGGAGGCCGACTACCGACTAGGCCGATTTTTACAACACTGATTGAAATGTCAACACAGTCCACAAATTCTGGATTCTAACCAGAAGCTCTGTTTGACTCCTCTTAACTGTACACAGTTTTGTTCCATTAACAGTCATTAATCAGCCTTTTCTTCATGTGTCTGAAAGAGTAAATATGACAATCCATTTAAAACCTCACTTCAGAGAATGAGTCTAATTAAACTTTATTTTAGCAAATCATAAAAGGAAACATCCTTACATATGCCATAGAAATAAAAATTCAACAAATGTACATTTCCGTTCAAGATCATAGCTTTTAGAAGGGTAATGTAAGTTAGATTCACTGAAAATAGACAGCATAAAAGAAAAACAAACTCGATTCAAGCTTTTAGACTTGAAAGAAAATCTATGAAGAGAACTGGCATTCTTATTCTTTACAAGAAGATGAAGTGTCTGAGACTCCAGGTTGGCTACTGATTTTTTTATATTGAGATGGGATTTCAACATATCAATATGAATAGTTCAATGACCATATAAAGAGAACTATTACGATAAATGGCATGTTGAGAATTCTCATCGTTTGATGTATGTTTGATTGGGGCTGGGCATATATATGATTGGAAGTACAATAAATTATCTTCGTCAAAATCAATTCAGACAAGCATGTAGGTTTTATGCTTCCAGCTATATGATCATACTATTGAACACATAATGAATTCCAAATAAATGTATGGCAGCTGGTAACATTCTTCTTCTTTCTTTGAGAAAGGCAGTAATCTTTCTACTGCTTACCTTGACAAATCCAGTTCGACGATCAAGATTCAAATGCAAGTTCCTAATCTCTCCAAACTCTCCAAATGCATTATGCAGATCATCTTCTTGAGCCTCCTCATGAACTCCAGTAACCAGAACAATCCATCCCTCTATTGCTGCACAGATAACCGCAATTAGTACACTAAATCCAGATCCTTTTTATATGTTACTGTGCTACACTCCTCGGTTAATATCAATGTTGCAGAAATCGCTAGTCGCTAGTCGGGCGACAGACAGGGGACTAGCGACTAGTTGGCGTAGTCGGCAACCCTAAATTACAATGTATTTTTTAAATTCTGTTATCATATATATTATACTAGTCAGCATATACAATATACTTAATTTCATTGGAAGCACTTTTTGCCTAGAAATACAGTTTATTTCAGTAAGTACCCCAAAAGAAAATGACTGCAAAAAAAAATTCATATGCAGTTTTGCAAAGCCAATCTCCACTCCAGACACAAAAAAAACGACTGCCAAAAAAAAAAATCATATACAGTTTTGCAAAGCCAATCCCTACTCCAGACACAAAAAAATGACTGCAAAAAAACAAAATCATATGCAGTTTTGTAAAGCCAATCTCCACTCCATGACAAAAAAAAATGACTGCAAAAAAAATATATATATATATATATATATATATATATATATATATATATATATATATATATATATATATATATCTATCATACGATCAATTTTTTTATCAATTTGAAATATTATGCAGTCTTATAATTTTTTTATTATGGGAATGATCAATTTAATTCTCCAAATTAAGAACATGTGTGCGCCTAATTATCAATTTTAAATAAGCAAGAGAAAATATATTTTTTTATTTCTCTGCCCAAAACGACGTCGTTTTGGAATAAACCCGATTTTTTAAAAAGTCAACCGATTTTGACCGACTAATACGACTTTTGACCGTCTAACCCGATTTTTGGCCAATTTTTTTCAGAACCGATTTTTTCACCCGATTTTAGAGTTTTCTAGGCGTTTGGAGGTCGACTATCCATTAATCCCCGACTAGGCCGATTTTTTCAACACTGGTTAATAGATGTAAGTCGGTTTAAACTTATGCACAATTGCACATTGATTAAGAATGTTGACAATAATATACTTTTTTCCTATTAAAATACCTAATTACTTTTTCTCTCTCATCTTTTCTCCCTCATTATCCAATTCAATATCACATTCATAGAAGAGTAAATAGAGGTAACACTAGATGAAGAAAACATTAAATGCTAATAGATATATGTGGAATGACTTGCATTTTGAAACGAATCTCTTCCCCTAAAAACAACATATATTTTGAAGCGGAGGGAGTATGACGTTAGACAAAAGTAAACCAGTGTTCTAAAATTTTCAGAGCTTCAACATGAGAAAAGATCAAACTCTTGTCAAGCACTTCAGCGTGCAGCAACGTTGAAGTGGTATATGAAAAAAACTGTATGGTCCTTCTAGGGCTTACTCCTCCCTCCTCTTCCTTCACCCACCACCCCTTTATTGCCCAAATTTGATATTATATCAATCCAGACTCAAATTTTGAAAGCTCCCAATTCAATGCAATTTCCACATTGAGAGTTAATTCTCTACTAGAGAAGTCTATGGTGTTTTGCTTTTAGGGTAAAGACCAACTTGTTCTTAATTTAACTAATAAAAAGTCATTCAAAGAGTACATTCCAGGCAATGAGGTCGTTTTACAAACTAAACAGAAGCATACTCCTACACCACCACCACCACCACCACCAACAACACATTTATTAGGTAAGCATATATGCTATGCCTTTTAATACAGAATGCATCAGTATTGTGTGGAAATGTATTTTTCTGTACGAACTAAGATTGGGGAGATAAACACAAGGGCATTTTGTAAATGTAATATGGACTACAGATCCCATGAGAAAGAAAGGCTTTGTAACAATTTGGGTTATACTGGATTTAATCATCGGTGTAAAGCACATTCTGCGTCTGCATATGATAAGTTTAAAGACGTAGACTTGTAGAACTGCTAAAATAATTATTTAATGATAACAACCCTACATTTCATCACTCACAATTGGTATCTTCACCTTTTTTCCTTGTTTTTCTTTTTGCCTCTGTTAGACAAGTATTCTCCCGTCTTTTGACAAAATAAACGACATATTCAGGGGCAGAGACTTCTTTTTTTTAATTCAATAAAACCTACTTGGCCAATACTTAAAATAAATCATAAAAATCACGGTATTGAAGCTTCCTAGCCTTTTGATTGAAGGTAGAAAAGAAAACTTCAAAATTTTGAAACTCAAAAGTGCAATTACAAATTCTAGAAAATTTTGGTGTAGAAGTAAACAATACATGCAAAAAATAGTTCTCTGACCAATAAAGTATCAAGAAACCAAATTATGAAATCAACCATTATCAAAGAGACTGAAATTTGATCTGAAACAAATAAACTACAGACCCTCATATGCTGTTTCTCGTCCAACATAAATACTAAATTCGCATGACATTTTATTGTTCTTTCACCAAAGACATAGTAACAGTACTCAAGAATGAAATAACAAAAATGAAAATCTCGACAGAAACTGAGTTTTTTTCTCCTCACCAGTTCTTTCATAAATTACAGATAATTTTATAAAAAATTGAATACACTGCAGATCTACAGTAAGATCAAGGAGCCCAAATACGAAACCCTAAGCATCAGTTCTAACTAGAACCAAACGTATTCCATGACCACGAAGATCTCCAACAACTAAGACAACGCAAACCTTACAACATAACATACAAAAAAAAACCACAAAAAAAACAAAGAACTAAACTGTAAATTGGAATGAACCCCACGAAAAGTCAAACTTCTATAGCTCGATTTCAGATTATCTACAAAAACATTTAAGGAAAAAAAAAACAATTTGAAATCTGAATTCTCAATTGCCTAGTAGCACATAATTTAGGGCTTTATCACTGCAAATTCTAGTTCGCTGTCTTTACCCCTAATTACGAAGCTAAAAGTTCAAACGCCCAAAGAGACTACAAGCAAATCAACAAATTAAACAAAATACTTCATCCGTCCAAATTTTAATGTCCACATTTGACTTATCTAAAAAATTAAGAACGGGTTGACCGAGCTTATGAGATTAGTAAAGGAAGTTTAAAGAGAAATATATCCATTGTAAGAGAGTAGACATTCAATTTGAGAAGGATGGATTAATAAATCTATAAACCCTAGCACAAACAAAAAAAGATGGGAAATTCCAAAACCCTAACAACGAAAGCAGACAAAATAGTAGACCTAAAGTAAATTTGAGAGAACTAACATCGTTCAGGGCCAGGGCCGCCTTCAGAGTCAAGAGTGTCGAAACGAGCAGACATTCGAGCATTACGGTCGACCTCGGCGGCCTCTTCAAGGAAGCCACGGCCTTTGGTTTTCTTTGGTGCAGAAAAGGATGAGCCACCACCAGTAATGGCGGACTTGAGCTTAGGAATCGGTGCCCTAGGAGATGCGGCACCGTCCGCATCCTCGTCCATCAAATCGTCGTCCTCTGGCTCGAAATCTACGGCCTCCGCCTCAGTGTTTGCCATTCCCACACTATTTTTTCTCTCTTCCACTTCTCTCTTCCTTGTCTAGTAATATAGGGGAGTCGCAGGAACAAAAGATGCGGCCCGTTCGAGGGCTCTTATAATGAAGCACAAGAGGACTTACAAAAGTGCTACTTACTAGGTTTGGTCCGTTTGGATTTGTTTTTTGGATAAATTCCATAGGCAAATTAAGGTTCTAAATAATAGTTCTGCACAATAAAATTCTTAAACAATATAATTCGTATATAAAGTCCTTCCATCCAAAAAGTTGTTAGTCAACTTTTAATTAAAAAATTTGATCAGGTCAACGAAAATAATCTTAAGGTATAATAGGTACATCACAATTAAAATACTATTTACCTTTTTTTCCTCCCACACCCAACACCACCACCCCAACCTCTCTTCTATTTACCTTTTTTTCCTCCCACACCCCTCCCCAGTCATCTCTCTTAAGGAAGAACTGAGTTACCCCCACAATGACATTAATAAATTTTACAAGTAGGTTGTCCATTTGAACCTAGATCTTGGGATCTCCAGTCAACTAGGTTGGGTTTTCCTTCATAAGATTTTTATCATCCACAGGCTTTACACCCATTCCTTTTGTCATTCTCTCAACTGTCTCTTTGTTTAACCCTTTGGTTAACGGATCCGCAATGTTATATTTTGACTTTACATAGTCAATCGAGATAACTCCTGTTGAGAGTAGTTGTCTAATGGTGTTATGTCTACGACGAATATGTCTAAACTTACCATTATACATTGTATTTTGTGCCCTTCCAATCGCAGATTGGCTATCACAATGTATACAAATAGACGACAGTGGTTTTTCCCATTTTGGAATATCTTCCAAAAAATGGCATAACCATTCTGCCTCTTCTCCACATTTATCCAAAGCTATAAACTCGGATTCCATTGTGGATCTGGCTATTACAGTTTGTTTAGTGGATTTCCAGCTCACAACTGCTCCAGCTAATGTAAACACATAACCACTAGTGGGTTTCGATTCATTTATATAAGATATCCAGTTTGCATCAGTGTAGCCTTCTACCACTGCTGGGTATCTTGTATAATGAAATCCATAGTTACGAGTATAACGTAAATACCTTAATACTCTAACTATTGCAGTCCAATGCTCATCACTTGGATTACTCGTATATCCACTCAACTTACTTACTACGTAAGTAATATCTGGTCTAGTACAACTCATTAGATACATAAGACTCCCAATTATCCTCAAATATTCCACTTGTGAAATACTATTTCCACGATTCTTGGATAGATGGAGACTATTATCTAATGGCGTGCAATCCCAGAATCGTCCTTGTTGAATTTCTCAAGAATTTTGTCTACATAGTGAGTGTGACGCCCCGACCTGCCCCCTGCTCAGACGGGGACGAACCGAGCCGCCAAGGCTCTAAACAAACATTCTATTACCCAAAAATATAATATATCCACAGGGTTCCAATGAAATTCAATAAAATACAAGACTAAACTTCATTTATCCAGATCACTAATCCCGGGCTTCCGCTGCGCACTCTGATACCAAAATATTGCACCACCTTTAGATACCTATGGAGGGGAAAAACATTTGCAAAACGTGAGCCGAAGCTCAGTGAGGGCCATGCGAGTGGTGCGTATGTCTTAAAACCCATTTTGCTTCCAAAATACTTTATATGTGGAAAATAGTTCGCACAATGAGAAAACCATATATATACTGATTATAATAAGGGGCCTGATTTTCTGAAACAATTGCCAGGGACTGTCGATGTGAAATTGACATAGGCATTACAATAACAGCAGATCACATTTCATACAGGCCCCAAATGCATACATTCGTAGTTAGGACTCTAGAGGTGGCTCACACCCGTTGGTGTAGCACTTAGCTCCTTCAAATCAAATAATTGGGCCCGATTCAATAAACTCGTAGTCTTATCATGCCATGTCAATATTCACAGGACAAGTCCGTGTAAGATTCAGTCAAACTTATCATTTCCAATGCAATAACATAATATTTCAAAATAAAGCCCCCAATTCATAAAGATATTTTATTGTGCCACAATGCATATCATGAGTAGATCTAGATCATGAGTACAATGAACAAATGAACACACAATACATATATACAATTTTACAAAAGGGTTAGGACCACTCACCTGATAAACTGTCTACTCCCTGAGAACCAAAGGAATCCATATCCAAACTTCAATAATTATCCATACAATTCACATACTTGCAATCTGCCTAGTTTTCGGACAGTGCACAAGTAGGGCAGGATTAACTGTAAAATAAATAGAGATATAAAGTCGAAAATGGAGTGCAATGGAAGAACTGTGATGTTGTCAAAAATTGAAAGACCTGGTCAAGGGTGTGATTTCAAAATAAAGAGCACACTATAAATTAACCAATAATATTGAGAAGAAAATCCCTATATGGTTTGGAAACAAAAAAGCAAAGAGAATTGGAAGTATGGTGATTCTCCCTTTGGGCAGTGATCATAATTTGTTTCACAAATTGATACATAAAACGACAATTAGTGCTCAATTAGACACCATGAATTTCACAACCCTTTGGAAAAATATATATAAACCTATCAAATTCTAAAAGAAAACTCAAGAAATGGATAAAGAAAAAGAACAAAATAAAAAGAAAGAAAAGAAAACTCACCTGATGCTTACAAACAGGAAGCAAGAATGAGAAGAGAAAAATAAGGCTACTGAGGCCTTGTATATATAGGAAAGGATGGCCAATAAGAGTCATCAAAATGTTTAGGGAATGGATGACTCAAAGGCAACGTGTTTGCCAAAGAAAATTTGGACAATATTTATTTATTATTTTTAATTTTAGATTATCAAATGACTATTATACCCTTAAAAAAAACTTACTAGCTCAAAATGGCCATATGTGAAAGTATTTAGAGAGAGGGGTGTTACAGTGAGCCTGGCTCAATATAAGACCGTCTGATGTTTTAATGATTTTAATTCCTAAAATCACATCAGCAAGACCCATGTCTTTCATATCAAATTTCGAATTCAACATATCTTTAGTAGATTGGACCAAATTGTCATTGCTACCAACAATGAGTATGTCATCCAGATATAGACATAAAATGATATAGCCATCTTTTGTCTCTTTTACATAGATACACTTATCACACTCATTGATTTTAAATCCATTTATTGTCATTGTATGATCAAACTTTTCATGCCACTTTTTAGGTGCTTGTTTTAATCAATATAAAGACTTCACCAATTTACAAACTTTCTTTTCGACACCTGGAGCCACAAAACCCTCAGGTTTCTCCATATAGATTTCTTCATCTAGGTCCCCATTTAGAAAAGCTGTTTTTACATCCATTTGATGTATTTCCCAATTTCTTAAGGCAGCGATTGCAATTAGCAGCCTTATAGAACTTATTCTCGTCACAGGAGAATATGTATCAAAGTAATCTAAGCCTTCTTGTTGCTTAAATCCTTTAATCACAAATTTGGCCTTATACTTGTCAATTGAACCATCAAAGTGCGACTTAGAGGCTTGAAAACACCAACAATAAACTATTTGACATATATGATCGCCATATTTACATAGATTTTCTAAAGTGGTCATGAATGCCACTAATCTCATATAGGATGAGGATATCATATTCTTATTGAATTTTAGGGTTTCTTTTATAGTACATTCCACTTTTGTTTTAAATAAGACTTTGATTAGGATTTTCTCTATTTTCCTAATTAGAATTCTAAATTTTAAAATTAATTAATCTCCTAATTAATTAACCCTTCCTATAAATTAATCAAAGCCTTTAGTTATTTCCTTTAGCCACCTCAAAAAAATTACTTTAGCCCTATTTAATTTAATTAAATAGTCCGACTATTTTATTTATTTTATTTCTAACTATTTTAATAAAAAACTTAATAAAAATGAATTATCTCGCTAGCTTAATTATGGATTGAGTTGTGATTATAAACCACTTAAGTTTAGCATGAGCTGCATTGGGGACCATACGACATATTAATTAATGATGCAAAATGATCAAAATACCATTACTATCAAATGACTATATTTAGGGTCATTTAAGTAACCCTAACTATCACCATATAGAGTATATGACTCCTTAATTAATAGTAATGTATTGTAGTGATTTAAGTTTCTGCCCTACTAGTGTGTTGACTATAATACCCTTCCATGTAACACCCTACTTAAGCTTATGTCGATTTGCACTATCACCTTACTTAATGGGTTCTATCATCCTTAGACATCTAGTCCTTTGATCTTTGACTAATCTAGGAAGTCTATCCACTCATTTGGGAGCGGCCTTTATGTAAGCCCTACAGGCTAATGTGATCAATCTAGTTTTGATGATAACAAACCATTGAGTAGTTCTAATGTTTGCGTGAGCTTGTATTTTATTGATAGGATATTTCACTCACACTTACATTGATGAAAATGTTAAGTTAGCTTTTATAGACCTCAAAGATGTCATCCAACATAAGAATAAGCTACACATTGCAAGACTCCATGGCACAAGCTTGAAGCACATACACAAGCCTTGGAAGTAGTTGCAATGTCAAGAAGAAGGAAGATCAAGTTAAGAGTCTCTTAATCACAAGTGAAGCATCTTAAAGTAGACTATAGGTATTTTTTTGGACTAATCTTACTTTTAGAATACTAGGATATAGTATGTTAAAGCTCATACTCTTGCATGTTTTCAAAACCACATGTTTACTTTGATTTAATCTTTGAAAAGGTTTTTGAAAACTTATTTAAGTGTTGGTTAATGCCTAAGATCTTTAAAATGTTTTAAAAATCTTTGAAAAATACTTAGGCATGAGTTTGAGAACATTAAAAATGTGACCAAGTGGAAAAATCACTTATGGACTGAAGTCTGGTCGACCTAGACTTGACCTCGAACGACCTGATGAATTTCGGTCGACCGACATGTGTTGTCCAGTCTACCGAGGTGTGTTTTTTGCCCAGTCAATTTTGAATGTTCCAATACTCCAACGTCTATATTATCTCAAACGACCATGGTATAGGTCGCTCGACCGATCCTTTGATTCGGTAGACCGTACCACCCTTTGATTCGGTAGACCGTACCACCCTTTGCGGTCGACCGAGATCAGTCCAGTAGCCTTTATTCTTTGCTTAGGAAGCATTTCGGACGACCTTTCAGCTATTGCAGTCGCCCGGAGCTGTCATGTCAAGGCAAAAATATAGACGTTGTAACTCGATTTGCTTGTAATTTTTTGCCTCTATAAATAGCCTTTAATGTTGATTTTTGTTCGTCAAGAAAGCCTTTGCCTTTGATATACACATTTTATACAAGCAAATCAAACACTTTAATGAGTTAAATACTTCCAATCATTCATCAAAATATTTCATTTTGAGAAAGAGCTTCACATATATATTCTTCTATTCTCAAGTTTGAATTAGAGTTTTCATTTGTATCTATCTAATCCATTAAGGGATTTGTATTCTTGAGCTTAAAGTGTAAAGTCTCATTTGTTGAGACAATCTTTCTTATAAAGGGTTGAGTGAAGTGGATATTTCTTGTAATTGTAAGAACTAGAGTGAGTGGTGAACCCGAAAGTGAAGTACGGTTGATGTGTTCGTAAAACCTCCTCACTTAGTATACTAGATTATAGAAAGAGTTCTCAAGGGTGTAGAATTGTTGTTGAAATACCTGAAGGGCATTTACAATACCCGAAGGGGAGAACCTTAGAGGGGAGTGAATAAGGTTCTCAAATAATTTAAACTTTTCTACGACAATCTTTTCCTAAGTGATCACATTAACAACAATTATGTTCAATAAGCATATAAGGTGAATTAACGGAATAGCACTTAGGTGACTTATGTGTGTAAATGCAACACATAGGAATACAAGACAATGAATATGATCAAGTATTGTCTAGGTCAAGATTCCTATATGCAAAGTGTGTAAGAACAAACACACAAATCAAGAAGAATAGCATTTAGCAAGAGATAAAAAGCTATAAATATCTCTAAATGCAATTCCTATTGCCCAAGCTAATAATAGAGATAACAAGCAAATTGAATAACTCTAAACGCACTTTTATATTTCATACAAATAAGTTCGTAAACATATAAGCACAAGTATAATGTAAGAACTTGAATGTAAATAGATAGAGTTAGAAGATCAAACACAAGGATGTAGAGTGGTTCGATCACAAAGATCTACATCCACTATCTTGGGACACACCTAATGATTTTGCCAACTTTCCACTAGCTTGTTTTGAGAGATTACAAGGAAGGACAAACCAACTAATGGTATTTTACACACTCATGTAACCTTCCGCCCTTAGGAACTCTTTCTCTAACCTAGTCTACTAAGTGAGAAGGTTTTACGAACTCATCAACCCTACTTCTATTTCAGGTTCACCATTCACTCTTGTTCCTATGATTACAAGAAATATCCACTCCAACTCATGGGAGGCCCAAAACCATCGCTCTGACAAATAAGCCTTGCCACTCAACCCATTACAAAGAAAGATAATCTTAACACATGAGATTTTACATTCTAAGCTCAAGAAAAAGATATCCCTCTAAGGATTGAATATTACAATGTAAGCTCTAATTCATATTTGAGAATGAAAGAATATGTAGATGAAGATCTTTCTCAAATAGAAATATTTTGATGAATGATTGAAAGAATTTAGCCTATGAAGATGTTAGATTTGCTTGTCTAAAACTTATAAATTAAGGCCCCTCTCTTGGCTTGAGCAAAGAACAAATTTCAGCTTTAAAGACTTTATATTGGGTCTAAAAAATGCAAGCAAATCGAGTTACAACGACTATATTTTTTCCTTGACAAGACAACTTCGGTCGACCGGACTAAGCAGTAGGTTGTCCAAAGTAGTTCCAAAGTTAAGTTTAAAGGCTTCTGTCTCCATCTTGGTCGACCGTGATAAGTGGTCCGGTCGAACTAGGCATATGTCGGTCGACCGACTTGAAGTAGGTCTTCCGAGATATTTATAGTCGTTGGAGTCTTGGAACATTCAAAAGTGACAAAGTACAAAAGACACATCGGTCGACCAGACAACACATGTTGGTCGACCGGACTTCAGTCCTTAAGTGGTTTTTCCATTTGGTCAACTTTCTAATGTTCTCAAACTCATGTTAAGTTTTTTTGAAAGATACTTAAAACATTTTAAAGATCTTAGGCATTAACCAACACTTAGAATATATTTTTCAAAACCTTTCAAAGATTAAATTAAAGCATTAAATATGATTTTGAAAACATGCAAGAGTATGGGCTTCATAATACTATAAATTATCATTCACCAAATAAGATTAGTCAAAAGATTTATACCTATAAGCATCTTGGCTAATCTTTTTCTTGGTCTTCAAGTCTTTAAGATAGATTCCTCTTTGAGCTTGGACTTGAGACCTTTGATCAACATCTTCTTGTGATGAAGTCCTTTGTAGTCTTGTCAAGTTGTAGCATCTTGAACTTCAACACTTGTTGATCTTCCTTTGATTTTTGCAATATCTTCCATTAGCATGATGCATGACCTTTTGGCTTATGCTATGGAGACTTGCAAAATGAAGATTCTTCATGTTTGTAGAATGACCTTTGAAATCCACAAGAAGATATTCCTTTGATTTTGTAATATCTTTCAATGGCATTGTGAATAACCTTTAGGCTTGTGTCATTAAAGACTTGCAAAATGTAGTTTCTTCTTGTTGTAGAATGATCTTTGATGTCCACAAGAGCGGGGTGAGGAATCATCACCACGCAATAGGGAACAAGTCTCAGCGCCAAGAAGTCTTGCCCCTTGGAGCAAAGCGTGAGATTCCATTCTAATTGGTGCGTAGATAAACACTTCAAAGGGCCCAATTGTTAGTTCCGACAAAAAAGGAGACGATTTTTGAAAACTGTTTTCGACAAACTATAAAGCTAATCACGGAAAACAAGATTGTATTCAACTTACAAATTATTTTCACAAACTTGGTGCGGTAGTCCAAAAATTTACTGTTGCTTATAAGTGAATCACCGATCGACACCCGAGTGGGCAAAACGAAGCCAGTATCATGAAAGAAGCTCATACACTATTACCAACGAAAAATGCAATGGGGTTCGTATAAACACACATGAAGAAAATTAAGTGAGGAATCAAAATTTAGGGTAGAACCTCAAATTAGCACTTTGAAGTGAGAAAATATATTCTACTCCGGAGGATGCATATCTTCATCTAATGTCTGGATACACCAACTAGTTGTGAGAATTTCGGAATACCAGAACCATTGAATGCCCCATATGTCAAAAGGCCTTAAAAAGAAGGGAAAAAACAAAGGTTTATGGATCTTTAAGAAATTATTTGAGTGGGAGGCTTGAAATATAAAAATTATCGAAGCGGACAAACTTGATACAATGAAAGATGAAGCACGGATATTACAAAGGCTTCGGGAATGTGAGATTTTGTGCAAGGGTACTTCAAAAATGTCCGCCAAACAACTAAAAGTGTACACTCAAACTTGTATGAAAATTAGGGCATCTCAAATGAAGTAATTTGTACTATTTATTTTTTATTATTGTAATTTTTATTTTTGTGAACGATGTACTAGTTCTATTTATTAAATAAAAGTTCTTATATTTATCCATGAAGGTACTAATGCGCACATAGAAGATTTGGATTATGATGTTGGTAATGAGGTCTTTGTGGCACATAATGATCCATCATTTCGAACCACATCACCTCTAGGATCCCATGAAGTTTTTGAGGTTCCCAGGCAAAGAAAAAATCAACCTAAAAGACGTAGACCCGAGTATGAAAGAGACACTAGCTCAATCGGAAAAACTTCTCAAAGTGGTCTCATGGATCAAATTACTAAACTTACAATCACTTTTGAAGGTGTTTATAATCTATTGGAGAAAAGAGAACGTATATTAGAGAAAAGAGAGAGGGAGAGAGTATGTACAACGTGGGATGCTATAAAGAGATCACCGATATGAATGAAGATATGTGTTTTGATGATTTTAACTTACATGACACTAAAACAAAAAAAAAAAAAATGATGGTTTCTTGATGATAAACATTAAAGAACGAAGAAATTGGATAATGAAAAAGATGTAAGGATGGTTTCTTGGATTTTATATGTTATGACTATTTTACATTTTGTTGGGACTTGGCATTAGATGCATTTATTCTTTTAAGCTATTTTAAGTATTTTTTTTGTGAGAATGATTGTATGACTTTTGAGTTATTTTGGTATTTACACTTTTAAGTAATGAGGATTCCTTTTGACTTATTCATAAATTTTTATTAATTTTTTTTAATATAGTAATTTATGATTTACTAATAATGGAAGGAGAATAAATGAGGGATGATGAAATAGAAGAAGAAGAAATGGTAGCGGAGACAAAATAAGAGATGGAAGAAGAATTCTATGAAAATGTGAAGTACTTATTGATGATAATTGAAGCAGTAATCATTGTGTTGAGAACTATGATGCATCGAAGTATTGCACATTCTCTTGACTGTCGGCCTGTTACAATGATTAGATATACTTTTATACATAATGTGGGAAGATTCAGAATATTTTGACAAGTTGCACAAAATGTATCCAAATGTGTTTCTCAAGTTGTGCACTATTTTGAGAGAGAAAAACTCATTTGGGAGATACAAGATATATCTGTATTGAAGAGATGCTAGCTACATTCCTAATCATCGTAGGCCACAATGATCGGTATTGTAATGTTCGTCAAAGGTTTGTCCGTTCACATTTCTCTACTAGCCAAAACTTCAACAAAATTTTGAAAGCCTTGAATACTATAGCACCGCAAATGATGGCGAAGCATAGAGGTGTGTCTTCTAAAATTAGATAAAATACAAGATTTTATCCTTACTTTAAGTTATAACTTTTTTTCTTCTTGATATGTCTTTTATTTTATCGTATAATTAAAGTATATCTAGTTTGTTTTCTTTTTCAATGATCTATGAAAAATAAATTTCAGGATTATATTGCTGTTATTGATGGAACTCATATTCCATCTATGGTAAAAGGCTGAGATGTATCCAGTTATCGTAACCGTCATGGTATTCAATCCCAAAATGTTTTGGGCACCTTGCAACTTTGATTTAGAATTTATGTACGTGCTTAGTGGGTGAGAAGGTTCGGCTCATGATTCAAAATTGTTAACTGACGCTAAATCAAGAAGAGATGGACTTGAATTTCCTCCGGGTATTAAAATCTTTTGTTTTTCCACTTTCAATATACAAGAACCATTCATAGTTAAAGTATTAGAATAAATTTTTCTTGTTCATTTTACGATATATTATCTTTTATTATGTATGTCATGCTTATTAGTTAAGAATAATTACATGTTAGGAAAATATTTTATCGTAGATTGTGGTGGGTTTGCTAATCGAAATCAATTTTTAGCTACATTACGTGGTGTCCGGTATCATCTCAAAGGTTTTTGTGGTGTAGGTCGTCACCCAAGAAATACAAAAGAGTTATTAAATATTCATCATTCATCATTAATGAATGTGGTTAAGAGGATATTTAGTATCTTTAAATCATGGTTCACAATTTTCAAAGTCTCACCCCCATTTCCATTTCAGACACAAGCAGAGCTGGTGTTAGCTTGCGTTGGTCTTCACAACTTCCTTTGAAAATAATGTCGTTCTGATCAATTTCCTATTTAAAATGAAGGTAACCAATCTTCACCATATCTTGACATGGAAGGTGGGAATTTTGGATTACTTTCTCAAAGCCAGCAAAGACAAAGAGAAGAAGCTAATGCTTGGAGAGATGACATTGCTAATGATAGGCCGACCATTCAGAATGGGAAGCTATTTGGGAGCTGGAAGAGGAAGCTCGGGTGAAGTACCCTCCACTTGTTCGACAACCCAGGTTAGTAAATTTCGGGGACGAAACTTCTGCAAGTTGTGATACACGAGAATTTTACATATGTGAATTATGTGATTTATTTGTGTAATTTCATAATTATATGATTTATAATTAATGCCATGATTAAAAGTTATGTGCTAGTTGAACTTTTCACGTGTTATATGTATTACGTTTTAATTGTGTGTGCGGGACATGAGAGTAATTAAGAAAAGAGAGAGGGACCTAATTTGTAATTACCCTACACTTAGATCTCCTAGGTTGAGGGGTCATGGGGGCTGATTTAAGTTACGTTAGAAAACAAAACCCACGAGAGAGAGAGAGAGAGAGAGAGAGAGAGAGAGAGAGAGAGGGGGAGAAGAGACTTTTCTGCCAGAACTTTGAGAGGACGATTGAGGGGCTACACGAATAAGTTTCCAACCCACAATATATCAATTCGAAGGCCTTGGAATCCTCTTCGAGTGAGCACAAACGGAACGCGATTCAGGAATTGGAGCAGAAAGTTATCGGCCCGCGAGTGAATCTGTCAGGCTGATTTCGGGTTTACCCTTGTTTTTGGCTTCGTAACGTGAAAGGACCCAATTCCCTGTTAATTTATGCCTGGATTAATACATAAATTGTTGGGTATTTATATGAAATGAATTTAGAACTGACTGGGCGATTAAATTGCATAAACTGTGACTACGAATCAATCGCATGTTTCGTGTTTACCGTTTAGGTTATTTGATTTCTGCCATGAATTGGATTAATTCTACTTATTGATATAACCTGTAATTTGATTGCTGTTATTTAATTGTTATATATATATATATATATATATATATATATATATTCTGAATCGTGCATCTGTTTCTGAATTGTGGATCGTTGGGGATCCTTATTGTACTTGTCTTATTGTTGTCATTATTTGGGTCGTCCCATTTGGGTTGTCGTTGTTTCAGTCCTATGTGGTGATGGTCGACCGAGTCGTCGCCCCTATTGAGCTTTTGTCTATGAACAACTAGTTAGCAGGATGCGTTCGATTATACATATATATCTATTCTGTTCTAACTCTATGATCCTAAGAGATCTTCCATTCTGTTCTATTTTATTATGGGCCTTCACTTGATGAGGCAAACATTAGGACGATAGTAGTTTTGTGGAGTCCCTGGTGGGGGATGATGATACAATGTAATGGATGGATCCTTAAAATATGTGATCCGTCGTTTGGGGGTACTACCAAACCCACGTGTTGTTCTGAACCGTCCTAGTTTGGTTGATAACTGGGACCATTACCGTTATTGCTGATTATGAGTGATTAGATGATTGAGCTCATGTGGTGGGATCGTCGTGTCATAGCAGTAGTAATGTTCTGAGTGTCTAGAGGATTTGTGATCTGGTGTACCTGATGGGCAATGCGGGGTGCTTGTCGTACACTCGATTATGAAAGTGTTTACGCTCGAAGAATGTGGCTATCTAACTTACTTGTTACGTTTCACTTGTTGTTCTTGTTTTGGTCATTACTTGTTGCTTGGAATTGAGTGATTATGTTTACTTTTGGGTCGGGGAAATTTTGGGGTAGAATTGGTGCATTTGTGCACTAGTTTTACACTAGTTTTTCTGAAAATTGCAGGTCGATAGATAATAGCTACTTTAGGATTCGTCCGCAGAGAAATAGTAGCTACTATCTTACCGCGGACGATTCCCTTCGTCCAAAGGTACCTTCAATCGACTGGTTTAGGCATTGAGGTCGACTGAAGTCCCTATTATGTCTGTTGGGTTTTGGAAGACCACCGGTCGAACAGACTCCTTGTTAGGTCGACCGGAAGGTTATAGTGAGACCATTTTGTTTTGTTCTGATATGATCTCTTCTGTCCTGTTTTGTTATGTGTTTTGAGTCCCGTAGGACTCGTGTAGTGTCGTGTCACGTATTATTTCCAAATGGGCATTTGGGAAGCAGGAATTTGTGGTGTCCTTCTGTGGTAATATGTTCTGTGATATTTTGGTCCTTACTAAGCCTCGAAGCTCATTCCATTCTCTCTCTCTTATTTTGCAGATGATATATGTGATGACCAATATTATGATGATGGCACCTGGGAAGGGGATTATGAAGAGTGATCTTAAATTACTTAGCTATAAAGCGTTTTCCATTTCTAGTTATTTCTTTTAGAACGTTGTTTTTCCCAATTCAATAAATGTAATACATGGAAACGTATCTTACTAATACTTTAGACATTCGTTGTAGTACTTTACATTTTATTGACTATTTCATAACGAATTGACTAATAGTAATCTCTGTTGTGGGCTTTGGTGTATCATTATCCAATGAGACATCCGATCTCAGTCGTATTGATTACTCTGTTACAAGTAACGTCCGACTGAGTCAAAACGTGGCTCCATTCGTACTAGAATCAATGAAGACATAAGGTCTAAGGATTCTAAAATAGTATTGAGGAAGTAATACTTATGACTTAAGACCATGAAGTATTACTTCTCTGACGGATCACGTCCAATACAATGTATCCCTATATATATTGCATCTATGATGTGATTTGTATTCATTACACATGATCAGTAAAACAAGATCATCAATCAACAATCATACTAGTTTTATTTCATAGTAATTAAGCATTACATAAAACTGGGGACTTCTAGAATAGTAATTACATAAGCTAATGAGTTTTACTATCAAATCACACATTTGATAATCAAAAGCAAAATTAACTATTCAATTACATGCTCAAAAGATAACAAAACGCACAACATGTGCTAATGGTCCTAGGGCACTACTAACATTAATCTTATCTAAAAAGGTACCCCTTCAAACTTTAACCTCCTCCCTCCAAAACTAACTTCCAACCAACCACCCAAAACTTCATCTTAACACTTCTTCTTGTAAAGGAGCCTACCACTTGATTATTCTCTTGGATTGAGTAGCTCTTAACATGTTGATCTTCCTTCTTTTTGACTTTGCAAGTACTTCCATAACATGTGGATTGACTTCAAGCTTGTGTTATGGAGTCTTGCAAGTGTAGCTTCCTTGTGTGTAGGATGTTGACTTTGATGTACACAAGAAGCTAACTTACCATTTTTATCATTGTTGGTGTGAGTGCTAATGATTTTATCATTAAGAACATGCTCACACAAACATTAGAACTATCAATGGTTTGTTATCATCAAAACAAGATTGGTCACATTAGCTCTTAGGGCTTACAATCTCCCCCTTTTTTTATGATGACAAAACATTGATGCAAATGGGAATAATATACAAAGGATAAAGCATTAACGCAAATAGAAATGCATGCATGATATAAGGGTGAAAATGATCTAGGTAAGTAGATGTTTTGAAAAAAAATATTCTACTCTCCCTATTTTAAATAATCCCTTATCTCTCCCATTTATCAAGATCTTTAACTTTCTCCTTTTGTAAATTACTTTTCTTGGCACATTTGCAAAGCTAACATTTCTCCCGATTTTTGTCAAAATCTAAAAGGTTAATCAGAGCGCCAATGAGAAAAATATTTTCTCCTCCTTTTTGTTAAAAATAGAAATTCAAAGGATAAAAAATGAAAATCTTTTAAGGATGGATTAAGTTTAAATCATGGAGAAGCTTAATGGTCAAATAGATTGATAAGATATAAACCAAAAGATCATATCTAAAGTCCAAAAATATTTGGAGAATAATAAATTTTGAATAAGCTTGGTTGATTTCAAAATAAGAAAAGTCCATAATGACACATAAAGTTAAAGATGGTCATATTGCAAAAAAATGATATATCAACCAAAGCTGAGATCAAAAGAGATAAGGAATATAACCTTGAAGCAAAATCTCCCCGTTTACCAAACAACGATGTTTGCTATTTTAGATGAAAAACAAGTTTGAAAATCATAGCTAACAAAGAAAAATGGATGTGATACCATGAATATGAAATTTAAGCATGTGTTATCACAAACCACAGGAACTAGAGGAAGTGTAAGAGAAACTTTAAAGCACATTCCTCTAAAAGTTAAGGGTTAGCTTAAAGGAGTATAACAACTCTCTAAGAGTAAGTCTAACCAAGAATTATTTATGAGATCAAAAGATAAGTACAATAAAGTACATGATCTCAAAGGTTTTATAAGGGAGAGTATATGCATAATATGAACTTATAAGATCATACACTCCCAAACAACTTACACAAGTTGGCTAAAAGAGATGAAAAAGATGAAAACAAGCCAACAAGTGATGTGATGATGTGAAAACTTGAACAAGTAAGCATACATCACATAAATGAGGGGGTATAAGATGAAAAACATAGAAATGCTCCCCCTATGGTTGTGCCCATATGAATAAAATAGCAAAACTTATAGAGATCTAAAGTTGAAGTTCAAATTTTACTGAAATATGGTTGTTCCGGTCGACCGCAAGAAAGCCTATGGTTGACCATAATGCCTCAGTTGGCCTAAGCCCCATGTCCAGTCGACCGGACTTATGACAGAAAGCAGAGAAACCTGCAATTCACAATTTAAACAAGCACCAAACAGCCAAAGGCTTCAATAAAGCATATTTAATGCCACAAACATAGTTTATATCCTAAGTCAAACATCTAGACGATCAACTACATAAGATCATGCTTAATACTTGAGCATAAACATCAAAATAAGCCCCAAATACTGTATAAATCAAAATAAAACAAAAACATAGCATCTAAAACTCCTCGAAACTTAAGACCAATAGGAATAGAGGGGGGGTTCAAAGTGAGCTTTCATCACAAGGATTAAATCATTAAGCTATTTCTAGTATAACATGCTCAAAAGATCAAAACAATAAGAGCAAAACATGTTATAACATCAAGGTGTCCCTCAACAAAAGCAATTCATACACAAATGATAATTTAAGAACAACAATTGCTCAGTGTTTCCAGTACTTCGGGTTTCTCTCTTTTTATTTCTCTTTCATTTCTTTACCTTTTCCTATATTTATAGTCTATGTCCCTCCAGATTTCTGGAGTGTCATGTGTCTATAAACCATATATGCAACCCATTGATCTTATCTAAAAAGGTACCCCTTCAAACTCTAACTTTCTCCCTCCAAAACTAACTACCAACCAACCAAGACTTTATCATAACACTTAGGTCCTCTAATTTCCTTACATTAATAATGTGCCCCAAAGACTAAACCAAATAAATGTAACATATAACACATAAAACATATAAACACATAAAACATGCTATAAAAAATTCATGGGTTTAACACACAAGGAGATGACCATGTTTGGTTGGCATATTCCAAAAATTCTGGCTCCTTGAACCAGAGTGGCTAAAAGCGGAGGGGCTTTGGTTTGTTGTTGGCTCTTTTCCGTCTTTTGTGGTGAGGGGTCATGCCATGGAAGTCTCAAAAGTGATTGCTTCTAGGAAATTGTTTATTTGTCTTTGACTTTGTGGGGAAAACTAGTTTTTTTTCTTTTCATTTTGGTGTAGAATTTCATTGAAGTCACCAAGGAATAGACATGGAAGCTAATTAAGTGATTGCAACCGGCTTCCATGAACGAGTTTGCATGTCAGCATCTGGGTTCCCATAAATTTATGGAAACGCCATTTTAAATTATGCTCATCAGATGTTACGCAAGAGTCTATATGACCAAGCAAGTAAGATAAAATTTCTAGCTTTATTGATGAATTCAAAAAAGAAAAAGAAAAACCACCACTAGGGTCGTGACGATTTAAAGGGAAATAGAATGAAAAACCTAACTTATTATGAACAAAGTCCATGGAATAAGCCAAAGACTTTGTTTCAGATAAAAAAAATTATAGCTGGATTGTGCAATTGACATAAGTGCACTAGTTCAAGAATTATATTAGAATTATTTATTCCTCGACAATTCCAAGCTAGGAAATTAATGGATTCTGGTGGCCGTGGGGTCGCCGTTACATTGATTGACGAAAGGAGCCGCCGTTAGAGAGTAAACATCAGTTGTTTCTAAACCAGATGAGGAAAAAATATCTTTCTAAACAAACATATGATTCCGACTTGGTGAGTGAGAAGGCTCACCAGTATTACCAAGAACACAAAAATCAACCAGGCCTGCATGGACAAGCCTAAAAGGAAAATCAGCATAAATGGGCTTTGATTGGGCCAACCCAATCGCGAGCAACCACTGGACAAACTCATTTCACTTAGCCTAGATACACAAATAGTGCAGCTCGCCTTCCCAGGCCTTCAACCCCTGGTCCAACAATTCTAGGGTACATTATCTCTTTTTCTAGACCCAGTCCAAAGCCATTTGGTCCATCTCATTTTTTCCTAGACATGTCCACACCACATCTTCCCTTCTCAACCCAACATCCCTAGTAGGGTACTCATCTAAAAACCACCATCTTCCTCGTCAACGATAGTTTTTCCAGCCAGCGTTCCACCTCCCTCGTCGTCTCGTTTGTGGAAGGTCCTTGAATTCTGTTGAGTTTCATGCCGTGTGACATGGGCAATAATCCCTTTTTGGAATCTTGCAAACTGAACCGTTTCAGTATCGTGTCAATGTACCCACTCTGACTTAGACCAATCATTTTGTTGGATCTATCTTTATAGATCCTTATAACAAAAATACAAGTAGCCTCGCCAAAGTCATTCATGGATAAGCACTTCCCCAACCAAGCTTGTACACTTTGTAATGTGGGGATGTCATTTCCAATAAGTAAGATGTCATCCACATAAAGCACAATGAACGATACTACATTATTAGTTACTTTCTTATAAACACAAGGCTCACATTTATTTTTTATGAAACCAAATTCTTTAATTGCTTTATAAAAACGACGATTCCAGCTTCGAGATGCTTGCTTCAATCAATAAATGGACCTTTAAACCTTACACACTTTGTTAGGATTTAATGGATCAACAAAGCCCTCAGGTTGTGTCATATACACATCCTCGAGAAGGTTTCCATTAAGAAATGCAGTCTTAACATCCATTTGCCATATCTCATAGTCATAATATGTGGCTATGACAAGTAAAATCCAAATATAGACTTTATCATAACGATAGGAGAAAAGGTTTCATCATAGTCTATACCATAAATTTGTCTATAACCTTTAACTACTAGGCGAGATTTAAAAGTGTGTACATTGCCATCCATGCCGGTTTCCTTTTTGAACTTGATATCGATGATCTTACACCCTTCGGGTGTGTCAACCAGAGTCCACACTTGGTTATCATACATGGATTGCATTTCAGACTTCATAGCTTCTAGCCACTTGGTAGATTCAGTAGGAAGTAGGTTCATCTTGATCGATCAATTCAATATGATGATCATCAATTACGAGAAATCCATATCTCTTAGGTTGTTGATGTACCCGACTTGACTTCCTTGGGCCTTGTGACAAAGATTGAAGCTCAGTATCAGCATGTGAGCTTACATGAGGTTCTAAAGTTGGTTCAAATGTTGTTTATGGATCTTGAATTTCCTCAAGATGGATCTTACTCCCACTATCTCTTTTGGAAATAAATTCTCTTTCAAGGAATGAACCATATCGAGTAAAAAACACTTTGTTCTCTGATGGAAGATAGAAGTAATATCCTTTAGTTTCATTAGGATATCCCACAAACAAACACTTGTCAGATTTAGGGGCGAGTTTATCAGATAATAAGCGTTTTACATACGCTTCGCATCCCCAAATTTTAAGAAATAACAAACTAGGTCGTTTCCCAATCCATATCTCATATGGAGTTTTCTGAACTGCTTTAGAAGGAACTCTATTTAATATGAATGCAGCCGTTTCTAGGTCGTAACCCCAAAAGGAAATTGGAAGACTAGTTTGACTCATCATAGATCGAACCATATCTATTAAGGTGTGATTTCTTCGTTCTGACACACCGTTCCATTGTGGTGTGTCAGGAGGGGTTAATTGTGAAACAATTCCACAACCTCTAAGATGTTTATCAAACTCTTGGTTAAGGTATTCACCACCTCGATCTGATCGAAGTATTTTAATACTTTTTCCAAGTTGATATTGTACTTCATTTTGAAATTCTTTGAATCTTCCAAAAGATTCTTATTTATGTTTCATTAGATAGACATAGCCATATCTACTGAAATCATCTGTAAATGTGATGAAGTACTGAAAACCTCCTCTAGCACTAGTATTTATTCGTCCACATACATTTGTATGTATGAGGCCCAATAAATCAGAAGCTCTCTCACTTTGTCCAGTAAAAGGAGCTTTAGTCATTTTGCCTAACAAACAAGAATCACATGTCTCATAAGACTCTAAGTCAAATGATGTCAAAATCCCATCTTGATGGAGTTTTGATATGCATTTCTCGTTGATGTGGCCCAAACGACAATGCCAAAAGTAGGTTTGATTTAAGTCATTTGATTTAAACATCTTTGTATTAATGTTATAGATGAGCCTATTATTGGATTCATCGAGGTTAAGAATAGAGTCTATTCATCAAAGAGGCATCTCCATAGAAGATACCATTTTTATGAAGGGTACAAATTTTATTATTAATATTTAATTCAAAACCATTCAATATCCAAACAAGAAACTGAAATAATATTCCTACTCAAAGTGAGAACATAAAGACAATTATTCAATTCAATAATAAGGCCACTTGGCAAAACAAAATTAAATGTCCATGTAGCTACTACAACAACTCTTGCTCCATTCGCTACTCGTAGGTCAACTTCTCATTGTGCCCGTTATCTATCCCTTTTGAACCCCTACACATTTGCACAAAAGTGATTTCCACAACCGGTATCTAATACCCATGAAGTATGAGCGGACATGTTAATCTCAATAACATAAATACCCGGAGAGACAGTCAAACTGGCTTTCTCGTTTTTCTCTTTTTTTTCTCTCTCTTCCAAGTAGATCTTGCAGTTCCGTTTCCAATGACTTGATTCATTACAATGGAAGCAAAACCCTTCCTTTGGTGCCTTGGCCTTGGGGTTGGGCTTGTCTTTGACTTTTCCCTTCTTGGCTATGGGCTTTCCCTTTCCTCTGTTCTTCTTGAAATTCTCTTTTTGAACTATTAAAACATCAGGAGTTTTCTTAATGTTCAATTCAGCCTGTTTGAGCATCCCGTGCATCTCATGTATGGACTTCTCCATATTGTGCATGTTAAAGTTCATGACAAACTGGTCATACTCAGGTGGTAGTGAGCCCATGATCATATCTGTGTCCATGTCATGACTTACGAGAGCCCCAAGTTTCTGAAGTTGGTCAAGATAACCCTTCATTTTAAGAACATGTGCGCTCACAGAAGTGCCAGAGGCCATCTTGCAATTGTTCAACGCCTTTACGGGCTTGCTCTTGGAACATTTCCTTGAGCTGACCTGTCATCTGGAAAGCCTCAGCCTCTTTAAACTATTTTTGAAGTTCATAGCTCATTGTGGCTAACATTAGACAAGTCACGCCATTAGAATCATCCACATGCTTCTTCCAAGCATCTTTCTTAGCTCTAGGGGCGTTTTTTGCAGGCTGTTCAGGAATACTAGTATCGAGAACATATAGCTTTCTTTCTTGCTTAAGGACAATCCTTAAGTTGCGAGCCCAATCAAGGAAATTGGACCCACTTAGTTTTTCTTTTTCAAGAACGGATCGCAATGAATATTGTGAGGTGTTTGTTTCCATTATCTATATTAAAATATTTGCAAAGTCATTTATTAATTTTTGAGCAAAAACTTTCCACAATTATTCAACACTTGATAAATAGTGGATAAACCATTTTCCAATAATTATAAGTAAGCTTTGGCTTATCACCCATAATTAGAGTAAAATCGAACCATGGGATTGACATCTACATTTTCCGGCTATGTCCAATATTATGCCCTAGGCTCAAAATTATTTTGATAGCCTAGTTAAGTCGAACCATATATAAGCTTATGGAAATCATTATTTCCCATCTCATTTTGCCTAGATAACCACTTATCTGTTGCTTTGGCAAGCATGCAATATGATGATCCAAGTTTTAGAAGTGGTTAGGAAATGGTAGGAATTTTAAGACTTAATTAAAAACAATTTTAATATGACGAATATGTTGTTTGGCCGTTAAGACAAGATATAAGCATCATATGCAAAAAACAAAATATAAACGTAAACGTAAGATAGCATGGCCTAATCCTATGATGACTCCCACGAGCCTTGTGGGAGTCAATGGTCAATCTAAGTCAATACCCATCACATGGATAGATTCTTCGATCCAGTGTCCTCCAGTCTTGTTACATAATTGCATGGGCATACCCAACCTTTAAAATCAAGTAATAAAACTTTTCTAATAAAGCAATTTACAATTTTACAAGATTGAAAGACGGCTCGCAGGACGTATTATAAAATTACAACTTAATAAATGTAAAAAGAGAAGGGGTATAGTAGGTCATGCTATTCACCATGCTAAAACTCATATAAAGCATAATAAAAGCAAGTAACAAGTACAAATACGAAGTCTTAGGGCGGCACCCCTATACAGGGTCCTAGGGGCAGCGCCCCTAGCAGGGTCCAAGGGGCAGCACCCCTGGCGGGGTCCAAGTTTTACCCATCACCGCCTAACAGTTATAATCAAATTATCAACTAGTTAATGCATAGACAGTTTATGCGATATCAATCAGATTAACGACATATCGTATACATAAGCAGTTTATGCAATATTAATCGAATTAACAACATATCGTATCATGTATATCAACATATTAATCAGATTCACAAACGAAAATATATCGCATATAGCAGAATCACGAAAACATTTTTTTTGTTTCACGCATATACATATCAAATCGAGATTGATGTGTGTTATGATTGTGATGAACACTATCGAATTCAGATAGTATGAATAAGGCTTTGATACCACTACTGAGATTCAAAGGCAGAAACAGGTTCCAAGACCCATGAATTGTCCCCGATAGGATTCGTCCATACTATGAGAATCGAATAGGAACAAAAATAACTTACAATTTTTTTGGATTTGATTTCTGATCTAGCAACAATGCTGCGCTACAACCACCAAAAACCGTCCCTTGCCGAATTGCTCTCTACCGGTATCCACGCAACGAAATGAGCAGCAAATGCTAACTATTTAATTTTCTGAGTTCTGGAAAAACCAGAGAAAAAATGATGGCGGAAATATGTTTTGTGGTGATTGTGTTTTGCGGCTAAAAAAACCATTGCCTAGGGATTCGCTAAGAGATCAATGTATAGGGCGTGAGAGTTTGTCTCGGGAACAAACTCCAATGTCATCCCAATCTCTTTTGGTAGTAAAAGCTTTTTATCGCATAATAACTCTCATGTAATCCCACAAAAGGCCAAAAACCGAAATTGCCCATCTTTTATTTCTAATTCGAATAATAACATTTTATTATTCTCAGGAGAATAAATGTCAGATACAATGAACTTAGACACATTCTGGATTAATTGAATCTGGACATAAAGCTCGTTAACTCGTCTATGCGTGTGACCTTGTAGGTTCATTTCACAATGGTAATGAAGACATACTTAGTAGTAGTATGTATTCATAAGTCACAAGCGGTCCCTAACAAGACATTGTGACTGCCCAGAGTGAGTGAATGATCGGTGGAACAATTACCTAATCTTAACCCACTATTTAATCCCTTTGTCTCGCGATATCCCAATTAAACATAAGGCATGGTAGTTGTCACCCTTAAACCTTAATTATATTTCTACTCGATCTCTAGGTAGACTATTCCAACAAATAGTATTTAATAAAACTTTATTAAATACATTTGAGTACGGTCATGCATTTAAACAGTCTTCCTTATCAAGGGGCCCACGATATCTCTCTCCAATAAGAAAGGGACAAATCTCTTACAATGTCTCTCACATTCAAGCCATGATAGGATACTATATTCGATCATCAGTCGTATTAATTACTCGGTTAAAAATAAAGTTCGACTGAGTCAAAATGTTGTTCCATTCATGCTGGAAACGATGAAGACATAAGGTCTAAGGATCCCAAATAGTATTGAGGAGGTAATACTTATAACTAATAGAACCATGGAGTATTACTTCTCATTCAGATCACTTCCGATACAATATATCCCAATATGTA
Organism: Vinca minor; assembly: GCA_026122235.1. Taxonomy (NCBI): domain Eukaryota; kingdom Viridiplantae; phylum Streptophyta; class Magnoliopsida; order Gentianales; family Apocynaceae; genus Vinca; species Vinca minor. Next base: position 1,819,018 of record JAOCZM010000111.1, on the reverse strand, counting down.
TCTATCATATGATTTGTATCCATTACACATGATCAATAAAATATGATCATCAATCAAACATTAGACTAGTTTTATTTCTTGTATATAACATTTCATAAAACTAGGGACAATCAGAATAGTAATTATATAAGCTAATGAATTTTACTATCAAATCACATATTTGATGTTCAAAAGCAAAATTAACTATTCAAATAATATGCTCAAAATATAAAAACGCACAACATACACTTCTTTGTAAGGCAAGCGAGGCTCTTTGTGAGATAAGTCCTCTTTGTGAGGCAAGAGTATCTCTTTGTGAGATTGACTCTTTGTGATCTTAGTTCTTTGTGAACTAGAAAAACACTCTTTGTGAGGCAACTGTAAAAAGGTTGATCCCACCTTACATTTGTTGTGAAGGGAATCCATTAGTGCATAATGCCAAAATCCTTAGGTGTGTCCTAAGGTAGTGGATGTAGGTCTTTGTGATAGAACCACTATAAATCCTTGTGTTAGTTTTCTCTATCCCTTACTCTTTTATTTTATTGTTCATGAAATGCTATTTATTGTTTACTTGACTACATGAACATATTTGTTTAAGGATTAAAAAATCTAACACTTGCTTCCTTTATTTATATATTGCTTAGCTTATCTCTTTGGCTTTGTTACTATGATTTATAGTGTTTGCTCTTACAAGCTTTGTATATATGATACTTGACTTAGTACCTCAAAGATCACATTCATAAGTCTTGTACTCCTATGTGTTGCATTTAAACACTTAAGTCATCTATGTTGCCTAAACATTTAACTCACCTTATATTCTTAATCAACATACTTGTTGTTAAGGTGATTACTTAAGGCAAAGAAGAAAAGAAAAGCTAAAAAGTTTTTGAACCTAATTCACCCCCTCTTAGGTTCAAACCATATCGGGTATTTCAATTGGTATCAGAGCTTTGTATCATTTTTGTTGGACTTACATCTTAGGAGGATCCATGACTCTTAGCTTTTCTACTTCTACCAAAGATGACCAATCCCCATCTAGACCACATCTATTTGATGGTTCCAACTTTTCTAGTTGGCAATATATGTTTACATGCTTTTTGTTATATAATGACTCTACCTTGTTGAGCATTTTAGAAGAAGGTCCATATGTTCCTTCAATTACTATACAAGGGGGGTCAATGTGCCAAAGTATAGGAGAGACTTTAATGAAGAAGATTGCAAAAAGATGACACTCAACTTCAAGGTCATGAATGTGCTTTGTTGTGCACTTACTGAAGAAGCCCTCAACAAAGTACAAGAATGTGAGGATATGTGGAATATGCTTGAAGCATCCTACAAAGGCGATGTTGAAGTACAAAAGCCAAATGTGGCAATCAAAGAATTGGGAACTCAATCTTGTGAAGGTATTGAAGAAATCTCAATCACACTCCAAACTAACCTTGATGATCTCAAAGAGTGTGATTCAAGAGAAATTAAATGTTAATCTTCAATAAACTCAAAAGACAATTTACAGCTTGACCCTTCATAAGATGAGATTGGAGAAGAGATGATAGAGACACAAGATGATGATGACCTTCACATGGATATAAACTATGATGGAGATAATGAGAGTCACACATCTTGCACAAGGAAAAGAAAGAAATGCCACTAAACTTCAAAGAAAGAAATTCAAAGAGAAGTGGTTTTGGACTTGATCATTCAAATAAGAATGATGAACTTGAATGGGGATGTGCTCAAAGGAAAAGATAAAAAACACTCATTGGCACTTGGAAAGCTCAAAGCTCAAATGCAATACACATTGAGGAACCAAGATGCCAAAGAGCAACAAGTCAAGTGATGAAAAATCCTATAATGGAAATCATCAATCCTCATCACTTGGTAAGAAAGGAAAGATATCAGCCTCACTCTCTCGTAGTGCTTTAATTGATGATATCAATAATTTAAGAAGCAATTTTGATGCATATACTTGTGCTCTTGTGATGTTACATATTTCCCCTTGATAACATTACACGTGTAGATAACTTGAAGCATGGACACCATATGCTATATGTTTCCCTTGCTAAGTTATTTAGAAATCTTAACATCACAAACTTTAATGATTCTTACTCTCACATGCTAAATTCTTATAACAATCATTCTTGTTATTTTAATTTTGATAATGTTGATCATTGCACACACAATTGTGTGTGGAGAGTTCATCAAGAACCGACAAGTCATTCATCAATGATGACTCCAAAAATAACAAGAAGATTGCTTCAAATGCAATCAATGCAATTATGAGAAGAAGAAGCAATCAAAGGACAAGCTCCTCCTAAGAAAGCAATGGTCGAGATCAAGGCTACTCAAAATGCCTCATTAGACTTATTGATGAAGATCAAAATGAGGTATATTCTTCAAATCCTTCTCTTGATCTTGATTATGAAAATGAGGAGGATCCTTATGTGCTCTTACATATTTATATGATGAATTGAAAAAAGATGGCTAAGAAGAACAAGATCACATGTAATGAACTTGCTTTCTCACTAAATGAATGATAAAAAATGCAAGTAGAACATGATAGTCTTCTTACTTCTTTTCACATAATAAAAAATGAAAAAGAGAATGCGCTCTTATCGCTTGATGCTTTATAAGGTCGTCCGGGATCCAGGCAGTAGCCTCAGTAAATCACTATGGACAATGAATGATCAGTCCGGTCGACCGGAGAGGTCGCCCGAGGCTAATGCCTTACAGATTTCAGTGCAAAACATCAAAGGAAAACACTTTCTGAAATCACCATTTTTCCAGCCGAAATATTCATGGTTTATGGTTCGGTTTGGATTATAAAAAAAATGTAACCAAATCGAAAGTTCGATTTTAATTTAATCCAAACCGAAACCAGTCTAATGCACCGCTCAAACCGAAAAATCGGTTTGGTTTGGTCGGTTTCGATTTTTCATGAACACCCCTACCCAAAATGACACATTTTGGACCAACTTTCACATATCAAATAAGATTCAAATAAGCACAACAATGCATAAAATCATATTCATTATATCCCACATTTTATACTTTAGAAATATGTTATAAGCATCATGACTTACTCATAACAGAATTGACAAATATATAAAACATTAGATATTACGAATATGGATCATGATAACTCAAATATAACCCATACAGTTGAGCTTAATTATCCAATCAGACCCATAATCGCTGCTAACAATCCCCACTTGCTATTCTTCTGAGGACAGGCCAAACATATCAATCACAAGTCTTGCTAAACTTTCCCCCAGACATAGGCCAAATATAAAGAATACGTTTATTGTGTCATAGACCGCTTAGGAGCTCCACAATTAATTGTTAGCAGTCCTAGCTTGTTTTTCCCGCTAGGGTCCGAGCGACACATACACAGCATTCATTGCGAACTCTCGGGTTCTAGCGGAACAGAATTTGGACGTATCCTGATACATGTTCTTTCAAAGACAAAAGCTCTAGACAGGGGCGACTCTTAAATAATAATTACATCCATTACAACACAACAAACAAATATATAAACATATCATACGCAGATATCCAATTACATATGAAATTTAAAGCAATTACCTCAACACTTCAACCTCTTTAAAATGCAATTCATGGCAATTATATAATTTCAGTAAATAACATTTTATGTTGTTTTAGAACTGAAAAAAATGGTGAAAGATCCTTACATGAAAAGCTTAACCGAATTACTCAAAAAACTCAAGAACACCGAAACACATGAATTTTTAGCCTACTTCAAACGTCGATATCTCACTGTTCAGAACTCGAAACTGCAATCCGTCAGAGCTCACTCGTAGCCCTTTCAATTATCTTCAAAATGGAATAAAGTACACCCAAATCCGACACCGTTTCCCCTTCAACGATAGGACCTCACAACACTCAGTTCTGCCGAACCCAAAAAATTTCAGCAACTTCAAACTTAAATTACTCTCAACACAGAACTCCAAATTCTAATCCATCGATCCCAAACATAGGTGTTCAAACCCTCTTTCTAACTGAACAAGATTCACACAATTCCGGCACTATTTACTATGTCAAAAATTGAACTCCAACATACTATCTATTATGTCAAAATTTTCCATTTCTCTCTCTCTCTCTCTCTCTCTCTCTCTCTCTCTTTTTTCTTTTAATTTCCTTTCTTTTTGTAACCTCTCTCCATTAGGGGTGTTTAAGAAAAACCGAAACCGAATAATCCAAACCGATTTTTCGGTTTGAGCGGTGCATTGGACTGATTTCGGTTTGGACTAAATTAAAACCGAACTTTCGGTTTGGTTTAGAAAATTTTATAATCCAACCGAACCAAACCGAATATACTCCCTCCATCCGAAAATAGTGTTAACATTTTGACTCTATATTTCCCCCCAAAATAATGTTAACATTTGCAATATCAATGAATATATTTAATAAACTTTTATCATTTTTACCCCTCTTCTTACTCTTCTTCTAACTACTATTCCAATATCTAAGAAATAGTTAATTAGGATATATTAATCTTTTGACTTTTACTCTTATTGTTTTTAGGAATGTCTTAATCTATGTGAAAAATCCAAATTTTAATACTCCATCTGATCCAAATCCAAAGTCTTTTTAGGAGGTTTCACACAAATTAAAATACTAATCAGAATAACTAAAATACCCCGATTAATACTCCAAAGAACAAAGAAATTAATATAGAGTTGCACGGGAACTACACATTTTGACAAAAATGAATATAGGGAGAAAATGATGTAGGGGTAAATTAGTCAATAAAATGCACATTTTGTTTTTGTAAAAAGACATATTTTGCAACAAAAAACAACTCATAAGAAAACTTATATTTTGAATCGGATGGAGTATTATTTTGAGATGAAGGGACTATTTAACTTCTTTTTTAGATCCATGACAAGTTCTTCAAGTGCTAAAGCAAGATATTGAACGGTTATTGATATGTGATTATAGATTCTCCATCAACTTTTGTTTTATTTTGCAATAATCATGATGTATTTTTTGTATTGTTTTTGCTTTTTTTTCTTGTAGGATGTTTTTGAAGTTTAAAAATTAAGATCAATGTTTCATTATTTTGTTTTTTTATTGTGTTTAACTTGTGAAAATAATAAACAAATTATTTATATTTTTAGCAACTAAGTAATTATATAAAGATTTTTTCTCTTTATTTTTTCTTTATAATTAATATATTTTGTATATCACAAAAACCGAGCAACCAAACCAAACCAATACAAACTGAATGCATCGGTTTGAAATTTTTAATGGTTTGGATTGATTTTAAAAATGTCAAACCGAATATTTTGGTTGAAAAAATATTTCCCAACTTTACCGAAATCATTGAAAAAATACACAATTTTTTTTTATAACACATGAAAATACTTTACACAACACTTTACAGAACTTATAAAACCCAAATAAGAGCAACAAACGCGATGAACCAAACACTTGAATCCAATAAGTATACATCGAAATCGTGCTACAAGCACCACGAGTTACTCATAACAATAAAGGTGGTCATATAGTTCATTGGACCTTACAAGAATGGTTCATGCAAGACAATTCCACACAACCAGCTCAATTATCCATTCACGACTCTAAAGCAACTACTAACAGCCCCTTAACGATAGTCATGGGTCCAGTATTCCCCTAAACGAAGGGTCAATGGTTTAAGGATCACCCCATTTTGACTTTTAGTAGCTCTAACTTTATTTCATTTAGAGAAGGGCCCAGTAAACTAGTAAACAATAATTAGTGATTAGTGATTGATAATCGGGATAGATCCTGCTATAAAGTCGTTCTAGACAAGAACTCTAAATTGGGGAGACTCTTAAATAGAAAATATGGCAAATACAATACAACAATAAGTAAATACAATTATCATACGTAATTAGACTCGATGATCAACCACACAAATGCAATTACTGTTCAACGCTTAATCCATTTTTAATGCAATAAAACATGTCTAAATCATTTAATAAAAAACATAACTTTAAGATACTGATTTCATGCATTTTTAGGACTGAAAAACAAAGGTGAAGATCTTTACCTCAAAAGCTTAAACAAGAAGTCCAAAGGAAATCACCATGGTGCTACAAGCACCATGAGTTACTCATAACAGTACAGTCGGTCATATAGTTCATTGGACCTTACAAGAGTGGTTCATGCAAGACACACACATAATTCCACACAACCAGCTCAATTATCCATTCACGACTCTAAAGCAACTACTAACTGCTCATGAGTTACTCATAACAGTACAAGCGGTCATACAGTTCATTGGACCTTACAAGAGTGGTTCATGCATGACACACATAATTCCACACAATCAACTCAATTATCCATTCACGACTCTAAAACAATAACTAACAGCCCCTTAACGATTATATCTCAGTTAAGGAAGGGTCAGTGATATAGTCATGGGTCCAGTATTCCCCATAAACGAAGGGTCAGTGGTTTAAGGATTACACAATTTTGACTGTTAGTAGCTCTTAACTTTATTCCATTTAGAGAAGGGCTCAGTAAATTAGTAAATAGGAATCAGTTATCAGTAAATAGTGATCATTGATTGATAATCGGGATAGATCCTGCTATAAATTCGTTCCTAGACAAGAACTCTAGATTGGGGAAACTCTCAAATAGCAAGTATGGTAAATACAATACAACAACAACAAGTAAATACAATTATCATACGCAATTAGACTCGATGATCAACCACACAAATGCAATTACAATTCGACACTTCATCCATTTTCTATGTAATAAAACATGTCTAAATCATTTCATCAAAACCATAACTTTAAAATACCGATTTCATGCATTTTTAGGACTGAAAAACAAAGGTGAAGATCCTTACCTCAAAAACTTAAACAAGAAATCCAAAGGAAATCACAAATATCCAAATACAAAAAACTTAGCCTACTTCCTAAAGATATAACTTTCTGCACAGGCCTCGAAACACTAATCCGTCACCGCTCAGTCGTAGCTCTTTTAGTCTTTTTCGAAACGCACTAAAGAACACTTAATTCCGACATCGTTTACTCTCTCAAATGTATAATCTCTCACAAACTATCTATTCTGCCAGATTTTCATTTCTCGTTTGCTTTTTTATCTTCTTGTCTTTTCTTTTGTAACTCCCCTCTAAATTTCCAGCCATAACCCTCATTAACTCCCATAACAAAACACTCATCTAATTTTCAAACTATCTACACTTAGGTCCCTCAACTAACCACACTCACCAATACGCCCCTCAAACTTTAGAATACTAGCAAACAACACATAACACATTTAATCGTACAAAATTAAACACAAAACATACTAATCAAATTGTTCAAAAAGTTCCGGGTATTACAATCTCGGTGACCTATCCTATTTTCATATATTGTGGATACGTCACCCTTAAATCGCAAAATAAAGTCCCCCAAAGACAATAAAAAACCATCCCCATCTATATCTACTAAAGGGTCAAATAAGGATGCTGACCTCAACAAGTGGATGTTTTGGGTGCCATTACTGTAATGGAGTTAAAAATGCTTTACCGCCGGCAATGCTAGAAAGAAAGCTGGACCGCGACTAGGCTTTGAAACCCAAAGTCTTAAGGAGTTGCACATTTATATTTCTGAGGGGCTAGAGATAGTCATAGATCTAGAAGATTAAAAGCAAAATTGAAAATAGTTAGCCGGAATTACAGACTTCGCCAGCGGCTTTTTGTCATTTTGCACTTTCTTCGTGTACCCTTCAACATCGCCAAGGAATTGTAGTACAAAAGTAACAAAACAAACCTTAGAACGTAGATTAAATGGTGGTTTGGACAAAAGTGCTAGATGTGTTACTCGTTTTGTGTTGGAAGGAATTTTTTATTTTTTTAATAGACAACTTTCTAAAATCTTTCAGCCAGCCAGTTGGGAGATTTTCACTGCTCTAATGACAACAACATTCTAATAGATCCCCACTCCTCATTGCATATGGTTAACACATAATAATTCGGTGTATGTATCCTATAAGGACAATAATCGTCAATCTTAAACCAAAAAAATTACATTCTGAAGTAGGACAAGATGTTTCATAATTACAATTACTACTAAAAAGCTGAAACGAGAATCCACAGTTCCTTCAGTATCAGATTTCAAAAAGTTTTGAGCGGAATTTTTGGCATGATCAGTAACATTGTTCTCTTCCCCCCACACATGCAGCCGAGAGCATTCCGGAATTTGTTGGATTAAGGAACTGCAATTAGAAATCAAGAGTGAGTAATGCGGAGAATTATGACAGTTTACAATGTTAACTAATGTCGGGGAATCAGAGTTTATTTAAAAAAAAATTAATTCCTAGAGAAACAGCAAAGAGAAAGATCAGTTCTGATAGATAATATTTCTGCAAGTAGATTTGAAGCATTAAGGATTTTATACTGGTAATCCTTAACTTAAGGGTCTTATGCAGGGAGAAGTTTGCAATACACGGTAGAGCAATATTATATGTCTTGGAACTGCATAAATGATATCCTTCCGATCCTTTCGTTCTTTTTATTTATTTTAATTATTTTTTTCAGGGGGTGGGGGGCGTGAAACAAGCTGGCTGCTTTGCTGTATTTCTTTGAAAAAATTATGGCGTATTTGATGATTCTAACTCAACTCCAAAAAAATATTTCATGACTGCAAAATAAATACCATACCAAAACACCCAAAGCTGGTTCACCGTGCCATCCTTCCTCCAACCATCTTATTAACCTGAAAATTATTTTGTACAATAAATGCATTTAAAGTCTGCACATTCCGTCAAGAGTGCCATAGCCCAGTGGGGCTGGCCTCTGCCCACGACCGTGAGGTCGCGGGTTCGACACCCTCCCCTACGTGGGGCTAAATAATTTCCACCTCCAAAGTCTGCACATTCCAAACAATTTCACTAAAAGACAAAGCAAGAGAAGAAGCAGAAAATCTCTATTGTAAATATTAGGATTTGCTTAGGAAGATCTATTTCATAGTTGCTATGGTGATTTCTTTAACATACATTTTTCTCTATCTTAGAAGAAAACATAAGGTTCAATGAGAAAACTTCAGCTGCATGTAGTTTAGACTGTTAACAAGAACTCTTTATGTAATAATGCTTCAAGCACAAGTTAAATTCTGCAAAAGCCGAAGAGTATACACATATACCACATTATTGCAAAATAAATAACAAGAAGAAAATAGCATTTCTTAGTAAAGAAATTACCTAATCCTTCTGAATGGTAGACGAGAGAAACTCTTCATCTTCCAAAAATATCTCCAAATTTTTGGACTTCATCAAGAACTCAATTGCTGCCTCATCAAATTCCATGATAAATCCTAGCTTGATTAATTCAGTCAGCTCATCTATATATATTTCTTTTCCCCATAAAAGTCCCTCAGAAACAACTGCTGCAAAATTTGTAGCATACTCAAGGATATCCTTGTAACCACCTGACTTATCCAACTTTTGTAAATAAATGGTTGAGTTCTGCCTCTCCCAGCGTATCATTTGGCTTGCTTTCACTTCCAGAACCTCCCCCGAAGAACGTGATAAACTGTATTCCACATTGATCGGTTCCAATGTCTCGAGAAAAGTACTATTCAAGAGACTTCTCAAGGCTTCATGCCTCTTTTTCACTTCCAGCTCCAGTGAGGGATCAGCAAGAAATCCAAGAATCAGCTTAAATAGCCCTCTTGTAACGAAGATGTCCTTTGGATTAACGCGTGAAAGATTAACGCCATCAATTGCAGATACTTTCTTCTTCTCCACAGACTCGGACAAAGTTTTCACCCCAATTTTGCGATAAATTTCAAGCAATTTACTTCTAGGCAAATCTTCCAAGTGTTGCTGCGGATACCAAACGAAAAGAGGACGAGAAACATACTGCTCGAAAAGGTCCTTCAGATAAAGATCATCAGCAATAAAGACATCATTCTTGTCAAATAACACAATCCCATCAGAGATTGAATAAACGGGGATTTTCAGCAACTTCTCACCAAGAACTTTTTCTGTTTTTGCGCTCCAGTGCTTTAGAACAAAACCCCAAAAAGCACAACAATCAGTGTTTGACAATGTTTGAACAGAATCTTCCCAAGATTTCCAAAGCTTGCAGTAATCATCGAGAGAAGGATTAGCCTTAACATCCAAAATTCCGGAGAAGAAGCCAAGAATATCCTTTTCATAGTGTTTTTCCAAGACTTTCAATTGAGAATCAAAGAGGCTATTCTTGTCATGAAGCACACATTCTTCAGCACTCACCCATTCTCCGTCCTGATTTCCTCTTGGAATCCATATTCTTTTGGTGTCTTCACTTGTAGGATCCCAATGATATTTGTACAAGTACTTATAGATTCGAACAATAGTGTCAAAATCCGAATGAAGATCAAGGTAACTGGCAAGCAACGGACATCCACCGTGAATATCAACCGCAACTCCTAATGCACCGAGTTCTTTCTTGTAGGAGCTTATCTTGGAATCGTAAAATCTTTCATCAATGAATGGTCCATCTTCCTTCCGTAAGAAAGGATTCCAATCAGAACCAAACAACAAGCACTGAGTTGGGGATTTGTATCCAGCATATGTTTTTATCCACTTTTTCTGAACTTTTTTGATGAAGGTCGCAAGCAACTCCTCTTTCCCCTGTTCCTGCAAAATTCGGGTGCATACCAACAATGCATATGCAGCAGCAGGATCTAAGCCGCTACAATCTTCAGGTAAACGAAGGCCTGAAGCTACAAAGTTCGCACCAGAGCTGAAAGAAACCACCACCCCCAAACTCTTGAGCTCTTCTTTGTACCCGTGAATTTCCTTGCTGTAGTGATTATCGCTATCATCAATGAAAGGCAATAAGGAAATAGTAGAGATTGACTCCCAATCTGGGTCGAAAAGGATGCATTCTTTTGGTGATTTATATACTCCAAGTCGGGTCCTTAACCATTCCACCTCCTTGATACAGCTCTTGAGATGATCAGGAAGAGTTTTCTTTAATTTTCTGTAGCAAGCAAGGAACAAAAGCACATGGTTCTTGTTAATTAAAGACGACGATGCTTTCTGCTTAAAGACACTAACAAATGATTTGGTTGCTTCTTCAAAGTCGACAATCACCCCTAATTTCTGAAGCTCACTTTTGAAATTGAGCAGGATTCTCTGGTCGTAGAAATTTTCATCAATCAGAGGAAAGCTGTTGAAAACATTTAGAAGACAACCCCATTGGGGATCAAACAGAAAGCATTCTGCTGGAGATTTTTGGCCTGCATTTGTCTTCAAAAACTTCTTACCTTTAATTGTCTCTACAAGTTTTAAGGACTGCTTTGAATCTAAATGTCTCATGCACTCGAGTATTAAAACAACAGCCTCAGCATTGAACGAACTCAAGGATGCTGGAGATTTTAAGTTATCGATGACAAGTTGATATCTCTTGTTGAAGTCAAATACCACGCCAAGAATCTCAACTTCTTTTCTGTAAGAAAGAATTTCACTGCCATAATAATCTTTATCAAGGAATGGAATGTTACTGATATGCGATGCAGCTCTCCACTCCTCGCTGAAAAATACAGATTCCACAGGACTCTTGTCACCTTGGGAAGTCCGTAGCCATCTTCTGCCGTTGATACTATTGACTAAATGATCAGTTGGAAGAAATCTTTCCCTAAGAAATTTGATGAACTTCAGCAACAAAAGGACATTTCCTCTACTTAGAATTGACGATTCTGCTAGAGACATAAGATGGTTTCCAATGTACTGACATGCTTCACCAAAATCAAAGATAACACCAATAGTTCTTAACTCCTCACTATAGGACCTAATCCTATAATCATAATATTTATGATCAATCAAAGGAATGTCAACCAGCATCGATCCATTCTGCAGAAGATCCGCCCATTTTTCTTCAAGCAGGAAACAGCGCGATGGGGGCCTACAACCGGAAATTCCATTGAAAGAGATCTTAACCCAACCGCCCTCCTTTAAGCTTCTCAGAAAGTTTCCTGAAATGGAAATCCTCTTTCTTTGCAGATTCTGAATCCAATCTAACAACAAGAAAGCATTTTCCTTGGTCAGTTGAGAGTAAACACTGGGAATTGCAACATTTGGAGGAGATAAATCGGGTAAATCCAACGCCCCAAGATGCTTTCGGAGAAATGGCAGAAGCTCTTTTCCAGAGGTATGAGTACCAGCATAGTCGCCTGAATACAAGTAATCCTCTGCTAGCTCAACATAGTCTTGGCTTCTCCATAGATTTGAACCAATCAGCTGTAGCCATCTGCTGCCGCTTGCAGGAACCAAAATTCCTTTCTGATAAGTGACCACTTGCTTATAGTTGTTGATAAGAGGCATATTAGCACAAAGAGCATCAATTTCTTCTGCAGTTAAGAACCTTCTTGCGGAAGAGTGATAGAGGAAATGCACATATGCAAGGACAAACTTCTTATCGGCAACTAGAGATTTAAGGATGAGGCGTGCATATTCAGGCACATCTACACGCTTCACATTCACCTGTTTCTCAAGCCATGCAATTATTATGTGCCCCTTAGAGTGTGACTTAAGTAACTGCTGAGAAGCGCGCGAAAGAAAGTACCTATTTCCTGGACACCGCAATTCCTCGTTCCAATCAATCATCCAAGAAATATGATTACCCTCAGAAGATACTAATAACATGGAAGGGGATTTTAGTGCCTCGTTTATGCTGCATAGAGACACAGCTCCACCGAAAACAACATACTTGAGAAGTGGAATTCTGAGCATACTAGAATTCACGAAAGAGTTCCAATTTTCAGCAATAAACAATAGAAGATCCAAATAGACATCCTCTGATACTCTCGAGACAAAATTAGAACTGAGGATGCACTTGGCATACCATTCAACATCAACATGTTTCAGGTCCAGAAATGTTAATATGTCATTGTACTTCTTCATGTCAAATGCTGAACATAAAATATGTTTTCCATGAGAGGAAATGTTGTGAAAACTAACCGCTTGCCCTCTTCCCTTTTTTAACAAATCCCAGAAGGCAGGCATTAGCCTACCGACTTCAGAAGGTTTCTGGAAAATTCTCTGTTCCGTATATGACTCACATGGAATAATATTTTCATTCATCAGTTTTTGTTTGATGCTCTCCCGCACAGTATTGAGATTTGGATAAGGAGAAGCTATGATTGGAAGGAAGCTGAACATACGAGGCAGACTTGATACCGGAGCATATTCAATGCCTTTCACAAGAGAAATAAACGCTTTGACAAAAGCCTCAGGCACACAATTAAGAATTCCCTGGTTCCATGCTTTATCTAGAAGTATTGTTTCCCTTGAAGATGCTAGGATGAAATCAGCTTGTATTATGAAAGGAAAGTTGGTGACCATCTCAGTTGGAAGGAACGCATAGATACCCGGAGAGCTCGTCCCTCTTTGAAGACGATCTCCATTTGGAAAAGCCAATGTAATAACCCATTCCTCTACATCCATTCTTGTGTCCGCTCTATTTTCTGCCTTGACAGGAAACCGTTGTCTCCACATATGGTAATCGCATTCTTCAACTTGATTAGCTTTTTCAGTAGCAGAAAAGATGAAGCATATAGGACTCAGCATCAATGTCCTTCCTTGTGACAAAGTCGGTCCCACTTGAAATAGATACAGCGCTCAATGTGTTGCTCTTCGGATCCTCATTTTCTTCCCTTACAGATAACTGTTTTATCTTTGTCAAAAACAGAAGAACTTCAGGGTGAATGCTTGAAAGCTGCTGCTTCACTGGTTTCACCTTATCTGGCTTCAGAGGAAGAACTATAGTTGTTGTGGGAAGGTTCTTGCCCGATCCATATATCTGTAATATGTCAGAAGTAGTAGGATTTTTCTCAACCCATGTGGGGACAACGTAACCAACACTGCATTCGGGGCAAGGCTCTTCGCTAAATCTGATCTGATAGCCATTGCTGAATATGTAAGGTTGAGCAGTTATGAGAAATACACTCTTGAAGCCAATTCCTGAAAATCATTTTTACCGCATACATTAGTTTGAAATAAAAGATACAAAAAACAAGTGAAAAAAATAGCTGATGTCAGAGCCTTTTTTATCCTCCATATAAAAAATGGAAATTAACTCATCTCTTAGATCATTTTCTTCTATTAAATTTCAAAGACTAATAAAAGACTTGGGTGGAAACAAATGTGGTAAATCAAGTGAATTATCCGGTTTGATGCTCTATTTGATGCTAATGGACTCAATAGATCCCGATTGGACCTTAGGCAGAAAGTGTGGTGCTCTATTTGCATACAAGAATTATTCCAGGAAGATTACATACAAGAAAGAGGAGTTGATTTATTACCTTTCTCACCAATGTATCCATGTCTACGGTTTCCTTTCTTGGTAGAACGGCCAACACTGCATATGGAATCAATGTTCCTTGGAGAAAATCCTCTCTCATTATTGAAGATCAATAGGGTGGCTGAGGCTCCAGTAGCCGTGATGTCCTTTGAAGTAATCACAAACTCTAGTGATGGCTTTACCCCTTCTTCGTACTCATTATCCTCTGCATTCTGTGACAAAATTTATTCAAGTCTTAGCTTCTTAACAACCATTCACAATAAGATGGGAAACAACAATTGTAGGCATCAACTTGCAACGGATGACCGTAGTTCTTATGAAAAATGTTCAAGTGCAAGGAACAACTCGTATTTTGTTTCCATTTTCATAAATGATAAACGTAATTATGACAAATCACATCCAGTCATTAAGTCTCTTTGTTCAAGAAATCAAGTCTATTTGCTTAGGAAATTATGTGGTATAGCAAATGGGATAAAATTATTTGTTTAGAATATAGCAGTTTCATTCTCACGTTTCAACGTCTCTTTTCTTTCCAGGCTAAATAATGCTGAAATACAGAGGAAACTAAACTACAAGTCTACGACAACCAAACTCTTCTCTTGAGGAGTAAAATATTAGAAACATTCTCTGATTTTCGTGACATAAACTTGGAAAACAAATTTACTAAAAATTTAAAAATCCAAATACCATAAAGAAGTAAACAGCGAGTATAACAATCTAAGCCGAAAAGAAGCCCTTTCTATCTGGTTTTTGTGATAATGTCATTTTCTGATTTATAATGATATTTTTCTAAAACTACCTTAACTATATTATAGAACAAAGAGAAAAATATAGGTTTGCGGTTGATACTTAACAGGCCCGGATATTAAGGGATCCAAAGTGTTCGACTCAACTTGGCCTCCAAAAATCGGGGCTCAATTTGGGTTGCTAGCCCACTTGTTTGTCTATATGTTATTATTTAAAAAATACTGGATATAAAATGCAAAGAAACCTACGCATATTTCATAATATTTTTATTAAAGGAAAACACCTAATCAAAATAAAATATGAAGATTTAGTTGATTATTTTTCTTCAAAATCCTTAAAATGATTGTTATTTTCAAGTGGAAAAATTTGATAGTATTTATATTTTTCATATTATATTTAAAATTTCTGAGTACATTTTGGTGAACAATTATTATGATATAATTGTAATGATTTTTTTCTCATGAAAGTATATTTTCTTTTTTTACTCTCTCTAAACTAGATCAAATAAATGAAGAAAAAACATGACTTCTTTGTTTGCTTTGGTTTTGAAAATCAAAAAATCATATTATATTTGACATTTTTTTATAATTTATAATTTTTTAAAAATAATTAAGAGTCTAATATTAATAACTAGTAAAAGGCTTCCCCATTAAAAAAAAAACTAGTAAAAACCTCAATATTATTCGGGACGGCCCTATACTTAAAATGGTATAATGGTAAAAAATCATTTTTGTCTCCTAGTTTTCTTAATATATGCTGAAGTATTCTTGTGACTTTTATGAAAGGGAGAGAGTAATAATATCTACTTATTGTAGGAAAAAGATCATTGTTAATTTCAATAGTAGTTCAATAATAATGAATCAATAAAGAAGGCCTATCAATTGAGACTATTGAGTCTAAAATATTGGGTCCAGACTTTAGATCCAAATTGAATTTCTATTCGATTGAGTTAGATATTTTCAACTAGAGTCCGGATTCAACCACAATTGGTTTTGTATCTAATTTGGGCCAACTCATTAATTTTACTTATAATTTTATTTATACTCAATTTTATTGATCGAAACGTAAATATTTTTTTTAAATAAAATAAATAACGATCATCAGCGAAATAATAAGATAATCTTAATGGGTCTTTGGGTCTCTTGTGTCTGTACTATTATAATTTAGACCCACAACTCTTCGATCTCATACTTAATTTTGGATCCTACCCACCATATGAGTCCAGACTCAATCTAAATCTAAGTATAAAAAAGTTTATTTAGACTCAAATTGAGTCTTATGAATCTCATTGATTCCAATTAACATGCCTACATGAAAAGAAAGAATTGAGACCCAAAAAAGAAAAAGAAAAAAAGAAAACCTGAATAATTTCCATGAGAAAGTGAACATCTTTAGCATAAAGTTCAGCAGAGAGATTCTTGACAGCTTGATGAAGATCTTCAGTAAGAGGGTTTGGTTCACCTCCAATTGAGAACTTAGCTTTCCTTATTTCTTCAATATGATCCTTTGGATTCTTATTAGCCATTCTGCAACAGATTTCAAAATTCTAACAAATACCCACCAAAAATATGCAGTGTTTATCAATGAATGATCATGCAAAAACACATAAAAAAGTTTAGAGGAACGTAAACCTGAGAGTTTGGGAGAGTTTAAAAAGATTGGGAGTTGAGGAGAAAAATGAAGTAGGAAAATTATTGATCCCTTTTTAGTGGCGAAATCTTCGTGGGGAAGGAAGCGGAAAGTGAGTGGAGTGTAAGGAGATTCGGTGAAGACTAGGAGTCTACTACTATTGTATGACCCTTTTGCTTTCATTCGCTTTTAATTAATGTCTCGTTAACTCATGCAAATCTTTTCTTTCCATGAAGTGGGAAGCAATAAACATAATGGAACACTCGGTTCCTATGCGGAACAGGGTTTTTTCCGCACATGCGAAACGTTGAGAATATCTGCTTCTTGTTCTTCAATTTCATGGACTTGAATTTTTGAAATCACGACTCATGATTATCTGCTTCTGGTTCTTCAATTTCATGGACTTTCATGTACTTGAATTCTTGAAATCTTGACTCATGATTATCTACTTCTTATTCTTCAATTAAAAAAAAATAAGCGTATGTCCGCGAGCCGTTCGCCCCTTATCGTCACGCTTCGACTGTCCGTGCGAGCTAGCCCATTGATACCCGCAAATAAATGAACATTTAAATACAAGTCCGTACCCGCCCATTTAGTTCACGGGGCAGGCATGTATGCGGGCATTTGCCCATTTTGATAGCTTTACTCACGAGTAGTTCATCTCAGCAGTGCGCGGGCCTATGTGTTGGGTGGGTGATGGGTGGGGGAAACCCCCTTTGTTTTAGACCATGAATTTTCTATGGTTTTCAATTCGGTATTACCCTATATTTTGCTTACAATTTCACTCTGGATACCCTTCACAACAAATGCAAGGTGAGTTCTACGTTTTACAATTGCCCCAACAAATGAGGACTTGTGCTTCACGAAGAAGACTCCACTGACAAAGAGTGTTTGGCTCACAAAAAATCGATCTCACTAAGAGATTCACTTGCCTCAGAAAAAGGACTTTTGCCTACTCATAGGACTTTGTAAAATACTCACCAAGAGTGAAGCTCACAAAGATCTTTTTACTAGTTCACAAAGAACTAGTTCTCAACAAATGAGAATATGGGTAACTAGTCTTTTTCAAAGAAGACTTTACAATTTAAATTCACTACAAAAATTCCCTCTTGGAATGGATTTACAAATGAAGCTCTAATCACTCTTGAGAATAGAAGAGATAGATAAAGTTTAAACTCCCCCTTTTTGTTGATGACAAAACATTGATGAAAATGGGAATAATATGCAAAAGATAAATGTTTAAAGCATATAAATATGAATGCATGAGATAAGGGTATTAAGAATCTAGGTAAGTAGATGTTTTGAAATAAATATTCTACTCCCCCTATTTTAACGAATCCCTTATCTCTCCCAATTTGCAAGTTCTAAGTTTTCTCCTTTTGTAAATTACTTCTCTTGGCACATTTGCAACATTAAAACTTCTCCCCATTTTTTGTCAAAATCAAAAAGGGAAATCAAAACCGGACTGGTTTTGCCTAATCCAATCGAATTCCCAATCCCATTGAGCCTGCCCAATCTAATTGAGCACCTATATCAAATGTAAACTCCAACAGGCCTCTCTCTTGGCTTGAGCAAAGAACAAATTTCAGCCATAAAGGCTTTATATAGGGGCCAAAAAATGCAAGCAAATTGAGTTACAATGGCTATATTTTTTCCTTGACAGGACACCTTAGGTTGACCAGGCTAGGCAGTAGGTCGTCCGAAGTAGTTCCAAAGTTAAGTTCAAATGCTTATGTCTCCATCTCGGTCGACCGTGATAAGTGGTCCGGTCGAACTAGGCATATGACGGTCGACCGACCTGAAGTAGGTTTTCCGAGATATTTATAGCCGTTTGAGTCTTGGAACATTCAAAAGTGACAAAGTACAAAAGACACTTCGGTCGACCAAACATCATCAGGTCGCCTGCGGTCTAGGACCCGGTCGACCGGACTTCAGTCCTTCAGTGGTTTTTCCACTTGGTCAACTTTCTAATGTTTTCAAACTCATGCTTAAGTGTTTTCGAAAGATACTTGAAACATTTTAAAGATCCTAGGAATTAACCAAAACTTAGAAGATGTTTTTCAAAACCTTTCAAAGATTAAATCAAAGTATGAAATATGGTTTTAAAAACATGTAAGAGTATGAGCTTCATCATACTATAAATTATAATTCATCAAATAAGATTAGTCACAAGAGATATACCTATAAGCATCTTGACTAATCTTCTTCTTGGTCTTCAAGTCTTTAAGATAAGTTCCTCTTTGAGCTTGGACTTGAGACCTTTGATCAACCTCTTCTTGTGATGAAGTCCTTTGTAGTCTTGTCAAGTTGTAGCATCTTGGACTTCAACACTTGTTGATCTTCCTTTGATTTTACAATATCTTCCATTAGCATTGTGGATGACCTTTTGGCTTGTGCTATGGAGACTTGCAAAATGAAGATTCTTCTTGTTTGTAGAATAACCTTTGAAATCCACAAGATCTTCCTTTGATTTTGCAATATCTTTCAATGGCATTGTGAATGACCGTTAGGCTTGTGCCATTGAAGACTTGCAAAATGTAGCTTATTCTTGTTGTAGAATGATCTTTGATTCCACAAGAAGCTACATTTCAATGCATGTGTGAGTTCATAATATCCTATCATTGAAACACAAGCTCACAGAAATATTAGAACTTCTCAATGTCTGGTTATCATCAAAACAAGATTGATCACATTAGCCCTTAGGGCTTACAGTTGCATAGTGTATAAAATGATCATTTGTTGGCCTTTCCCTTGAAAGGTTGTATTTGTATTCGTGAAAGCTCTCTCAAGACAAGCTAGTGGAGTTTGCCAAAATTCTTGGGTGTGTCCTAAGTTAGTGGATGTAGATCTTTCTAATCGAATCGCTCTAAATCTTTGTGTTTGATCTTCTAACTATATCTCTTTACTTTCAAGTTCCTACATTATACTTTTTGCGTTGATTGTATGAGCTTTAATTATTTATCTTGAGTTAGAATACTTGCTTGTTATATCTTGCCTTGTCTTGGCTATAAGACTTGCACTAAGTGTTCTTACAAGCTTTATATATCTTGCTTAGTGCTAGTCTTGTGAATTGTGTTGTTTGTTCTTACAAGCTTTGCATATAGGACTCTTGACTTAGACAATCCCTTGATCATATTAATTGTCTCGAGTTCCTGTGTGTTGCATTTAACACATAAGTCATATAAGGTCTCTATCCTTTGAATCACCTTTATGTGCTTAATCAACATATTTGTTGTTAAGGTGATCACTTAGGAAAAGAATTTGGTAGAAAAGTTAAAAAGTTTGAGAACCTTATTCACCCCTAAGGTTCTCCCCTTTGGGTATTACACTTTACATAACGGATTTTCTTAGTCGTGTTCAACCCGACGTATTTCGCTAGATCAAACTATGACACACAATGGGATCTGCATATTGATGGCAGATGAGCTATCCATAGAAGTTTGTCTTGACTAACTAATTCTAAATGCCCAACACACGAGTATGTTGATCCCAGAAAAGGTATCTCAACTATGGTGCATATAAGCAATTAGTTATACCTTCGCTAGACTGTTAACTTATACTCAAACTGCTGAGTATTCGTCCACATAGTAGCAATAATAGACTAAATTCCTTTTACTTTTTATATTACTTTCTAGGAATCACTATTACATGTCTTTTCCAACGTACATCAAATACGCTCATATAATAATATGAAACAACTATCAATTTGTTAAGCTAAAATGATCTCTTATTATATTATTATCTTTGTTAAAGAAATACCATTTTCTTCCATTGATCGATTATGAACTTTATTCTTTATATATTAATTCCTAATAATCCATATCTTACTTGGGGATTTCGAGTCAATCATATAGGCTGTTAATTAATATATATTATGAGGGCTTACATGTAATATAGAATGAAACGTGAGTAGTGAATGAAATACTTATATTTTTATTTATTATTCCAAAAATTATAACAATATGAAGTCGTTTTGGGCATATACCATAACAGTAATGATAGTTCTGATATGGATCAGGTCCATTGGATCATGTGGTTTAGAACTGGCCACAATCACTACAGAATGAGGAGAGAGACAATTTTGTGATGATGTGCCTAATTCTGTACCACAAGGTCCATATCAGAAAAATCCTAACAGTAGGCTCCTAGAATACAACCTCACAAAGAGTAATTGAAAGAGGGGAAACGGTTATTACACTAAATGTTATAAAAATTACACATTTATAAAGACTTTTTCTAAGCTCAAAATAAAGGGAGTTTTTGCCAAAATATAACAATAACAATTTTTTGATGAAATTACAAAATTATTGTAATATTTTGTTGTTCCAAAAATAAAGAAAAGCCAATATCAATGACGATTTCAGGACAAAAATCTAAAGAAAACGCCACTTCCAGTGACTACTTTAAATATGCCACACCCAGTACCTATTTTAATAGGAAACACATTTGAAATAGCTCATAAGAAATCGTCAATGCCACAGGCTATTTTAAAAGCGTTTGCTAATGACATCTTTAAAGCAAAATGGCTCTTTCTCTATTTCTGGAACACCAATAAAAGTGCAATATTTTTGTAATTTTATTAAAAAAATGTTATATTTTGGTAAGAAAACTCAAGATAAAAGAATCACACTTTTAGAACATTAAATGGTTAAGAATACTTTGAGAGTAGTTTTAGGCTTTATTACACTTTTGAAAGCTCATTATCTATTTCAAAAATCAGCTTTAGAGATTTTATAGGGCCAAACGACATTTGAAAATGAACAAATAACGACTACATATTTTTCTTGAAAATGACAACTTTGGTCGACTGTGGTACTGGAAGGATCTCACATACCTTGTTCGAACTCTATTTTATTTCAGCCATGCAACTGCCAGTTGACCAGGGCCAAGGCAGAGGTCGACCTGAGGAGATCTTGATCGACCAACCTTAGGCTAAAGAACATTCAAACTTCAACAATAGTATCTTCAACCTTCGATCGACCGCACCAATTCAAAAAGTCATCCGAACTTGAACCTCGGTTGACCCCAGCTATGGTCCCAATGCTAAATCCTCCCATCCTTTAGTTAAAATAAGTTCTCAAGCTACCAACGAATTTAAAGCACGTGGAAAACCTTTGTATAAATAGATTTCAAACACATTTAACATAGGATTCCATTTTGTAAAACATTTAGTTTATGATGTACAAAAGTAATTCCAATAACTTGAGAAAATACTAAGGTTTACAAGCAATACCTTATTGACTCAACCCTGACATACTAAGACTTCAAGCTTCTATATCACCGACCATCTTCATATGATGGTCAATAACTTAGTCCTTTTTCCATAAGCTTGAATCTTAGTTCTTCGACAATCCGAACATCACTATCTCATTAACATATAACATTAGAAGCTCATCAATTTGTCTGTGAAGATCAAAACAAGGGAAGGAGCTGTAAGAGCTTACACTTATGAATATCTATTTGCTACAATTCATATATATAACTCTTATGCATACTATATATATATATATATATATATATATATATATATATATATATAAAAAACTAAATTAAAGAATAAATAATATAATTTGAAGTGCTTTGTACTATTTATTTTTTATTATTGTAATTTTATTTTTAAGAACGAGGTACTACTGCTATTTATTAAACAAAAGTTCTTATATTTATCCATGAAAGTACTAATGCGCGCATAGAATATTTGGATTATGGCGTTGGTAATGAGGTCTTTGTGGCACATAATGATCCATAATTTCGAATCACATCACCTCTAGGATTCCATGAAGTTTTTGAGGTTCTCGAAAAACACAAGAGGAGGGGGGGAGGGGGTGAATTAGGTTTTTATAAAAGTGGCTTCTTTTTCTTTTCAAACTTTTGGATTGTGGAACTTGTATTTGAAGTTTGGAGATAATAGAGAAAAAGTAAAACAAGGAAAGCAAGACACGTGATTTATAGTGGTTCGATTCACAAAGAATCTACATCCACTACCTTGAGTCTTACCAAAGGATTTTCAACCACTTCACTAAGAAAAGTAATTACACAAGTGGCTAACTCACAAAGAGTTTTACACAAATAACCACAATTATAAACTCCACTCACTAAGAGTACAAAGCCCACACCAAGTAGGTCTTGACACAATAAATACCCTATCACTAAGAGAGGGAAAGATGGAGATATATTGAGAGAGTTACACACTCAAAAAGTGGAGGATAGATACCTTTAAAGATCTTACTTTAATGCTCTTAGAACTTGGGATTCAACAACTTGTGTCTTGCAAGTGAGATTGTGATTTTGAACTTTTCAACACATTGATAAAGTTGGATATGCTTTGAAAGTGTTAAAGCTTTTTGTATAATCAATGTATATTCTCTCTGGTTGTTTTCTGAAGATTCCACTGCATCAGAGCTTTTATACTTTTCAAAAGAGTAAAAAGAAAATAGCTTTTAAAACGGTCAGATAACGGCTAGTTTTCGCAGAGTTCGGTTGACCGCAAGTTACCTCGGATGATCCGATCAAAGGATTGGAAGATCCTCAGTCTACATAGGTCGACCGGGACAAATGGTTCCCAAAAACTCAACTCTCTGTTTCGGTCCGGATGATCCGTGCAAAACTCGGATGATCCGAATTTCCTGGATTCAAGAGATGTTGATTTTTCACAAGTTTTGAAATCTTTTAAGGTCAAAATGATTTTCTCAAAAGGATAACTAATACTTGAAAAACAATTTTCAAGATCTTTAGACAATGAAACAAAAGGCTTTTGAGAAGGGAACAGTTTTAAAGACCATTTTTGAAACTGAGCTTTAAGAAAACTAATTTTAAAGGTGCAAGACAATAGTGTTGTGATCCTAAGTTCATGTGAGCAATGGTTAGAGCTTTAAGATATATATAAAGAAATGCTAAGCTATTCTAACCACACCTTAGCCTTCAATCTTCACGTCTTGAGAGATGTGCCTTCAAGAATGTAAACATTTAGTCTTGAGCACGGCTTGATTGAAGTACTTAGAGCTTCCATCTTAGTGAACCATTATTCTATCACAACGATTGAAACCATTAGATACAACATCAGATGTTTGTACATTATCAAAAACTGAGTTTGTTCGCCCTTGGGCTTACAATCTCCCCCTTTTTGATTATGACAAACTTTGATGCAATAGGATAGAATAAGGACAATTTAAAAACAAGGAAGCAAGGCAAAAGAAAATACGAAGAACAAATACGAGCAAAGACTAGTGCTTAGAAGATAAAACCAAAAGATAACAGAAGACAAAAGCACCAGCATGATAACTTCTTTTTGCCATAGCAACTAGGCACTTTTAGAAGAGCCCTATATCCCAACCAACCTCCTTTCCTCATTCCTTCCATAATAAGGTTTTGAGAAATAAGATATATGATAGAAGCTCCCCCTCAAAACATGCCAGGTAAAGATATTTACAAAGATAAAAAAAACTGGTTAAGAAAACTATCTTAAGTTTCAGCAGTTTACCGAAGCCAAACAAGACTTCACTCTAGAAACTGCACAGAGTTCGGATCGTCCGAGCTTTTGGTAAAAACAGTCGGTCGACCGTTCTCAGGAAAAAAATCTGCAGCACTTTGCTGCAACTGAGCTGACATGAAAATTTTGCTTACTCACACAACTAAACAGTCAGTTTTAAACACAGATAACAATAATAAGAGAGATATAAGCAAGGATAAGAAAATTTAGATAAGCAAGATTACATAATATTCTCCACCTTTGGCATAATAAAAAAGACTTCAAATATAACAAAACAATAAAAAGTTCCAAGACTAAAGTTAGTTTCAGCTTTGATCGTCTTCATCAGCACTTGAAAGGCTTAAATCCTTAGCCAAGTCCTTTTGCATTTGTATAGTCTTGTCCACCTTGTCGGATACCGTTTGCACCTTGGTTTTGATACTGGCAATCTCTTCCGTTATCGCCTCAATTTTACTCGCCATCTTCTTCAACAAGGCAAACATTTTATTTATCCGGGACACTTTTTGAGGCGGACTTTTGGTAGTTGCTTGAGTTGGAGAATCAGATTCTTCTTCTTGACCATTGTCAGATGAGACATGTTCGCTTGAGCTAAGTGAATTGTGTGCTTCGAAATCTTCTTGCACATTTGTTGACGGATCACTTCTAGGCTTTGAAGGTGCTCCACCCCTTTTCTTTTCAATCTTGAGAAATGTTTTAAGCATATAAGGGGACACCTTTCTAGACAGTATAGCAGCCCCTATTTCATCATTTGTAGTCTTTCGAATGAATTTCCATTGATTGTCTATATAAATCATCTTCATTCGGTGGAAACATGCTTCATCAATTTTGACAAACTTTTTCTTTAATGGATTTTTCAAATCAAGTCCAAATCGTTGGAAAAGTCTTGTAAGAATATTTCCGTACTGAATGTAATTCCTTGAACCTTTGATAGCAGCCATAAAATGTTGAAGAGCAAGATGTGCGAAGTTCAAGGCTTTCCTTTCCAAAAGATGTTGCATTATTACAATTTGAAGGAAGATAATTGATGACTTGTGCCCTTTAACCGGGGCCACAATGTTGGACACGAAGAAGTGTAGGATCTGGCCAAATTCATCCAACTTGTCAATCTCCATTTCCTTTGAGTCGGTGTAACTGCCTTTGATTCCAAATTGAGATATAAAATGTTTTATATCAAGGAGACCGATATCATCCGAATTCATTGTATTCTTATACAATCTTTTGGCATGATCCACATATTCTATTCCTATAGCCTCACAAAACATATTTTCAGAGAATACAAATTCCAATTTTCCAACACAAGACCTATATCTAATTTCAGTCCCATCACCCTCTTCCTTCCTCAAATTTGCAGCAAATTCATAAACAATGGAGGGGTAAATATATTCATCAACATCAAACAGATTAACCCACCCCATATCATCAAACAGCCCCATGACTTCATCTAGCCCTTTTCCTTGAGCATGAAGGGATTCATGGGCGGAAACTCGTTCCAAACACCCATGAGTCCTCCCCTGAAGGATCCGCTCATACGAAACCGAACCGAAAACAACGATAAAGAACTTACATGTTTCGGATTCAAGAAGCTACTTCTTAAATGGAGGATGACGTTTCTTGATCAGTTTCTTGCCACCACCGGATTTCCCCTTTGCGGAATATCCCTCTACCGGTATCCACGCGACGAAACGAGCAGCGATTGCTAGCTCTTCGTCTCTCTGAAGTTCGGGAATTAGAGAAGGAAAAAGGGAAGGCAGAAAGAAAAACGGTTTTTCTTTTGGTCTAGGTATTTCGGCTGATAACAACTAGTCCCTAGGGTTTCGGGTTAAGAGATGTTATATAGAGTGTGGGAGTTGGTTCCCAGAACAACTCCCATGTCTACTCAACTTCTCTCGGCTGTGGGAGACTCTGAATCCCACGTCCCCTAGACTTCCGCTAGTAATGGGAGTCTTTATCGAATAATGGCTCCCACGTAATCCCAGCTACGGTTAAATACCAAAATTGCCCCTATCTCTAATTCGAATAATAAACACTTTATTATTTTTCAGAAAAACATATGTCAGATACAATGAACCTAGACACTTTCTAGATTCATTGAATCTGGACATGAAGCTCGTTAGCTCATCTATGCGTGTGACCCTGTAGGTTCATATCACAATGGCAATGAAAACACACTTGTTAGTAGTGTGAGTTCATAAGTCACAAGCGGCCCCTAGCAGGACATTGTGACTACCCAAAGTGAATGAATTACAACGGAACCTAATGTCAATCCACTATTTAATCCCTTTGTCTCGCAATATCCTAATTAAGCATAAGGCATGGTGGTCGTCACCCTTATTAAGCTTAATTATATTTATGCTCGATCTCCGTGTAGATCTGCTTTCGACAAATAGCATTTGATAACCACTTTATCAAACACATTTGAGCACGGCCATGCATTTAAACAGATCTTTCCCTATCGAGGGGCCCATGGATATCTCTCTCTAATAATGGAGAGGGACAAATTCCTTACAATGTCTCTCACATTCAAGCTATGATAGGACACTACATCCGATCATCGATCGTATTGATTACTCATACAAGTAACGTCCGATCGAGTCAAAACGTGGCTCCATTCATACTAGAATCAATGAAGACATAAGGTCTAAGGATTCTAAAATAGTATTGAGGAAGTAATACTTATGACTTAAGACCATGAAGTATTACTTCTCGACGGATCACGGCCCAATACAATGTATCCCTATATATTGCATCTATGATGTGATTTGTATCTATTACACATGATCAGTAAAACAAGATCATCAATCAACAATCATACTAGTTTTATTTCATAGTAATTAAGCATTACATAAAACTAGGGACTTCTAGAATAGTAATTACATAAGCTAATGAGTTTTACTATCAAATCACACATTTGATAATCAAAAGCAAAATTAACTATTCAATTACATGCTCAAAAGATAACAAAACGCACAACATGTGCTAATGGTCCTAGGGCACTACTAACAGAGCAAACATAATATCATCTCTAAAATATGTGGTCATGAATCCCCTATTTGATTTCTTTAGCTTGTCAAACATTTTCTTAGCTGCGGTATTGTAAAAAGGAGTAGTTACCTTTTTGGTAGAAAAATTTGATGATCCTCCTACCTCGAAATCTGAAGGTGGAGATGCCCTTGAAGGTGAAGACGAGTAATCGTCCTCCGAGTGGCTAGAATCGGTATCCAAAATTTGCTTGCCCTTTCCCACGACTTTGCGAGCCACCATTTTTGCTCGTCCTTTCTTTGGTGCGGCTTGAGTGGGTTCCTTGAAGGAAATCCCTTTTTCAAGTGGTCGTTTAGGTTGATTCCTAGGAGGATTCTTGTGAGGAGGTGTATTAGCATCATCATTGCCTCATTTGTTAGGATTTTTCATCCTCATATTGAGTGAAAAATATGAGGTTCGGATTAGGGGTAGGTTTGAAAGAGTGACACTAGGTGAACTGAGGGAAAACTAATTTAGATGAACTCAAAACAAATTGAAGATGGAATAGAGATTGAATGATGAAATTGAGGATAAATAAGACTTGGGTTGAGGGAAATCGGTCTGATGGGAAGAGGAATTAGAGAGAAAAATGTTTTTGAGATGAGAGGATTAAATGAAAGACGTTTGAGTTTTTCTGATATAAACTGCAACCCGCAAAACTCGGTCGACCGTTCACTGAAGAGGTCGTCCGAGGAATTAATTTTTTTGATCCGAGCCATTCCAGTAGCTTCGACGGTCGATGGTCCGGTTCATCATCAAATATTTCGGTCGACCGTCCAATGCACTTTTACTACATTCTCAGTTTCGGATCATCCGTTCACTGGGCAGTTGATCCGAGGTTCCCCTGTTTCTTCCTGCACACTTAACACACACATTAGTCCTGGAATTTTGTGATTCCGAGGCAACGCCTGAGATATTCAAACCTTTCTGTGCCAAGTGGCTTTGTGAAAATTTCTGCAATTTGTTCATCCGTGCTTATGAAATTTATGCAAATATCACCTTTAGCAACATGATCTCTAATGAAATGATGCTTGATTTCTATATGTTTAGTCCTAGAATGCTGTATAGGATTCTTAGTTAAGTTGATTGCACTCATGTTATCGCATTAGATGGGAACATGCTGAAATGCAAAGCCAAAATCCACAAGAGTATGCATCATCCATAAAATTTGAGCACAACAACTACCGGCTGCAATATATTCCGCTTCGGCGGTGGAAAGAGATACACATGCTTGTTTCTTGCTATACCATGAGACTAATGCATGACCAAGAAAATGACAATGCCCACTTGTGCTTTTACGCTCAATACGACACCCCGCATAATCGGCATCCGAATAACCTATCAAATCAAAAGATGTAATTCTAGGATACCATAACCCATAATCATATGAGCCTATGAGATATCTAAGAATACGTTTAACGGCAATGAGATGTGGTTCTTTAGGACATGCTTGGAATCTAGCACATAAGCATACGACAAACATAATATCCGGCCTACTAGCGATAAGATAAAGAAGAGAGCCAATCATACCTCTATACCTTGTTTCATCTACCGGTTTACCTTTTTTCATCCTTGTCAAGCTTGATGGTTGCACTCATCGGTGTTTTGCTTTCTTTTGCACCATCCATTCCAAACCGTTTAAGTAGTTCTTTAGTGTACTTGGCTTGGTTGATGAAAATTCCTTCATTTGTTTGTTTGATTTGTAATCCAAGGAAATAGTTGAGCTCTCCCATCATGCTCATCTCAAATTCATCTTGCATTAGTTTAGCAAATTCTTCACAAAGTACTTCATTAGTTGAACAAAAAATAATGTCATCAACATATATTTGCACAAGTAAGATGTCATGAGATGCATTTGTTTTAATGAAAAGGGTGGTGTCAACAAGACCTCTTGAAAAACCAATAGAAATGAGAAACTTGCTCAAACGCTCATACCAAGCACGAGGAGCTTGTTTTAAACCATACATTGCTTTTGTAAGTTTGTAAACATGGTTTGGAAATTTTTCATGCACAAAACCGGGAGGTTGTTCAACATATACTTCCTCCTCAATAAAGCCATTTAGAAATGCACTTTTCACATCCATTTGAAAAAGTTTAATACCTTTAAAACAAGCAAAAGCAAGAAGCATTCTAATAGATTCAAGTCTAGCTACGGAGGCAAAAGTTTCCTCAAAATCAATGCCCTCCTCTTGATTGAATCCTTGGGCAACAAGTCTAGCTTTGTTTCTTATAATCTCCCCGAGCTCATCAAGTTTATTACGAAAAATCCATTTTGTTCCAATAATAAGGCGATCAATAGGTCTAGGGACTAAAGTCCAAACTTGATTTCTTTCAAATTGATTAAGTTCTTCTTGCATAGCCAAAATCCAAAAGTAATCACGTAAAGCTTCATGAATGTTCTTAGGTTCTATAGAAGAAAGTAAAGCAAGATTATCTACGAAATACCGCCTTGTTTTGACGCCAACGGATGGATCACCAATGATTTACTCTTGAGGGTGAATTTGCTTGTAAATCCAATCCTTTGGTAGCTCATTTGGTGAAGGATCATTTCTTTGAGTGACTTGGGGATCATTTTGAGTAGTTTCATTGTCCTCCTCATCCTTAGAATTATCATCCAACATAGGAGCTTGATGGATTTCATTTATACTTTCCAAGGGCATACCTATGTCATCATCATCTTTTCTAGGCATGTAGATGTTAGATTCATCAAAAGACACATGCAAGGACTCTTCAATACACAAGGTTCTTTTATTATATACTCTATAAGCCTTTTTGTTTGAAGAATAGCCAAGAAATATTCCTTCGTCGGATTTCTTGTCAAATTTTCCAAGGCTATCTTTAATGTTGAGCACAAAACATTTGCAACCAAAAACTTTGAAATATGAGATTGAGGGTATTTTTCCAAAGATAAGCTCAAAAGGAGTTTTTCCAACAAAAGGCCTTAAAAGAACTCTATTAACAATATAACAATCAGTGTTCACGGCTTCGGCCCAAAAAAAAGAATTTTCACTAAGCATAGACCTAGCCATTTCTTGTAAAGTTCTATTTTTCCTTTCAACAACCCCATTTTGTTGAGGCGTTTTTAGAGCCGAAAAGTTATGTGTGATGCCATTTTCATTACAAAACTTTTCAAAAAATTGATTGTTAAATTCCCTCCCATTATCACTTCTCAAGGTAACAAGTTTTAGATCAAGCGAATTTTGTACCTTTTTGAAAAGATTTGAAAACTCATGGAAGGTGTCATCTTTTTGTGCAAGAAAAAGTACCCAAGTGAATCTTGAAAAATCATCCACAATAACAAAGGCATACCTCTTACCACCTAAGCTAGTGGTCCTCATTGGTCCAAAAAGATCAAGATG
Organism: Vinca minor; assembly: GCA_026122235.1. Lineage (NCBI taxonomy): Eukaryota > Viridiplantae > Streptophyta > Magnoliopsida > Gentianales > Apocynaceae > Vinca > Vinca minor. The sequence continues at coordinate 1,788,495 of JAOCZM010000111.1, read as the reverse complement.
AACAAGTTCAAGTGGTTTAGAAGTGGAAACCATTTGTTTAGGCTTGAAAGACGTTTTTGTTTGTTTTCCAAATTGACAAGCATCACAAAGACGGGTTTTTCTCATATTTCACTTTTGGAAGCCCACACACTAGCTCTTTAGAGGAAATATTATTTAAGAGATCCATGCTCACATGACCAAGCCTACGGTGCCATAAGAATGCATCATCTTCATTTATGGATAAGCATTTAAAATCGTATGCAACAAGATCATCCAAAGACAACATATAAACATTACCGATTCTATTAGCAACAAGCACTTTTTCATGAGAAGAGCTATCAATAATAGAGCAAGCCTTTTTGCTAAACATAACATCAAAACCATTATCACAAAGTTGGCTAATACTAAGCAAATTATATTTGAGGTTATCAACAAGAAGAACATGCTTAACAAGAGTTGATGAACCTTTACCAACATTTCCAATGCCAAGGATTCTACCCTTCTTTTTGTCCCCAAACGTGACATAACCTTCATAGATAGGTTCCATGTCTTTGACTAATGAGGCATCTCCGGTCATGTGGCGACAACATCCACTATCAAGAAACCATTGAGCCGGAGTATTTACCTTGCTTGCAAGTACCTAAGACAAAGGAGGAGGAGTGACTTTTGGTACCCATACTTGTTTGGGTCCTTGAGGGTTAGTTAAAATACGCTTGATTCTCCAAACAGTTTTTACTCCCTTTTCAATTTTTCTCTTCACATAACATCTAGCACTAGTGTGTCCAAATTTTCCACAATATGTGCAACAAGTAGATGGCTTGAAAAATTTGTGAATATGCTCACGATATCTATTTTGCTTATGTGAGGTACTAGCATGCACAAAGTGTTTTCTAAGTAACTTAGAAGAGCTAGCAATATCAAAGTGAGTCGAATGTATATAGCCTAATCCATGTTTAACATTTGAAGTACGTTGCATACAAAGAATTTGATCAAGATCTTTTGTTCCTTTGGTGAACTTATCAACAAGTGAGGTGAGATCAACAACTTTGGTTTTTAAACAATCAAACTCAACAAGTTTGCATTCAAGAGAAGACAATTTATCATATGCTTCTTGATACTTTAATGAGGAAGTTTTGCAAGTAGTCATAAGCTTTTCATTTTCGATTTTCAAGCAATCAACATCATCACATAGCTTTTTGTTTTCACTAAGCAACCTAGATCTTTCTTCAAACAAGGATTCAATTTTAAGCTTCATTTCTTGGTTTTGCTTAGCACATTTCTTAAGTTGATCAAACATATCACACAAAAGTTCATTAGGATCATCTTCATCATCATCAAGGGAGTTAGAAGTAGTGGGTGTAAGATGTACCTCATTCCCGAAAGCCATGAAGAAAACATTTGTGTTTTCCTCTTCTTCTTCATCGCCACTCCCTTCTTGATCCCATGTGCTTAGCATGCCCTTGGGCTCTTTTTCTTTGGCGGCGGGGCATTCTCCTATGAGATGTTGGTTGCTTCCACATTCATAGCATCTCATCCCATTAGGATTTTGTTTTCTTCTATTTTGGAAGAAATTTCTTCCTTTCCCGGAAAACATTTTTTTCATGCGCTTTACCACCAAAGCCATGGTCTCATCATCTAAGTTGCTGTCTTCTTCATCACTTGAATGGTTGGATTCATCAAGATCAAGAATAGCCTTTAAAGCAACACTCTTCTTTGCCTTTTCAATATGCTCATCCTTTTTGTGTGTGAGGTCATAAGTGAGAAGAGAACCAATGAGCTCCTCCGTGGGATAAGTTTTCAAGTTCTTTGCTTCTTCAATAACTAGAGCTTTGCCTTCCCAACTTTTAGGAAGTGAGTTGAGGATCTTCCTATTCATTTCACCCATAGAGTATTCCTTTCCATAAGATCTCAACCCATTGACAACATTGGTGAACCTAGTGTTCATCTCATTTATAGTTTCATTTGGCTTCATAGAGAAAAGCTCATATTCCCTCACAAGCATGTTGAGCTTTGATTCTTTGACTTGATTAGTTCCCTCATGGGTGACTTCTAAGGTTTTCCACATCTTGTGAGCGGATTTGCTTCCACGTATCCGATTGTACTCATCCGGATTAAGAGCACAACTAATGATGTTCATAGCTCGAAAATTGAGGGTCATTTTCTTGGACTCATCTTCATTAAACTCATTGTTCAATTTTGGAACTTGAACACCATCCACCACTTTCAAAGGTACATAAGGACCTTCTTCAAAAATCTGCCATAAGGAGTAGTCTATAGAGCACACATAGATTTTGAAACGGTCTTTCCAAGCATTAAAATTGTTTCCATCAAAGAGAGGTGGTCTATTAGTGGAAGATCCCTCTAGGTAGGCTAAAGCGGAATTGCTAAAAGTGAAGAGGAGGCTCTGATACCAATTGAAAAACACAAGGGGGGGGGAGGGGGGTGAATTGGGTTTTTATAAAAGTGGCTTCTTTTTCTTTTCAAACTTTTGGATTGTGGAACTTGTATTTGAAGTTTGGAGATAATAGAGCAAAAGTAAAACAAGGAAAGCAAGACACGTGATTTATAGTGGTTCGATTCACAAAGAATCTACATCCACTACCTTGAGTCTTACCCAAGGATTTTCAACCACTTCACTAAGAAAAGTAATTACACAAATAACCACAATTATAAACTCCACTCACTAAGAGTACAAAGTCCACACCAAGTAGGTCTTGACACAATAAATACCCTATCACTAAGAGAGGGAAAGATGGAGATATATTGAGTGAGTTACACACTCAAAAAGTGGAGGATAGATGCCTTTAAAGATCTTACTTTAATGCTCTTAGAACTTGGGATTCAACAACTTGTGTCTTGCAAGTGAGATTGTGATTTTGAACTTTTCAACACATTGATAAAGTTATATATGCTTTGAAAGTGTTAAAGTTTTTTGTATAATCAATGTATATTCTCTCTGGTTGTTGTCTGAAGATTTCACTGCATCAGAGCTTTTATACTTTTCAAAAGAGTAAAAAAAAAAAAATAGCTTTTAAAACGGTCAGATAACGGCTAGTTTTCGCAGAGTTCGGTTGACCGCAAGTTACCTCGGATGATCCAATCAAAGGATCGGACAATCCTAAGTCTACATAAGTCGACCGGGACAAATGGTTCCCAAAAACTCAACTCTCTGTTTCGGTCCGGATGATCCGTGCAAAACTCGGATGATCCGAATTTCCTGGATTCAAGAGATGTTGATTTTGCACAAGTTTTGAAATCTTTTAAGGTCAAAATGGTTTTCTCAAAAGGATAACTAATACTTGAAAAACAATTTTCAAGATCTTTAGACAATGAAACAAAAGGCTTTTGAGAAGGGAACAGTTTTAAAGACCATTTTTGAAACTGAGCTTTAAGAAAACTATTTTTAAAGGTGCAAGACAATAGTGTTGTGATCCTAAGTTCATGTGAGCAATGGTTAGAGCTTTAAGATATATATAAAGAAATGCTAAGCTATTCTAACCACACTTAAGCCTTCAATCTTCACGTCTTGAGAGATGTTCCTTCAAGAATGTAAACATTTATTCTTGAGCACGGCTTGATTGAAGTACTTAGAGCTTCCATCTTAGTGAACCATTATTCTATCACAACGATTGAAACCATTAGATACAACATCAGATGTTTGTACATTATCAAAAACTGAGTTTGTTCGCCCTTAGGGCTTGCAGTTCCCAAGCAAAGAAAAACTCAACATAAAAGAAGTTGAGCCGAGTATGAAAGAGATGCTAGCTCAATTGGAAACACTTCTCAAAGTGGTACATGGATCAACTTACAACCACTCTTGAATGTGTTTATAATCTATTGGAGTAAAGAGAACATATATTAGAGAAAAGAGAGAGGGAGAGAGTATACACAATTTGGAATGCTATAAAATTGGAATGCTATAAAACGATCACCGATCAGAATGAAGATATTTGTTTTGATGCTTTTAACTGATTTGACACTAAAACAGAAAAAATGATGGGTTCTTGATGATAAACATTAAGGAAAATGACTCCCATCATCCTCAATGTATTTATGAAGACACAATAATATCCTTCATGTTTTTTTACTTTCTAGCAAGTCTCAAAACATATTTCGCGTCTGTTAGGTCGTCCCACCACTATTGTCCGCGGCGGTTTTTGGTCAAAAGTAGCCACACTCCGGCTAATTTTGACAGGAAACCAGTGCGGACAATGGTTGTGGGACTACTTAACAACAACGAAATTTGTTTTGGGACATACAAGAAAGTAAACAAACTTGTAGGATCTTATCGTGTATAGCTAATTAGTTTGAGGATGATCCATGTCATTTTTCCAAAACATTAAAGAACGAAGAAATTGGATAATGAAAAAGATGCAAGGATGGTTTCTTGGATTTTATATGTTATGATTATTTTACATTTTGTTGGGACTTGGCATTAGATCCATTTATTCTTTTAAGCTATTTTAAGTATTTTTTGTGAGAATGATTGTATGACTTTTGAGTTATTTTGGTATTTACACTTTTAAGTAATGAAGATTCCTTTTGACTTATTCATAAATCTTTGTTCCATAAAGGCTCAGCCTGGATTCCGGGTACAGGTGAATCAATTAGAGTGTGGATGGATGACTAGACCGGGATTGGGCCTCTAAGGGGTGCGATTAGTGTTCCTCTTAGAGAGTTTGAGAATAATATGAAGTTATCTACCATTTTCGGTGATAATAATTCTTGGCTTTTAGTAAATATGTCTTTTATCTTGCCTCCAATGGTAATTGACATCATCAAAGCGACTCCTAGAACTGAAGTGCACTCTAAACAAGACAAAATCACTTGGAAGGGTACTAACAATGGGGAGTTCTCTTCAAAGTCAGCCCACTTGTTAACAAATAATGAGGGAGATGAGGGAATGAAGAGGGAAAATGAGTGGAATTGGGTATGGATAGTCAACTGTAACCAAAGAATTAAAATGTTTCTATGGACTTGCAAACATGGTAGGCTACCTACTAAGAAGTTATTGGTGAAGAGAATGATTATCAATTGTGCAAACTGCCCAAGATGTGGTTTAAGTGAAGAGGATGAGGAACAGACATGTCCTAAAGCGTTGGGGAGCTCGATGAAAGATATGAATTTCAAATCTTGGATAAGAAAGGGAGCCTCACTAACAGATAAGTCTTCTATTTATAATATACCATTGAGTACCCTGTTTGCTTTTGGATGCTGGAACTTATGGAGGGCAAGAAATCACTTTGTGTTCAGACCTAATGAAACAGATATGGATGCTGTTAAGGAGACCATACAGAAGGCAGTGGAATTCTATGCGTTTGGGGAGGAAACAAATACAAATCCCCTTAAAGTTCCTATTATGGTTTCATGGCAGAAACCGAGTTTGGGATGGATGAAGTTGAATGTGGATGGATCCTCGTTTGGAAATCCAGGTATGAGTGGGAGTGGGGGTTTAATTAGGAATCCTAATGGGGATTGGATTAAAGGGTTCTGTAGAAATATAGGTTATTGCTCCAACACACATGCTGAGTTTTGGGCTTTAAGAGATGGTCTGAAATTAGCCAACAGTTTGAATATCAAGCGACTATATGTAGAATTGGATGCTATGATTGTCATTCAACTCCTCAAAACTCATGATATTAATTCTCATCATTTGTCTGCTTTAATTCTTGATTGCAGGGATATGCTGGGGCAAATCAAGTAAGTTAGAGTCAACCATATATATAGGGAAGCAAATGGGTGTGATGACTGCATGGCAAGAACCGGAGCAAAGATGACTGCTCAAGATTTCATTATTTTTCGATCTTCTCCCCCTTTTGTTAGCCAATTAGTGGCGGGAATGCCCGTGGGGCTTGTTTTGTGAGATTGGGTTGTAATGATCTCAACAATGGTTATGTTACTTCTTTTGAATAATATTAATTGCAACTTATTTTTACCAAAAAAATAAAAAAATTATTCATTTTTTTTAATATAGTAATTTACGATTTGCTGATAATGGAAGAGAATAAATGAGGGATGATGAAATAGAAGAAGAAGAAATGGTAGAGGAGACAAAAGAAGAGATGGAAGAAGAATTCTATGAAAATATGAAATACTTATTGATGGTAATTGAAGCAGTAATCATTGTGTTGAGAACTATGATGCATCGAAGTATTGCACCTTCTCTTGACTGTCGGCCAGTTACAAGGATTATATATACTTTTATACATAATGTGTTAAAGGAAGATCGAGAATATTTTGACAAGTTGCACAAAATGTATTCAAATGTGTTTATCAAGTTGTGCACTATTTTGAGAGAAAAAACTCATTTGGAAGATACAAGATATATCTGTATGGAAGAGATTCTAGCTACATTCCTAATCATCATAAGCCACAATGGTCGGTATTGCAACGTTCGTCAAAGGTTTGGCCGTTCACGTTTCTCTACTAGCCTAAACTTCAACAAAATTTTGAAAGCCTTGAATACTATAACACCATAATGATGGCGAAGCATGGAGGCGTGTCTTCTAAAATTAGAGAAAGTACAAGATTTTATCCTTACTTTAAGGTATAACATTTTTTCTTTATATGTCTTTTATTTTATCGTATGATTAAAGTCTAGCTAGTTTGTTTTCTTTTTCAGTGATCTATGAAAATTAAATTTCAGGATAGTATTGCTATTATTGATGGAACTCATATTCCATCTAGGTAAAAGGCGGAGATGTATCCAGCTATTGTAACCATCATGGTATTCAATCCCAAAATATTTTGGCAGCATGCAACTTTGATTTAGAATTCATGTACGTGCTTAGTGGGTGAGAAGGTTCGGCTCATGATTCAAAATTGTTAACTAACGCTTTATCAAGAAGAAATGAACTTGAATTTCCTCCGGGTATTCAACTCTTTTTGTTTTTTCCACTTTCAATATATAAGAACCATTCATAGTTAAAAGTATTAGAATAAAATTATCTTGTTCATTTTTACGATATATTATCTTTTATTATGTAAGCCAGGCTTATTAATTTAGAACAATTACATGTCAGTGAAGGGATTCAAGGGCAGAAACTCGTTCCAAACACCCATGAGTCCTCCACTGAAGGATCCGCTCATACAATAGGAATTGAAAATTACAAGAAAATGACATACATTTGTCGGCTCAAGAATCCGATTCTTGAATGGAAGATTCCGTCTTTAAGGCTCGGATGCAATGATCACCTTGAGTCCTCCCTTGCGAAATTACTCCCTACTGGTATCCACACGAAGAAACGGGCAGTGAGTGCTAGCTCTTCGTTTTTCCGAGATTCGTGAATTAGAGAGAAATGGAGAGGCAGAAGTGGTTTTGGTATTTCGGCTGCAAATCGTCTCTCCCAAGGTTTCGGCCAAGAGAGGTTTATATAGGGAGTGAGAGGTTGTTTCCAGAACAACTCCCACGTCCGCTCCATCTCTTCTGGCAGTGGGAGTCTTTTACTCCCACGTCACCTAGACCTCTACTGGTAGTGCGAGTCTTTATCGGATAATAACTCCCACGTAATCCCAGCAATAGTTAAATACCGAAATTACCCCTATCTCTATTTCGAATAATAACGTTTTATTAATCTCATAAAAATGAATGTCAGATACAATGAACCTAGACACATTCTAGATTCATTGAATCTGGACATGAAGCTCGTTGGCTCGTCTATGCCTGTGACTCTGTAGGTTCATATCACAATGGCAATGAAAACACACTTAGTAGTAGTGTGAGTTCATAAGTCACAAGCGGTCCCTAGCAGGACATTGTGACTACCCAAAGTGAATGAATTTACGGTGGAACCTAATATCAATCCACTATTTAATCCCTTTGTCTCGCGATATCCTAATTAAGCATAAGGCATGGTAGTCGTCACCCTTATTAAGCTTAATTGTATTTATGCTCGATCTCCAAGTAGACTGTTCTAACAAATAGTATTTAATAACCACTTTATCAAATACATTTGAGCACGGCCATGCATTTAGACAGTATTTCCCTATCGAGGGGCCCATGGATATCTCTCTCTAACAAGAGAGCGACATATTCCTTACAATGCCTCTCACATTCAAGCCATGATAGGACACTACATCCGATCATCGTCGTATTGATTACTCGATTAAAAGCAACGTACTGATCGAGTCAAAACGTGGCTCCATTCATGCTAGAATCAATGGAGACATAGGGTCTAAGGATTCTAAAATAGTATTGAGGAAGTAATACTTAATACTTATGACTAAGGACCATGAAGTATTACTTCTCTAACGGATCACGTCCGATACGATATATCTCAATATATTGCATCTATGATATGATTTGTACTCATTACACATGATTAGTAAAACATAATCATCAATCAAACATCATACTAGTTTTATTTCATTGTAAAATAGATTACATAAAACTAGGGACAACTAGAATAGTAATTACATAAGCAAATGAGTTTTACTATCAAATCACGCATTTGATGTTCATAAGCAAAATTAACTATTCAGATGAAATGCTCAAAAAGATATAAAACGTACAAGATATGCTAATGGTCCTAGGGCACTACTAATAGTCAGGAAAATATTTTCTAGTAGATTATGGGTTTGCTAATCGACGTCAATTTTTAGCTACATTACGTGGTGTCCGGTATCATCTCAAATATTTTGGTGGTGAAGGTCGTCACCCAAGAAATGTAAAAGAGTTATTCAATATTCGTCATTCATCGTTAAGGAATGCGGTTGAGAGGATATTTAGTATCTTTAAATCACGGTTCACAATTTTCAAAGTCTCACCTCTGTTTCCATTTCAGACACAAGTATAGTTGGTGTTAGCTTGTGTTGGTTTTCCCATCTCCTTTTGCTTAGATAACCACTTATCTATTGCTTTGGCAAGCAGACAAAGTGATGATCCAAGCTCAAGGAGTGCTTAGGATATGGTAGGCATTTTAAGACTTAATTAAAACGTTCGGTTTGAATAAGACATTAAAACGCATAAAACAATTATCCATCTCATGGATAAAGTCTTCGATCCAGCAGCCTCCAGCCTTGTTACATAGTTGCATGGGCATACCCAGCCTTCAATGTAAAGCAATAAAGCTAATCTAAGAAAGCGATTACAATTTTACAACATTGAAAAAAGCATTTCACGAGCCGTATTATAAAATTACAACCCAAAATATGTAAAACAAGGGGGTATAGTAGGCCATGCTATTCACCATGCTAAAATCACATAAAGCACAATGAAATTAATAACGAGTACATATACAAAGTCTTAGGTCAGCGGAACGACGAATCGCCGCGACGCAGACGGGCGGTCCCGCTTAGCCGGTTAGAGGGCGGGGGGTCGAGGGGGCAGCGCCCTGAAGAAAAAATCGATTCTACATCAGCTCATCGAATGAGTTTTTCTCCCCCGATTTACCCCTCAATTGCCTTACTTACATAATCGGATTATGCATTGGTTAATCAGATTAACGGCAGGAGACATACAATCAGTTTATGCGTAATAACCGAATTAATCAAATTAATTATCGAATCACGTAAAGCTTGATTTATGCGAGAATAATCGTATTAATCACACATTAGCAGTTCATGCATTAACAGATTAACATAAACAGTTTATGCAGAATAATCGGATTAATAACATCAGTTCATGCAATATAATCGAATTAAAATAGTTTATACATATCAGGATATATAGAAACATGTAATCAGTTTATGCAAATATCACATATATTGAACAAAAGATACAATCTTTTTTGTTTCCACACACACACATACCAAATCGGAATTGATAGTGTTATGATGTGATTAACAATATAGAATTCGAATTGTATGAGCAAGGCTCTGATACCACTGAAGGGATTCATGGGCGGAAACTCGTTCCAAACACCCATGAGTCCTCCCCTGAAGGATCCGCTCATACAATAGGAATCGAAAATTACAAGAAAAGGACTTACATTTGTTGGCTCAAGAATCCGATTCTTGAATGGAAGATTCTGTCTTTAAGGCTCGGATGCAATGATCACCTTGAGTCCTCCCTTCCGGAATTACTCCCTACTGGTATCCACGCGACGAAACGGGCAGCGAGTGCTAGCTCTTCGTTTTTCCGAGATTCATGAATTAGAGAGAAAGGGAGAGGCAGAACAAGAAATCTAATTTCTGGTGGTTTTGGTATTTCGGCTGCAAATCGTCTCTCCCTAGGGTTTCGGCCAAGAGAGGTTTATATAGGGAGTGAGGTTATTTCCAGAACAACTCCCACGTCCGCTCGACCTCTTCTGGCAGTGGGAGTCTTTTACTCCCACGTCCCCTAGACCTCTACTGGTAGTGGGAGTCTTTATCGGATAATAACTCCCACGTAATCCCAGCTATAGTTAAATACCGAAATTACCCCTATCTCTATTTCGAATAATAACGTTTTATTAATCTCATAAAAATGAATGTCAGATACAATGAACCTAGACACATTCTAGATTCATTGAATCTGGACATGAAGCTTCGTTAGCCTCGCCTATGCCTCGTGACTCAGTAGGTTCATATCACAATGGCAATGAAAACACACTTAGTAGTAGTGTGAGTTCATAAGTCACAAGCGGTCCCTAGCAGGACATTGTGACTACCCAAAGTGAATGAATTTACGGTGGAACCTAATATCAATCCACTATTTAATCCCTTTGTCTCGCGATATCCTAATTAAGCATAAGGCATGGTAGTCGTCACCCTTATTAAGCTTAATTGTATTTATGCTCGATCTCCAGGTAGACTGTTCTAACAAATAGTATTTAATAACCACTTTATCAAATACATTTGAGCACGGCCATGCATTTAGACAGTATTTCCCTATCGAGGGGCCCATGGATATCTCTCTCTAACAAGAGAGCGACATATTCCTTACAATGCCTCTCACATTCAAGCCATGATAGGACACTACATCCGATCATCAGTCGTATTGATTACTCGATTAAAAGCAACGTACGACTGAGTCAAAACGTGGCTCCATTCATGCTAGAATCAATGGAGACATAGGGTCTAAGGATTCTAAAATAGTATTGAGGAAGTAATACTTAATACTTATGACTAAAGACCATGAAGTATTACTTCTCTAACGGATCACGTCCGATACGATATATCTCAATATATTGCATCTATGATATGATTTGTACTCATTACACATGATTAGTAAAACATAATCATCAATCAAACATCATACTAGTTTTATTTCATTGTAAAATAGATTACATAAAACTAGGGACAACTAGAATAGTAATTACATAAGCAAATGAGTTTTACTATCAAATCACGCATTTGATGTTCATAAGCAAAATTAACTATTCAGATGAAATGCTCAAAAAGATATAAAACGTACAAGATATGCTAATGGTCCTAGGGCACTACTAATAGTCAGGAAAATATTTTCTAGTAGATTGTGGGTTTGCTAATCGACGTCAATTTTTAGCTACATTACGTGGTGTCCGGTATCATCTCAAATATTTTGGTGGTGAAGGTCGTCACCCAAGAAATGTAAAAGAGTTATTCAATATTCGTCATTCATCGTTAAGGAATGCGGTTGAGAGGATATTTAGTATCTTTAAATCACGGTTCACAATTTTCAAAGTCTCACCTCTGTTTTCATTTCAGACACAAGTAGAGTTGGTGTTAGCCTGTGTTGGTCTTCACAACTTCCTTCGAAAATAATGTTTTTCTGATCAATTTCCTATTTAAAATGAAGGCAGTCAATCTTCACCATATCTTGACATGGAAGATGAGAATTTTGGATTACTTTCTCAAAGACAGCAAAGACAAATAGAATAAGATAATGCTTGGAGAGATGACATTGCTAATGATATGTGGAATGATAGGCCGATAAATGATGATAATGAGATGAAGATGATGCTAATTTAGATCAAGACAATGACAACGACAACAATGAGGAACACCTGGATGTGAGAACCAATAAGTTTATGACGATGAAGTCCAAATATAGAAGTATGTAACACCCTAATGTGATCGTTTAGAACACGTGGAGTAGGAGTATTTTTATGCATTTTCAAAGAATTATTTCATATGTTATAATTATTTTATATGGGATTGGACAAAATATTTGTTTCATAAGTTGTTGCATCTGTTATAACTATTTTATATTTCTTCTTTATTTTTGCGTATCATTCAAATAATCTATTAACTTTATAAATCAAAAGAAATCACGATAAATCAATCCAATAGAATCCATGTAGAGTCTGCATAGAGTCGGCAAAATTCATAGACTTTTGAGACTTTTGAAAATCTTTTTAAAATCTGTTTTGAATACACCCCCTTTAAGTTTCATGAAAGTTATTTGAAGAACCGATGTGAGATTGTGAATTATGAATTTGCAAACACTATTTGCTCTCATTTTCTTGATGCTAATTTTCCTTTCTGTTCTTTTTGACTATTTTGTCGATTGCTTTATTTTTTTAATTTTCCAAATTTGTTTTTATCTTTTTATTTATTTATTATTTTGCTGAATTTTTAACCGTTTTTTTTGAAAAGAAATTTCTTAACCTTTTTTTAATAACAAAATTCATTGTATATCATTAAGTGATGTCAAATAGTACATGTGGTAAGAGAAACCCGGTGGGTCTCCAAACCATTGAGTGGAGGCTCTAGTCTTCATTGAATAATTTGTCAATCTATCAGCGGGATTATTACAAGATATGTAGACGAAAGATAAATCATCTATATTATTGCCAATAAAGCTTCTAATTTGACTAATAATGTGTCCTATAGGGAAAATCCTCTACTATATGGTGGACCCGATTGACCAGGGTTTTACAATCACTCTCTATGAGGAAATATTGGTATCCTTTAGCTAACGCAAATCGAAATCCTTCTAGAAGTGCCTTTGCCTCAACGTATTCCGGGTTGAGCGAGCTGGAGATAAATTTGGAAACTACTGCTAGAAAGCTACCTTCATGGTTGCACACGATCACCCACAAGCCGCCAGTGTTATTATTCCATGCTATATCAAAATTAATTTTTTGGAGACCATTCTCGGGGGTTTCCATTTAAAGAAATGAGGTTGTTGTAGAATCTCAAGATGTTCCGTTTTATCGTTAGGAGTAAACATCTCCGCCTCCCTTTGAGCATATATCTTATTTGATCAACATGTGACGAAGGTTGGCGAGCTCCGATCGATCCTAAGGATGATGAAAAAAATACTACTGTATTCGGCAACACGAATTATGACATGATATGCAACTTCCTCCATTGTCTGGCACTTCCCTTAAAAAACAGTTCGATTCCAATTGCACCATATATGCCATGCAAAATAGGTGAATGAAGTGGGAACCTCTTCATCATTTGCTAGAACAAGATTCATCCAAGAGGAAAATTCATATTTCTTTAGCAAGGCTTGTATATCAAAACTTGTTTGGTTCCATACTTCCATAGCCGCTAGGAATGAGAAAAGAGCATGCATGATAGTTTCGACCTCTTCATGGCATACAGGATAACAGGGTTTTATTGTGTATACTCGCCGCGATAAAGTTCGACAAGTAGGAAAAATACGTTGGAAGATCTTCTAAACGAAAACATGCAGCTTGGGGAGTGGGTATTTGCCAGAGTCCCTTCTAGTGATCAAATGCGTTTTGCTTGGAGGTTGAGGGATTCTCCTGTTTTCCACTCTTATTGTCGACTTGGAGGTGGTATCCGTACTTTACAGAGTATAGTCCGTTTTTTGTGTACCCCAAAACAAGGCGATCAGGCGGCCAAACATCGCAAAGTGGAACCTTGAGTATTTTCTCAATCTCATAGGAGGAGAAGAAATGCCCCAACAGATCCATGTTTCATGTACCTCTTTTTATGATTAATGATTCTAGAGACATCCATCATTTTTTTGGGATAGATCCATGTCTGATGGGGCTAGAAGTTTAAATGTACGAGGGGTGGTTAACCATTTATCTCCACAGACACTAACCCACGAGCCATCACCAATCCTCCATCGCAATCCAACTTGGAGCAGTTTCCGACCTTTAAGGATCCCTTGCCAAATTATAGAGGTATGACCTCTAAGTGGTACGGTTAAGAACATATCAGTGGGAAGTATTTTGCCTGAAGCACCCTGGAGCAGAGCAAAAAGGTAGGTGAATAATACGCCACCCTTGTTTTGCCGTCAATGCCATATTAAAAGTCTTTAAATCATGAAAGTCAAGCCCTCTTTGATTATTTGTCTTGCATAATTCAGTCTAAGCTCGCTAGCAAATCTTCCGGTAATTCTCATCTCTACCTTATAAGAAAGTTCGCATCATGCTTGTGATGGATTCTATTATATACTTAGGGAGAATAAAACATGACATTACATATGTGGAAAATACTTGAACCACTGATTTTACAAGCACTACTCGGTCTGCAAAAGGCAAAGTTTTCTCCTTCCAACTGATATGGTTTTTCTAGACTTTGTCCCCAACAAACTAAAAATTCTTTTTTTTAGATCATCCTATCATGTAAGGTAACCCCATGTACTTCCCTTTCTCATCACCCTCCGGAATTTGAATGATGGAGAAGACTAGGTCTTTAATTTCCTCTGAGGTGTCCTTACTGTAAAACATGTTAGACTTTCATAGTTTATCAGTTGGCCATAATAGGCTCCGTACATTCCATGATCTCTTTTAGCCGCCTAAAGCATGCCTTATTAGCCTTGGCGAAAAAGAGAGAATCATCTGCAAAAAGAATGTGTGTGGCAGAAGTGCCGCATCCAAGCTTAAACCCAGTCAAGAGTCCCCTCTCCTCAGCAGAACGAACATATGAAGATAGTCCTACTGTGCAGATGAGAAAAAGGAAAAGAGATAGGGGTCTCCTTGACAGATACCCCTAGTTAGCCCGAAAGACCTTGTAGGGACACCACTAAGTAAAATTGAGTAGCTCACAATTCTGATACAATTTATTATAAGTGAAATGAATTTTGGCGGGAAATTCATGCAGGTCATCACCATCTCCAGATAGTTCCATTGTACTTCAGTGAACTATCTGGAGATGGTGATGACCTGTATGAATTCATCTCTGGATATTGGTGTTATAGAACATCCTTTCACCCAGATTGAAATCAAAATCTTTGCTCATATCCATCTTTAGTGCTAGCTGATGCTTTCCATTTGGATGGACTGCATGTAAGTTGTGGAAATCTCAAAAGAAATGATGACATTATCAATTATGAGTTTACTTTTCAAAAGAGTTCTATGGTTTCATCAATAAGGGAATTCATCAAGAGCTTTAGGCAATTCGTCAAGACGTTGGAAAGAATATTGTATACGACATTACATAGACTAATAAGGCGAACATTGGTCATAGTAATAGTTTTTTTAATATTTGGGATGATGTCAATGTGCATCGAATTGATAGCTGCCATATCAGTTCTATCGTTCCAAACCCCAAGAATTAAACTAGTTACCAAGCCGCCTAGTATATGCCATAACTTTTGAAGAAAAAAGTACATGCCTTCCGTCCGAGCCATAACTTTTCAATGTCCTCCTCATCAACCTTTAGGTTTTTCCATTTGGACCCGATATCTCATCAATGTAGTTTTGTTCTTTCCTTTGGTATACCTTGTTATGGAAGTAAGAGGTGTTCTTGTCATCCTCTACCAGCCATGTAGCTCTGTTGCAGGCCTTCCAGTAGTCTTCCCTGAGATCTTGAGTGTTTTTTAGGTCTTTTGAAATTTCAAGCTCCTGAGAGAGAGAGAGAGAGTAATTTGTGAGCCCTCGTCTTTTTTGGATTGCTTTCATTTCTCATTTCTTAGTCGCTAGTTGTTTCCCTAACCCACAACTCTAGTACGCCATTCAATAATGCCATCTAAAAAATTAAAGAGAGCTAAACTGCTCCCTGATATTGCATGTTCATAATGTGACACCCCGTAACTAGAGGGTGACTTGGCAGTGCCTCATCTACCAATGAGACAAAGAACCAATAACATAATATACTCTTCCAAACCATAAACATAACGAAATAACTAAATTTTATTAAAATATCGTCATTCCTAGAGAGATTACATAACTTAATCTAAGTGTTTGTTCTTCTAACATGGTTCACTAATTAATGCATCGCAATATCTTTCACTTGAAGTCTACTCATCGAATTCCCCGTCCCAAGTCTACTCATCAGCATTATCTACATATTCATCTGTGAAACATAATAAGATAAAAGGATGATCTACTAAACTAGCCCAATAAGAATCAATCACCATTGGGATGAATGACCAAATGTGACACCAAAATATTCACCGTTTCCCAAAACATAAGCAAATACATCTTAACTTGGCATAACCTTAAACATCTTTAAAACACTTGTAAAGTACTTGAAAACATAACATCAGAGTTCAGAACAATAATAAGTTGAAAAAGACAAAAAAAAAAAAAATATAAGTATAAAAGGAAAAACTCGGATGATAGACAAATGGCCTCGGTCGACGAAGGGTCGTCCGAAATCAAGATAGAAACTTTGATAAAAAGTCGGGAAGACAGAAATGAGCATGTCAGTCGACCGCAGTCCATCACCAGTTGTCTACGATCGACCACAGTAGTTTGGTCCAGGCGACTGGTATCTGATCCAGTCGACCGAGATTCGGAACAGTCTTTTTTCATGCTTATTTTGTGAAGGAAAACTCATTTTCTGCACTTGCAAATATCACATCCCAAAAATACTGTTTTTTACTACCTTTAACACTTATAAACATAACCAAAACACAAACATAACATATAACACCAATACCTTAACATATTGATCACTTACACATCAGAAAACGTGCTCCGAGCACCTTGAACATATCTTATCATAACTTGTAGTTTTCCGACATGATGAGTATGACTATGATATGCAACAAGTAATTCTACAACCAAGCTCAATTATCTGACAATAACACTAACCATATTGTTAACAACCCCAAACTTTAATGTCGTTTAGGAGGTCCTCGTCTGCATATCACATAGCAACTGTTAAGTCTCAGAAATGGATATTTAAGGATATATCTATGTTATGTCATATTTCTTCCTTGTGAACTCCACAACATTGTTAGCAACCTTAACCTTTTAATCCCGCAAGGGTCTGGGGCAGGATAAAGTGAAAGACCCTTTTGGGTTATGAACCTAAGAGAGGGGGGGGTGAATTAGGTTCTTAAAACTTTTTAACTTTTCTAAAATTGTTTGCCTAAATGATCACCTTAACAACAAGTATGTTGATTAAGCACATAAAGCCAGTTACTAATGTTTAGGCAAGTTTAGATGACTAAGTGAAGCAATGTAAATGGCATGGAAGCATGTGTATGCTTTTTATCCTTAAGCAAATATGTTCATATAGTCAAGTAGACAAGTTAAAGAAATATATGGACAATAAAGTAAAGGATTAGGGATAGAGAAAACTAATACAAGGAATTATAGTGGTTCGATCACAAAGAATCTACATCCACTACCTTAAGACAAACTCAAGGATTTCAACATCCACTAATGGCTACCATACACAACAAATGTAAGGTGGGTTATACATTTTACAATTTGCCTCACAAAGAGGACTTTTGCTTCACTAAGAAGACCCCACTCACAAAGAGTGTTAAGCTCACAAAGAGCCAATCTCACCAATGAGATACACTTTCCTCACAAACAGGACTTTTTTCTTCACTAAGAAGACTCCACTCACAAAGAGTGTTTTTGTAGTCCTCAAAAGAACTAAGCTCACAAAGAGCTAATCTCTCCAAAGAGATACCTCTCACAAGAGGATTTTTGCCTCACCAATGAGGACTTAGAAACACTCACACAGAGTGAAGCTCACTAAGAGCTTTTTCCTAGCTCATAAAGAACTAGTTCCTACAAAGAGAAATGTAACAAGTCTCTTTCAAATGAGACTTTGCAATATAGTTCACTTACAACAATCCCTCAAATGGATTGGATATGCAAATGAAATCACTACTCAATTTTGAGAATAGAGGAGATATGATATCTTAAAGCTCAACTAAAAATGATATATTTTGAAATAGATAAAGAATTTAAGCTGTTGAAAGTGTATGCTTGTGTGTTTATGAAGTGTATTTCATATGAATCATCGGAATATTTGTCAATTGGGAGTAATGATATGTTGCTAGATACTTCTCATTACTGTTGACAATTGTTGTCACGAACAACATAGTAAATACCTAATGGGTCGCACACTATGATCAATTGGATTGGGATTGTTGAAATTTTCATTTGATATTGGTGCTCCAATTGGATTGGGTCGACAAATACTCGATTGGTCAAACCGATCATTTGAATCGGATATAGTTTGTTGAACCAGAAAACCGGTCATGGGATGGTCATGTGTGATGTATGAGTAGTGGGGATAATGGGGAACAAGTTGAGGGGAAAGTGGAAGTAGTGGATGAATTAATTTTCACCCCACTATTCATTTCCCTTAAGTTGTCCATTGTTGATAAAAAAAAAAAAAAAAATGACTCTCTAATCTCTTCTAAAGTCTGCCGAAATTCTTAGAGAATTTACACCACCAAGAACATCAAAAGTTAGAAGAAAAATTAGATTTTTCGTTCTTCTTTTTTCCGGGTTTTTCTTGAACCTATATTTCTAATTTCTGAATATTGTCTTCTACCTTCGGAGGTCTCTGACTAGCATTAGAAACGCGAAGAACAAGTTCAAGTTGAGCATGTAGATACCGCTAGAGATAGGAGTCGATTCGATTGGTTGCTGTTGGTGATTCCGTAGCAAAATCAAAACATAAATCGTTTTTGTCATCTCGTAAACTAAAGGTAAAATTCTTAATCAAAGTTCGTTGGTTCTTACTTGTGAATGATCATGTTAGGAAAGGATTCCGCTTTTACTTTCCGCTGCACTTTTTTTAGGAATCCGAATTTCTTTCTTTCACTCGGAAGACAACCTTAAATTGCACCTAAGTGATGAGTTGTCCCCCTATTGGCACCATTCAGATGCTCGACCTGTAAGCGATGCCACAACCACATCGGCATAAGCACCCTTAGGTACCCTCATAATTATCAGATTCTATTCCATCTCCTCTAGCTACTCCTCAGCCTGATCTGGGTACATACTACCATTAAAGGAAACTATTCTCATATTCTTCAATCTCTCGTAATAAGTTCCCCAGATCTACTTCGAGCATATGCACTCTAATTGCCTCTGAGTTCTGATTGATCTAATGTTGTTGGTTCTGTAGTACTTGAGCCAACATGTTGAAAGCATCAACCATATCAGTTGGTGCTCCAGGATTGATTGGTGGTGGTGGTGGTGGTGGTTGTACAAACCTATCCCCAGTGTTATTTTCAGCAATTGGTACCTGCTGGCGAGATGGAAATTGAGTATGTTGTTAACTCGAGGAACCCACAAACTGTCGTCGGTTACCCCTAGTGCCTTGACAGGTAAAAGTAGCAATTGGGATATCCATGTAGTCCACATTGTCATGGTTTCAATCCATCTTTCCATGCATACCCAACAATATACGACAAGCAAAATAACTCACACAACATGCTAACAAGTTACATACACGGAATGGTATACTTAGTAAATATCATAGCATAACATACTCCACATAATAACATTTAGCACATCAACAATAACATAACAGTTATCAACAGTATATAAAGCAATAAGTAAACATATACAACATATGCAAGAGTCTGTATCCATCACACATCTCACATGTTATCTACCAAGTTCTTCATATATTCACATCAGGTTTAAAGCCTAATGTTCAACCTGCTCTGATTTCACTTATGTCACACCCCAAAATCGGGTGATGAACTGGGAGCACCTTATCTACTAATGAGGCACCGAACCCAAGGCATGAATGATAAACTCGAGTTATATCATTACTAAAAGAATACCGAAGTCTTGCATCACTAATAAAGTGCCGAAAGAAATATATATGTTATTGCAAAGGAAATAACTAAATTCGACTGATAAAATAAACTAATTGTTCAACTTATTACATAATGTTCATTAGGGAATCACTCGTCATATTCCCCATCCCAGACCTCCACACATGAGTTATCATTCACATCATCTGCAAAATAAAAGAAGCAAAGGCGTGAGCTTTGAGGCTCAGTAAGGATCAACAACCATGGGGATGAAATGCCAAGTAAGACTCTATCACTCCCCAAAATCATTGTGTGTGACTATGCAAAGCTTGTTTGACTTGATACCATCGTAAAACACTTGAAACATGCTTAACATAGTTAACAAAAGACTTGCCATAAATCCAGAATAGAATAGAATTCCAAAAGGACAAAAATGACATTCGGGCGACCTGAACAGGGGTCGGTCGATCGGAGCTCGTCCGAGATCGAGATAGAAACTTTGACAAAAAGTCTGTACGAGGTTCAGTGGCTTCCGGTCGATCGGAGGTCGTCCAGACTAGCCCCGGTCGATCGAAGTAGTCCAGAGCAGTCGTCCGAATAGCCCCATTAGTTTGCCCCATACGAGGCACGACTGGTCCGGTCAAACAGAGAGGTCATCCGAGGTTCAGTCCAGCCAATTTTTAGTGCAAAAACGTGAAGGAAAACCCCATTTCTTAAATTCCAACTCCCAAACCCAAAAATGCAGATTTTGAACATTATGCACATATGAACAGAAGACCAAAACAAGAACAAATAAGCTATGAACCATACTCATCGCATTCAACACTTAAACATCATAAATGTGCTACAAGCACCATAAATTGCTCACATGAACATACAGACATACACAACATTAGACACTCCGATTATGGTTCATGCTATGACTCAAACAAATCCACACGACCGTGCTCAATTATCCAGTTACAACCCTAAAGCAATTACTACAATGGTCCCCAACTTATAAGCCAAGAAAGGGAAAATCCCAATATAACTCATGGGTTCAGATATCCCCCTGAAGGAACAGGGAAATATATTTAAGGATTCATTTATATTGTGTCATTACCCATTACCGTGGACTCCACAACGACCGTTTGTAGTTCATAACTCATTTTAACATATCTTATCATTGTGAACTCCCGTGTTCAACATAACACAATCTTAAATATGAATGAATCATGCGATTGAGATGTTTCTAGACAATAGCTCAAGATTGCGGAATCGATACTACCAACACATAGCAAATATGACCTAAGAACAATTATATCAACAACTATAATTATGAAAATAAAATACGCAATTAGACTTGACGATCCACCACACAAGAATGATAATTCGACAATTAATCCTATCCTATAAAACATGATCAAAACATTTCATCATAATCTCAGAACTTTAAAGTACTCAAAGCATGCATTTTAGAACAAATATTAAAAGGTGAAGATCCTTACCTTCAACGCTTGGCAATTAAACAAGCAACACAAATTCTAGAAAATCCTACACTATTCCGGAAGCAATTACTTTCTACAGAAAGCTTGAAATACAAACGCACTAAAATCCGCTCAACCAGACACCGTTTACCCTTTCAATTGTTTGAATTACCTCACATCTATCATTTTTCTAGATTTTCTCTCTCCTTTTTCATTTTAGTAACCTCATTTTCTTAAATTTCCCAGCCATAACCCCTTTCTCTCTATTCAAATTCCTACACATCACTCCAACAAGTTTCTAGTTTATCAATCAAGTTCCCTAACTTACAAATCATAAAAATGTGCCCTTTAAAACAAATAATTAACAACAATAAACAATTAAATGTCATGTAATACATCAAATCAAATTAGCAGGCAATTTTACATAGGTTCAAAAAGTTCAGGTTATCTAAGAGATAAAGTATAACTTTCCCAATGTTAGGGAAACCCCCTCAGGATGATAACTATGACGATGATAATATTATCCCTCAATGAGAACTCTATCCAAGCACATCTCTGCTCTTGGATGTGCATGGATCTCATCTGCCTCCTCATGAGGCCCCGTTGCAGTTGGATGCTCTACTGGGAGTGTTTTAGACTTGCTAGGTACCTCTCCTTCTACTATTTTTGTTCGGGTAGCAGCCTTATTGCTCCTCCATAATCACACAGGCTTTTCATATTTTCTTCATTTCCCTCACGTCTGTATGCTCTAGTTTTGTGCGACGACTCTGGTTACTTTTTGTTACTGTAATCATATCCTCTAAGGATTTTATGCATGGTGGGCCAAGGTCCAGATAAATCACGCTTCGTGGAAAGGAAAAAAGAGATGCCCTTCTTTGACGAAAGTGATGTCCAGGATGGCATCGAGGAAGCTAAATCCATTTTTGTCAGCTGTTTCATTAGTATTAAAGCTGTTAACCATCAGCTGTACATCGACTTGATGTGCCGAGTATGGAATTGCATTGATGTAACCCCCCGTCGACTGTCTTTCAACACCTATTGTTTCTTCCTTCTTTCGGAGAACGGCGTGATGCGAGTTATGGTTGGCGCCCAATGGTGTTTCGTTAACCATATCATGGAGGTTAAAATATTGGTCCTTCAAGAACCTATCTCTGATGAGAGTTTCGGTACAACTTCACTTTGACAACCACGTTCTCTTGACATCGGAGATGGCGCTTAAGATCGCGCATACTTTGGATATTTGTGTAGACTTGGAAATAAGAGTTGATAAGGATGTTAATTAGTTTACACGATTTTGAACCGATATTGAAGTTACTGCTACATTAAGGCGCGTCCTTATGGGTTATGCTCCCCAAGTTGGTCGATTTGAAGGGTATTTTCGCTATGAGCGACGCCATCTTTATACAAAAAATTTGGAATGCTAGATCATGGTATGATAAACTGTCATGAGCTTCCAACAGAGGTTACGAAATATGGTCGGGAGATTTTTGAATATCGGATGATGCATGATGCAACATGCTCCCAGGGATATTAAAACGGAAGCGAGGATTGCTTGGACTCATAATAGCAGCGACATGTACGTCAAAATACCAGTCGCGCAGCCTGCGACCCATGCTGGCCAGCGCCATCCGTTAGCGCAACCATTGACTCGCAGCAATGACGGGAATGCTGTTGTGCGGGCTAAGCATCTGAAGAAAGCAACAGTGAAGCTGTCCAACAAGCCAATTACATCTCGGCTTGCTCCTCAACTAAGCAAATGAACAAAATAAGCTTATTTAATTCCTGAAATAGAGAAACTACGTATGACAGAGGCTACTAGGAAAGGCAAACCCAATGCTTCTGTTGTTGACAACAAATCTGAGCACATTGAAGCTGCGAAAAATGGAGGTAAGGAGAAGATAATGGAGGGGGATATTTGTGCGGGGCAGCGAGAGGCCTTTGATTCGGTTGTGCCTGTATCTAAAAAGATAAAAGTTGTGTTACCAAGGAAGAAAGTTGTGAAGCGGGCTTTGTTTGCTGATAAATCGGAAGCGACAAAATCAGAGTCTAGTACTTTAGTAAAGAAGAGAGAAATGATATCCTCGAAGGGCGACGTTATGACTCCACCTTTGAAGAAACAAATTTTAGATTATCGCGGCTCGTAAGGTAAAACTATCACCTCCTTCTATGGATCTAAGTAAGGATATCCTTAGAGACTATAGAAATAGAACTCCAAATTGGAAACATGTAGTGGAACCTGACATGATGTTTGGAGACGAAGACTTTGTGTCCTCGGTGATTGATGAAGTTGGCTAGGACTGGGACTTGGTCCCAAGCGACGTTGTTAGTACTAGTGGAAGTGCTGACCTAGTTTTATGTCATTTGGATGATGTTGGTCCAGAATTGGTGAATTTAATCGACAATCCGTCGGTGGCTCCTACTGTTAATCAGGGTAAGATGGAGTCCTCTGAGTGGCTCCACCAAGGAAAATGAATTGTTTAGCTTGGAAGTGTCGGGGACTGCAAAATTCTCAGACATTTTTGGAATTGGTTCTCTTATGTCAACTACACAGTCCATGACTTGGTTTTTTGTGTGAGACAAAGTCAATGTCTTTTAAATTAGAGTCAATTTGTAATAGATTAGGTTTTCAGCCAATCTTAATGGTCTCAGTGGAAACCTTTGTTTATTTTGGAATTCATCAATGATAGTTGGCATTTTATCCTACTCCAAGGGTAACATATATGCAAACATTTCGTCAAATATTACCCTTTTACTTGGAGTATCACTGGTTTCTATGGCAACCCATGCGTGGAACTTAGACCCCAATCATGGTCTTTGTTGTCTCGCCTCAATTCTATCAATTCTCTCCCATGGCTTTGCATGAGTGATTTCAATGAAATTATTAATAATAATGAAAAATTGATTTTTTCAGTGAAGTCAGTGACAAATTCAAAACTTTAAAGATGCCATCAGAGAATGTAATTTCTGTGATCTAGGGTTCAGTGGTAACCCATATACTTGATGTAATTTTATGGAGAGGACTAACGATGTTTTCGTTCGATTAGATAGATGATTAGCCACCCATTTATGGCAACAATGTTTTTTTAATCAAACTGTGCATCACTTGTCTACTAAGGAATCTGACCACCTTTCTATTTTATTTGCTCTCTGCTAAGGAAAAAGAAAAGGAGGAAAAGACATTCCAAGCCCCGGCAACCTCGATTCGAACCTCTTTGGTTCCAAGAAGTTTTGGACTTTGCACTAACCTCTTAGTCACTGCCGGTTTACTTGTTGGCCACGAGATTTTCTAGCTCCCTTAATCGGTTTCGCACGGACCTCATTGAGTGGAGCTCAAAAACTGTCGGTGACTTGTAATTAAGGCTTAAAAAGAAAAGGCATGAGTTTGAACTTATTCAGCATAAATGAGGCCTTCCCTCGTACTCACTCGAGGAAGAAATCTCTATCTCGAATGAGCTAGGAAGAATCCAAGATATGAGATAAGCTTATTGGAAAGCGCGCAGTAGAGCTAATTGGCTTGCCGAATGGGGATTATAACACTACCTATTTTCACCGTAAGGCTTCCCAAAGACGCAAGAAAAATACCATTGAGGAAATAGTTGCTTCAGAGGGTTCCCTCAAAGTCGAGGAAGATGACGTTGAGGAAGTAGCAGTAGATTATTTTAAGTCTCTCTTTGAAGGAAAACATGATGGAGCAGCTCTACACCCGAGGTTAATTACTATCCAACTTAGTCAGGAAGAGGCAAGCCTGCTTGATCAGTCATATAAAACAGATGACATGCGTGTAGTCTTTTTGTAAAAGGTTTGACATATTTTGGGGGATACTGTCACTAGAGTTGTGCCTTGTGTTTTAAATTAAGGGTTGGATATTACCTCTATTAACTCCACTCATATAGAGATTGTTCCAAAGATATATAAGCCAATCTCTATGGTGCACTTCCGACCTATTAGCCTATGTAATGATGTTTACAAGCTAATATCTAAAACTATGACCAATAGGTTAAAAATGGTCATGAATTCTATCATCAATGAGTCCCAGAGTACTTTTTTTCGAGGTAGGTTGATTACAGATAATGACATAATCGCTTTTGAGTTTTTCTACAGCCTTGAGACTTTTAAACATGTTGGGGTACATCAAATGGAGCTCAAGCTAGATATGAGTAAGGCATTGGATCGTGTGGAATGGAATTACTTAGAGGCAATGATGTCTTGTATGAATTTCCCACTGAGGTTCCTAGGCCTGACTAAGAAGTGTATAAGATCAGCGAGCTACTCTATTCTTTTAAATGGAATACCAACTAAGGTGTTCAAACCTTCTTTGGGCATAATGCAGGGATACCCACTCTCTCATTTCCTCTTCTTAATCTTCACTGCGGGTCTATCCTTACTTATCCGCTCAGTGGAAAAATGAGGGTCACTGCGGGGCTTTCCTGTCGCTAATAGTGTTTCGATCTCTCATTTTTGCAGATGATTTTCTTCTTTTTCTGAAGTGGATAAATGATTTTTTAGAAAACTCAAGTATATCTGAAGACATACGAAGTATGTTCTGGACAAATGATTAACTTTGACAAGTCTAACATCTTCTTCTGCAAAAATACACCACCATATGTAAGGAAGCTTGCTTTGACTATCATAAAGATCCCGTAAGGCGATGGGAAAGGAAAATACATGGGATTTCCCTATATGACGGGTTGCTCAAAGAAGGAGGTCTTTCAGTTTGTGGTTGACAACGTTTGGAAGAAGTTGAGTAAATGGAACAATAAGAACATTTCTTTTGATGTGGTACAAGCCATTCCGATGTATGTAATGTCTTGCTTCACTCTTCCAAAAAGCACCACAGAGCAAATCACTGGCATGGTCCATCATTTTCTATGGGGGTGATGAGAACCATAGAAATATCTGCTGGAGGGCCTGATCCGATTTATGCAAACCAAAGTCGTATGGAAGGCTAGGTCTTAGAGAGATTGGTGCGTTTAACAGAGCTCTGATCACTAAATAAAGCTGGCGCATTGTCCAGAATCCCCTATGCCTTTGCTCTCAGGTTCTAGAAGCTTAGTACTTCCCTCTGGACCACTTTCTAATGATTCCGTTACATGGTTGAACTTCCCTCATTTGGCTTAGCATTCTAAAAGAGAGGAAACTTCTCTTTCAAAGGTTGCGTTGGCGCATTGGAAATGAGACAAGAGTTAGTGTCTGGAAAGATAAGTGGCTCACAACGCCTCACTCATTTAAGCTCCTAGAAACACCTAACATATCTTTCTCGCAAAGTATAATAGCGGTATTATGATTCATTGACTACCAAAAGGCTTGTTAGGACGTTGAGTACCTTCAACACTATTTTTCACCTTATGAGGTTTTTGAAATTCTTAAGGTTCCTCTATGCAATTCTTGGCCCCGTAACCGTCTGGTATGGGCTTACGTGAAGAATGGCTTCTTTTTAGTTAAGTCAACCTACCATCTTCGGGTGGAGCTGAAGAGCAAATTACGGACTGGGGCTTCTACCTCGGGTGAGCTTCTTTGAGTTTTTGGGATCAGATATAGTGCCTTCCGGTCCCGCCAAAGGTAAAGTTTTTTGTTTGGAAGATCTTCCAAATAATTCTTCCTACATGCTTGGCAGTGTCAAATCACATTCAAACTGTCTCACCAATCTACCCCTTATGCAATCTAGAGTCCGAGTCAGTAGGTCATGCGCCCCTTGATTGCCTTTCCGCATTGGATGTTTGACATCTCACGACCTCAAACCTAGATATATTGCTCACTGAGCCGAATTAATACTATATGGAGATACAGAGGTAGCAACCCAATTTGTCTATCTGGCTTCGATCATATGGTGTGACAGAAATAGGGCTATCTTTGGTGGAATAAGGCGTACTTCTACATAAGTTGTAAGCTTAGCTCTCATGGCTTAGCTGGTATAGCAAAATCTCCAACACACATGCCCCACGAAATTATGCCCACGAATATTGTTATCAAGAACGTAATTAAATGTAAGGCTAAGGTTTATCTTGACCAGTGGGGAAAGCAACTTTAACAGGGAGACAACGATACCAACAACCTGCGGTTATAACGCCAAATGGCGTCCACTGGCACTTGGAAGACTGAAGCTTAACACGGATGGATCGTGGGTTGCGGGATCTGCGGGCATTGGAGCTATCATCAGGAATCATTGCATCGATTTTGTAGCAGGCTTCTCAAACTTCTTCCCAACCTCGCCAAACCCATAGCATGTTGAAGTCCTGGGGGTGCTTGAAGGTATAAGATTCATCATGGGCAGAGGTCTATCCCCATGTGAAGTACAAAGTGGCTTCATATGCATTGTCAATAGTATCCTTCGGCTCGAAGAAGATCTCTCTTCCGTAGGACATTATGTTAGCTTCATTAGGGGCTTTGCTACGGCGTACATGTGCCAATATTTTATATGTTCGTAGGTCTTGTAACACTCCAATTGATGTATTGACAAAGTATGCTATGAGAACTAGAACCTTGTTTCAATGGTTTGAAGACCCTCCAAAATTCTTCCTACCACATGTTCTCTACAATCAGTGGCGGAGCCAGGATTTAGATCTAGGGGGCCGAACAAAAATTCGTACATGGTGTAAAACGATATGTTTGAGGAATAATGATATATTTTTATTAGAGCATATGAATTTAAACGAATTTTATCTTCGAAAAAAGACTTAAACTATATAAGAAAATTGATAGAAAAAACCTTAAATTTTTTTTAAAAAAAACCCGACTAGTTTACTGAGGCTAGTGCCACAGACTATACTTAACAATAACATGAGAAAATTATAAAGAAATATTATTTGATTAAAGGGTAAAAAGCGCTCACGCCCCCTAAACTATTCCGTTTTTTGGTTTTTTACCCTCAACTAAAAATGGTCAAGTTTTACCCCCTAAACTATTTCGATTTTTGGTTTTTGACCTTCCATCCATATTCTCCGTTACATCATAACGGAAGTCCAAAAAATGGGGGCATTTTGGGAAAATCATATCATTCATAATAAATAGAATTAAATTTAAGGGGAAAAAGGGCCTTTTAAGATTTTTTTAGAGGTTGAAATTTACAGTTGGTGGTTGGAGAAGAGGAGTGGTACCCGGCTTCCGGCTTCTTCTGTCACTGTTCTCACCGGCGACTTCTTCTTTCTCGTCAGAATAATAGGTTTTTTTTTTTTTTTTTTTTATAAAAACAAAAATTTTAGGATCGAATACAGATTGCCTAAAAATGCCCCCACTTTTTGGACTTCCGTTATGATGTAACGGAGAATATGGATGGAAGGTCAAAAAAACAAAAACCGAAATAGTTTAGGGGGTAAAACTTGACCCTTTTTAGTTGAGGGTCAAAAACCAAAAAATGGAATAGTTTAAGGGGCGTCAGCGCTTTTTACCCTTGATTAAATGTATGTGTATTTTTAGAGAAAATTTATGTTTTGGAGCCCTATTGTATACTTTGAGTTTACTATATACAATTCTATAAATACTCTTTTCGTCCGAATTGGATTTTATTTTACGATACAAAAGTTAAGGGGGAGAATTTTAATTTTAACGAGTTTACAAAATTATCCTTCTCAATTAAGTAGATTAGTGTGCTAATAAAATGAGACTACTAGTGGAAGTTCAAATGAAAATTATTTCTATTTTAGAAATTGAGACATTCAAATTTTTACACCAAAATATGAAAATTGTACATTCACATCCGAATAAAGTGAGTAATAAATATTATTGTAAATAGACATTTAATTTTGGACGGAAGAATTACTTAATTAAATATATATTTTATTCATAAAGAACCGTAAGTATTTGAGCAATTTTTTATATTTTCAAATTGCATATTGTAATTTGGTACAAAAATAATGAATACTCTATTAACAAATTTTAAAAGTTTTCACTGAATCAAAACAATTTTCATGTTTTAAAAATTTATATATATGTGCATATGAGAATATACACTAGTACTAAAATATTTACTAATATTGTTTTTTGGAGTACGCCCCCTTGCCCCTACCTGGCTCTGCCATTGTCTATGATCTTAATACATGATTGGTCTTTTTCCTAAAAAAACGTTGCTTTGCAGGAATTTCTACCTAGGACTTGTCGAAGCCGGACACCGACAATATTTTTGGGTTTTTCTTTTTGGTAAATACTGTAAGGATTTACTACGGGATATGAAGACAAAGGATATTTACTATCTTCAGAAACGTAATCTAACTCATAAACGTTGGGAAGACGAGACTTTGAAAAACTAGTTCTAGGTGAATCTGGAAGAGATACTATACTAGAAGATGAACTATTAGAAGACATGATTAAAATAAACGGGAGAGGACCGAATCCGAGGGTAAGGGGAACTTATGACTGATAGAATCAAATTTTCAGATTTAATATGTTTAAAATAGACAGATTGCTACTTCAAAAATCATTTTTACGCATCAAACGCACAACCCACATTGGAATTCCACTCATCAGTGTACCGGGCCTTCCTCGTCAGGCTAGCATAACTATGACTCCTTAAGCAGGGATCCATATCAGTAGACTCTTCAGAAGTGTTCAGTTACTCTATTAAATTCTCAGTTTTCTGATGAAAGTACCCGCAAAATCCCTTAATTTCCCAAAGACCTCAGTTTTCTGATGAAAGTACCCGCAAAATCCTTTAATTTCTCAAGACCTCAGTTTTCTGATGAAAGTACTCACAAAAGATCCTAATTAAGGTAACCGTGACATAATTCAGAGCATACTGGTCAGAGGAAAAGAGGAATTAAAGAACTAGCGGTATAATCCAAATCATACTGGTCAGAGATCATGAGGAATTAAAGAACTAGCGGCATAATCCAAATCCTACTAATCAAAGACCAAGAGCAGTGTTACTAATCATCTAAATCATAAACTGATACTGTGTAAAAAATCATTTGAAAATAATAATTGATCGTGTCATAATCTCCCCGCTCCCCAGATTCAGTCATCGGAAATTTAGCCGAACATGGCTCTGATACCAAAAAACATAGTAGTTAAATAAATCTTTAAACTGAGAGACTAATATTTAAAATAAGAGACTAGTTTAAAACATGAACTACTACTACTACTACTTTGAAACAAACGAAGAAGAAAGAAGACTTGAAGACACTTGAAAATCCTACGGGAAAACTAAGAAGATTTGAAGACCATATGAAAACAAAAGGAAGAAAACAAGAGAGCATTGTGGAACAAACTCTTTATTTCATAAGTTTTTCCTCTCATCAACTTCTGCGGAATTAGTAGTGGTTACATGGCCTTTTATAGGCAAATTATTACAAAGGCGGATTTGAAATCCGGACTCGAAAAACAAACTAATGTACAGTACAACTAATAATTACATGACTTGAGGAACAATGTTCTAATAATATATTTTCTCACAGAAAATATGTACTCATGTGGGACCACAAATTAGTGAATCTCATTCTTTGTTTTGATGCAAAATCTAGACTTTAGATGTACATAACTGCTTAAGAAAAGGAGGGGGCAAGAATTGTACACAATCTCATTGACCATTAGCCATCCCCCACCCACTTCAGAGAATTCAACTTAACGCAGTGATGAGGACATGCATAGGACAAGCTATTCAAGTGATCCAATGATCAATATTCAAGGTTCAATGACAAGAGTTAGAAGTGCAAGAATGAACCAAGCTTTATCTACACTAATCCAAAAGGTGCAAACAAAGGAAGAAGCAAGGATACTTCTACATGATTCTATTCATCAAAGACAAGTCCATCTCATCACTTTGAAACTTGAGACTCACGACAACAACATGCAAATTGGCTAAGGGCATTTTAGGCATTTTGCAAATTGGCTATCTTAGACTTTTATAAATTTTCACCTTTTATTTACTTTTATTTTAGCCGCATTTATAAAGGACATGTGATCCAAATAGTTATTTATTTTATAACAAGTATTAGTTAGTTTACTATAATTGTAATTGCTTTATTTCCTAGTCCATTTAGGACTTAGTTTGTTTAGGGTTTTACACTGAAATCTTCCTCTATTTAAAGAGAGATTTCGGCTCTTTTATTAGGAAATTCATTGATAATATTGTGAGGTTTATTCCTTTGTTACTTTGTGAATTGAATTTATTTTTAGATATTCCTTTCATTATTACTAATCAACAAGTTAGTTCCCTTGTTGTGGTGTTTCATCATCCATCCAGTGCTCTTCTGCCTAGGTAGTCAAGTGCTTATCGCTGCTTGCAGGTCTAATGTGTCGAATACTTTGAAAGTCCTCTGCTAAAGTAGTCAAGTGATTATTGCTGCTTGGAGGTTTTAGTGAGGCATACACGTGAACTAAGTTCAAGATAGAGAAAGATCCTTCTTTTCCTTTTGTGTTGAATATTGACAAATACAATTGTCAAGGTTCTTCATCATATTGGCATCAGAGCTCAAGGTTGATCTATTTCTTGGGTATATTTTATTGCTTTCTTTATAATAAAAAAAAAGATTCACTATTTTATTTTATTTAGCCGAGACAAAAAAGAAAAAGAAAATCAAAGACAAGAACCAACATCATCAATTCTTGGATTCTTGATTCTTGACCCAAAGAAAAAAAGAAAAAGAAAGGAGCCAAATTACCCATTATCTTGGTCTTCCTATTTCGGCAAAAAGAGAAAAAAAGATTCAAGAGTAAAAGAGCAAGAAAAGATTAGGAAACTTTCATAAAAGTGTTTCTAAATCAACAAAGAAAGATTGAGGTCAAAGAGTCCTAAACACAAAATGATATCTCAAAGTTTTATTTTCCTCCTAGGTCTAGGATTTCAATTCATTTTCCTTGTAGGACTAGAATTCCTATTTACTTTTCCTTTTAGGTCCAGGATTTCAATTTTTACTTTCCTTTTCTTTCTATCTTCCTTTTCCTTATAGGTCTAGGACTTCTAATTCTTTTAATTTTTTTAGTCGTACTCCCTCCCCCCAGGATTCCAATTATTGGCTTTCATCTTTAAAGGCTTCTAGAGTCGCTTGAAATTTGAGAGAAGAAGAATGTCAACATCTAAGCAATCTGAAAACTTAGTAGATGACAAAATTCTTAGGGATGCTCAAGCTGGTAACTTCCTAAATATCTTTGATAAGTTTGAGGCCCTTACTGAACAACTACAAACAATGGAGCTAAAGCTACAATCGGTTGATCACAAGGTGGAGCAAAGAAATAGACCACAATTGTAAAGATATCTAATAGTAAATACTTAATTGTAAAAAATAAACCCTAAAAAAAAAACTAAAACTCATCTCCTTTCTTCCCTCCGCCTCGCCACCAACACATTCTTCTCTTTTTCTGCTACTCTTTTGGTGATTTAGAGCAAAACCCATATGCTAAATATTTGCATATTTGTGCTAATGAAATAATTCATGGGGTTGGTTGAATTTAAGGGTTATGTGTGTGTAGGGACGGATGCAGCCCTTTAGCAGTGGGGTCACATGACCTAACTGGATTTTTTTTTTTTTAACTTTTAATTATATACTAATATAATTATTACATATCTATTATTAAATTAGTGACCTCGGTATAAAATTTGGTAACCCCATACTCAAACAATATCAAACGCTCAAGTCAATGACGGGGGTGATGTAATTCTCTTGATTGTCGTGTGAGTCCAATCACTTTCTTTATAATTTTTCTCATTATTTGAAAATTTTTAAATTTTTTTCTTCTATAATTTTACTTGTCACACATATTGTGACATTTTTTTTTGAGAAATTTGTTCAAAAATATTTGTATTTACTAACTAATTTTCAACAAAGTTATAGGTATTTTTGTCGATTCAATCCATTCTATCCATTTTTAGTTTTAGTAAAAAATCATCATGTTTGTTAATTTTTCAAAACCGTCATAGAAAAGTAGTTCATTGATACAAATATTGTAATTTAAGGTTTCTACTAAAAATATAAATAGTTTATTGAAAAAAAATCTTATAGAAAATGTGATTTTTAAAAAATATTAAATGGGCGTTCTCCCTCCAAAACTATGGACGCCGCCTCCTCAATATTTTCATAAACGTTGAATTTTCTAGAGAAAAAATTTAGTGTATTTTCTGGCTCCGTCTCTAGATAAGTGACCCCAATGTCCCTATATCCTAAATCTGTCACTGTATGTGTGGGTTTGTTTTTGAGGATTTGTTGGCTTAGGGTGGATTGGTGGAAGTTGAAAAGAAGAATAAGAATAAAACCCACATTTTGTATGATACTATTGATGGAAGCAATTGTTTCTTTAGGTGTCCTGTTTTGGCTAAAAGAATAGGAATTGGTGTCTGGATGATAGATATCATATCATCCATGTTATAAACGCTCTTGTTACTGTTAGATTGTAAGGGCAATCAGAAGAAATAATGATCAGAATTACTATAATTTTTAGTAAAGTTTCTGTTGGATTGGTTTGGGCCCTCGCCGTTGAAGAAGAATGGGGGGAGGGGTTGGGCCGCCGCCGGAGAAGAAGGAGGGGGAATGGGAATGACTTTTATTAATTTTTATAATTATAATTGAGACATGTATTTTTTTAGTTTTATAATTAGGTATTTATATTTACGTATTTTTACAATTGAGTTCATGTGGTATCAATTATCTAAAAAATATGTGAAGTTCCTGTTTTACCCCTGTTCACTTGACCAACTTTTATTAACGGAGTTCAATTTTTCAAACAAAATGACGGAATGACCAATTCCTTGTCCCATAATTTGATTGGGGATCTAAAAAGATACAAACAATCATCAGAGACCTTGTCTGCAAGCAAAAATTGTTTTAGAACTAAATTGTGTTGAATCTTGACAAATCCAATTGTCAAGGTTTTCATCACGCAGACCCAAATTTAAAACCAAACCTCCTATCACAAAAAAAAAAAATTAAAAAATTAAAAGGGGCAGAATTCTATGGCTGCATCAAAGTCATAAAAATCAGGTGAGAAAGGTGCTACATTATCGAAAGAGAGTTAAACCACCCCATCAAGAAACTTCATTTTTGGTGTCAAAGTTGCCATGAGAATTGACTAAAGAGCACTGGCTAGTAGTACGAATGCTCCTTGTTAGTCATGAAACTAGGTTGGCTGACTGACTTTTTTTTTCTTTTTTTAAAGGGATCCATGTATATATTTTATATTAAAGGCTATGCTGCTTTTTTTTTCCAATTACATAAACTTACCTGCTTTAACTAATTTTTTTCTCAAAAAGATCTATAGTTATTTTTCACTTTTTTAATAACTCGAATGACATATTAACTGAAGTCTCGTGTTGTGCTTCGTCTACTTATGCCTTGCCTTTGGAGCATTACTACTTCAAACTCCATCACTCTTCTCTTCCACATAAGGCCATCCTCAGTCCCCAAATTGTCCCCCTATTTCTCCACCCTATTCAATCAGAATCTGTCCAAAAATTGATACTTTTTAATATCCCTTGAGAAGGTCAGTGGAGTCTTTTGTCTTGTGGCCCCCATAGAGGCACAAAATCTGTGTCATGAGAAAATCATGTCATACCTATAGAGTATTTCCTACATAGTAAGAGATCAAAGAACCATGTCCAATTCCTATCTCATGTTCTTAACCTATATCATCTTATCACTGAGCTTTTCTCCTGCTTCTGATTCAGAATTTTGGTTACTGAATCAATATGTTAGACAAAATAATCGAAAATTCGAGCAGAAAACTGATAAGTTTTGGGAATTCCATGAGGAATCCAACAGTTGGGTTGAAGTTAAATTACCATATGATTTGGTTTCATGTGTCAATCATACTTGTGAGACAGTTGGTTCAATTCAAGAACAAAAGGAGAGCAGTAATAAATTTCTGGCTTTGAGAAAGAGAATATCTCTAACAAAAATGTCTGATGCATCCATTTGGATCACTGGGCCAAGTGGGGCTATCTATGAAAGGTTTTGGAATGGTCTTCAATGGGTGATTGCACCACATGATCTACCTGTTTTAGCCATTTCTACCTTCATCATTAACCAAACTATCTTTGCTCTCTCTGAAACAGGGAATTTGTATCAGGTATTGCTTCATACACAATCCCACTCTATCTTTCTTTTTCTCTTTTTTTTTGGGTGGGGTTTCGAAGGTATTTGATCCGAACACTCCAGTTGCGATTGAATTAGCACGATACCCTGCTAGCAGAAAATTCTGCAATTCTACTACGCTCCCAAAATATCTCGAACCAGCGATCTTGCCTTGGGAGTCACCAGCTAATTTACCTAGGATTACTTGTCACTTATACGCATTTTTTTTCTTTATACTTTCTTGTTTGAATCATACAATATATTAGTGATATATGATTAATTATGAATTAGTATTTGTTCATTGTTTTGAAACATTTTATGCAGATGCATCTGAATGAAAATTCACAGCCAGTATGGGTTGGTCAAAGCACAAACAAAGATATAGAGCAACTAATTTTTGGAGTTAAACCAGAAGACAATGAGTGAGTGATTTTAAACTAACAAATTATTTTATTCCAGAATACATATATATTGTATTATTACTGCAGAAAGTTGGAAACTTGAGACTCAGCTAACAAGACCTTGATTTTGCCATAATCAACACCACAGGAGAATTTACTTTTCCACTAAAAGTGGTTCACTGTTACAACTTATTGGGATAGATCCTCCCAGGTAAGATGTGCCAAAGAGAACTGATTTTATGAATTAATCAACAGTAAGGTTTTTTATTTTTTGAAATAATTTTTTTATATTTAATGAAAACAGGTGGAGAAATCATGGAAAACCCCCAGGTGCTAATGTTGCAGCAATAGTTGATGTTACTTATTTCAGACCAGAAATTATCTTTACTGTGAGGTGAGCTTTTCTATTCTCTGTTCTCATTTTCAGGGTTTTTGACATGTTTAACCCAGGTTTTCACATCATTTCCGTAAATAACCTTATTGTTTTAGGTTAGGAAAAAAATAGTCAAAACACATTACGAGAATACGTTTTGTGTGTTCCTTATGCATTACATAATGCATTCATGTTACTGTCACAAATGTTTCAAAAAAATTTGGCCAAATCTTTTCCAATCTCTGTGAGTTAGAAGTTGGAACAAATTAACTCGACCCAATACTAATAATTGAACACAACTAAAAACGAGTTAGAATAGTAGTCATCATCGAGTTTTTTGTTACTATTATCAACCTCAAGCCTACCCACCTCAAAAATATCCGCCACAGGTGTATCCATCACATATAGATGCACGATATGATCACTCTTTGTCTATTTGTGGTAATATTGATAATCGATTTTCATATTCATACTATAGTTACAGAGGATCGGACAATGGTGATGATTTTGAACATTCTAGACATTTCACTAGTTATTGATAGTTAGGTATATGTAATACATTATCTTTATCTTTTAAAATTATATTATGTTATATAAGTTCAACTCTTTCTAATTTGGTAATCATACTGTTTTATTTTGGTAAATAGATAGTTGTTACGTTGAACATAATCGTTTACCTCCATATATATTAGAACAACCTAAGAAGCAGAGTCATGAACATTCAAATACTCATTCTTAATTTGGATGGAATAATGTGATGCAGTGGTGCAGGAGATCTTTATGAATATGATCCAGACTCAAAGCCAGCATGGAAGAAGCACATAAAGAAAGAAGGATCAGCAGAAAATATTTCCTTAGCACCATCAAAAGGATGTAGTTTCAAGGCACCTAATGGACCTACTTCAATCTCTCTTTTTCTGTTGACCAAGGTACTTCATATTCTAGTACTCTTAAATTAAAAAATATATATATTTTCATAGTTGATTTGATTGGCTAAGAATTTAAGAAAGATATATTTAGTTGAAATACTTTGTATGCTTAAAGGGAGGAAAGTTGGTAGAGAGACAGTTTCAACAGAGGAAGTGGAAATGGAAAGTTCATGGAAGTCCAAAACATCATTTTCTCACATCAATAACATGTGCATCTCAGGAAGAACAACAGAATGAGAATACAAATACACTCTTTCTTACTACAGCAGCTGGACTTGTCTTCGAATTTCAGATTTCAAAACCTTTAGGTGTGTTATTCTGTTAAATTAGTCTGTTTTGAACTTAATTTCTATTGGATACAACCGTTTATATAGAATAATTTTAGGAAATTTCTTATATAGCATTCTACATATATGTTCAAAGACGCCTCTAATCGTTCTCATAGACGTTTAATAAGACGAGTATCTGAATGAAAAGATTAAAATGAATATGCATAATCAAAACAATTCTAACTCAAGATCAAATTCCTCCATACCCCCTTAGATTAGTAAATTTTAGTGGTTTTAAAATGAGATTAATGTCAAAACAAGAACACACTTTGCTCACCTGATATCGAAATATCTAACATGAAGACAGGTCCATCACAGGAGAGCCAATTTCAGGACAAGTGGACGAATCACGTTCATCCTACAAATGCAAAAGCGTGCAGAGGAATTACAGGATTTCAATTACAAGTTGGGAGGATGATTTTTCCATTAGATGATGGAAGATTAGCAGAATTACATCTTCCAGGTATTGGTGGTGAATATTCAAGTCCAAACCACCAGTCTTCTAATTTTCGAAGAAAATCATCAGCTAAGTATATATGGTCCATACTAGACGCCCCAGAAACCGAAGGATGGAATGCAGAATATTGTACTGAAGAACGAGGACCTATAAATTGCATTTCTGGAATGAAAGACGAGCCATTTGAAACGGAGGTAACAAGCTCAGTATTATCAAGAAGAAAAAAGGGAAATAACGCGATAGAAACCTACTTACCGGGCAGTGCATCTAGCAAAATTACCAAGTCCATTGAGGACTATTATAACGTTTCAGATGACATGATCACCAATATTTCCCGTCTTAGAACGATGCAAAGTGGGGAATCGTTCTTCCTCGTAGCAGATAATGGTCTAACATTTGAGTATCTAAATGCTGAACATGTTTGGTTCTGGTTAAGACATGATCATTCAACAGCCATGAAAGGTGTTGTGGGAAACTACAATGGAAGCTTGTTTTTGATTGATGAAAAGGGTAGTTTATTTGTCAGAGAAAGAAATAGTAGTAATAAATTAACATGGATAAATTGCACTGCTATGAGGAAAGGAAGACAGGTAATTGGAGGTCCACCATGGGATGGTTTTCATGGAAAAACATCAAAAGTAACAGCAGATGATGCCCTCTTTTTTGTCAGCAAAAGCGGGAGGTTACTTCAACTCACTGTATGTATCACCTTACTTTTTTAACTGAATCTATCTGTCAAATACTATGAGTGGAGAGGGTTTTTTTCCCTCTTAACCGTGCGGGTACAAGTAGGTACATCGAATCACTTCGATGCGACAACTGTAATTAAAAATAGTTATTTTGATCTAGAAATAGCTATTTTTATCTAAAAATAGTTATTTTAATTACATCACAGTCTTCACGGTGCGGAGGAAACATGCCCTCCGCACCTTAACCGAGCCGCAAATACTATTATGACTCAAAATCTTGTGTCATATTTGTGCCTCATTATTTGTTCCAGTATTAATAAATTGTCATACGTCTATCTCTTTTCTTTCTTTTTTTTGAAAAATAAAATATAACTCTCACCGTCGTAAATTGAATGTTGATATTTGACTTCTACAAGAATTAAGAAGAATAGTTTGACAATCAATAAGTTAAATATAGAAGGACTTATATGTTAGTGAAACTCTCCTCCCTTACATAAAAGAGATTAGTGAGACAATGCATAACAAAAATCTCTATAAAGCAACTAAAATTGTGTGTATTAATGACTGAAACAAAATTTCTTGTATAGGTAGCACTAAGAAAGTACAAATGGAAGGACTGTAAGAACCCACAAAATACAAAGATTGCAAGCATATTGGATCAAGAATTTCTCAGAAAAAACATAGTTTTTGTTGTTGGATTCGACGGTCAATTATATCAGTACAATAAAGTTACAGAACTTTGGCACAAACATTTGCAGTCTCAACATTTGGTTCTATCAAGGTTGTCTGGAACTGCAATGAGATCTTCATCAGCATCACTAAAAGGTTCTCTTTTCATGATTTCAGAGAGTGGTGGATTAGTTGAATATCATTGGAATAGTTTAGATGGATGGAATTGGATAGAACATGGAACACCTAATACAAATGTTGCCTTGGTTGGTTCACCTGGTCCTTTCTTTGGATTTAGCCAATTGATTTTGATTGGTTCAGATGGTCAAGTTTATCTTAGGTACATTGATAAAGGGACATGGAAATGGAACAATTTTGGATTTCCTAACGTTGGAGAAATCTGTTTTGACAAAGATTTTGAAGCAAGTGTCCAGAAAATTTGTAATCTTAAGGTTAGTTCCTAACTTCATCGATTAGTATAATATTTCTGCAAATTATTTATTTCTTAATTTCTGATTATAAGTTATTTTGTAGGTGGAACCAATAAGGCCAATTCCTTTTGGAGGAAATTCAGTAATATTTGAGCTAAAAGATGGCAGAGTAAGCAAAATCTAAACCTTTTCCTTGGCTCTGAGTTCTATTTATCAATATTCAAATAACTATAAAAGTAACACTGGAACTTCAGAGGTAAGAATCAATTTGAATCCTCTCTAACATTTCTATTATTGAAATTTTCAACCCTATATCATAAATAGTAAAAGATAAACCATAATATTAAATATTATAATATGATGTTACAAGAAATATTCCGGAATATTTAAAGTGAGTGAAAACAATGTAAAATACATGAAATGATTCCTATGCAGATTTACATTCTCAACCGAGTACCACCAGATTATGGATATTATATTTTCATTAAAAACAGAAGAAAAAAAAAAAAAAAAGTTTGCCAATATTATTATTAATGGAACTAGGTTGCAAGGGATATAAATACATAATGGTCGTCAATTTTAATTGTTTCTCAAGAAATTCATTGGTGGCAGTTGGCAGAAATGAGGCAAAATGGGGAGGCAAACTGGGAATGGTCACGCATTATTGGCACTCCCACAAGTTCATGCTTAGCAAATTATTGGACAGCTTTAGCATCATGAAGCAAAATACAAGTAAAAAAGACACAGGCATTTTCCTTTTAGTTTCTTGCATTATCCTCCTCCTCATCTTATAAATGGAAAGATTTGAATACTCTTCGACTAAGTCTTTTATAATACTCCCTCCATTCTTTAATATAAAACTTTCATGACATATAGTAAAATTTAAGGAAGTAATTTTTTGCTTCCTTAATTTTCGCTACATGTCCAGCAAATCTTATATTAAGGAATTGAGGAAGTACTTTATTTGAG
Organism: Vinca minor; assembly: GCA_026122235.1. NCBI lineage: Eukaryota > Viridiplantae > Streptophyta > Magnoliopsida > Gentianales > Apocynaceae > Vinca > Vinca minor. The sequence goes on along the minus strand of JAOCZM010000111.1, from coordinate 1,748,017 downwards.
TTGGACGACTTAGTCAATTTGAGGTATTGAAGTATTTTCAATGAATTAAAAAAGAACGAGGATTGGAAGTGTAAAAATGCTTAAAGAGGTGCGAATATCATTTCTATACAAAACTAGTACAGTATAGACACAACTGAATAGCTCAAGCAATAGATCTACTAAAATTTGTAGTACTTTGAACATTTGTATATAATGTGTATTTGAACTATGTTTGCTGAGAATAATGTGCATAGAATTTCTACTTGTGCTTCTTCTCTATGTTTCTGATTTAATGTTTTTCAATGAAAATGAGAAAATTGTAGAGTTACAAAAGTGGAGAATTTAGCCAAAAATCTGCCAAGATACACAAGATATATTGTTCAGTTAATTCTGAGAGCGAATTGCCTATTTTAGACCTAAACAATTTTTACTTTTCGGTTTTTAGACTAAACTTTGTTTTCGACCTTTTGTAGACCTAAACAATTTACGAAAACCCCGATATAGATTTTTTTGAAAATTCCGATAAAAAACTCACCGACATGCAAAACTGTGTCGTTTTGACAGGGGTAAAAAAGTCTTTTCAGCTTTACAAAACGAATTGCTTATTTTAGACTTAAACAATTTATACTTTTCGTTTTTTAGACTAAACTTTGTTTTCGACCTTTTGTAGACCTAAACAATTTACGGGTACCCCGATATAGATTTTTTTCAAATTTCGACAAAAAACTCACCGACATGCAAAACTGTGTCGTTTTGACAGGGGAGAAAATGGAGAAGATAGGTTTATAAGTCACTTGGCATCTCATTCAAGTCTATATCAATATCCTTTCTCTTCCTTTTAAGTCTACCTGCATATATAAATTTGAAATTAGATATAATACAAAGTAAATACACCTTAGATAAAGTAATTAATTAAAAAGAATCGGTACACATTCCACCTTTAGAATCACTTTCTATATAGACTTGTACAAGTTCTAAGAGCGATAGAAATATATATATATATATATATATATATATATATATATATATATATATATATATATATATATTACAAACAAAAGAACATAATGCTTAACTTTTCCATTCAATAATTTGGTCAAGAATCCTTCCAATGTCCTTAGTTTTGTGCATGCAGCAATGGGGTCCATTTGTTTCATCATTCCAATTCAAGAAATTTTTAATTTATTCTCATGATCACCTGCAAAAATCGTCGAATTTTCTTTCAGACAATCTTTAACGTTGACGTCACAATCAGGCCAATTAGCTCTCGTCTTCTCCGACATTGCTGGAGTCTCCTTCTGCAAATTTTCTTCCATTATTTTCTTCTTAGGTTTGAAGAAGAAGAAGAAGAAGACAGTTAGAAGAGAAGTAGAAAACTATTTAATGAGCTTGAAGATTTGAAGAAGTAAGAAAGCAGAAGTATGTTAAAACTCTAAGTGGTTATTAACTGTATTTGACGGTTTAATGTCTGACTCGTAATTTTTATAAATTTAGTTAATGGTCGAGTATCTTATTTGTAGTTTTATTTGGCAAATAATCGTCTGTACTCGTGTATATACCTATTTTTGTGCCTCAATCACTCATAATTACCCTTGTCAAAACGACACAGTTTTGCATGTCGGTGAGTTTTTTGTCGAAATTTGAAAAAAATCTATATCGGGATACCCGTAAATTGTTTAGGTCTACAAAAGGTCGAAAACAAAGTTTAAGTCTAAAAGCGAAAAGTATAAATTGTTTAAGTCTAAAATAAGCAATTCGTTTTGTAAAGCTGAAAAGACTTTTTTACCCCTGTCAAAACGACACAGTTTTGCATGTCGGTGAGTTTTTGGTCGGAATTTTCAAAAAAATCTATATCGGGGTTTTCGTCAATTGTTTAGGTCTACAAAAGGTCGAAAACAAAGTTTAGTCTAAAAATCGAAAAGTAAAAATTGTTTAGGTCTAAAATAGGCAATTCGCTCTAATTCTGATGACATTAATGAAAATTTTCTGTTCACCTCAAAAAAAGAATGATTGGAAGATATGTATTTATTACTCCTTATGTTTCATCATATAAGTCCTTTAAGGCGGCTAAGAATCTTATATTCCCATCCGGTGTTCCATTTTTTATTTCCACTAATAAGAAATTGACATGTGTTAATTTTTTAAATAATCTACAAGAAATAGTGGAACTCGTAGGGGAAAAGTGAACACGTGGCAAACATTTATTTGTGGGACAGAGAACGGGACACAAAATGGGGACAGAGAAACTTTTTGCCCTTTAAGGCTATGTTTTGAAAACTTGATCGAACATCGGTTTGAATTTTCTCTGAGGGTAGGATCCAACTAGGTTCAGACCGGATGCCGTAATAAATACCTCGTAAAATGCTTGAGCTTGTAAATTATTGATCCAACTTCAATCCAATTCACCAGCTTTCTAAGGTTTTTCTACGTTGTTTTTATGCGTGTCTTTTACCGGACGATGAATTCTATCTTCCGCCCGGCTTGTTATTTACTGTGTCACCTTTATTCAATAGAATTTATGGTTCATCCGTCGATTCTATGGCGTTGTTTATGTGTGATGCCGCTGATCTAAATATGTCGTCGTCGACTCCCTTGTTGAGTGGCCGGATTGGATTTAGGAGACAACAAGAGACTAGAAGTGAACCGGTTAGACGGCGGGAACGATATGACGACTCGGTTCTTTAATGGGGTTAACGTGTTAGCCCTAAGGGCAAAGTTACTCTATGATGTTTTTGATGATAACAAACCATTGAGAGTTCTAATGTTTGTGTGAGCAATGTTCTTTGTAATAGGATCCTTAGCACTCACATCAACATTGATGAAAATGGTAAGTTAGCTTCTTGTGTAAACTAAGGTATGTATATTACACACAAGAATGCTACTTGATGGAAGGAAGGAGGCAAGGAGGTTGGTTGGGAATTAGGGCTCTACAAAGAGTCCCTAATGCATATGGCGAAAGGAGTATTCTTACTAATGCTTTTTGCTTCCATGTTTACTTGGTTTATCTTATAAGCATTAGTCTTTACTCTTACTTGTTCGTATATCCTTTTGCCATGCTTCCTTGTTCTTAATATTGTCCATATCCTATCTAATTACATCAAAGTTTGACATAATCAAAAAGGGGGAGATTGTTAGCCCTAAGGGCGATCGAACTCGGTTTTTGATAATGGACGAACACTTGATGTTTTGTGTCTAATGTTTTTCATCTATGTGATAGAATATTGGAACTCAATATGGAAGCTCTAAGTACTTCAATCAAGCCATGTTCAAGATTCAAAGACATACTATTCAAGGCTTATCTTTCAAGATTGAAGATTGAAGACTTAGGTTGGTTAGATTAGCTTTGTCTTTATTGGTCTTTATCATTAAGCTCTAACCAATGCTCAAATGAACATAAGCTCTTCACTCTAGTCTTGCATACATGTTTTCATAAACACGTTTTTGAAAGGCTAAGTTTCAAATAGTGTTCGTATTTCAAAAGCCTTCGATTTCAAAGTATAAGTCTTGTAAAATGGTTTTCCAAAGTGCTCTTACTTGTTATATACTAAGAAAACATTTTAGACTTCAAAAGATTTCAAAACGTGTGTTTAAGACAACTCTCCGAATGCCCAGAAAGTCGGTCAACCGAGATTATCTCGGATCAACCGAGAAAGAAACAGAGAGTTGGTCTGACTTGGTTCGGTCGACCAAGATCTGGTTCGGTCGACCGAGTTGACCAAGGTCGGTCAACCGAGGTCCCAAGTCGGTCGACCGAGATTGCCTTCGGTCCACCGAGTTCTGTGTTCAGTCAACCAAGTACACTCGCTACTAGCCGTTTTCGACCGCTCTGCAGTCGTTTTTCAGCGAGATTTCAAATTGTATAAATACTCCAAAGCTTTAGAATGACTCTAACACTTTGAGAGACTTGCAAAACATATTCTTATTGATTCCTTATCAAGTCTAAACACCTTGAAAGCAAATGCACTTCATTGTCATGATCTAAATGCATTCAAAGGTGAATTTGCAAAGCAAGACAAAGAGTGAGCTTATTATGTTCAAAGAGCCAACAAGATGAGCTTCAAATGTAATTATCTTTCACTTAGAAGAGTGAACAACATTGTGCTTAATCATTCATCTTATCCCCTTTCTTAGTGATAGGGTAATTGTTGTAAAAGTCCTACTTTGTGTGGGCAATTGTATAAGTCCTACTTAGTGTGGGCAAGCTCTTAGTGAGCTTCTTGTTAAGTGGTTGTTTGTAAAACTCTTGGTGAGTTAGCCACTAGTGTAAAGTCCTACTTTGTGTGGGCACATTCTTCTTAGTGAAGTTGGCAAAATCCTTGGGTGCGGCTCAAGGTAGTGGAGGTAGATTCTTAGTGAATCGAACCACTCTAAATCTCTTGTCTTGTGATTTGCATTGGGTTTTGCTTTAGCTTTTGTTAAACTTGCACTTACCTAGAAAAGATTGGAAATAGTTTGCAAGATTTATATAAACCCAATTCACCCCCCCTCTTGGGTTTCCTCATAACGGTGTGGAGGTGATGCTGGTTTCTGAGGATACTAGATGATGAGGGTTTGGAGACGGAGATAAGTTGTTGGTGGCGGCGTAGATTGCTAGTCGCCGGGAAGAGCTGGAATTGGAGCAGGCGGCTGGTCTTGATGCTACACAGCACAATCTGTTCAGGTCAAACCTCTAATAGGTATCTCGTGTGCTGGATCGTTTGAGCTGCAAAAAGTGGCAAAGAAGCGGGAGACAGAACGCCGGACAGAAAGACCGTCGTTGACGAGGAAGATGGTGGTGTTTAGATGGGTACCCCGACTAGGGATGTTGGGTTGGGAGGGGAAGACTACGAGTATGTTAAGTACTCGGAGTACGATATCCGCTACGTATGTGATCAATTTGATAAGGTATTGTTATGACATGTTATGTATATATTTTGATGTTGTGACCTGACAATGCCTCATCTACCAATGAGACAAAGAACCCAAAACAGAATATACTTTTCCAAGCCATAAATATAACGGAATAACTTAAACGTTATTAAAAAATCGTCATCAACAGAAATTACATAAACTTAATACTAAGTTGTTCAACTTAATAAAGGTTCACTATACTATTACATCAACATTACTTCATTAAGTTCTACTCGATGTGCTCCCCGTCCCAAGCCTCCTCATCAACATCATCTATAAAACATAAGAAGATAAAAGGATGAGCCACACTAGACCAGTAAGAATCGATCGCCCTTGGGATGAAGGACCAAATGTGACTCCAAAACATTCCATGTTTCTCAAAACATGTGAAAATACAATTGACATAACTTGTAAACGTCTTGGAACCACTTGTAAATCACTTGAAACATAATGTAAGAGTTCACAACGTGCATAACTTGTACATAACATAAATTTTAAAGGAATAAAAGCTTTATGGAAAATCTCGTTGATGGTAAAGACACCCCGGTCGACCGAAGGGTCGTCCGAGATCAAGATAGAAACTTATACAAAAAGTCCGGTTGACCGACATGACATGCCGGTCGACCACAATAGCTCCGATCGAGAGGGTTTAAGGCCCGGTTGACCGTAATCCATCACCAGTCATCCGCAATCAGCCCCAGTAGTTTTGTCGGATGATGGAACTATGATCCGGTCGACCGAACTAGTCGACCGAGATCCAGTGAAGTCATTTTCAATGCTTAATTCCAGGAAAATCCATTTTCTGCACTTTCGAAATTCCCAACCCAAAACACTGATTTTAGACCCATTTTAACACTTAGAAACAATATCGAAACATATACATAACATGTCAATACAATACCTTATCAAATTGATCACATACATATCGGAAATCGTACTCCGAGTACTTAACATAACTTAACATACTCGTAGCTTTCCAATACATATAAAATTGACATGATTAGTACCAATATGGCGTGCAACAATTAATTCTACAACCGAGCTCAATCATCTGACAATAACATTATCCAACTGTTAACAACCCCAAACTACTATTACCCGTTCAGGAATGCCTCGTACTTGTCATAACACAACATAATTGGTAAGGCATTGTAAAGGCTATTTAAGGATATACTCATGTTATGTCACCGTTCATCCTCGTGAACTCCACAACACTGTTAACAACCCTAACTTTTAACCCCCGCTAGGGTCCGGGCCTCGTGGGGTACTGAAAGCGCTCCCGAGCACTTATATTATAAATTAAGAATATATCCTGGACTAAGGTCATCAACTGATAAGAGCACTAGATTGAGAATATACACATGCTGACTCTCATGGAATGCATCCAACAAGTATACAACAACACACGCAAGAATCATCAAGTATAATCATGCAACGATGCAAACATCAATAATCAAAGAACTTTCATACAGATTTCGGTTCTCCATCCAGATTTTATGCAATAAAACATGAGAAAACTTTCATACATACCATAACTTATTAAAAAACCAGTTCATGTGTTTTTAGGATAGAAAAACAAGAACGAATGATCCTTACTTGGCACACTTAATAGAATAATCAAAGGAAGCTCAGGGAACATAATTTCTGGTTTGCAGAGGCAACTTCTGAAAGCAATTAATCTTAGTTGGACCGTTGGAATCTAATCTCAACCGTTCAGAATGTAGTCCTTCAAATCCTTAAACTTTAGAAACAAGAATTACTTTGATTAGATACCCTCTGATACTCCAACTTAACAATCTATCCTCAACACTCTGGTTTTACTCGAACTGTCACAACCTTGTACTCTGAAGATGATCTCTCTTAATGCAGATATTATAATGCAAATCCCTCCAGTCAGAATCTAGTTTAGGAAGTCTAGTATCTAGTATCTAGTCAGAATCTAGTTTATTCTCGCTATCAAGATTTTCCAGCACTATGGTTTTCTCTCTTTTTTTCTTTTCCTTTCTTTGCCTTCTCCTCCTTCCTATGCTCTATATTTATAGCCTCATAAGTCCAGATTTATGGAAGGTTATAACTCCAAAGTAGGCAACCAATCATAATGTACATTTCCCCGATCTTATCTTAAATGGTACCCCTTCACACATAACTTCCTCCCTCCAAAACTAACTACCAACCAACCAAAACTTCATCTCAATCAATTAAGTCCTCTTACTTCCTAATCTTTATAATGCGCCCCTAAGAACTTATAAGAAAATAAAATATAACACATCAAACAAATTAAACACATATAACATGCATGCCAGAAAGGTCTTGGGTATCACATCCTCCATTCCTTACAAAAGTTTCGTCCCCGAAACTTGCACCATCTACAGAATAAAGACCATAGAACCCTCTCTCTAGATGTAGCGGGTCTTATAGGCTTATACAAAATAATTATGGTGCTATAGGCTGTTAGTAGGGTTATACAAAATAATTAGGGTTCTATGGTCTTGGGTATCACATCCTCCATTCCTTACAAAAGTTTCGTCCCCGAAACTTGCACCATCTACAGAATAAAGACCATAGAACCCTCTCTCTAGATGTAGTGTCCTACGACCATTATTATATGTTGTACGTTTTATAACTTTTTGAGCATGTCTTTTGAATAGTTAATGTTGCTTTTGAACATCAAATGTGTGATTTGATAGTAAAACTCATTAGCTTATGCAATTACTATTCTAACTGTCCCTAGTTTTATGTAATGTTCTTTACAATGAAATAAAACTAGTATAATGTTTGATTGATGATTATGTTTTACTAATCATGTGTAATGAATACAAATCTTATCATAGATGCAATATATTGGGATATATTGCATCGGACGTGATCCGTTAGAGAAGTAATACTTAATGGTCCTTAGTCATAAGTATTATTTCCTCAATACTATTTTGGAATCCTTAGACCTTATGTCTCCATTGATTCTAGCATGAATGGAGCCACGTGTTGACTCAGTCGGACGTTACTTTTAATCGAGTAATCAATACGACTGATGATCGGATGTAGTGTCCTATCATGGCTTGAATGTGAGAGGTATTGTAAAGGATTTGTCCCTCTCTATCATTAGAGAGAGATATCCATGGGCCCCTCGATAGGGAAGACTGTCTAAATGCACGACCGTGCTCAAATGTATTTGATAAAGTGGTTATTAAATGTCGTTCGTTAGAACAGTCTACCTGGAGATCGAGCATAAATATAATTAAGCTTTATAAGGGTGGTAAATACCATGCCGTATGCTTAATTTGGATATCGCGAGACAAAGGGATTAAGTAGTGGATTGATATTAGGTTCTACCGTAAATTCATTCACTTTGGGTAGTCACAATGTCCTACTAGGGACCGCTTGTGATTTATGAACACATACTACTACTAATTGTGTTTTCATTGCCATTGTGATATTAACCTATAGGATCACACGCATAGACGAGTTAACGAGCTTCATGGCCATATTCAATGAATCTACAATGTGTCAAGTTTATTGTATTTGACATTTATTTCTCTGAGAATAATAAAACGTTATTATTTGAATTAAAGATTAAGGAGGGGCATTTTTGGTATTTGGTTATAGCTGAGATTACGTGGAAGTTATTATCCGATAAAGACTCTCACTACCAGTAGAGGTTTACGAGACGTGGGAGTTAAAGACTCCCACTGCTGAAAGAGGTTGATAGGACGTGGGAGTTGTTCTTGGAACAAACTCTCACACCCTATATAATTCTCTCTTGGCCGAAACCCTAGACTAAGTTTTGCTTGAGCCGCAATAAAAAAATACACCCGAAATCAGATTTCTGGTTTTTTTTCAGCCTCATTTTCTCTCTAGATTCCAAAACTCAGAAAAAACGAAGAGCTAGCACTCACTGCTCGTTTCGTCTCGTGGATACCGGTAGGGAGTAATTCCGCAAGGGAGGACTCTGGTGGCAGCAGCACATATCCGAAAGACAGAATCTTTAGCTAAAAAATGTAAGTCTTTCGTAAGTATTTTTCGTTTCGTTTTGGTATGAGCGGATCCTTCAGGGGGAGGACTCGTGGGTGTTTAGAACGAGTTTCTGCCCATGGATCCCTTCAGTGGTATCAGAGCCTTGCTCATACTATTCGAATTCGATATTGTTAATCACATCATAACACATATCAATTTCGATTTGGTATGTGTATGCGTGAAAAATAGAAAAATATTGTTTCTTTGATTATGATATATGCATAAACTGTTTTTAATTCGATTATATTGCATGAACTGCTGTCGTATGTTATTAATTCGATTAATTATGCATAAACTGCAATTGTATGCTTTATGTCGTTAATCCGATTAACTACCGCATAAACTGTTTAGGCGAATATGTATGTTAGGCGATTGAGGGATAAATCGGGGCAGAAAAACTCATTCGATGAGCAGAAGAAGAATCAGATTTTTCTTCCAGGGGCGCTGCCCCCTAGACCCCTCGCCCGCTAACTGTCTAGAGGGACTGCCGTCTGCTTTCCTTGACCTAACATTTTGTATATGTACTCGTTACCATATTTATTATGATTTATGTGAGTTTTAGCATGGTGAATAGCATGGCCTACTATACCCCTCTTGTTTTACATTTATTGGGTTGTAATTTTACAATACGTCATGGGAGTCATTTTTTAATGTTGTAAAATTGTACTTGCTTTCTTAGATTAGTTTTATTGCTTTACATTGAAGGCTGGGTATGCCCATGCATTTATGTAACAAGACTGGAGGGCGCTGGATCGAAGACACTATCCATGAGATGGGTATTGACTTAGATTGACCCTTGGCTCCCACAAGGCTCGTGGGAGTCATCATAGGATTAGGCCATGCTATCTCACGTTTACTTTTATGCTTTATATATTGCATGAGATGCTTATATTCTTGTCTTATAGGGCTTAACATATTATACAAACTAAATTGTTTTATTTAAGTCTTAAAATGCCTACCATATCCTAAGCACTCCTTCAGCTTGGATCATCATTTTGTCTGCTTGCCAAAGCAACAAATAAGTGGTTATCTAGGCAAAAGGAGATGGGAAAATAGTGAACAAACTCTCACACCCTATATAATCCTCTCTTGGCCGAAACCCTAGACTAAGTTTTGCTTGAGCCGCAATAAACAAATACACTCGAAATCAGATTTCTTGTTTTTTTTCAGCCTCATTTTCTCTCTAGATTCCAAAACTCAGAAAAAACGAAGAGCTAGCACTCACTGCTCGTTTCGTCTCGTGGATACCGGTAGGGAGTAATTCCGCAAGGGAGGACTCTGGTGGCAGCAGCACATATCCGAAAGACAGAATCTTTAGCTAAAAAATGTAAGTCTTTCGTAAGTATTTTTCGTTTCGTTTTGGTATGAGCGGATCCTTCAGGGGGAGGACTCGTGGGTGTTTAGAACGAGTTTCTGCCCATGGATCCCTTCAGTGGTATCAGAGCCTTGCTCATACTATTCGAATTCGATATTGTTAATCACATCATAACACATATCAATTTCGATTTGGTATGTGTATGCGTGAAAAATAGAAAAATATTGTTTCTTTGATTATGATATATGCATAAACTGTTTTTAATTCGATTATATTGCATGAACTGCATGTCGTATGTTATTAATTCGATTAATTATGCATAAACTGCAATTGTATGCTTTATGTCGTTAATCCGATTAACTACCGCATAAACCATGTTTAGGCGAATATGTATGTTAGGCGATTGAGGGATAAATCGGGCAGAAAAACTCATTCGATGAGCAGAAGAAGAATCGATTTTTTTCTTCCAGGGCGCTGCCCCCTAGACCCCTCGCCCGCTAACTGTCTAGAGGGACCGCCGTCTGCTTTCCTTGACCTAACATTTTGTATATGTACTCGTTACCATATTTATTATGATTTATGTGAGTTTTAGCATGGTGAATAGCATGGCCTACTATACCCCTCTTGTTTTACATTTATTGGGTTGTAATTTTACAATACGTCATGGGAGTCATTTTTTAATGTTGTAAAATTGTACTTGCTTTCTTAGATTAGTTTTATTGCTTTACATTGAAGGCTGGGTATGCCCATGCATTTATGTAACAAGACTGGAGGGCGCTGGATCGAAGACACTATCCATGAGATGGGTATTGACTTAGATTGACCCTTGGCTCCCACAAGGCTCGTGGGAGTCATCATAGGATTAGGCCATGCTATCTCACGTTTACTTTTATGCTTTATATATTGCATGAGATGCTTATATTCTTGTCTTATAGGGCTTAACATATTATACAAACTAAATTGTTTTATTTAAGTCTTAAAATGCCTACCATATCCTAAGCACTCCTTCAGCTTGGATCATCATTTTGTCTGCTTGCCAAAGCAACAAATAAGTGGTTATCTAGGCAAAAGGAGATGGGAAAATAGTGAACAAACTCTCACACCCTATATAATCCTCTCTTGGCCGAAACCCTAGACTAAGTTTTGCTTGAGCCGCAATAAACAAATACACTCGAAATCAGATTTCTTGTTTTTTTTCCGCCTCCTTTTCTCTCTAGATTCCAAAACTCAGAAAAAACGAAGAGCTAGCACTCGCTGCTCGTTTCATCGTGTGGATACCGGTAGGGAGTAATTCCTCAAGGGAAGACTCTGGTGGCAGCAGCACACATCCGAAAGACATAATGTTTAGCAGAAAAATGTAAGTCTTTCGTAAGTATTTTTCTTTTCGTTTTGGTATGAGCGGATCCTTCAGGGGGAGGACTCGTGGGTGTTTAGAACGAGTTTCTGCCCATGGATCCCTTCAGTGGTATCAGAGCCTTGCTCATACTATTCGAATTCGATATTGTTAATCACATCATAACACATATCAATTTCGATTTGGTATGTGTATGCGTGAAAAATAGAAAAATATTGTTTCTTTGATTATGATATATGCATAAACTGTTTTTAATTCGATTATATTGCATGAACTGCTGTCGTATGTTATTAATTCGATTAATTATGCATAAACTGCAATTGTATGCTTTATGTCGTTAATCCGATTAACTACCGCATAAACTGTTTAGGCGAATATGTATGTTAGGCGATTGAGGGATAAATCGGGGCAGAAAAACTCATTCGATGAGCAGAAGAAGAATCAGATTTTTCTTCCAGGGGCGCTGCCCCCTAGACCCCTCGCCCGCTAACTGTCTAGAGGGACCGCCGTCTGCTTTCCTTGACCTAACATTTTGTATATGTACTCGTTACCATATTTATTATGATTTATGTGAGTTTTAGCATGGTGAATAGCATGGCCTACTATACCCCTCTTGTTTTACATTTATTGGGTTGTAATTTTACAATACGTCATGGGAGTCATTTTTTAATGTTGTAAAATTGTACTTGCTTTCTTAGATTAGTTTTATTGCTTTACATTGAAGGCTGGGTATGCCCATGCATTTATGTAACAAGACTGGAGGGCGCTGGATCGAAGACACTATCCATGAGATGGGTATTGACTTAGATTGACCCTTGGCTCCCACAAGGCTCGTGGGAGTCATCATAGGATTAGGCCATGCTATCTCACGTTTACTTTTATGCTTTATATATTGCATGAGATGCTTATATTCTTTTCTTATAGGGCTTAACATATTATACAAACTAAATTGTTTTATTTAAGTCTTAAAATGCCTACCATATCCTAAGCACTCCTTCAGCTTGGATCATCATTTTGTCTGCTTGCCAAAGCAACAAATAAGTGGTTATCTAGGCAAAAGGAGATGGGAAAATAGTGAACAAACTCTCACACCCTATATAATCCTCTCTTGGCCGAAACCCTAGACTAAGTTTTGCTTGAGCCGCAATAAACAAATACACTCGAAATCAGATTTCTTGTTTTTTTTCCGCCTCCTTTTCTCTCTAGATTCCAAAACTCAGAAAAAACGAAGAGCTAGCACTCGCTGCTCGTTTCATCGCGTGGATACCGGTAGGGAGTAATTCCGCAAGGGAGGACTCTGGTGGCAACAGCACACATCCGAAAGACAAAATCTTTAGCCGAAAAATATAAGTCTTTCGTAAGTATTTTTCGATGCCCCAGTTCTCCATCAACACTCACCGGTATGCTTTCTTCCACATGTAGCACATAAATGAGCAGTTGTAAAAGGAGTTGGTGCTACTACCGGTTCCCCAACACTTACTAAATTTGTTCCAGTTTCCACACTAGGCCTAAAAGTAGTTCCAGATGTCGGGATGAATTTCTTCTTAGCTGCTGGTGATGCAAGATTTGCAGCCCCTGAACTCTGTCCTTGTACCATTGTTCAATAACTCCTCTTTCCATCATGCTCGGTATCTGCACTATTAAATTCCATCTTTATAACTAAGCTTCTCTGATATGCCTCCCGATAAGTAGTGGGATGGATGCTTGTCAAAGTTTGTTGATTCCCGAGTAGACTAATCAAATGTTATTAATATCTCATATTAATTCACTTGTTCATGGCCATGAATTAGTCTCCCTCAATCAAGGGGCCCAATATATCACTTATGTTGTACAGTAGGAACAAATCATCTATCACACCTCATCCTGGCATGGTTCATAAATATACCCAAAAAAATGCCTTTATAGCCCATCTAGTTACATACAGTGTTTGACAACATCAAAGCATACCATTAGCCAAGTAGAAAATCTTGTGTGATTTCAAGTCGAAGGATTTAGGTGCAAACAGAATAATTATAAGACCATTGTTGACATTTATACAACAATACATGAAATGTTCTTATAAGCGGGTCAGTCTAGTATCAAATACCCATTTGTTTGATTTAATATCTACATATTTAATCACAGCACACACTAGTCTCCACACATTATTGTTGTCCTTAAAATTCCACAATAATGATTGATAACAGACATTTTAGAGTAGTTCAATGTAACAATTACATAACTATCTAAGGACGTTATTATATGTTTTAATACAAAAAGTAAAACCGTATTCAAAACAATAATAATGGAATTCATGCCTTAAAATTTCATCAGATGAAAAAGAAAACAACAATCTCCCACTTACACTAAAGACAACAACCTTGTCTTTTAGTGTATAATGTATATAAGAATTATCTCTAAGACCAGTTCTCTTGGTATTTAATACCCATGCAACAAGTATGGCGATCATGCTGCTGCTGTGTCAGCGGCTTCGTCAGTGGGTGGCCGTGTTACCATCCTTATTAACTTTGCAAATCTTCATATCTCCTCTATCAATGATCTCACGCATTTGGTGATACCGCCGCAGTATATGTTTGGACCTTTGGTGAGACCATGGTTCCTTTGATATATGGCTCCATTCACAATGGAAATCAATCACATTCGTCATTCGATATGCCAGGTATACCACACCAAATTAATCAAATGAACTTTCAGATCTAAATCTACTAAGCAGCATCTAATGCAGCTATATACTCGGCTTTGATTGTAGTTTAGGCAAAACACATATCTTGATTGCGATATGAAGTTGTCTCTATCGGTTTGGAAACTAGCATCAGTGTAACCACTTACAATGAGCTCGTCTTCCCCACCATAGATTAAGAACGTGTCCCTAGTCCTTCACAAGTACTTATGGATGTTCTTGACAGCTATCCAGTGACGTTCACCATATATAGACTGGCATCTGCTCGTTATACTCAAAGCATACGAGACATCTGGGCGAGTACACAACATGACATACATGATAGATCCAATTGCCGAAGCATATGGAATCTCACTTATGCGTTCTTTCTCATCCAGTGTCTTAGCACACTGGTGTCTTGAAAGAACCGTACCAAGTGCTATAGGACAAAGGCCCTTTTTGGACTCTTGCATGCTAAATTGATTTAGCACTTTGTCTGTATAAGTACTCTGACTTAGGCCAAGAAGTCTATGTGATCTATATCTATAGATCTTGACTCCTAAGATGAAGCTTGTTTCACTTAAGTCCTCCATAGAGAAACATTGCCCCAACCAGACCTTTACAGATTCCAAGGTTATAATGTCATTCTCTATGAGTAGTATGTCATATATATACAAAACAAGAAATCCCACAGAGTTTCCAATAAATTTCTTATAAACACAAGGTTCATCAATGTTCTTGATAAAACCGAACTCGCGTAAGTCTTCATCAAAACGTCGATTCCAACTTCTAGAAGCTTGTTTGTAAGTTGTAGGCTCATCATGATCAATAAACATAACATCTCCATGTTCTGTTAAGAAAAATCCAATTTTTTCGGATGATCTACGAACTCTACTAGACCTACGCAATTCTTGTGTTTCGGGAAATGGCTCCACAACAGCTTGTGTAGCTTGTTCCAATTCCACTCGGTCACCATTCTCCAATGTAGCACTACAATAAAAGACATTATTTAACGATAATGACATTCGTTAGTTTTTAATATGAATATCAAAACCCATCTTGTCCAAACAAGAGATCGAAATAATATTCTTTTTTAAAGTAGGTACATAAAGACAACTGTCTAAATCTAGAACAATTCCAGAAGGCAAACTAAGACTATATGTTCCTACAGCTAATGCAGCAACTCTTGCTCCATTGCCAACGCGTAGGTCCACGTCGCCTTTTGCCAGCTCCCTACTCGTTTGTAGTCCCTGCACATTCATGTAAATGTGAGAACCACATTCGATATCTAATACCCATGAAGAAGTAGTAGTAGACAAGTTGATCTCAGTAACATAAATACCTGAGCCAAGAGCAACATTTTTTCCATTTCCAAGCTTTTTATCGGCAAGATAACTGGGACAGTTTCTCTTCCAGTGTCCTTTCTGTCAACAATGGAAACAATTTCCATCCTTAGCCACAGTGCCCTTGGGCTTCAGTGCTTTCTCAAAATGATTAGGCTTGCCCTTAAGTTTTCCCGAAGGCTTGCCTTTAGGTTTACCAAAACCCTTGCCCTTACTGTTGTTGACCATGTAAATTGCTTTGGAATTGCCTATTTCCTTCTCGGCAGTCCTCAACAGGTTCAACAATTTTGGGAGAGGTTTGTCTATCTCATTCATGTTGTAGTTTAGTACAACCTGACTGAATGATTCAGGCAATGATTGCAGAATCAAATCAGTGGATAGCTCATGGCCCAGAGGAAATCCCAGTCTTTCGAGGCTCTCAATATAGCCTATCATCTTCAAAACGTGAGTTCCGACTGGTGTTCCCTCTGCCATTTTGCACTGAAATAGATGCTTCGACACATCGAATCTCTCTTGGTGGGCTTGACCCTAAAAGAGTTTCCGTAGATGATTAATCATATTGCAAGCTCCGATTTTCTCATGTTTCTTTTGAAGCTCAAAGGTCATGGTTACTAGCATAAGACTAGACACATCTAATGCGTCATCTAAGTGCTTACGATAAGATTTCTTTCAGCGACCGAAGCCTCTGCGACTGGTGGATCAGGAATTTATTCCTCGAGAACATACAGCTTTTTCTCGTGCTTGAGAACGATTCTCAAGTTCCTATACCAGTCGTGGAAGTTTCCTCCCTCAAGTTTGTCCTTCTCAAGGACGGATCGCAATGATAGCGAGTTTGATACAACAATTGCATTTGCCAATTTATCTACAAAGAAGAATTTGCAAAGTTTTAGTTGTCATATTTTAAAATCATTAAAAGGACTTTATTTAATGATTCTCCCACTATTTTCTTCAAATGAATAACCCTCTAGTATTCATTCGGAAAGTTCAAAACTTTCTAGTAGGACCAAGATCCATATATCACCAATCTCGAGGCAGCTTTGTCTACATAGCTCGATAAATGGTTGTTTAGGTAAGCAATGCTAATCACATCAATTATGTGATTCTTGGTTGGTTAAATGGGTAACACTTACCCTCAGTACATAAATCTTA
This sequence comes from Vinca minor, assembly GCA_026122235.1. Classification (NCBI taxonomy): domain Eukaryota; kingdom Viridiplantae; phylum Streptophyta; class Magnoliopsida; order Gentianales; family Apocynaceae; genus Vinca; species Vinca minor. The sequence goes on along the minus strand of JAOCZM010000111.1, from coordinate 1,731,317 downwards.
ACCCTTTGCCTCCCGACCCAATACCGAGGCAGCTTTGGCTACAAAGCTCGGTATTGGATATCCAGTTAAGTATTACCCATGATTGCGCCGTTGGATATCACTAACTTTTCATTCGCTCCTCACCAGGATAGACATGTGCTTATTCCACTCGGAAGTTCACACTACTTTCGATCTTGGCCTTGAGGAGGGCCAATCATGGAAGGAAATAAACTTAATATTTAAAATTTGAGGGTTTTTAAAATTGTCTCACCAAACAGTGTATAATCTGATTGTATGCTTGAATATGCATCACATGCTAAAATTACTGTAAACATTCATCAGGCATCTCATGCAAAATACATAAAAAAGTAAATAAATCGTGACATAGTAATAGCCCCTATTCGGATTTTCCGAGCCAACAAAAAATCCTATGTTAGTCTAAAGGTTGAAAAGCAATAAATATTATCTATTGTCTTCCACCTCCTTGTGGTTTCTTCCATCTGATGGATGCCTTCCTTCATCACTTGTTACATATGTAAAATAAATAGAATCATATTCTAAAGTTTTACATAAATGAATGAATTCTCGAGTTACATTCGTGATTAAAATTACAACAAGAATTTGATAAGAGAAGGCACGACACGCAGGCCGTATTATAATATAAAACCACTGGTCAAAGGCTACTACGATGCACCATGCTCAAATCAAACACAAAATCATGCTAAGAGCGCAAATATACACTATCTGCCTCTTTTCGGTCGACCCGGGCCATACTCCCGGTCGACCGCAATAAGGCAGTAACCAAGACAATGTAAAAATTAGGCCACCTCGGTCGACCCAGAACATTTCTAATCTACCGGCCTAAAAACAGACTAGCCTCGGTTGACTGTGATTGCTCACCGGTCGACCGAAATCTAGGCAGTAGAAAAATCCTATTTTCTAACTCATGTTCGGACTACCGTGAACCTCTTCCAGTCGACCGAATTTTTGCCAGAAAGCATAAAACAACCAAAAACATGAATTTTACAATTCGTTCCGGGATTCGTTTAACACTTAAACGACTTCCTAGAGGCTGTAAAAGGTAAATAATCCTATGACATGCATTATCAACTACTGAAACAGCAAGATAACGCATAATCAAGATTATTGGGTTCTCGTGGTAGGCTCTGATACCACTGAAGGAAAAATTCGTAATCTCCAAAACGCAGCGGAAATAAAAGCGGGATTACATTCCTTTAGAGGATCTACTCATGAGAAAGAACCAGAATCCTGTGTTAGGATTTATACCTTTCTGTCGATCTAATCGGCGATGCTCAGATTCTGCTACTAGGAATCACCAATATCAGCCAACTGACTCTTGTCTCTACTGGTATCCACACACCAACATTTGAGCTTGTCACTCCAGATGCTAGTCCAAGAACTATGCATATTGAAAACAATTTTCCGGAATCCACAAAGTATAGGTTAATTAGGAAAACCGGAAATCTAAGAGACAAGAAAATCGAATTTTCTTCTCTTGATTGTTCTTGAGAGTGTGTTAAAAAAAAGAAAGAAAAATCCCAGATTTTTGCTTCTTAGATTTTCAGCTAAGAGAGTAGAGAGAAATTAATTCATTCTCAAGTGTAGAGAATGATGAACATTTCATCAATTTTGTAGTGTTAGAGGAATCACCCACTAACTCCACTTCCCTACTATTCTCTCCCACTACTCTCTTACACACATATACACACACTCTCTCACACATGTAGATGTGCCGATTTTGACCAAGTCCAACTCGTCCGGTTGACCGTAGAAATGGTTCTCGGCCGACCGGAGTGACAATAAGTTTGGTCGACCCGAGACGGCTCTCGGTCGACCGGGTCTTTTGCCCAATCCAATTGTATGCGCCAAATCCAATTGAGCTTTCCCAATCCAATTGGGTACCTATATCAAATGTAAACTCCAGCAAGCCCAATCCAGTTGATAATAGTGTGCAACCATTTATGTATTTGCTATGTTGGTCATGACAATAATTGTCAACAGTAATTAGAGGTATCTAGCAACACATCATTACTCCCAATTCACAAAGAGTCCAGTGATTCAAGTAACCGCGAATATGATCTTTTGCACTAATCCCTTTGTCCTCGATATCTAGATTGAACACAAGTCACAGAGTATGTCAAACTTGTATAATCCAATCAGTCAGTTTCTTTATTACCGAGTAGACTAATCAAATGACATTAATATCTCATATTAATTCACTTGTTCATTGCCATGAATTAGTCTCACTCAATCAAGGGGCCCAAGATATCACTCATGTTGTATAGTAGGGACAAATCCTCTATCTATCACACCTCATCTTGGCATGGTTCATAAATATATCCAACAAATACCTTTATATCTCCATATTTAATCACAACACACACTAACTCCTCACATTATTGTTGTCCTTAAAATTCAACAATAATGATTGACTAGGGACATTTTAGAATAGTTCAATGTAATAAATACATAACTATCTAAGGACGTTATGATATGTTTTAATACAAAAAGCACAGCCGTATTCAAAATAATAATGAAACTCATGCCTTAAAATTTCATCACATGATAAAGAAATACAACAACCTCCCACTTACACTAAAAACAACAACCTTGCCTTTTAGTGTATATTGTACATAAGAACTATCTCTAAGACCAGTTCTCTTGGTATCTAATACCCATGCTACAAGTAAGTCGATCATGTGGGTGCTGTGTCAGTGGCTTCGTCAGTGGGTCGCCGTGTTACCTTGCGTATTAACTTTGCAAATATTCACATCTCCTCTATCAATGAACAGGTGATACTGCCACAATATATGTTGGGATCTTTGGTGAGACCGTGGTTCCTTTGATGTATGGCTCCATTCATAATGGAGATCAATCACATTCGACATTCGAAATGCTAGGTATACCACACCAAATTCATTAAATGAACTCCTAAGCAGTTTCTAATGCAGCTATATGTTAGTAGTGCCCTAGGACCATTAGCATATGTTGTACGTTTTATATCTATTTGAGCATTTCATATGAATAGTTAATTTTGCTTATGAACATCAAATGCGTGATTTGATAGTAAAACTCATTTGCTTATGTAATTACTATTCTAGTTGTCCCTAGTTTTATGTAATCTATTTTACAATGAAATAAAACTAGTATGATGTTTGATTGATGATTACGTTTTACTAATCATGTGTAATGAGTACAAATCATATCATAGATGCAATGTATTGAGATATATCGTATCGGACGTGATCCGTTAGAGAAGTAATACTTCAAGGTCCTTAGTCATAAGTATTACTTCCTCAATACTATTTTAGAATCCTTAGACCCTGTGTCTCCATTTATTCTAGCATGAATGGAGCCACGTTTTGACTCAGTCGTACGTTGCTTTTAATCGAGTAATCAATACGACTGATGATCGGATGTAGTGTCCTATCATGGCTTGAATGTGAGAGGCATTGTAAGGAATTTGTCCCTCTCTTATAAGAGAGAGATATCTATGGGCCCCTCGATAGGGAAAGACTATCTAAATGCATGGCCGTGCTCAAATGTATTTGATAAAGTGGTTATCGGATACTTTTTGTTGGAACAGTCTACCTGGAGGTCGAGCATAAATACAATTAAGCTTAATAAGGGTGACGACTACCATGCCTTATGCTTAATTAGGATATCCCGAGACAAAGGGATTAAATAGTGGATTGATATTAGGCTCCACCGTAAATTCATTCACTTTGGGTAGTCACAATGTCCTGCTAGGGACCGCTTGTGATTTATGAACACATACTACTACTAAGTGTGTTTTCATTGCCATTGTGAGATGAACCTACAGGGTCACACACATAGACGAGCTAACGAGCTTCATGTCCAGATTCAATGAATCTAGAATGTGTCTAGGTTAATTGTATCTGGCATTTATTTTTCTGAGAATAATAAAGCGTTATTATTCGAATTATAGATAAGGGGCATTTTCGGTATTTGGTTAATAGCTGGGATTACGTGGGAGCTATTATCCGATAAAGACTCCCACTACCAGCAGAAGTCTAGGGGACGTGGGAGTTAAAGACTTCCACTGCCGAGAGAAGTTGAGGATGTGAGAGTTGGTTATGGGAACAAACTCTCATACCCTATATAATGATCTCCTGGCCGAAACCCTAGCTAATTAAGCTTTCATCCGCAATTAACCAAAGAACACCCGAAATCAGATTTCGGATTCTACCTTCTCCCTTTCTCCTTAATTCCAGAAACTCAGAAAAACGGAGAGCTAGCACTCGCTGCCCGTTTCGTCGCGTGGTTACCGGTAGGGAGTAATTCCGCAAGGGAGAACTCAAGGTGATCATTGCATCCGAGCCATAAAGACAGGATATTCCATTCAAGAATCGGATTCTTGAGCCAAAAATTGTAAGTCCTTTTCTCGGTTTTTTGATTCGTTTACGTATGAGCGGATCCTTAGGGGAGGACTCATAGGTGTTTGGAACGAGTTTCCGTCCATGAATCCCTTCACTATATACTCGCCTTTGGTTGTAGTTTAGGAAAGACACATATCCTGATTGCGATCTGAAGTCATCTCTATCGGTTTGGAAACTAGCATCAATGTAACCACTTACAATGAGCTTTTCTTCCCCACCATAGAATAAGAACGTTTCCCTAGACTTTCGCAAGTACTTAAGGATGTTCATGACGGCTATCCAGTGACGTTCACCGTATGTAGACTTGTATCTGCTCGTTATACCAAAGCATTCGAACATTTGGGCGAGTACACAACATGGAATACATGATAGATCCAATTGCCGAAGCATATGGAATCTCACTCATGCGTTCTTTCTCATCCAGTGTCTTAGCACACTGTTGTCTTGAAAGAACCATACCAAGTGATGTAGGACAAAGGCCATTTTTGAACTTTTGCATGCTAAACCGACTTAGCACTTTGTCTACATAAGTACTCTGACTTTCCCCAACCAGACCTTTTTAGATTCCAAGGTTGGAATGTCACATTCCCTATGAGTAGTATTTGATCTACATACAAAACTAGAAATACCACGGAGTTTCCACTAAACTTCTTATAAACACAAGGTTCATCAACGTTCTTGATAAAACCGAACTCGCATACGGTTTAGTCAGAACGTCGATTCTAGCTTCTAGAAGCTTGTTTGTAGGTTGTAGGCTCATCGTGATCAATAAACATAACATATCCATGTTCTGTTACGAAAAATCCAAATTTTTCGGGTGATCTACTAACTCTACTAGACCTACGCATTTCTTGTGTTTCTGGAACTGGCTCCACAACAACTTGTGTAGCTTATTCCAATTCCACCTGGTCACTTATGCATGGAACTTACCGAAAAGACAGAGTTGAAAAACTACACAGCACAGCTTGTGGATGAATGTATCATTCGCAGAAAGCCTCACAAAACCCCGTACGAAGGGAATCGTCCGCACCGGTTGAACGCAGGTACCCGCGGATGAAGGGATCGCTCGTAGGTCCGTCCGCGGATTCGTCCGTGGTAAGACGGTAGCCAATGTCCTTCTGCGGATGAACCCTTTGACGAAGGGTAGGATGAATGGTTCGTCTGCGCCTGCAAAAAATAGAAAAACAAGTGCAATTTTGTACACACAAGTACCAATTATGCACCAACACTTTCCCAATCCAAAACACATGTTTTAGACTCCAAAGCAAGTTACAGATAATACTGAAACAAGAACAACCGAGTAAAGAACAACAATTAAGTTAAACAACTATATTCTTCATGCCTAAGCACTTACACAGCCGAATGCACAACAAGCACCACGCTCTGCCCATACGGTACACACGAATACACACATTGCCTAGACACTACGGACATAGTTATCACTGTGACACGACTTCCCACAGTTCGAGCTCAATCATCCAATCAGACCCATAATCACTGCTAACAGTCCTCACATATTCACCCACTGAAGACATGCCACGCATATAAATCACAAGTCTGGCTAAGTCTAGTAGCCCACTCAGGAGGTCCACAATTAAATGTTAGCATCCCCAACTTGTTTTTCCTGTTAGGTTCTGGGTCACACATATCAACTCACAATCATCGTGAACTCCCGGGTTCTAGCGGAACACAATTTGGGGCGACGACTCGGCCGACCAATACCAATTAGACATCGACTCAAACGGTACCAATTAGACAAAATCTAATGACCCAAGTATCAAATAGGAACACTTAAGATGACCCCTGGCGATAACCAACAAATAAAGTTGAACAATAATAATTCACAATTTGTAATTAACAAATACGAATAACAATAACGATAGACAATTGTATATGTAGTAGGTGTAAATAATCAGTAAAGACAATTCCAGATTATATCAACATGTATAATTCCCCAAATCCAAAACAGTAGTACAATAATTCAAGCAACACAACACGTAATATGCAACTACACCTTAACTTCATATGAATTCCAAAAACCAGTCCCGCTCCCGGTGTAATATCTGTCCGCTTCGAACTCCGAATTGAGTTTCGTTTGCGCTCACACGAAGTTCTTTCGAAGACGGTCGTTTTGATATATGGATCGTCGAAATCAGACGTCGTTTACCCACTCAATTGTTCTCTCAAAGGCTGCCCATAATTTTAATTCCCTCAATTTATTTTCCCCTTTTTCTTGCAGCTCACACACTGCCGCTTCCCTTATCTTTTTTTTTTAAGCCCACGATTCCATCCTTTCCTTTCATTCTTTTTATTTTATTTCATTTTTCCTTTATTTTATATTTTCTTTCCTTTTATTCTTTTTATTAAGGTAACTCTCCTAATCCCATTAAAACTCCTAACTAATTCCAACTCCCGATCACACATCTAATTAAACTATTCCTCTTACATAAATCCCAACAAAATCCCGCAACTTCCAACCTCGTCAAATATGCCCCTTAACAAATGTACCCCAAGGTCCAGCACGTAACATGTTGTAAAAATTAAATAGGCAGGAAATCACATAATCATACAAAATAAATTCATGCTTACGCAATTAGTCAAGAAAAAATAAATTTACGAGTAATTAACACGTAAGCAAAAAGTCCCGGGGTATCACACTTATTCCAGAATCTTTACTCAAGAACGCATCTTAAGTTATATAAGGAATCCATCCTATATTAATTCCATACTTAACATCTAACTTAAGGACTTAAGCCTAAGGTTCGACCTACTCAGATGCCACTTATTTCACACCTCGTAACTAGAAGGTCACCTGGCAATGTCTCATCTACCAATGAGACAAAGAACCCATAACATGATATACTCTTCCAAGCCATAAATATAATGAAATAACTTAAACTTTATTAAAACATCGTCATCAACAGAAATTACATAAACTTAATACTAAGTTGTTCAACTTAATAAAGGTTCACTATACTATTACTGAAGGAAAAAATCGTAATCCCCAAAACGCAGCGGAATAAAATAGCGCGGGATTACGTTCCTTTAAAAGGATCTACTCACGAGAAAGAACCAATACTCTGTGATAGGAAGTATACCTTTATCGATCTAATCGATGTTGCCCAGATTCTGTTACTAAGAACCACCACCAACAGCCTTCAGACACCTGTCTCTACTGTTATCCACACACCAACCTCTGAGCTTGTTACTGCGCGTCTCAGATGCTAGTCCAAAGAACTACGAAGTTTGGAAACACTTTTCCCGGAATCCACAAAGTATAGGAAACTTAGGAAAATCGGAAATCAAAGAGATAAGAAAATAATATTTTCTTCTCTTTTGATTGTTCTTGAGAGTGTGTAAAAGTGAGATGAAAAATCATAAGTTATTCTTCTCTTTTGGTCGGCTTGAAAGTTAGAGAGAAAAGAGATATTTTCAACTAACTCCACATCCCCACTTTTCTCTCCCACTACTCCCTTACACACACACACACACACACACACACTCTCTCTCTCTCTCTCACACGAGACATGTGCCAGTTTTGACCTGGTCCAATTTGTCCGGTCGACCGGAGAAATGGTTCTCGATCGACCGAAGTGACAAACCATTCGGTAGATCCAAGATAGCTCTCGGTCAACCGAGTCCGGTCCAACAGGGTCCGGTTTTGCCCAATCCAATTTAGCATGCCATATCTAATTGAGCACCTGTATCAAATGTAAACTCCAACAAAGCTCAATCCATTTGATTATAGTGTGCGATCCTTTAGATATTTACTATGTTGGCCGTGACAACAATTGTCAACAATAATGAGAGGTATCTAGCAACAAATCATTACTTCCAATTCACAAATAGTCCCGGTGATTCAAGTAACCACAAATATGATCTTTTGCTCTAATCCCTTTGTCCGCGACATCTAGATTGAACACAAGTCACAGAGTATGTCAAACTTGTATAGTCCAATCAGTAAGTTTCTTGATTTCCGAGTAGACTAATCAAATGACAATAATATCTCATATTAATTCACTTACTAATGGCCATGAATTAGTCTCACTCTATCAAAGGGCCCAAGATATCACTCATGCTGTATAAGAGGGACAAATCCTCTATCTATTACACCTCATCCTGCATGGTTCATAAATACACCCAACAAATGCCATTATATCCCATCTAGTTACAGACGGCGTTTGACACAATCAAACCATACCATTAGCAAAGCAGGAAATCTTGTGTGATCTCAAGTAGAAGGATTTATGTGCAAACAGAATCATTACAAGAACATTGTTGACATTTAAATGTTCTTATAAACGGGGTCAGTCCAGTATCAAATACCCAGGTGTTTGACTTAATGTCACCATATTTAATCACAACACATACTAGTCTCCACACATTATTGTTGTCCTCAAAATTCTACAATAATGATTGACTAGGTGTTAGCCCTAAGGGCAAACGAACTCGTTTTAGATGATGGACAAACACTTGATGTTTGTGTCTAATGTTTTCATCTATGTGATAGAATATTGGAACTCAATATGGAAGCTCTAAGTACTTCAATCAAGCCTTGATCAAGCTTCAAAGATATCATTCAAGACACATTTCGTCAAGCTTGAAGATTGAAGACTTAGGTTGGTTAGATTAGCTTTGTTGAAAATGGTATTTATCCTTAAGCTCTAACCAACGCTCTCTTGAACATAAGCTCTTCACTATAGTCTTGCATTGCATGTTTTCATAAACACGTTTTTGAAAGGCTAAGTTTCAAATAGTGTTCGTATTTCAAAAGCCTTCGATTTCAAAGTATAAGTCTTGTAAAATGGTTTTCCAAAGTGCTCTTACTTGTTACATATTAAGAAAACATTTTAGACTTCAAAAGATTTCAAAACGTGTGTTAAGACAACTCTCCGAATGCCCTGAAAGTCGGTCAACCGAGATTATCTCGGATCAACCGAGGAAGAAACAGAGAGTTGGTCTGTCTTGGTTCGGTCGACCAAGAAGTGGTTCGGTCGACCGAGATTGCTTGGTTCGTCGACCGACTTTAGGTTCGGTCAACCGAGTTTGGTTCGGCTCAACCGAGGTTGATCTTCGGTCAACCGAGGTGCACTGTTACTAGCCGTTTTCTGACCGTTCCAGAGTCGTTTTTCAGCGAGATTTCAAATTGTATAAATACTCCAAAGCTTTACAATGACTTAAAGACTTTGAGAGACTTGCAAAACATATTCTTATTGATTCCTTATCAAGTCTAAACACCTTGAAAGCAAATGCACTTCATTGTCATGATCTAAATGCATTCAAAGGTGAATTTGCAAAGCAAGACAAAGAGTGAGCTTATTATGTTCAAAGAGCCAACAAGATGAGCTTCAAATGTAATTATCTTTCACTTAGAAGAGTGAACAACATTGTGCTTAATCATTCATCTAATCCCCTTTCTTAGTGATAGGGTAATTGTTGTAAAAGTCCTACTTTGTGTGGGCAATTGTATAAGTCCTACTTAGTGTGGGCAAGCTCTTAGTGAGCTTCTTGTTTAGTGGTTGTTTGTAAAACTCTTTGTGAGTTAGCCACTAGTGTAAAGTCCTACTTTGTGTGGGCACATTCTTCTTAGTGAAGTTGGCAAAATCCTTGGGTGCAGCTCAAGGTAGTGGAGGTAGATTCTTAGTGAATCGAACCACTCTAAATCTCTTGTCTTGTGATTTGCATTGGGTTTTGCTTTAGCTTTTGTTAAACTTGCACTTACCTAGAAAAGATTGGAAATAGTTTGCAAGATTTATATAAACCCAATTCACCCCCCCTCTTGGGTTTCCTCACTAGGGATATTTCAGAATAGTTCAATGTAACAATTACATAACTATCTAAGGACGTTATTATATATTTAATACAAAAGCACAACCGTATTCAAAACAATAAAAATGGAATTTATGCCTTAATATTTCATCACATCAAAGGAAATACAACAATCTCCCACTAACACTAAAAACAACAACCTTGTCTTTTAGTGTATACTGTACATAAGAACTATCTCTAAGACCAGTTCTCTTGGTATCTAATTACCATGCTACAAGTATGGAGATCATGCTGCTGCTGTGTCAGCGGCTTCGTCAGTGGGTCAGCAATGTTATCATCCGTGTGAACCTTGCAAATCTTCGCATATTCTCTATCAAAGATCTCACGGATCAGGTGATACCGCCGCATTATATGTTTAGACCTTTGGTGAGACCGTGGTTTCTTTGATTGAGATATGGCTCCATTGTTGTCACAATAGAGATCAATCGCATTCGAAAATCGAAATGCTAGGCATACCACAACAAGTTCATCAAATGAACTTTAGGATCCAAATCTCATAAGCAGCATCTAATGCAGCTATATACTCGTTTTTGGTTGTAGTTTAGGTAAGACACGTATCCTGATTGAGATTTAAAGTCATCTCTATTAGTTTGTAAACTAGCATCAGTGTTACCACTTACAATGAGCTCATCTTCCCACCATAGATTATGAACATGTCGTTAGTCTTGAAGGGATTCATGGGCGGAAACTCGTTCCAAACACCCATGAGTCCTCCCCTGAAGGATCCTCTCATACAAAACGAATCGAAAATTACAAAGAAAAGGACTTACATTTGTTGGCTCAAGAATCCGATTCTTGAATGGAAGATTCTGTCTTTAAGGCTCGGATGCAATGATCACCTTGAGTCCTCCTTTGCGGAATTACTCCCTACTGGTATCCACGCGACGAAACGGGCAACGAGTGCTAGCTCTTCGTTTTTCTGAGATTCGTGAATTAGAGAGAAAGGGAGAGCCAGAACAAGAAATCTGATTTCTGGTGGTTTTGGTATTTCGGCTGAAAATTTTCTCCCGCTAGGGTTTCGGCCAAGAGAGGTTTATATAGGGAGTGAGATGTTGTTTCCAGAACAACTCCCACGTCTGCTCCACCTCTTCTGGCAGTGGGAGTCTTTTACTCCCATGTCCCCTAGACCTCTGCTGGTAGTGGAGTCTTTATCGGATAATAACTCCCACGTAATCCCAGCTATAGTTAAATACTGAAATTGCCCCTATCTCTATTTCGAATAATGACGTTTTATTATTCTCAGAAAAATAAATGTCAGATACAATGAACCTAGACACATTCTAGATTCATTGAATCTGGACATGAAGCTCGTTAGCTCGTCTATGTGTGTGACCCTGTAGGTTCATATCACAATGGCAATGAAAACACACTTAGTAGTAGTGTGAGTTCATAAGTCACAAGCGGTCCCTAGCAGGACATTGTGACTACCCAAAGTGAATGAATTTACGGCGGAACCTAATATCAATCCACTATTTAATCCCTTTGTCTCACGATATCCTAATTAAGCATAAGGCATGGTGTTCGTCACCCTTATAAAGCTTAATTGTATTTATTCTCGATCTCCAGGTAGACTGTTCCAACAAATAGTTTTTAATAACCACTTTATCAAATACATTTGAGCACCGCCATGCATTTAAACAGTCTTTCCCTATCGAGGGGCCCATGGATATCTCTCTAATAAGAGAGGGACAAATTCCTTACAATACCTCTCACATTCAAGCCATGATAAGACACTACATCTGATCATCAGTCGTATTGATTACTCGATTAAAAGCAACGTACGACTGAATCAAAACGTGGCTCCATTCATTCTAGAATCAATGGAGACATAAGGTCTAATGATTCTAAAATAGTATTGAGGAAGTAATACTTATGACTAAGGATCATGAAGTATTACTTCTCTAACGGATCACGCCCGATACGGTATATCTCAATACATTGCATCTATGATATGATTTATACTCATTACACATGATTAGTAAAACATAATCATCAATCAAACATCATACTAGTTTTATTTCATTGAAAAGTAGATTACATAAAACTAGGGACAACTAGAATAGTAATTACATAAGCAAATGAGTTTTACTATCAAATCACGCATTTGATGTTCATAGCAAAATTAACTATTCAGATGAAATGCTCTAAAAGATATAAAACGTACAACATATGCTAATGGTCCTAGGGCACTACTAACAAGTCTTTCGTAAGTACTTAAGGATGTTCTTGACGTCTATCCAGTGACGTTCACCGTAGACTGATATCTGCTCGTTATACTCAAAGCATACGGGATACATGATAGATCCAATTGCCTAAGCAAATAGAATCTCACACATGCATTGTTTCTCATCCAGTGTCTTAGCACACTGTTGTCTTGAAAGAACCGTACTCGGGAATCAAGAAACTGACTGATTGGACTATACAAGTTTAACATACTCCGTGATTTTTGTTCAATCTAGATATAAAGGACAAAGAGATTAGAGCAAAAGATCTTGTTCGTGGTTACTTGAATCACTGTGACTATTTGTGAATTAGGAATAATGATGTGTTGCTAGATACCTCTCATTACTGTTGACAATTATTGTCACAACCAATATAGAAAATACCTAAAGGGTCGCACACTATTATCAACTGGATTGGGCTAGTTGGCGTTTACATTTGATATCGGTGCTCAATTGGATTGGGCAGGCTCAATTAGATTAGGCGTTCAATTGGATTGGGCAAAAGATACGGTCGACCGAGAGCTGTCTCGGGTCGATTGAACTTTTTGTCACTCCGGTCGGTCGAGAACCATTTATCCGGTCGACCGGACCAGTTGGACTTGGTCAAAACTGGCACATCTACATGTGTGAGGGAGTATGTGTGTAAGGGAGTAGTGGGAGAGAAATAAGTGGAAAGTGGGGTGAGTGGGTAATTCCACTTACCCCACACTAGATGAAAATTGGTTTTCATGCTAACTCTCACAAGAATTCAAGATTCTCTATATTCTCTCTACCTCTCTTAGCCGAAATCTAAGAAGCAAAATCTGGGATTTTTCTTCTTCATTTTTACACACTCTCAAGAATAATCAAGAGAAGAAAATTCGATTCTCTTGTCTCTTAGATTTCCGATTTTCTTATGTAACCTATACTTTGTGGATTCCGGGAAAAGTGTTTTCAATCTTCGTAGTTCTTAGACTAGCATCTGAAACTTAGAGTAACAAGTTTAGAGGTTGGTGTGTGTATACCAGTAGAGACGGATGTCGGAAGCTTGTTGTTGGTGATTCCTAGTAGCAGAATTCGGGCATCGTCGATTAGATCGACAGAAACGTATAAATTCATAACACAGGGTTTTGTTCTTTCTCGTGAGTAGATCCTCTAAAGGAACGTAATCCCGCTCTTTTATTTCCGCTGCGTTTTGGGGATTACGAATTTTTCCTTCAGAATCATCAAGTATAATCATACAACGATGCAAACATCATTCGGTTCTTCAATCCAGATTTATGCAATAAAACATGGGAAAACTTTCATACATACCATAACCTGTTAAAATATCAGTTCATGCGTTTTTAGACTGAAAAACAAGAACGAATGATCATTACTTGGTACACTTAATTGAATAATCAAAGGAAGATCTGGGAACATAATTTATGGTTTGCAGAGGCAACTTCTAAAAGCAATTACTCTTAACTGGACCGTTGCAATCTAATGTTCACCATTCATAATGTAGTCCCTCAAATCCCTAAACTTTATAAACAAGAATCACTTCGATCAGATACCCTCTGATACTGCAACTTAACAATCTATCCTCAGCACTCTAGTTTTACTCGAATTGTCACAGCCTTGTACTACGAAGATGATATCTCTTAATCCGGATATTATAATGCAAATCCCTCCAGTTAGAATCTAGATTAGGAAGTCTAGAATCGATGGTTAAAATATGGGAATAAGCAGAGATCGTTTACTATGTCTGCCAATGCATATATTCTCGCTTTCCAGATTTTCCAGCACTATGGTTTCCTCTCTTGTCTTTCTTTTCCTTCCCCTCCTTATGTCCTCTATTTTACCCTCATAAGTCTAGATTTCTGGAAGGTTATAACTCCAAAGTAGGCAACCAATCACAAGGTACATTCCCCTTTGATCTTATCTTAATTGGTACCCCTTCACACATAACTTCCTCCCTCTAAAAATAACTACCAACCAACCAAAACTTCATCTTAATCACGTAAGTCCTCTTACTTCCTAATCTTTATAATGCGCCCCTAAGAACTTAAACGATATCTGATCATGCCCATCTTTTAACCACAGTTAGACGACTCCTTAAACTAGATTCTGGCCAGAGGAGATTGAATTCTAAAGGCCAAATTAAGAGATATCAACTTCAGAGTATAAGTTTGTGACAGTTCGAGTAAAACCAGAGTGTTGAAGATAGATTGTTAAGTTGGAGTATCAAGCGGTATCTGATCGGAGTGATTCTAGTTTCTAAAGTTTAAGAACTAAAAGGACTAAATTCTGAATAGTGGAGATTAGATTTCAAAGATTCAATTAAGATTAATTTCCCTAAAAATATGCCTCTGCAAACCAGAAATTTTGTTTCCTGTTCTTCCTTTGGAGTTTCGATTAAGTGTACCAAGTAAGGATCATTCGCTCTTGTTTTCCAATCCTAAAATGCATGAATTGGTCTTGTATCAAGTTATGAATTGTATGAAAGATTTTCCATGTTTTATCACATCAAAATTGGATGAGGAATCGAAGTATGTTTGCATCGTGTGCATGATTATACTTGATTCTTCTTGCGTATGTTGTATAATTATTGGATGCATTTTCATAAGAGTCAGCATATGCATATTCTCAATCTAGAGCTCTTTTCTCTTGGTGTCCCTAGTCCAAAATATATTCCGATTATGATATGTTTTAAGTGCCCGTGAGCGCTTTCTGTCCCCATTGTCCTGGCTCGGACCTTGCGGGAGTAAAACGTTAGGGATGCTAACAGTGTTGTGGAGTTCACGAGGATGAACGATGACGTAATAGGGATATGTCCTTAAATAGCCGTTTCTGAGCCTTACCAGTTACTATGTGATATGAATATGAGGGCTTCCTAAACGACATTAAAGTTTGGTTAGTGTTATTGTCAGATAATTGAGCTCAGTTGTAGAATTACTTGTTGCATATCATATTGATACTCATCATGTCGAATTTTATATGTCCGAAAAATAAAAGTTATGATAAGATATGTTTAAGGTGCTCGGAATACGATTTCTGATGTGTAAGTAATCGATATATTAAGGTATTGTTGTAATATGCTATGTTTATGTTTTTGCTAATTTTCTAAGTGTTAAAGTAAGTCAAAATCAGTATTTTTAAAAGTACAGAAAATGAGTTTTTCTTGAAAAAATAAGCCTAAAAAATGACTACGTTGAATCTCAGTCGATTGGTTTGGTTGACTGGATCAGATACCAATCGCCCGGACCAAACTACTGGGGCTGATTGCGGACGACTGGTGATGGACTACGGTCGACCGGACTGAAAACCTTATCGACTGGAGCTCTTGTGGTTGACAAACATGCTCTTTTCTTTCTTCCGAACTTTTTTATCAAAGTTTCTATCTTGATTTCGAATGACCCTTTGGTCGATCGAGGTCATCTGCCTATCATTCGAGTTTTTCCTTTTATACATATACTGTTCAGATTTCTGTCTTGTTCAAGTTATTATTGTTCTAAACTCTCATGTTATTTTTTCAAGTACTTTACAAGTGTTTTAAAGATGTTTACAAGTTATGACAAGTCAGGGTGCATTTTCATATGTTTTGGGAAACAAGGAATGTTTTGGTGTCACATTTGATCCTTCATCCCAAGGGCGATTGATTATTACTGGGCTAGTTTAGTAGGTCATCCTTTTATCTTCTTATATTGTGCAGATGAATATGTTGATGATGCTGATGAGTAGACTTAGGAAGGGGAGTTCGACGAGTAGACTTCAAGTGAAAGATATTATGATGTAATAATTAGTGAACCATGTTAGAAGAACAAACACTTTGATTAAGTTATGTAATCTATTTAGGAATGACGATGTTTTAGTAAAGTTTAAGTTATTATGCCATGTTTATTGTTTGGAAGAGTATATTCTGTTATGGGTTCTTTGTCTCATTGGTATATGAGGCACACCCTCTGATTACGGGGTGTGACATTATGAACTTGTAACATCATGGATCAGTTTAGCTCTCTCTAATTTTTTAGATGATGTTTTTGAATGGTGTACCGGAGTTGTGGGAGATTTAGAGAAAAAACTAGCAACTAAGACAAGAGATATGGGTGAAATTCAAAAAAGATAAGGGCTCACAAATTACCCCCCCTCTCTCTCTCTCTCTCTCGAGGAGTTTGAAATTTTAAAATATCAAAAAGACATTCAAGATCTCAGGGAAGGCCACGGGAAGGCCCGCGGAAGAAGGTGACATGAACACCTCTTAGTTCCATAACAGGGTATCCCAAAGGAAAGAACAAAACTACATTGATGAGATCGTGGGTCCAAATGGCAGCCTAAATGTTGATGAGGAGGACATTGAAAATGTAGTAGTTGATTTCTTTGAGAGTTTGTTTAAAGCAACCTCTAGTGGAGCCAGTCTCTCGCCTCATTTTATTACCAATAAGTTAAATGGCAGAGAGATTGGTGCTCTAGAACAGTATTTCACCCAGATTGAAATCATAAAAGCACTTAAGCATATGCACCCGCACAAAACACCAGGCTCAGATGGAAGTCATGTAATTTTTCTGCAAAAGTTATGGCATATACTAGGCGGCTCGGTCACTAGTTTCATTCTTGGGGTTCTGAACGTTAGAGCTGATATGGCAGCTATCAATTCGATGCACATTTCCCTCATCCCAAAGATTAAAAAATCATTACTATGACCAATGTTCGCCATATTAGTCTATGTAATGTCGTATACAAGCTTCTTTCCAAAGTCTTGAAAAATCGACTAAAGCTCGTGATGTATTCCCTTATTGATGAAACCAGAGCGCTTATTTGAAAAGTAGACTCATAACTGATAATGCCATCATTTCCTTTGAGGTTTTCATAGATTACAGGCAGTCCATCCAAATGGATCGCATCAGCTAGCACTAAAGTTGGATATGAGCAAGATTTTTTATTTCAATCTGGGTGAAAGGTTGTTCTAGAGCACCAATCTCTAGAGCTAAATTCATGTAGGTTATCACCATCTCCAAATAGTTCACTGGAGTAGAATGGAACTATCTAGAGATGGTGTTGAACTACATGAATTTCCCGCTAAGATTAATCTCTCTTATTAATGAATTGTATCAGAACTGTGAGCTGACTCATTTTATTTAATGGAGTCCCTACAAGGTATTTCGGGCCAACTAGGGGTATCCGTTAGGGAGACCCTCTCTCTTCTTTCCTTTTTCTCATTTGCACAGCAGGACTATCTTCACGTGTTCGTTCTGCTGAGGAGCAGGGACTTGACTGGGTTTAAGTTTGGTTGCGATGCATCTGCCACTCACCTTCTTTTTGCAGATAATTCTCTTTTTTTGCCAAGGCTTATGAGGCATGCCTTAGTCGGCTAAAAGAGATATTGGAATGTACGAAGCCTATTATGGCCAGCTGATAAACTACGAAAAGTCTAACACGTTTTACAGCAAGGACACCTTAGAGGAAATTAAAAAGCTAGTTTTCTACATCCTTCAAATTCAGGAGGGTGATGGGAAAGGGAAGTACTTGGGGTTACCTTACATTATAGGACGATCTGAAAAGAGGTTTTTTAGTTTGTTGTTGACAAAGTCTAGCAAAAACTTAGCAGTTAGAAGGAGAAAACATTGTCTTTTGCAGCCCGAGTAGTGCTTGTAAAATCAGTGGTTCAAGCATTTTCCACATATGTAATGTCATACTTTATTCTCCCTAAGTATATATTAGAGTCTATCACAAGCATGGTGTAAACTTTCTTATGAGGTGGAGATAAGAATTACTGGAAGATTTGCTGGGAAACTTGGACTGAATTATGCAAGCCAAAGGATCAATGAGGGCTTGGATTTCGTGATTTAAATGCTTTTAATAGGGCATTGATGGAGAAACAAGGGTGGCATATTATTCACCTACATTTTTCGCTCTGCTCCATGGTGCTTCAGGAAAAATACTTCCCACTGGATAGGTTCGTAATCGTGCCACTTAAATGTCGTACCTATATAATTTGGGAAGGGATCCTTAAAGGTTGGAAACTATTCCAAGCTGGATTGCGATGGAGGATTGGTGATGGCTCACAGGTTAGTGTCTGGGGAGATAAGTGGTTAACCACCCCGCATACATTTAAACTTTTAGCACCATGAGGCATAGATCTGTCCCAAAAAATGATGGATGTCTCTAGACTCATTAACCATAAAAAAAAATGTACATGGAACATGGATCTGTTGGGGCATTTCTTCTCCTCATATGAGATTGAAAAAATACTCAAGGTTCCACTTTACGATGCTTGGCCGCCTGATCACTTTGTTTGGGGATACCACCTCCAAGTCGACATTAAGAGTGGAAAGAAGAAGAATACTTCAACCTCCAAGCAAAACACCTTTGATCACTGGAAGTAAGATTGGAAAATAACCGCCCCCCTAAGATGCAGGTATTCGTTTGGAAGATCTTCTAATGTATTTTTCTACTTGTCAAGCCTTATCGCGACGAGTAAACACAATAAAGCCCTGTTATCATATATGCCATGAAGAGGTCGAATCTACCATTCATACTCTTTTATCATGCCCAACGGCTATGGAAGAATAGAACCAAACAAGTTTTGCTATACAAGTCTTGCTAAAGAAATATGAATTTTCCTTTTACATGAAGGATGTTCTAGCAGATGGAGAAGAGGTTTCCACTTCATTTTGAAAGACCCCTTTGAAGGTATTGAACCTAAGAGAGGTGGGGGGAGGGGAGGGGAGGGGGGGGATTATGTTCTTTAAAACTTCTTAGCTTTTCTAAAATTTCTTTGCCTAAGTGATCACCTTAACAACAAGTATGTTGTTTAAGCACATAAGGTGAGTTAATTATGTTCAAGGCAACTTAGATGACTAAATGAAGCAATTGTATATAGCAAGGAAGCATGAGTAGTTTTCTATACTAAGCACATATGTTCATAGAGTCAAGTAGACAAGTTATATCATGTATATGAACAATGAAGTAAAGGATTAGGGATAGAGAAAGCTAACATAAGAATTTATAGTGGTTCGATTCACAAAGAATCTACATCTACTACCTTAGGACAAACCTAAGGATTTCAACATCCACTAATAGATTCACAACAAATGCAAGGTGGGTTCTACCTTTTACAATGGCCTCAACAAATGAGGACTTGTGCTTCACTAAGAAGACACCACTCACAAATAGTGTTAAGCTCACAAATAGCCAATCTCACCAATGAGATACTTGCCTTATAAAGGGGACTTTTGCCTAACAAATAGGACTTGTAAACACTCACCAAGACTGAAGCTCACAAAGATCTTTTTGTTAGTTCACAAAGAAGTAGTTCTCAACAAATGAGAAAGAAAAACTAGTCTCTTACAAATGAGACTTTACAATTTAGCTCTCTTACACACAAATTCTCTTGGATTGAATATTACAAATGTAAGCTCTAATCACTCTTGAGAATAGAAAGATAGATGAAGTTTATAGCTCAACTCAAATATGCTTTTGAATGATTTGGAAATGAAGCTCAAAAGTGTTTGCTTGTGTGTTTATGAAGTGTATATGCCTATGCCCTCTTATGGCTTGATTAGTTATAAAAATTCATCTTTAGAAGCTTTATATAGTGCAAGAATACACAAGCAAATTTGGTCAAAATGACTATAATTTTGGCCTTGATTTGATAGTTTTGGTCGACCGGTACTAGGCAGTAGGTCGACCGTAGTGCCTCAAATGTACATATTAAAGGCACTCTGTCGTGATCTCAGCCGACCGCATGATGAGGTTAGGTCTTTCGAAGCATAGTTCGGTCGACCTATCTATAGCAAGGTTGTCCGAGAGAATATAGCCGTTGGAGCATTCAAAATCTGACTAAGGAAAAAAACAACCTCGGTCGACCGGAGGGCTCTGGTCTTCCGAAGCTAAGCTTAGGTCGACCGGAATGCAGTCCTAAAGTGGTTTTTACACTTAGTCAAGTTCCTAATGTTCGTAAGCACATGCCTAAGTGTTTTGTAACAATATAAAACACGTTTTCAAATACTTAGGCATTGACCAACATTTAACAAAGTTTTCAAAAACCTTTTCAAAGAATTCAACAATGTAAAACATGAGGTTTTGAAAACATGCATAGTTGAGCTTTAAAGATTCTATTCTAGTATTCTCATGGGAAATATTAGTCTCAAATGATTACCTATAAAGCATAGACTAATCTTCCTAAGGTCTTCAAGTCTTCAAGTTGATCTTCTTGGAGCTTTGACTTGAAGCCTTTGATCAACATCTTCTTGAGTGATGAAGTCCTATAACATTCTTGAGTTGTAGTGTATTGGACTTCACACTTTTTCTTGTCAAGGAGTCTACCACTTGATTCTACTCTTGTTGGATTGAGTAGCTCTTGACATGTTGATCTTTCTTCTTCATGACTTTGCAAGTACTTCCATAGCATGTGGATTGACTTCATGCTTGTGTTATGGAGTCTTGCAAAGTGTAGCTTCCTTGTGTGTATGATGATACCTTTAGTATACACAAGGAGATAACTTACCACTTTCGTCAATGTTGGTGTGAGTGGTAAGGATCCTATCATTAAGAACATGCTCACACAAACATTAGAACTATCAATGGTTTGTTATCATCAAAACAAGATTGATCACTTTGCCCTTAGGGCTAACAATCTCCCCCTTTTTTATGATGACAAAACATTGATGCAAGTGGGAATAATATACAAAGATGAAGCATTAAAGCACATAAAAGGGTATGCATGAGATAAGGGTATTAAGGATCTAAGCAAGTATACGTTTTGAAAAATATTATACTCCCCTTATTTTAAAGAATCTCTTATCTCCCCCTTTTTGCAAAGTTCTTTAGCTTTCTCCATTTGTAAAGTAATTTTCTTGGCACATTTGCAAAGTTAAGATTTCTCCCCCTTTTTGTCAAAATCAAAAATGTTAATCAGAGCGCCAATATGAAAAGCATGTTCTCCTCCTTTTTATTGAAAATGAACCATTTGAAAAACAAATATTCAAAGGATCAAAAAGTGAAAAAAATTTAAGGAGGGATTATGTTTAAATTGTGGAGAAGCTTAATGGTCTAATAGATTGATAAGATAGAAATCAAAGGATCAAGTCTAAAGGCCAAAAATTTGTGAAGAATAATTAATTTTGAATAAGCTTGGTTGATTTCAAAATATCTAGAGTCCATAATGACACATAACGTTAAAGATGGTCATATGTCTCAAAAATGAATACATCACCTAAGCTAAACTCAAAGGAGATAAGGAATAAAACATTTAAGCACAATCTCCCCTTTTATTAAAACATAATGTTAGCTATTTAAGATAAAAACATAGCTAACAAAGTAAGAATTGAAGTGATACCATGTCACAACCAAAAGAAGTGGAGGAAGTGTAAGATAACACATTAAGTACATTCCTCTAACAAGTTAAGGGTCGGCTATAATGAGTGTAACAACTCTTAAAGAAACACTAACCAAAACTATAAATGAGATCAAAATAAAAAGTAAATGAAGAATATGATCTCAAAAGTTATAAGGCAGAGTATATGAAAAAGATAAACATATTTAACTCATATACCTCCCAAATAACTTACTCAAGTTGGCTAATAGAGATTAAAAGATGAAAACAAGTCAACAAGTGATGTGATGATGTATATAACTTAACCAAGTAAGCATATATAAGGGGTATATAGGATGAAAAATATTTGAAAGCTCCCCCTAAGGTTGTGCCTATATGAATAAAACAACAAAACTTACAGATTACTGAAGTGGAAGTTCAATTTTTGCTGAGTTTTGGCTATTCCGGTCGACCGCATAGAGTGCCTCTGGTCGACGTAAAGGTTCGGTCGACTTGAGCCCCAATGTCCAGTCTATTGGACTTTTGGCAGAAAACTGGAAAACCTGCAATTTCAGTTCAAATTGTTACCAAACAACCAAATAAGCACACCTAAGGCATGTTCAATGCCACAAACACAATTTATATCCTAAGTCAAACATCTAGATGATCAACCACATAAGATTCATGCTTTGACTTGAACATAAACTCCAAAACAACCACAAATGCTATATAGATCAAGTTAAAGCATATCATAGCACCTAAAAACTCCCCTAAAGCATAATACACTAAGAAAGAGGGGAGGGGTTTCAAAACGAGCTTTCATCACAAGGATCAAATCATTAAGCTCTCTAAATATAACATGCTCGTAGAATCAAAACAATAAAGAGCAGGAACATGTTATAAACATCAAGACGTCCCTTTATAAAAAAAATTCATACAATGAAGTACATGAATAAGTTCAACAATTTCTATTTTAAGGGTACGTAGGGGATAACAAAAAGGGAAATACAAAAAATGAAATTAAAACAAGGAATACAAAGATATTGAGTTTAGAATTTCTCATTCGGTTGAAAGATTGTTCTTGCATTTGAGATCCACAATGAGATTTCATTGAGCTTCGTCAATCTTCTTGATCATCTTGAGGATCTTCATCAATTTGTGAAGCTTCATCGTCTTTCTTGCTTGAAGCTTCCTCAATATCTTTGTCCAAATCTATGCCATTCTATATTTATCCTTGCTTCACATGTTCAACTTGTTAATTGCTTAACTTTTTTTTATAATACTTGTGGGGGTAAGATGGATCCGAGTCAATGAAGGAGTGATGACTACGACTTTCCTATTGCGGCATTTTCTCGTCGGGGGCAAAATGGTGGAAGACGTCAGTTTGTTGGGTATTCAAGTTAGCAACAACCACCAGTTCCTCCACCGCAACAACAGAATGAGAATGTTGGGTTTGTGACACCACCACCACAATACAATATACCTCCATCACAATATAATGTACCACAACCACCCCCACCAGCCAATACAGTGGCGACTCCTGGTGTAGCAGTTGCCTTTGTTATGTTAGCCCAAATGTTTCAAGCCCAGCAACAGCAATAACAACAGCCACAAAATCAATATGTTGGGGCTCTGAGAGGTCAAAGAGTTGAGGCGGATCCGGGGATGTATTGTGAGCACATGAAGAAGATGTGTATGGTTTTCTTTGATGGAAGAATGGATCCGGATCAAGCGGAGACTTGGTTAGAGGTGATAGAACAACACTTTTATATTTTGAGGGTGCCGGATAACATGAAAGCCGATGTGGTGGTACTTTTCTTGACTACAAAAGCATTAGAGTGGTGGAAATGTGTGGGGCCTATTTATGCACTAGGCGAGCCTATCACTTCGGGCCGATTTAAGAAAGCTTTCCTAGACCAGTACTTTGACTTGAGGAAGACTGAGGCGATGTCTGTTTCAGCTTACACTAGCAAGTTCAACAGGTTGGTTAAGTACGCTTCTGCTATTATTCAAGATGGGGAGATGATGAACCATAGATTTGTACGAGGGTTGTTGCCTCGTATTAGGGGAAGATTGTCAGGGTACCGTCCTACTACTTATATGGACGCGTACCAAAGGAGCTTGGATGTTGAGAAAGAGTTTTGAACTACTAATGCAGACATGAAGAGGTCTTATTCAGCTATGTCACAAGGTTCTAGTCCTAATTATGCTTATCCTTTGGCTAGGAAGAGGTTCGCTCCCATCTCGGGACAAACCAACACCTTTAGGCCAGGCGTAAGGACAGAAGCAAACTTGACAATGATTGGGGACCCATAGGGGCATCAAGTGCTACTCAACCTACGGGGGTATGTCATAGATGTGGGAGAAGTCATACTAGAACTGCAGGTGGATATCTGGGGCTTGTTTCAAGTGTGGCAAGATGGGGCATAGGGTCAGCGAGTGTGCATCACCGTTGCCAGTTACAGGTCATACATCTGGGACATCACCTAAAGTGGGAGACAACAAGTCAATGCCTAATGCTAGGGTCTTTGCTTGACTCAACAGGAGGCGGGTGACGCTTCTGACATGGTGACAGGTATGCTACTCATCAACTCCGTACCTGCTTATGTGCTTTTTTATTGTGGGAGAAACCCACTAATTTGTATCTCGTAGGTTTGCTAAGATACTTAAGACCTCACATGTTAGTATTTTGGATACCTATAGAGTTATGGTGCATAATGGGAAAATGTTAGAGTCTAAATTGGCTCATAAGGGGTGTCAGTAGAGAAAGACTCGAGGGTACTTGAGGCGGACCTTATTCAGCTTCAGATGGCAGACTTTGATGTTATTTTGGGTATGGACTGGTTATACAGGCATATGCCTTAGTTGACTGCCGGGATAAGAAGATTAAGTTTGTGACCGGGGGATCGGGAAGTGTTGGAATTTCAGGAGTCTGATAAGAAGATAAGTGGGCGTAGTATGGCTAATATCTCGGCAATGAAAGCGAGAAAGTACATCAAGAAAGGCTGCGAAGCTTTTCTGTCTTACGCAGTGTCGAAGGATGATAAGAAAGTCCGACTGGAGAACGTTCCTATAGTGAAGGAGTTCGGGGATGTGTTTCCCGACGATTTGCCGGGTATTCCACCAACTAGGGAGATCGAATTTGAGATATTGTTACAACGTGGTGCAGTGCCTATCTCTAAGGCCCGTACCATATGACACCAACGGAGTTGAAGGATTTACAAGCTCAACTCCAAGAGTTACTCGATAAGAAGTTCATAAGACCGAGCGTTTCACCTTGTGGCGCGCCGATTTTGTTTGTGAAGAAGAAAGACAGTAGTATGCGAATTTGTATCAACTACCAGGAGTTGAATAAGATAACAATAAAGAATCAATATCATCTACCTCGTATCGATGACTTGTTTGATCAATTGAAGGGGATGAATGTGTTTTCTAAGATTGATTTTAGGTCGGGTTATCATCAATTGAGGATTAAACTCGATGACATCCCGAAAAGTGCCTTTAGAACCCGATATGGGCACTACGAGTTTGTTGTTATGCTGGTTGGAATGACTAACGCACCTGCGGTATTCATGGACATGATGAACCGAGTTTTTCGGGATTGTCTAGATAAGTTCGTCGTAGTCTTCATCAACGACATTCTGATTTACTCACCGTCGGATGTGGCTCACGAGGTACATTTGAGGTTGGCGTTAGAGATTTTAAGGAAGGAGATTTGCATGACAAATTCAGTAAGTGCGAGTTTTGGTTGAAGAGTATTTCATTTTTTTGGGCATGTAGTTTCAGCAGAAGGGGTGTCAGTTGACCCGAGCAAGATTGAGGCAATAGTAGATTGGCCTACACCAAAGACCGTGGGTGAGATAAGGAATTTTATGGGCTTAGCCAGTTATTATAGGAAGTTCGTGCAAGACTTCTTTCGTTTTGTCTCTCATTTGACTCGTTTAACACGAAAACGGGTTAAGTTTGAATGGGGGACCCTGATGCAAGCACATCTTTTGGGTATTGGATGATAAGTTGACTACAACACCAGTTTTAACTTTACCATCGGAATCAGGGGGTTTCACCATCTATAGTGATGCATTGGGAATCGGGTTAGGGTGTGTGTTGATGCAAAACGGGAAGGTGATAGCTTAAGCTTCTAGACAGCTAAAACCTTATGAGAAGAACTACCCTACGCACGACTTGGAGTTGGCAGCGTTTTTGTTTGCCTTGAAGTTGTGGAGGCACTATTTGTATGGAGAACAGAGTAAGGTTTTCACCGACCACCAGAGCCTTAAGTACATTTTCACACAAAATGAGCTTAACATGAAACAGAGGAAGTGGTTGGAGTTGTTGAAGGATTACGACCTCACGATTAGGTACCACCCTGGTAAAGCTAATCCTCTGGCCGATGATTTAAGTAGGAAAAACTTGGGGCATCTAGCGGCGTTAATTACCGATCAACGGGAGTTAATTGCCGAGTTCGAGAAGTTGGAGATAGAAGTTGTTGAGTCTACCGAGAACGTCTTGGCAGCCTTGGTAGCTCAACCAACTATTTTGGAAAGAATTAATGAGGCGTAATTGTCAGATTCGGGGTTGTATAAGGAGCGGGATTTGGTACAGTCGGGGGCAGAATCAGAATTTCAGATATATGAAGATGGTAGTCTTCAGTTTCGGGACAAATTGTGCGTACTCACAGTTCTAGACTATCGGTGCAGCCGGGGGCATCGAATATGTATAAGGGGTTGAATAGTAACTTTTGGTGGAAAGGCATGAAGCGGGACATAGCTGAGTTTGTGGCTAAGTGTCTCGTTTATCAACAAGTAAAAGAGGAACATCAAAGACCCGCCGACTTACTTAAACCTCTTGAGATTCTCGTGTGGAAGTTGGAACACATAAAAATGGACTTTGTAGTCGGGTTGCTTAAGGATAAAATCGGGAAAGATATTATATAGGTGAATATTGCCGACTCACAAAATCAGCTAATTTCTTACTAATGAAGATTACAGCAACCATGGATACCTTGGTTCAGTTATATATGGATGAGATTGTTCGTCTCCACGGGGTGCCGATGAGTATTGTGTCGGACCGGGACACACAGCCTGTATCTCGATTTTGGAAGAGTTTTAGCGAGACTATGAGGATGAAATTGTCTTTAAGTACTGCCTATCACCCTCAAACCGATGGGTAGTCTAAGATGACAATTCACACTTTGGAGGATATGCTACGGGAATGTGTTTTGGACTTCGAAGGTAGTTGGGTAGACCATTTGATGTTAGTCGAGTTTGCCTACAACAACAGTTATCAGTCTAGCATCAGGATGGCACCGTATGAAACTTTGTATGGGAGGAAGTGTAGATCGACGGTTTGTTGGGATGACATTGGGGAAAATATGATAACGGGTCTGGAATTGGTTCAGGTATCAATAGATAGGGTACTGTTGATTCGGGAACAGATTAAGGCAGATCAAGACAGACAGAAAAGTTGGGCTGATAGTAAGCGAAGACCGATGGATTTGCAGGTTGGGGATAAAGTGCGTCTTTGGGTTTCGCCAACTAAAGGGGTTATGAGATTCGGGAAGAGCGGGAAGCTAAGTCCGAGGTATATTGGTCCTTGTGAGATGTTAGAAAAGGTAGATGACTTGGCATACCGTTTAGCGTTGCCGCCAACGCTTTCACCGGTACACAATGTATTCAATGTGTCACAGTTGAGGCGGTATGTGCCTGATCCAAGTCACGTGTTGGAAGCTGAGCCGTTGGAAGCTGAGCCGTTGGAAGTTCGAGAAGACTTATCATATGTTGAGGTACCGTTTCGGATAGTGGATAGGAAGGACCCATACCAAGTTTTGAGGCGAAGAACTATACCATATGTGAAAGATACAATGGTATAATCATTTAGAACGAGAAGCCATTTGGGAATTGGAAAAAGAAGCTCGGTTGAAGTACCCTCATCTGTTCGTAGACCAAGGTTAGTAAGTTTCGGGGACAAAACGTTTGTAAGGGGGAAGAATGTAATACCCGGGACTTTTTGCCTATGTGATTACAAGTTTAATGTATGTTATTGCGTGATTTTAAGCTTTATAAATTGATCACATGAATTATATGTTAAGTGTTATGTGCTAGATGATTATTTAATGTGTTATAAGTTGTATTTTGTGTTTTGGGTGTGTGAGGATATGAGTGCAATACTTGTGATAACGAGGACCTAATGTGCAATAAAATTAAAAGTAATTGATTGGGAGTTATTATTGGGATATTTGGAAAGGCAACGATTACCAAAATTAGAGAGGGAAAAGAAGGAAAGAAAGAAAAGAGAGAAGATAATTTTCTTGGCAGACTTTGAGTGACCAATTGAGAGGGTAAACGGAGTCCGTTTTGGACGATCCACATATCAATTCGAATGTATTCGGAAGACCTACGCATGAGCGCAAACGGAATTCGATTCGGAGTTCAAAGCGAGAAGTTGTAGCACATGGAGCAGGCTATTTTCTGAAATTTCGGAGTTCTTGTGTTTTTGCTTGATTTTGCTTTTATGAGAGGTAATGATCTTACACCTCTGTAATTTCTGATATAAAAATCACGAAATCAGTCATTTATAAGCATGAAATGTTTTTACACGATTTAGTGCATAAAATGGATGAAGTTTCGGTGTAATTGCATCTTATGTGGTGGACCGTCTTAGTGTTGTATATCGTGTTGTTGAATTGATTAATTGTACTCGTTATTATCATTCTTGGATTGATTTACTGTGTTTCATAATTGATATTTTCTATTAGACAATCATACTTGGCGTAATTGCTTATTTGTTGGATTTACTTGTTAGTCGTCGTTGGGTCGTCTTAATTGGTTGTTAGTCTTGGCGTCTATTTGGTTTGGACGACCGAGTAGTCGCCCCTATTTGAGCTCTTTGTCTAGGATCAATTTATTAGCAGGATTCGTTCGACTTATAAACATGAATTGTGTAGATCCCGAGAGATCTTGTGAAATGTGAACTTCTTGGGCCTTAACATGGTGTTTGTCGTGCATTCGGTTGTGTAAGTGTTTAGACATGAAGAATATGGTTATTTATCTTACTTGTTGTCCTTAACTTGTTTGTTCTTGTTTTGGCCACAATAGTTACTTGGGTTTGAGTCTAAAAATGGTCATTTTCGGGTTGGGAAGTTTTGTACATGAAAAATGATTTTCTGCAGGTCGCGGATGATCCATTCATCCGCGTAACTCCTGGGGCTATTGCCTTGCTGTGGACTATACCCCAGACGAACCTGCGGACGATGTGTTTCGTCCGCGGGCACCTGCAAACGAATAGTACGTACGATTCCTTTGTCCGGAGTTCAGTGAGGTCTTCTGCGGACGAAATAGCTGACTATGCTTCGTCCGCAGGCTGTCTTGTGAGGTTTTATAATTTTGTCCTCTCTGTGTTCGTGATCAGTGTCTTGTGAGACTAGTGCAGTGTATTTTCAGTGTATTCATAGTGTTCTTACAGTGTGTGTCCGTCGTGTCAAGTGTATTTCCAAAAGGGATATTTAGGAAAACTGGAAACTATTTTTGTGTCTATCTGTTACTTCATCCCAGGAGTCGTACGATCCTTACTGAGCCTCGCAACTCAATCCTTTCTCTTTTCTTATTTTGCAGATGACGTGGATGCCGATCCTTATTATGGTGATGAGGCTTAGGAAGTGGAATAAGAAGAGTGACTTCATAACCTATTTCGGTATATGAAATAATTCTTAAAATAAAACATATTTAACTTCTTATTTATACACATGACAAGCAAGTTTTCCAATTGCTAAAGTAAGAGATTGAAGAGCCATCAATTGATATGTGATTTTAGATTCATCTTAAGCTTTTATTTTATTTTGAAGTAATAGTGGTGTAAGTGTTGTATTTTTTTTTTCTTGTAGGGTAATTTTGCTGTAATTTATTTTAAGATTAAGAATTTATGTTTTATTAATTTTTTTCCCTTTATCGTGTTTAACTTGTAAAAACAAGGGAAATTGGCAAGTTTGGTCCTCAAACTATTTCTAAAATAATCGAGTGGTCCTCATTATTTTTTGACTTCCTATTTGGTCCTATATATTATTCGCGCTTCCTAACTAGTCCCAGCACCACCACTCACTGTGGTTTCCGGCAACATCACTTTTTATGCAGTATTTATACTTTCTTGATGATCCCAAAAGTATTTTTGAGCTTCTAAGATGGTCCTATCATCATCTTCTTCATCATCTAAGATCTATCGCCGACCATTTCTCTCCCAAATTCGACTTAGTGGTCGAATATTTGGAGAAATATTGTGGGTATACGGCGTTGGTGGTCAGATTTGGGCGGCGATGGATCTTGGAGGACGAAAAATATTATGTAAGGACCATTTTGGAAGCTCGCAAATACTTCTGGGATCATCCATGAAGTATATATATTGTCTAAAGGGGTGAAAATCCTCTGTCGCCGTTCGTGTATGTCCCCGTGTCCCTAACCAATCAGAATTTACTATATAAATATTTGTTTCAATTATATATACACTTGGTGAATTGTGATTGGTTGGGGACACGGGGACATACACGAACGGGGACAGAGGATTTTTTGCCTGTCTAAAGAGAGATTTGACCGGAAACCACCGTGGGTGGTGTTGCTGGACCGATTAGGAGGCACAAAATAACATACAAGACCAAATGGGAAGTCAAAAAAGATTGAGGACCACTCGATTATTTGAGAAATAGTTTGAGGACCAAACATGCCAATTTTCCTAAAAACAATAGACATTTTTCTTTATATTTTTACAGCTAAGTAATTATATAAATAATTTTTAGTTTTATTTTTACTTTATAATCAATATATTTTGTATCTAATAAAAATCGAATAACCAAACCAAACCAAATTGATACAAAATGAATGCATCGGTTTGAAGTTTTAATGGTTTCAACATTTTCAAATAGAATATTTTGATTTTTTTTGAAAAATGTGTAAAACCCAAACAAATCGAAACATGGACGTCCCTACATAAAATTATGTACAATTATTGCGCCCCTTCCACCCTTTTCTGAAGCAGTTCTCTACATGTAAAGTCCAGATTTGGCACCAAAACAAAGAATGAGTCTCACAAATTTGTGGTCCCCGCATGGGTACATGTTCCTCAAATCCAAGTGGGAAAAGCAACATTATTATTTTTTAATTACATTTTTAAGAAGAAAAAACAACCTTATTCGAAGATGAAGTTGTGATTCCCATCAAGCTAAAAAAAAATAAATAAATAAAGATTGGCCCTTTCTTCTTGTTTTTTTCTTTATCTTTTCCCCCCTCATGTACACGATTCAAGTATTAAAACTCTACTAGTAGATCTCAACAATTCTCAATCAGCTTGTGCTATGTCTTTATTTTCTATCCTTAATTTCTTTTTTATGTAATCCTCATTTATTAATAATATTATTTCTATTTAGACAAAAACAATATTAAAACTCATCACAACATATGCTAATAAAGTATTACCAAAAAAGGAAGAAAGGACATACACAAATAAAGTATTAGTACTATACGGAAATTTCAATTCATATGGGATGATTGCAACCCGATTCGAGGACTTTAAGACACAACTATTCAATTAGTTCGGACTTGTTTAGTATTGAATTGGGGCCAAGACAAAAAAAAGTTCTTCTGCGAAGTAGCTCGCGCTTCTTTTGTTGAAATAAGGATAAATGGTTTGATTTGACATTTCCTAAGAATCTACGTGGCGAAATCCCCTATTTCCTATATCGGAAAAAGGAATGATCCCTGAGGTTCAGGATTGCTCTCTGATAATGGCTCAAATTGCACCAATATCAATCCCTTTTCCTCCATATATTCCTATTCCAAGGAAAGAATTCAACAATTCCTTAACCCAAATCAAGGAACTATTAATACGTTGTTGAATAGAACTAAGGAATTCCATTCATTGATAATTTTGTTATCATCCAATTGTTCTCGAACGGGTCCATTCAACGATCTAAAATATCACAATGGAATAAAAAAAATCAATTCATTAAAAGGATCCCCTAATTCCAATTAGGAATTCTTTGGACCCTTTAGGATCAGCCCCCCCCCCCCCAATTGATAATTTTTTTTTTATTTTACCACTTAATAACTCATAATCAAATATTTGTAACTAACTATTTGCAATTCGACAATTTAAAACAGAATTTTCAAGTAATTAAATATTATTCATTGGATGAAAGTGGGAAATTTTTATAATCCCCATCCATGCAGTAACATTATTGTGAATCCATTTAATTTGAATTGGTATTTTCTTCATCACAATTATTGTGAAGAGACGTCTACAATAATTAGCCTTGGACAGTTTATTTGTGAAAATGTGTGTATAGCCAAAAACAGACCGCACCAAAAATCGGGTCAAGTTATATTTGTTCAAGTCGATTCCGTAGTAATACGCTTAGCTAAGCCTTATTTGGCCACCCCGGGGGCAACCGTCCATGGACATTATGGGGAAATCCTTTATGAAGGAGATACGTTAGTTACATTTATATATGAAAAGTCGAGATCTGGGGACATAACGCAGGGTCTTCCAAAAGTGGAACATGTGTTAGAAGTGCGCTCGATTGATTCAATATCGATGAATTTAGAAAAGAGGATTGGGTTGGAACAAATGTATAACAAGAATTCTTGGGATTCCCTGGGGATTCTTCATTGGTGCTGAGCTAACTATAATGCAAAGTTCTATCTCTTTGGTCAATAAGATCCAAAAGGTTTATCGATCCTACGGGGTGTAGATTCATAATAGACATTTAGAAATTATTGTACGTCAAATAACATCAAAAGTGTTTGTTTTAGAAGACGGAATGTCTAATGTTTTTTCACCTGGAGAACTAATTGGATTGTTGCGAGTATAACAAATGGGACGTGTTTCGGAAGAAGAAGCTATCTTATTGGGAATAACAAGAGCGTCTCTCAATACTCAAAGTTTCATATCTGAAGCAAGTTTTCAAGAAACTGCTCGAGTTTTAGCAAAGCCAGCTCTTCGGGGGAGTATCGATTGGTTGAAAGGTCTGAAAGAGAACGTTGTTTGGGGGGGGATGATACCCGCCGGGACCGGGTTCAAAGGATTAGTGTACCCTTCAAAACAAGATAACAAGATTCCTTTGGAAACCAAAAAAAAAGAATCTATTCGAGGTGAAAATGAGAGATATTTTGTTTCACCAGAGAAAATTAGTTGATTCTTAGCTTTCAAAGTAGTTAATTCTTCCCTTTCCAAGAATTTTCACGATACATTAGATCAATCATTTATATGATTGATTGATCTTAAGAAGGGAGTCATTCTTTTCACTACCTTCTTTGATTTTGGTGCAGTCATTTATAGATTTAGTAATAAAAAGAATAATGGCTGGGGTTGTGTATCTATAGCCAATCTAAAGGGAAGAGAAGAAGGTTCCGTCGAAACAATTTTTATATTTCAATTCAGGGTTCCTCTTCTCGAAAAATGGGGAAGGGTGTGGGGAGAAATGACAAGAAGATATTGGAACATAAAATTAGAAGTGATAGAGGCAGGAGTTCATTTTGGCCATGGTATGAGGAAATGGAATCCTAAAATGGGACCTTATATCTCTGCAAAGCGCAAGGGTATTCATATTACAAATCTTACTTGAACTGCTCATTTTTTATCAGAAACTTGAGATTTGGTTTTTGATGCAGCAAGTAGAGGAAAACAATTCTTAATTGTTGGTACAAAAAATAAAGCAGCTGATTCAGTAGCATAGGCTGCAATAACGGCCCGGTGTCATTATGTTAATAAAAAGTGGCTCGGCGGCATGTTAACGAATTGGTCCACTACAGAAACGAGACTTCAAAAGTTCAGGGACGTGAGAATGGAACAAAAAACAGGGAGACTCAACCGTCTTCCAAAAAGAGATGCAGGTATGTTGAAAAGACAATTATCTTGTTTGCAAACATATCTGGGCGGGATTAGATATATGACAGGGTTACCCGATATTGTAATCATCGTCGATCAGCACGAAGAATATACGGCGCTATAGGAGTGTATCACTTTGGGAATTCAAACATTTTGTTTAATCGATACAAATTGTGACCCCGATCTAGAAGATATTTTCCAGCTAATGATGACGCTATATCTTAATGTTTACAATTTGTGAGGGTCGTTCTAGCTATATAAGAAATCCTTGATTAATAATAAGATAAATAAAATAATTTACTTCGAGAATCCCATATATTTATGGAATCGGTTATTGTTTCTGAATTAAAAAAATTTTAAAAAAAAGAGATAAAAATAACTGGGAAAATTATGTGACTAGTTAGTATTCAAAATTCTACTATTAGTTTAGTTGGTATTCAAAATATCCGATTAAAGCAGGCAAAGAGATGGGTGAACCAAAATAATTTTGTTTAAAGTTCGATTTTTTCAGAGGCCAATATGAATGTTCTAGCAAACACACTAAAAGGGTTATATGATGTATCCGGTGTGGAAGTAGGCCATCATTTATATTGGAAAATAGGGGGCTTCCAAGCCCACGACCAAATACTTATTACTTCTTGGGTTGTAATTGCTATCTTATTAGATTCGGCTGCTATAGCTGTTCGGAACCCACAAACCATTCCGAGTGGGGGTCAAAATTTCTTCGAATATGTTCTTGAATTCATTTGAGATGTTAGTAAAACTCAAATTGGAGAAGAATACGGCCATTGGGTTCCTTTTATTGGAACTATGTTTCTATTTATTTTTGTTTCTAATTGGTCAGAGGCTCTTTTACCTTGGAAACTCATACAATTACCTCATGGGGAGTTAGCCACACCCACGAATGATATAAATACTACTGTTGCCCTGGCTTTACTCACGTCAGTGGCCTATTTCTATGCGGGTCTTACCAAAAAAGGATTAGGTTATTTCGGCAAATATATTCAACCAACGCCAATCCTTTTACCCATTAACATCTTAGAAGATTTCACAAAACCCTTATCACTAAGTTTTCGACTTTTCGGGAATATCTTAGCTGATGAATTAGTCGTTGTTGTTCTTGTTTCTTTAGTACCTTCAGTGGTTCCTATACCTGTTATGTTCCTTGGATTATTTACAAGTGGGATTCAAGCTCTTATTTTTGCAACTTTAGCCGCGGCTTATATAGGTGAATCCATGGAGGGCCATCATTGAAATAGTTTTTTCAAACTCACAGGCCTTTGGTTCAATAAAATTTTACCTAGGGAATATATAAGTATGCCATATACGATGTAGAGTAATAGAAAAAAAAATTACGATATTAGTAGGTGTAAAAAAGGAAAGAGATCGAACAGATATTTTTCCTAAAGTTCCCTACCGTCCACTTAATATGATACCTTTCCCTCAATGAATATTCGATTTCTATCTCATTATTTAATAGTTCAATATTCAAATTCTTTTATTATTTGAATATTGAATATGAGTGTATGTAGTATATCTTTAGGACGTATGATTAAACAGTAATATGAAATAAACTTCAAATAAAAAGGGCGAAGGATTCCCGTTTCAGTTGTTTTATTCAACGATTGACCAAACGAAAATAGTAATATAATAAATAACAAATTGTATGAACTTAGAACTTAGATCAATCAAATAATAATATTTCTTCTATGCAATGATTTGGACTAATCAATTTGTCCATTTAGGTTGGATTCATTGGAATAATCGTAACGAGAAGGGAAGAGTGAAAATAATTTACAAAAACGGAATTCATAAAAGAATGGCTTGGTTCGGAGAGGGTAGGTATACATAATTGAATGGCTATAAGCCAACTCTTGTAGATATTTCGATAATTGGTTCTCAAATCCGATTGAATCTAAAATGAATGGTTGGTTTACGTTATGGAAAAAAGATACGTATATGTGATATTAGACATTGACTAATTCTATATGAACTAAAGATATATTTTATTTGCCCTACTCCTATAAATTTAGACAAGGCTCTATCTCAATCGTCTTTATATTAATCAAAGCTGATAAAATGAGAAGTGTAAGATCGTATAACACGTAATTATTATATTATCTATCGATACCCTTCTCACATCACATCATCCAAGATGATGATTATGAGTCGGCTGCATTTATGTCCCGATATTTAGAAATTGTCCTTTTATTATACCATCATAAAATGAATATATCAAATTGTTATAGGATAATTTGATCGTTGTCTATTCATCAATTTTAAATACTCGAGATGTAAGATGAGTGTTACAACTCTGAAAATTTCTCATTGGTGTGCTTTTATTTATTTATTTATTTGGGGGTGAATTATTTGAAAGCAAAAGTAACAATCAGCTGAGGCATAGAACCACTAATTTTCCACATGAAGTCATCAGGCGAATTGGAATTGACATTAGACAAGTGGGTTGTTGAATATTGAATATGACTCATTCTTAATCTTTTAGTCATACAAATCATAGATTTTTTTTTTCCAAATTTCTTTCTTTTTTCTCTTTTTGGATTTTCATGACTGCCATCTAGGTAACATGTAAATATCATTCATCAAGACCAGACCTAAGATTACAAGCAATCAACTTGCAACCTTTTTTTCTTTGAGGAAGTGAAGGTGTTCTTGTCCAGGAACTAGGTTACACCAATTTATCGATTAGTTACACTCAAATTTTACTAAGGGTGTGTTTGTTTCTATGAAATTGGAGTTTTGGAATTGGTTTCCAATAATCATGGAATTGGAATTGCAATTTCAATTAAAAATTTGGAATTCCAATTCCAATTTTAACACTCTCAATTCCACACTCTCAATTCTATTTTATAATTAAAGAATTTGAATTAAAACTCCACAAGATTTATTGTAGATTATAAATATATCATACATACAAGTTATTTTCTCTCTCATAAATAAATATATATATAAAATGACCAAGTACTTGTGAAATGGCAAAACAACCCTAGTACAAAATGACCAAAGTACCCTTAATTTAAAATAGTTAATGTTCTTTATTTAAATGACAAAAATAACTTTTGTACAACGTCGAAAAATATCATTAGTGCAAAATTACAATAATTCCCTTGCCACAAAACAATGATTTTTTTAAAAAGAAATCACAAACATACATAAAATAAATCACCAAAACACCCATGGTGAAAAATTACGAAAATACACTTGACGCAAAATGACGAAAATACCCTCGGCTCAAAATGATGAAAAATACCTTCGCGCAAAATAACAAAAATACATTTGGCTCAGATACCTGAAAATTTATATGATGAAAAATGACCCAAATACCCTTGACGAAAAATAACGAAAATACCTTGGCGTAAAATGACGAAAATTCCCTTAATGCAAAAAGAAAAAAACGCTCTCATAAGAAATGGGGAAATGCCTCTTGTGCAAAATGACAAAATTAACTTTAAATAAAATGAAAAAATTCTCTTAGAACAATCTGACAAAATTACCCTTTGTGCAAAATGACAAAAAAATCGTTTACTTGAAATGCCTAAAATAATATCGGTGTAAAATGACAAAAATACACTTGTTGAGAAGTAATAAAAATGTCATTCATTCCAAATGAAAAAGAATAACCATGATGAAAATGATAAAACTACCACACATTCTAAAAAAAAATGAAAATTTTACAATAAGGGTATTTTTGCCTTTTTTTTTAAATTGTCATTTTCACCGTTCTAAACCAAGGGGCAAGGTTATTTTTATCATTTTATGATTTATTCATCTTTTATAAAGTACATATTTGTTATACTGCACAATGAGTGAATTCCACTTTAACAAGGGTATTTTTGTTATTTTGCAACAAATACATTTTTTTTTTAATTGGACCATGAAAATTTTCTTCATATTACGCAAATTGTATATTTTTTACTTTAGTAGGGAATTTTCATCATTTTTATACCTGGAAAATTTTCGTCATTTTCTACTAGGGGTATTTTCATCATTTTCATCAAAGATATTTTCATTTTTCAACGGTATTTTCTCTAATTCATACTAGAATGATTTTCTTCATCATTATGAATATTCTTTTAATTTTTCAAGCAAAAATATTTCCTTCATGTTAAAGCAAGGGTATTTTTGTCATTTTTTTCAAAGGTACTTCGACTATTTGTATTAGGGAAATATTAGTCTTTTCACACCCGACGCATTTTTTTCATTTTGTTTTTAATTATGCCAATTATTTGGTGTTTCAAACAAATAAATTAGAATTAGAATTCAATTCCATAATTTTACCAAACAAAGGAATTCAATTATTTGGAATTGAAATTTCTTAGAATTCTAATTTTTTAAATTTCACAGAATCGGAAAACTTTAGAATTCTAATTTCATGTAATTCCATGAAATTTCATAAAATTGGAATTACAATTACAAAACCAATTTCAATTCCAAAAAACACAAAAGTTCAATATTCGCGTATACCAGCTCAATTGTCGCTTTGATTTAGAATTAAGATTTAATGAGTTTGTTTGAAGGGAATTGGTGTAAATGAATGAAATTGATAAATAATAGTGGACTTCTATCTAAATTTGTATGTTACTCTTACATATCAATTTCTACAAAGACTTTTTTCCGGATAATTTCATTCTCTCCAGTTCACTCGTCATTCCCTAATTGAAAAAGAAAAGGGATTGGGCGGAGAAATGAGACAAGTGATCACTGGAGATGAGTGAATATGTAAGTGTAAGTCATAAGACATGTTCTTTAGTTTTAATCTTGACAAATGTAATTGATAAAGTGTTAGCCCTAAGGGCAAGATGATCAATATTGTTTCATGATAACAAACCATTGATAGTTGACAACGAAACACAGCTCAGGCGGTAAGACGCTTCACTTCTAACCGGTAGGTCGTGAGGTCGAGTCATGCTGGAGGGGAAGTGGGGAACCACTATCGATCATCCTTTTTGAAAAAAAAAGAAGATAAAAAAAAACAAAACAAAAAACCATTGATAGTTCTAATGTTTGTGTGAGCATGTTTTTAATGATAGGGTCCTTAGCCCTCACACCAACATTGATGAAAATGGTAAGTTAGCTCCTTGTGTACATTAAAGGTATGATCATACACACAAGGTGTACATTAAAGGTATGATCATACACACAAGGAAGCTACACTTTGCAAGATCCCATAGCACAAGCATGAAGTCAATCCACATGCTATGGAAGTACTTGCAAAGTCATGAAGAAAGAAGATAAACATGTCAAGAGCTACTCAATCCATCAAGAGTAGAATCAAGTGGTAGACTCTATGACAAGAAGAAGTGTGAAGTCCATTACACTACAACTCAAGATTGTTAAAGGACTTCATCACTACAAGAAGATGTTGAACTACATGACTTGAAGACCTTCAAGAAGATTAGTCTATTCTACATAGGTGTATTCTTTGTGACTACTCTTCCCTTGAGAATACTAGGATATAAGAATGTTTAAAACTCAACTTTGCATGCTTTTAAAACCTCATGTTTTACTTTGTTCAATTCTTTGAAAAGGTTTTTGAAAACTAGTGTAAGTGTTGATCAATGCATAAGTACTTTAAATGTATTTTATATCTTTACAAAACACTTAGACATGTGCATGATAACATTGGAAACTTGACAAAGTGGAAAAACCACTTTGAATTGCATTCCGGTCGACCTAGGCTTAGCCTAGGAAGACCAGAGTAGTCCGGTTGACCGACATTTGTTGTTAGGTCGACTGAGGCAGTTTTTGTCCTTAGTCAGATTTTGAATGTCCTAGTGCTCCAACGGCTATATTCTCTCAGACGACCTTGATATAGGTAGGTCGACCAACATTGCTTTGGTAGACCTGACCTCATGAATGCAGTCGACCGAGATGAAGACAGAGGGCCTTTAATCTTTACTTTAAGGCACTCCGGTCGACCAGAGTTGTCTAGTAGCGGTCGACTAGAGTTGTCTAATCAAGGTCAAAATTGTAGCCGTTGTGACCAACTTTTTTTGTGTATTCTTGCCTTATTAAAAGCTTCTAAAGCTGAATTGTCATAACTGATCAAGCCCTAAGAGGGCATAGAGGCATATACACTTTATAAACACACAAGTAAACACTTTTGAGCTTACTTTCATATCATTCAAAAGCATTTGTGTTGAGCTATAAACTTCATCTATCTTTCTATTCTCATGAATGATTAGAGCTTATATTTGTAATATTCAATCCAAGAGGGATTTGTGTGTAAGAGAGCTAGAATTGTAAAGTCTCCTTTGAAAAAGACTAGGTACCTAATTTCTCATTTGTTGAGAACTAGTTCATTTCTTTGTGAACTAGCAAAAAGCTCTTTGTAAACTTCACTCTTGGTGAGTGTTTGCAAGTCTTATTTGTTAGGCAAATTTCCTCTTTGTGAGGCAAATATCTCATTGGTGAGATTTGCTCTTAGTGAGCTTAACACTCTTTTTGAGTAGAGTCTTCTTAGTGAAGCACAAGTCCTCATTTATTAGGGCAATTGTAAAAGGTAGAACCCACATTGCATTTGTTGCAAAGGGTATCCATTAGTGGATGTTGAAATCCTTGGGTTTTTCCTAAACTAGTGGATGTAGATTCTTTGTGAATCGAACCACTATAAATCCTTGTGTTAGTTTTCTATATCCCTACTCCTTTACTTTACAGTTCATGAATTGCTATAACTTGTTTACTTGACTACGTGAATTATTTGCTTAGGATAGAAAACTTTCACATGCTTCCTTACTTTATACAATTGCTTCACATAGTCATCTAAGTTGCCTTAATCATAATTGAATCACCTTATGTTCTTAAACAACATACTTTTTTTTTTAAGGTGAACACTTAGGCAAAGAAGTTTTAGAAAAGCCAAGAAGTTTTTAAGAACCTAATTCACCCCCTTCTTAGGTTCAATACCAAAGGGGTCTTTCAATTAGTACCATAGTCTAGTCTCCTTTTTATTGGACTTACATCATAGGAGGATCCATGGCTCATAACTATTCTAACTTATATGACCAATCCCCATCTAGACCACCCTTATTTGATGGCTCCAACTTTGCAAGTTGTCAATGTGATTTTAAATTATTTTTGTCTTCTAATGACATTTCTGTGTTGAGAATTATAGAATAAGGTCCTTTCGTTCCTTCAATCTACACACAAGGTGTCTTGGTGCCAAAGTCTAGGAAAGACTACAAAGACTACAAGAGGATGACACTCAACTTCAAAGCCCTAAATGCTCTTTGTTGTGCATTAAATGAAGAAGCTCTCAACAAAGTGCATGAATGTGATGATGCTCATTCAATGATGAATATGCTTGAAGCAATCGTATAAAGGAGAAGTTAATGTGCAAGAGCGAAATGTGGCAAATCTATTATTGGGGACTCAATCTTGTGAAGGCATTGAAGAAATCTCAATCACACTCCAAGCAAACCTTGATATCATCATAGAGTGTGATATAGGAGAAATCAAAAGTGAATCTTCAATGAGCTCAAAAGACTTACAAGTTGAGCCTTCACAAGATGAGATAGAAGAGAAGATGGAAGCACAAGATGATGATCTTCATAACGAACTAAATTATGATGGAGACCATGAAGATCAAGCATCCTGTAAAAGGAAGAGAAAAACCTTGCCACTAAGCTTAAAAGATAGACATCCAAAAAGAAGTGGCTTTGGACTCAATAATTCCAAGAAGAATGATGAAGATTTGAAATGGAGATGTTCAAAGAGAAAGAAATCACAAACACTCCATAACATTTGGTTTCCTTAAAGCTTCATGGCAAACACACTCAAGGAACCAAAATGCCTAACCACAAGTAATGATCAAGACTTCAAAGACAATCTACAATCATCATCGCTGGGTTATAAGAGATCTAAGTTTCACAATAAAGAAGAGAACCTCGAGGAATGGAAAAGCAAAGCTAAGACTCTAAGAAAAGAGTCATGTGCCAAGGACAACAAGTTTGTGAAGAGTTCATCAAAGAACAACAAGGAAAAGATAAATGATGACTTCACAAACCAAAAGGAGATTGCTTCTAGTGCAACAAATGCAATAATCAAAAGAAGAAGCAATAAAAGGGTCAAGATCAAGGCCAAACAATATGTCTCATTGATGAAGATCAAAATTAAATTCAAAGTCCTAAATCTATAGGCAATGAGGTACAATGCTCAAATCTTTCCCTTGATCTTGACTATGATAATGAGAAGGATCCTTATGTGTTCTTAAATGATTTATATGATGAGATGAAAAGATTGTCTAAGAAGAACAAGATCACTCGTAATAAACTTGCTTACTCGCTAAATGAAAGATCTAAAATGCAAGTAGAATATGATAATCTTCTTACATATTTTTACATCATATCAAATGAACAAGAGAATGTACTTTTATCGCTAAATGCTTTGTCTCTTTAGAACCAATAGTTGCTTGACAAGGTGCATATTGTAGAAACTAAACTTATTGAGCATGATATCTTAAGGCACAAATTTGATGTATTAACTGCTTATGTGAATAAGTATACATGTGCTAGAGATATCCTTGGCAATGTCCTTGTTGCTCCATATGCTAATCTTGATTTTATTGCCAAGAGCAAAAACACACACAAAAGATTGCACACTCTACTTCTTTTAATGCTAGAACATCACATACCACTTTGCTAAATGCTAATTTTTCATATTGTCATAAATGTGATCATCATGCTACTCGTTTCATTAATAAGAAGAAAATAGAAAGATGTGCTAAGTCTATTTGTGTCCCCATCTTCGAAGTGATGACATGGCAGTGCCCCATTGGTTAATGAAACACCAAAGCAGCAGTCAGAGAATTACTAAATAAACTAGTTCATTAGATAAATCCATCTATAGTAATAACACAGTAGCGGAAACGTGATTCTAAATAGGAAATATGTCTATGTTATTACATCTCAAAGGATACTACAAGTTTTAACATAAAAGCGATAATAGGTGTGAACTATCCAGTTAGGATCACTCTTCATAATCCCCATCCCAAGCTCCATCATCACATGTATAATCAACATCTACAAAACCTGAAACAGCAAAATCGGATATCGAACTGAGCTCTGGTGCTCAGCAGGGACATAAAACAGTAATAAAGATAATAAAGACAGAACAGAAACAGAACAGAAGAAACAGATACAGATAATGCAGATGCCCGTTTCCCAAAATACCCCTATGTAAGTATATGCAAATGACTCGTCCCAAGTCTAACAAAATGCAGAACTCAGTGCAAAACAGTGCAGTACAGTACAAAGTATATCATAACAGAAAAGAGGGTCCAGAACAGAACAGTGGACTGCACAGCTGCCGTTTTTAGATAAATGAGTTTTAAACTTGAGCAAAAGTGCACTAAACAATACCCAACTCTCCCCAACTCATATGCGACAAAAAAGACTCCAACAACTAGCAATTAAAGACCCAAACAAGGAAGAACACATTTAATACAACAATTAAGCAATTAACAAAATTCTTTTCACCTAAACGATTCCATAACCGAGTGTACGACAATAACCACGCGTTACCCGTCCGGTACACCCAATCACATATTAGTCTTATATACTTAGAACATCGCTAAGGCTATGACACACAATCCCACCACATGAGCTCACTTATCTATTCACTACTACTCATCAATAACGATAGTGGTCCCAGTTATCAACCAAACTAGGACGGTTCAGTAAAACTCGTGGGTTCGGGTTGCCCCCCAAATGACGG
This sequence comes from Vinca minor, assembly GCA_026122235.1. NCBI lineage: Eukaryota > Viridiplantae > Streptophyta > Magnoliopsida > Gentianales > Apocynaceae > Vinca > Vinca minor. The sequence continues at coordinate 1,687,992 of JAOCZM010000111.1, read as the reverse complement.
GGCATAGATTTTAAGGTTTAATCCATTACATTGTCTCATCATCCCCCATCAGGGACTCCACAAAACCACTATCGTATCCAGTGCTTGGTCCCACTAGATGCGGACCCAGTACATAACAGAGCAGAAGACCTTTTGGGGTCACGGAACAGATCAGGACAGAAGGCGGACGAAACCTGCTAACTAGAGTTCCTAGATAAGAGCTCACAAGGGGGCGACGACTCGGTTGACCAAACCAGTTAGGACAAACAATAACATCAATTAAGACGACCCAAAAAGAGGCAAATACAGTAAGGACTCCCAACGGTCCCCAGTACATAACATATACAGAGCAGATACAGAACAGGTACAGTGTAGTGACAGTTTATAAGATTTTAGTAATTCATGAAAGCGATTGAAATTCAGATATAGACGTGCTCAGATAATCCAATTAAAACAAAAACCCAATTAACAACGGAAAACTCAAATATTCAGTAATTAATTAATCTATCAGTTTATACAATTGAATATCCCAAAATACAATAAATCATGTCATAACAGAAATTAACAGTAATAAGGATTCAGAACAGAAAGTACTAATGGAAAGGGAGGTCCCTACCGTTACGGAGATAAAAGTGAGGAAAAGAACCCGAAAATCAGTCCTGACGTGAAACGCTCCCGGAGAAATATCTCACGATCCGGGTACTCGGTTGATAATACGTCTTCTTTGTCTCGAAGCTCATTCGAATATCTTCGATTAGGTATATCCCGCGATGAAAAATTAATTCCGGAACCCCTTCAATTGTGGTGTCGAAGTTGCTCCGAATATTTAATCGCACAAAACAAAATCTGGTTCTTCTATTTACTTCTGACATACGCTACAGAAAATATAACGGTTAAAATCGCGATCCCTCTGGTCAGATTGTAGCTCTATCAGTCTAGTTTTTAAATAAAAAAGAATTACTTTGATTGGAATTCGTATGTTACCTGTACGATGATTCTACCGGAACTGTGCAGAAAACGAAATTCAGGAAACCAACCCTCATTCCTGTTGCGATATCTTCCAACTCCGAATTCAGAATGCAAATCCGCTTCCTCTACCTCGAAGCTTGTTTCGTCGTGATCAATTTACATATAAAGTTCGTCGAAATCCGCCAAATATTTCCCACTCAAAAATCCTCACAAAGTTGTTAGAAAACACTCTGAAAAATCTCTTTTCTCTTTTCTTCTGTTGCTCACGGCTTTGGAGCCGTTTCCATTTCTTCTCTCTTTTTGTTAAAATGCACGGTTACCTAGACTTTAATTCTTTTAAATGCCCATGATTGCCTGATCATCCCCATGATCCCACGTTGCTGCATTTTCTTTTATTTTTCCTTATTCTACTAAATCCCACGAAGTGCTTTGTTTTTACTTTATTTTATTTTTTAATCTCCTGATCTCAAGTTCCCTTAAATTCCTTTTAATTCTAATCCATCATCTAAGCGAAACACAACTTAAGTCCATTAATTACGATACATGTGTGAAACGCCCCTCAATAAAATGTACACGAAAAATAACACGTAACATGTTATAAAAATAATTATACATGTAGTCACATAATCGTACGAAAAAAATATTATGCACACACAGTTAATCGCGAAAAATTAATTTACATGTCAAATATCACGTAAGAAAAAGTTACGGGTTTTACAATTTGGGTTGAAAAAAACCCCAAAACTAACTCCCAAGGACCCATAAGAAAATGGGTACCAAAATTGCATTCTATTGCAGGAAACATGAGAAATCCGGCTGATCGGATAAGGCACCAGTCGACCGCATAAATGGTCAAAATGCCTCAGTCAAAGATAGGATATCCCAGTCGACCGCGGTTAAAGGCATTTCAGTAACAGTGTATCCCGGTCGACCAAACTCCATCCCCAGTCGTCCGATATCGAGACAGAAAGAAATTCATATTTTAATTGGATGAGAGAGGCCGACCAGCAAGGACATCTGATCGATCGAATAGTCGTGATTTAGCATAAATTAAAAAGGGTTTCAGTTCAAAATTTTAAAAGTTTCATATTCCCTCCTCAAACACTCTCAAACCCTCTCACCAAATTCCCTCAAATTCGAAACCTACACTATTCCAAACTTCAATTCCTTCCACAAACATCAAATTTCTACAATCATGGACCAAAATCCAAAACCCAATCCTTCCAAAAGAAAATCCAAGGAAAATTTTTCAAAGAAGAAATTTACGTCCAAAAGACCACTTGAAAAATCTCTAACAATTAGAGATTTGATTGAACCCACTCCAAAAAGAGCAAACATAAAGAAGATGGTTGATCGGAGCAAATGAAAGGCGAAAAGGACAAGCTACTCCGACGAAGACACGGAGTCCGATGATGATCGCCTTATTCCACCTCCTCCTTCTCAATTTCAAGGTGAATCTTCCTCTTATACTACTAAGAAATTTAATACTAGATGCCATAAAGAGGAAATTACACATATTTATGGGAATTTCGTTAATAATAGGAGAGGTATAATTCATGGATACACTATGGATAGTGATATGTATCATGGGCCTCTAGAGGAAGTAGTGAAATACTTCATAGATATGGGATGGGTGCCATTATTCTCTCATGAATGTGAAATCTATCCTCTGACCATTTATGAATTTGGAGCCAATTTGAGAGAAGATGGATTAAAGGAGGATGGGACGTATTGGTGGACTTCAATGGTCGGAAATTTGGAGTTCACTTTCTCGGAGGCAATGTTTAGTGAAATACTTGGGATGAGATTTGAATTGGACTCAATTAGGTATTTCAATAATTCTGGGAATGTGCCAAGTGATGAGGAATTAGACATTGAAAGGTTCAAGCTCTATTTGAATATCGAAGGACCTTACAATAAGTCTAAGGAAAGAGAAACCAACAAGTTGGATGAATATGGATGTATTCTACATCACATGGTATCCAACGTTGTTGTCCCCATCTCCGGCCAAAAGAATTCAATCACATATCTCCAAATGGCCATTATGCAATGGTTGGTTAAACGGAAGAAGGCGAGCTTTGCATTCTTGGCTATGAAGAACTTCATCAATAGCATGAATCAAGCTACAAAATTTTTGCCTTCTGGGAGTTTGTGGACCTTGCTATTCAAGAAATTCAAGCTCAAGCTCACAACTTCCACTCCAAGAAGTGATAAGTATAATATGTACAATGAAGGCCGTTTTCATCAAATGCACATGATTATTGTGAACAAGAAGTGGAAGTTCCATTCTAAGTGCACAAGTGAGGAGTTATTGGCCGCAATGATAGCACACAACAAATCTCCAAAAGTGTGTGAAACATTGAAGAAAGAAATGGAGAAAAGAGGACTCCAAAAGCAAAATGTGCAAGATGTGCCACAAAATGAAGAAGGGCCAAGACAAGAAGGTCAAGGAGATGAATTTGATGATATTCACTTTGAAGTGAATGAAGAAGGGAATGTCCAAGCTAATGTTGGATCTCAAGATGTAACCTAGGGTTTAGGCCAAAAGAGATTATATAGGCGTGAGAGTTTTTTCCGAAAACCAACTCCCACGTCATCCCAACCTCTTCTGGTAGTGGGAGTTTTTATCGTATAATAACTCCCACGTAATCCCAACAAAAGCCAAATGCCGAAAATGCACATCCTTAATCTCTAATTCGAATAATAAACTTTTATTATTCTCATAAAACTAAATATCATATACAATGAACCTAGACATATTCTAGATTCATTAAATCTGGAAATAATGCTCGTTAACTCATCTATGCGTGTGACCTTGTAGGTTCATATCACAATGGCAATGAAAACATACTTAGTAGTAGTATGTATTCATAAATCACAAGCGGTCCCTAGCAGGAAATTGTGACTACCCAGAGTAAATGAATGTACGGTGGAACCAAATATCAATCCAATATTTAATCCCTTTGTATCGCGATATCCAAATTAAGCATAAGGCATGGTAGTTGTCACTATTATAAAGCTTAATTATATTTATGCTCGATCTCCAGGTAGACTGTTCCAACAAATAATATTTAATAACCACTTTATTAAATACATTTGAGCACGCCCAAGCATTTAAACAGTCTTCCCTATTGAGGGGCCCACGGATATCTCTCTCTAATAAGAGAGGGACAAATCCCTTATAATGCCTCTCGCATTCAAGCCATTGTAGGATACTACATCCGATCATCAGCCGTATTAATTTCTCGATTAAAAGTAACGTCCGACTGAGTCAAAATGTAGCTCCATTCATGATGGAAATGATAGAGACATAAGTTCTAAGGATTCCAAATAGTATTGAGGATGTAATACTTATGACTAAAGAACCATGGAGTATTACTTATCTTTCGGATCACGTCCGATACAATATATCCCAATATATTATATCTATGATATGATTTGTATCCATTACACATGATCAGTAAAAGATAATCATCAATCAAACATCATACTAGTTTTATTCCATTGTATAGAACATTGCATAAAACTGGGGACAATCATAATAGTAATTGCATAAGCTAATGAGTTTTACTATCAAATCACGCATTTGATGTTAAAAAGCAAAATTAACTATTCAAACGACATGCTAAAAAATATATAAAACGTACAACATATGAATGGTCCTAGGGTACTACTAACAATCGCCCACTTGCCCTAGGTTCAATCATACATGATCCTCAATCCCAATGACCTAGTATGACTCTCATGTTTTAGTTGCGGGAGTGGCTTGGTCAAAGGATCTGCAATGTTGTCGTCTGTATGAACTTTGCAAATTCTAACGTCTCTTCTATCAATGATCTCTCTAATCAGATAGAAACGCCTGAGAATGTGTTTGGATTGTTGGTGAGATCTAGGTTCCTTGGCTTGTGAAATGGCACCAGTATTATCACAATAAAGGTCCACTGGGTTCACCATGCTAGGGATGACACCTAATCCATCAACAAATTTCCTGATCCAAACAGCTTCTTTAGCTGCTTTAAAGGCAGCCCCATACTCAGCTTCTGTTGTAGAGTCGGCCGGGGTTTCTTGCTTTAAGCTATTCCATCTCACAACACCTCCATTCAAACAAAACACAAAACCAGATTGCGATGTAAAATCATCTACGTCAGTCTGGAAGCTTGCGTCTGTGTAACCATTTACAACCAGACTGTTAGTAGTGCCCTAGGACCATTAGCACATGTTGTGCGTTTTATTATCTTTTGAGCATGTAATTGAATAGTTAATTATGCTTTTGATTATCAAATGTGTGATTTGATAGTAAAACTCATTAGCTTATGTAATTACTATTCTAGAAGTCCCTAGTTTTATGTAATGCTTAATTACTATGAAATAAAACTAGTATGATTGTTGATTGATGATCTTGTTTTACTGATCATGTGTAATGGATACAAATCACATCATAGATGCAATATATAGGGATACATTGTATTGGACGTGATCTGTCAGAGAAGTAATACTTCATGGTCTTAAGTCATAAGTATTACTTCCTCAATACTATTTTAGAATCCTTAGACCTTATGTCTTCATTGATTCTAGTATGAATGGAGCCACGTTTTGACTCGGTCGGGACGTTACTTGTAACGAGTAATCAATACGATCGATGATCGGATGTAGTGTCCTATCATAGCTTGAATGTGAGAGACATTGTAAGGGAATTTGTCCCTCTCTATTATTAGAGAGAGATCCATGGGCCCCTCGATAGGGAAAGACTGTTTAAATGCATGGCCATGCTCAAATGTATTTGATAAAGTGGTTATCAAATGCTATTTGTCGAAGCAATCTACACGGAGATCGAGCATAAACACAATTAAGCTTAATAAGGGTGACGACCACCATGCCTTATGCTTAATTAGGATATCGCGAGACAAAGGGATTAAATAGTGGATTGATATTAGGTTCCGTTGTATATTCATTCACTTTGGGTAGTCACAATGTCCTGCTAGGGACCGCTTGTGATTTATGAACTCACACTACTACTAAGTGTGTTTTCATTGCCATTGTGAGATGAACCTACATGGTCACACGCATAGACGAGCTAACGAGCTTCATGTCCAGATTCAATGAATCTAGAATGTGTCTAGGTTCATTGTATCTGACATTCACTTTTCTGAGAATAATAAAGTGTTATTATTCGAATTAGAGATAAGGGGCATTTTCGGTATAGCTGGAATTACGTGGGAGTTATTATCCGATAAAGACTCCCACTACCAGCAGAAGTCTAGGGGACGTGGGAGTCAGAGTCTCCCACAGCCGAGAGAAGTTGAGTAGACGTGGGAGTTGTTCTGGGAACAAACTCCCACACTCTATATAACATCTCTTAGCCGAAACCCTAGCCAGTTAATGCTTTAGCCGAAATTAACCAAGAAACCCGAAATCAGTTCAATATGATGATCATCAGTTACAAGAAATCCATTTATCTCAGGCAGTTGATGTACCCGACTTGACCTCAATGGGCCTTGTGTCAAAGATTGAAGCTCAGTATCAGCACGTGACTTGCTTGAAGTTCCAAAGCTGGTTCAGATGTTGTTTGGGGATCTTAAATTTCCTCAAGATGGATCTTACTCTCATTATCCCTTTTGGAAATAAATTCCCTTTCAAGGAATAAACCATTTTGAGCAATAAACACTTTGTTCTCTAATGGAAGATAGAAGTAATATCCTTTAGTTTCTTTAAGATATCCCACTAACAAACACTTTTCAGATTTAGGGGCGAGTTTATAAGATAATAAGAGTTTTACATACACCTCGCTTCCCCAAATTTTGAGAAATGACAAACTAAGTCGTTTCCCAGTCCATATCTTATATGGAATTTTCTGAACCGCTTTAGAAGGAACTCTATTCAATATGAATGCAGCAGTTTCTAGGGCGTAGCCCCAAAAGTAAATTAGAAGACTGGATTGACTCATCATAGATCGAACCATATCTAGTAAGGTGCGATTTCTTCGTTCTTGCACACCATTCCATTGTGGTGTTCCAGGAGGAGTTAATTGTGAAACAATACCACAACCTCTAAGATGTTCGTAAAACTCTTGGTTAAGGTATTCACCACCTCGATTTGATCTAAGTATTTTAATACTTTTACCAAGTTGATTTTGTACATCATTTTGGAATTCTTTGAATCTTCCAAAAGATTCTGATTTATGTTTCATTAGATAGACATAGACATATCTACTAAAATCATATGTGAATGTGATGAAGTACTAAAAACCTCCTCTAGCACTTGTGTTTATTGGTCCACATACATCTGTATGTATGAGGCACAATAAATCGGAAGCTCTCTCACTTTGTCCAGTAAATGGAGCTTTAGTCATTTTGCCTAACAAGCAAGAATCACATGTCTCATAAGACTCTAAGTCAAATGATGTCAAAATTCCATCTTGATGGAGTTTTGATATGCGTTTCTCGTTGATGTGGTCCAAACGACAATGCCAAAAGTAGGTTTGGTTTAAGTCATTTGATTTAAATCTCTTTGTATTAATGTTATAGATAAGTCTTTTAATGGATTCATCAAGGTTAAGAATATAAAGCCCATTCATCAAATAGGCGTCTCCATAGAAGATACCATATTTATGAAGGGTACAAATTTTATTCTTAATATTTATTTCAAAACCATCAATATCCAAACAAGAAACTGAAACAATATTCCTACTCAAAGTTGGAACATAAAGACAATTATGCAGTTCAATAATAAGGTCACTTGGCAAAACTAAATTAAATGTCCCTGTAGCTACAACAACAACTCTTGCTCCATTCGCTGGTCCACTTCTCCTTTTGCTAGTGATCTACTCCTTTTTAACCCCTGCACATTTGCACAAATGTGAGATCCACAACCGGTATCTAATACCCATGAAGTAGGAGCAGACATGTTAATCTCAATAACATAAATACCTAGAGCGACAGTCAAACTGGCTTTCTCCTTTTTCTTCTCTTCCAAGTAGAGCTTCCAGTTCCGTTTCTAATGACCTGGTTCATTGCAATGGAAGCAAACCCCTTCCTTTGGTGCCTTGGCCTTGGGTTTGGGCTTGGGCTTGTTGTTTCCTTTGCCCTTCTTGTCCATGGGCTTTCCCTTTCCTTTTTTATTCTTGAAATTCCCTTTTTGAACCATTAAGACATCATATGTCTTCTTAATGTTCAGTTCAACCTGTTTGAGCATCCCAAGTATCTCATGTATGGACTTCTCCATGGCATGCATGTTGAAGTTCATGACAAATTGGTCATACTCAGGTGGAAGTGAGCCCAAGATCATATATGTGGCCATATCATGACCTACGAGAGCCCGAAGTTTCTCAAGTTGGTCAAGATAGCCCTTCATCTTAAGAAAATGTGCACTCACAGAGATGCCCGAGGACATCTTGCGACTGTTCAACGCCTTAGTGGCGAGGAACCTTTCTTGACGGGCTTGCTCTTGGAACATTTCCTTGAGCTGGCCCATCATCTGGAAAGCCTCAATCTCTTCAAACTATTTTTGAAGCTCAGAGCTCATTGTGGCTAACATGAGACAAGTCACATCGTTAGAATCATCACAATGCTTCTTCCAAGCATCTTTCTCAGCTCTATGGGAGTTGTTTGTAGGTTGTTCAGGAATATCAGTGTCGAGAACATATAGCTTTCTTTCCTGCTTAAGGACAATCCTTAAGTTGCGGGCCCAATCAAGAAAATTGAACCCACTCAGTTTTTCTTTTAAGAATAGACTGCAATGAATTGTGTGAAGTGTTGGTTGCCATTATCTACATTTAAAATTATTTTCAAAGTCATTAATTAATTTTGAGCAAAAAACTTGGCACAATTTCAACACTTGATAAATAGTGGAGAAAACCATTTTACAATAGTTATAAGTAAGCTTTGGCTTATCACCCATAATTAAAGTAAAATCAACCCATGGGAATGACATCTACATGTTCCGGCTATTTCCCATGTTATGCCCAGGCTAAAAACTATTTTGATAGCCTAGTTAAGTCCAACCATGTCTAAGCTTATGGAAATCACTATTTTCCCATCTCCTTTTGCTTAGATGACCGCTTATCTGTTGTTTTGGCAAGCAGACAAAATGATGATCCAAGCTCAAGAAGTGCTTAGGATATGGTAGACATTTTAATACATAATTAAAACAATTTATTGTGACAAATAAGTTGTTAAGACCCCATAAGATAATAATATAAGCATCACATGCAAGATATAAAACGTAAATGTAAACGTGAGATAGCATGGCCTAATCCTATGATGACTCCTACGAGCCTCGTGGGAGCCAAGGGTCAATCTAAGTCAATACCCATCTCATGGATAGTGTCTTCGATCCAGCGTCCTCCAGTATTGTTACACAATTGCATGGGCATACCCATCCTTCAAGATAAAGCGATAAAACTAATATAAGAAAGCAATTACAATTTTACAACATTGAAAAATGGCTCGCAGACCGTATTATAAAATTACAAACCAATAAATGTAAACGAGAGGGGGTATAGTATGTCATGCTATTCACCATGCTAAAATCCACATAAAACATAATAAAATCAAGTAACGAGTACAAATATAAAGTCTTAGGGCTGCCTCGGACGGGGTCCTAAGGGCAGAGCCCCTGGCGGGGTCCAAGGGGCAGCGGCCCTAGGAGGAAAATCTGATTCTCCCTCTGCTCATCGAATGAGTTTCGTGCCCCGATTTAACCCTCAATCGCCTAACATATATAATCGAGTTAAGTGGTTTATACGATATAATCCATTCACATAAACAGTTTATGCGATATTAATCAGATTAACGACATGAAGCATATAATCGCAGTTTATGCATATTTAATCGAATTAAAGACAGATCGCATACGATATCAGTTTTTGCAATATTAATCGAATTAAAACAGATCGAATCATGTGAATAGACATATAAATCATATTAATATATATCACATATATATATCAGAATCACAGAAACAATCTTTTTTGTTTCACACATACACATACTAAATCGAAATTGATACGTGTCATTCGAATAGTATGAGCAAGGCTATGATACCACTGAAGGGATTCAAGGGCAGAAACTCGTTCTAAACACCCATGAATCCTCCATAGAAAAATCCGCTCATACTATGGGAATCGAAAAATAGACCAAATATACTTACGAATTTTTCGTTAATGGATTCTGACTTCGGATGATGTGCTGCCGCCACCAAAACCTTCCCTTGCGGAATTGCTCTCTACCGGTATCCATGCGACAAAATGAGCAGCGAGTGCTAGCTCTTAGTTTTTTGAGTTTCGGAAATCTATAGAGAAAGAAGGTAGAAATCTTTATTTCGGGTAATAGGTTTTTACGGCTATGGAAAAAATGTAACCCTAGGGTTTTGGCCAAAAGAGATTATATAGGTGTGAGAGTTTGTTCCGAAAACCAACTCCCACGTCATCCCAACCTCTTCTGGTTGTGGGATTTTTTATCGTATATTAACTCCCACGTAATCCCAGCAAAAGCCAAATACCGAAAATGCCCATCCCTAATCTCTAATTCGAATAATAACATTTTATTATTCTTAGAAAACTAAATATCAGATACAATGAACCTAGACACATTCTAGATTAATTGAATATGGGCATAATGCTCGTTAACTCGTCTCTGCGTGTGACCCTGTAGGTTCATATCACAATGGCAATGAAAATATACTTACTAGTAGTATGTATTCATAAATCACAAGCGGTCCCTAGCAGGACATTGTGACTACCCAGAGTGAATGAATGTATGGTGGAACCTAATATCAATCCACTATTTAATCAATTTGTCTCACGATATCCAAATTAAGCATAAGGCAAGGTAGTTGTCACCTTTATAAATCTTAATTGTATTTATTCTTCATCTCTAGGTACACTGTTCCAACAAATAGTATTTAATAACCACTTTATCAAATACATTTGAGCACGGCCATGCATTTAAACAGTCTTCCCTATCGAGGGGCCCACAGATATCTCTCTCTAATAAGAGAGGGACAAATCCTTTATAATGCCTCTCACATTCAAACCATGATAAGATAGTACATCCGATCATTAGTCGTATTAATTTCTCGATTAAAAATATCGTCCAACTGAGTCAAAACGTAATCCATTCATGCTGAAAACGATAGAAATATAAGGTCTAAGGATTCCAAATAGTATTGAGGAAGTAATACTTATGACTAAAGAATCATGAATTATTACTTCTCTTTCGGATCATGTACGATACAATATATTATATCTATGATATGATTTGTATCCATTACACATGATCAGTAAAACATAATCATCAATCAAACATCATATTGGTTTTATTTCATTGTATAGAACATTGCATAAAACTAGGGACAATCAGAATAGTAATTGCATAAGCTAATGAGTTTTACTATCCAATCACGCATTTGATGTTCCAAAGCAAAATTAACTATTCAAATGACATGCTCAAAAATATATAAAACGTACAACATATGCTAATGGTCATAGGGCACTACTAACAGTTACCACCATGGTAAATGATGAGTACCCAAGTACATTGCCGCCCAAACTAAGGTCCAAGGATTCATTGATTTATATTCAAGGGCCCAAGACAATGCCACAAACCCAGAAGACAATGATGGCCTTAACTACATTCATTAGGGCCATCCAAGTTCAAGAACATCAAAGACCAACACCTAATGAGCCCATAAAAGATCAAGAGGTCATCATGTTAACATTTGAGTCTTGGCTGACACAAACATAAGAGAGGACTAAATCGGCTATTTACTATTTTTAGGCTTTATTATTATTAGTTATATGAACTTCCCCAAATAAAGGACATGTGGTCCAAGTAGTTGTTTAGTTTAAGGAAGTTACTTATTTACTAGTTTACTTAGGATTCTATTTTATTTCCTTGTTTTATTATTGTACTTATATTGAGCCAAATTTGGCTCCTATTTAAGGACCAAACTTGGCTCCAACAATATTAAGCAAAGCAGATATATTCAATATATGGTTTAAGGATATTCCTTAGATATTTTGCTCAATTGAACTCTCTGGGATTGTTCATGCTTTTATTTTCATAGTTACATTATCGATAGAATAGTTCGAATATCGTGGTGTTTCAGCCTTCATTGAGAGTCTAATCTACTTGGAGTCGCTTAGATTCTATTCCCTTTGGAACTAATTCGAGAAAGAGAAATATCCATTTTAACCTTACACTGTCGAATCTTAACTTAAAACATCAAGGTTCCTCATAAATTGGTATCAGAGCTCTCGGTTGATCTCTTCTTGGTGTACCTTTACTCTTTTTTTTTAACCAAAAAGAGAAAAGATCCCATCAGGCCAAGTGGAAAAGAAAAGAGTACCCTAATTACAAAGACTTGATCTTTGGGGGGCTCTAAATATCTTGGGCAAGAAAATAGTACCCTAATTACAAAGACTTGATCTTTGGGGGCTCTAACTATCTTGGGAAAAGTTTGAAAGAAAAGAGTACCCTAATTACAAAGACTTGATCTTTGGGGGGCTCTAAACATCTTCAAAGATATTCTTATTTATAGTAAAAGCATAGAAGAGCATGTTGAACATCTTAGGAATTTTTTACTATTTTAAGAGAACAAACCATATATGCCAAGTTAGAAAAGTGTGTCTTTTGTACTACATCTATAAATTTTCTTGGATATATTGTAAGTTCAAAGGGAATTAGTGTTGATCCATCCAAAATCAAGGCAATTATGGAGTGGCCAACACCTAAATCCGCAAGCCAGGTACGTTCGTTCCATGGGTTAGCAAGTTTTTATAGACGTTTTGTACATGATTTTAGTACTATTGTTGCCCCATTAAATGAAGTTGTCAAGAAAGACACCCTTTTCTTTTGGGGAGAACCGCAAGCAATTGCTTTTGAAAGTTAAAGCAATGACTCACTTCTTCACCCATTCTTGCTTTGCCCAATTTTGATTTAAACTTTGAAGTTGAATGTGATGCTTCAGGAATAGGTATTGGAGCTATTTTACAATAAGAGCACAAACCAATAGCTTATTTTAGGGAGAAATTAAGTGGACCTACACCTAATTATCCAACTTATGACAAAGAGTTATATGCTATTGTAAGAGCTTTGGAAACTTGGCAACATTACCTCATTCCTAAAGAGTTTGTAGTTCACACCGACCATGAATCCATCCAGTATTTAAAAGGCAAAGGTAAGTTGAATAAAAGGCATGCTAAATGGGTTTCCTTTATTGATACTTTTCCTTACATAATCAAATACAAAAAAGGAAAGGAAAACATTGTAGCTGATGCACTATCAAGAAGGTATACTTTACTTTCTGTTTTGGACACTAAATTACTTGGATTTGAACACATTAAAGCATTATATGAACACGATTCATATTTTTCAGCACTATATAGAGCATGTAATGCCTCGGCCCAAAAGGATTTTTTCAAATTCAATGATTTCTTGTTTAAAAATAATAGATTGTGTATTCCTGCTTGCTCTATTCGTGAATTACTTGTTAGGGTATCACATTCTGGATGCCTAATGGGACATTTTGGAGTTGCTAAGACCTTGGATATACTCAAAGAACATTTCTTTTGGCCAAAGATGAAAAGGGATGTAAGGAAGATATGTGAAGTTTGTTTCAAGTGCAAACAAGCAAAGAGCACAAGTAAAGCTCATGGATTATACATGCCCTTGCCTATTCCATCCTCTCCATGGATTTATGTTTCAATGGATTTCATCCTAGGATTTCCTAAATCCCAAAGAGGTATGGATAGCATTTTTGTTGTTGTTGATAGATTTTCTAAAATGGCACATTTTATACCTTGTAGGAAAACAAGTGATGCAAGTCATGTGGCAAATCTATTTCTCAAAGCGGTGGTTCGACTACATGGAATACCAAGAACCATTGTGAGTGATCAAGATGTCAGGTTCTTAAGTTACTTTTGGAAAACTTGGTGGAGTAAGTTAGGGACTAAATTGCTATTTTCTACATCGAGTAACCCACAAATGGATGGCCAGACAGAGGTAACAAATCGAACCTTACGGGTTATTCTTAGGGCTTTAATTCAAAAAAATCTCAAAATTTGGGAAGAATGTTTACCTATTACTGAATTTGCATACAATAGAACTTTAAATTCTACAACTAATAATTCACCCTTTGAAGTTGTTTATGGTTTTAATCCTTTAACCCCTTTAGATTTAATTCCTTTGCAAGTTGATGAGTATTTTAATGTAGAAGGTGACTCTAGGGCTTCCTTTATACACAAAATTCATCAACAAGTAGGTGCTAAAATTGCAAAGAAGAATGCACTGTTGGAGTACATTTAATCTAAGGTGCGCCAATTCGATTGGGCCGGGCCGGGATTGGATTGGGCCCTTAATCGGGTTGGGCCGACCAATATGATTGGGCCGACCGACCCGTTTGGACCGACCTTATGGCTGGAATGTTAGACATAAATTCAGCCCTCTTGATGGTAGTTGAAGTGGTGGAGAGAGTGGAGGAGTAATTCTCTCCATGATCTCCCACTTCCCCCATTATCTCACCCCACTCTCTCTTGATAGACTAGAGGAAAAATTCAGATTTTTCCTATCATTCTAATCAGTTTTCTCCAGCCTTTTGAAGCTAAGAGAATAGAGAGAAAAAGTGAGTTTTAGAGAGAAAAAGACAAGACAAATTTCTGGACTTTTTTCTTGCATTTTTGCTAATAGAAAAGAAGTTAGAAAGCTTGTTTCTTGTTCTTGAAAAAGGTCGTTCATACTCCATCCATTGAAGAGTGTCTTCAAAGCTTCTACAAGGCGTTGGCTAGCACCAAGCGAGTAGAAGACCATCTCCGGAAGATCGAGTGGATACCGGGAAGAGACGGAGCCTGCAAGCGTGGTGTTCCGTTCATTACAACAAACCGCTGAAAGCGTTTCAGCCATTCTAGCATCCATATAAGGTAAAACACTATCCCATAGTCGTAGGTACTTACTCGTGAAAGATCTCGATAGAGGCGGGTCAAAGTTATTTCACTTTGCGCTTATGTGTATGACCCGGTTATTCCTCTTACAGTGGTATCAGAGCCACTCACGAGTACCCTATTGACTTTAATGTGCTATAGTGTTTTTATAGATTTTGAATCTATGTTATGCATGCCTTAGTATTGCTAGAAATGTTGTTAAAACCATGTATGACATGCTTTTCCGACTTTTTTGTAAGTATATCATGTTGAGAATTTCCATTTTTGAAGTCATTCAAAAGCTGGAAAAACTCTCAGTTTCTGTCACTTCGGTCGACCGGGACTCATCTTCGGTCGACCGAGGCAAGACAGTAGCTAAATGGTATTAGGTTCGGATCAACCGAGTTGGTCTTCGATCGATCCGAGTTGGTCTTCGGTCGACCGAAGTGCTCGTTTGGTCGACCGAGTACTCTCGGTACTTTTTCGGTCGACCGAAGCTAGTGGTCGGTCAACCGAACCCGAGCGAGAATATGAAATGTTCATTTTACTGTTTTGCTCATTATTTTTCATAAGTTGTTATGTTAATTGAGCATGATGCATAGTAATCGCCTTTACCCTGTTGGTTTTACTTTATAATACGATCTGCGTATCGTGCCTTTTAAATATCAAAAGTTGTAATTTCTCCTTTGAATATCCCCTCGAATGTAACTCGAGGTTTCCTTAGAAATTTTGTAATTCTAGATTAGGAGAAGGTACATCTGAGATGATGAAGATATGGAGGCAACCAACTGAAGGTCAAGACGGTGTAGAATAGATGTTTTTCTTTTCACACCTTAGATTGACTTCACGGTTTTTCCATTGGCTTGGAAAAACCGAATAGGATCTTGGCGATTACTATTGCATTTTACTTTTATGTATTGGATGCATATGTATATAAGCATAAACTGTTTTATTTATGCTTTCTGGTGAGATTGTTAAAAGCAAAATCCCTCATTTAAAATATTAATTAGTGCCTTCCTAAGTTTGGCCCTCGTCAAGGCCGTCAAGGCCTAGATCGACATAAGTATGGGACATGCCAAAGCTGTGCATACATGTCTATCCGGGTGAGGCGCGAAGGATAAGTTGTGATATCCGCCGGCTAAAACTTAGGGTCCTAATTAACTGGATTATCTCAATAAATGGATTGAGGATCTAGAGGCAAAAGAGTTGAGAAAAGTGTATAATGATACGCTTGAATAAATGTTATTCACTCAGCTAACCAAGAATTACATAATTTGATGTAATTGGCAAATGTTGCCTACCTAAATAACTAAGTTTTGGGCGATCAGCCAAAGCTGACTCAGAACAAGGTGAAATATGGACCTTGGCCCGCTAGAAAGTTAACGAACTTTCCGAGTTGATATTGAGGGTTATTCACTCGAAGAAAATAGTGGGAGAAATCATTAAAAGATAAAGACCTAATAATGATTTTAATCGGTACTTACTTTTGTATATGCATATTTTTGTTGTAGAAAAATGGCAAATTCAAACCAAACACTATCACTGCATTCTGTCCTTGAGAAGGACAAATTAGAGGGAGTTAACTTCCTCGACTGGTTCAGGAACTTGAGAATCGTTCTCAAGCATGAAAGAAAGCTGTATGTCTTGGAACGCCCTATTCTGCTATACCAGAGGCTCGCGCTTCGGCCGCTGATAGGACTGCTTATCAGAAGCATGTTAGTTATGCTTTAGATGTGTCTAGCCTCATGCTTGTCACCATGAACTACGAGCTTGAAAGCAACATGAGGACATGGGGGGCTTGTGAGATCGTTTGGCTCATCCGAAGCAACTATACTCGAGGGACAAGCGCGCCGGGAGAGATTCGATGTGTCAAAATCTCTCTTTCGATGCAAAATGTCCGAGGGAATGCGGTAGGAACTCACGTTCTTAAGATGATAGGTTATGTTCAAAACCTTGAAAAGCTGGGGTTTCCTTTGGGACAAGAGGCTGTCGATCGATTTGATCTTGCAATCGTTGCTCGAATCATTCGATCGAGTTCATTCTAAATTATCATATGAATGAAATTGACAAGCCATTGCTCGAGTTGTTGAATATGCTAAGGACTGCCGAGAAGGAAATAGGCAAGTCCAAGCCCAACACCATACTTGATGGTGCAAAAGGGCAAAGGCAAAGGTTTTGTGAGATCCAAAGGCAAACCGAAAGGTAAGCCCGAGGGCAAGCAAACCACTTTCAACAATGCACTCGAAACCTAAGGGTGGTGTAGCCAAGGACTCTATATGTCATCACCTGTGGTGAGAAGGGTCACTTTGGGAAAAGGAACTGCAAGAGCTATCTTGCAACAAAAAGGCTGGAAAAGGAGAAGGCAATTGTTGCTTCGGGCTCGAGTATTTATGTTATTGATGTTAATATGATTGATATCAATTTAAATACAACTACTTCTTGGGTATTTGATACCGGATGTGGTTCTCACATTTGTACTAATGTGCAGGGACTGCAAAGGAGTAGAGAGTTGGCAAAGGGTGAAGTGGAACTACGAGTAGGCAACGGAGCACGTGTTGCGACCCTAGTCTGTAGGGACTTGTACTTTTACTTTGCCTTCGAGGGGCTTGTTTTAGGATTAGAAAACTGTTTCTATGTACCTAGTTTAATTAAAAATATTATTTCAGTTTCTTGTTTGGACAAGAACGGTTTTGAGATTTCGATCAAAAACCAACGATTGTTGTTATTTCTGGATAATATGTTTTATGCAAGCGCCTCTTTAATTAATGGTCTATATATTTTAGACCTTGATATGCCAATTTTAAACATAAATACCAAAAGGATTAAGACTAATGATTCTAATCCGACATCTACTCGGCATTGTCGCTTAGGCCACATAAACGAAGATCACATATCCAAACTCCATAAAGATGGGCTATTAGAATCATTTGACTTCGAGTCTTATGATCGATGCGAATCTTGTTTATTGGGTAAGATGACAGCATCACCTTTCACTAAGCTAGGTGAGAGAGCCGATGATTTATTAGGACTAATACATAGTGATGTATGTGGCCCTTTTAATATACATGCAAGGGGTGGTTACCTCTACTTCATTACCTTTACTGATGACTTCAGTAGGTATGGATATGTGTTCTTGATGAAACACAAATCCGAAGCATTTGCTAAGTTTAAAGAGTTTAAACATGAAGTAGAAAACCAACTTGGCAAGAGTATTAAGATTCTTCGATCTGATCGAGGAGGAGAATACTTGAGTCAAGAATTCTGTGACTATCTAAAAGCTTGTGGAATCGTTTCACAACTTTCTCCTCCAGCTACTCCACAATGGAATGGTGTGTCTGAAAGGAGGAACAGAACCTTATTAGATATGGTTCGTTCTATGATGAGTCACACGAGCCTGCCCAATTCCTTTTGGGGACACGCACTAGAGACAACAGCTTTAACACTTAACCGCGTTCCATCTAAATCAGTTGCAAAGACACCATACGAGTTATGGGATCGGGAAGCGTCCCGGTTTGTCTTTCCTCAAGATTTGGGAGTCGTGAAGCGTTTGTGAAACGCTCGACTTCGATAAGTCGGCTCGAAATCTGAAAAGTGCATATTTGTAGGTTATCCTAAGGAAACTAAAGGATACTACTTTTATATCCCTAACGAGAACAAAGTGTTTGTTGCTCGCACGGGAGTCTTTCTAGAAAAGGAATTTGTTTCTAGAAACACAAGTGGGAGTAGCGTAGAACTTACTGAAGTTCCAGACTCTCAAACTAGCACTAATGATGAGATGGAAATTGAACAGACTCCACAAGTTGTTGTGCAGCAGGTGCCACAAACAGTTGTGCAGCCAGCACCAGTTCAAGAAACACAAGAATTGCGTAGGTCTGGTA
This sequence comes from Vinca minor, assembly GCA_026122235.1. Taxonomy (NCBI): domain Eukaryota; kingdom Viridiplantae; phylum Streptophyta; class Magnoliopsida; order Gentianales; family Apocynaceae; genus Vinca; species Vinca minor. The sequence goes on along the minus strand of JAOCZM010000111.1, from coordinate 1,669,251 downwards.
GAGTTCGTCGTCCACCTCCGGAAAAATTTGGATTTTTCATAACAGAACATGGTGATGTTATGTTTGTGGATCACGATGAACCTTCAACCTACAAACAGGCAATTAATAGCCCAGATTCTGAGAAATGGCTTGAGGCCATGAGATCTGAAATGGACTCCTATAGGGTGCAAATGGGTTTTTAAGATTAAAACCGACATGGAAGGGAATGTACAAACGTACAAGGGGCGACTGGTCGCGAAAGGTTTCAAACAAATTCATGGTATTGACTATGATGAGACTTATTCCCCTGTAGTTATGTTCAAATCCATTCGGATTTTGCTTGCTATTGCAGCTTACTATGACTACGAAATCTGGCAAATGGATGTCAAAACCGCTTTTCTTAATGGAAAACTTGATGAGGATGTGTATATGACACAGCCTGAAGGTTTTGTCACTCCAGAGAATGCTGGAAAAGTATGTAAGCTTCAGAGATCCATTTATGGACTCAAGCAGGCTTCTCGAAGCTGGAACATCCGTTTTAATGATGCCGTCCGTGAGTTTGGCTTCATTAGAAATGAGGATGAGCCTTGTGTTTACAAAAAGGTTAGTGGGAGCTCAATTGTATTCCTGGTTTTGTATGTAGATGACATACTACTCATTGGAAACGACATACCAACCTTAAAGTCTGTAAAGGCTTGGTTGAGTACGTGTTTCTCTATGAAAGACTTAGGCGAAGCCAGCTATATTCTGGGAGTCAAGATCTATAGAGATAGATCCAGGAGACTCATTGGCCTAAGTCAGAGTACATATATAGACAAGGTGCTAAAGCGGTTTAGCATGCAAGAGTCTAAGAAAGGACTTTGTCCTATGGCACATGGTACTGTTCTGTCGAAGGAACAGTGTTCTAAAACGCCTGCCGAATTAGAACGCATGAAAGAGATTCCTTGTGCTTCTGCCATAGGATCAATCATGTACGCCAGCTTTGTATGGGAGGAAATGTAGGTCACCGGTTTGTTCAGATGACATTGGGGAAAAGATGATAACGGGTCCGGAATTGGTACAAGTAACAATGGAAAATGTACCGATGATTCGGGAACGGATTAAGGCAGCCCAAGACCGGCAGAAAAGTTGTGTTGATAGAAAGCGAAGACCGATGGATTTTTCAGGTTGGAGATAAAGTGTATCTTCGGATTTCACCAATTAAAGGGGTTATGAGATTCGGCAAGAGCGGGAAGTCAAGCTGGGATTACTCATTTAATTGCACTCAGGTTGGAGACGAAACTTCTGTAAAGGGAGAATGATGTAATACCCAGGACTTTTGCCAATGTGATTATGTGTTTTAATTATTTTAATGCACAATTTTAAGTTTTATAAATATGATCTCATGAATTATATGTTAAATGTTATGTGCTAGATGACTTGTTTATGTGTTATTAAGTGTTACAAATGTATTGTGGGATGTGCGAGGACATGAGGGAAATTGTGAGAGTGAGAGGGATCTAATATGCAATTAAACTAAAACTTGATTGGGAGTTATTGGCTGGGAAATTGGAAAGGTAACGGAAGTTACTGTTTGGAGAGAGGGAAAAAGAAAGGAAGGAAGAAAAAAAAAGAGTGGAATTTCTGGCAGCTTTGTGAGTGCAATTGAGTGAGTAATCAGAGTTTGTTTTCCTTATATCAAAACGACCGTGTTCGAATTACCTTCGAGTGAGCGCAAATAGAATTCGAATCGGAGTTCGGAGTGAAACGATATTGCAGCGGGGCTGATTTTCTGGAAAATTTCTGGTTTCGTATTGCTTGATGACTTTGCTTGTTTACGAGGTAAGGATCTTACACCTCTTCGCTTTCATTGTTAAAACTCATGAATTCAATCATTTTTACGTTATTATTAATGTATGAACTGTTTATCATATTTTTGTGTATCAAATGGATGAAGTGTTGGTGATAATTGTGTATTACGTGAACTGCTGTTGTTATCATATTATGTCATGCAATTGGTTATGTAATTGATATTACTTGCTGCCTTTTTTCTTCTTTGATAATTACTAGACTTATTTGATGATTGGGTTAGTTTATTAATAATTTCTAATTGAATCATTTGGAGTCGTCGTTAATTGGTTTTGGTCGACCGAGTCGTCTCCCCATTTGAGCTCGTATCTAGGAAACACTAGATGACAGGATTCATTCGAACATAAACATGAAATGTGTAGATTCGTGGAAATTCTTGGGCCTTAATCTAATGAGGACTATCATTGGGACTGTAACGGTTTTGTGGAGTCCAAGGTGTTAAATGATGATAAAATGTAGGATGGATCCTTAAAGATTAGACTCGTTCGTTCAGGGGATTATACTGAACCCATGTGTATGAAATACTTAGGCCTTTCTAACTAGGCTGACTGTTAGGGCCGTTACAATTATTGTCGAAAAGTCGTGGATAGGTATTGAACTCTAATTGTGGGATATGTGTGTGTGTGTCTTAGCAGTAGCCATTTATTGTAGTGTCACACTTCGTGTATTTCCGTTGTGCCTTATGAGTGGAGCATGGTGCTTGTAGCACATTCCGAAGTGTAGTGTGTGATGTGAAGATGATGGTTATTTGGCTAAGTTGTTGCTTAATTGTTTATTCTTGTTTTGGTCATATTTGTTACTTGGTCTTGGAGTCTAACATGTATTTTGGGTTGGGAATGATTTGGTGTAGAAATGGTACTTTTGTGTACAAATTTGCACTTGAAAAACTGGATTATGTAAGTCGCAGACGAATGCTCAGTGCAACTTCTGGGGCTACTGTCTTACCAGGGATGAAGCCGCGGACGGACTTGCGGATGATCCCTTCATCCGCGGCTACCTGCGGACGATTCCCTTGTCCGGGCTTTTGGGACTTCTTCTGCGGACGATTCCACGAACGATTTGTTCATCCGTGGCCTGTGCATAAATGTTTTATACTTTTTTTCTTTCTGTGTTCGTGTCTAGTGCATTGTACGTGTTGTGCAGTGTATTTTCAGTATATTTAACGTGTTAAGTGTGTCGTGTTTAGTGTCATTTCAAAAGGTGTATTTTGGGAAACAAGAAAACTATTTTGTGTCTTGTTTGATGCTTCATCCCAGGGGTCGTATTGTCCTTACTGAGCCTCGCAACTTAGTCCTTTCTCTTTCTTATTTTGCAGATGTTGTGGATGTTGAGCCTTATTACGAGGATGATACCTGGGATGGCCCATTTGAGGAGTGATCCTAATCTACATAGTTGAACTTTATTTCCTTTTCCGTTATTTTCATTTGGAACAATTAATCTCATTTCAATAAATGTATTACTTAGAATCATTTTACTTCAGTACTTTGGAACTTATGAATATTACATAAATGAATTCCCTTTTCTAGTAAACTCTGTTGTGTGCTTTGATGTCTCATTAGCCAATGAAATACTGCCATGTCATCATTCCGGTTACGGGGTGTTAAAATATGTTAATGCATAGTGAAATGTGGATTGTAAAAGCATCAAATACTTCAAGTTAGAGCAAGAAGTTTAAAAGCATTCATATCCATTGATGACTTGAAAAATGTCGGTGAGTTGAAGCTTGAAGGCTTAGAGTTTTAGAATGGAGTGTTAATGTATATCTTGTAAACTCTAGCATTATCTCAAGTTGTTATAATTAAGTTTAAATAGCGCATATCAAACTTAATCGATTTAAAAAAATAGAATGGCTTAGCTTTGAAAACCAGCATGTTTTTTTTTTTCGATCTTGGAAGTCAAAAGTGTTTATAAGTATCTCCACAAAGGTTTTCTCGGTGCTAAAATATTTTGTTAGCTTAGACAACTTATTTGAACTTAGGCACGAGGATATTTAGCCTTAGGTCCATAGCTTGATTCAACTGAGGTTCGACATTGGGTAACTTGTTGAAGGTTCGGTCGACCCTTTAACAGGGAAGGTCGACTGAAGATTGAAGATACTCTTAATGAAATTTGAATGTTCTTGAGGCTACCCAAAAACTCTGTCAGGTTGTCATTAGCCTATGGTCGGTCCACTGCGGTACTCTTCAAATCGACCTAAGCCTTGGCAACAGTCCACCGGATAAAGTCTAGTCTAAAATAAAATAGAGCTCGGTTGAGGGTCTGTCGATCGAAGTTGTCTTTTCAAGAAAAAAAAACTAACTCTAATGTGAAAATTATTCAAATGTTTTTATCACCTATAAAAGATCTAAAGCTAATTTTTGAAGTAGTTCTTAATTATTAAAAGTGTCATAAATTTCTAAACTACTCCCAAGACATTCTAAATCATTGGATGTGCTAAAAAATGTGGTTCCTTTCTCTTAAGTTTAGCAAGGGTACTTAAGAAGGGTGTATTATCTATCATATTTCCCCCCTTTTTTTTCATTACTTGGGTAGGACTTTACTTGGTACGGATAGTCCTAAACGTGTATTCTAGTGGTTAAAGTGTAAAATTCTTCGTGAGTATACCATTTTTTTTTAAGATTGATCTTTCTTACCATCATTATGTTGTAAAGGAAGCTTAGTGGAGTTGTTCAAAGTCCCCATGTTAATCTCAAATGAATGATTGTAGATTCTTGATGAATCAAAACTTTCTTTCATTCCTTCACAACTTTCATCTTTTACTTGCTCGCAGCTCATTTAGTGCAGGCATATTCTCTCATCAACTCTAACTTGACTAAAATTAACCAATTACAAATATGAAAAAATTGAGTTATTGTGGAGGGCAAACTAATTTAGGATATGGAAAAAGGTGAATTAGGAAAACTAATTTGGGATGAAAGAGAGTAGATTTGATTAGGAGTGTGCAAATTTAAACCAAAATTCACAAAAACAATATGGCAGTAGACTAAAAGAAAATAGTTTAATGGGTGTTGTCAATAAAATTGGTCAGCCAGGTAGGGATGGTAATTTGACCCGTTGACCCGCCCTGCCCTAGTGTCCTTTGGGGCAGATCAGGCCCGCCCCGCGAACAGGGTAGATCGGTGTTGGATTTCATGTGCCCCAGTCTGCCCCATCTATATTATATTATTATAATATTATTATTATTTAATTTTTAAATAATTTATTTAAGTGCAATGATAATATTAATGATTTTTTAATAATAAAAATGTAGGTCGGGGCGGGGTGGGTCAGATGGGCGAGATTTCTTGATGCGTGGCGGGTCATGAGCAGGGCGGGGTTGGGTATTGAGATATCCGCCCCGATCTACCCGCATTGTCATCCCTACAGCCGGGCGTCGAGTTAGGGAGATGAGTCGATCGACTTTAATTGAACACTTAATTTTTTTTCTCAACATATGTTACAACTTGGTAAAGGATGATCTTACATAGTATGTTTTATTGGAGATTATTCCTCACGCAGAAAGCTGAGTCTAAGCTTTAAAATTGACTATAAATTATGATATGTGTTATTGGATGAGAATTCTCACGCAGAAAATTAAGTATAGAGGGTGTATCCTACCTAAATATGCGTTATTAGATGAGAATCCTCGTGCAGAAAACTTGACTGGCCGGGAAAAGCTAAGAGTAATGCCCACACTCTTTTTGCCTTACTGGATATTAGAAAATTAATGGATTATCTTGTCATTTAAGTTTTCTTTGGAATTAGTATATAATATTTGAAGGGGTTTGTTGTTATTTTCTTTATAATAATTAATTAGTTATTAATTTGAAAAGAGTTGAGAGAAACAACCATTTATCTTCCTCTAACTCCCTATATATATTCTTTATAATTATAGGAGTGGTAGAAGTTACCTAGAACTCAAGCAACGAAGAGCTAATGGAGTCTGTGTCTTATGCAATTCCGACATGAATTAGGGAAGAATGTTTAGGAGGCGATTATCTTACGTAGAGCCGGTTCTAGAGCATCGTTTAAGCGTAAATTGAGATAAGTGAAGAATTTTCATTGTTCCACGTTTTCATCTAATAAAACTATATTTTGTATAAATTTAAATGAACATGCAATCATTTAAGAATTCTCTTAGAATCATTCCTATGATTTTGATATTATTTGAAAGGCAATTTGGTCATTATTGTCTATAAACAATTTATAACTTGCACGCAAAATTCCAAAACAATAATTATGAACAATAAAACCCCTGAACAATTATCATTAGTATATAAGGTCCTCACGTCCAAAAAAGTTGTTAACTAACTGTGAATTCAAATTTTTTATCAAGTCAACGAAAATACTTTTAGGGTCATAATCGTTACATCACACTTAAAATACCTCCACTCCCCACATCCGACACCCAGTTCTTCAACCACCCCTACGCCCCAATTTTCATTCTTTCTTTTTTTGGAGTGATTTTACACCAAAATTGAATAACATGAAATACATTAATGATTAAATCTATAAAACTGAGAAGATTGGCAACTAGATAGTATGATCAGGTTTCTGAGGGTGGCATTTATATTTGCTTGAAGGTGTAAATGATGTTTTGTATAACAGAAATTCAATTGATGGTTGTCTTTAAGATGATGGCATCTTAAAACCATACAGTAAAATACCAAATATCAAAATGCCAGAAAAGAAAGAAACTGAATAATTCATTGATGATTTTATCAAAATAAATACAGATAAAAAAAGATTCCTAAATTCTAATATTAAAAATTTGAAGTAATAGTCTTCTAATATCATAGTAGTAACAACTAAGGAAAATTCTGATATATATACCATGTAATTGTCTCTCTCCTCATTCTACAGTGAGTGAGGTTGACAGTTCTTATTCATATCATATCAGAACTATCCATCAATTATTACTCGTAGTACCAAGCATTTAAAGACCTGCCAATCTCAAAAGAAACGAAAGCATCAACACAAGCATACTTAACTTGATCAAGGTTTAAACAACGATAATCCCATCTACTCAGAGTTATCTCCCTCCGTTTCTCGATCTCTCTATCAATCACTGCTTTAGCCAAGTCTTTTAAACTAGCATTCTTCATCCAGTTCATACCAGTATTTGAAGCAGCCAAATCCCTCAAATCCACAACCTTCCCACCAACTTCAATTCCATAATCATCATTAATTTTCTGTAAATCATCATCAATACCAACACCCACAAAAGTATAATCCTCGTTGCCTAAAAATCGATGGAGTTCGTCGGGAATTTCGTACCCAAAAGTTTCGGTGCAATGGAGAACTTGAAAAATCAAGCAGCGTCTACCGACGCATAATTGGATGATCGCAACAGGGTTTCTGTAATGGCGACCGAAATTCGGACGCCATTCGACGTCGAGACCAACTACGAGGCGGTTGAGACGGCGGCTATGGATCCTTTCCGTAACGTCAATCCAGTGGGAGACGATGTTGGGGTCGTGGGTTACTAATGCGTCAATGCAGTCGGAATCGAAATCGACATGGTAGTGGGTGTGGGAATCGTCGACCGGCTCAAATTTTTCAATGAAGATGTCCATTGATGGATGGATGGGCTATAGTGTATGCTCTGATTTTTAGCGGAAAGATAACGATTGTAGGTTCACGCGTCTTCCTCTTTCCAAGGATATTAATGACCAGTGACTACTCATATTTATACATGATCTGTTAGTCTGTTACAGTACCCTCACGTCTAAAAACGTGGCAGAATTAGTATGGAATTGTATTTTTTAATCCTCTTCTAGTTAAAAGACTTATGGTAAGTACTTTCTTAATCAAATTGATAATTGTTATATTCTAACGACTCTGTTATATTGTGATGAAATGATTTATACACTGTTTGTTACATTAAAATTGGATGAAGTGTTATAATATGTAAATTACATGATGTTTATGTAACTGTTTTTTATTTATGCGTTTGATATTTGAGTATATGTTCTAAAATGGATGTTGTGTAAATTCTGAAAGTGTATATTTCCAATTTCGAGCTCTTGTCTACAAATAAGTCTATAGTAGGATATGTCTTAAATTCTGTACATCCTGAACCCGTGAGTTCGCGATGAAATGTGTGATAAATGTGGACCTCCCTGACGGGTATAATAGTTAGGGCTGCTAACAACTAGTTGTGAAGCTTATAAGGGTGAGCGATGACATAATGAGATGTATCCTTAAATTCGGACCCGTCGCCCAAGGTAAAATACCTTGACTCAAGGATATGATAAGTGTGGCCTTCCTTAATAGCTAATAGCATTTAAGAACTATTAGCATTTGTTATAGAGTTTGGAACGGATAATTGAGCTCGATTGTGTGAACTGTGTGATATTTGAGTGAGATGTACGTGTGTAAGTGTGTGTAAAGTGTGAAAATAAAGGTGTTCAGATCACCGGATTCAATGAATGTGTTATAAGTTTGAAACTTTCGAAACAAAGGAAAAAGTGATTTCTGAAACTTTCGAAAAACCAACCCAAAACATCCCATTTTTTTACCTTCAAATACATACCCAAAACATATACAAAACTCCCACATAACATGCTCAAACTATACACATAATATCTGACACTAACATATCATAAATCGCGATATGAACACCATAAACTAATGCATTTCAAATAGATGCTAACTGAAGGAAAAATTCGTAATCCCCAAAATGCAATGGAAATAAATAGCGCGGGATTATGTTATTTTAAAAGATCAACTCACGAGAAAGAATCAAAACTCTGTGATAGGAAGTATACCTTTATGCCGATCTAATCGACGCTTCCCGGATTCTGCTACTAAGAACCACCAACAGCAGCCTTCAGACTACTGTGTCTACTGGTATCACACACCAACCGCTGAGCTTGTTACTTTGCGTCTCAGATGCTAGTCCAAAGATCTCCGAAGTTTGAAAACACTTTTTCCCGGAATCCACAAAGTATAGATAACTTAGGAAAACCAGAAATCAAAGAGATAAAAAAATCGTATTTTTTTTTTTTTAAATAAGAGGACCTTTATTGAAAAAGGCCGCAACCAAGAAGTACAAGAAACAGAACTTTCATTGCCACAATGATTCGACAAGAAAGAATACTAGAAGAGGGAGAAAAAATGCAAACATCTACCCAGCAATTTGTCAGATATGAGGCATTCCTGCTTTATCTAACATACAAAGTCCTCTAGCCAATATCGGAAGATGCAACAACTCCCTATAATCTCTATTAGAGCGCGTATCACAAGCTTCATTTGCGAGACTATCCGCTACTTTGTTTGCTTATATATATATATATATATATACAGGGACGAAGATAGGAGGCGGGTGGGGCGACTCCCTTCTCCCGAGATTTTTAATTTTTTTTACTAAATATAATAAATTTTATATGTAATTTGAAATATTTGATTAAATTCGCCCCCAACATTTTTTTTTTTTGCAGTTTTTATATGTAATTCGATATACTGTTACAGTTTTTCGCCCCCAACCGAAAAGTTATGACTTCGTATCTGGATAAAGTCCTAGTTAAAATCACATACTCTAACCGTTTTATAATAGAGTTATTTTTATACTTTTCATATTTTTTTAAAAAATATATATATATTTTCCAATTTTAAGAATGTTTTTCTAAAATTTACCTTATTTTTAGGGAGAAGAGAGTGAAGTTGGCGTTTAGGAATAAAAGTTATTTCAGGGAATAAAAGTAAAATGTTTTTGTCACCATTTCTTTAATTTATACTAAACTATTTAGAAGTGCTTCTATTATGTAAAGAAAAGGGTATCAATTTTCAAATGTGATTTAAAAAAAGGTCGCCTGCTTGACAAAACCTTAATTTGGTTTTCTGCTTATAGATAAGAACCCATAAAAATTCCAAAATGCTCAAGAACCATAACATAAAAACCTAATAGACTTTATCATAACGACAGGAGAAAAGGTTTCGTCATAGTCAATACTATGAACTTGTCTATAACCTTTAACTACTAGTCGAGATTTAAAAGTGTGTAAATTACCATCCATGTCGGTTTTCTTTTTGAAACACCATTTGTTATCAATGACCTTACACTCTTCGGGTGGGTCAACCAAAGTCCACACTTGGTTATCGTACATGGATTGCATCTCAGACTTCATAGCTTCTAGCCACTTATCTGACTCAGAACTACGAATTGCCTCTTTGTAGGTAGTGGGTTCATCTTGATCAATCAGTTCAACCTGATGATCATCAGTCACGAGAAATCCATATCTCTCAGGCTGTTGATGTACCCGACTCGACCTCCTTGGGCCTTGTGTCAAAGATTGAAGCTCAGTATCAGCTTGAACTTCCAAAGTTGGTTCAGATGTTGTTTGGGGATCTTGAATTTCCTCAAGATGGATCTTACTCTCACTATCCTCTTTGGAAATAAATTCCCTTTCGAGGAATAAACCATTACGAGTAACAAACACTTTGTTCTCTGATGGAAGATAGAAGTAATATCCTTTAGTTTCTTTAGGATATCCCACAAACAAACACTTGTCATATTTAGGGGTGAGTTTATCAGATAATAAGCGTTTTACATACGCCTCGCATCCCCAAATTTTGAGAAATGACAAACTAGGTCGTTTCCCAGTCCATATCTCATATGGAGTTTTCTGCACCGCTTTAGAAGGAACTCTATTTAATATAAATGCAGCAGTTTCTAGGGCGTAGCCCCAAAAGGAAATTGGAAGACTTGTTTGACTCATCATAGATCGAACCATATCTAGTAAGGTGCGATTCCTCCGTTCTGATACACCATTCCATTGTGGTGTGCCAGGTGGAGTTAATTGCGAAAAAATTCCACAACCCCTAAGATGTTCATCAAACTCTTGGTTAAGGTATTCGCCACCTCGATCTGATCGAAGTGTCTTAATACTTTTACCAAGTTGATTTTGTACTTCATTTTGAAATTCTTTGAATCTTCCAAAAGAATCTGATTTATGTTTCATTCGATAGACGTAGCCATATCTATTGAAATCATCTGTGAATGTAATGAAGTACTGGAACCCTCCTCTAGCACTTGTGTTTATTGGTCCACAAACATCTGTATGTATGAGGCCCAACAAATCAGAAGCTCTCTCACTTTGTCCAGTAAAGGGAGCTTTAGTCATTTTGCCTAACAAGCAAGAATCACTAGTCTCATAATACTCTAATTCAAATGATGTCAAAATTCCATCTGAATGGAGCTTTGATATGCGTTTCTCAGGCCCAAACGACAGTGCCAAAAGTAGGTCTGGTTTAAGTCACTTGATTTAAACCTCTTAGTATTAATGTTATAGATGGGCCTTTTAATGGAATCATCGAGGTTAAGAACATAAAGCCCATTCATCAAAGAGGCATCTCCATAAAAGATACGATCCTTATGAATGGTGCAAATTTTATTCATAATATTTAATTCAAAACCTTCAATATCCAAACAAGAAACTTAAATAATATTCCTACTCAAAGTTGGAACATAAAGACAATTATTCAGTTCTATAATAAGGCCACTTGGCAAAACAAAATTAAATGTCCCGGTAGCTACAGCAACAACTCTTGCTCCGTTCGCTACTCTCAGGTCCACTTCTCCTTTTGCCAGTGATCTACTCCTTTTGAACCCCTGCACATTTGCACAAATGTGAGATCCACAACCGGTATCTAATACCCATGAAGTAAGAGCAGACATGTTAATTTCAATAACATAAAATACCTGGAGAGACAGTCAAACTGGCTTTTCCCTTTTTCTTCTCTTCCAAATAGAGCTTGCAGTTCCGTTTCCAATGACCTGGTTCATTGCAATGGAAGCAAACTCCTTCATTTGGTGCCTTGGCCTTGGGTTTGGGCTTGTTATTGCCTTTGTCCTTCTTGGCCATGGGCTTTCCCTTTCCTTTCTTCTTGAAATTCCCTTTTTGAACCATTAAGACTTCATGGGTCTTCTTAATGTTCAGTTCAGCCTGCTTGAGCATCCCGTGTATTTCGTGTATGGTCTTTTCCATGGCATGCATGTTGAAGTTCATAACAAATTGGTCATACTCCGGTGGGAGTGAGCCCAAGATCATATCTGTGGCCATATCATGACCTACGATAGCCCCAAGCTTCTCAAGCTGGTCAAAATAGCCCTTCATCTTAAGAACATATGCACTTACAGAGGTGCCAGGGGCCATTTTGCAACTATTCAACGCCTTAGTAGTGAGGAATCTTTCATGACGAGCTTGTTCTTGGAACATTTCCTTGAGCTGGCCCATCATCTGGAAAGCCTTATCTCCTTCAAACTGTTTTTGAAGGTCAGTGTTCATTATGACTAACATGAGACAAGTCACATCGTTAGAGTCATCGAAATGCTTCTTCCAAGCATCTCTTTCAAGGTCTAGGGCGTTGTTTGCAGGTTTGTTCGAGAATGTTCGTATCAAGAACGTACTGACTTTCTTTCTCGCTAAGGACAATCCTTAAGCTGCAGGCCCAATCAATGAAATTGGTCCCGCTTAGTTTTTCCTTCTCAAGGACAGATCGCAATGAATTGTGTGATGTATTGGTTGCCATTATCTACATTAAACTATTTGCAAAGTTATTAGTTTTGAGAAAAAACATTTTCCACAATTTCAACACTTGATAAAAAGTGGGGAAAAACATTTTACAATAGTTATAGGAAAGCTTTGGCTTAACACCCATAATTAAAGTAAAATCATCTAATGGAAATGACATCTATATGTCCCGGCTATTTCCCATTTTATGCCCTAGGCCCAAAACTATTTTGATGGCCTAGCTAAGTTGAACCATGTCTAAGCTTATGGAAATCACTATTTTCCCATGTCCTTTTGCTTAGATAACCACTTGTCTGTTGCTTTGGCAAGCAGACAAAATGATGATCCAAGCTTAATGAGTGCTTAGAGTATGGTAGGCATTTTAAGACTTAGTTAAAACGTTCGGTTTTGAATAAGACATTAAAACGTGTAATACAATTATACAAGCATCTCATGCAATATATAAAGCATAAAAATTAAATGTGAGATAGCATGGCCTAGTCCTATGATGACTCCCACGAGCCTTGTGAGAGCCAAGGGTCAATCTAAGTCATTATCCATCTCATGGATAAAGTCTTCGATCTAGCAGCCTCCAGCCTTGTTACATAGTTGCATGGGCATACCCAGCCTTCAATGTAAAGCAATAAAGCTAATCTAAGAAAGCGATTACAATTTTACAACATTGAAAAACAGCTCGCAGGCCGTATTATAAAATTACAACAAAAATATGTAGAACAAGGGGTATAGTAGGCCATGTTATTCACCATGCTAAAATCACATAAAGCACAATGAAATTAACAACGAGTACATATATTAAGTCTTAAGTCAGCGGAACGACGAATCTGCGCAACGCAGACGGCGATCCCGCTAGCCGGTTAGCGGGCGGGAGGTCAAGGTGGCAGCGGCCCCCGGGCAGCTCCCCTGGAAGAAAAATCTGATTCTACATCAGCTCATCGAATGAGTTTTTCTGCCCTGATTTATCCCTCAATTTGCCTTACTTACATAATCGGATTATGCATTGGTTAATCAAGTTAACGGCAAGAGACATACAATCAGTTTATGCGTAATAACCGAATTAATTCAATTAATTACAGATTCACATAACAGTTTATGCAGAATCGAATTCACAGAAACAGTTTATGCAGTCTCGAATTCACAGAAACAGTTTATGCAGTATTAATCTAATTAATAACATACGACAGCAGTTTATGCATTAACAGATTTAACATAAACAGTTTATGCAATATATCACATATATCGTGATCAAAGAAACAATCTTTAAACGCACTAAAACAGTTTATGCATATAACACATATATCATAATCAAAGAAACAATCTTTTCTGTTTTCACGCATACACATATCAAATTGAAATTGATACGTGATATGTTGTAATTAACAATATCGAATTCGAATCGTATGAGCAAGGCTCTGATACCACTGAAGGGATTAATGGGCGGAAACTCGTTCCAAACACCCATGAGTCCTCCCCTGAAGGATCCGCTCATACAAAAGAATCGAAAAATCCAAGAAAAAGACTTACGTTTTGAATTCAAGAATCTGATTCTTGAATTAAGGAAGCTGTTTCTTGGATACGTTGTTGCCTCCAATTGATTTCCCTTTGCAGAATGTCCCTCTACCGGTATCCACGCGACGGAACGAACAGTGATTGCTAGCTCTTCGTTTTTCTGAGTTTCGGGAATTATAGAGAAAAGGGAGAGGTAGAATCCGAAATCTAATTTCGGGTGTATTTGGTTAATTGCGGCTGAAGTGAATTAACCCTAGGGTTTCGTCCAAGAGAGGTTTATATAGGGTGTGAAAGGTTGTTTCAAAAACAACTCCACGTCCCTACCAACTCTCCCGGCAGTGGGAGTCTTTAACTCCCACGTCCCCTAGACTTCTGCTGTTGTGGGAGTCTTTATCGGATAATAACTCCCACGTAATCTCAGTTGTACCGAAAATGCCCCTTATCTCTATTTCGAATAATAACGCTTTATTATTCTCAGAAAAGTGAATGTCAGATACAATGAACCTATACACATTCTAGATTCATTGAATCTGGACATGAAGCTCGTTAGCACGTCTATGCGCGTGACCCTGTAGGTTCATATCACAATGGCAATGAAAACACACTTAGTAGTAGTGTGAGTTCATAAATCACAAGCGGTCCATAACAGGACATTGTGACTACCCAAAGTGAATGAGTATACAACGGAACCTAATATCAATCCATTATTTAATCTCTTTGTCTCGCGATATCCTAATTAAGCATAAGGCATGGTAGTCGTCACCCTTATTAAGCTTAATTATATTTATGCTCGATCTCTAGGTAGACTGTTCCAACAAACAATATTTAATAACCACTTTATTAAATACATTTGAGCATGGCCATGCATTTAAACAGTCTTTCCCTATCGAGGGGCCCATGAATATCCCTCTCTAATAAGAGAGGGACAAATTCCTTACAATGCCTCTCACATTCAAGCCATGATAGGACACTACATCCGATCATCAGTCGTATTGATTACTCGATTAAAAGCAACGTACGACCGAGTCAAAACGTGGCTCTATTCATGCTAGAATCAAATGGAGACATAAGGTCTAAGGATTCTAAAATAGTATTGAGGAAGTAATACTTATGATTAAGGACCATGAAGTATTACTTCTCTAACGGATCACGTCCGATACGATATATCTCAATACATTGCATCTATGATATGATTTGTACTCATTACACATGATTAGTAAAACGTAATCATCAATCAAACATCATACTAGTTTTATTTCATTGTAAAATAGATTACATAAAACTAGGGACAACTAGAATAGTAATTACATAAGCAAATGAGTTTTACTATCAAATCACGCATTTGATGTTCATAAGCAAAATTAACTATTCATATGAAATGCTCAAATAGATATAAAACGTACAACATATGCTAATGGCCCTAGGGCACTACTAACAATCCTAAGGAAAGTAAAGGGCACTACTTCTACATTCCTAACGAGAACAAAGTGTTTGTTGCTCAAAAAAGAGTTTTCTAAAGAAACAATTTCTTTCTTGGAAAACAAGTGGGAGTCACGTGGAACTTAATGAAGTTCCGGAACTTGGTGAAATTCAAAGGGAACTTGGTGAAGTTCCAGGCACAAGTGACCAGGTGGAATTGGAACAAGCTACACAAGCTGTTGTGGAACCAGTTCCAAAAACACATGAATTGCGTAGATCTAGTAGAGTTCGTAGATCACCCGAAAAAATTAGATTTTTCGTAACAGAACATGGAGATGTTATGTTTATTGATCATGATGAACCTACAACCTACAACCAGGCAATTACTAGTCCGAATTCTGAGAAATGTCTTGAGGCCATGATATCCGAAATGGATTCCATGTACACTAACCAAGTGTGGATCTTGGCATATGTGCACTGGGGGTAACCCCAATAGCGTGCAACTGGGTTTTCAAATTGAAAACTGACTTGTCGCGAAAGGTTTTAAACAGATTCATGGTATTGACTATGATGAGACTTTTTCCCCTTTAGTTATGTTCAAATCCATTCGCATCTTGCTTGTTATAGTTGCATACTACGATTATGAAATCTGGCAAATGTATGTCAAAACAGTTTTTCTTAACGGAAACTAGATGAGGACGTGTATATGATACATCCCAAAGGTTTTGTAGATCCAAATAACGCCAATAAAGTGTGTAAGCTATTGAAGTCCATTAATGGACTAAAACATGATTCTAGAAGCTGGAATCGACGTTTGACGAAGTCGTACGCGAGTTCGGTTTTATCAAGAATGTTGATGAAGCCTGTGTTTATAAGAAGCTTAGTGAAAACCCGGTTGTATTCCAGATTTTGTATGTAGATGACATACTACTCATATGGAATGCCATTCCAACCTTGGAATCTGTAAAGGTCTGGTTGGGGAAATGTTTCTCTATGACGGACTTAAGTGACGCAAGATTCCTCTTAGGAGTCAAGATCTATAGAGATAGATCACGTAGACTTGTTGGCCTATGTCAGAGTACTTATATAGACACAGTGCTAAATCGGTTCAGCATGCAAGAGTCCAAAAAAGGCTTTTGTCCTGTAGCACTTGGTACGGTTCTTTCAAGACAACAATGTGCTAAGACACTGGATGAGAAAGGAAGCATGAGTGAGATTCCATATGCTTCGGCAATTGGATCTATCATGTGTACCATGTTGTGTATTTAGCTAAGTGTCTCGTATTCTTTGAGTATAATGACCAGATACCAGTCTAAATATGGTGTACGTCACTGGATAGCAGTCAAGAACATCCTTAAGTACGTGCGAAGGACTAAGGACACATTCTTAATCTATGCTAGTTTCCAAACCGATAGAGACGACTTTAGATCGCAACCGGGTTATGTGTTTTTCCTAAAAGGCGTGATGTGAGATGGAGTAGTTCAAAGAAAGCGACCGTTGCGGATTCCACAAACCAAAGCCGAGTATATAGTTGCATTAGATATTGCTAAGGAAGTCGTTTGGATCCGAAAGTTCATTGCTGAAATTGGTGTGGTGCCTAGTATTTTAGATGTGATGTATCTATATTGTGACAATAATGGAGCCATATCTCAATCAAAGGAGCCACGGTCTCACCAAAGGTCCAAACATATACTACGGCAGTATCACCTGATCCGTGAGATCATTGATAGAGGAGATGTGAAGATTTACAAGGTTCACACAGACGATAACATCGCCGACCCGCTGACACAACATCAGCATGATCTCCATACTTGTAGCATGAGTATTAGATACCAAGAGAACTGTCTTAGAGATAGTTCTTATGTACAGTATACACTAAAAGGCAAGGTTGTTGTCTTTAGTGTAAGTGGGAGATTGTTGTATTTTTCTTTCATGTGATGAAATATTAAGTCATGAATTCCATTATTATTGTTTTGAATACTGATGTGCCTTTTGTATTAAAATGTCCTTAGATAGTTATGTAATAGTTACATTGAACTATTATAAAATGTCCCCAGTCAATCATTATTGTGGAATTTTGAGGACAATAATAATGTGTGGAGACTAGTATGTGTTGTGATTAAATATGTGATATTAAATCAAACAAATGGGTATTAGATACTGGACAGACCCGCTCATAAGTACACTTCATGGATTGTTATATGAATGCCAACAGTGTTCTTATGATGATTCTGTTTGCACCCTAAGTCCTTCGACTTGAGATCACACAAGATTTTCTGCTTGGCTAATGGTATGCTTTGATGGTGTTAACCGCCGTCTGTACCTATATGGGCTATAAAGGCATTTGTTGGGTGTATTTATGAACCATGTCAGGATGAGGTTTGATAGATAGAGGGTTTTCCCCTCCTATATAATAGGAGTAATATCTTGGGCCCCTTGATTGAGTGAGACTAATGCATGGCCATGCACAAGTGAATTAATATGAGATATTAATGTCATTTGATTAGTCTACTCGGGAATCAAGAAATTGACTTATTGGACTATACAAGTTTGACATACTCCGTGACTTGTGTTCAATCTAGATATCGAGGACAAAGGGATTAGTGCAAAACATCATAATTGTGGTTACTTGAATCACCAGGGACTATTTGTGAATTAGGAGTAATTATGTGTTGCTAGATACCTCTCATTACTGTTGACAATTGTTGTCACAGCCAACATAGCAAATGCCTAAATAGTCGCACACTATAATCAACTTGATTGGGCTTGTTGGAGTTTACATTTGATATAGGTGCTCAATTGGATTGGGCGTTCGATTGGATTGGGAAAAATCAGACCCCGGTTGGACCGGACCAGATCGACCGAGAACTGGCTCGGGTCGACCGAACCGATTTGTCACTCTAGTCGGCCGAGAACCATTTCTCCGGTCGACCGGACCAGTTAGACCTGGTCAAAACCTGTAAATCTACATGTGTGAGAGAGTGTGTATGTGTGTGTGCAAGTTATGAATGCTTGTAATGGGAGAGAAATAAGGGGAGAGTGGGGTGGGTGAGTAATTCCACTTACACCACATTTGATGAAGAATTGTTCTTCATTCTTTACTCTCACTTAATTCATTTTTCTCTCAAGCTAGCCTTTCATATCATAGAAGTTGAAACTTAAGAAAGAAAAATCTAGGATTTTTCTTTTTGATTTTATACACACTCTCAAGAACAATCAAAAGAGAAGAAAATACGATTTTCTTTTCTCTTTTAATTCCGATTTTCCTAAGTTATATATACTTTGTGGATTCCGGGAAAAATGTTTTCAAACTTCGGAGTTCTTTGGTAGCATCTGAGACGTGGAGTAACAAGCTCAGAGGTTGGTGTGTGGATACCAGTAGAGACAGAAATCTGAAGGTGGTTGTTGGTGGTTCTTAGTAGCAGAATCTGGGCAACGTCGATTAAATCGACATAAAGGTATACTTCATATCACAAAGTTTTGGTTCTTTCTCGTCAGTAGATCCTTTAAAGGAACGTAATCCCGCGTTATTTATTTCCGCTGCGTTTTAGGGATTACGAACTTTTCCTTCATGACTCATGCCAAAAACCGTTTCTAGATAAAAGCTCGAGATTGAGGTGACACGACCAACATATAGCTATTACGACAACATCAAGGACAACAACAATATGACATCAATTTTGAGAATTCCAAGAACAGTTAATCATGTAAATAACAAGCACGAGTAGACTCGACGATCAACCATATGAGAATGCTAATACAATTCAATGCAACAATTATCAATACTTCATCCAATTTTTTTATGCAAGAAAATATAAATTGAAACTCAATTCGATACAATTTAGTAATTACAATAAAACCACAGTTTATGCATCTTTTAAGACTAAAAAACAAGAGTGAAGGATCCTTACTTGATCAACTAAGGCAAGATATCTCTCAAAATCCAAAAATAAACAAAAGCCCAAAAATCGAAACTTTAGATTGAAATTACTGTCTGTAGGGAACTCGGAATTCGGATCCGTCAGCGCTCAGAAGTAGCTTATTCAATCATCTTTCCAACGCACTGAAAATCGCTCAATTCCGACTCCCTTTGCTTGGTCAAACCCCCGAAACACCTCATATGCATTGTCTTTTTTTTCTCTCTTTCTTTCTTGCGAGTTAATCCATCTATTTTCCAGCGCTAAACCTTATAAAAGACTTTCCAAAACTCTGCAAAGCGGTCTAACACCTCCTAAAGCCCATACCGAAGTCTCTCAACTTACCAAGTCATTAAATGCGCCTTTTAACAAACGTACCTAACATATAACACTTAAAACATGTCCTAACAATTAATTGGCATGCAATCACATTCTACATCACGTAAATTCATGCAATAAAATTAATCTTGCAAAAATTAAATGCAATTCATACTACACGTAAGTAAGAAGTACCGGGTAGCACAAAGCATATGAGAGTTAAGAGGTTAAGTAGTAGGAAGTTTAGAGAGGTTTTTAGAGTTAGTTTTCTGCAGTTTTTGTAGGGAAATTGAGAAAGAATAAATAGAAAAAAAAGAAAGAAAGAGAGAAAAAAGTAGAAACTGCTAGGCAAATTTTTTCGGGCAGCGATCTTCAAACTTCCGACATGGTAGTCATTTTTTCTCCGATCGGTGTAATATTTTAACTGATCATATAAGACTGTATTCTGGATGGTGGAGATCATATTTCAGCGGTTATAGTTTTGAGTAATCGTCATCAGAACAATGTGTTATTTTTCTGGAAATGGATAGGCCATATCTGTCAGAAAACTAGGTAGAAGAAGATTTCATCGTAAGAGAGAGGGAGAGGGAGTTGAATATAAGAAATTGAAGTGTTTTTAAGTATGGATTACACGTTTAAGGTAAAGTTCTTACACTCTTGTATTTTCTGTCCAAAAACATGAAAACGGAATTTCTATCAAGTTGTGAAATTGATGAAATGATTTCTGCATTTTTTTTAAATGCGGCAAAGTTGGATGAAGTGTTGTAATGCGTGAATTGCATGAAATGCCTGTTACTGATTTCGGATTTCTGCGTGTGATACTTGAGTATATGTTCTGGTTTTGTTATTCTGTAAAGTCTGAAAGTTGTTCATTCATCAATCATGTCTTAAGTATTGTCTTAATCAGATTATAATTGTTATATTTAGGGATTCTGCCTCTTATAAACATCATACATCTTTACAATTTTCGGCATCTCATAATTGCCTTCCGGACATTAAGAATTTTTCTCTGTGTGTCTTCTCTCCCAAAATAGTTAACTTAAGCATCAAAGAGTTTTAGAGATCTTCCCCACCACCTTCGATCGTGTTATGTCTTGCAAGCTAAATTCCTTCCTTTGTGGAATTGTTAACCCGAGTTAGTTTGTTGCACATAGAAAAGGGATCCATTTGTCCATGACGCATTAATTGAGTATGAATATGAAATCTTGAGCATTGGTCATTCAGAAAGACTGGTTTTGATTTGAGACTAGTATGATATTGAGATAACAAATCTCAAGTTAAAACTTAATGATAAATTCCTTAGAACCCTTAGTTCTGAGATAGAGTAGAAGAGAAATTAAAATTGCGGAATTTTTTTTATGAATATTTCATATATTAAATTCTGTACAAGAGCCTATATTTATAGAGGAGGAAATAACTGCCAAGATGCTAAAGTTACAATCAAAGGTATGTATTTACATTCTACTTCTATACAAAATATCTAAACTAATGTATACTTTATCATTGCTGTTTTGTGCAACTTGTTGTGACTGTAGTCTTTCTCTCCTAGATGGTTGTTGATCTGTGTAACTGAATTGGTTTAGAAGCTTGGTGAGCAAACTACTTGTTCCAGCTTGGCATAACTGATTGTGCAAGTTGCACCACTTGTAGCCAGTTGACTGATATAGCCATTCAGTATGTTGAGCTTGCACCATTGCATCTTATATGCTTCAACACCCCGTCCCCCTTAAGCTGAAATGGGCTGAAAGATAAACTCGATTCCCAAACTTTTCAATAGGTAATGGAACTAATATGAATGTAGGGGTTTTGTGAATATATCAACTAACTGATTTGAAGTAGAAATAGGTAGAGGCTTGATTACACCTTCTTGATATTTGTCCCTTATAAAATGACAATCAACCTCTATGTGTTTTGTCCTTTCATGATAGACAGGATTTTCCACAATATAGATAGCAGCTTGATTATCACAGAATAATGGTATAGGCTTAGGATGTTTAACATGTAAATCATTAAGTAGAAATATCATCCATTGCAATTCACACACACAATTAGCCATAGACCTATACTCAGCTTCTGAAGAACTTCTTGCAATAGTGGTTTGTTTCTTGGCTTTCCAAGTTGATACGATACCGACCTTGGGGCTGCCCAACTTAAAGGATTACCTACATAAACCAATGATGCGACTTAGAACACGGTGTGTGATTCAGCTCACTACATCATTGACCAGAATACTAAAGTACAAAGAGGACTCTAAGTTACATATGGAATATGACGTACAAGTTAGCCTTCAAGTTCTACAAGATATTCAATTCGGCCCAAAACAAGCAAAGTGGCTTATAGGGGTATTTTAGTCATTTGTACATTAAAATCTATTTTAGCCTTTAATATATTTCGGCTAAGTTTATTATGGTAGTTATTATTTTAGGCGCATATAGCAAGTGTTGCCATAATAAAGGACATGTTGTCCTGTGTTAGTTAGTTGGTTATTAAGAATCCTAATTCTTCAAGGACTCTTCCTATTTTTGTTAGCTTTATCTAGAATAGCCACTTAGAATAGTGTTTACAAGATAATATGACATGTTGTCCATTATCTTAGACTAGTGTTATACTTGATAGCAAGTTTGTTATTGAAGAGTCCTACTTCTTCAAGGACTCTTCCTTTTATTGTTTGATGGAACCGAAATCTCACTCTATTTAAGAGAGATTTCGGCCACCTTATTATTAACGTTAGATATATTGATATTTTGGTTAAGTTTATTCCTTAGATACTTATTTACGAATTTCCGTTAGAACTTCATATTCATTGAGTTACTGTATCAACTAGATAGTTTCACTAGTTGTGGTGTTTCAACCTTCATTGTTACTTAGCCTTCTTTAGAGTTGCGTTGAGTAAATTCCCTTGGAACTATTCGAGATAGAGAAAGATCTACTAAAAAGCCGAACCTAGATATAAAACATCTTGGTTCTGCACCAAGTGGTATCAAAGCAAAAGGTTGATCTCTATCTTGGTGTACCCTTACGCTTTTCATTAATATTTTTCTTGTTTGCTTGGAATAGATCGAGAAAATTACAACAACAAAAATTATGACCTACGCAAAAGCCACCCGGAAGTAAAGAAATTGGCAGCCGGGTTATCCTATTTTAGACAATGATCAAACCAAAAGCAAACTTCCTTGTCCTTGAGACACAAAGGAATTGGCTCTTGATCCCTCTTATTCTTGAATTAGCCGCCAACAATATTATCAAATCAAGGTAAGGTCTTCCTAATCCGGAGTTCTTGATATCGTGTGGCCAAGAAAAGGGTAAGTCTTTGGTAAAAAGGTAAGAAAAGAAATCAAGAAACAAATTTTCAAGAAATTTTTCTTCCTCGGTACTATTCATGATACTGTTCATCCGAGAATTAAAATTCAATTTTTAAGAAAATCAATAAGCGTAAAGATCACATCTTTTTAACGATTACTCTTATATTTCTTTCTTAACTTTTTGTTTAGGTCAAGATAGGAATTCTTTCCCATATTTTTCAGCTTTTCATCAATGCAACAAGTTAGGAATCTTTAATTCATCTAGAGTTGAAATTCTTGACAAGTATTGTTGGAATATTGAGAGAATTTTTTTTTCTATCTAACGGTTTGAGTGATTTTTCTTTGCAAAGATAATGTCTTTTAATGAAGGTTCTTCGTAACAAGGTGCCCTTGGAGGTGACAAACTATTTCAAGAATCAATACAACAAACCATTCAGCGGTTGATACAAAGATTGGATGATGTAACGGAAAGATTGGAGAATCTTGAAATCAAGAACCAAGCGGACAAAGGGAAATCCGCGGCCTTTGATGTTCAAGATGATGAAGGGTCTCAAGAATCCAATGAACAATCTTTGAGAGACAACTTGCGAAAAAGAAGGGAAAATCTCCGTGTCATGAG
Organism: Vinca minor; assembly: GCA_026122235.1. Lineage (NCBI taxonomy): Eukaryota > Viridiplantae > Streptophyta > Magnoliopsida > Gentianales > Apocynaceae > Vinca > Vinca minor. Next base: position 1,645,829 of record JAOCZM010000111.1, on the reverse strand, counting down.
CGCTTTCATCTCATGCCATGAATCAATTTGTCTTTGTCTCGTTCTTCTCCGTTCATTGGGCTCATTATCCCACCAAATTGATGCATACTCTCCAAACTCCATGGCTACCAATTTAACTTTTTTTCTCTTCCGAATAATTGTGAACATAAAAATATGGTTAACTTTGCGAGTCCAATCTAAAAATAATGACACGAAGATTTGTACCTCAAAGTTATACTCGTGATTTATACAATAAATTACAAAGATTGAGGCAAGGGACAAAGACCGTTGATGAATATTACAAAAAGATGGAGATGGCGATGTTTAGATCAAATATTCATGAAGATGATGAAGCTACTTTGGCTCGATTCTTGGTTGGTCTCAATGATAAAATTAGACCTAAGGTAGAACGTGTTAATCTACATAATCTAATTTCTATGGTTTATTATGCTGTATAAATTGAATGGCAACAAAAATAGAAAAGTTCAAGGACCAATTCAGCAAATTTCCAAAATCAAGCAAATGGCAGTTTGGGAATAACAAAAACAGCCGCGGTTACAAGTGGGGCAGCAAAGATTTCAACTACATCAAAGTCAACCGATTTGAGGGATGGTACATCTACAACACTTGCTCGGGAATGTTTTAAGTGTAGAGGAAAAGGTCACTTTGCTCGGGATTGTCCAAATAAAAGCGTAATGATCATGATGGATGACGAAACGTGGGTTAGTGATGAGGAGGAAACCGAGGAGACGGTTTTGGAGGATGAAGCCCGAGGGCATTAAGGAATTCCCACATGATGATGATAATCTTCTTTTGGTAAATATGAACCTTTTACATTCTAAACCTTTAGATGGATTGCATCAACACATAAGTAATCTATTTTATACCATGTGCAAAGTTAAGGATAGAAGTTGTTTAGTTATTATTGATAATGGAAGTTGCACTAATGTTTGTTCGTTTGAGTTCATAACCGCTTTAGATTTACCGATGAAAGCACATCCTATTCCATACAAGGTTTCTTGGTTAAATAATAGTGGTGATATTAAAGTAGACAAACAAGTGGAGATAGATTTCGGCACTGGGACATTCAAGGACACTGTTTTATGTGATGTGGTACCTATGACCGCAAGTCACATTATTCTGGAAAGACCGTGGCAATATGATAGGTTTGCGGATCATATTGGAAGAAAGAATGTGTACATGGTTTCAAAGGATAAAATGAAGGGATTCATGGGCAGAAACTCGTTCTAAACACCTATGAGTCCTCCCCTGAAGGATCCTCTAACACAAAGAGAATCGAAAATAGACCGAAAAAGACTTACGTTTCTTGGTTAAAGATTCTTCTTTGGGCTCTCAGCTGCAACCACCTTGAGTCCTCCCTTGCGGAATTACCCTCTACCGGTATCCACGCGACGAAACGAACAGCGAGTGCTAGCTCTTCGTTCTTTTGGGTTTCGAATAATCTAGAGAGAAAATGAGACAGAGAACCAGAAATCAGATTTCTGGGATTTAGGTATTTTGCGGCTCAAGCATTAGTCCCTAGGGTTTCGGCCAAGAGAAGTTTATATAGGGTGTGAAAGGTTGTTTCAAACACAACTCCCACGCCCTTTCCACCTCTTTTGGAAGTGGGAGTCTTTAACTCCCACGTCCTCTAGACTTCTGCTGGTAGTGGGAGTCTCTATCGGATAATAACTCCCACGTAATCCCAGCTATAACTAAATACCAAAAATGCCCCTTATTCATCTCTAATTAGAATAATAACGTTTTATTATTCTCAGAAAAAAAAATGTCAGATACAATGATCCTAGACACATTCTAGATTCTTTGAATCTGGACATGAAGCTCGTTAACTCGTCTATGCGTGTGACCCTGTAGGTTCATATCACAATGGCAATGAAAACACGCTTAGTAGTAGTACGTGTTCATAAATCACAAGCGATCCCTAGCAGGACATTGTGACTACCCATAGTGAATGAATATGTGGTGGAACCTAATATCAATCCACTATTCAATCCCTTTGTCTCGTGATATCCAAATTAAGCATAAGGCATGGTAGTTGTCACCCTTATATAGCTTAATTGTATTTATGCTCGATCTCCATGTAGACAGTTTCAGCAAACAGTACTTAATAACCACTTTATTAAATACATTTGAGCACGGCCATGCATTTAAACAGTCTTCCCTATCTAGGGGCACATGGATATCTCTCTCTAATAAGAGAGGGACAAATTCCTTACAATGCCTCTCACATTCAAGCCATGATAGGATTCTACATCCGATCATCAGTCTTTTTGATTACTCGATTAAAAGTAACGTCCGACTGAGTCAAAACGTAGCTCCATTCACTCTGGAAACAATGGAGACATAAGGTCTAGGGATTGAAAATAGTATTGAGGAAGTAATACTTATGATTAAAGAACTATGAAGTATTACTTCTCTAACGGATCACGTCCGATAGAATATATCCCAATATATTGCATTTATGATATGATTTGTATCCATTACACATGATCAGTAAAACATAATCATCAATCATACATCATACTAGTTTATTTCATTGTAAAGAACATTACATAAAATTAGGGACAGTTAGAATAGTAATTGCATAAGCTAATGAGTTTTACTATCAAATCACACATTTGATGTTCAAAAGAAAAATTAACTATTTAAAGACATGCTCAAAAAGATATAAAACGTAGAACATGTGCTAATGGTCCTAGGGCACTACTAACAATCTCCCACTTGCCCTATGTCCAATCATACATGATCCTCAATCCCACTGACCTAGTATGACTCTCACGATTAGGTTGCGGGAGTGGCCTGGTCAATGGATCTGTAATGTTGTCGTCTGTATGAACTTTGCAAATTTTAACGTCTCCTCTATCAATGATCTCTCTAATCAGAAGGAAACACTTGAGAATATTTTTGGATCGTTGGTGGGATCTAGGTTCCTTAGCTTTTGAAATAGCGCCAGTACTATCACAATAAAGGTCCACTGGGTTCACAATGTTGGGGACGACACCTAATTCATGAACAAATTTCCTGATCCAAACAACTTCTTTAACTGCTTTTGAGGCAGCCAGATACTCAACTTCTGTTGTAGAGTCGACCACGGTTTCTTGCTTTGAGCTCTTCCAGCTCACATCACCTCCATTCAAACAAAACACAAAACCAGATTGCGATCTAAAGTCATCTACGTCGGTCTGGAAGCTTGCGTGTGTGTAACCATTTACAACCAGACTTCCTTCCTGACCTCCGTAAACCAAGAACATATCTTTAGTCCTTCTCAAGTACTTAAGAATGCTCTTGACTGCATTCCAATGTGACTCTCCAGGGTCAAATTGATATCTGCTAGTCATACTTAAAGAGAACGAGACATTCGGGAGATTACATATCATGGCATACATAATAGACCCAATGGCTAAAGCATATATGATCTTACTCATGCGCTCTTGGTCTTCCTTTGTGGAAGGTCCTTGAGTTCTGCTGAGTTTAATGCCATGTGACATGGGCAAGAATCCCTTTTTGGAATCTTGTAGACTGAACCATTTCAGTACCTTGTCAATGTATCCACTCTGGCTTAGGCCAATCATTTTTGTTAGACCTATCTCTATAGATTCTTATACCCAAAATGTATGTAGCCTCGCCTAAGTCTTTCAAGGAAAAACATTTCCTTAACCAAGCTTTTACGCTTTGTAATGTAAGAAGGTCATTTCCGATCAGTAAGATGTCATCCACATAAAGCACAAGGAACACTACTGCAGTATTCGTTACATTCTTATAAACACAAGGTTCGTCTTCGTTTTTTGATGAAACCAAATTCTTTAATTGCTTCATCAAAGCGACGATTCCAACTTCGAGATGCCTGCTTCAATCCATAAATGGACCTTTGAAGCTTACACACTTTGCTAGGATTTGACAGATCAACAAACCCCTCAGGTTGTGTCATATACACATCCTCGAGAAGGTTTCCATTAAGAAACGCAGTCTTAACGTCCATTTTCCATATCTTATATTCATAATATGCGGCTATGGCAAGTAAAATCCTAATAGACTTAATCATAACGACAGGAGAAAATGTTTCATCATAGTCAATACCATGAATTTGTCTATAACCTTTAACTACTACTAGTCGAGATTAAAAGTGTGTACATTACCATCCATGTCGGTTTTCTTTTTGAAACACCATTTGTTATCAATGACCTTACACCGTTTGGGTGGGTCAACCAAAGTCCATACTTGGTTATCGTACATGGATTGCATCTCAGACTTCATAGCTTCTAGCCACTTATCTGACTCAGAACTATGAATTGCCTCTTCGTAGGTAGTGGGTTCATCTAGATCAATCAGTTCAATGTGATGATCATCAATCACGAGAAATCCATATCTCTCAGGCTGTTGATGTACCCGACTTGACCTCCTTAGGCCTTGTGTCAAAGATTGAAGCTCAGTATAAGCACGTGAGCTTGCTTGAAGTTCAGAGCTGGTTCAGATGTTGTTTGGGGATCTTGAACTTCCTCAAGATGCATCTTACTCCCAATATCCTTTTTGGAAATAAATTCCCTTTCAAGGAATAAACCATTATGTGCAACAAACACTTTGTTCTCTGATGAAAGATAGAAGTAATATCCTTTAGTTTCTTTAGGATTTCCCACAAACAAACACTTGACAGATTTAGGGGCGAGTTTATCAGATAATAAGCGTTTTACATACCCTCGCATCCCCAAATTTTGAGAAATGACAAACTAGGTCGTTTCCCTGTCCATATATCATATGGAGTTTTCTGAACCGCTTTAGAAGGAACTCTATTCAATATAAATGCGACAGATTTATAGGGCGTAGCCCCAAAAGGAAATTGGAAGACTGATTTGACTAATCATAGATCTAACCATATCTAGTAAGGTGTGATTCCTTCGTTCTGATACACCATTCCATTGTGGTGTATCAGGAGGAGTTAATTGTGAAACAATTCAACAACCCTAAGATGTTCGTCAAACCCTTGGTTAAGGTATTCGCCACCTCGATCTGATCGAAGTATCTTAATACTTTTACCAAGTTGATTTTGTACTTCATTTTGAAATTCTTTGAATCTTCCAAAAGATTCTGATTTATGTTTCATTAGATAGACGTAGCCATATCTTCTGAAATCATCTGTGAATGTGATGAAGTATTAAAAACCTCCTCTAGCACTTGTGTTTATTAGTCCACATACATCTGTATGTATGAGGCCCAACAAATCAGAAGCTCTCTCACTTTGTCCAGTAAAGGGAGCTTTAGTCATTTTGCCTAACAAGCAAGAATCACATGTCTCATAAGATTCTAAGACAAATGATGTCAAAATTCCATCTTGATGGAGTTTTGATGTGAGTCTCTCATTTATGTGGCCCAAACGACAGTGCCAAAAGTAGGTTTGGTTTAAGTCATTTGATTTAAACCTCTTTGTATTAATGTTATAGATGGGCCTTTTAATGGATTCATCGAGGTTAAGAATATAAAACCCATTCATCAAAGAGGCATCTCCATAAAAGATACGATCTTTATGAATGGTGCAAATTTTATTCATAATATTTATTTCAAAACCTTCAATTTCCAAACAAGAAACTGAAATAATATTACTGCTCAAAGTTGGAACATAAAGACAATTATTCAGTTCAATAATAAGGCCACTTGGCAAAACTAAATTAAATGTCCATGTAGCTACAACTCTTGCTCCATTAGCTACTCTCAGGTTCACTTCTCCTTTCGCCATTGATCTACTCCTTTTGAACCCCTGCACATTTGCACAAATGTTAGATCCATAACCGGTTTCTAATACCCATGAAGTAGGAGCATACATGTTAATTTCAATAACATAAATACCTGGAGAGACAGTCAAACTGGCCTTCCCCTTTTCCTTCTCTTCCAAGTAGAGCTTGTAGTTCCTTTTCCAATGACCTGGTTCATTGCAATGGAAGCAAACCCCTTTCTTTGGTGCCTTGGGCTTGGGTGGGGCTTGTTATTGCCTTTGCCCTTCTTGGCCATGGGCTTTCCCTTTCCCTTCTTCTTGAAATTCCCTTTTTGAACCATTAAGACTTCAGGGGTCATCTTAATGTTCAGTTCAGCTTGCTTGAGCATCCCGTGTATCTCATGTATGGACTTCTCCATGGCATGCATGTTGAAGTTCATCACAAATTGGTCATACTCCGGTGGGATTTAGCCCCATATCATATCTGTGGCCATGTCATGACCTACGAGAGCCCCAAGTTTTTGAAGGTTAGTGCTCATTGTGACTAACATGAGACAAGTCACATCTTTAGAGTCATCACAATGCTTCTTCAAAGCATCTTTTTCAGCTCTAGGGGCGTTGTTTGCAGGCTGTTAGGAATATCCGTATCAAGAACGTATAGCTTTCTTTCCTGCTTAAAGACAATCCTAAGTTGCGGGCACAATCAAGGAAATTGGTCCCGCTTAGTTTTTCTTTTTCAAGAACGGATCGCAATGAATTGTGTGAAGTATTGGTTGCCATTATCTACATTAAATTATTTGCAAAGTCATTAGTTTTTTAGCAAAATATCTTTCCACAATTTCAACACTAGATAAATAGTAGGAAAAAAACATTTTACGATAGTTATAAGTAAGCTTTGGCTTAACACCCATAATTAAAGTAAAATCAACTCATGGGAATGACATCAACATGTCCCGGCTATTATTCCCATGTTATGCCCTAGGCCCAAAACTATTTTGATAGCCTAGCTAAGTCGAACCATGTCTAAGCTCATGGAAATCACTATCTTCCCATATTCTTTTGTTTAGATAACCACTTATCTGTTGCTTTGGCAAGCAGACCAAATGATGATCCAAGCTTATTGTTAGCCCGAAGGGCAAAATATCCTATGTTGTTTTGATGATAACAAACCATTGATAGTTCTAATGTTTGTGTGAGCATGTTCTTCTTAATAGGATCCTTAGCACTCACATCGACATTGATGAAAATGGTAAGTTAGCTTCTTGTGTAAACTAAGGTATGTATATTACACACAAGAATGCTATTTTATGGAAGGAAGGAGGCAATGAGGTTGGTTGGGAAATAGGCTCTTCAAAGAGTCCCTAATGTATATGGCAAAAGAACTTATCATGATAGTGCTTATGTTTCTTGTTCTATCTTGGTTTATCTTATAAGCACTTAGCTTTACACTTTGTTCTTATATCCTTTTGCCATGCTTCCTTGTACTTAAGATTGTCCATATCCTATCTAATTACATCAAAGTTTGTCATAATCAAAAAGGGGCAGATTGTTAGCCCTAAGGGCGATCAAACTCGGTTTTTGATAATGGACAAACACTTGATGTTGTGTCTAATGTTTATATCTTTGTGATAGAATATCGGAACATATATTGGAAGCTCTAAGTACTTCAATCAAGCCATGATCAAGATTCAAAGTCATATCATTCAAGGCTCATCTATCAAGATTGAAGATTGAAGACTTAGGTTTGGTTAGTTTAGCTTTGTCGTCATTAGTCGTTATCTTATAAAGCTCTAACCAAAACTCTTATGAACATAAGCTCTACACTCTAGTCTTGCTTGCACACAAACACGTTTTCAAAAGGCTTAAGTTTCAAAATGATCTTTACATGTGTTCTTATCCAAAAAGCCTTTGATTTCATAGATAAGTCTTTTAGAAAAGTTTTCCAAGTGTTCTTACTTGTTACCTTTTAGGAAAACCTTTTTAGACTTTAAAAGACTTCAAAAGATTTCAAAACGTGTGAAAAATCAGCTCGGAAGTTCGGTCAACCGAGCAGAAACTGAGAGCTTAACTGATCAGCTTCGGTCGACCAAGAGGAAGTTCGGTCGACCGACCTTGGTTCGGTTCAACCGAAGCTTGGTTCGGTCATCCGAAGTGCTTGTTCGGTCAACCGAACTCTGCGATTTCTAGCCGTTATTTGACCGTTGGAGACTCGATTTTCAGCCTATTTTGAAATGTATTTATACTCCAAAGCTAGAGAATCATTCCAAGACTTGCAAATACAAGATAGATTGATTTATTATCAAGTCTAAACACCTTCAAAGCAAAAACACTTCATGATCTAAATCATTCAAAGGTGTTCTTTCAAAAAGCAAGACAAAGAGTGAACTTCATATGTTCAAAGAGCTTCAAATTGATATACTTCAAAGGTATCTATCTTTCACTTAGAAGAGTGAATTATCTTATTCTTTATTCATCTTAATTCCCTTTCTTAGTGATAGGGTAATTGTTGTAAAAGTCCTACTTAGTGTGGGCAAGTTCTTAGTGAGCTTTTTGTATTGTGGTTGTGTTGTAAAACTCTTAGTGAGTTAGCCACATTTGTAAAAAGATATTCTTAGTGAAGTTGTTGAAATCCTTGGGAGCGGCTCAAGGTAGTGGATGTAGATTCTAAGTGAATCGAACCACTCTAAATCCTTTGTCTTGTTGTTGGGTTTTGCATTGCTATTATTCATCTTGCTTAAACTTGCAATAGCTTTGTAAAGATTCGAAAAAGATTACAAGATTAGTTAAAACCCAATTCACCCCCCTCTTGTGTTTTACAATTGGTATCAGAGCCTAGTCTTCACATTTAGGTTAATAGCTTGAAGAAAAGATTATGGCCGGTAATTCCGCATTGGCGTATTTAGAGGGGTCTTCCACCAATAGGCCACCACTTTTTGATGGAAATAATTATGAGGCTTGGAAAGACCGTTTCAAGATATATGTGTGCTCTATAGATTATTCTTTATGGCATATATTTGAAAATGGTCCTTATGTGCCTATGAAAATGGTGGATGGTGTTCAAGTGCCAAAACCGGACAAGGAGTTAAATGAGCTTGAGTCCAAGAAGATGACTCAAAATTACAAGGCAATGAACATCCTTAGTTGTGCCTTAAGTCAAGATGAGTACAACCGTATTCTTGGAAGAAAATCCGCACACTCCATATGGAAAATGTTTGAAGTTACTCATGAAGGCACAAATCAAGTCAAGGAGTCAAGGTTGAATATGCTCGTTAGAGAATTTGAGCAATTCTCCATGAAGCCTAATGAATCTATCAATGAGATGAACTCAAGACTCACCAACATTGTAAATGGGTTGAGGTCTAATGGCAAGGAGTATACTACCGGAGAAATAAATAGGAAGATTCTAAATTCTCTTCCTAAAAGTTGGGAGACAAAAGCTCTTGCCATTGAAGAAGCCAAGGACTTAAAGACATATTCAACGGAGGAACTTATTGGCTCTCTACTCACCTTTGAGATGAAGAAAAGGAAAATTGTTCCTAAAGAGAGAGATCTTGATTCTATCATCAATAATGAAGAAGAAGAGAAATTGTTCTTCAATCTCAAAAATGCAAAGTGCTTGTTAAGCCATTGGGATGAAGAAGTTAGTGAGGAGGATCAAGAAGGGAGTGGTGATGAAGAAGAAGATGAAAATGCAAATGTTTGCTTCATGGCTTTTGGTAATGAGGTACATCTTTCTCCCTCCCCTTCAAATTCTCATAATGATAATGATGATGATGATGATGATGATGATGAGGATGATCCTAATGAGCTTTTAATTGATATGTATGATCAATTGAAAAATTGTGCAAAGCAAAACAAAGCTATGAAGCTTAAAATTGAATCTTTGCTTGTTGATAACAAAAAGCTTTGTGATGAGGTTGATTGCATGAAAATCGAAAATGAAAAACTTATTGCTACATGCAACTCTTCTTCATTAAAGTATCTAGAAGCATATGATCAATTGACATCTCTTGAACTCAAACTTGTTGAATTTGATTTTTTGAAGAACAAAGTTATAGGTCTTACCCTTCTTGTTGAAAAATTTACTAAGGGTAAGAAAAATCTTGATCAAATTCTTGGCATGCAATGTGCTTCACATGATAAACATGGCCTTGGTTATATTGCTAAACATGTTGATATTGCTAGCTCTTCTCTTAAACCTAAGAATCATGTTGTAAATGCTAGAATGTCACATAGGCCAAGTAGTTATCTTGTGCATGCTCACAATTCTTCTAAGCCACACATTTGTTGCACATATTGTGGAAAACATGGTCATATTAATGCTAGATGCCATGTTAAGAAGAAGATTGAAAAAGGGGTTAAAACTATTTGGAAAGTTAAACGTATTTCAACTAACCCCCATGGACCCAAACAAAAATGGGTACCAAAAGCTACTCCTCCCTTGATCTTATAGGTTCTTATAAGTTAGATGGATGCCACAAAGCTTAAATGGACTTGATTCAAAGAGAAGTGGCATTGGGGAGAAGTTAAAGGAGATGTGCCAAAAGAAGAAATTCAAAAGCACTCTTTAACACTTGGATTCTCAAAGCTTATATGTTAATCAATTGGAGAACCAAGTTGCTTAGATACAAAGAGCAAAGCATCAAGTGATGACAAGAGCCAAAGTATCAATCCAATGTCTTCATCACTTGGTAAGAAAGCAAAGGTATCAAAATCACCTTCTCTTAACACTTTAATTAATGTGTTTAAGTGTTTTTGATATATATACATGCTTGCTCTTATACATGTTGCATCTCACATTCTTGAAGTTTATTTTATATAGATAACCTTTAGCATGTTCTTTATTGTCCATGTCTATTTAGCTAAGGTATCTATGAGATGTAGCATATGCAACTTGATTGATTCTTGTTTTATCATGTCATATTCATTTAAGAATCCATCTAGTTGTTTTGGTTTTTGATTTGCATGATCCTTAAGCATATATGTGCTACTTGAGATATTGAGCTAATCATGAAGGACCTTTAAAAAGGTACCATATTTGTTCTCAAGAATTCCTTGTAGGTAACAAAGAGTTCTAAGCTTCAAGAAGAAGATATGAACTACAAGGAATGGCACAAGTGAGCTAAGACTCCAAGAAAAGAGTCAAATGCTAAGGATTACAAGATTGTAGAGGGTTCATCAAGAAAAGAAAAGTCACCCATCATTGATGACTCTACACTTGTCGTGCAAAGAAGATTCAGAAGCTCAAGGAACTCATTGAAGGAACTCTATGTGCAAAAGCATTCATCAAAATTCAATGAGATATTACTAAACTCAATCTCTTTCCTTTTATAACATGTTTGCTCTTCATATGTTTTGATTCTTTTGAGCATGTTATAAGAGAGCTTAATGATTTGATCCTTGTGATTAAATCTCTTTTAAAAAAACCCTCCCTCTATTATTTAGTGTCTTATGCTAAAGGGGGAGTTTGTTATATGCTATGCTATGTTTTTACTTGATCTTCATTGCATATAGGGGTTGTGTTTATATTCAAGTCTATAGCATTAATTTTATTTGGTTGATCGTCTAGATGCTTGACTTAGGATATAAACTATGTTTGTGGCATTGATTATGCCATGGGTTGTGTCCATTTGTGTGTTTGGAAGTGGCATAACCTAAGAGGGAGTTTTTCAAATGTTTTCAACTCTTACCTCCCTCATAATTTGTGATGTATGCTCATTTGTCTTATTTTACATCATCACATCACTTGTTGGCTTGCCTTTCATCTTTTATATCTTATAGCCAACTAGTGTAAGTTATTTTGGAAGTTATATGTGTTATATATGTTTATGTCTTCAATCGGTATCACATATACTCTCCCTTAATAACTTTGAGATCATATTCTTCGTTATCTTATCCTTTGTGATCTCATTATGGTTTTTGGTTAGTATTACTTTAAGAGTTGTTATACTCATTTAGCTAACCATTAACTTGTTAGAGGAATGTACTTCAAGTGTTTTCTTACATTTCCTCTACATCTTTTGGTTGTGATACTTGTGCTTATCTTATGAATTCATGGTATCACTTCCACTTGTACTTTGTTAGCTATATTTTCAAACGTGTTTTACAATTGGCTATATTTACAATTGGTATCATGTTTTACAATTGGTCAATTTGTATCATACTTGGTTTTATCTCAAATAGCTAACATCGTATGTTTGATAAACGGGGAGATTGTTCTTTAAGGTTTATTCCCTATCTCCTTTGTTTTTAGCATAGGTTGATATTCTTTTTGAGCCATACATGACCATCTTTTGGATTTATGTGTTATTATGGACTCCTTGGTTTTTAGAAATCAACCAAGCTTTTTCATAAGTAATCCTTCTTCATAATTATTTTTGGTCTTTGGGATTGATCTTTTGGTTCTTATTTTATCAATCTACAAGACCATCAAGTTGTTTCCATGTTTTTTAACTTTGTCTTTATATGGGGAGGATTATTATATTTCATCAAGCTTCTCCAAAATTAATCTTTACTTTTCGTTAAAATGCTTTTCTTATTGGCGCTCTGATATCCCTTTTTGATTTTGACAAAAAGAGGGAGAGTTTTTATTGTTGCAAATGTGCCAAGAGAAGTAATTTACAAAAGGAGAATGCTTAGAACTTGCAAAATGGGAGAGATAAGGGATTCTTTAATATAGGGGGAGTAGAATTTTTTTTTGAGAAAACTTCTACTTGTCTGGATCCTTAATATCCTTATCTCATGCATACATTTGGTATCTTATTTTTGCATATTATTCCCATTTGCATCAATGTTTTGTCATCATCAAAAAGGGGGAGATTGTTAGCCCGAAGGGCAAAATATCCTATGTTGTTTTGATGATAACAAACCATTGATAGTTCTAATGTTTGTGTGAGCATGTTCTTCTTAATAGGATCCTTAGCACTCACATCGACATTGATGAAAATGGTAAGTTAGCTTCTTGTGTAAACTAAGGTATGTATATTACACACAAGAATGCTATTTTATGGAAGGAAGGAGGCAAGGAGGTTGGTTGGGAAATAGGGCTCTTCAAAGAGTCCCTAATGTATATGGCAAAAGAACTTATCATGCTAGTGCTTATGTTTCTTGTTCTATCTTGGTTTATCTTATAAGCACTTAGCTTTACACTTTGTTCTTATTATGAACATAAGCTCTACACTCTAGTCTTGCTTGCACACAAACACGTTTTCAAAAGGCTTAAGTTTCAAAATGATCTTTACATGTGTTCTTATCCAAAAAGCCTTTGATTTCATAGATAAGTCTTTTAGAAAAGTTTTCCAAGTGTTCTTACTTGTTACCTTTTAGGAAAACCTTTTTAGACTTTAAAAGACTTCAAAAGATTTCAAAACGTGTGAAAAATCAGCTTGGAAGTTCGGTCAACCGAGCTCAAGCTCGGATCAACCGAGCAGAAACTGAGAGCTTAACTGATCAGCTTCGGTCGACCAAGAGGAAGTTCGGTCGACCGACCTTGGTTCGGTTCAACCGAAGCTTGGTTCGGTCATCCGAAGTGCTCTGTTCGGTCAACCGAACTCTGCGATTTCTAGCCGTTATTTGACCGTTGGAGACTCGATTTTCAGCCTATTTTGAAATGTATTTATACTCCAAAGCTAGAGAATCATTCCAAGACTTGCAAATACAAGATAGATTGATTTCTTATCAAGTCTAAACACCTTCAAAGCAAAAACACTTCATGATCTAAATCATTCAAAGGTGTTCTTTCAAAAAGCAAGACAAAGAGTGAACTTCATATGTTCAAAGAGCTTCAAATTGATATACTTCAAAGGTATCTATCTTTCACTTAGAAGAGTGAATTATCTTGTTCTTTATTCATCTTAATTCCCTTTCTTAGTGATAGGGTAATTGTTGTAAAAGTCCTACTTAGTGTGGGCAAGTTCTTAGTGAGCTTTTTGTATTGTGGTTGTGTTGTAAAACTCTTAGTGAGTTAGCCACATTTGTAAAAAGATCTTCTTAGTGAAGTTGTTGAAATCCTTGGGTGCGTCTCAAGGTAGTGGATGTAGATTCTAAGTGAATCGAACCACTCTAAATCCTTTGTCTTGTTGTTGGGTTTTGCATTGCTATTATTCATCTTGCTTAAACTTGCAATAGCTTTGTAAAGATTCGAAAAAGATTACAAGATTAGTTAAAACCCAATTCACCCCCCCCCCCCTCTTGTGTTTTATACTTATGAAGTGCTTAGGATATGGTAGGCACTTTTAAGACTTAATTAAAACCATTCAGTTTGAATATAAGTTGTTAAACCCCATAAGACAATAATATAAGCAACTCATGCAATATATAAAACATAAAAGTAAACGTGAGATAGCATGACCTAATCCTATGATGACTCCCACGAGCCTTGTGGGAGTCAAGGGTCAATCTAAGTCAATACCCATCTCATGGATAATGCCTTCGATCCATCGTTCTCCTGTCTTGTTACATAAGTGCATGGGCATACCCAGCCTTCAATGTAAATCAATAAAACTAATATAAGAAAACAATTACAATTTTACAACATAGAAAAACGACTCGTAGGCCGTATTATAAAATTACAACCCAATCAATGTAAAACAAGATGGGGTATATGTTAGTAGTGCCCTAGGACCATTAGCATAGGTTGTACATTTTATATCTTTTTGAGCATGTCTTTGAATAGTTAATTTTGCTTCTGAACATTAAATGCGTGATTTAATAGTAAAACTCATTAGCTTATGTAATTACTATTCTATAAAGTTCGACTCCACATGACACTGTGTTTCCCTAATCCCTATCTGATTATAACACTTATGTGGTAAGTATACTCCTGACAGGTAAATACTATACACATTAGATTTATCTATTATAAATATCATGTATCAATTACTGTTTTGATTCATTCTGATTACTTGCCTGCTAGACATTGAGTTCTTTCTATGTGTCTCTTTCTCTCTAAAAAGAGAACTTTAGCATCGGAGAGTGGTTGGGAACATCCCACCACCCTTTGACTGTGTTGTTGCCTTACATGTTACTCTCTTTCTTGTCAAGACCCATTTTGCTTGCTTAGAGGGAGGATATCGAAGATTGGAACTCGTTTGTTTTGTATGTATCATATGGCGCCCACCGTGGTTGTGTTTAAAATAACCCACGTAACAAATTCCTTAACTGCACTATTGTCGTCGTCATTTCTAAAAACGAAGAGAATAGGGGGGCCAGTAACTCGTGAGTGTTGTTAAGGCTCATGCCTCAGGCACGCTTTTGCGCCTCAGGTGACAAGCTCAAGGGATAGCGCCTAAACATTTCAGGGTCGCCTCAAATCAGTGAGGCGCGTTCCTTAAAGAAAATGCTCCAAGTCTTTGTGTGTAATTAATCCTTTGGGAGCTCGGAAAGAACTCAAAAGTGCATTTTTCCATGTATTTTCCCTACAACTTAATATTTATTTAACAATTGAAAATAGAGGAGTGTGGGATATGCAATGGGGTTTGTATTCTTTATCTTTTTCTTTTATTCAAAGTCCCTGAGCCTTTTTTCTTTTTTGTTTTTAATTGTTTGAGATAGTGAGGAGATGGGCAAGAGGAATACACTTTATTTTCTTGGAGGAAATGAAAACATGTATAGGAATCACACGAAAATATAGAGAAAGTTGCTTAGGCATAAATTATTTCTCTGATCTGTTATATATTTACACAAACACACACACACACACACACACACACACACACACACATATATATATATATATATATATATATATATATATTAGAAAATCGCTATATATACATCAACTATTTCTGTTTTTCTCTAAATAGCATAAACTTTAAATTAAACCCTAAATGACACAACCTTTTTACGCTGCCGCTCTGTTTGTCAAATTCTTGATTCCGGGAAAAATTCAAATAAAAAATAACATGTGCCGTGCACGTGTCCCTGATGTTGGGGGTAAAATGGTCAGAAATAATGCACTCCCTCTCCCAACTTTAAAAGACAACAACAAAACATTTTCTTCATATTTCTCACCCTCTTAACCCTAATTTCTTCACATCTTTATGTCCAAAACATGTATTTTTTCCAAATTGGTGTTCCAATCCATTGATATATCTAATACATCAATCATACTAGCACAATTTCCTTTCAAATTAGGACATAATAATATGTCTTCCTCAAGCTCAAGATCATCAAGAGTCATTAAAGCATCCAATAATCAACCCAATTTCTGCAAGTGTCCAAATTAGGTGGGTCTTGGAACAGAATTGGTGAAATTGTCAAAAACTCTCCTAAAAGACAAAGGCATTGTGTATGTTGCAGCTGGACTTTTCAAGAATCAGTTTTGCAAAATCAAGCTAATATCACTAAAAAAAATCATTGAGATTTGGGTTTTCTACTGTTTGTAGTAAGAAGACTTACAACTGTTGGCAGATTATCAATACCTATATCCTCCTCTCTATCCTTGGTTACTAAGTTTTCTTGTAGTATTTTCCTTTATCTTTGTTTCAATAATCCTGCTTTAATTATCTCCATTGAGTTTAAATTATAAGTATTTTGAGAAAAAGAAAAGCTGACTTGATTATTGTCCTCGGTTTGTTCTATCTGGAGTCCAAAAACTTGCCTACGACTCGATTAAGAATTCTTTATCTTGTGTGTTTATTTCCATTGAATTGAAGTACTTTTATTGGGTGATCTTCATACATGTTTTGGACATAAAGATGTTAAGAAATTAGGGCTAAAGGGTGAGAAAGATGAAGAAAATGGATTTTTCTTCATCTTTTAATATTGGGAGAGGGAGTGCATTATTTTTTACCATTTTACCCCCAACATCGGAGCCATGTGCACGTCACATGTTATTTTTTATCTGAATTTTTCCCGGAATCAATAATTTGACAAACAGAGAAGCCACGTAAAAAGGTTGTACCATTTAGGGCTTAATTGAAAGTTTATGCTATTTAGACAAAAACAAAAATTGTTGATGCGTGTGTGTGTATATATATAGTCTAGAATTCTATATTATTAATATATATAATAATTATGGCGCCCACCGTGGTTGTGCTTAAAATAACCCACGTAACAAATTCCTTCACTGCACCATCGTCGTCATCATTTCTCAAAACGAAGAGAATATGGGGCCAGTAACCCGTGAGTGTTGTTAAGGCTCACGCCTCAGGCGCGCTTTTGCACCTCAGGTGACAAGCTCGAGGGATAGCGCCTCAAATCAGTGAGGCGCGTTCCTTGAAGAAAAGGCTCCAGACCTTTGTGTAATTAATCCTTTGGGAGCTCTAAAAGAACTCAAAAGTGCATTTTTCCATGTATTTCCCTACAACTTAATATTTATTTAACAAATGAAAATAGAAGAGTGAGGGATGTGCACCGGGGTTTGTATTCTTTATCCTTTTCTTTTACTCAAAGTCCCGGAGCTTTTAATTGTTAATGACATACAAGATCATGTGTGTAATTTTCAATTTTTTGAGATAGTGAGGAGAGGGGCAAGAGAATTACAATTTCTTTTCTTGGAGGAAAGGAAAACATGTATCGGAATTACACGTAAATATAGAGAAAGTTGCTTAGGCATAAATTATTTCTCTTGCCTGTTATATATTTACACACACACACACATAGGATAAACTCTAAATTAAAACCTAAATGACACATACTTTTTACGTGGCCGCTCCGTTTGTCAAATTATTGATTCCTGGCAAAATTCAGGTAAAAAAAAAACAAGTGTCGTGCACATGTCTCCGATGTTGGGGGTAAAATAGTCAGAAATAATGCACTCCCTCTCCCAACGTTAAAAGACAACAACAAAACATTTTCTACATCTTTCTCACCCTCTTAACCCAAATTTCTCCACATCTTTATGTCCAAAACATGTATTTTTTTCCCAATTGGTGTTCCAATCCATTGATATATCTAATACATCAATCATACTAGCACAATTTCCTTTCAAATTAGAGCATAATAGTATGTTTTCCTCAATCTCAAGATCATCAAGAGTCATTAAAGCATCCAAGAATCAACCCAATTTCTGCAAGTGTCCAAATTAGGTGGGCGTTGGAACAGAATCGGTGAAATTTTCGAAAACTTGCCTAAAAGACAAAGGCATTGTGTATGTTGCAGCTGGACTTTTCAAGATTCAGTTTTGAAAAATCAAGCTAATATAACTCTAAAATCATTGAGATTTGGGTTTTCTACTGTTTGTAGTAAGAAGTCTTAGAACTGTTGGCAGTTTATCTACACCTATATCCTCATCTCTATCCTTGGTTACTAAGTTTTCTTGTAGTATTTTCCTTTATCTTTGTTTCAATAATGCTGCTTTAATTATCTACATTGAGTTTAAATTATAAGTATTTTGAGAAAAAGAAAAGATGACTTGATTATTGTCCTCGGTATGTTCTATCTGGAGTCCAAAAACTTGACTACGACTTGATTAAGAATTCTTTATCTTGTGTGTTTATTTCCATTGAATTGAAGTACTTTTATTGGGTGATCTTCATACATGTTTTGGACATAAATATGTAAGAAATTAGGGCTAAAGGGGTGAGAAAGATGAAGAAAATGGATTTTTCTTCATTTTTTAATGTTGGGAGAGGGAGTGCATTATTTTTGACCATTTTACCCTCAACATCGGAGCCATGTGCACGACACATGTTATTTTTTATCTGAATTTTTCCCAGAATCAATAATTTGACCAACAGAGCAGCCACGTAAAAAGATTGTACCATTTAGGGCATAATTGAAAGTTTATGCTATTTAGAGAAAAACAAAATAGTTGATGTGTATATATATAGCGATTTTCTCTATATATATTGAGCGGAATGTTTTTATTTACTATGATCTTTATATATATATTAGTCTAAAATTATATATTATTAAGATATATAATAATTATATTTAAAGTGCGCCTTTGTAAGCCTCATCACATTAACAACATTGCCCGTGACCACCTTGGACAGGTCGGAGACCATGATCCAACACTCTCTCCTCGCCCTGATACTCAAGCTACACCCCTCAACCATCGCCAAGACAATGAGGTTGTCCCCATGAACAGGGGGATAATCTGGCAGCTACAGGAGTCGATCAAGTATGGGATGCGAACCCACAGTCCCGAGCACCGCACCGTACACCCTCAGTTTCTCTAACTCTCAGTGCCTAACCGACGAGCACACATTATCTAGAGAGGAGTATATTGGCCACTCCAACATATCAAGAGAATCCAACTCCACCACTCATCTAGAGCTTTGACGTTAGTAAGCCTATGTACCTTACCAACAAGAATCCCAGGAACTCCACCAAACACAACCCTCTGGTCGCATCCTTACAAGCCGTGAGCATCCCCCGGGATTGCCAAAAGGTGGAAGTAGAAAAGTATGGGGGCACCACTGACCCTCAGGATCATTTGGATCTGTATCAGACGGCAATGTATATCCACGAGCCTCATGACGCAATTCTATGTATGATATTCCCGAAAACCCTGAAAGGTCAGATGGTTTTCGCGCCTCCCGAACCAAAGCATTCAAAATTTCACTCAGCTACAAAGGGCATTTCTGGACCAATTTTGCGCCCAACAAGCGTTCTCGTACGATATTGATCATCTGCTACAGATGGAGCAGGGAAAGAACGAAACTGTATATGAATTTACATAGTGATTTAATCAAGTCGACATAAAGGTAAAATCTCTCTCTCAAGATGAATTTATACAGGCATATAAATATGGGATTACAAACATGGTCTTCGCCCGGGAGATTGCCGAAGAGAAACCTATGTAGGTTCAAACACTATTCCTGATAGCCAATAAATTCTCCCTAGTGGAGGAGTTCGGAATCTCGAGAAAGGAGATGTTAAACAAGAATAACTAGCAAACCTACACCTACACTTCGTATACTCGTCCTTAGGAAGTGGAGCAGCCGAAAGCAAAACCTCGGGAAGCTTTCTTCCAAAGAAACGACTGAGCCAGCCAAGCTCCATCATATGCGACAGAAACTGCCCTCAAAATGTCCCAAACTCACATCCTTCAACAAGTAGAGGCACTACGAATCTGGCATCTCCCACGAGGATGGCAGCACCTCCCGATAAAAGGAACATGAGTAAGTAGTGTGATTTACACAAGGATCAAGGTCACAAAATGGAGAACTCTATAAAGTTGAAACGAGAGATCGAGCTAGGAATACACAATGGCCACCTAAAGGAATTCACGGTCGAGGCTTCCGCTCAAAGGCCTAAAGGCTCCCATATGAGGGATCCCCCGGGACTGCCTCCTATGAGAACGGTCAATACTATAGACATTCCTTTGGTCCTCACGACCAATATCTACTCTAGTCCAATGCAGGACATTTTAATCGACACCGGAAGCGCGGTCAATGTGCTCTTCCAATCTACCTTTGATAAGCTGGCCATACCATACAACGCGTTGATCCCGAGCACAAAATCCATAGCGGGAATAGACAGAGGTACGGTCCGCACGATCGGTCATATACACCTATCGGTATATGCCCGAGGATGAGAGACTACTCAGAGTTTGTACCGTTATTTGTGGTAACAGCCCGGAGCAAATACAATGTCATATTTGATAGACCAATTCTGAAAAGCTGGAGAGCTGGAGTATTCGTTCATGCCCTGTATATGAGAATCCAATTTGGTGAGGGTCTGGAGCTAACGATCAAGGGTGGGTCAACAACTGAATGTTCTATCTTGCGCCCGCCAGAATTGCCGAAATCATCGCAGGAAAGCGACAAGGCTCTACCTCCAAAGAGAGGTAGAGGATCACCCTCAACCCTGGAGAGCAGCTCATCCCTGAATGAACAGTAAGGCTCTGACTAAGCGGTTTAGGATCTCCGAACCAACCACTTAGTTGTTAGTATTCCTTTTAATACAGTACTTTTATTTTAAATAAGTTTTTTGTCCCCGAGCTTATAGTACGGGTTGTCCTAGACCGCCGGATAGCCGACCCTTACTTTATTATTTGTATTATGGCTTGAAGGCTCCGCGCCTGTAATAAAGGTTGCTCTGGTCCTCCAGTGGCGAAAACCCAGATTTATAATTAATAAAATTTATTTCCATTATATGATTTATTGTGAAAATTATTTAAGATCTAGGGTTCCGACCCGATCTTCTCATATGACACAAGTTGCCTCATCATTTAAGATCATGGGTTCCGACCCAATATTCCTACATGGTACAAGTTGCCTCATTATTTAAGATCCTGTGTTCCGACTCGGTCTTCCTATATGGCACAAGTTGCCTCATTATTTGAGATCCTGGGTTTTGACCTGATATTTTTATATGGCACAAGTTGCCTCATTATTTTAAGATCTTGGGTTTCGACCCGATCTTCCTACATGGCACAAGTTGCCTCATTATTTAGGATCCTAGGTTCCGACCCGATCCTCTTATATGGCACAAGTTGCCTCATTATCCTTGGTTCCGATCTGATCTTCTTACATGAGACAAGTTGACCAAATTATCTGAGGATTCCCGGAACAACCCGACCATCACAAAGTCTTTAGGTAGTAAGATTATCCAAAGATACCGGGCCACCTCGAACTTATGTTAATTGTCAGATACCCAACAAACTTATAGAAAACGAAGAATATGAAACAAACAATGTTGGATTCGGGTACAATATGAGGGTATATACGCTTGCAAAAAATAGGGGAAAGGGGATAAAGATAAGGCCTCGAACCCCGAAGTATGGCATATAGTCCATCAAGATTGGCCAAAAGGACCAGCAACTTTAGGATCTCCTCCTACGGGGTCTTGGGAAGTAAGAGTATCATGACATATTGCCTCTTCCAAACACATTTCCTCGACCATCAAAGACTCGGCAACCCAGAAGAATGTGGTAGAACCTCCATCCATGGCAGCAACCTTTTCAATATTGTCGCTAAACTTTGGCAGCCTTTGCTGACCTCGAGCCTCCGTCATCACTACCAGGATAGTAGAAGCAATGAAGTTGAGAACAGTTCGATTGACTTCAGCCCAAACCTTTTCTCGACGCATGTACTTCCCACCTCATTACGAAGTACCAGCTCGGGTAAAGGCTCTATGCCAGTATAAACTCTAAGCAGCTTCTTTTGGAGTTCGACAATGCAAGCTTCCCAGGGTATCGCCTCATCGGTTAGAGCCCTGATTTGTTCCGTCTGATTAGTCTCACGCTCTTCCCGAACACTTAACTTTTCCCGAAGGGTATTTTTCTCCCCGAATGTTTCATCCCGCTCGAGCTTTGCCTTCCGCGCCCGCGTGCGCTCAACAGCCTCACCCATATTGCTTTCAAATAGAGTAGATCGGGCACCCACGTCCCGATATCCCTTTGCCAGCTCAACCTTCTCGTCCTCAATCTTGGACATCTCAGTCACGAGCCGATGAAAAGCTTACATCTTTTGCAAAGCTAAACCAAGTAGTTCCTCCAGGGGAACAATAATCAGTTTTCTCCAAGGACGCATCTGGGACAGGGATGACCGGAGTTATCCTTATCTCTCGCCCGGTTCAGGGTGACACAGAAATTTTCCTGTTGGTGGTGCGGCCACGGTACCTGTTGTGGATCTACCTTAGGGCGCACCGCCACGACCAGAGGGTATGGTCTGAGTAGTCACTCCGGAAGCCCCCCATACGAGCTACAGTGCGAGATAAGGGATTATTCATGAGCTCTCGAGGGAAAATGAGAAGCCGAACTGGATCACAGGGCTCTCACTCCCAACACGTCCGGACTCCACGCCCTCATCTTTAGATCTCGAGAGGTCGACAGTCACTAAATTCCAAGACATCAGAAAACAAGTTAACACGAAGTATACATATAATATGAAGGAATATTACAAATTACCTATGATTACGCCTAAACACTTAGTCCGGGTAGCAGTCAATTTTTTCTTGAGGACCCGTCAACAACACTTCTGATCTACCCATTTTTCGCAGACCCTCTACCGACGGTGGAGTGTTAGTCAAATATTCCACCATCCCCACAGGGAGATCATCAACTAATGGGTACAGAATAACTGTTATGTGTAGACACGAACTCGTCCTAGAGAAAATAAACACAAATAACACTGGACAAACTATAGCATGCCTGTTTCGTCCGGGGTATCCAACAAGGTTATAGGAGTCCGTGCCCGAGAAGATTCAGGCTCCCGAGAAGTCTGGACAACCCCTGACCTTCCAGTCAGGATATTCCCCAAAAGGGAATCAACCCAAACCCATACTTGCAAAGAAAAATTAGAGATTTGACATCAGGAGATCTATCAACAACATATGTGTGTGTGTGTGTGCGCGCGCGTGAATAAAGCGACAAAGCATAAATACTAATGCAATGTTGGATAGCCATAGGAGCACTGGTATATAAAGTCCTAAAGTACTGGACTCCAAGACTCCCTCACAACTATCCTGAAGGCATACCTCATCAAGGTAACTAAACCCTCAAAATCTACATCTGAATTAACTAAGGGTTTGGGACTACAGAGGACAAATTTAACTCTTAGGTAAATCCCACTGGAGCAGGGTGAACAAAGAAGAAGTTTTCTTTCCAACCTTTGAAAAATGATGGCCCATCAGATATAAGTTTCTCACTCGGCCCCAAAACTTTGTGTTTGTGGACAAACCAACCCATACCTTTATTTACCCATGGAAGTGGATCATCCCGCACCTTAACCATGAGGACTATTTCAAAGAAACGCCTAAAAAATTCTAAATTGGTGGACACCCCAAAAGCGTAGCACAGAAGAATAAAGAAGATGACAAACCCTAATGAGATTGGGGGCTTAGCAACTGAGGTTTATTGCAAAAAACCTACCCAAGTCTAGGAAAAGGTATATGGGGCGGAATTGTTAACCCACCCCAAAGTTGGTGGAAATACATGGTGGCATATCCTCGAGAAGGATAGCAAGCTCGCTCTCCGGGAGTAGGGAATATATATTCTATATCAAGGGCAATAAGAGCAGCATCCCAAAATCTCCTAAGTCTGAACTCATCTAAGATAGACGAAATTATAGAAGCTCACACTCATCCAAGCTCTTCCAGTTATACGTTGCCCTTGCTGGGTGGGTTATTACTTGTGGAGTCTTTACTCCATGAGATATTCTATTAACCATTATCTTACGCATGTCCCCAAGAAATCTAATTGAGGCGTCTCCAGACACAATTTCAACATCACCGTCAACCTCTCTCTCAACAATGAGCCCATGTTGTGCTTTATTACCTGATGTAACAGATCTCTTAGGGGTAATTTTTCTCCTGGCAGAAACAACAAACTACTAACAACGGCGAATAGCATTTTACAGAGTTCAGAAACCAAAAGAAGTCAAAGACAAATTCTTTTGGTTTATGAGGGTTAGGGAATATCTCCGTTGTCTTGAGAAAATTGAAAAAGTGGAAACTTTGAAGAAAAAAAACCTGGTGGTCGGAGAAATGACAAAGGAGACGAACAGTTCCAAATGACCAAAAAAAAAGTTTCAAAATGTGAACTTTTTTACCTACACATTACTACCTAATTATTGGATAGTAAAAAGTAATTATTATGCGGCTACTTATGGTACACGTAGACGTTACATATTTGCCGAAGATTAAACGATTCGTCTAGAGGAAGTTATGAAAACACATGTCTTATAATGGAAACCTTCAGGTATTATTTAATATTTAACATCTGGGTTACTTAAAACGATTCTTGGGATCTGTAACGGTGTCTACCCTTATTTCGAGGAATTTATACCAAATTATTCTAACTCCTGGACATACCTGGAGATAAGTCCCGAACAAGAAGTTGGAGTCTTATCATATTAATGTCTTCTGCCTGAATGCGGACATGTATATATTTTGCCTCTCAGGAGATTATCCACTCGGGGGCTAGTTACTCGAAGATATTATTTACTCAGGCTCCCGTTGAATGACAAACAATATGCTTCAAGTTGACTTGAGGTTTAGGGTCTACCGGATTCTTGATCGCGTGTCTTCATAGTAACTGATTCAAGACCTCTCGTTCAGGTATCTTCACCCGAAGCCTTGAGGGGCTTAGGGTGGGTTCAGCCCCCAAGATCTACTAATGACTCCCGGGTTGGACCCGACCTGGTGGACCCGCTCCGATATTAATTGACATGTGCTAATTAGACATGTCTGTTTTATATCAACTACTATAAAGTTCGACTCCTCATAGGACTGTGTTTCCCTATTCCATATCCGATTATAACACTTATATGGTAAATATACTTCTTATAGGTACTACTATACTCATGAGATTTATCTACAACAAATACCATGTATCAATTATTGTTTTGATTCATTATGATTACTTGCTTGCTAGACATTGTGTTGTTTCTCTGTGTCTCTTTCTCTCTAAAAAAAACTAAATTTAGCATCGGAGAGTGGTTGAGAACATCCCACCACACGTTTGAATGTGTTGTTGTCTTACATGTTACTCTCTTTCTTGTCGAGATCCGTTTTCCTTGCTTAGAGGGCGGAGATTTGAACCCGTTTGTTCGATACGCATCATAATTCAAATTCTGATTTCAACTCTCTCAATCCTACAAAATCAATACCATTTTAAAATTAAGTAATTCGAATTTCAATTCCATAATTTGCCTCTGTGTTACAAATATATCACATTAGACGCCAACCGACATTAAACTACCAATGGCCTCCAGAATCGAGACAGACGCCATAATCCGACCACCGGAGACCACCTCGATTGCCGGAATAAATTTCGCATTAATTTCATAAATTTACCAAACAAAGGAACTCAATTATTTGGAATCAAATTTTTTTGAAATTCTATTTCTTATAATTCTATAAAAATGTTTTGTACGATCCTGGGTCATGTAGTGCCTGGCTATTATAACTTTTATGCTTGAACAAGAAGGCTGCTTCGTGTAAGCCAGAATTATTTGTTTTGTTAAGTGCATGTGGTGGTACTCGGTAATTTCTTCAGGGAGGAGATCAACTGCAAAAGTCCTGAGAAGTATTGATGCTATGCAATACTTCTAATTCTTATTCAGAGCATAAAGTGATCTGCAGACATAAGCCTAGCCGGATCAGCTAAGAATATAGTGTATCCTTCTTCTGCCAAAGTCAGCTTGCACCATGTGCGATGGCTCAAACACCGGAGTTTTCATACTATGGTTGGTAGGAGAACAAAGATTTTATACACTGGACAGATTATAAAAACACAGGTAGTTTCCAATATTGCAGAAGTCTCTAGTCGGTCGCCAGACTGGCGACTAGCGAGTAGTTGGCATAGCCGGCGACTAGTCGGTTTACCTACATTACAAGGGATTTTTTTAAAATTCTCTTGTCCTATATATTATACTAGTCAAACAAAATTCCATAAAAAATTAACAATCAAATACTAGTCAAATCAAAGTAGACAAATTCTATCAATAATAATTAAATTCATTCCCATAATAAATAATAACAAGTTCAAATAATAAAATAATCGATTTTGGCTAACTTTGACCGATTTTTTTTTATCAACTTTGACCGATTTTTACCGACTTTTAACCGATTAAATTGGTCAACTGATTTTTTACACCGACTAGACCAATTTTTACAATACTGGTAATTTCTACAGCTTTTTGTATGCTCTATCATTGCTATTGAACACCTGTTTTCTTATTGCACTTGTACAGCTGAAATTTGGCTTCAAACACAGAAAAACTTCTCTGTGCATCTACTACTAAGAATTACGCTACAATTTTTTCAGGACCGATGTAAGGCAAGCTCCTTTATGAGCTGGATTAAGAAGCTGGGATTGTCTTTCTCAGGTCAAGCTAAAAATGGGAATGAGGTATCACGGACGTGCTTCAAGATGGTCTTATGAACTGTTGGAGTTGGAACATGAAGGGAAATAACCAATACTTTGGCAAACTGGAGATTTTCAGTTCATTAAGGACCTATAAGTTGCCAGTATGTGATTCTAGAAAATTTACTTAGTTAGCATTACATTTGAATCTCAATTTGGACGACTCCTTCAACATAATGTTAGCAAAATCATAGTACTTGAGAAAAATGGGGAAACGTATCGGCAATGCTCACTCTATTGTCGCCAAGAATTAGAAATTTGAAGTTATTCGAGCGTTAATGTATGTAACAACAGAACGCCTCATTCAGGTTCCAAAGCAAAAGACAGAGAGCTACTGCTGCTCTTCGCAGTGTGTTTAAAAAGTGTTTTAAATGCTATTTCTAGATGGCTGTCGAGGAGTCTAAAGTTCCATAAAAGGAGTACCTTGGAAGGGTCTAATAGCACTGCATATGCTTCTCCAATCATCTTAAAGAGCCTGTCAGCATCTTTTGGACCCTCAACAGAGACCACTTCCGATGATTTTGAACACTCACCGGCTTCGTCCACCGAACTTTCAGTCTCTCTTGCATCTGCATCTTGAGTTTTGTACCAGGCCGTCCAGTGATGAGGATCTCGCACTCCTTCGCGCCCGAACATAATACTTAAAATAAAAAACTAGTGTTCGCATTTCCTCCTGTACCTCTTTGCACTTGGATTAGCCTAATGTAGGGAAATAATCTTTTCAAATGTAATTTAAATAAACGTGAGGAGTCAAAAGAATTTAAAAAATTAGATATATAACCTTCACGTATTCGACCCACTTCTCCTCCGCCCCTCGAAACCAACATTGTTCGTCACCAGTGCCTCAAAATTCCAAAACCGTTTACGAAGCTTTGGTAAATATGATTCGAGCATTTGCGTTGTGAAATGCATGCTGGTGACGTAGTTTAAATTGTCAACAATTTCCTAGTGCAAAAGCGAGGGAATCAGGTCATCGCACTTACCATCTAAATTAAATTGAAAATATACATCTAATAAGGCCGATTCGTAATCGAACGACCAATCCTTGTTAAAATCCACCACCCTAAACTTTAAGGCCACGTCTTTCAGAATAAACTTTGAGTTATTCATTTTGAAGAAAAAAAAAATTTGTTGTAGAAGAATCCTTTTTTTTATTGGAGATTTGAATAGGTTCAGATGGGAGAATACAATTTTTCAATGTGATAAATTGTGTAGAGTGTGCGAGGTTATTTATAGAAAGTGTGTGAATTATTTTTGTGGTAAAAATCACAAAACACTTAAAAATGAAATTTTTATGATCAAAATCCGGATATGATTTTTCAAAATTATTGGGATTTGACAATACACTGAAAAATGGTCAAAGTTAAGAATGGATTTTTCAAATCCGGCTCAACTCAGTCTTCAATTATTCAAAGTTGTTGAGAATTTACCTAACACTGGAAAAATATCAGATATTAAGAGGGATTTAAATCCGTCTACAATTGAGGATCAATTTGTCAAATCCGTCATTACTAAAAATATTTCTCCCCCAATTTAGATATAATAGTTGGCTCATTATTCAAAATGTGGGTTAGTCTAAGGCAAAACCCATTTTTTTCCTCCTTTAGTAAAGTGGCAAACTAGAACCAAGCAAGGAAGGGCTCATCTTTTCTTTGCTACTAAATAATTGTTGGCATGGATTATTCTCTAACAAAACGGGTCATGAATGAAGAAGAAGAAGAGCAGCATTTCTCATACGCAATCCAGCTGGTGACCTCAGCATCCTTACCCATGGTTTTGCTTGCTGCAGTTCGCCTGGATGTATTCGAGATAATTGCCAAAGCAGGTTCCGGAGCACAACTCTCGCCTTCCCAAATTGCCGCCGCCATGTCTTCTAATAGGAACCCAAATGCAGCTTCAATGCTCGACAGGATGCTTCGCCTCCTTGTTAGTTACTCAGTCCTCACCTGCTCTGCCGTCGTGGAGGCCGCCGGTGTGGGGGAAGAAGGGCCGGCTATTCATCCAAACTCTATGGGTTGGCACCGGTGGCCAACTACTTCGTCCGCAACACTGAGGGAGTATCTTTAGAGGGGCTCCTATCAGGGACAGCTCAAACGTTTTGAGGATGCTGTGCCAAATTTTAAATTAAGATCCTATATAATTTTAAAAAAAATTTGGTACCGCGAATTTTTGATTATATATATATAAACAAAAACAATTGAGGCCCCGGATTTTTGGCTATATATATATAAAAAATTTAGGCCCCGAATTTTTGGAGGCTCTGTGCGGTCAATCACAGTTGGAGTAGTGACATGGAGGATTTGTTATATGTTAAAGGTATTTATGTACCCATTTTTGTTTCGAAGCCTGATTCTAAATCTAATGCGAAATGGAATGTTGAACATCGCCAGGTCTGCGGTTTTATTAGAAGTTGGGTTGACAAAAATGTTAAGAATGTGATTTTAAAGGAAACGGATGCCAAGAAATTGTGGGAAAAGTTTGAAAATACATATGCCGCAAAATCTGGAAACAACAAGTTGTTTTGTATGAAACTGCTGATATATCTGAGATATAAAGAGGGCACTCCTGTCGTGGAGTATGTTAAACAATTTGAAGGAGCCTATGGTCAGCTGTCTGATATTGGTATTAAACTTGATGATGAAGTTTTGGGACTTTGGTTTCTTAGCTGTTTACCTAAATCTTGGAAAAAATTTCGGGCCTCTTATATTAACAATGCTCCTGCTGGTGCCATGTCTTTAGCATATGCTAGAGATGGTATCTTGCATGTGGATGTTAGAAAATCTAATTCGGGGACATCATCATCTCACTCAGATGTCTTTGCTACTGAGAATATGGGGATAGACAGGAACAAGAATCATGGAAACAGAGATAAAAGCAGAAGCAAGTCCAGATCAAGGTTCAAGGATATGAAATGTTATTACTGTGGAAAGAAAGGACACATCAAGAAACATTGCTTCAAGTGGAAGAAAGATAAGAAAAATGGTGGTAATACAGAAGTGAAAGATAACAGTGTTGTTGTTGTTGCTACTGCTACTTCAGAGGATTTCTTTGTTGTTTATGATGAGGATGTGATTAATTATGCATCTCATGACACTGACTGGGTAGTTGATAGTGGTGCTTCACTTCATGTTCCTAAAAAGAAAGAGTTCTTCCGTTCCTACACTCTTGGAGACTTTGGAACTCTTAGGATGGGCAATGAAGGCGTGTCACCGGTTGTTGTCATAGGTGATGTGTGTTTGAAGACTATTAATTGCAGTGAGTTACTTCTCAAAGGTGTCAAGCACTCTCCAGATATCCGGTTGAATTTGATCTCAGTTGGAGAACTTAATGATGATGGTTTTCATAATGTGTTTGAAGGAGGAGAGTGGAAACTTTCAAAGGGTTCTTTAATTGTGGCTCAAGAAAACAAAATTTCTTCTAATTTGTATTTGATGCAAGCTGCGTTTTCTAGTAGTGTCAATGTGGTGGACAAAAAAATCTCACCTTATCTATGGCACAGGCGGTTGAGTCACATTAGTGAGAAACGACTTAACTGTTTAATTAGAAAGAATGCCATTTCTGGAGTTAGTTCTGCAAAATTGGATAAGTGTGATCATTGTATGGAAGGAAAGAAGAACAGTGTGTCTTTCAAGTCTAACCCTCCTTACAAGAAGTCAAGTGTGTTAGAGCTGATTCATTTTGATGTGTGTGGTCCTATGAAGGTACAGTCAGTTGGTGGTGCATCTTATTTTGTGACTTTCGTTGCTAATTGTTTAAGGAAATTGTGGGTCTATGTTTTGAAGACTAAGAACCAGGTTCTTGATAAGTTTAAGGAATTCCAAGTCTCTGTTGAGAGACAAACTGGGAAGAAAGTCAAGTACATCAGGACAGATAATGGTGGTGAGTACTGTGGGCCGTTTGATCATTATTGTAGAGAGCAAGGTATCAGTCATCAGAAAACTCCTCCCAAGACTCCTCAGTTGAATGGTTTGGCAGAAATGATGAACAAAACTTTAGTTTAGAGTGTTAGATGTTTACTTTCTGAGGCCAAGTTATCACAAGACTTCTGGGGTGAAGCTTTATTTGTTGCGATTCATGTAATTAATTTGTCTCCTGTAGTTGCTCTAAATGGAGATGTTCCAGAAAATGTTTGGTCAGGTAAGAAGTCTTCCTATGATCATTTGAGAGTATTTGGTTGTAAGGCATTTGTTCATGTTCCAAAAGATGAAAGGTCTAAACTGGATACCAAGACTAGACAGTGTATCTTTCTGGGTTATGGCCAGGATGAGTTTGGATACAGGTTGTATGTTCCAGTTGAGAAGAAACTTATCAGAAGCAGAGATGTGGTATTCTGTAAAGACCAGCCTATCAAGGATGTTGAGAAAACTCCACAGACAGGGTCACAGGTTCAGGATCTTGTTGATTTGAACAGGGTTATTCCTCATCGTTTACCTATTATAGCTGAGGAGCAAGCTCAGACAGAGATGGAACCGAATGCAGCTGATATTGAGATCTTAGTTGATGATAGTGTTGATGATCATGTTCCAGCAGTTCCAGATGATGCTGATACTGATGATCATGTTCCAACAGTTATAGATTTCCCAGAGGAACCACAAGTTGCTCTACCAGAGTCCGAAAGGATAATACTTTGTATCCTCCTGATCAGTATGTGTTGATGACTGATGGGGGGAACCAGAGAGCTTTCAGGAGGCCACGGGAAGTGAGCAGAAGGATCAGTGGTTAAGTGCAATGGAAGATGAGATGAAGTCTCTCTATGACAATAACACATTTGAGTTAGTGGAGTTGCCAAAGGGCAAGAAAGCTTTGAAGAATAGATGAGTTTACAGTTGGAAGCCGAAAGAGCACTCTCCAGATCCACGTCCTAAAGTAAGAATTGTGGTCAAAGGGTTTAGTCAAAGAAAGGGAGTAGACTTCTCAGAAATATTTTCTCTTGTTGTCAAAATGTCTTCTATCAGAACTGTGCTTAGTTTGACTGCAAGCCTTGATTTAGAGCTTGAGCAGATGGATGTGAAGACAGCTTTTCTTTATGATGATCTTGAGGAGGAAATCTATATGGAACAACCTGAAGGTTTTCAGGTTAAAGGAAAAGAATATCACGTCTGCAAGTTGAAAAAAAATTTGTATGGCTTGAAACAAGCACCGAGACAATGGTACAAGAAGTTTGAGTCGTTTATGAGGAAACATGGCTTTAAGAAGACTAATTCTGACCATTGTGTATTTGTGCAAAATTTTTCTGATGATGATTTTATCATACTTTTGTTTATGTTGATGATATACTTATTGTTGGTAAAAATGCTTCCAGGATTGCAGATTTGAAGCAGGAATTGAGCAAGTCTTTTGCCATGAAATACTTGGGACCAGCAAAGCAGATTTTTGGAGTGAAGATCACTCGTTATAGGAATGCAAGGAGAAAGTTCCTTATGCTTCAGCAGTTGGTAGTTTGATGTATGTTATGGTTTGCACGAGGCCTGATATTGATCACGTTGTTGGTGTTGTTAGCCGTTTTCTTTTAAAACCAGGAAGAGAACATTGGGAAGCGGTGAAATGGATTTTAAGATATCTCCGTAGAAGTTCTAATCTGAGACTTTGTTTTGGTAATGAGAAATCTATTCTTGAAGGCTACACAGATTCAAATATGGCTGTGGATGTTTATACCGGGTAAATCTACTTCGAGCTACTTGATTACCTTTGTAGGGGGAGCTGTTTCATGGCAATCTCGATTGCAGAAATGTGTTGCTTTGTCTACCACTGAAGCTGAGTTCATTGCAGCGACTGAAGGCTGTAAAGAGTTGCTTTAGATGAAGAAATTTCTCAAAGAAATTGGACATTCTCAATCTAAGTATGTGCTACTTTGTGACAGTCAAAGTGCAATTCATCTTGGTAAAAACTCAATTTTTCATTCTAAATCTAAACACATTGATGTGAGGTATCATTGGATACGTGAAGTGTTAGATGATAAGTTGTTGGAGTTTGAAAAAGTTCATACTGATGATAATGAGGCTAATATGATGACTAAGGCTTTGCGTAGGTGGAAGTTTGATGTGTGTTGTTCTCTTGTCGGAATGGCAAGGAATTTGTGACTTTCACATAGTCGGGAAAATGGGGATATTTGTTGGGTCATAATGTTTTCCTTCCTTTGTGGGTCTTGAAAAAGAGCCCAAGGGGATATAAAACCCTTGTCTTTCAACTGGTCTTTATTATTCATTCAAGAGAGAGAGAAGGCAGGGAGTTTGAGAGCAAAAAGGAGATTTTCGCAGCCAGTTTTAAGCCTGCGCAGTTTTGGGATTTCTTCCGATCGGGCGGTCATTTGTTCTCGGAATGGTCTCAAATTTTAACCGAAGGTAGAAGACTAATAGGGCTACATTTTGGACGGTGGAGATCAGATTTCTATTTGCGGATTCCGTGTTATTGCTGTCAGAACAGTGCTCTGTTTTCTAGGGTGATTTTTCTCTATTCTCATCTCTTTTGTGTAGTAGATGAAGTTTTATCTTCATTGTTGGTTTGAGTTTACACATATTAGTGTAGATACTCTTTTGTAACCTCTCTTGATTCATAGTGAAGCTTTTGGAGTGGAACCGAAGGTCCCGTGGTTTTTACTCTTCGATTTGAAGAGGTTTTCCACGTAAAAAATTTGGTGTTGTGTTTGCTTGATTTATCTTTCATTTACTTGCTCCATTATTATTGTTCCGCTGCATTCGCAACTGTCATATAGGGGATTTGGAATTATTGTTTGGTGTCCTACATTTTTATTCAAGTTTGGGAGATATTTTGTCAAGCATATTTGATCTTGTTTGTTCGGTTGCTTGGACTATATTGTGGTTTCTCCCCAACAATACCATGCATTGGATGAAATTGGGGCAACATCCTATGGTGAATACAAGTTCAAACAGTGCTTTGTTTTTTTTTTTTTTGCCATCCATCCTTAAAATCTCATGCTTCTTGCAATTTCTGTAACTTATTTTCAGATATTTTTCATGTCTTGGAAAATTTATACAAATGAATATAGCGGAGATGCGTATGTTAAGATGCATGTGTCGGTATAAGAGAATGGATAGAGTGAGGAATGTGACTATTCAGAAGAAAGTCGGTGTAGCAACTATTGAAGACAAGATGATGGAGAACCGTTTGCGTTGGTTTGGACACATTAAAAGAAGGTCAAGTGATGCTCCAGTTAGGAGAAGAATTATGTAATATAGAGGGCGTAAGAGGTAGAGGGAGACCGAGTAAGATTTGGATGAAAGTGATTAAAGGGTATATGAATTTGCTAGAACTAAATGAGAGTTGTATTTGGGATCGAAAGAAATGGAGAGAATGCATACAGGTGGATGTCCTTACGCGATTATTTTTTTGGTTCATGTAGTCAACCCCCAATCTTTTGGGATAGGCTTGGTTGTTGTTGTTGGAAAATTTTATACAAATGCACAATCTAAATTTTCAATTCAAATAAATTCTAGAATCACATATGATTTTACTAATATGCACATGAAAAGAATTTGCTTCTTTTTGTATGATTTTGATACTATATGATTATGTACTCAAATTCAGGTACGAGTTAGAAGATGCAGTTCGTGAAGGGGGCATTCCATTTAATAGGGTTCACGGTGCACATGCATTTGAGTATCCCAGCAGGGATCCAAGATTCAATGAGGTTTTCAACAAGGCAATGATCAACCACATTACTATTACTGTAAACAGAATCCTTGAGAGGTACAAAGGTTTTGAGCTCCTCAAAAGCTTGGTAGATGTTGGCGGTGGACTTGAGAGGTACAAAGGTTTTGATTTGCCACATGTTATCCAACACGCGCCAGCATATTCTGGTAAAGCATTATTTTTGCTCATGATCTTCAGATTATTTTTTCACAGCTGCAGATGTATAATTGTAGTCAGCATTGTTTTTATTTGTGTATCTACGATCAATTTCTTTAAATAAAACTGCTCAAGTGGAAAAGGGTTACACAAGCATAAAGTTTCTCTCTACTCATGAATAACGTAAATTGTGCAGGAGTTGAACATGTCGGGGGAGATATGTTTCAAAGTGTGCCTAAAGGAGATGCCATTTTTATGAAGGTAAACTGAAATCCTTAATTGCCTCTTATTAGAATGTAGGGGATTGATCCCTATAAAGTGCTTTATGTTATGAGACATAACTAATCGTCGTGAATATGATTACAGTGGATCCTTCATGATTGGGACGATGATCACTGCTTGAAGTTGCTAAAGAATTGTTACGAGGCTTTATTAGATGGTGGAAAAGTAGTAGTTGTGGATGCACTTCTTCCAGTGAAACCTGATTCTAGTGCATATGTGAAAAGCATTTGCCAAAGCGATCTGATTATGATGACTCAGAATCCAGGGGGAAAAGAGAGATCAGAACAGGAGTTTATTGCCTTGGCTACTGCATCTGGATTTAGAGGCAGAAACATAGAATGTTTTGTTTGTAACCTGCGGGTCATGGAGTTCTACAAATAGATGACTGATTCAAAAGGGGTATTTATCGCCTTTGAAATTCTCATATTCCTCTCTCTGATGCTATAACCAGTATGCAAACTCTGTCTTTGAGTTGGGATATTAAGTTCATGTTGATAACATTATACTGATTTGATACTTGAATCCTCACAAGTATGATCTGTGATTTCAATTCTGGACACTTGGTGAAGTGCAAAGCATGTTGATGCTTCAGAGACCATGCTATGTATTTCCTTATGTGAGTTCGGCTAAGCTCAATCTTAAGAAGCAAGTGGACTTTACCATTCTTGTATTGTATCATATATGATCTGATTGACCTTGTTGGTATTGAAATATTTCATGATCTTCTTGTGTTTTGTGTATTTTTAGAGTCTTCTTTGCATTGTTGAAGATCTTACAGTTACCGTTTCACAAGACGGTAAAAATGAGAAAGCAGTAGAACACAAGAAAGGAATATATACCAACTACTAAGTTGAATTTTCCTTGGTTAGAGGTGCTAATAAAGAAGATTATATATCGCTGCGTTTCCGAACAATCTTTCCTCCAACAATCTCTTCCTCTCTATTGAATTCTCTCTCATCTTAATATCAAATACAATTTCAAGAAAATTATATTATTCCTTAATTCTGCTATCCAATTTCAAGTTCTTTAGAAAGTACATGCTGAGTATGAGTGACTAGACGAGTAAGCTCATGTGGTGGGATTGTGAGTCATAGCATTAGCGATGTTCTAAGTGTCTAGACGGGGCTGTAATTGGGTGCACCGGATGTGCAACACATGGTTCTTGTCGTATACTCGGTTATGCAATCGTTTTGGTGTGAAAAATGTGGTTAATAGATTAATTGTTGCATTCTACGTCTTCGTTCGTGTTTTGGTCATTATAACTTGCTGTTTTGTTTGGGTCTATTTAGTCACATTTGAGTTGCGAATGTTTGCGCAGCATTTTGGTACACTTTGGTACAATTTTTCTTCTCATTTTTCTGAAGTTCGCAGGTCGCGGATGAACCAATCTCAAAAGTGCTCCAATTCCATTCACACCCAGAAGAACTACAAGTCAAGCTCAACACCCAAATTACAAAATTTTGCAACTACGGTCATTCATCGCCGTATGAATCCCACCATTTTTTTGGAGTCTTTGTTTGAATTCCATTCTTAGCCATTCTACTACCAAAGAAACCCGATTGGCTCTTGAAAATTTCAAGTTGAGCATCAATCATGACATTTTCCTTCTTTTTCGCCATCCTTTCAAGACACTCATACAATCCACGTTTAACTTGCAAATCCGCTTTAAAAGCATCGCCATTCTTTCTCTTCTCGTTCATATGCTTTTAGGAATGGTTTAAGTTTCGAGGCCGAAACTCTTTAAGGAGGGAAGAATGTGAAACCCCGTTTCCGTCAATAGGATTTTTGATTTATTTGTCTTTAGGGTTGGAAAAAAAGAATTAAAAGTCTTGGGCTTAAGGAGAATAATTAATTTCTACAAGGATCTAAATGCGATATGTATCAAGTTAAAATCTCATCTAGAAGAAGCTGTTGAAATCCGCAGGGGCTTTTGAAATCAAAAGACCTTGGTCTTGGGAGGATTAGCTGGGATATCAAACTACTTAGTATCAGGATCTTTTCAATTTTCAAATAGATTTAAGCAGATGTATTCTGTTAGGAGATGTAGTATATAATCCCCTCCCTACCTGTGTATCGTGAAAAAAAAGAGAAGAGAGCAGAACCTGTGTCGTGAAATTAAAACGAATAGGTGAGAACGAGCGTGGATTCTGAGGTATTTCTCGGTGCATTTGCAGACGCGAGAGAGGCGGATACTAGGGAGCGGCGCTAAGATTTTCTAATCGAGTAAGAAGAAGAACTCGTGTTGAGGTAAGGGGTTTAGAATCTTTGTTTTCTTATGATTCCAAGATAAGTTTTTCAATGTTAATAAGCATCTTTTAATGTTATGGTGAATTGATTGGGGTTTAAAAATTATACTTTGCTACGAAAAGAGGAATCGAGCATGTTATATTCTTATATTGATTTCATGTTATACCAAAGTATGAGTTTGTTTGTTTTTGTATGTATGATGGCTGAGCTTTTAAATACCTTCAGATAAAGATTTATTTGTTGCTCTGTCCATGGATTAAAGTTGCCGGAAAAAAAAAAGGAATGCTTTTATAATATACTCGAATGTTCCTGGTTGATGGGAAATTGTACAGTGAGTCTTTTGAAGAAAACTTTTCATGGTTATGAGAATTAAATTGTTTTGGGTGATTCTTTTTATGAGAAAATGAAACTTTTGCGAGTAGATTTACCCAGAACAAAGAGAAGTAAAAGTTCAGTTCAGTATTGGTCGACCTTGGTTCAATTCAAAAGAAAAGGACAAAATTTCCGTCTAATGAGATTTTGATGTTAAAGATCATTGTATGTTCTTTAAGAAGTAAAATATGTTTTATGGCTCAATTAAGTAATCATCGCTCACGACCGGCTCGAACGCTCAAGTATACCCCCGTTAAGGACTCAATGAGTCAATTCGATGTTCTACAAGAAAGAGCCAAAGGAATGAAAATGATTTTATTATTGTAACAAAACTCTCTAAAGTCAACCACAAATTTTGTCTAATGAGATTAAGTTGTTTATGAACCGTAAGTGGAAAGTAAATGAGTTAACCATTCATGTTTTAGTTAAATGATTTACGGCTCCTGCAATCATGTTTTGCATTAGAATTCCAATCCATGCTTTGAATTACAATTCCAAATTTTGCATTGTATACTGTTTGGAACTGACTGATCATGCAAGTCGTTTGGTAAGTTACTATTTCCTTTAAATCTTCTGATCTAGAGTTCTTTTTCATTTTTTTATTCCACTTTAGTTAAATGATTAGTCTTTTGTAAAATAGAAAAAAGAGTGCTTGATTCCGAAAAGGATACAAACTTCTTACTGAGTCTGAGTTGGAAGCTCACTCCTTTCCATATTTTTTTTTCAAGTAAAGTTAGCAATGATGAAAATAATTTAGGAGATTGGGAAGAAGTTCCCTTTTGGTGAAGAGAGTGATTCGTTTATGTTTTAGTTTAGAAGGTCGCAACATAACAGATCATCAAGGTGGCCCGCCGCCGCCGCCGCCACAATCATACTCATAGCCGCCAATTCAATCCTCACCACCTCAACCAAATACATACTTAAGTATATATGTTACTCTTGGTAGCAGAAAATAAAAAAAATAAAATAAAATAATTGCAGAATATTTTACATAATATAATCCATAAGTTTAAGAAAAAACTGTTGTTTGTAACATATATCTATTTACGTGTCATCATTAATAGTATCATCTTTTTATTAGGCTGTTTATAGATCATCTTTTTACGGGCCACTATAAGTGTCCAATTAGTGAATCCGGTGACGATTCATGCCAAAATCGTCACGTGCCCTTCACACGTGATATCCGTCAAGGGTATTTTTGACCAATATTTTCAGCGGATCCGGGGCAACCCGTTCGTTTACCTCCCCGAATCACAAAACCAACCTCCATCACCATCCTCCTCACAATGGCAGTGAGGAAATTCATCCTCATTGGCTGACAAAAATTCAAGATTCAACAAAAACCCACAAATCTCTAATGATTTTGAAGGTCAAATAAAGCTAATCCAAATCAAGAAAATGAAAAAGAGCTTGAATTTAAAGAGAAATCTTCAACCTTTATGCAAAGTATGTCAACAAAATCTTCAAATCATTTCACCATTTTTATCACACTTGATTGAAAATTCAATAGGAACCCACTATTCTAAAGCCAAAACCCACCAAAAAAATCACAACTTGGACTCACTAGTTAATTACTGATGCAAATTGCAATAATAGTAAGAGCCCATCAATGTTGACACCCCAAAAATAACCAATTAGTCAATCCCACCAAGAAAAACACTAAAATCCCACTTCTGCTCTTGCACATTCTTCTCTTTCTCTCCCCCTTTTGATTATATATTTTTTCCTAATCAAACATGAAGAACTCTACTGTACTATTGATTAGATTTGCAAGTTAGGGATCTCCTAATAGTAATCCCAATACACCATCTGCGGCGGCGTAATATGTGCTCCGGCGGATCTACGGCGGCAAATTTGAAATTGAAAACTTGGATACAAAAGTTACTGAGTGTTTTCTCATAAATACCCAACTTTTGCAACAAAATTACTCAAAATATGTTTGCAAAAGTTGGGTATTTATGAGGGTTACTTTGAACCCGTCATCAATTTTCTTCTGATGGGTTGATGAAATTTCGGAACAGATCGGGGTTCTTTTAATCATTTACTGTCTATTGAAAACTTGGAGAATATTTCTATCTAAAAAAACCATGATTGACCATGGTTGATTTCTGTGGATAATCTTCATGTTCTTGGCTGGTTCTTGCTGAAGAAGCAGCAAATTCGTTACTTTTATCTTTTCAGTTTGTTGTGTTTCTCACAATCTATTCGCGGGTCAACGGTTCGGGCGGGTCAGTTTTAGGGTTTAAATGGAAGGGATGATGAGGATATGGGTTTGTGGGTGGTGATATTAGGATAAACGAATGAGTTGCCCCGGATCCGCTGAAAATATTGGTCAAAAATACCCCTGACGGATATCACGTGTGACGATTTTGGCTTGAATCGTCACTGGATTCATTAATTGGACACTTATAGTGACCCGTAAAAAGATGTGGCTATAAATAGCCTAATAAAAAGATGATGCTATTAATAGTGGTACGTAAATAAATATATGTTACAAATAGCATTTTTCTCTAAGCTTAAAGCTTATAAGTACGTATATGGTTTTTTCCAATAATATGAAGTAGCTTAAATTTACCCTTTTCAGTATATTATGAGCAATTCAATATTTTCAGTGTTTTCATTCATTTATTTCTCAAAGAGTTTGGAGAAACATTACAAGGGCAAAAAGGTAAATGAATACAGGTACAGATTTAAATGCAGAACTGTTGTCTGGATTGGAGAAGGAAGTTGTATTTGTTCCTGTACTTGGGGAGGAATTACTTGAATCTGTTAGATTGACCAAAAACCTCATTCCACCCTGACAATGTCCCTTTATGGTGCAGATGAACCAATATTCCTTTGCTTTCTTGAGTTTTATTTGATCATTTCCACTCTTATGTTTTGATAGAATTCCAGTACTTGCATTACATGATCTATATGTGTCTTCCGTTACTTGGTAAACATTGTGTACACCCTTTATATATTTGAAAGCTACACCAAATAAGAGGAATCGGATAAAAATATTTGTTTCGGTCTTGTCTTGTAAAGTAAAATTATTTATGAGTAAGATATGTGAATTCTGAATTCGAAATCTTTCATTTCAATTTGACATAATAATGTTAAAATATACTTCAAACTTAAATATATCGACACTTAACATTTTTCAAAATTGTTTTATATGTACAGCTTTTTAATCACTTATTTTGTAAATTTATCTCCAAAACTTATTTCAGACCGCCTTTCTAAATCCTTACCCCTCTAAAGTAAAAGATCTAGTTTTTTCTATGTTAAAGTCAATAAGGGATCCAATCTTATGCTTATGATTTTAAAAAGTATATATCTTATGCTTAGAGGATTTTACCAACAGATCCTTTAAGTATTAAATTTTGCTCCAAAAACTTAATTGAAATTTATATATATCATCCGTATAATTAGTAGCGGTTTTAACAAGGTAGAATGACTGGCGTCCTTTAATATATTTTTTTTAAACTCCAAATGTTTTCTATATTATTTTTTCTGAACGATCCTTTAAAAATTTACTTCTTATCCCTCTAAAAATAGTTTTTAAAGTTCACTAAAATATATAATTACATGTATTTCGCCCAATATATAAGTTTTGCCTGGAACCATTGTTGACTCTTTGAATTCAAGCAGTAAAACTTGAAAATATTGAATTCTAGAATAGAAAAGAGAGAAGAAAAAGAGAAAGCAAGAGAGCGAACCTAGAGTGTCGTTGACTTTGAGATCATACTTGGTTGACCAAGTGTGATAGTTGATTCCAGTTGTCCATTGTTCTTCATCGCCAACTGTGTAAGTTTCACATTTGAAACCATTTATCAAAAGCAAAAACCATAGGAAAATAACATAGCTCAATAAAGTGAAAAGCTTCGAGCCTTTCATTTGTATTGAACTTACAAGTCAGCAATTCTCAAATTTCGACCTGCATTTAACAATAAACTTTCTTCAGTTTGGGATAATATAAATCTCTCGTCTTGTAGTAAATAGTAATGCAAAATTATTAAAAATATGAAAAGAATGGTGACTGAGTCGGCGGTGTCATAATTGTATGTCTTTGTAGGAAGATACAAATGATTGTTTGCTGTGACGGATACAGTATTTCGTCACCGTAGTTACATGTATCAGTTAAAAAATATTCTTTGAAATAAATATAATGTATTCTTACTCTATTTAAATGATAAGTTTATAAAAGGTCACACAAATAAGGTAAATCGGCGAGTGACTCTATTACTCTAAAGTAGACATGCAAACGGGATGTATTTAGACCGATATTTGACTCGAATCCGAAAAAACGTTAGGACTCGATAAGTACTCTAAACCCATATGCCTGCATTGGAATCCGAATCCGTATAAGAGTAATAAAATGATTACGGGTATAAATTATTAAAACCAGGATCCGTTAGACCCGAATTCGTTTCTGGATATATATTAATTATATATAGTAAATATATATATTATAAATAAATTTTGTAACCTTTGAATCAATTCACATCTAAGGCTAGAGTTTACCTTAATTCAAACATTATATATCTTATTTTGAGAAGGCTTCTGAACATTTATATTGAATGTGATCGAAATTCTAGTTATATATTTTTATTGAGAAAACTGTTATAAGTAGCCATTATCTAATTACGAATTTCAATTAATAGACTTATCTTTTTATTCGACTATTTATAGCCGCATCTATTTACGGGTCACTATAAATGTCCAATTAGTGAATCCGGCCACTTTTCAGGCCAAAAAATAACATGTGCTCCCGGAGTGAAGGGCAAAAATGTCCATTACCCTCTTCCTTCTTCCTCTCATCTTCATCATCAACTCCACCACCCTCCACCACCACCCTCCACAAACTCACTCCCAAACTCAAAATTTGCACCACCCTCATCCTCCTCCACCACCCTCCACCATTAAAAGTAAAAAAAAATCCTAAAACAAATCAACCCCCTTCTCCCCTTCCACCCTCCACCACCCTCCACAAATCCAATCCCAAACTCAAAATTTACACCTCTCCTCCTCTTCTTTCACCGCCCTCCACCACCTTCCACCATTAAAAGTCAAAAAAATCCCAAAACAAATCAACCCTCTTCTCCTCCACCACCCTTCAAAATGGAGAGAGAAAATATCATTAATTGGGAACCCTTTTGAGATTAAAAGTAAATGAAAGCAAAAACAGCAAAAGATTACAAATCTGAGACTGGTTTTCAAGTAACCCCTTGTGCTGCGAGGACTAAGGGTTATTCCAGATATCTTCTTTGTCCCTCCTGTTACTGTTAATTGTAGCTCTTGTAATCTAGCAATAGATTTCTCCACCTAATTCAAACAAAAACAAAGATAACCTTAAAAATCACGAAAAGGCCTTAAAAATAACCTTAATTCCTCTCTATCACAAACAGAGCATCGAAATTACAAACGAATACCCTCAAGAATTGTCAATCAAAAACTTCAGAAACAGGTAAAAAGGGACTTTTTTTTTTATACCTTTTCAACTGTTTCTCTGAGTCGAGTGGCATCGAGAGTTGAAAGAAGAGGAGGAGGCATGCTTTTTCTGTAATGGAAATTGGGTGGGGTAGTTCTTGCAACCATATTTCCGGAACTTTAGAAGGAAAATTGAAAGTGGGTTTTTTCAAATCAAATGATTTTGCCCCTTTTTCTATCTTTTCCTTAATCTTTGTTTGTCTCTCCGAAATTGAAGTCAAAGGATTTGGTACACTTGGATAAGCCAGAGGGGAGGGAGTGAATGAAGATGATGAGATATAAGAAAAAAATGTGGAGGGTGGTGGAGGAGAAGAGGGTTGATTTGTTTTGGGATTTTTATGACTTTTAATGTTGGAAGGTGGTGGAGGGCGGTGGAGGAAGAGGAGGAGAGTTGCAAATTTTGAGTTTGGGAGTGGGTTTGTGGAGGGTGGAAGAGGAGAAGGGGGTTGATTTGTTTTAGGATTTTTTTGACTTTTAATGGTGGAGGGTGGTGGAGAAGGATGAGGATGGTGCAAATTTTGAATTTGGAAGTGGGTTTGTGGAGGGCGGTGGAGGGCGGTGGAGGGCGGTGGTGGAGGAAGATGGTGGAGGGCGGTGAAGGAAGAGGGACTTGATGATGAAGATGAGAGGAAGAAGGAAGAGGGTAATTGACATTTTTGCCCTTCACTCCGGGAGCACATGTTATTTTTTTGCCTGAAAAGTTATCGGATTCACTAATTGGACATTTATAGTGACCCGTAAATACATGCGGTTACAAATAGTCGAATAAAAAGATAAGTCTATTAATTAAAATTCGTAATTAGATAATGGCTACTTATAGCAGTTTTCTCTATTTTTATT
Organism: Vinca minor; assembly: GCA_026122235.1. Classification (NCBI taxonomy): domain Eukaryota; kingdom Viridiplantae; phylum Streptophyta; class Magnoliopsida; order Gentianales; family Apocynaceae; genus Vinca; species Vinca minor. The sequence goes on along the minus strand of JAOCZM010000111.1, from coordinate 1,602,345 downwards.
TGATTTTGAACTTTGAAAAATATTATTATTATAGATTGTATTCTAATACGTAAAATTATTTGTGAATTGTACTATAATTGGGACAAATAACATTTAATATGTAAGATTGTTAGATTAAACAAATATATTTTTAGTTAGCCAAAATAGAAAAGTAAAAAATGAGGATGATTGGACTTTTTTAAATGAGTTTTATTGAATTTGTATTCGGATTTGAACGGACGGATCTGATAACACATATTATGGATCCGTTAAGATCTGAATCTGAATTTAGTAGAAAAAGTTAAAAACGGATTTGGATGATAAATAGATAATTCCGTATCGGTTTGTATCCACTTGCAGGCCTACTGTGAAGTACTAAATCCGCCGATACCACTAATTGTTTGATGTGATTAAGGAGAATGGGTAGCGTGTTTATTGACCATTTCTTCCACTTGTGGTTACCAATAATCCAAATAGTGGTAGTGTAATCAATTTGAAAACTTCAAAGTCTGATTAAAGAAAAAAAAGAAGTAAAATCTCCACTTATTCCCTGAGTTACTCTCCAAAATCGATTTAGTCCAAAATTCAAAAAGTAGATTTATTATTAAATTATGCAACATACATCAACTTCCCCCTAAAAATTCAAAATTAAATTTGTATACCATCATAGAAGGATTGTTAATGTACGTGACAAAAGAAAAAGGACGAGAGATTTTGGTTACTTTTCTGCGAATCTTTTTTTTTTGGCTGAATAAATTTTGTTTCCATTAATCACGAAATAGCTAAGCTCATTACTGATTAAAGGAAAATCAAAATACGAAAGTAAAAGTTATACAATGATTTAAAAATCACGATAACAGACAAAAGACACACCCAAGAAAACTTGGATGGTACTTTTCTGCGAATCTTACATATAAGATAATAAAGCAACATGTAATATATTGTGATTTTAACATGTTTATTATTGTCTATATATATTATTATTGTCTGTAAAATTTTATTATAATTTCGACCTGCATTTAAAAACTTTCTTCAGTTTGGGATAATATAAATCTCTTGTCTTGTAGTAAATAGTAATGCAAAATTATTAAAAATATGAAAAGAATGGTGACTGAGTCGGCGGTGTCATAATTGTCTATCTTTGTAGGAAGATACAAATGATTGTTTGCAGTGACGTATACAGTATTTCGCCACCGTAGTTACATATATCAGTTGAAAAATATTTTTTAAAGTAAATATAATGTATTCTTACTCTATTTAAATGATAGGTTTATAAAAGGTCATACAAATAAGGTAAATCAGCGAGTGACTCTATTACTCTAAAGTAGACATGCAAACGGGACGTGTTTAGACCCGTATTCGACTCGAATCCAAAAAAAAAACGGTTAGAACTCGATAAAAATTCTAGACCCATATGCCCGCATTCGAATCCGAATCTGAATCCCTATAAGAGTAATAAAATGGTAACGGGTATAAAATATTAAAACCTGAATTCGTTTCTGCATATATATTAATTATATATAGTAAATATATATATTATAAATAAAAATTTTAACCTTTGGATCAATTCACATTTAAGGCTGGATTTTACCCTAATTCAAACGTTATGTATCTTACTTTGAGGAGCCTTCTGAATATTTATATTGAATGTGATCGAAATTCTAGTTATATATTTTTATTTGAATTTTGAACTTTTAAAGTATTATGATTATAGATTATATTCTAATACGTAAAATTATTTGTGGATTGTACTATAATTGGGGCAAGTAACATTTAATATGTAAGATTGTTAGATTAAACAAATATATTTTTAGTTAGCCAAAATAGAAAAGTAAAAAATGAGGATGGTTAGACTTTTTGAAACGGGTTTTATTGAATCTGTATCCGGATTCGAACGTACGGATCTGATAACACATATTATGGATCTGTTAGGATCTGAATCTAAATTTGATAGGAAAAGTTAAAAACGGATTTGGATGCTAAAAAGATAATTTCGTATCCGTTTGTATCCATTTGTGGCCTACTGTGATGTACTGAATCCGCCGATACCACTAATTGTTTGTTGTGATTAAGGAGAATGGGTAGCGTGTTTATTGACCATTTCTTCCACTTGTGGTTACCAATAATCCAAATAGTGGTAGTGTAAACAATTTGAAAACTTCAAAGTCTGATTAAAGAAAAAAAAGAAGTAAAATCTCCACTCAATTCCCTGAGTTACTCTCCAAAATCGATTTAGTCCAAAATTCAAAAAGGTAGATTTATTATTAAATTATGCAACATACATCAACTTTCCCCTAAAACAAAAAAAAAAAAAAAAAAATTCAAAATTAAATTTGTAAACCATCATAGAAGGATTGCTAAGGTACGTGACAAAAGAAAAAGGACGAGAGATTTTGGTTACTTTTCTGCGAATCTTACATATAAGATAATAAAATTGACACGAAAGCTTGAGGGAGCAACATGTAATATATTGCAATTCTAATCTGTTTATTATTGTCAATATGTATTATTATTGTCTGTAAAATTTGATTATAATTTGTCACGAGTTACTATTCATGAATTACTACTATTCACAGAATTAATTATTTTTTATTTTTTATTTTTTACTATTCATTAGATGTAAGAAGACATTAATAATGTCCTCTTACATCTACAGAACAAGATAAATGCTGATAGAGAATTTTTTGAGTCAGCAATGGAAGATATAAAAATAAGTTTGGAAGAATTTAAAAAGCCTAATACACATAAGGAGGCTGTTAGTCCTATTCCCATAATTTCAGAGAATATTGAAATAAAAACAACTGGGGATAATCTTCTAGAAAAGGATGATGAAGTTAATTCAATAGAAAAGAAAAAGGGAAAATAAGAATAGTTAGGGAAGGAGAATCTTCTTCTTTTATTACAAAAAGAACTAAATGGGAGCAAGAGTTTCAAGGCATAGTAAATTGGGCCTACAACATAATTGAAGAAGAAACTTTTTATAGAGCTCCTGGGAAAAATATTTATCCAAGGATTATCTGTTTACAAAGATCTAATCTAGAAAAGGTCAAGATATTAGCAGATTTCGGATTTATACATATAATTTATCCGAGGAAAATTTGATGGAAATAGAAAAGTGATATAATTTTCAAATCTACCATAAGTCAATTTGCACAAGGAAGAAATATTTTTATAAAGTTCTATTCAATAAGTCTCGAAGAAGATAATGAAGCTCAGCATCTCATAAAAGTTGGATATAATAATCAAGATCAAGAAATTGATTTAAATAAAGATTATATAAGAGTTCCAGCAATTTCTGATGAGTGGATAATTCGAAGAAGATCAAATGGGATAAAAGTCATTAATAGTTTGATAAGGAATTTTTACCAAAGATATTATAAGGTAATTGGTAAAAGTAATAATTGGATTCTGATTACTAGTCAAGATTGCCATGGAAATAATCAGAGCAAAATTTTTAAAGATAAGATTCAAGAAATGTCTGAGGGACAATGGCCCCATAGTACTGATAAAGTATGGAAAATAGCAGAGATAGAAGAGCAAAGGACAACTGGAGCAGTCAGATCAAGATAATGTAGTACTACAATTATATGTTATAACTGTAGTTGTAAAATAGCAATAATAAAAAGATACTGTAGAAAGTACAATAATGTAAAGCAATCGTCATTGCTTACGATGTATTCACTATAGAAAGTACAATAATGTAAAGCAATCGTCATTGCTTACGATGTAGTTGAATAGTGGTAGGAAAAAATCTCTATATAAAGAGATTTGATAGAAGAGAAGAAATCGGAGAAAATATAGGAGAAAAATCGAAAAGAAAGAGAGAGAAAAACCATCAGAGAAAATGTTAGCCAAATTCTCTTGTAATAGGTTCTCTTGTAATAGTTCTTTCCATATGAGAAAATAATTCTCTCATACTGGGATAAATTTTAATAATATTTTCAAAGTTATTCTAAATCTTCAGATATTCTTTTCTTTACATAAGAATCTAGTTCAAAATATTGAGTGTAGAATACAGTGAGGCAATCCGGTTGAAGCACAAAGCCATATCCTCTTAGGCATTGAAGTACCGCAAGCAAGAGGCCGTTAGGGAAAGCCGCTAGGAGAAAGGCAGTGCGGTAGGAAAGCTGAAGGTCACTTCTTAATCTCTTTATTTTGAGAATTATGTTCTTATTTAAAAGTTAAGATAATCTGTAGATAGAGAATAATACTGAAAGTATTAATTAAAAATTATCCTAGGCCGAGAAATAACAAATCTATGGATTTATTTATATACAAGGAAATGTTATTAGATACGCTTCATTTAGATAATACTCTTGCTAATGATCTAATGGATATTTTAATAACTGAAAAGAGAATAATAAAATATTTAATAGAAAAATTGAATGATGATATAGTTAATACTATTATGACTAAAGTATATGATTACTATTTTAGGAATAAAATGTCTGCAAGTTTATATAATGATCTTTATAACTATGAATATGAATGGGATAAAACCGATGTATATTATGTAATGTTTGAATCCTATACCTATGGAGAATAGTAGCAATAATTAAAATTATTCTAGATTATTAATGAATTTATTTATATATAAAGAGATATTATTAAATCAAGTATATTTAGATGGCTCTGATACCATTGGGGTGTGCGATGCTCGGTGTTACCTAATTATGTTAAAATCTGAGATTCTAACCTGTTTATTATTGTCTGTATGTATTATTATTGTCTGTAAAATTTGATTATAATTAGTCACGAGTTACTATTCACGGGTTACTATTCACATAATTAATTATTTTCTATTTTTTACTATTCATTACTGTTTATATTAATTGCTGAAATTATTATTTTGCAGAAATTACTATTCACAGTTACTGTTCACAGCCGACTACTATTCACTGCTGACTACTATTCACGCGATTTTCTTTCTTCCTATCTTATTAATTATTGCTGAATTATTCTAGCAAGATTCAATGAGTTAAAATTATGTTTCTAATCACTATGGAATTTCTTAAGTTGTTCCATATATTCTTTATTAGCTTTATGATAATTTTCTATTTTATTTCTTAATATACTTCTCTGTGTTTTAACATATTCAATAGGGAGATATTGCCAAATTATCCAATTATTCTTATCCTCAAAAAATTTACTTAGTCTTAAATTATCATCATATTCTTTTCCTAGTAAATTTATATTTTCTAACATTATTATACATACTTCACATTCATAATTACTTATACTCATCTTATATGTTTATATAAAAAATCCTATATCTAAATAGTACTCATGCACTTTATTCATTATAATTATAACGATATCATTATTTAAATTTCTTCTCAAAAGTTTAATTATTCTTATCTCAGTTATACAAACCTCTATTAAATCATTTATCAAATCATTATTCATATTATTAATTCCATCTAAATATACTTGATTTAATAGTATCTCTTTATAAATAAATAAATCCATTTATTTCTTAATTATATTGATATTCGGATTCAAATATTACATATTCTATGTTATTATCCTCCCATTTATATTCATAGTTATTAGGGTCATTATATAGAAAAGCAGACATATTATTTTGAAAATAGTAATTATCAACTTTAGTTATTATAGAAGTTGCTATATCATTATTCAAATTTTCTGTTAAATATTTTATTAGTCTCTTTTCAGTTATTAAAATAACCATTAGATCATCAGCGAGAGTATTATCTAAATGAAGCGTATTTAATAACATTTCCTTGTATATAAATAAATCCATAGATTTGTTATTTCTCGGCCTAGGATAATTTTTAATTAATACTTTCAGTATTATTCTCTATCTACAGATTATCTTAAATTTTAAATAAGAACATAATTCTCAAAATAAAAAGATTAAGAAGTGACCTTCAGCTTTCCTACCGCACTGCCTTTCTCCTAGCGGCTTTCCCTAACGGCCTCCTGCCTGCGGTACTTCAATGCCTAAGCGGATATGGCTTTGTGCTTCAACCGGATTGCCTCACTGTATTCTACACTCAATATTTTGAACTAGATTCTTATGTAAAGAAAAGAATATCTGAAAATTTAGAATAACTTTGAAAATATTATTAAAATTTATCCCAGTATGAGAGAATTATTTTCTCATATGGAAAGAACTATTACAAGAGAAACTATTACAAGAAAATTTGTCTAACATTTTCTCTGATGGTTTTTTCTCTCTCTTTTCTCCGATGTCTCCTTCTCTTCTATCAAATCTCTTTGTACAGAGATTTTTTCCTACCACTATTCAACTACATCGTAAGCAATGACGATTGCTTTACATTATTGTACTTTCTACAGTAAATACATCGTAAGCAATGACGATTCTTTACATTATTGTACTTTCTACAGTATCTTTTTATTATTGCTATTTTACAACTACAGTTATGTAGTACTACATTATCTTGATCTGACTGCTCCAGTTGTCCTTTGCTCTTCTATCTCTGTTATTTTCCATACTTTATCAGTACTTTGGGGCCATTTTCCCTATGACTTTTCTTGAATCTTATCTTTTAAAATTTTACTGGGATTATTTCCATGGCTATCTTGACTAGTAATCAGAATCCAATTATTACTTTTACCAATTACCTTATAATATCTTTGGTAAAAATTCCTTATCAAACTATTAATGACTTTTATCCCATTTGATCTTCTTCGAATTATCCAATCTTCAGAAATTGCTGGATCTTGATTATTATATCCAACTTTTATGAGATGCTGAGCTTCATTATCTTCTTTTATGAGATGCTGAGCTTCATTATCTTCTTCGGGACTTATTGAATAGAACTTTATAAAAATATTTGTTCCTTGTGAAAATTGATTTATGGTAAATTTGAAAATTATATTAAACTTTTCCATCAAACTTTTGCTTGAATAGATTATATGTATAAATCCGAAATCTACAAAAAAAAGAAAATAACAGCTACATATTATCACTGTTTTTTGTTAGTAAATGAACTATAATTATCGTTCAATTTTTCATAACATAAAAAGTTATTACTTCCTATTTTTCGTAAATAGGCAACACATACGGATTTGATATTGTCTTTACCGGAACCGTAATCCGGACTAGCCTTGACATTTACCATTGTCAAGAGGACGTTAATTTGCTATTTAGCAAATTCAGGATTTCTTGAAAGAAAATCACTGAGATAATTATTATATCCTTTTATCTAATGAACTTTAAAATTGTATAATGACAAAAATGATTGCCATCTCAATATTCTTTTGTATTGGGTAGTAGATGGGTAATTATTTTCAATGAGGGCTTTTATCTGGGTATTATCGGTTTCTATAAAAAAAGGCTTTTTAATTAGAAATACAGAGAATTTCTGTATTCCTTTGATTATAGCTAAAAGCTCTCTCTCATTAGTTGCATAATTAACTTCTCTAGCTTTAAATGTTCCACTACTATACCTGCATATTTCATTTAGGTCAGTCTTTAATAAGACTGCCCAGTAATTATCAGAAGCGTCAGTCTGTAAGACTAAATTATCGCTATCATCTGGTATTCTTAAATTAGGCAAAGATTTACATTCCTCTTTTAAAGTTTTAACTATATCAGTATGCTCATTATGCCAACCTTCTAAATTATTTTTCCTTAACAATTTTTGTATTTTCATCTTCTTTTTAGCTAAATCCTGTATAAATTCTTCAGCATAATTAAGACATCCTGAAAATTTTTGTATTTCATTTTTATTTCTTAATTTATCAGGAAACTCATTTATTTTTCTACTTATATGTGGTTGTAATTCTATTCCGTGACTACTTAGTATAAATCCAAGAAATTATATTTTATTTTTTTCTATTATTGCCTTCTTTTCTGATAACACTATTTTGTTTGCCTTGCAAATATTAGCAAATTCTAAAAGATGATTTCTATGTTCTTCTAAATTATTGGAAGCAATTAATATATCATTTACATATACTACTAAATAATCATGTTTTCCAAATATCTTATCCATCTTTCTTTGAAATATTTGAGGTGCATTTTTTAATCCAAATGGCATAACTAACCATTCATAATGCCCTACAGGTGTACTAAAAGCTGTATATTTTATACTATCTTCATGCATTTTTATTTGCCAAAATCCTGATTTACAATCAAATTTTGAATATAATTTTTTATTTTTAACAAGATTTAGTAATACTTCTTTCTTAGGTAAAAAATATCCATCAAATTCCATATTCTTATTTAATAGTTTATAATTTATTACCATTCTAGCTTTTCCTTTTTTTCTTTCAGATTCATTCATAACTAAAAAAGCAGGACTACTATGAGAACTAGTTGATGGTCTAATAAGTTTTAATTCTAATAACTCATTTATTTGTTTACGAAACTCTTGTTTATCTTCTAAACTATATTCCATAGGTCTAACTCTTATTATAATATATTCTTTTATTTTTAATATTTCCTTTTCTTGATATTTATCCCAAAATGCTAATGGATTATCATTATAAGATTGTCTGAGTAACTCTTTTATTTTGTCTATATTTATTACATACAGACAATAATAAACAGGTTAGAATCTCAGATTTTAACATAACCAGGTAACACCGAGCATCGCTCACCCCAATGGTATCAGAGCCAGCGATTCAGAGGAAATAAAGTACAGCGATTCAGAGGAAATAAGATACAATAATTTACTATGGAAAAATATAAAGACATAAATAGATATAATAACAAGTCTGATAATAAAATAGGTAAAGATATAGCAAATGATTGTATTAGATATTGTGGTCATCAAATATTAAAAATAAAAGAATATTATAAGTAAAATTAAATGGACAAAATTCTTGATGAAATAAAATATTTAAGAATAATACTTAAAGAAATAAAAGATTATAAAATAAGTTTGTCAGAAAAGCTAGAAAGTATAGATAATTTAGAATTTAATATTAAAGATGTATATGCTGGTGAAATAGGAGGACCTTCCACTGTTAAACTAGAAATAGACCCTTTAGGAGAAAGTTATGCACCTATAATAAATAATGGAATAAAATATTATGATAATTTTATAAATCAACCTAAAAATAAAGAATATAGAGGAAAATATTATCCTTGTCCAGATAAAGAAGAACCTATAATAAGAGGAGGAACAAAATTAAATATAGATTGTAGCACAGATAGATATAAAGATATACTAACTTGGGAAAAGAATTTGTTAATCTTTTTATTAACAGTAGAAAATGATTCTAATTGGAATAATGAAAGAAAATTTGAATTTATAGTAGCTACTTTTGATGGAGCAATAAGAAATTGGTGGGAAGGAGTAGGAATGGATTCTAAAGCAATAATAAAAAGAAATATAGAAACTGAATTAATACAAAGTGATAGTAAAGGATTAAGCATAATGGTAGATTATTTAGGAAGTGAATTTGTAGGAACAGAATGGATAAGAAATAAAGAAATTGAAATACAAAAAGAAATACAAGATGCAAGATTAAAATTAATTAATTTACAAATATGTGATATATGTTATCTAAAACATTATATTAATGAATTTACTGACTATTATTATAAACAATGTTATAGTACAGTTAATCAACAACCATATTTAGATATGTTTTATGGTAAACTACCCTACCCATGGAATATACAAGTTAGAAGACAATGGGAAGTATATAAAAATAGTGAAGAAGCTAAAAACAATATAGATACTTTAGGATTAAGAATAAAAATTATGTTCAATTATTTTAGTGAACTATGTCTAAATAATAACTTAATGAAAAAATCTAAGAGAGTAAGAGATATATGTTGTGAGCAATTTGATCCACCAGGAAACTGGGGATGTCATAATCAAAAGAAAAGAAAATATAAAAATAAAAAGAAATATAAGAAATATAAAAAGAAATATTTTAATAATACTAAACCAAAATACAAGAAGAAAAAATTCTATAAGAGAGATAAGTCAAATAATAAATCAAAGAAATTTGATAATAAAAAAGATTGTAAATGTTGGAGTTGTGGAGAAATGGGACATAAAAGCCCTGAATGTCCTAAGAAAAAAGTAAGAATACTTGAAGAAGATTTTGAAGAAATTAAAGATAGTTTAATAATTCAAAATTATTCTGATTTCTCTGAAAATGAGTCTATATATTTTTCAGATTCAGAAGATGAGTGATATAGATAAAATAGAATTTCTTGGATTTATAAGTAGTCATGGAATAAAATTACAATCATATATAAGTAGAAAAATAATTTAGAAGGATGGCATAATGAGTATACTGATATAGTAAAAATAATAAAGAAGGAATATTTTGCCTACTTTAGATGATAGCGATAATTTAGTATTATAGACTGATGCTTCTGATAATCACTGGGCAGTCTTAATAAAGACTGTCCTAAATGAAATATGCAGGTATAATAGTGGAACATCTAAAGCTGCATAAGATAATTATGCAACTCATGAGAGAGAACTTTTAGCCATAATCAAAGGAATACAAAAATTCTCTGTATTTCTAATTAAAAGGTCTTTTTCTATAGAAACCGATAATACCCAGATAAAAGCCCTTATTGAAAATAATTATCCATCTACTACCCAATACAAAAGAATATTGAGATGGCAATCATTTTTGTTACTATACAATTTTAGAAATCATTGGATAAAAGAATATAATAATTATCACAGTGATTTTCTTTCAAAGAAATCCTGAATTTGCTAAATAGCAATTAACGTCCTCTTGACAACGGTAAATGTAAAGGATAGTCCGGATTACGGTTCCGGTAAAGACAATATCAAATCCGTATGTGTTGCCTATTTACGAAAAATAGGAAGTAATAACTTTTTATGTTATGAAAAAATTGAATGATAATTATAGTTCATTTACTAAAAAAAAAACAGTGATAATATGTAGCTGTTATTTTCTTTTTTGCAGATAATGGAGAATATTCATAAGAAGATGGAAAATCTAATAATATTAAATAAGGTTCTCAATGAGAAGGTTGAAGATAGTTTCAGAGGAATAGCTCAAATAGCGTATGATATTAATGTCCTCTTACATCTACACAATGAGATAAAGGCTGATAGAGAATTTTTTGAGTCAGCAATGGAAGGTATAAAAATAAGTTTGGAAGGATTTAAAAAGCCTAATACATATAAGGAGGCTGTTAGTCCTATTCCTATAATTTCAGATAATAGTAAAATAAAAACAACTGGGGATAATCTTCTAGAAAATGATGATGAAGTTAATTCAATAGAAAAGAAAAAGGGAAAAATAAGAATAGTTAGGGAAGGAGAATCTTCTTCTTTTATTACAAAAAGAACTAAATGGGAGCAAGAGTTTCAAGGCATAGTAAATTGGGCCTACAACATAATTGAAGAAGAAACTTTTTATAGAGCTCCTGGGAAAAATATTTATCCAAGCATTATCTGTTTACAAGGATCTAATCCAGAAAAGGTCAAGATATTAGCACATTTCGGATTTATACATATAATTTGTCCGAGGAAAAGTTTGATGGAAATAGAAAAGTGATATAATTTTCAAATCTACCATAAGTCAATTTTGCACAAGGAAGAAATATTTTTATAAAGTTCTATTCAATAAGTCCCGAAGAAGATAATGAAGCTCAGCATCTCATAAAAGTTGGATATAATAATCAAGATCAAGAAATTGATTTAAATAAAGATTATATAAGAGTTCCAGCAATTTCTGAAGAGTGGATAATTCGAAGAAGATCAAATGGGATAAAAGTCATTAATAGTTTGATAAGGAATTTTTACCAAAGTTATTATAAGGTAATTGGTAAAAGTAATAATTGGATTATGATTACTAGTCAAGATTGCCATGGAAATAATCAGAGCAAAATTTTTAAAGATAAGATTCAAGAAATGTCTGAGGGACAATGGCCCCATAGTACTGATAAAGTATGGAAAATAGCAGAGATAGAAGAGCAAAGGACAACTGGAGCAGTCAGATCAAGATAATGTAGTACTACAATTATATGTTATAACTGTAGTTGTAAACTAGCTATATTAAAAAGATACTGTGGAAAGTACAATAATGTAAAGCAATCGTCATTGCTTACGATGTATTTACTATAGAAAGTACAATAATGTAAAGCAATCGTCATTGCTTACGATGTAGTTGAATAGTGGAAGGAAAAAATCTCTATATAAAGAGATTTGATAGAAGAGAAGAAATCGGAGAAAAAATAGAAGGAGAAAAATCGAAAAGAAAGAGAGAGAAAAACCATCAGAGAAAATGTTAGCCAAATTCTTTTGTAATAGTTTCTCTTGTAATAGTTTTTTCCATATAAGAAAATAATTCTCTCATACTGGGATAAATTTTAATAATATTTTCAAAGTTATTCTAAATCTTCAGATATTCTTTTCTTTACATAAGAATCTAGTTCAAAATATTGAGTGTAGAATACAGTGAGGCAATCCGGTTGAAGCACAAAGTCATATCCGTTTAGGCATTGAAGTACCGCAGGCAGGAGGCCGTTAGGGAAATCCTCTAGGAGAAAGGCAGTGCGGTAGGAAAGCTGAAGGTCACTTCTTAATCTCTTTATTTTGAGAATTATGTTCTTATTTAAAAGTTAAGGTAATATGTAGATAGAGAATAATACTGAAAGTATTAATTAAAAATTATCCTAGGCCGAGAAATAACAAATCTATGGATTTATTTATATACAAGGAAATGTTATTAGATACACTTCATTTAGATAATACTCTTGCTAATGATCTGATGGATATTTTAATAACTGAAAAGAGACTAATAAAATATTTAATAGAAAAATTGAATGATGATATAGTTAATCCTATTATGACTAAAGTATATGATTACTATTTTAGGAATAAAATGTCTGCTAGTTTATATAATGATCTTTATAACTATGAATATGAATGGGATAAAACCGATGTATATTATGTAATGTTTGAATCCTATACCTATGGAGAATAGTAGCAATAATTAAAATTATCCTAAATTATTAATGGATTTATTTATATATAAAGAGATATTATTAAATCAAGTATATTTAGATGGTATTAATAATATGCATAATGATTTAAAAAATGATTTAATGGAAACATGTATAACTGAAATAAGACTTATTAAATATTTAAGAAGTTATTTAAATGATGATTTAGTAACAATAATAATGAATAAAATATATGATTATTATTTTAAGTTTGAAATAAATACTAGTCTAAATGATCCTTATTATTATTATAATAATGATTTAGAAAATATATATGATCTTATGTTTGAATCAAATAATTATGAGTAGTAGTAATATGAGTAGTTATGAATGTAAAGTTTGTGATAAAATGTTAAAAGAAATAAAAGAATTAGGACTTGATTATGATCATAATATTAGACTCAATAATTATTTTAATTATAGAAAAAATTATTTAGCTTGTCAAAATTTCACGGTAGAATATGTTAATACGAGTATAAGAAGATTAAAACATAGAATTGATAGTTATCATAAGATTAATAAGGAATTCTTGGAACATTATAAACAAACACATAATAATCTAGAAATTACCGAAGATAGTACAAAAGAATTCTTGAATTCTATACAAACTCACAAAAATTCGTGAATAGTAATATGAATAGTAATGGAAAAATTCAGCAATAATTAATAAGATAGGAAGAAAGAAAATTGCGTGAATAGTAGTCAGCAGTGAATAGTAGTCGGCTGTGAACAGTAACTGTGAACAGTAACTGTGAATAGTAACTGTGAATAGTAATAATATGATCCAATTAAAAATATTCATGTGTCAGTTTTAACATTAATTTTCTCCTTCAAATCAACTGATATTAGTCACAACCTTCAGTTACATAGCCGTCTCAATTATTTTCAGGGTCTGGTACTAAATTTTAAAACGTGACCATGTATAATAAAAATTGGACTTTCATGTAAAATTAACAACAAAGAAAATCAATATAATCATATGATAATACTTGTTCTCCAAAACGTAGTTAAATGTTTTAAATAAAATATTAAAAATATACATACTATCAAAATAACGAAAATAATGAGGCCGACGTAGTTATTAAAAAAACGAATTTGATTAAGGTCTTTTCTTTAATGGAAATATGCGTAGGTTTCTTTGCAAGAGAAATCCGCTATATATAGAACTTAACTTTTTCACTTTTCTCTAAATAGAAATAACTTAAATTTAAGCTATTTTAGTATAACAATTTTACGGGCCTGCTTTGTTTGTCCAATTAGTGATTCCGGCCAATTAACTGGCCAAAATGAACAAGTGCAATGCACGTGACATCCACATTAAGGGAAAAATCACCTTTTCGTTTTAGAAACTCATCTATATATAGCACCAACTATTTCCTCTTTTCTCCAATAGCACAAAAAAATTTTTAAACTATTTATGTCATTATAATTTTACGGGGTTGTTCTTTGTATCTAACAAAATGTCAGGTTTTTTTCCTTCCCTCCCAAATACTTCAGAAATAATTCAACATACTTCATAAAACTCAAAACTTTTTCGAGAAATTTAACAGAAAATCGCACTGAGTGACAACTAAATTAACATGCTAAATTTCTTCTTAACCAGAATTAAAGTAGAGGAAAGATGCCATAACCCATTCCAAATAAGAGAGACAAAAAAAACATAAGAATAAAAAAATTCAAGAACCCATTTTTCAAAACTATCATAAACCCGTAACAAAAATTATTTAACAGATTTAATGAACATAAGCATTCTTGTCTGGATTTATAGCACAAAAAAATAACTTTTCCATCCTTCTTGTTCCTCTTCTTATGAGGCTTTGGTTTTTCCATTCACCAAACCTTACTCCCTTTAGTTAAGCCCCCCACTTATATCGAGTCTTTCTTCGTTCCCGATTTCCACCTTAACTAACCAAATTCAACAAAAACAAACTCACTAAACAAAAAACAATTCAATTTCCCAGGTTTCTTTCATCAATATTTTTTGCAAGAAAAACATACCCCGATAAATAAAATATTCATGTTTAATAATTAACTCGTTAGTATGACATTATGAAGCATTATTATTGATTGCTTTGTTCAAGGGTGAAAACATTTTTGGGTTGGTTTTGATGGGAAACCTTGTTTAAGGGCCATAACCTTTTTATGATGTTAAATGATTTTTGTTCCGGGTTTAGGGTAGTTCTGCAAAATGGGTTCTTGAATGTTTTGATTTTTCTGGGTTCGTTTTTTATTTATTGGGGGAGGAGGATCTATCTATTGCAAGAAATATGATGATTCAAGAAGCGAGGAGTAGATTCGAACTCATGACCTCTACGACATAAGGCTTCTGCCTTGGCCACTAGACCAATTGCCTCGTTGGCATTTTTCTGGGTTCTTTTTGTCCCTCTAACGTTTGGAATGGGCTATGCCATATTTTCTCTAATTTGATTCTTGCTAAGATGAAATGTATCATGTTATTTAGTAGTCACTCAGTGCAATTTTCTGTTAAATTCCTTAAAAACGTTCGATTTTTGTGAATTATGTTGAATTATTCATGAAGTATTTGGGAGGGAAGGAGAAAATCTGACATTTTGTTGGATACAAAATGCAGCCCCGTAAAATTGTAATGCTATAAATAGTTTTAAAATAGTGTGTGTTATTTAGAGAAAATAGTAAATAGTTGGTGTTATATATAGATGGGGTTTTCAGAGAAGAGACGGTTTTGCCCTTAATGCTGATGTCACGTGCATTACACCTGTTCATTTTGGCCAGAAAATTGGCTGGAATCACTAACTGGACAAACATAGTAGGCCCATAAAATTGTCATGCTAAAAGTAGCTTCAATTTTA
Organism: Vinca minor; assembly: GCA_026122235.1. Lineage (NCBI taxonomy): Eukaryota > Viridiplantae > Streptophyta > Magnoliopsida > Gentianales > Apocynaceae > Vinca > Vinca minor. The sequence goes on along the minus strand of JAOCZM010000111.1, from coordinate 1,586,592 downwards.
GTTATTTCTATTTAGAAAGGCGGATTTCTCTCTTTGCAGTTCATATTCTATTTTTTAAAAAAATAAAAAATAATAACACATAGGCAAACAAGTGGGTTAGCACTTTGTCAAAAAAGAAAAAAAAATGGACAAACACTAAATACTGAAAAGGCCCAAGTAGTTGTAAAAAAAAAGTGCAATTGAATTACAATACAACCCAAATGATTGTGCCCAAAACATCTCATTTTTCTTCCTTCGTCATTTTTGCTCTGCAACTTCGATCGGTGAGTTCTTATACTGAAGGAAGTGATAAACAATTATTATCATTCTTCAAAAAAATACACTCATATAGCTAGAGTTTATGTTCGATCAAGCACTTTGAGCCCCTTTATAGTCGAACATGTTCAGTTACAATCTTTAATTGTTATGGAGATAAAATATTTGTCCCATAACTGATGTCATAACTTAATACATCAATAAATAGCTTTAAAATGTATGATAGAAGTTTCAAGAATTGTACTACTGCATTATGTATTATGGGAAAAAACAATGATTTCAGATAATCATATAGCTCATAACTGATATCAAACTTACTTCAACAATAAATATCAACAATTTCTATGATAGGAGTTACATGAATTCTTCTAGTATATCTAAATGCTTTGAGATATTCATGTAACTCTTCAATTACATCATTAGATATAGAAAACTACTACAACAAACTACTGAACATTCTTAAAACTCATAGCTCTATACAGAGATTTGATCTGGACCAAACAGATGTTACATATTATTGTGGTTTTTTCAGATTTTTGGCATTCTCACTAATAGCATTTACTATCATTCAAACATATGAAATGTGAAATGGAACCCCATAACACAAGATCACAGATCATGTAATCCAAAATCAGCAAAAAATTCTCTCATAAAAAATATAAGATATACTCCAAACAAACATTATGGTGGAATCAAGGCTTCAATATGTGTATCTCAATAAATTTGGAAAAGGCAAACAAGAAAAGAGTATTATTTCGAGTGATCAAATTATAAACACTTTCAATGCCAGAAACCTGACGACTCAATGAGTATTGATTATATGATTTTGGATGAACATGTACGATTCATTCTACTTTATTTTGTTGTAATAAAATTGATTATTCATTCCTATTAAGGATTTGTAAATCACATTTTATGCAAAAGTATTCTGAATCTGATGGCCATAATGAGCAAAACCATTTGTTTTTGTTTAGACATGAACAAATAGATATTGATAAATAAACAAGACACTGTTATATGTGATATTCAACTCTAAGATGATATGCATATATGGTAGATTACAAAATTGATTTTTGAAAATCTCTGTCTTGGTATTTACATTAAGAATTAGGTAGTTATACGTGATATATAACTTGAAAAATTATTTAATACAATTTCTTTTAATTATGTTTGTGTTTTGAAAAATAGATTTTGTACTCGAATTTTAATAGCTCAGAAGTGGGCCTTTAAGTATTGTAGATACATGTTTATGGAAGATATGATTATCAAAACGGTCATCTCTGGCTCACACGTTTATTTATGACATATTTTCAGATGATTTTGATCAGGAGAATAATGCTTGAAAACTTTGTTAGATTCATGGAGCTTGTGGATCTCTTTGCCTTTTGGTTACTTCATATATGTGGTTTAGTAACTCTCGGTTACACTAGACTAATTAGATAATATGTAATATCGTAGTTTGTAATAGTTTTGGAAACATTTATGTATAGTTTCTACTTTTGTAAAATATGGCATTCTGCTATTTTATTTTTACCGTTTTAAGCTTTCTAAATGTAATTTTTTTATTTATTATGTACTTCCATGCGAGAAGATTTTGTATTCGTTAGTGTCGGGAAGATTTTGTATTCGTTAGTGTCGGGAGTCACCCTAGTACCTTACTCAGAGCAGTGAACCTAGCTGAGGGGTTAGGGGCATCACAGGTGGTATCAGAGCCTTAGGTACGATATTATGTCCTAATGAGTAGGCCTTGGACGAGTCTTAGAGTATTATTGGTTAACTTCTAATTTTCTTAAGATATTGATTATTTGATTCGTGACGTTGATTGTAGGACTTTCTTTTTAGGTTACTGGCTTGGCGGGTCATGGAGCGGAGCCTCATGCGGGGCATAGATGGGTTGTACAGGCAGGGACTATTGTTGATGTGTAGTATGTACTTCATGACATCGAGCTACCCAATAGGTTTCTTAGCACCTATTTCACCATCTACCTCATTTAAATCTCTTCCACCACTGAGTGGGCCATCTAGTCTCATTCATTGATTAACGTGTGTGGCCCACGTGGATTGCATTTAGCACCGTCAAGTGCAGATAGAAGACTTACATCGACGGCTACATTTGGCAGATGTTAGATTTAGCATCGTCTGAGGTACGTAACATGTTGAGTTAGTTGAGGTGACAAGGGACCGAGATCGTGAAGGGATTCACGGGTAGAAACTCATTCTAAACACTCATGAGTCCTCCCCCGAAGGATCCGCTCATACCAAAACGAATAGAAAAATACTTACAAAAGACTTACATTTTTCGGCTAAAGATTCTGTGTTTCGGTTGTGTACTGCTGCCACCAGAGTTCTCCCTTGCGGAAATACTCCCTGCCGGTATCCACGCGACGAAATGAGCAGCGAGTGCTAGCTCTTCGTTTTTCTGAGTTTTAGAATCTAGAGAGAAAATGAGGCTGAAAAACCAGAAATCTGATTTCGGGTGTATTTGTTTATTGCGGCTCAAAAACTTAGTCTAGGGTTTCGGCCAAGAGAGGATTATATAGGATGTGAGAGTTTGTTCCAAGAACAACTCCTACGTCCTATCAACCTCTTCCGGCAGTGGGAGTTAAATCTTGTAAACCTCTACTAGTAGTGGGAGTCTTTATCGGATAATAACTCCCATGTAATCCCAACTATAACAAAATACCTGAAAATGCCCCTCCTTAATCTCTAATTCAAATAATAACGTTTTATTATTCTTAGAGAAATAAATGTCAAATACAATGAATCTAGACACATTCTAGATTCATTGAATCTGGACATGAAGCTCATTAACTCGTCTATGCGTGTGACCCTGTAGGTTCATATCACAATGGCAATGAAAATACTTAGTAGTAGTATGTGTTTATAAATCACAAGCGGTCCCTAGCAGGACATTGTGACTACCCAAAGTGAATGAATTTACGGTGGAACCTAATATCAATCAACTATTTAATCCCTTTGTCACGTGATATCCAAATTAAACATAAGGCATGGTAGTTGTCACCCTTATAAAGCTTAATTATATTTATGCTCGATCGCTAGGTAGACTGTTCCAACAAACGGTATTTAATAACCACTTTATCAAATACATTTGAGCATGGCCATGCATTTAGACAGTCTTCCCTATCGAGGGGCCCATGACGCTTCATAACCGCTTTCATCTCATCCCAAGTATCAACTTGTCTTTGACCAACCCTTCTTCTTGTTTCGGCTTCTTTATCCCACCATATTGATGCATAATCACAAAACTCCATGGTTTCCAATTTGACTTTCTTTTCCTCGGAATAATTATGCACGACAAAAACATGGTTAACTTTACGAATCGAATCTAAAAATAATTCGGGATCGTTTGTACCTTGGAAAGAGGGAATATTCGTCTTGATTGCACCAAGATTATTGTCATACCTTTGGAATTGTTCACCTCTTCTCGGCTCAAAAATCTGATTATTCATTACCCGATTTGGTTGCCTAGCTCTCGACTGATTTGGCTCCCTTATAGACTCATTGGATTCACGGGATTCTTCATCATCAATTTCATCATCAAGATCATTGGTCTCAACATGTTTACCTCTTTGCTTTGAGATTCCAAGATGTCTCATTTTTTCCGCCATCTCATCCATCCTTCGTTGAGAAAAGCTTGTCATCTGAAAAGACTTCGGTTTGCTTTGATGAATTTCCCTGTTGAGACATTTTTAACTTTCAATAAACACTGAAACTGTTAGATAGAAAAAAAATCACTCTTTATTCCAACAATACTCGTACAAGAACTTCAACTCTGGATGAATTAAAGGTTCCTAACTTGTTGCATTGAGACAAAGCTGAAAAACAATGGAAAGAAGTTCTATCTTGACCTACACGAAAAGTTAAAGAAAGAATAAAAGAGTAATCTTGAAAAATCCTAGACCTAATCAAGAAAAGAGATACTTTTTAAGGGTATCCTTTTGTGTTTAGGAAAAGTAAATCTCAATGTTTTCGTTCTTGATTCTTGTTTCTTGAATTCTTTTCTTTCTTTTTCTTTTTCTTGAATTTACCCACCATTCTCTCGGCCAAGATATATCAAGAGTGAGGCTCCTACGTTATCAATTCTTGATGTATTGTAATGAAGGTCACGACTCAAAAACAAAGGGGGAACGATTGCCAATTCTTGGAACGAGGCTCCTACGCTATCGAACCAAGAAGTTTGCTTTTTTGCTTTATAGTTCACAATTCATTCACGGCTGCTTTTTCTCTTTATGCCGAATGCTCTTTCTTTTTTTTTCCCTCAAGCAAACAAGAAAAATTTATCAAGAAAACGATAAAAGGTACACCAAGAATAAGATGAACATTTTGCTCTGATACCACCTGATGATAATGTCAAGAAGGCCGTAGCCTAGTGGGGCTCCCCTTCCCTCACGACCGAGAGGTCCTGAGTTCGACACCGTGCCACAGCGCCCAGAAAAAAAGAGGAACCTTGATAACAAGTATCAAAGATTCAACACTAAGTTGTTAATTCAAATCTTTCTCTATTCGACACATGGACAACATGCTACTATCACATGACTAATTAAATAAAATAAAGGTGAAAACTAATTAAAGTCTAGAATAGACTTTAATTTACAAGATTACAAAAATGCCCTTCTTACACTTTGTAAACTTAAGAGGTTGACTTAGATATCATCTTCTAGTTGAAGTTTAGCTTCCTCTTTAGTCTTTATGTCTCGGATCAATGTTGCAATTATTTCTAGAGTTCTCTTTGACCTTGCTCTTGTCATAGGTCCTTGAAGGTTGACTAATGGGTCCTTTGAATACGGCAGCCCCTTGGATGGTCCCTCATCATCCCCTCCCCCTTGAAAAGCATGATTCGTACTCGAATCATCATCATCATCATCATCAACATAATCTGAATCAAAATCAAAAGGGGACAAGTCGGAAACATTAAAAGTAGAATGTACACCATACTCACCTTTCAAGTCTATCTTGTATACATTATCATTGATCTTAGCAACAACTTGAAAATGACCATCGCCTCTTAGGACACACACAAGACTCAATCTAAAACCTCAATCAGCTAGGTGGCATTAGCCCCAAACAATAATCGAAAGCAGAAACTTATATATATATATATATATATATATATATATAATGTTCCAATACAAAGGAAACAACTAATTCAGACCACTGTCTCCAGTTTACAATTACTTGCAAAAGAACATAAAATAAGTAAGCTACTGAAATATGTAAAAGATGCAAACTCAGAAGAAATCCCAAACCTGTAAGCACACCAACAGTTCTAGAGAATGATAATGCCTTTGAATCAGATTGAGAATACAAATGGGATGGATTTGGGAGTTTTTTATCCTTAAACTCAGTGCATGTTACAAGCCGCAAAGCACATCATCATCAACGTCCTGTAATTGAATGGGGCTCGAATCAGTAACAAGAACCAGAGAATCATAGATAAGATGGAATATGAGATGAGAAAGTGATAAGAATGAAGGAATTTATCACAGATGGGGTAAAGGCCGCAACCAAACTCTTTGAATATATTTTTGGATGCCCTTTCCAAATGTTGCATATTCCTTTATATACTTAGGGTTGGAATTCCTAGGAGAATCTCTTCCTACCAGGTCATCCACTGCTGTCGTTGTCAGAAGATCAATAGTGGTGCTGAGCTGCTGCAAAAATGGAAGAGGAAGAGTGCAGCAAAAAGCATCCAAGCAGCCTCCTATTTTGTCTCGACATATAGCAATAATTAGGTTTATCAAAACAGTGATATAGAGGCTTAGGTAGATTATTTTAACTACTTTAAATAGGACTTTGTCGTATTGGAAAATTGGGGTTGTTTTAATAATGTTGCCCTAATCCCCAAACTCTTCTTCAAACTGATTTTCCCTCCCAAATTGTTATGAATTTATTCCTTATTCCTTGCAGAATCTGAAAAAAAATGCATTAATAAATGCCTCTAGTAGAGGCGATTCTAACGTCAGTTAGAAAACGACATCGGCATGGGCGTTTTTCAGTAAATTCCACAAGTTTGAAACTGAAACAACTCCACCATGGGAAGTTCTTAGATTATTTAATTACTCTATTTTTATTTGAATATTGAAATTTTGTTAGAGGAGAAGGAATTCTACAAAAAATGAAAAGAAAATTGTTAACCTAAAAAATTGCTGATACAAAAACAAAATAGTAACGGAAAACAGTTGAAAATCATTAAATGCATTAGATTTGCTTTGGATCGATGGATCCTGTTGTGATTCTCAGAAATTGAAATGAAATTTAGAGAATTCTCAGTATTTTTTCTATGGAGAGATTACACGCAATATGAACAATTACTGAATTAAGCAAAAGAAACAACTGAATCAGAGCTGCTTTGAAGCTGAACAACCAAAAGAAGGGGATGAAGGAAAAGAGAGAAAAAAGGGAAAGTCAATCTCACAAATATCTAGAATTTCCCAAAATATCTGCATTTACTCATATTTATATTGTCTCTTGACCCGGCCACAGACCCGCGAATACACCAATTGACCCGCGCCTTTTTTATTAAACCGAACAGGGGTTCGAATCCTTCTTGACCCCATTATGCTTTGCTGACGACATTATTGTTATATGTATTTATATCTCAAATTATCAACACATAACCTTCCCCCTCCCTTACAACAAGCTTTTCCCCAAGCTAAACTACAATAGATTGCCAAGAGAAATTAGGCCATTTCTTGAGAAAATCCTCAGCTAACTCCCATGTAGCTTCTTCTTCAGGAAAATTTCTCCAAGAAACCAAAATTCCTCAGCTAGGACAAAATTTCTCAGAAATGGACCAAATATCTTGTTCATAAGTGACTGAAAGGTTGATGGTCCATTAGTCATACCAAAAGGCATGACCTTGAACTCATAATGTGCAAAATGTGTACTGTATGTTGTCTTTGTAACATCCTATTCCTTCATTATAATCTAAAAATATCCAGACCTGAGATCAATCTTGGAAAAGAACTCAGCTTCATTGAGTTCATCCAACATATCATGAACTAATGGTATTGGAAACTTGTCTTTGATAGTTATGGCATTCAGCTGCCTATAGTCCACACAAAGCCTCCATGATCCATCCTTTTTCTTTACTAAAATGATTGGAGATGAAAAAAGACTACAACTTAGTTGAATAATTCCTTTTTGGATCATGTCATTTACTTGCTTTTCATTTTCATTTTTCTGAAAATGAGGGACTCTATAAGACCTTAACTTCACTGGTTGAGCTCCCCCTTTCAGTACAATTTGATTCTCATGTCCTCTTCCAGGTGGTCACCCTTTTGGCATGTCAAAGACATCATCAAAATCTTCCAACAATCATTGCAAGGACTCTGGAAGCTCCCTCGGTGTTGCTCCTCCATCTTCCTCTTGCAGTAAACAAAGTTGGCCCAACCATACTTCACTGACACTTTACAAGGATTTTGGAAGATTCTTAGCATCCACATGCTGAAGTTCCAGTATTATAGCTCCACTCTTAACTACCACCCCATTGCCTTCTTTGACAAACTTGACTGTCTGTCTTTTATAGTCCAAAGTAATTGGACTATGTAGCCCAAGCCAATCACCACACAATATCATATCAATGCCACCTAATAAAAGAACATATAAGTCTTTTTCAAACATCATGTTTCCAATTATCCACTTCACCTTCTTACAGTAGTCTACATACCATCTCTTTTCTCCATTTCCAAACATAAGCAGAAGTAGTTTGGCATGTTCCACCTTTAAACTCAATTGCTTCACCATCTTTGAATCTACAAAGTTGTTTGTGCTACCAGTATCAATTAAAATTGATATCTATTGATTTTTAGAAATGACTCCTGGAATTCTAAAAATCCTTCCACCACTTAATCCATTCAGAGCATGCATGGAAATATGACTAAGTTCAGCCATATCTTTTCCATACAATACTTCATCTTCCTCCATATGTGATTGCAGCATTTGCAACTCACCACCACCCTTATCCTCCACTCCGGTATCACAGAGGTATAGCATGTTAACCTGAGCAAGTGCACACATGTGTTGAGGAGAGTATTTCTCCCCACATTTGAAGCACAAATTAAGTTCACTCCTCTTTTGCATTTATTCATTACTAATCCTCTTAAACTTGAGAGGTTCCTTAGGTGAAAACTTAGGTACATAAGAGGTGGACAATCCATATTTAGCTCCACTTGCAGAAGTCTACATTGTGGCTTGGGTTGTCTTTGGAGTAAAACTGAAGTATGAACTCTTCAAGGCCGGTTTGTGTAGGTAATCTAAGTTCATTTCTGTTCCACTGCCAACTTGAAAGCCTCCATAAGAGAATTAGGCACGTGCATGCTCACTACTCCTCTAATATCATCTTTCAAGCCACTCAAGAAAAGATCAACAAAGTATTCACTTGTGGAAAGTGTACCAGTGGTCACAAAAATAGATTACAATGCTTCAAACTTCTTCATATAAGTTTGAACATTGCCTACCTATTTTAGCTTTGTAAAATCTCCAACTATACCAAAGATAGACTCGAGTATCAAATCTACTGTACAAAGCCTTGCCAATTATGAGTTCCAAACTCCAGAATATAACTATGCCCCCACAAGAAAGCTTCTCCTCTAAAATAGGTCATAACCACATCCAGTTTCAATGGATCTGGAATTCTATGCACCTTGAAGTAATATTCAGCTTGTATAACCCATTCTCTAGGTGAATTTCCCTCAAATTTAGGAAAATCCAACTTAGGCAACTTAATATCTCCTCTGTGACCATTACCTAAGTCAAACATAGGCTCATCACTCATTCCAACTACTGGATTCAAAGTATTACCATTTCCAGCACCAAAATCAGACATAATCTGTCTAATTTGAGGAGATTGAGTAATATTCCTACTACATTCACCAACAGTAGTTTTATCTTTCAAGTTCAAGTTGACCTTATCCAATTGATCAAGTAATTGTTTAAATTTTCATCTGAGTCTCTTTTCAAATTACTATACTAATCATCAGAGTTGCTCTTCAAATTAGACATGTCAGAACTCAAGGAAGTCAGAGTATGCCTAAGTTCATCCATTTGAGCATTTAATCTAACAACATAGACTTCAACTTGGGCTTGGCCTTAGACTGGTCATGGTTTAGCATAATGGGCCAACCATGGCATTCTTTTTTTTTTTTGGAACAAACATTTTTGGCGAGAACGAATATCGATAACGGATTTGGGGAATCCGTTTTCATATTTACCCTAATGCTTTCCGAAACCCCTAAAAAAGCGATACAAACCCTAGACTCAGTGACTTGAGAACGGATTTCACAAATCCGTTCTCAAACGAGACACTTTTGCAGCATCTAGTCTTTTCTCACCACCTTTTGAATTATTGAAGACTGAAATGAGAACAAATACGTTCTCATTTCTGACCAATTTTCAGAGAGTTGTCATATCCAGAATAAATACGAAAAAAATCAAATTTTCAGTGTTTTTGGATATTCCACACACCATTTCTATTTATAAATAACCTCACCACACTCTACATAATTTAACTCTTTGAAATTTTATTCTCCCATTTGAAGGCAATCAAATGTCCCAAACAAATAGCATTTTTTTACATCTCCAAACTTCCACAAAAATGGCTAACAAAATTTTTTTTCCAAAAGAAATGGTTCAAAAATTCAGGGTCGTTGATTTTTCTAAGGAATGGCCTTTAGAATACGAACAAAGGTTATTAGATATTTGTTTTCAGTTTAATTTAGATGGTAAGTATGATGAAAAAATTTCGGCCGAATTTGTACAAAGAAATTGTGGACGCCATGAACTACGTCACCGGAGGCTATTTTACAACTAAAATGATCGATGCATATTTACCAAAACTTCGCATAAGGTTTTGAGATTTTGAGGCACTTGTAATGAAACCGTGTTTCAAATACGACAGCAGGACAAACACGGTAGATTTCGAGGGGAAGAAGACAAGTGGGTGGAATATGTGAAGGTAACTTACATGTAATTATATAAATATATTATAACATCAATTTTATTTAAAATACATTTATAATTAATTTTTCTCTACATTAGGTTAATCTAAGGGCTAGGCGGTACAAGAGGAAAGGCGAGCCCTGGTTTGGCATTCTAGGCATTATGTTCGGGGACTAAAGGAATCCGAGATCCCCAACACTGGCTAGCATGGTACGCTACTCAAGATACAGCTGAAATAGTGGATGCAAGTTTGGTGGACGAAGTCGGTGAGTGTTCAAAAACACCGGAAGAACTAACTGTTCAAGCCTTTCCCCCCCCCCCCCTCTCGAGTACCGAGATATCGGAGGGATCGTGCAACGACAGTTCCATGTGGGAACGGATTGTACCTAAACTTCGTAAACATAAGGGTTCGAATAAGAACTCAAATGTAGTGTCAGAAGAAGAAGAAAGCTATGGAAATGATTCTTCTGCTTGTTCCAACTCCGCCTCTTATCCGCTGAGGCCAGCTTGGAAGGATAATTTGAATGATCCATGAAGTAGTTGTTTTTTTTCTTGTTTTTATTTTTATTTTCCAATTATTTTATGTAAATGTTTTTCCTAGCTATTAAATTAAATAAAAGTGTTATTATTTTGTGTGAAAATCCTACGTTTATGAACTAAAAAATTACAAAAATGCATAATATTCAAAACACTTGGGAACACACTAAAATGAAAAATGGGGTAAAAATGTTGCTTGTGCTGGAAAACACCCTGCCATTTAAGAACGGGTTTGTCAAATCCGTTCTCACTTGATAACGGATTTGTGGAATCCATTCTCAAATGCTAGTTGGTTTTCCGAGTAAGGTACATTTACAATGTTTTGCCACATCAAAAACTAATTTTTCCAGATTTTTCTCATAAAAACCTTATACAAAAATTCTATAAAATCATCTTACTTCCATACATTTTTTCATATCAAAATATTCCAACTCTTTTCTTACAAAAATCATATATTCCCTAAACTAGTTTTTCTCTATAAAAATGGCACTTGAATGTCCGATGAAATTGTTTTTACATTTCGATCACAATTTAGTGTAAAAAGTTGGAGGTTTCCCGCGTTTCGCAGAACCTAGCGAAAGAAGTTTGGAACTGATAGAAAAAATTTCTTTTTAACATCTTTGCCACCGTATATGTCGGCGTAAAGGATTCGATATTTCCAGTGTCAATATCCGTTTAATAATGATTCGTCCCTTTTTCATGCCGACCTACAACATGGTAGTGTATGATCTCGTAAATCTTGATAATTTGTGGGGAATCCAAACGGATTTCAAACTTCAAGGTTTTCATGTTGGTGCACTGTTTGAACCTGTCCAGAGACAGGAAGAAAACTATGCCATTCCCACAACTAATTTTTCCGACCAATCACAATTTGTTCTGGAAGTATATTTTCTTGAGTCAAATTTCATTCCAAGTATTCCCCTATCGTCGAGTTACGAACAAACAAATGTAGTGACTGCGTCACATTTAAGTAATGTGACACAAATGGCATTTTCAGATCCACCTACAATAGACAATGATGATGCGGTAATGGATTCGTTGGGTCCGCCATCAGACATTGACGATGTTTCTGAAACCGAAGACAGTGGGGAAGATGCTAGTGCTGAAGACCACGAGGATGACGGTGTCCAGGATGATCAAGAGACTGCGGAGGAAAATGTCATCCCTCAAATCTCCCAAGAAATTTCTGAACCAACTAATAACGAAACAGTCCAAGAGCCTTAACCAAAACCAAATACCTCCATTATTCCGACTTGGAATTTGTCATCATATGGTAACTATACTAATTTTTCTTGTAGGAATGATACGGGTTCTATGGAACCTGTTGTTGACATGACTTACAGGAAAGAACCAATTAAAAGATGGAACCCCGATTTCCCAGTCCTCTGTTAGGGGATGCAGTTTAAGGATAAGAGGGAGGGAATTTTAGCAATTAACATATGGCATGATAAGGTTGCAATGAGGGAGTAGAAAGGGGATAGGAGCAACAAACAATGGTTCAATTGAGTGATGAGGACATACATAGGACAAGCTAATCAAGTGATCCAATGATCAACATCCAATGTCCCATGACAAAAGCTAGAGAGAAAGGATGGACCAAGCTTTGTCAACCTTCATCCGAGAGGTTCAAGTCAAGGAAGAAGCAAGGTTACATTTGGAACAAGTCCATCTCATCACTTTGAAGCAAGGAGTACACGACTCAAACATACAAAGTGGCTAAGGGCATTTTAGACATTTTTTACATTAAAGTCTATCTTAGACTTTAATTAATTTTCAGCTTTATGTTTTATTATTTTCCTTTACTTAGCCGAGATAATAAAGGACATGTGGTCCAATTAGTTATTTTATTTTATGGCAAGTATTAGGTAGTTTACTATACTTGCAATTGCTTTATTTCCTAGTCCATTTAGGACTTAGATTGTTTAGGGCTTTTGAGCCGAAATCCTCCTCTATATAAAGAGAGGTTTCGACCACTTATTATTTAGATTATTGATATTGATATTGTGAGGTTTATTCCTTTGTTACTTTGTGAATTGAATTTCTTTTTAGATCTTCCTTTCATTGCTACTAATCAACAAGCTAGTTCCCTCGTTGTGGTGTTTCATCATTCATCTAGTATTCTTCTGCCTAGGTAGTCAAGTGTTTATCGCGGCTTGGAGGTCTAGTGTGTCGAATGCTTTGAAAGTCCTTTGCTATAGTAGTCAAGTGCTTATCGCTGCTTGGAGGTTGAAGTAAGGCATTCCCGGAGAACTATCTTCAAGAAGAGAAAGATCCTTTTTACCTTGTGTCGAATCTTGATTTCATCAAGGCTCCTCATCATGGAGTGTGTAGAAACTCTACAGAATTATGCCCATATAGTTGGTATATTCGCGTTATCCATAGATGGAATGTGGAAGATAAGCAAACTCGAAAAAAGCCACTACTGCTTAATGGATACTAACAAAAAGCGCAACATGTCATCCAACTACATTGGGGTAAAAATTCTACACCTAGTTCAGGCTGATCCAGAAATATATATTAAACTTATTAGGGTTGCATGTGATAATAATATATCTTTGACTTGTACATATCGTAAAGCTTGGTATGCCCGCCGACATTCTATTGAAACACTATTTGGTACTTGGAAATCAACTTTCCAAGTACTACCACGATATATGCGGGCACTAAAAGATTCTAACCCAGGTACAATTGTCAAATTTCTTCACCATCCACAACTCACTACTGGTGGCCCTAATGTGTTCAAGTCTGTGTTTTGGACATTTAAACCGTTAGTCGACGGTTTCAAGTGGTGTCGGCCTATAATTTCAATGGATGGTACACATCTTAGGGGGATCTATAAAGGGGTACTTATGGTTGCAAACACTTTAGATGCTAACAATCAAATTTTACCATTTGATTTTTCCTTGGTTGAATCAGAGGAAACTTCTACATGGTCTTGGTTCCTTAGAAACGTAAGGGATCATGTTGTTAAAGATATACAAGTTTGCCTGATTAGTGACCATCATCCCGGAATTCTTAATGTCGTAGCTAACGTAGACGGATGGTAACCACCAAAGGCAGTTCATCGATTTTGCCTTAGACATTATATGTCAAATTTCCACACTCATGACAAGAATAAATAGCTGAAAGATCTTTTGTGGGTTGCTGCTACACAAAAGAATAAAATTAAGTGTGATCTTTATCTTGACATTATAAAACACAAGGATCAAAATGCATATGACTGGTTGATGCAACACCCTAAAGAGTTGTGGACTTTGGCCTACGATGGGGGAAAGTGCTTCGGATGCATGACGACTAACATGTCTGAAGCGCTTAATAGTGTTTTGAAAAAGTCAAGGGCGTTGCCTTTGAAAGGTCTGGTGGAGATTGTTTTTTGCAAATTTGTTCATTATTTCGACTTCCACATGGAAGACGCTAAAAATTGCAAAACACCATTCCATAAGAGAATACGGGATCAGTAGTTCACTTATGAAGAGAAAGCTACAAGACTGGGCTGTGGAAAGACATCACAAAGACTTAGGAATCTATAGGGTCTTGTCTCGACATAGAGGACCTGGTGAAGGTGGAAAAATATACACTGTCAATATATCTTCCCGTGAATGTAATTGTGATAAATGGTCAACATTTACAACTCCATGCACACATGTAATTGCAGTGTCCAAATCGGTCAGGGAAGATGCTTCCAAGTATATTCACCCTGTGTATTCTCTAGAGTACTACAGGAATACCAACAAGTCCATTTTATTCCATGTACTTGATCCCACATTTTGGAGGCCAGCTCATTTCGATTTGATCCATTGCCCTCTAAATATGAAAGGTACAAAGGTGGGTCGACCTCAAACTTGGAGATTTCCAATGCCTATGGACAGAGAGAACCAGGGACATCCCAGACCAGAGTAATGCGCGAAAGATGTAAACAAATTGATCACATCCAGAAGACTTGCCCGAACAAAACTACTCAAAATTAATTGTATTTTAAAGGTTTACAATGTAATATTGTAGAATTTATCAATTATCACTTTTCTTTGTTTCCTTGCAATTGTATCAATTTATTTGAAGTTTTTATTTTCATTCAATAAAAAAACATTACAAAAATTACAAAGAATTATTAAAGTTATTCACCTAAATTCTCAAAACCAGCTAGCTAGACCTATAATCAAGGATATCGTAAGGGGCTGGATGGATTTGTACATGGTCACCAGGGTGCAATCTCGAAAACGCAAAAAAAATCAGACCACCCAAACAAATAGTAATCGTCTCCGTCTTCGTCTTTCGACACTCGGAGTGTCAATTTGTTCCCGTGATTTTTCGCAGATGCAGTACTTCAGGTATTCCAAGATGCATTCTAACGCACCATTGAATGTAGTTACAACATATCCATTGTACACTTAAAAACAAAATACAATAAAAAACTTTAAGAGGAAGAAATTTGTTCTCAAAATTTTAATATTAACAAACGTACCGGTTTTGAAAATCTCGAGTAGTTTTTGTGAATGTCTATCCGAAAACTCTGCCTGAATAAAAAAAAACCGTCGAAGGGATACGATAATTCACCCTTCAGGTAACCGATCCCAGGCCTTATCAATAACCCTCCCTTAAAATAAATATCTAGTATGTTCATTGGAGAAGGGATAAAAATGAACTGTATATGTGAGCCGAAGATTGTTATCACGCAAAAATTCTTGTAAACCACCGTCTAGGTAGTACTTGACATCTATTTTGGTTACATAAACACACCATTGATTACCAATGACGTCCTTCAGACAGAAACAACTTGGTACTCCGAGACCAATTCACTCCAACAAATTGGTGTACATTGATGGCATACGCTACGTAATAGAATATGTGTAAGATAACTCAACACATTTCACAAAAATAAAAAATACACATTAAAAATGTAAGATATTTCCATTTTTCTATTGGTTTGGTTGCCAACATCAATTTTAAAATGGTGTCTAAAATACTCTTCCAGGGTTGGATTGTAAAACACAAGAGGGGGGGGGGTGAATTGGGTTTTAACTAAACTTTCTAACTTTTTCGAATCTTTGCAATGCTTGTGTAAGTTAGAGCAAGAAGAATAAAAGCTAAAGCAAAACCCAATAACAAGACAAAGGATTTATAGTGGTTCGACTCACTTAGAATCTACATCCACTACCTTGAGCCGCACCCAAGGATTTCAAACACTTCACTAAGAAGATGCCCACACAAAGTAGGTCTTTTACACTAGTGGCTAACTCACTAAGAGTTTTACAACACAACCACTTTACAAGAAACTCACTAAGAGCTTGCCCACACTAAGTAGGTCTTTTACAAGATTACCCTATCACTAAGAAAGGGAATGAAAAGGTTTAAGAACAATACAATTAAGTTCACTCTTCTAAGTGAAAGATTAATACCTTTGAAGCACAACAATTTATAGCTCTTTGAACATATGAAGTTCACTCTTTGTCTTGCTTTTGAAAGAACACCTTTGGAAGATTTTGATCTTTGTCAATGAGGTGTTTTTCCTTTGAAAGTGTTTAGACTTGATAAGATTTCAAAGAGAAAGTTTGTCAAAGTCTATTGTAAGTGTTCGAGTCATTCTAAAGCTTTGGAGTATTTATACCATTTGAAATCTCGCTGAAAAACGACTCTGGAACGGTCAAATAACGGCTAGTAACAGTGCACCTCGGTTGACCGAACACAGGCCTCGGTGGACCGAAGGAAAACTCGGTCGACCGACTTGGGACCTCGGTCGACCGACCTTGGTCATCTCGGTCGACCGAACCATATCTTGGTCGACCGAACCAAGACAAACTCAACTCTCGATACTTTGTTCGGTTGATCCGAGAAAATCTCGGTTGACCGACTTTCTGGGCTTTCAGAGAAGTTGATTAAACACTTGTTTTCAAATCATTTGAAGTCTAAAAGGTTTTCCCAAAAGGTAACACATAAGAACACTTGGAAAACTTTTCTAAAAGACTTATACTTGAAATCAAAGGCTTTTTGGATAAGAACACATTTGACACTTTTGCCTTTTGAAAACGTGTTTATGAAATCATGTATGCAAGACTAGAGTGAGAAGCTTATGTTCATAAGAGCTTTGGTTAGAGCTTTAAAGATTACGACTAATGACGACAAAGCTAAACTAACCAAACTAAGTCTTCAATCTTCAATCTTCATAGATGAGCCTTGAATAGTATGACTTTGAATCTTGAACATGGCTTGATTGAAGTACTTAGAGCTTCCTACAAGATTTCCAATATTCTATCACAAAGATTAAGATCATTAGACACAACATCAAATGTTTGTCCAATATCAAAAAGCGAGTTCGTTCGCCGCTTAGGGCTTACAATCTCCCCTTTTTGATTATGACAAACTTTGATGTAATAAGATAGAATATGGACAATGTAAGTACATGGAAGCATGGCAAAAGGATCTAAGAACAAATAAGTACAAAGACTAATGCTTAGAAGATACCAATTGTATACGATACCAATTGTAAAGACAAATATATGCAAAGACATAAGCACTAGCATTATAAGTTCTTTTGCCATATAAACTAGGGACTCTTAGAAGAGCCCTATTTCCCAACCATCCTCCTTGCCTCCTTCCTTCCATCATAATAGCATTCTTGTGTGTAATATACATACCTTAATTTACACAAGAAGCTAACTTACTATTTTCAACAATGTCGATGTGAGTGCTAAAGATCCTATTACAAAGAACATGCTCACACAAACATTAGAACTTACAATGGTTTGTTATCATCAAAACAACATAGAATATGCCCTTAGGGCTAACAGGATCCATTTCGATATTCATTTCGAATGCTAAGTTTTGAGAGTAACTATCTAAGGTTGGAAAGAAATTTGGAGAGAAAGATGGAAATTCATTTTAGAAGGAGAAGTTTGTATGTATATATAGAGGGTTAAAGGTAGATTTGGTAGACATATCCACTGCCATTTGAGAACGGATTTCTGAAGTCCGTTCTCAAATCAGGTTAGTCTAGGGTTTTAGCCGTTTTTTAGGGTTCTTAGGGTAAATATGAAAGCGGATTTGGGGAATCCGTTCTTTCCAAAAATGTTTGTTCAAAAAAAAAGTGTGTCATGGTTGGCCCATTATGCCAAACCATGGCTAGTCTAAGGCCAAGCCCGCCCCTTCAACTTCCACTAACCATATAGATTGCTGCTCAATTGGTACTCTGTACTCACCACGCTTCGGCGATGGTAACAACGGCTGCGCCGCTGCAGGATGACCTGTCACTAAGCTGATTCTGAGTAGTAACCATGGATGCTCCGAGGATTTAGGGCTCTGATACCAAATGTTATGATTCTCGAAATTCAGACAATTCTCACTATTATTGCTATCCATTATGGTGAGATTACACGCACTATGAACAATTACGAATTATGCAAAAGAAGCAGCTGAATCAGAGTTGCTCTGAAGCTCAAGAACCAGAAGAAGGGGATGAAGGAGAAGAGAGCAAAAAGGGAAAGTTAATCTCACAAATATTTAGAATGTCCCACAATATCTGCATTTACTCCTATTTATATTGTCTCCTGACCCGCAAATACTCCATCCGACTCGCACCTTTTTTATTAAACCGAACAGGGGTTCGAATCCTTCTTGACCACCCATTCTTCCTTTCTGACCACATTATTGTTGTATGTATTTACATCTAGGGGTGTCAATCGAGTTCAGTCCAGAAAAGCTCACAAACATTCAGCTCACGCTCAGCTCACATTTTAATGTGAGTCGAGCTGAGCTCACGAGCCTCACGAGCTAATTTTATATTAGCAAAAAACAAAAAATCCTGTAGCAAGAATAGTATAATACAATGAGCATTGAAACTAAATTCTGACAAAAATACAAATATAGATAATAATACAATGATACTTAATTCTTGAAGCAAAATAAACTAATAAAAAATCCTTATATAGACTAAAACAAAAGAAAATGATTTTATAGGTCTTCCTCTTTTTAATTAGTATTATTATATTTATATATTATATATATAAAATTTTAAATATATTATTTTTATTCGGGTTCGAGCTTTGTTCGGGCTGAGCGGGGTCAAACTCACGCTCAACTCACATAAAATTCGAGCTTGAATATTGAGCTCACGCTCAACTTACCTCAGCTCACAGTCACATTTTTTCGAGGTATGTGAGCCGAGTTTGGCACCCTATTTATATCTCAAATTATCTACACATAACAGATCCGCAAAACAGTTGAGCTGCTTCGATTGTTGATGAGTAAAAGATAGAGTTTCAGGGGAAACTCTGGTCTGGGACCGTCCCAATGGGACAGGTCCCACTTTTTTAATTAAAAAATAATTTTACAATCCTCTTTCTCTCTCCTTTCTCCTTCTTTCTTGTTACTGAATCCTTGCTCTCTCTCTTCTCTATTCCCGTGGCCTCAGTGGGCAGCACCAGAGAGGAAACAATGAATGGAGTATATGCTTTTCATTTTTTTCAGCATCCATTCTTTTCGCCTTTAATTCTTCCTCCTCTTTCCACTTCTCTCTGTCTCTTCCACCGACACTCCTTTTCATCAATCTTCTGAAACCCTAACTAGAGAGGAAAATATCTACTTTCCCCTAAAAAATACCATCTCAAATTTGGTGGAGAAAAGGGCATAAAGATCAAAGTTCCAATCTTTACATATTTATTCCCATTTCAAAATCTTGCATTGAAATACATCTCCTGAGCAGCAAAATGAAAGAAGAGAGAGAGAGAGAGAGAGAGAGAGAGAGAGAGAGAAAAAGGATTGTAGAAGTAGAGGGGATGAGGGAAATAATGAATATGGAGGGAGGGAAATAATGAATATGGAGAGAGAAATTATTTTTTAATTAAAAAAGTGGGACCTGTCCCATTGGGACTGTCCCAGGCCAGAATTTTTCGAGTTTCAGCCGCGTTAAAATTGCCTAAATGAGAGGCAATTTTCACAAAATCTAAAAATTTGTGTTTTTAGTCTGTAAATTACGTTGTTGGCTACAGTGCTGATCAATAGCCATTTTCAGCAGGTTCAGCATGTTCTGATGGCCGCTGGATCTGCGCCTTTTTTATCTAGTGGCCATCAGACTGTCTACTGTCATCTGAACGCGCCACACTGAATTCAATTTTTGATTTCCCCCTCTTCCCGCTCAGAAATAAATTTGTGATTGATATTGTAGGACTTGATCCATCCCAATCGCGATTTGGGTGCGAAATTCACGGGATTGACCACTCATAATGTGCATCATTCCTATTCTTCCTCAAATTTAATATTGAGTTCAACACACCCAAAAATCCCTAAACACTTTTAATTTGAAGCTTTTTCTTCCAGTTCTTATTGTTCAATTTTTTTCAATTTTTCTCGATTCTTCCAAGTGTTAATTCAATTATTGATATTTGGAAACCGCCAATTTTCTTAATATATTTACTTGCTAGTCAATGAATTGTTGATTCTGATTCCATAAGGAGTTCGGTGCGTAATCGATATTCTCTGGTTGTTTTTATATTACATGTTTTTGTTCATGATAGTATGTTCATGATTTTCTTCATTACACCATTGTTAAACCATTTTAGGATTGAAGGTCTAATAGCTATTATTCACTAGTATTATAGTTTTATGTCTTTATCTATGTTGTTTATTAGTTTTTTGTTGACAAATATTGCATATTTTTTTTTACAGATAATCAAGGATTTTCCTGGTGTCATCAGAAAATTACCATTATGGGGATGATGTTTTTTTATAAGAAGCTGGATTTATCTACTGTAAGATACCCCATCCAAATAGACTTAGAGGGAGAAGTCCAATATTATTTGAAGACGTTTCATAGTTGATTGCTTCTTGTCTAATGTAATAAAATTTTAGCAGTGGCATTCTTTTCAGTTTATAGTTTTAATAAGTATTTTTTGGATTATAGTTGTAACAATTGTAATTAGTTTTCGATTTGAGATAATAGCTATTGTGTACATATATTATAGGTATTGTGTATATATGTTATAGCTATTACGTACATGACTTACGGCTATTCCCTTCTGTTTGTTTACCTCTTTTATGGGTTGACCTTCCTCAACTGCAGCATCAATATCTAATATAATATAAAACTAAATTTTGTTACAACAAATAAGTATGCAAAAGAAAGATTTTCAAATTAATATATCAAATGGTGTAAATAGCTATTTCCATAATATGATTAATAGCTATTAAATCGAGGTGTCGTAGTTTTCAGCCCCATCTGAGATGGAGAAAATTAAGGAATTTGAAAAAAAATCCCAATATGAGATGGAGAAAATTAAGGAATCTGAAAAAGAATCTCAACATGAGATGAAATGAAGGAAATATAATGATAATTTCGAACAAAAATCACGATTGTAATGGAAAAAATCAAGGGAAATCTAAATTTGATATGAAATTAAGGAAATATAACGATAATTCCTAACAAAAATCACGATTGTGATGGAGAAAATAAAGGGAAATCTCAATATGAGATGAAATCAAGGAAATATAAAGATAATTTCGGACAAAAATCAAATTCTCAAATCGCATTTGGGATTGATCAAATCCTACAAAATCAATCACTGATTCTTTCTGAGCGAATTGATTAATGGTGTATATCGTGTGAGGCGTTTCCTTGTTAATAGTTATTGGGGGGTGGGGGTGAAAGGTGAATTTCGTAGTGAAGGTGGATTAATCATCATTAATGAAGTTTGGAGATCGTGGATAAAGACGACGCCAATAGCAGTTTATGTCTTCTGTTCGGGTGTTTCGTGTTTTTTTTGTTTGCCAAACGAGCTTTTCCTAGCCGTTGGATCTCCATCTAATTAATCCTTTGACTATGACTATGGTTATGTTCTACAAGTGCTAAACCTAGACTGAGCCGGTAAATTACTTGGGCTCACATAACAAATATAAATAATAAAAGTGCTCTTGCCAAATGTGATTTCTATATTCTGAGAAAACAAATAAGGACCTTGCTAGGCTACTAGAATTATTGGCTAAAAGATTGACTAAAATAGTTTTTCGAACCGTTTTGCCCCTTGTAGTTGGGTAAATCCCTTATACCAGCAGGGGGTGAGATAGTCTTTTAACACCCTCAATTTGGGGGTTTAGGGTTTATATCCCCAAAATTCTAGGAGTAAATCATTTTCCAACAAATAAAACCCACAATATTTTGGGAAATTTCGCTTGAAATTTGCAATAAATTTACTCTAAGTCTGAAATGCACTTCTGTTTATATTCATTCAAAACTCAAAATCGACCCAGGTGTTCACAACTTTTACTGAATACATTAAAGGGCAGCTGACAAGAAGAAAGAACTTAAGGAAATTCAACATAAAAACTTATGGCTTTGAAGATGTTAGCTGTCTCAGGTTGTACTTTGCCAATTCCTTGTATTTCTCAACCACCCCAATCAAGCAAACGGTCTGCAAGACATCAAGGAAACAAATAAGAATAAAACTGAAAACGAGAAAAGGAAAGCGAACATGTGTAAATTCTCGCTACCAATGCACACGAAAGCACAGTTCAGAGAAGGGATACGAATCAGACCCCGACTTTCATGCTTTTCTTCTACTTATTTTTCTCTTTTCTTTCGAGAGAGAAGGGGGTGGGGGAGGGGGGTGATAAACTTGTAGTCTTATACTAAGCACTTGGACACTTCTAGCGTTCAAAGTATGCTAAAAAAAGGCAGGAAAGACACCCAGATAAATAAGAAAATTTTGTGAGAAACCATAAATAATCACGTAGCATTTCAATTCAGATAGTTTTGTATGTTTCCCTTACCTTGATAACTTGAACAACTATATTTATATCTGGGTTATTAAGATCAACTTTGTGTGGTAAAGGAACAGATTTTGCAACTGCATTGATGATCTTCATTCTGTCAATACCAGTATTTGCACGGCTATCATAAAGTACAGCAAACTGCAAAATAAAATTTGCAATGCCTCTGATTAGTCGAGGCAAAGGGAAAAGAACAAGAAAACTCTTAATACAATAATATGAAGCTTATACACAAATATTTATGAGGAAATGCAAAGGGAAACTGGAACAAAATTGAAAATCGAGTCAAATCGCATGTCTGGAAATACATACATCTACACGGGCGCATCTGAAGTTTTTGCTATTCTAGAAGATTCCTCCATAGCATTCAATCAATGAGGGAAATTCTAAACATTCTACAGACTGTAACTAATGAGAAAAGCATAAGAATCACCTTATGTTGATTCTGAGTCTCTGGAGGAAAGTATTGTGCAATGAGCGGTTTGATTGCTCTTGTAATTTCCTCTTCCGACGCGTAGCAGGTTAATTCAATTGGTAGCACCCTTAACATGAACCTGATGTATGCGATAACATATTTAGCAAGATAAACTGTAATATCACACGGCATAAATTTGCAATATCAAGCTAACCAACCTAGACACGTGTTTCCTTGTAGAGGCAAGGGAGGTCATCATGTATTGCACAATATCCTTTGGACTGGGATCACCATCTTTTTTACGCATTTGGACAAATACAACACCATTGCAACCAGAGGCAAGCTTGCTGAAACGCCTCTGTTTGAATCAACCAAAAAAAAAGAATAAAGTTTCAGTTGACAAAGAAAGGACAGTTACTAAAATGATTGTCTAATTATATGCCGTACTAAATGTGACTGGGTTATCCTAAACTAATTCAAAGATACACAAGATGTTCGAGGACCAGTCAATAGGGAACTAGCAGGGAGATAATTACGACACTGTGTGTGTGAGAGAGAGAGAGAGAGAGAGATTATAATCAAATGACAGGAAGATCACTAGGTCATTCAATCACTGTCTTCCAGTACACTTTACCAACAGATCTTAAGCATTTGAAGAAGATTTCAGGTTACCCTTTTGTCCTTCTATCTTCTTTTTCTTTTTCTTTTTTTTGGGGTGGGGGTGGAGGGGGTTCTAAAGAAAAACATAACTACTAGCTCATAATAGACTGTCAACTATTCATAAACAATTAAACAAGGAAAGGAAAAAACAAGAATAATATTCCCACGGTCACAAATTGAATGCCGACATTTGCCTTGTACAAAAATTAAGATTACTTAAATACTTTGACAGTGAGTGAGTTACCATAACATCATTATTAATTAAAGATATCAATGGTAGGATCCATAAGTTAGTGCAGCTTGCATTCCTTAAATATTGGAGGTTAGTTATATGAGAGTTTAGGGGGAAAAATATATCTATTTTAAAGTAAACATTCATTTTGGGACAAACTAAGCTAGAAAGTGAACATTCAATTAGGATGCAGGGATAATAAATAATAGACTGTCAACCAGCAACCAGAGCAAGCACATACATTATGATGCATGCATCACCCCTAATCTAGTACCAATGATGCAGGGTCTTTTAATTTAAGCTCCTAAGCAGTAGAATTCGTGCTAGTTGATGTTACATTAAGTGTAAAAGGTTATATTGGATAAATTAGGCTTCTGGGAAGATTTTCGGCTAGTCTCAAGCCAGGAAGATTATGATATATGGAAGATTGTACAATTAAGAAGAAGATGATAATGATGGATGACGATGAAGGTGTAGATGTGGAGGACAAGAGGAAAGAAAGGGGTTAAGAGAGCAACTCTTTTTTCACAAAAGAATCTTCATTACCCTCAAGTAAATAATAGAGTTTATACATAATTACAAAATCATTTATATGGTGACCAAGCAACTTGGGCTTACATGGTGCCCTAGTAAATCTGGAGACCAAGTTTGACTTCTCATCTGCAATAGCTAATCTCACAAATAGAAATGTGCACAAAACATACACTAGATTAAGCAGCCAACTAAGAAGGTGGAGAGGGGTAGGCCCTTCAATTCATTATCAAAGGTATAAGTTTTTAGAGGAAACTCCAATAGGAAAACCTGGATTAGGTGCTAATTTATCAAACCCTAGGTTCTTGAAGAATAACATGAAGCCAAAGGCTATGTCATATTAATATTGGAAGAATAGAATTATATATAGACTAATCCTAGTACCTAAACTACTAAAGATTCTTGCTGCTTAAGAAACTTGAAAATATGGCAGGTAGCTAATATGGAAACCAAACTATACTAAGATCCTAAATTCTAAATTACATTAACTTCCTAAAAGGATTTAGCCCTAAGCTCTCCTACATCCGTGTCCTCTAGTTGGAGAAAACTCCTCCACGAGTTTAAAACTTTCCACGATCAATCTGCTGTCCAATTAAACTCTGCCATCCCTTTTTCCTTCTCTTCCAAAGATAAGCTTTCAGATACTTCCTTATCTTCCAAAAATAAGCTTTGTGATACTTGTCGACACCGCAGGGCAGCTACGTAAATAATCCGAATCAGCACTAGCAAAACAAAATACTGTCTTGCTGAGACTACTCCAACTATTTGCATGAGCTGTTTCTCCGTAAGGAAATCCACTGAACAAAGGATCTACTTCCTTTCAATGTTCATCAAAAGTAATAAAGGTTGTTCCTTTAACCGGTTGAAGTTCACCATGTAGAGCTGAACAAGGATCAATTGATATTTCGTCAAACAACATGAGAACTTTCATTGAATTAGCAGCCATATGTTTAGCAACCTTGACATCCACATGTTCATCAACCTTCTCACATCCAAAAGAGAGATAACTGGTAGAAAGGAGAGTTTGTTGATCGACAACATCCTCATCATCAGGATAAGTATAGAATATTGGTGGCAAACTCTAATCTATCTCCTTATTTTCCCATCTATCAACATAAGAGGATTCTGAAAATAAATCTTCCCCATGATTACCTTCCGATATATCGGGGTTCATGATCTCATCCTGTCCATGACTACCTTCCAGTAGATCCGGAACATAGAAGTCAACTTGATTCTCAATAAGTTAATCAAGACGAGCGGTGAGATACTTTAATTCTATCTCAACCTTCTTCAAAGTCCTCTGCCAAGAATTTTGGCTCATCAAGGATCTTTGTCGTTGGTACCAATTAATGGTACCAACCTGGCTCTGATACCAAATTTAAGTGGGGAGAAGGGTAGGCCATTCGATTCATTATCGAAGGTATATGTTTTTAGAGGAAACCTGGATTATGGGCTAATTTAGTAAACCCTAGGTTCTTAAAGAAGAACACGAATCCAAAGGCTATGTCATATTCATATGAATGATATAAGATATATGATAATTACAACGCAAGAAGAATAGAATTATATATAGACTAATCCTACTACCTAAACTATTAAAGATTCTTGCTGCTTAAAAAACTAGATAACATGGCAGGTAGCTAACATGGAAACTAAAATATTCTAAGATCCTAAATTCTAAATTGCAGTAACTTCCTAAAAGGGTTTAGCCTAAGCTCTCTGGCATCAGAAGGCCACGAAGAAAAAGAAAACGAGATGCCCTGGATAGAGAGAATACACAAACATTAATAATTGGAAACTAAGTAATATAAACCAACTAAAACATTTTGAATTTTTTGCATCAACAAACTTTTAGATTCTTTTCTTTAAGTCCAGGGTACAATACTTCTAAAGTTTAGATAAGTATCCATTGTTTAACTTGAAAAGAAGTTAACAAGAAGTAATTGACCATTTTACCACTTTATCTACAACGAATTACTATTCGTCATTTGTTATAACACCCTCGCATCGACCCTTTTAGTTTCCCTTATATGAGGGTTATTTAAAATTTTAGATTGAAAAGCACTATATAATACTCCCTCCATTCACTTTAAGATGTCTCAAATGAACTTTTTCTTGTCCATGTTTAGCTATTAATCTCTAAGCAGTTAACACGGCCTTAACAATATAAGGAATCAAAACTTCTTTTCTTAATTTTAAGAAGTCTTTCTACATATCGAAATGTGTCGATACTCATTGTCAGTAACATACTCTGCTTACGCTCCCTAGTGCTGCAAGTAAAATAAAAGAGCTAAAAATGAGTGCGCAGTCAAAAGACAATTGCAGAAACAGGACTCGACATGATATGTATGCATTCTGAATACAGTGCAAGCGCCGCAGTTTGGATGTGGAATCAGACTTAATTTCAACGCGAAACTCTACTCACCTTACTTTTGTCTCCTAATTCTGCTAACTCAGCTTCAATTAATTTATCAACAGATTTCTCCTCCATCTTGGCAGCTGCCAAATTTGGAGCCTTTGGTGGATCTACTTCTGAATGTTGTTTCTTATTTGGAGGCTCTACAATTTCAGTTTTTTTATCATCATGGTTTTTCATGTTCGCCTCCTCCCGTGTTTGCCCTTCAAGAGATTTTTCTTCTTTCTTATGATCTCCTAGCTTCTCGTCAAGTGAAATCTCATGGTTCACATCACCAATGGAAGTGGAGCTATCTGCGACCTCTGGACTCTTTTGGATATTTTCCTCACTTTTCTCATTGTCATCATCTCCATCTTCATCATCATCTTCACTGCTCTCAGAATAAACAAATTTAGTTTTCTTATTCAATAACTTATTTCCTATTTCTGTATGTTGATAAGTAGTCTCTGGTCCTTGAACTAGCTCTTCGAAGAACTGCAGCATTCAAGAAGAGAAAGGATCAGTATCGAATAACCCTTTTAGCTCCCAAACTGAAGGAAAATAAATAATCATTCAGCAAAATTATAAAGGTTCCATGTTTTATATCCACTGAAATTGAACAAATATATTATACACTAATATATTTTATATCTAAAACACAAAAAATCATCATAACAAACCCAAAAAGCAAAAAGAAAAGCATTAACTTACAAGAACACGACTTCCTGTTGCTTTTAGATTCATGTGGACATTGCTAATTGGTCCTATGAAACGAGACATGATACCATATACATTGAATAGTTACATGGTTAAAAGTTCTAATTTGTCCACATTTAATTAACTTAAATCATCACGGATAATAAACATGATAAAATACTCCATATAAGACTCCTCAATAATGTAGAATTACAGAAACCACTTGTTAAAAACATATTAAAGTCCTTTACGGTTGCGGCAATCAATCCCGAACAACGTAAATCAACAAACACAGAAAATGGAACTCATAGAAGCCACTTTGAATCATTCCAAATGCAATAAATAAATAAATAAACAAAGAAGGAAATTGAAGTATATAGATACCGAATCAATAACATCAAGAGCTTCAAGAGAAGCTTGGTGTTCTCTACCACCATCACATGTTATGAAGAATCCTTGTAGACCTGGCCGTAAAGGGATACGATCCCTTCTTCTTCACTGGTTTCTACCACCATATCAACAAACTAAACAAAATTAACCAAAACAAGCAAAAAAAAGAAAAAAAATACAGAGAGAGAAGAGAAAGAAAAGCTTTGATAGAGAGAGAGAGAGAGAGAGAGATTACATTATGAGGAAGAAACCGCTTTCTCTTGCTGCTGCTCTTCAGGGGCTTCTCAGTAGTAGCCATTTTTGGGAGTAACTGCTTCTCGGAGTCGAATAGAAAAGGGGGAGGCAGGTTAAGCCTAAAAAGTATTTCCACATTTTCTCATAGGCCCAAATATTAAGCCCATTAGTTCTTTTCTTTCCAGAATAAGGCCCACTTTGTTACTCCACTTTCGTTTGTTATATATTTTTTAGAATTTTTTATTATATTAGAAATTTTTTATTCTAAAAATTAATTAAAAATCCAATTTTTGTAAATGAATGATCAGACAGGTCGAACCCATAAAGTAGAGGCCCATAGGCCCATGAACCAAAAGTCTCTATCTCTATAAATAGAGGCCTAAGGTTCATTTCTATAGATATCCAATTCATTCTTTTCCCCTAAAATTCCTCTTCCCTCTCCATATTATAACACGTTATCAGCACGAAGCTCTGTCAATTTGTTTTGAAAAAAAATTACTAGGTTTGTTATTATAATTTGTCTATAGATCGCTTTGATATTGTGGCTTCAAATCAATTGAAGTATACAATAGATCTAGCATCTGTATATATTGATTTGCCGTTTTTGTTCTATTTCCATATCATGTTTTTTTATTTTGGCATGCTTTATGTATTATTGTACAATCTTTATATACACTGCGGCTTTGATCACTCTGTTTAAAAAAAAAAAATTGAATCTTTTCCAAATGTTTTGATAACACAGCCGTATGCGTTGTTTTTGTGATTTATCCATATATTTTTTTTATTATTATTCATACCATGCTTCTGTCTATATGTTTTGATTATACATCTGAGTTTATGTTGTATATTCATATCATGCTTATCTTTATATACACAAGACGGTTATATAATGAAATATTGATATTCAATTGTATTTTATTTATTTATTCATTATTATCAAAAATTTAAAATATCAATATTCCTGAAGAATATTGAATGATTACTCCAGAAGTAGTAATAATATAAATTATTGATATTAAATGTTCTGAAAGAATATCATCTAATATTCTTGAAGAATATTATTACTACAAATTATTTATTTATTCCTGAAGATTATTATTATTATAAATTAAATTGATATTGACAAAAAAAATCATTATTATCAATTCTTGTTGAAATTCATTTTAAATCTACTTGCCTAATTGTACATTCAAACTCTTAAAAAAAAATATAAGAAACGGATCAGCATGTAATCATGCCTTTTATTTTATTTATATAAAACGTAACAGCAGTTTGCTTAAGTTTCGGTTATGATGCATGCTTTCCCTTCTTGAATTTTGAGCATGTGAATGAATAATGTGGATAATAATAATTCTGTATTTTTTTATTTTTTATAATTTTTTATTATGAAAAATTTAAAATACTAATATTCCTGAAGAATATTGAACAATTACTCCTGAAGTAGTAATAATATAAATTAATTAATATTAAATGTTCTTAAAGAACATCATCTAATATTCCTGAAGAATATTATTTATTCCAGAAGAATATTATCACATAAATTAATTATTTATTTCTGAAGCGTATATTATAATTTAAAATATTCATGAAGAATATCGAAATATTGTTCCTGAAGTAACAATTATTTATTCTTAAATTTTTTCTTATGCTCCCGATGTAGCATTTTGTCTTGAAAAAAAAAATTTTGATCATGTTAATACAATCCCCGAAGTATTATATCTCCTGCTAACATAATTTATTATTATTATTTTTTTTTATAAGTTTACACATGATCAATGTCACCAATTTTTTTTAGTTACAACCACCAAAAGATGGTTTTATTGAAGTGTAGAGGCAAATATAGGCCACTATAATATAGTTGTATCGAATCCTATAAACAAATATATAACCACCAGAAGATGGTTTATAAAATATATGTTGATTATTATTGTTTATTTTTAACCACCAGAAGATGGTTGTAAAATAAGTACAAATTGTGTAAGTTTAACCTCCAGGAGAGGGGTTATAATATAAATACGATTTGCCACCAGAAGATGGTTAAAGCAATAATGTTATAGTATTTTATTATTTTATTATATATGTTATTGTAAATTATTATGTAATGAATCTAGGGAGACATTGTTAATAATAAAACCCTGAAAGTTTTTATTGTGCTAAACTCTGAAATAAAGTAGAACACTAGAAGATGCTTTAGCGAAAGTCCGGCTTCTGGCTTAAATATTACAAAACTATGATTATCAAATATAAGAGAAACCCAACAAATTATTGGTATATTATTCCCTGAAGCGAATGTGACTGAAATTTCATTGTCTATAAGAAAGACGATTTGACTATACAATTATTGTAGAAGTACTACTCATTATGTTAAAATTAGTATGAATGATTATCACTCGAAGTGATAAAAAGAAAAATTACTAGTATCTTATTTTATGTTTTGATGAACTATTAAATAAAAGTTTTGGAGATGTATTAGAAATTTTGGACTGTAATTTTATTTTCAATTGTTTTGTATTTTATTTCAAATTACATTTAGTTCTTTAAGATTCATATACTATTTTTTTTTTTTTTTTTAAAAAGAAAAAGAAAAAGGAGCTCCAGAAGAGTTTGCATATTGAAGAGTTCCAGTAGAACTAATTTATTAATAACTCTAGACGAGTTACTTCATCAAGGAATTTGAAACAACGCTTCTTTTATAAAAGTTCTGAAGAACTATAACTAGTCAAACTGGTTGATGAAAAAAAAAAGGTTTTCAAAAGCTAAAGGATTTAAAGCAGTTTCAATACTTTTAGTTGAAAGTATAATTGTCCACGATATAAATAATATTAAAAGCCCCTGAAGAGCTGATTGATTGAAGACTCTTGAAGAGATTTATATAATCGATTATCTACAATTATTAATTCAGATAGTAGACAAATGCATTTTAAATCATTGCTATCATTATTAGCAAATAAATTTGCATTGAAGAGATTATTGTTTATCTCTTATAAATTATATTGCACTGGAAGTGTTTGCATTGAGATGCATTATTTATTAAGCCTGAAGCTTACTTGGTTAAAGAAATATATTAGTTGGTATGACTGATTAGACCATCTCAAATCATTGAAAATACGAAATCATAAGAAATTCGTGAAAAGGCACTTATCTTGTGGAACCAGAAGTTTCTAAAATATTATTTGTATTTAGCTACATATTTCAAAGCAATTATATTTTGTCTTAGTACTATATTGTGATTGAATATATTTTTGGGATGAATATTTTATTCGATACATCAAAATATGTATAATCTGCAACTTGAAGTTTGCGTTTTTATTGATAAATTAATGAGCTCGTTCTCCCATAAATATAATTTCTTTCATATGTACTAGTGATATTATATGACATCTAGAATAAAAGTTGCATATCCTGAAGAATATGTTCATATAATAAATGATCTTGTAGAATCATATATTGCTTTGAATTTATTAGATATTTCTTTGTATTTTTCCAACTATTAATTTCTTATTTCTCTTCTTTTTAATTGGTTTTTATTGTTGCAACAACAAAATTTCCACCTCAAAATAAAATGTGCGCTCATTCTCCACCAAAAGGTGTTGAGATTAGTCCTCAAAGGAGGATAAATTATATGTTGGTTATCAATCCTGTTGATTGGTATATGTGTTGAGATTGGTCCTCAAAAGAGGATAAATTATATGTTGGTTATCTATTCGTGTCTCTTGTTGATCCTCAAATAAATGAGTTTTGAACCAGAAGTTCAAAAGACGAATATTTAGAAATATTTTATAACCAAAATTCGGCTAGAAAAAAAAAAAAAAAAACTCCGTGATATTTAATGTCTTTGAAAGACAAGCTATCCATAATATTTGAGACATTGAAATGTGGTAGCATTATGAGTTCCAATAATAAAATTTCTCGCAAATGGAGTAAATATTTATAGATGGTCAAGTCGAGAAAATTAAAATTCTATAAGAATTCTTCCAAACATGAATATTATATCATTTCCAGAAGAAATTTAGGTACCTGGCAATTTGTGAGAATTATGAGATCTCAACTGTTTGGAAATTGATGGAACTATATACATAAAATTGTGCAAAAGTCGACATTATTTATGCGCGCAATAGAATGAGGATCTTTAATATAAAGTCTGCAGACTGAAAAATTGAAAAATTGAAAGTGTAGAGATGATTGGTCAAAATAGACCATTGAGTTCACCTCAAATTGTGAAAAGCATGTACGAAATTTTTAATACAATTGAAGTGCAAATGTATTCGTTACATAATTATACACCGGAAGTGTAATCTTAGAAATATATTCGTTTAGAATAACGAACAAATAAATTACTTTGAGGGTGGATGCAAGTGTATTTGAATAGCGCACAAACATTTGGTATATACACAATGTTGCAATTTTGTAACAACATTTATAGGAAATCTTTGAAGGACTTGATATGTCAGAAGTACTTCTCTCTCCGACTTCCTGCACCTAACCGGACCCTGCCTAAATTAGACTGAAGTTCGGTACGGGTTGGGGTAAGGCTAAGCCAAGCTACCACCAGCCCCTCATATAAGTAATTCTTCCCGAAAAATATATAAACATCAAGACTTAATGATTAATACTTTTTGAAAGCATTATGGAAAGATAAGATATTTCCATGTATAATGAAATAAGTTATCCACATCAGGGGGAGAGAGAAATGAATGATGTGGATTTAACGAACTTGGAGTTCAATAGAGAAAAGTTGCAAATTAACTAGTTAATGTTTTGCTAACTCCAGAATAGTTGCAAATTAAATGTTCATAATATAGATTATCTTATTTTTCAAAAGGAAATATTTTATAGATTACAGGTTCGAGGCACACCTGATGTGTGATTGAAAACCTATTCACTAAGATATAACTAATTGCAATTTTGAAAGTTGATCATGAAGATCTATATGCATTGGTCTAATGATGTTAAAAAGGGAAATAATTTGACATAAGATTAATGTACTTTTTTTCCCTTAATTATGCGTATTTTTTCAAGGTTTTTGATGTGGCATATTCTTCATGTTATGTATATCTAAGCGAAAGTGACGACATCGATGTTCAACAGATTCACTCAAGGGATAATGTACAAGATTATTTATCGAAGCGTTGCCAACATCAACATTCAAAAAGTTGATACATTAGATTGGAATACGTCATCTTAAAGACATTCAATGACCAGGGGGAGTAGTCGTACTCTTTTTCCTTCGTTCAGGTTTTGTCCGACTGGGTTTTCCTGACAAGGTTTTAACGAGGCGGCAATTAAATACTCCAACATCAATTGTACTCATTTTCTTAGTTTGGTATAATTTTTCTCACTGGGTTTTTCCCAAATAAGTTTTTGTGAGGCAATTGTTGTATAGATTAGTCATTCAAGGGGGAGTGTTGTAAATGAATGACCAGACAAGTCCAACCCATAAAGTAGAGGCCCATAGGCCCATAAACCAAAAGTCTCTATCTCTATAAATAGAGGCCTAAGGTTCATTTCTATAGATATCCAATTCATTCTTTTCCCCTAACATTCCTCTTCCCTCTCCATATTATAACACAATTCATTTTTTATTCTATACTATTTTATTTTGAGATAATCACTATTTATGCCCCTGAGATATCTTTCAAAAGTAACTGTTACCCCTCAGGAATATATCGTGCCATTTGTGTCCCCAACAAGTTACGGGGTGTCATTTATGCCCAAAAGTGGCGGCGATCGGCGAAAAGAGGCGGCGTTGCAAGCCTTATCATCCTCTTCATCTTCATCATCTTCATCCCCACCACCCTTCTCCATCTTCATACCCATCATTCTCCTCCACCACTACCACCACCACCACCACCACCGCACCAAAAACCCACTCTGTAAATGGCTTCAAAATCTCATGGTTCAATTCTCATGATTCATTACAACCCTCTTCAGGAAAATCGGATTCAAGCTCAAATTTCGTAGTCTCTTCTTCAATATTTTTTTTCTTCAAGAACCCATCTATGTGGGAATGTTAGAATCTGATTTGCATTCCTTCAAAGATAATTTGAGAATCCCAGATACCAATTTTGAAAAGGGGCCAAAAGTTTTGTTAACTTTTCTTAGAGTTGACCAATTTGACAGTTTCAACCTTTGGAATTACCTGTTTTTTTGGGCCATTTTCTTGGAGGGATCTATTAATCTTTCTTGAATTTTTTGAAAGATGTATGAGTTAGGAAAAATTGAAAGATTAGCTAAATTAGTAAATCTGTTTTAAGAAAGATTGAATTGAAGAAGAAAGAAGAATTTCTGAAGTTTGCAGGTGGCGGTGGTGGGGATGAAGATGAAGAGAGTTTTTTTAAATTTTTTTTTAAAACAAGAGAGTTTTTTTTTAATAAAATTGTCATGACTATAATACCCCTGAAAATATGCTTGTGCGGTTCTCACGTGTGCAACACCGTCTCTTTTCACCGGTCGCCGCTACTTTTGGGTATAAATGGCACCCCGTAACTTGTTGGGGACACAAAGGGCATGATATATTCCTGAGGAGTAACAGTTGCTTTTAAAAGATATCTCAGGGGCATAAATAGTGATTATCTCTTTTAATTATCTAACTTCTAACTATCATTTATCTATATCATCTATCTGCCTATATTTATATTACACGAGGTGTTTTCAGTTTTAAACTTAAAACAACCATTATGGATCCTACACGGGACATTTTTTGTCAGTACAAACGGAACGCCTCAGAACAGGTGTTCCGCACGGTAAAAACTAGAACATGTGTTCCTTTAAAATCAATTTTAACCGTAAAAAATTTAATTCAACGGACGAAGGAAGTTCCGTACGTGCGGAATTACCCGGTTCCACAATGGAGAAAGCGTCGAAAACATCTTGGGTATATGTTGCAGAAAATCTTATTTTTCTAGATTTTTTCCAGAATTTATAATGACATCTTTGGATAGTCAAATGGTTTGAAAATTTAAAAACTCCTTATCGTAACTATTATCGTAACTACTTTTATGTGGATAGCTACTAGGTTGTAATTAGATAGTTAGTATTTATAAATCTTGAAACTCCTAACAATCTCCACAATATCTCGCATGTCAGTTTTTCCCAATAAATACACCATAAATGTGCTTCTCATCTCCACATCCTCTCAACCGCCAAGTTATCCCTTGAGTGACAATTTTCACCCTCTCTCCTCCTTGATACTAGATAATGTTTGAAGGATAAAAAAGATATATCAATTTTTATTTAATTAATGTTTATACAAGTAAGTTCAAACTTGAATTTCGAACCACCATCACTATTATCATCCTCCATATCATTTCCGCCTTCAACAAACTCATCATCGTCATCATTTTTTTTAAAACTTTCTTCATTCCCAAGGATAAAAATGGCTGCTCGTAAAATCTTTGGGGATGAAAAAAGTTTAAAAAAAGTTATAAAGGATAAAAGTGGATGTTCAAAAATAATTTTATGACCAAAATGGCTGCTCGTAAAATCTTTGGGGATGAAAAAAGTTAAAAAGGATGAAAGTGGCGGTTAAAAAATAATTTGATGACCAATATGGCTAATTATTTGAAATTTTGTAGACTCGGTAGAAACGTACGTTTTTACGATCCGATTCTACGATTCTACTCAGATTCTACCAGATTACGATTCTACTACCGATTCAACACGTTTTGCTTCCGTAGAATTGTGCGATTCTACGAGTTAACTCACAATTTTAACAACATTGGTAAGATCAAATTATTGGTGGAGTTTATAAATTTAGACGAGCAAGGCTAATCATAGAAGTTTAGAGGAAAATAATATGTTTTTTCGATACTAAATGCACATTGGTTGAAAGAGAAAAGTAAATATGCACATTTGAGAACATTGTAAACGTTATATTTAGTGGATTTTTTATAATCTGTTATGGATAACATTTTGAGTTTCTTAATATAAAATATTATATTTTTGTTTGTTATTTGTTTTCTTTTTCTATTGTAGCGAGGGGAAGGTGGATGGTATAGGGATATTAAAGCAGCATTTCTCACCGTTTCTCCGTATTAATTATACCTAAAAATACAGTCTTTCATACTTGACAACAATATTCCTTTTGAGTTTTTTTTTGTCAATGATAAAAGATGTTTAATTCATAAATAGTAAACACATTTTACAAATGAAAGTACATCTAAAATATTTTTTGTTTATAGGAAATTGACAATAATAGTTCATATTTTACTCTTTCTTTAAGAAACTAATTTAAAACATTTTATTTTTTAAATTTGTCTCAGTGCATAGCACGGGTGTTGAGGCTAGTGTATGTGTGTATATATATATATATATATATATATATATATATATATATATATATATAATGATTGTTGGCTAAGAAATTAGCTAAAAAATGATTAAATTGGACAAATTTGTGTTCGTAGGACAGAATTTCCCCTGAAGACTTTTTATTCTTGGAGCCAAAAAAAATAAAAGTGGGTCAATTATAGACCAACTAATTTAAAACATTTTATTTCTTAAATTTGTCTCCGTGCATAGCATGGGTGTTGGGCTAGTGTGTGTGTCTGTGTGTGTATATATATATATATATGTATGAAATGATTGTTGGCTAAGCAATTAGCTAAAAATTGATTAAATTGGACAAATTTGTGTTCGTAGGACAGAATTTCCCCTAAAGACTTTTTATTCTTGGAGCCGAAAAAAATAAAAGTGGGTCAATTATAGACCAAGAAGCCTTTGCCTTTGTCCATGGGTATAGGTTTTCAGTTCGGTCCCCATGCGGAACGCTTAAAAATCCGTACGCGCGGACCGCGGATCCAGCCGTTGGTTCCCACTGAGCATGGATCGACGGCTGTGAGTTAAGGGAGAGTAAAAAGGGCACAAATGTAATTTCGCAAAAAAATAAAATAAAAGGAAAACACGCCAACACGCAAGGTCACGTCATTGAGGAGAGAGAACTGACAAAAACCGCCTTTTCACCTTCTTCTTCATCGGAACTTGGCAAAAAAAGGTCTGCAAGGAAATTTTGAAATTTTTTTTTTGCTGTTCATCTTCCTCTCCCGCTTCCGCAATTTCTTCCTAAAAAAAAAAATCATTGTTCTTGTCGACCAAAAGAGAGCCAATATCAAATAAACCAAGACAGAAATTATGAGTACATCCGAGTTTAAAGCGGAAAAAGAAAGAAAATGGGAATTTCTCTGTACAACCGAGAATATAATTTCTCTTAATGAAGAATTATTAAGAGATAAAGAGAAGAATGCAAAAAAATTGGATCTTTTGCAAACTTCAGATTTTTTGGGCTTTACCAAATTTTTTCTTGGTGGGTTAAATGAAGAGTGGCTTAAATTTGCCATAAAAAACTATGATGTATCTGAGAGATGCATCAGACTGGCCAGTGGGAGGCAAATTAACATCACTGCTGAAGACATGCAAAGGGTATACGGTGTACCCATGGGTATTAGAGATGTACCCTCATCAAAGGAGCTTGAAGAAAGCTATAACATTGTAGAATTGAAGAAATATGCTAAGGATTTTTTTAAGATGGAGACTTCAAACAAAGGCTATGTTAATCGGCGAGACCTTTATAACATTCTGGTTGAAGGACAAAATCTGAAATAAAAAAGATGGGTAATGTATTACCTCCTGAACGTTTTTAGCTGCTTGTTTGTTGCAAGCAATTCGAGTATGGTCAGTGTTCGATTGACCAATCTGTTTAAAGAGGGCAACAAATACAACTGGGCAGCCTATCTGGCAGATCTTGTACACGAAGCCCTTGAACAATCCCATTCAAAGAAAGTTGGTGGCAAGCAATCAACTTTCAGAATTCCTGCTGACATGCACTTTGTTATGGTATAAATTATTTTTTGTACTGTGAACATCTGTTTATAACCTGTGAACACCTGTTTATAATCGGGGAACAACTGTTTATAATCTGTGAACATCTGTTTATAATATGTGAACATCTGTTTATAACATGTGAACATCTGTTTGTAATCTGTGAACATCTGTTTATACTATGTGAACATCTGTTTATAATATGTGAACATCTGTTTATAACCTGTGAAAATCTGTTTATAACCTGTGAACACCTGTTTATAATCGGTGAACATCTGTTTTTAAGTTGGGAACATCTGTTTATAATCTGTGAACATTTGTTTTTAAGTTGGGAACATCTGTTTATAACCTGTGAACATCTGTTTGTAATCTGTGAACATCTGTTTTTAAGTTTGGAACATCTGTTTATAACCTGTGAACATCTGGTTGTAATCTGTGAACATCTGTTTTTAAGTTGTGAACAACTGTTTTTAAATTGTGAACATCTGTTTTGTATAATGAACAACTGTTTGTAAGTGGTGAACATCTGTTTTCGTGTAGTGCACACATGTTCTCTGTTGAGCATATGATATGTGTTTTGAACACATGTTTGTAATTTTTTGTATTGCAGGTGCATTCCCTGGATTACCTTACCGGCAACAACATTTATCCCGATGGGCAAACTTGTGGCTTTTGGAATGTAGACAGTATGAAAAGTATTTTCAGCTCACTATTCCCGAATGGTGACTTCGAGAATGCTGTGGAAGAAACCCTTGTTTCCACAAGCGAAGAGCAACGAAAGAGGGATAGGCTAACCGAGCTTTTCAAAGAAAGAAAAACTTTGACCAGGGAAATTTCAGAGAGAAAGAGTTTGATTGTTGAAATAAATAAAGAAATTGTTAAACTAAGAGGTGGAGGGGAAGCTGAGGTTGAGGAGAGGATTT
Source organism: Vinca minor (assembly GCA_026122235.1). Lineage (NCBI taxonomy): Eukaryota > Viridiplantae > Streptophyta > Magnoliopsida > Gentianales > Apocynaceae > Vinca > Vinca minor. Next base: position 1,547,794 of record JAOCZM010000111.1, on the reverse strand, counting down.
TGATGACAATGAGGCAATTGGGCAGTGGCCTCAAAACACAAAGAGGAGTAGGGTCATCAGGAAAAGGAAACTAAGAGAGGCAAGTAATGTGGAGGGTGACCAACAAAAGGAAGCTCAAGAGCACCATGATGGTGTTGGGAATGATGATGTTCACACTGTTGATGACATGGAGGTAGATGTTTAGTCTGTTGAGGTGGAGGCTGCTGGAGATGAGGTTGAGGTGGTGGCAAGTTATGTGGAGGATGACCAGGAAAATGAAGGTCAAGAGTACCATGATGGGTTTGGGAATGATGATGTTCAAAGTGTTGATGAAATGGAAGATGATGTTCATTCTGTTGAGGTTGAGGTTCAGGCTGGTGGAGTTGAGGTTGAGGTTCAGGCTGGTGGAGATGAGGTGGAGGCTGGTGGAGATAAAGTTGAGGTGGAGGCTGCTGGAGATGAGGTTGAAGCTGTACTCCGCGATGTTTGTGGATATTATAAGAATGTAAGCTCACACATTATTAATTTTAACATGTATTCTTACTCTTACAACACATGTTCAATTTCCATGAACAGATGTTCAACTTCCATGAACACATGTTCAGTAATAGAGAACATCTATTCCTTATTGCTGAACAGATGTTCAATAACCAAGAACAGTTGTTCAACATTGGAGAAGTTTTTACCCTCTTTTAAAGACTAATTACAAATGTTGTGTATGGAATTAGCTTGAAGATAAGCCTGATGAACAAGCCGACAATGTGAGGGAAGTGGAAACTCAATCTCCAGTACATTTAAATAATCCTGAAATAGATGAGGTCGTTCAGGAGACACCGGCAATTGCTGTGCTACCTGAAGAGAAGAGTGGAGGGGAGGAAATTGAAAGCAGTTCAGTAGGAGTAAAAAAGGCAAAACATGTTAAGACAAGGAGGCTGGTGAAGCCTAACAGGTATATATTGAATTCACCATTCATAACACATAACAAAGACAATGACTCCCTTAATGCCGATGAGTCAGCATTGGTAGAGTTTGCATGGAATGATGATGATCCGTAAGTAACTTGAATACTAAATCTTCTGTTTCATCTATATTGAACATCTGTTTCTGTGTGCTGAACACCTGTTTATGTGTAACGAACATCTGTTTCTGTGTAATGAACATCTGTTCTGATAAAGTGTTCTGTTTTACAGAAATGTTATTATGTTCGATTATGGACATGGATTGGTGAAGAGGGAGCACTTTAAGACATGTATGCCAGGGCAACAAATGGTTGACGACGTTGTAAATGCATTTGCCCACATGCTGAATGTGGATGAAATTACCGCTACAAAGGGGAAGATGAAGAAATTCGTCTTTACAACATTTATAACGGTACGTTTTTTTTTCCAAATACAAGGGTTGTCAACATAAGTTATCAAGCACCTAACTAATTATCTTTGTATTTTTCAAAGTTGCGCGGTAGGGTACTGGAATGGGGGAAAAATAATATTCCTTTGCCGAAGATTCCAGAAATGGCCAAATTTGATGAAGACGAGGTTATTGGAGGAATGGATTATTTGCCAAAGGGTAGTGATGGCTGGGTGCCTGACAGTGTTGAGATGGTAAGGAACAAATCCCTGAACATATGTTTTTTTGTTACTTATTGAACTCGTGTTTTACCTAACAACTCGTTTTTATTATTAGTTCTTTCTCCCTATCGCGGAAGGGGGGCATTTCTGGGTTTACGTTCTTGATATGAATGCAAAGGAATTTTACATTCTTAATAGTCTGGCAGTGGATGATGAGGCAAATTCATTTAAATACTATCTGTTGGGACAATTTGTATTTGCTCACGTGGCTGCATGGTTGAAGAAAAAATTGAAGTTGAGGTACAACTTCAAAAACGTTACCACTAAACACGGCCAGGTTCCAATCCAGCCAGTAGATGAACAGGATTGCTGTGGAGTGTGTGTATGCAATGTGTTGGAGCATTGGGTAGGTCATATTCCACAAAAGTATTTTTCTACATGGACGAATGCAGCACACATTGTAGCTCTGAGGAAGAAGCTGGTTGCTCGCGTATTGGCACACCCAATTAACAAGCTCGCCGCAGACATGATGGAAAAAGCCATTGCATACAAGTATAACGATTTGAATGACTGAACATTAGGATATATGTACTGCAAAATTGGAAGTTTTAGATACAATGTTTTATTAGTAAAATTTGTTCTCTGTACAATGTCAAGATTTTTTGGTAAATTGGCAGTTTTAGATAGAATGTGTTATGTAAATTGGCGGGTTTCTTGTTCAATTGACCAAAACATGTGTTCATTGGACAAGAAGATGTGTTCAGTTAAAAAGAACATGTGTTCAGTAACCGAGAACAGATGTTCAATATAATAAAACAGATGTTCAATTAAATACGACATGTGTTCAGTTAAAATGACCATGTGTTCAGTTAAAAAGAACATGTGTTCAGTAACCGAGAACAAATGTTCAATATAATAAAACAGATGTTCAATTAAATACAACATGTGTTCAGTTAAAATGAACATGTGTTCAGTAACAGAAAAGATGTTGAATATAATAAAAAAGCATATTCATTCTAAGATAGTGATAGGTGTATGGCTTCTTCATCTAAATATGAAGGGCCTCCTGATTCTTTTTCTCGCTGTTTAACATTCTTGGCCCTTGCCTTTTGCCTTTTGATCTCTACAAATCTCTTTAGTCTCTTCCTTGACCTATTTACATCTTTCCTCTTTTTCAGCTCTAAGAGTGTAGGTTGGACTCCATTACTAACAGCAGCTTGTGAAAAATCTGCAAATCAAATAATTAATGAAATTCAGGTTAATTTAGAACGAAACCTAACTAAATTGTGGAACTTTGTGCAGGAGTGTGTTTACCCAGAAACACGGATTCAGCTAATGTCATGTTACATTAGCGAACATATATTGAGTCAAACATGAATAACTATTCATACGGATCTGAATAGCTATTCATGTTTGACTGAATAGCTATTCTCTCACCCCACGATAGGTATTCATGCTTACCGGGAGTAACAGGTGCATGTTTGGAACCGGTATGTGCGAGTAACTCATTTACAGTCTTGCACAAATCATCGAATGATCGATCAACAAATTCATAAGCAACATCACTTCCACATACATTTGTTACCAGCAATACCATCTTCCCATTCTCCGTATTCTTTAGGTGTTTTACCACCATTAGGAATGCAAGTTAGGTCTAAACTACATTTAACAGTTTTTGTCCACCTTTTCAGCACGTAATGTGATGGCAGCTCTCTTAGTTTCGTGTGGACTCCACCGCAAGACCCTAAAAGTTCCATAACTCTAAGGGCATGTTGGCAATGCAAACCTAGTATTTCAAATAATCGACAAGTGCATTCAACAATTACTTTTTCTGGATCCACCATGACAATCCGCTCGTCAAGTTTTGATATCATACCACCATTATAAACATTCTTGAACACATGGTATGCATTCATACTTTGTGTATTTTTTGATGGACATGAGTTTAACAAGTACTCCATCGACTGATGATACTGCACACAATCAAAAACGGATCCATGTTAGAAAGCACATGTTCATTTTAACTGAACACATGTTCAGCCACACAAAACACATGTTCAGCCACACAAAACATCCGTTTTGTCACACAAAACACATGTTCTGCCGTGTAAAACACCTACAATTTGGGAGTTGAGTACCTGTTCCTGCCACATTGCGAATACATTAGGAGTGTAATGTTTTGCTGCACTATTGGTCAAAGGGCTATGTGGAGTGTTGTTGTTCGACAACTTGTTCATTGATTCAAAATTGCGTAGAAACTCCGCATTCCTTCTATCGTTCAACATTCTATTGAAGTGAGTAAAGAACTGAACTAGATTATGGTCAGCCTTAAGATATCCTCTAAGAACACTGTTGTTGGACTCACTCAATTGTGTTGATCGAATCCCAGCAGTAAAATGCATTCTAACCCATGCAGAGGACCATTGTTCCCGAAACCTATGGATCCTTTTGATCCATGAGTGAACTACATCTTGTTTTTTTTTCCTTAACCATACACTCCTTCTCAATCTTTGCCCACACATAATCAAACTCATTTTCATCGTCAACATTATACATTGCATTAAAAAAATGCTCTCTCACTTCTTCTGTCCACATGGAACTAAGGTTCTTTACAGCATTTTCCTTGATGTGCCATGTGCACAATCCATGGAAAGAGTTAGGGAACTCAGACTTGATTGCAGCAGCCATTGCAGCGTCCTGATCTGTAAAAATTGTTATGGGGACTATCCCCGACATACATTTAAGAAATGTCTTGAAAAGCCATTGGAATGAAGGGATTGTCTCGTCGTATAGTAGTGCAGCTCCAAATATGCATGATTCGTGATGATGGTTGAAACCAACAAATAGAGCTGAAACAAAGGGGGGAGCAGTTACGCTATTAAATACATGCCAAACAACACATGTTCATCAACATAAAACAGGTGTTCATAATCATGAACACCTGTTCATCAACAGTGAACAGGTGTTCATAATCAACAAACAAGTGTTCATACATGATAAACAGGCGTTCATAATCATCAAACATGTGTTCATTGGCAAAGAACATATGTTCAGTGAGAAAGAAAATGTATTCTGGAAACTGGACCTCATAATATACCTGTGGGTCTGAAATTGTTGTTGGTCCTATACGTTGTATCAAAGGTCATTACATCGCCAAAGTGACCATAATCCATCTTCATTAAACCATCTGCCCAGAAAATATTAGCTATTTTCTCCTCGCTGTCCATTTCAATATCGTAGTAAAACGCAGGATTTTTATAAGCTTCTTGACGAAAATGCTCTAGTAGTGCTGATCCTTCACCTAGTTCCATTGACTTTTGTCTTCTTCTAGAAAGGTGATTCTTTAAATCCACTTTGAGGAAGCCAAGAGTGTCATTGCCGCCGGCTTGCTGTGACATTATAGTGAATGAAGATTTAAGTGCTACCCCAACACTATCATTCATCTCAGCAACAATTTCATGAAGACTCGTCATCTGGCGATTCGATCTTATTAAGTGGACATATTTTGTGGGGTGAAGGGGATGATTATGCTCCTTTACCCAATCACTAACTACAAATACACGTCTTAGTTTATTAAATTTCACAACTAATTTGGCCTTACAACCAGTTCGCTCCTCAACACGCTTACGCTTGAGAAATGGCGTGGCTTCAACGTGACATTCAGGTCCTTTTTCCATGTTCTTGGGGTCATGTATACTGCCTTTCCTGTACCCCTCTTTATTACAAACATACTTCAAGTAACCCACCTGTTCCTTGTCTCCGCATAATGGCTTACAATAATTTTCCTTACACCAAATCCTAAACTATGAGCATAATTCAGGTAAAAATCTCTAAACTCATCTACTGTTGAGAACTCCTTTGTCCTCATATCCAAATATTCTGGATCTTGGTGATTTCCTGTTGAAAACAGGTGTTAAATCTCAAAAACCAGCTATTCTGTGCATAAAATACCTGTTCATGTGTTTAGTCGACAAGAACGTATGTTCAGTCGACTAGAACATGTGTTCAGATGACAAGAACATGTGTTCAGTAACAGAAAACAGATGTTCATATTCATATGCATAAAATATATGAGAGTAAACAATTTTTCGATGTTAAAGGCTTTCTTACCATTCTAATCATCGTGTCCATCTTCCAATCCTTCCAACCCTGCGTTTATTTCATAATATACTTTAGATTAGAAGAATAATATGAGAAAAACATAAATAATATGACACAACAGCTCACCATTATCTGATTCATCACCCACAACAACTGTTTGTTTCGATATCTTAGTTGTCCAAGTATCATCATTTTCATTATCACTACATAAAGAAATCACTTCGTTTGGGCATTTCCTTTTGCCTAGGTCTCCAAACAAACCATTATCTTGAATAGAATTTGTGTGGCCGGAGTAAGGGACACCGTTCTTCTCAAGAAATTCTCTGAATCTTTTCCATTCATCGTTATTTGCATGTTCTTCAACCGGTATTTCATTAGTTTCCATTTAATAAAACAATCCTCTAAAAAAGAAGCCTTGGGAGAGAAATAAAAAGATGAAAAGGAAGAGCTTTTTGGATTTTAAAAGAGAGAGAAAAGGAAGAGAATGAAGGAGACAAAAAGATGAATTTTAGAGATGTTACAATATATCTTCCAAAGGTGAGAGAAAAGTGTGAAATGCTGAAAAGGGGGGAAATGATATGTCCTTTTCCCGCCTACTTTTTTGGAAGACCAAATATTTTTCCTCTCCTTTATACCCCTGCTTATAATCTGGCCGTTGGATCAAAATCACAAGATCCAACGGCCGTCAAAGCGCCCCGCACGTGCGGACAGCTTTATGTTCAGCATACGAGCCAAGGCGATAGGTTTTGTGTTTTGTCAAGCTAAAAATATGCTAGACGTGCTCAATTGGGTGAAATTTTTGAATTGGATCGTGCTACTTTGAAATCCGATGGTGTTTTTCGTAGCAGTCCAAGAGGTTGGTAAAACCTGCAAAAGATGTCATTATCATGAAAATTTGGCAATTCCAAGGCAAATAAAAGTCAAATGAAAGATAGGTGGTTGAATTTAGGACATGGACAAGACATCACAAAACTTCACGTGTTCCGGGACATAATGTTGGCCCTTGGTGGTATTTTATCGACGGTCCGAATACAACTCTAAATACGGATCGCTAAATGGCTCAACATTATGCATTGAATTGCAATCCGATGTCTCTAAAATTTCTTTCTTTATAGCCTTAAAGTACCTATAAAATATTACTTTGAGGTCCCTACTCTTAGAAAAGATGACATTTTAAACTCGTCTAATAACATTTAAAATTACAATTTGACCCGAAAAACATGAAAGTATCTTTTACAAAATTATAATTGGACCCCTAATGTAAAATAAATTTCTTTTATGACCCGAAAAAATTATAAAAGTTTATAAATTAACCACATGCAGTGTATTTGAAATTTACAAGTTGACCCACTAATTTTAATTAAATTTCATAGCATTGATGGGGATAATGAACCTAATTACTATAACATTGATCCATACAATGCTTAGTATTATAAATTTACTTTGAACGTTATTAGCATTATTTAGATCGATCTCGAATAAGCTTGAGTTTATCTAGTACATAATTTCATCGAGAAAATATTGAATTCAAAATTTAAATAACTAAAAGTTATATTTTAAAACACTCTATTAACAACTTACTCATGTGAACTGGAAGTTCTATAATATTTTAAATTTTTGTACTTAGGTCTTATAGTATGTTTATTTGCAATGAAAAAGAAGAGAAAACAAGAATAGAAAGTTAATTAAAATGATCTTTAATTTGGTGTTGCATATTTTTTTATTGGTGCATATATATTCACATTATATGAAGTTGAGCTAATTATTTCGAACCCAAACTTTCACTTAATAATAAACATTTTAACTGATTAAGCAACTACATTGACACTCATGTGTTTTATATTTATTACAATATTAGATTTAAATTTCAAATTCGGGCTCTTCTTAAACTGTGTCGAGTCGAGCTCGAACTTGAGATGTTTTGTTCGACCGAGCTCGAGTTGTAGAATATTTCAAATGAGCTCGAACTCGGTAAGCCAAAAGCTTGACTCGACTCGGATAGTTGACATCCCCTAATCAGGACAGTGATATTAAACCCCGAAGATTATTGTTCTAAATAAGAAGTGCTATTTATCCATTTCTTCACATATCGCAAGGGACTCTCCTAAGGTTTAGATGTGTTGCCATTCATTTAATTTAAGAGAACTAAATTCCACTAATACATGGTTCCCAGCTCCAACATTCTTAAGTTGTTCAATTTTCTTAAACATTGCATTTAGAAAACAACTTCAAGGTTGAAAAGAAAGATTGCTCTTATCAGCATGGAAGAGTTACTAATAAAGTCGGTAATTTAATCCATTCCTACTTGTATAATGCATGATTTGTTTATTACTGAAGCATATATGTGCATCCATTACAATTTACTGGTATGATTTGTTATTTCTGGTGGGGTCATGAAGCTAATAAGGGGAATATGTTGGAAGAGTTAGGAGAGCTTGTGTCGGCCTAAATCGAAAAGAGGAATGGGGTTCAAGGATATTCACCAATTTAATCTAGTTCTTCTGGCTAAGCAATGATGGCGGTTGTGTCAGAGTCCCACTTCTCTTTTATCCAATATTTTAAAGGCAAAATATTTTCCGAATTAGGATTATTTGCAAGCTTGATTGGGATCTCAACCTTCTCTTGTATGGATGGGACTTATTGCAGGCAATGAGGTACTTGATCAAGTAGCTATCCGGGGTATTGGTGATGGATCAAAGGTACGAATATAGGAGGATCGTTGGCTTCCCTCGCCAAACGCTTTCCAACTATCTTCGATTGTTTACTACATCACGCCTGATGGACGTGTCCCGCACCTAATTGAATCGAGTACAAAAGGGTGGCATCGTCCATGTAACACCCATCTCCTTTTGATTTAATTGTGTTATTCTTTTATTTATTTTTTGTCTTGGAAATTTTGTGTATTTTATAGAAGTTGAGGGACTTAAGTGTTAATATTATTTGATTTGGTGTGTTAGTTGGGGAGACTAAGTATATAAGCCCTTATGGGTAATTTGGGTTAGTGGGGACTGGAATTTAGGAATTTTGAGGGGTTGATCGTTCAATTGGGTAAGTGTTGTGATGGTTCTGAGTTTTTGCAAAAACCGTCACCGAGAGAGAGAGAGAGAGAGAGAGAGAGAGAGAGCTTGGGATGGGAGGAATTCATCGTAGGACTTGGATTGAAGGATTTGAGGTGATTGCAGAGACTGGAGTTTAAGCGTTAAAAGTAAGATTCTATCATCCTTGAACTTTTATTAAAAAGCATGAAAAACTCTATTAAGTTTCTTCAAAAGCTATGATTCATGTTTTGAAATTGGTTTCGACATTGTTTTTACTGCATTGAATTGGATTGAATGTGTAGTAATTTGAGAATTTGTACGAAAATTATTATCGAAAACATTGTTTGAAAAACCTAAGAGGAGGTAAATTGAGTTTTCGTAAACTTTTAAAACTTTCTTTCAAAAAAAAGTGAGAAGTGAGCTAATCAAAGTAGAGAGTTGCAAAGTAATAAAGAAAGATCAAAGACACGAGATTTATAGTGGTTCGATTCACTAAGAATCTACGTCCACTACTTTGAGACTAACCCAATGATTTCAACAACATACTAAAATCCCTTTACAACCTAATGATGACGGGATGAAACCAATATTACAAAAGTGGCTAATTCACTAAGAGTTTTACACAACAACCACTTCACAAGCTCACAAAGAGCACAACTCACAAAGAGTACAACTCATAAAGAGTTTCTAACTCACAAGGAGTGTAAATGGAAAGATTTAATCAAACTAATCACACTTTATGTGATGGATAATACAAATTTATAGTTCAATCTTTCTAAGATCAAATAATAAGAATCACACTTGTTTAGCACATGAAAGTGTATTCAATGCTTTGTTGGAAAGTGTAGAACTTAATGTCATTTAATGGCTTAGATGACTTCCAAAACATCAGCATTTGGTTCTTATAGAGAGTTCAAAACCGAAGTGCATTTAATGCTTCAACAACTAGTATCTGCCCAGTGATAAGACAACTCGGTCGACCGACATGGCTATCAGTTCGTCCGAGACTCGTTCGGACAGAATTAACCGGTCTACTAGAAATATGCGGTCGACCTCAAAGGGACCTCGGTCGACCAGAACATGAGCTCGGTCGTCCGACCTAGAGCATAGGTTGACAGTTCCAGCTAGCCGTGGAAGTTCAAGAACATTCAAAAGTGACTATGTGTAACTTCACACTTCAGTCGACCTTCCACACGGGTCTATCGACAGACCTTCATCAGGTGATCTGAGCCTTGAGGCTCGGTCGACCTAGGGGAGGGTCTAAAGTGGATTTCCCACTAAGTCTCTAATCTAATGTTCCCTAACTCCTGCCAAAACAATTTGTGCTACTAGAAAACAGTCAAACCTCGTATCCCGGGTGATGACATGGCAGTACTTCAAGTTAATGAAGGATCAAACCCACTAACATATGACATAAAAGGGAATACTTTACTATAAAACTTAAATGGTCCAATTGTGATCCAAGGAATTAAATAAGTACTTAACGGTAAATAAACCTTATTACATGGAAAAGTGTAAAATTACTAAGTGTTCATGTATTACAATTCATTAGAATTTACTCTTCATAGTACCCATCCCAAGCACCAGCATCATCATAGAAAGGTTCAACTCCATCTACATCTGCAAGAAAAGAAAAGTAAATGAATGAGTTGTGAAACTCAGTAAGGATCAACGACCCCTGGGATGTACCATCGATAAGACACAACATCTTTCCTATTTCCCAAAATTGTTTGAAAACAATTGACAAAAAATCGGATTTTAAACGTTGATACAACACTTGAAAATACACTGTTCAGAACGTTCACATCACTAGACTTGATCACGGAACAGAATTGAAACTGAATAGAGACAGAGCACAGCTCGGGCGACCGAACAGAAAATGCTATCGACCGGAGGTCACCCAAGGTAGCCTCGGTCGATAACATCAAAATAACAAAGGAAACGCATTTATGAAGTTCCCTTTTCACCAACCCAAAATGACTCATTTTAGACTCAAATCATATAGCAAATAAGACCAAAACAAAAACAAATAAGCTAATAACCATACTCTTCATATCTTAACTTTTATACATCAGAATGCACTATGAGCACCATGCTCTACTCATACGAAAGCAGACGAAAATTTACGTTGTTAGACATTACGAGTATGGTTATCGCTATGACACACAGATCCCACGATTGAGCTCAATTATGTATTCACGACTCTATACCAATAAGTGTAATGGCCCTAACAACAGGCTTGATAGGAAGCCCCAGAATAACATTAACACATAGGTTCAGTATAACCCCCTGAACGAATGGGTCCAAACTTTTAAGGATCCATTCTTATTGTGTCATCGTTCATCACCATGAACACCACAACAACCATTACGGTCCCAATGATGGCCTCATCAGGTGAATGCCCAAACATCTCTTAATACATCATATGAACTCCCGGGTTCAACAGACAAAAATAATCGAATGAATCCTGCTATAAAGTAGATCCTAGACAAGAGCTCAAAATCGGGGTGACGACATTGGCCGACAACAACCAAATAGACAACAATGATAACAACAATTAGACAACCACCAAATAATAACAAGTACAATATAAGATCAGAAATTTAACAACAATCACAGTTTATTGAAACCAAGAAATTAAAAAATATAATTCCATAATTATGTAAAATAAGTAATGACGTGCACAATTGTCAAAAACAATGAGAATCATAATTTCGTGTAAAATTATATGTAGATGAATAATGCAAGATAACTGAAGGGATTCTTGGGCGGAAACTCGTTCCAAACACCCATGAGTCCTCCCCTGAAGGATCCGCTCATACAAATCCGATTCGGTAAAACAGTGAAAAACTTACGTTTCAGGATTCAAGAAACTACTTCTTGAATGGAGGATGACGTTTCTTGAATGCTAATCTGCCACCAACGAAATTCCCTTTGCGGAATGTCCCTCTACCGGTATCCACGCGACGAAACGGGCAGCGATTGCTAGCTCTTCTTTTCTGAGATTCGGGAATTAGAGAGAAAAGGGAGAGGCAGAAAAAATCCGAAATCTAATTTCGGGTGAATTGTTTAATTGCGGCTGAAGCAAGGATAGGCTAGGGTTTGGTGAGAGTTAATTATATAGGGTGTGAGAGTTTGTTCCCATAACCAACTCTCACGTCCTCCACTTTCTCTCAGCGGTGGGAGTCTAAACTCCCACGTCCTATCAACCTCTTTTGGCAGTGGGAGTCTATAACTCCCACGTGCACTAGACTTCTGCTGGTAGTGGGAGTCTCTATCGGATAATGACTCCCACGTAATCCCAGCTATACCGAAAATGCCCCTTATCTCTAATTCGAATAATAACACTTTATTATTCTCAGAAAAAGTGAATGTCGGATACAATGAACCTAGACACATTCTAGATTCATTGAATCTGGACATGAAGCTCATCGGCTACGTCTATGCGTGTGACCCACGTAGGTTCATATCACAATGGCAATGAAAACACACTTAGTAGTAGTGTGAGTTCATAAATCACAAGCGGTCCCTAGCAGGACATTGTGACTACCCAAAGTGAATGAATATACAACGGAACCTAATATCAATCCACTATTTAAACCCTTTGTCTCGCGATATCCTAATTAAGCATAAGACATGGTAGTCGTCACCCTTATTAAGCTTAATTATATTTATGCTCGATCTCTAGGTAGACTGTTCCAACAAATAGTATCTGATAACCACTTTATCAAATACATTTGAGCACGGCCATGCATTTAGACAGTCTTTCCCTATCGAGGGTGTAAAACACAAGGGGGGGGGGGGTGAATTGGGTTTTAACTAATCTTGTATACTTTTTCGATTCTTTGCAAAGCTATTGGAAGTTTGAGCAAGAAGAATAAAAGCAATGCAAAACCCAATCAACAAGACAAATGATTTAGAGTGGTTCGATTCACTTAGAATCTACATCCACTACCTTGAGCCGCACCCAAGGATTTCAAACAACTTCACTAAGAAGATCTTTTTACAAATGTGGCTAACTCACTAAGAGTTTTACAACACAACCACACTACAAAGAAACTCACTAAGAGCTTGCCCACACAAAGTAGGACTTTACAATTTGCCCACACAAAGTAGGACTTTTACAACAATTACCCAATCACTTAGAAAGGGAATAGAATGTTTAAAGAACAAGATTGATCACTCTTATAAGTGAGAAATATACCTTTGAAGCACAAACAATTTTAGCTCTTGAACATATGAAGTTCACTCTTTGTCTTGCTTTTGAAAGATTGCTCTTGAATGATTTATATCATAGAAAAGAAGAGCATTTACTTTGTGAGTGTTTTGGCTTGATGAGAAATCAATGAATATTTGATATGCAAGCCTTTTTAAGTATCCGAGTCATTCTAAAGCTTTGGAGTATATATACATTTCAAAATCTCGCTGAAAAACGACTCTGCAACGGTCATATAACGGCTAGAACTCGCAGAGTTCGGTTGACCGAAGTTTAACCTCGGATGACCGAAAGGCCACCTCGGTTGAGCCGAAGCTAGGTCGGTCGACCGACCAAACCCTTAGGTCGACCGAACTTGGCTTTTGGTCGACCGAAGCTTGGCTTGTCAACTCTCTGTTTCTCGTCGGTTGATCCGATCTTGAGCTCGGTCGACCGACCCTTTTCTGAGCCTGAGAGTGTTGATTTTTCACACATTTTGAAATCTTTTGAAGTCTAAAAGGTTTTCCCAAAAGGTAACAAGTAAGAACACTTGGAAAACCATTTTAAAGGACTTATACTTTGAAAACAAAGGCTTTTGAGATATGAACACATTTAAGAATCCTTTTAGAAACTTAGCCTTTTGAAAACGTGTTTGTGTGCAAGCAAGACTAGAGTGTAGAGCTTATGTTCGTAAGAGCTTTGGTTAGAGATTTATAAGATAACGACTAATGATGACAAAGCTAAACTAACCAAACCTAAGTCTTCAATCTTCAATCTTGATAGATGAGCCTTGAATGATATGACTTTGAATCTTGATCATGGCTTGATTGAAGTACTTAGAGCTTCCAATATATGTTCCAATATTCTATCACAAAGATATAAACATTAGACACAACATCAAGTGTTTGTCCATTATCAAAAACCGAGTTCGATCGCCCTTAGGGCTAACAGAGGGGCCCATGGATATCTCTCTCTAATAATAGAGGGACAAATTCCTTACAATGCCTCTCACATTCAAGCCATGATAGGACGCTACATCTGATCACCAGTCGTATTGATTACTCGATTAAAAGCAACGTACGACTGAGTCAAAACGTGGCTCCATTCATGCTAGAATCAAATGGAGACATAAGGTCTAAGGATTCTAAAATAGTATTGAGGAAGTAATACTTATGACTAAGGACCATGAAGTATTACTTCTCTAACGGATCACGTCCAATACAATGTATCCCTATATATTGCATCTATGATATGATTTGTATTCATTACACATGATTAGTAAAACGTAATCATCAATCAAACATCATACTAGTTTTATTTCATTGTAAAATAGATTACATAAAACTAGGGACAACTAGAATAGTAATTACATAAGCAAATGAGTTTTACTATCAAATCACGCATTTGATGTTCATAAGCAAAATCTACTATTCATATGAAATTCTCAAAAAGATATAAAACGTACAACATATGCTAATGGTCCTAGGGCACTACTAACAATAACAACATATGTAACATTGCATTTTGAATCCCAGTTGTATTGTAAAATAATGTATAGATACAAATCGTTGCTTTATAATACAATGATTAATATAAAATATTGTTTCATAATATCAGAAAGACACAAACAAAAAGATAATAAAAAGGAAAAGGTGTAGAAACAATATTTAATTCTCCTAAAACGGAAAGTATTAAGTGAACATAGTTCAAAATTCTCTAATATGCAACCCAGAAGAAGAAAAAAAAACCCCTTTATTTTAAATTAATAATCCCTTTGTCATACTGATCATCATCATCATAAAGCTAAGCAAGCAAAATCTAAACCCATATTAGAAACATTCTCAAGTTTATGATTGATTATACTTTCAGAAACATGAAATGAAATGGAAAGAAAAATAGATTAATTACGACGATATAATACTGTGTAAAAATATATACAATAATTTCACAACTGCATAATATATATCAAGTACAATATAAGATAAAACAATAACAATAATTACGGTTTATGGCAGCAAGGAAATAACAATACAAATCCATATCGATAATCAAATAGAATGCACCTAAATCCAACGCTTCATTCATTTTATGCAATCAAAACATGTATGAACATTTGATAACAATTCCAATATTTTATATACTGAAATCATGCATTTTAGGGACTGAAAAACAGATGTGTAAGTGTGACGCCCCCAATTCCACCCCTAGGTACAACTGGGGCCGAATAGGGCATCTACCTACCTCTCGGCAGTAAACATGAAGTAACGTTCCTGTATAACATGCTTAAAAGGAAACTAACCGTTTATTAACAGAATATTCATATTTATAAACTATACATCCTCCAAAACATAGTTAATAACCTGTTTAACAGTAATAGTTAATACAATACAGCGGAATTATCAAAATACATAATTTACAGCAATTTACATTAATCCCAAAATAAACGTCTAATCTAGAAGAACTAGTAATCCGAACGTGCATTCCAGGTTCGACAAAACAATCTTAACGGCTCTCGCTAGTGCACTTCATACCTGCATTTTGAGATGCAGTTTGAAAGAAAACGTGTAAGCGAATGCTTAGTGAGTTCCTGTGTGTGTGCAACAGTGTACATTTAATGAATAATTCTAAATAAAGATGCTCATGCAGTTTTGTTTCAGTTATGTATACAACATAACAGTAATGAATTCATTTAACAGAGAACCAGATGTAAAGAAGTCCAGTGCAAGAAAACCCGGATATCAAGAAGTCCAGGATACCAGAAAACCAGATACCAACCGAACACCAGATACGCGCGCGATTTGCTACCTTATTCACCAGAAATCATGCGGGTAAATCACAAGGTAGGGTACCTACTAGCCCTCGTATTCACCTAGATCGACCATCCCGAGTTAAAACTCCTAACCCGAATTGGCCAACCTCATCATGTATCTATGAGCTATACGCCCGAAGTCGTCGACCACTGCTTTCCCAGACCATGGCGCAAGACATCTACAGCCTTGGGGCCCACAAGAAAAGTATTATCATGCGTGCTTCAGAGAAGCAATAAGATCCGTTAATTCATTAGCATGCTTTAGAAAAGCAACAAGATCCGTTAATTCATTAGTTACAACTGGCCGGCTCGGGGTGTTATATTTGTAATGATAATTCTCGTATTAAATCGACACCCGGCCTGGCCTATACAGAATGTATGCAACTTTATAAAACATGCAAGAATGATCAATGTCTGTACAAGATTATACGAAAGCAGTTCTAAATTCAAAACAGCAATATATTTGGAACTCACAGGTTCCTAATTTCCAATTGAAACAGTTTACGAAAGCTTGGAACGCACAGGTTCCTAAATTCCAATTTAAAGAGATTTAAGAAAAGAGGAACTCACCTTATAAGCGATTTAAACTCTTAACGTCTTACGAAGTCCCGGGATGTTCCGGTTCGGCTCCTATCACATAATAAGATTCACCAAATAGAATTACTTAGATGTCGACCAACGAACATGCCAAGCACTTGACTAACATTCTCTCTTACCCACAATCTCACTTATGTACTCATACTATTAGTGAATCAATTAACTAACCACTCAACAACATCCATGAACACAATATCAACCAGAACTAAGGAATATCTTCATTCAACTACAATTAAAACTTAACCTATAACAGGTCAGTAGGTATGCACAAGTAACAACCCAGAATTTCACAAGTCAAGGACAACCCAGTCTCAAGATTAAACTTGAAATATGAAGTTAACCAGGACAGGAGCATGCTTAAATCAGATAGATAACCAATACGTGCACAACGGTTAATCAACTGGTATAAAAATTTTGTCCTCGAATTCATTATTTATAGAAAGCTCTCGGACAAAACACAGGACAAGCACATTCAGCGTGCTACTTTGAGCAAGACATACATAAACATGTCATTCATAGATTACAGTTCTCACATTGTTTAGAAATCACTGAAGCTATAGCTAAGATATTGAAGGACTTGTTATTTAGTGGACTTGAGGCTTAGAGGCTGGAATTACCACTCCTTAATCATAAGAATTAACAAGTTGTAGAGTACTATTCACAAGAATGAAGCAGATGTCAGTAAATGCAATTGCCAAAAGACATTGAAACAACAAGAGAAGGCAAACAAAATCATGGAAAACTCTCATTAAAGAACAGGAGCATTTAGAACAGGGGAAACAGAACTATTCCCATATTAAACCTCTTCTTTCCAACATGCTACTGACTTACCAGAAGCACAAAACAGCAAAATTACAAAACAGAACAAAAAACTCAGAAAACAGAAAGCAGAAAAATCGGAAACAGAGAACAGAACCTATTACCTTCTTCTTCCAAAAATGCTAATCAAAGACAAGAGCATGTAACAGCATAGAAAACAGAATTACTCACAAACAACAGCAAGAAAACAGACCAAGAAAACAAACAGCAAAACAGAAAAAAATCCGAAACAGAAGTCAGAAAACAGAGAAATCCGACACATAGATGAATACCTTCAAAATTATTACTTTCCTAACCCTCATTCAATTCTTTAACCATATGCTTTCCCAAATCAAATAGAAAACACCAATTCAATCATGATTTTCAACTATTATTAAAACTCAATTAAAATTTAACCACTCTACTTACCAAAATTAAACTTAGACCCTTGAAGATTATGAGACAATGGAGTATCTGCTGTTGTAACTACGAGTGATTGATGGATTGAGAGGAAAAGCTTGAAGGATGAAGAATCCAAGAGAGAACAAGAAGAAAGAAGGAAAAATCGCAGCAAGAAGAGGAAGAAGAATTTTCGCTGAAGAGGATGACGGGTTGCAGGGGTTGGAAAAGCAGGAGGTGTTCAAACCACCCCAAATTTGTTGACAAGTGGTCATATGACTCACCAAGATTGTACTATTTGCAATTTCGGTCCCTAAACTATTAACAATTGCACTTCAAGTCCTCATCTTTATTCTATTTATTTATTTCATTCCACTAATATTATTATTATAATAAATGCTTAAAATGCGGGTCTCACAGTAAGATCCTTACTTGATAAAATAGCAATTTAAGCAAGCAAAAGAAACCCAGAAAAATCAGCACACTTCCCGAGGCAATCTCACTACACAGACCTCAGAATTTCAATCCGTTAGCGCTCACGCGTAGCTCTTTCGATTATCTTCAAAACGCACTATTGAACTCCTAAATTCGACACCGTTTACCCCTCCAAATGCTCTCTCAAAGTTCTGCTCACATTTTTTTTCCAGATTTTTCTACCCTCCTTTACTCTCTTTTAAGCTTCCCACTTCTTGTAACTCCCAACCCCATAAATCCCAGCCATAACTCACATAAAAGCCAGCCATAACTTACATAAGAGACTCTCTAACTTCTTACAATTTGGTCCATAAACTCCCTATCTTTAACACCTATGCCTTCCCACTCACATCATTTCAACGCAACACATAGCATATAAATAATATGATAGAAATTACTAAACATATAATCACTCAAAATTAAGTTCAAAGCATGCAAAACACATAAGCAAAAAATCGCGGTTATTACAAAAACCTTTGAAACCCCTTTTCAAACAAATTTTGTCTTTTGTTGATCGAAGGATCAAAACAACCACTGCAAGAAAAATGATAATTAGTGACATGAAATTCGTCACTGTAAGGTCGATTTTAGGTCACTATTATCGCTTGTGACCATTTTTCGAAGTCGTCACTTGCCGTCACAAATACCTCCATCACTAATGAAATTGTGACGACATTTTGTTATTGATCACAATTACTCAATGTTTTTGTGACTAAATTCTCGACATAATTTTTTTTACAATAAGTGACAAAAAAGTGGTCACAACAAATATAAATATGCGTGACAATAATTTTGACACAAAAAAAAGTAAATTGTGACAAATTAAGTCGTCACAATATTTATATCGTTGAAACTATAATACTAATTAATAGTGGCCAAATTTCCGTCATCCATACTACTCAAATCAGGGGACAACTACTTCGTAACTAATTATTTTTTAAATAGTGTCAACCGAGTTTAGGCGGAGCCGACCCCTCCCTCGCAGAGCCGAGCCGAGTAGCCGCTGATCCCGAACTGAACTGCCAAGTCAAACCACATTTGAATAATGTAGAATACAGTCTCTCCCTTAGCCGCGGCCAAGTCAAGACAACTTTAGAATAAAGTTTCTTTATCTCAAATGATGAGAATTGAACTCGTGATCTCCCGCTTGTATGTCGTGTGGTGGGCCGCTGGGCTAGTTGATCATTCGTTAATTGATGTTCCTCCTATTTTATTTATTATAATGGAGTTTTTTATTTTGAACATTTACTTATTTAAATTTCTCTTTTTGCTTTTGTTTTCTTTTTCTTCATGAATCAAAATAAAATTAATACACTCTCATTAATTTTAAATAATTTAATGTATTTAATTTTTTTTAAAATATATTTCAGAAACATAATCTAAGTATTTGTTATTAAAATATGGATACTTTTTTTAGTAATAAATTTAATGTATTACTAAACAAATATAAAAACTAAAATTATATTCTAAATTATAGCATATATACTTGTATATTTATACTCTTATTTTTTTTTACAAAAACAAAAAATATTTATATTTTCCATCAATTTCCGTTGCAATACCACTTTCCTCTTTCATTTTTCTTCTTTTGGTGACAATATTCAATTAAACTAACTGATTGATATTTTCGTGACACAAAATTTCGGCAACAATAGTAAACGTTTGAGTGACAAAAGCAATTTTCATCAAAGAAAATGAAAATACTAGCGACAAAGACAAGTTGTTCTAAATAAGTTTCCACCCACCAATAGATCAACGACGCCATAGTTCATATGATATTAGTGACAAAATTTAATAACAAAAAAAATAAAATAAAATAGGGACAGTAGTAATACACTAATAATGACAACTTAACTATGGAAAACACTAATCGTCACAATTTGCGGTAGTAACAAACAAATAAGTCGTCGCCACTAGTACAAAAAATAGTGACCATTCATGTTTTGTCACAACAAACCTCTTATTTGTGTCAACATTCAGCTAACACTAACTTATTAAACTTTAGTGTCACAATTTTTCATCCCAAAAAGGCATAAGTACAGTGAGCAAAACAATTTTTGTCACAACTAAGTTTCATCCCTGCTAAAAAATATTTGGTGCCAGAACGCATATGTTATTACTGACAAAACTTCAGTGATAAAACTTTAATTACGACACTATTAATATAGTAATAGTGACAACTTAATTATGAAAGACTTTAATTTTCACCATTAATACTACAACCGTGACAAACATGTATGTTGTCACAGCTTTGAGTCTAGGGATAGAAGAGTGCCATAATATATAGTGCCATAGCAAGGAGTCTTTACATTTATTTGAATGAAACTGACTAGAAACTTGCAAAGCTACTGATTTATTTAATGGATCTAACTGTAAGTAGTAAAGTCCTCTCACAAGCTTAGCTGTACCAATCATCTTCAAGCTCTGCTGGCCTGAAGAATGCAACCATCAGGTATAAAATCTATAAGGCATCCTAACTCAGAAACAAGTTGACTAACAGAGATGAGGTTAAAACCAAATTTTGGCACAAAAATAACATTGTGAAGAATAAGAGATGAGCTAAGTCTAACAATACCTTTGTGAGTAACATTTATTGTAGTACCATTAGGAAGATTGACAAAGGCAGAATTAACAGGATAATAGGATGAAAAATGTTGAATGGAACAAGTAATGTGGTCAGTAGCTCCTGAATCAACTACCCATATATTTGATCTTAATTGAGAACATGTACCTGGATCATTTTGCTGTGTAGAAAAGTTTGTAGATATAGCATAAGATGCTCTTGCATTTTCATCACCATTTTGATTTGCAGCAGCTGCTAATGTGCCAGCTTCTTAACTTATATGTTGGCTTTTCAGTAGTTTCACAAGCTCCTGATACTGCTCCTTGGTAATCACATAATTCAAGGAGTTAGTAACAGCATTTACACTGCTCATGGTATTCATACATGCATAGTTTGTTGCATATCCTCTTGTTTTGTTCTTGTTGCTAGTAGAATTCACTTGAAAAGCACCTGACCCTTTGAAATTAGGAGGAAAACCATATTTTTTGTAGCATATGTCTGCAGTATGGACATTCCTATTGCAGTAGGAACATAGAAGTGTTTTATTTCCTCCATATCCAGAATTTCTGGTTCCTAGTATTCTTTTTATAGTTCTGATTGGTTGAACTATATAGTGCAATGCTAGTTGTGCCTTCATTGTTTGCTGATTTTGCATTAGCATTAGGATGTTTGTATAGGTCATTTGTCTTTCAACTTGCATAATCATTGAAACTACCTTGTTGATAGTAGGCAAGGACTAATCAACAAGATCTGTGACTTCACAACAACATATGAGTCATTCAAGCCTTTAAGGAATCTGATTGCATAATCAGTTTCCATATATTTTTGAATTTCTTGTAAGGCTCCACATGAGCAGTTAGGCATAGGCCTAAGGATAACCAATTCATCCCGAACAATTCTTAATTCAGTAAAATACTCACTTACAGACTGATTTCCTTGCTTGATAACTTTCAATTCTTCTAGTAAATCAGATAGTCTGAATTGATCACCATTGGAGAACCTGTCATGTAGGTCTTCCCAAACCTCAGCAGCTGTGTCAATCCATAGTACACTTTGTGCTATAGATGTTGACACAAAATTCAGAAGTCAACTCATAGCCATGTTATTGCACTGTTCCCAAGTAGCAGAGTGTCTGCTTCCTACTTCTGGTTTTGTTATAGTTCCATCAACAAAACCTAGTTTGTTCTTTGAGATCAATGCAATCTTCATATCTCTGCTCCAGGAATTGTAGTTATTTCCACTGAGTATCTTTGGCACCAACACTGCAAAAGGATTTTTACTAGGGTGAAGGAAAAAAGGATTTTCAATATTGTTCTCATTTGTGTTTGTTGTCACTGTAGATGAATGTTTGATGAAAGAACAAGATCAAATCAACAATGTAAATGAAGAATTAAGAAGAAGAACAACTTTAGAAACTTGGCTCTGATACCATATTACAAACTGAATGAAGAACAGGAAGAGTAAAGCAACATTGAGCATTTGAAGAATTAAAGTAGAAAAGTGAGCTCGAGTTTGAGAGAGAGGATTCTCTTTTTCATCAAATTAATATTAAAGAAGTATACACAGGTATTTATAGATTTCTATCATCTATGTACAAGTATTCAATGTACAATAAGATTAAGCTATACACAAAGCTAAAATGCACTGCTATTGTGTACCACAACTATTTGATAAAACCACTTGCATTGGGGGGGTGGTAAATCAGTTGCAACTGATTCCCACACGGTTTCTGGGCTATGATCAGCTGCTTCTCTGACTCTAGAAGCTTCTGTTTGAGTATTGGTTGATATGGTGTCCAACTAGTTTGCTCGTTTACTGTGTGTCTTGTTTGTCTGTGTATTGTGCTGCTATGCTGCATTCTGTATTAATTTGTGTTGCTGTGTTATGTTCTTCTCTTTGGAGCTCCTCTTGACAGCTCCAACTCTGGTTGTTGAGCTTCTTGAGTTGAGTTCCTATTCTTTTTTTTCTGTAACTGTGGAGTTCCTCTTGGCTGCTCCAATCTCTTTTGTTGAGCTCCTTGAGTTGAGCTCCACAGGAAGATTATCCTTATATTTTGACAAGCTTCCTTGACCTCCTCTCAGATATATTTCTATATGAATGCAATTAGAAAATCAGTTTGATTGGAATGATATGTCGTCACATTTAGAAAGCGAGAAACCCTGCAATCTTCGATTATATCTATACTCTAGAAATGTAAGTCTACTCTAAGGCAGCCATGGAAACAACATAGTATTTTCTTATTTCTGATGCTCGACACATTCCGTTAGTAATGGTGCCTTGGCATGTGTCAAGGATTCCTCCAATGCAAGGCTGCCTCAAGGTCAATCCAAGAGTTGCTTACAGTGGCTTAATTCGAGACACGATGAGCACTGCCCTCTTAGTGTGGTGTGGCCAGTTAATGTATACCAAAGTTCCTCTACAATCCGAACTCATGGCAATAAGGAAAGGGGTGGAATAATCGCCCGAAGCGGGCTTTCTTGATATGAGCTTCGAGCCGGATTCTCTTGAGGAAATTCGGAAAAGGCAATCTTACGAGGGTGATTTATCTTTGTATGGAACCACTGTGAATGCTATTTATTGTGTACAAGATAGGTTTACTTTTATTTCGTTCACCTTTGCAAAAAGAAAGGGAATATACCTGCACGTGAATTAGTCTAGTTGGGGCTACATCGTCAAAAATAAATATGGTGGAATAATTTTCCTCCATCTGTAACCGCTGCAATTGCAGCTGATTATCCCTCTTAATGAGGTTACATGTTACCGTTGAAAAACAAAACCCTTCAACCTTCTTAACTTCTTTAATATAATTCAATTTAACACATAACCTCACCTCTATTTTCTTAATCAATAAAGGTAAGATAGTAACTATATTAAAAGTTAAATGTCCTCAATCTTTGTATCAAATGAAAATGTGACTATTCAATTATGAATGAAATGAGCAATAAACAGATGGGGTATTAGTTATTTACTTCTTATCTTCTTTTTTTAACCTCAAAACAAAAAAATATTTTGTGTTTATTAATTATTTTGTAGTGGAATGTCAAATAAGGGCAGTAGAGCATTTCTTACCAAAGACCCCCAATTTGTACCGTGAATGTTCTGGCACACCTTCAATTATTTTCTCTATTCTATAGTATTGCAAACTGAACGACTTTTTGACTCATTCCTTCATCATCTTCTTCGGTTCTCCCTTGATCCCTTCATCCCTTCTCCAAATCCAACCAGTGCATCTCATTCTCTCTCCACTAACTCCGTTTTTATGATTTATGAGTTCTGATTCTCTCTAACCACTTATTTTCTTGTACTTTTCTCCAACCCGAACTATATTTTTTCTGAGTTTTGAAAGTTGCCGAGTGTTATTAAGCAATAATCTCTTAGGTTATGCTTGTTTATGCAATTTCATGTTCACAATTTTGGATAAATTTGTTTTATAAGGTCCGATACAATTTTTGAAAAACTCCATAATATTAAAGTTTGGTTTTTACACTTAGTTGAGTTTCTAATGTTCTTATGCACATGCGTAAGTGTTTTGTAAAGATAGAAAACACATTTTAAAGTACTTAGGCATTGACCAACTTGTTTTCAAGGACCTTTTCAAATAATGAACAAAGTAAAACATGAGGTTTTGAAAACATGCATTGTTGAGCTTTAAACAATCTTATATCCTAGTATTCTCAAAGGAAAGATTAGTCAGAAGGATTACCCATAAGCTTAGACTAATCTTCTTAAGACCTTCGAGTCTTCAATTAGTTTCTTCTTGGAGCTTGGACTTTGAAGCCTTTGGTCAACATCTTCTTGAGTGTTGAAGTCCTCTTGCATTCTTGATGTAGTGTATAGGACTTCACACTTCTTCTTGCCAAGGAGTCTACCACTTAATTCTTTACTTGTTGAGTTGAGTAGCTCTTGGCATGTTAATCTTCCTTCTTCATTGACTTTGCAAATACTTTCATAGCATGTGGATTGACTTCATGCTTGTGCTATGGGGTCTTGCAAAGTGTAGCTTTCTTGTGTGTAATATTCATACATTAATGTACACAAGAAGCTAACTTAACATTTTCATCAATGTTGGTGTGAGTCCTAAGGATCCTATCATTAAGAACATGCGCACACAAACATTAGAACTATCAATGGTTTGTTATCATCAAAACAAGATTGATCACTTTGCCCTACGGGCTAACGGTCGCCCACCCTCATACAATTAAAACTTGATTTCTTTCTGTCCACATTTCGGACGACCGATGAGGGATGTTGGTCTACCGAGGTACCCTGTTACTGAAAGCCTTTCCGCTCAGGTCGACTGGGGATACTTTTCCTTTGACTGAGGAAATTTGACCATTTCTGTGGTCGACCGTTGCCTTGTCGGGTCGGCCAGAATATCCCCTGTTTGATATGGGTCCTTGGGGGGGGGGGTTAGTTTTGGGGTTCTTTTCAACCCAAATTAATTTAGCACCTCTTTCAATCTTCTACTTAATAATGCAACAAGTAGCATGATGACAAAATTTACCACAATATGAGCAATTAGCAATAAGCATAGTGGTATGTGATGTTCTAGCATTAAAAGAAGTAGAGTGTAAAAAATAAGTGTGTGCTTGTGCTCTATATGATTACTAGCAATATGAGCATGTGAAGCAACAAGCACATTACCAAGGATATCTTTAGCACATGTACACTTATCAACATAAGTGGTTAACACATCAAATTTGTGCTTTAAGACATTATGCTCAACAAGTTTAGATTCTACATTATGCACCTTGTTGAGCAATTCTTGGTTTTCAAGAGACATATCATTTAGGGATAAAAGTGCATTCTCTTTTTCATTTGATATGATGTGAAAGGAGTAAGAAGACTATCATACTTAGCTTGCATTTTAGATCTTTCATTGAGTGAGCAAGCAAGTTCATTACATGTGATCTTGTTCTTCTTATTTAACCTTTTCAATTCATCATATAAATCAGTTAATAGCACATAAGGATCCTCCTCACTAACATAGTCAAGATCAAGGGAAGGATTAGATTGTACCTCATTGCCTATAGATTTAGGACTTTGATCTTCATCAAAGAGACTAATGAGGCATAAAGTTTGGCCTTGATCTTGACCTTTTCCTTCTTGGGATGAGGTTGTCCTTTGATTGCTTCTTCTTTTGATCATTACATTTGTGGCACTAGAAGCAATTTCCTTTTGGTTTGTGAAGTCATCATTGATATTTTCCTTGTTGCTCTTTGATGAGCTCTTCACAAACATGTTGTCCTTGGCACATGACTCTTTGCTTGGAGTCTTGACTTTACTTTGCCATTCCTTGGGGTTCATTTCTATGAGTTGAGACTTAGATCTCTTGGAACCTACAAGGGAAACTCTAGAAGCTTATGGTACATTTTGCAAAGGTCATACATTGTGAGAGCATTTTCTCAAGTGGCAAGTGTGTGCATTTAGATCAACATTAATAATATTACAAGTACAAGGATGATTCTCATTAGATAAGAAGTAAGAGTAAGAATAATCCAATTTTGTGATGTTGCATATTTTAGATACTCTAGCAAGAGAAACATCAAACGAATGAAGTTCTTGCACTAGGTTATCTTCATGTGAAGGATCACTAAAATAACACGGTGCAACATCAACAAGCGTACAAGTAATAACATCAATCTTACTTCTCATACTATTAATAACATCAATTATAAAGTTATGAGAAAGTAAAGTTGATACCTTTGTAACCTTACCAAGTGATGATGATTGTAGATTACCATTGAAGTTTTGATCATCACTTGTAAAAGAGCATCTTGGTTCCTTGAATATATTTTCCATTGAAGGTTGAGGAATCCAAGTGCTATGGAGTGTTTGTGATATCTTCTTCTTTGAACATCTCCATTTAAAATCTTCATCATTCTTTGTGGAATGATCGAGTCCAAAGCCATTTCTTTTTGGATGCCTTTCTTTGAAGCTTAGTGGCAAGATTTTTCTCTTCCTTTTACAAAATGATTGATCTTCATTATCTCCATCATAATTAAGTTATATTTGAAGATCATCATCTTGTGCTTCCATCTCCTCTTCTTCTATCTCGTCTTGTGAAGGCTCAATTTGTATAACTTTTGAGCTCCCTGAGGATTGATCATTATTTTCTCCTTTATCACACTTCTTGGTGGTGTATCAATATTTTGAAGTGTGATTGAGATGTCCCTCTATACCTTCACAAGAGTGAGTCCCCAACTCTAGACATTCCATCTTTGTCTTTTGCACTTCAACTTCTTCTTTGTATGATGCTTCAAGCATATTTATCATGGAATAAGCATCTTCACATTCAAGCACTTTGTTGAGAGCTTATTCATTTAATGCACAACAAAGAGCATTTAAGGTTTTGAAGTTGAGTGTCATCTTCTTGTAGTCGTCTTCATCATAATCTTTCCTAGACTTTGGCACCATGTGTGTAGATTGAAGGAATAAAATGACCTTCTTCTATAATGCTCAACAAGGTAATGTCATTAGAAGACAAAAACAATTTAAAAGCACATTGCCAACTATCAAAGTTGGAGCCATCAAATAAAGGTGGTCTAGAAGGGGATTGATAATCTAAGTTAGAAAAGCTATGAGTCATGGATATTCCTAGGATGTAAGTACAATAAAAAGGATACTAGGCTCTGCTACCAATTGAAATACCCTTTGAGGGTATATAACCTAAGAGGAGAGGGGGGGAATGTGGTGAATTAGGTTCTTAAAAACATTTTTTAAACATTTCTAAAACTTCTTTTGCCTAAGTGTTCACCTTAACAACAAGTATGTTGTTTAAGCACATAAGGTGATTCAATTATGATCAAGGCAACTTAGATGACTTACGTGAAGCAATTTAATAAAGTAAGGAAGCATGTGTTGATTTCTATCCTATGCAAATAGTTCATGTAATCAAGTAAAGGAGTTTAAGGGATAGAAAAACTAACACAAGGATTTATAGTGGTTCGATTCACAAAGAATCTACATCCACTACCTAAGGGCAATCCCCGAGGATTTCAACATTCACTAATGGATACCCTTTGCAACCAATGCAATGTGGGTTCTACCTTTTACAATTGCCTCAACAAATGAGGACTTTTTCTTCACAAAGAAGACTTCACTCAGTAAGAGTGTTTTGGCCTCACAAAGAAGACTTGTGCCTACTCTTAGGACTTTTTGCTTCACTAAGAAGTCTCCACTCACAAAGAGTGTTTGCCTCACAAAGAGGTCTTGTGCCTACTCTTAGGACTTTCAAACGCTCACCAAGAGTGAAGCTCTTTAAGAGTTTTTTGCTAACTCACAAAGAACTAGTTCTCACCTAATGAGAAGAAAGGGTAACCTATCTCTTTCTAAGGAGATTTACAATTTGGCTCACTACAAAGAATTCCCTCTTAGAATAGATTTACAATTTAAGTTCTAATCACTCTTTGAGAATATAAGGCTAGATGAAGTTTAAGCTCAACACAAATGCTTTGAATGACCGAAGTGCCTTGAATCAAAGGTTAAAGGCCTACTGTCTCTATCTCGGTCGACCACACAAGAGTGGTCAGGACTACCGAAGCAAAGGTCGGTCGACCTACCTGAAACTCGGTCGTTGAGATAGAATATAGTTGTTGGAGCATTGGACCATTCAAAAACTCAGATACGGAAAAAAAAAACTGGTCGACCGGATCAACACTGCCGGTCGGCCAGACATCTAAGGTCTTCCGAGGAAAAGCCTAGGTCGACCGGTTAAGTGTTCCAAAGTGGTTTTTACACTTAGTTGTGTTTCTAATGTTCTTATGCACATGCCTAAGTGTTTTGTAAAGATAGAAAACACATTTTAAAGTATTTAGGCATTGACCAACTTGTTTTCAAAAACCTTTTCAAATAATGAACAAAGTAAAACATTTGGTTTTGAAAACATGCATTGTTGAGCTTTAAACAATCTTATATCCTAGTATTTTCGAAGGAAAGATTAGTCACTAGGATTACCTATAAGCTTAGACTAATCTTCTTAAGGTCTTCGAGTCTTCAAGTAGTTTCTTCTTGGAGCTTGGACTTTGAAGCATTTGATTAACATCTTCTTGAGTCTTGAAGTCCCCTTGCATTCTTGATTTCGTGTATCGGACTTCACACTTCTTCTTGTCAAGGAGTCTACCACTTGATTCTTTACTTGTTGAGTTGAGCAGCTCTTGACATGTTGATCTTCCTTCTTCATTGACTTTGCAAATACTTTCATAGAATGTGGATTGACTTCATGCTTGTGCTACGGAGTCTTGCAAAGTGTAGTTTTCTTGTGTGTAATATTCATACATTGGTTTACACAAGAAGCTAACTTACCATTTTTTATATGCACTTTCACTAAAACAAAACCACAAAGAAAAAAAAAGCAGGGACAAGATAAACATATCATATTTCAAATAAAGTTATAGATTAAAATCTGGGAAACCCAACAGGTAGATCTACAAGGTTCAGAAAAAATCGACCAATCTAGAAATAGATCGGTTGAATATTAATGAAAGGTTCAGAACATCAAAGGAGAAGGAAAAGAGTTGACGAACATGTAATTTTCAGAAATATTTTTTTTATTTAATCGCTGGTGGAGAGTGTCGGAAAGTAGAATTTAGGGAGAAGAAAAGAAAAGAGAAGAGGCGGCGATGGTGGAAAACTCCTACAGGGGGAATAAGAAAGGTGTTAGTGGTTTAGGGAGATTTGGTTCTCTAGCGGTTCTCATGATGTAAATACATATTATTATTTTTTCCTTTTTGTTTGAGATGGCCAAAAAATCAAATTGCCACATCCTGTAACAAAATTTATCTTTGTTTTGGTTAATTTTACTTTTCGAAAATACTGTAAATGTAAAAATGTAATGGTTTTAATGTAATTTTTTCAAAATAAAAAATAAAATATTCATGACGATTAATTTATTTAACAAATTATATGGTATATTATTTTTTAAATAATTCGCGCATCGCGGGGTTGTAACCTAGTGCTCATGAAAATTCTAGGGAGAAAGATGAATTCTGATCTTCAAAATACTTTAAGTAAATATCAAATGTTGGTACCAAGGAGATTATTATTTGCATAACTTCTTCTTTATGACTTCTTCTTTGATATTCATACGTGTCCAAGAAGTCCTTCTTCAATCAACAAACATCTTCAATAATCAACCTTCCACTCTCATTTTCATCAATGTAGGTGTAAGATAAAAGACCTAACTTCAAAATGGAAACTCACACAAACATTAGAACTTCTCAATTGTTTATCATCATCAAAATTAGAATGATTGCAAAGCCCTTCGAGCTAACACTTCTAAACTGTCGATCCCTACGGAAGATATTGAATATGAGTTTCTCTTGCCCCTGTGGTTGAAGAATTGCGTCGGAGACGCTGCGAAGAAGATATCAATTGTGTTCTTTTATCTTACTAATATTAATATATTTTACCTCTCCAGAATGTAAGATATTATCTGTTGCCTTGTGCAACATTTATTTTCTGTGTATAAATTACTCACAGATTGTAATGACATTGACGTGATTAATGGATAATTGTTTTTCAAGCAAAAAAAAAAAAAAAAAACAAAAGAAACAGTACTTTATTACTAAACGTTTTTTAGGCACTTAAAAATTGAGTAGAAATTGAGTAGGGTCACTTTTATAATTTCACCTTAAAGATAGTGCAAAATACAAAATAAATACATTGGATCCATTTCAATTGTGAGATTAAAGGGGGTGTATTCAATGTAGAATCTATAGGATTTTTAAGGAGTTTTAAAGTCCATAGGTATTCAATTTGGATTTTAAAAAGTCCAATGAAATCTAAAGGTATTCAATTTAGATTTTAAAAAGTCCATTAAAATCTAGAGGTATTCAAAACTCTATAGATTCTCATAGATTTCATTAAATGTAGGATTTTGATGGATTTCATAGGTTTAAATGTGTATGGTGAAATCTCTTCTTTTTTCTCAAGATTTTAATTTTCTCTCATTAATATTAAAATTAAAGTGTCTTTGATAATTTTATCTTAAATTACAATTTTTTTAGTAATCTCATTTCTATAAAATTATAAGAAAAACAAAGAAATATTTCAAACTACAAAAAAAAAATGAGATTTTTTGTAACATCGTTAGAAAACTCAATATGAAATGTTTATTTCCCAAAAAAGATGTCATAATATCCAAACAATTTTCTTCTTGATCATCTACAAATAGAAATTAAAGAAAGCAAACAATTTCTTCTCTATTTAACCACAAATTTCTATTTTTCATACATTAATTTCATTTTCCTGAAAGAGAAAATCAAAGAGAAAAAAAAGTTCAAACAAAACTTATCACAAAACATATCTTAATTAAACCAAAGAAAAAAATATCAGTAAGTAAATTATACAAACCTTGAACAAATTAATCAAAAAAGCCGCAGTTACATGATCTAAAAAAAAATCAAATACTATCGCCAAACTTTTTAAATTTTTAACAAAATGATTTAATTCCAAAAAAAAGATTGATAAACATATGTTGACTTTGGAAATTCAACACATTTGGATCTGTATAATACACTACTGAATCAGAATTTTCTTTATTTTTTGGTGCTATTCAAATAATCTATAGACTTTATAAATCAAAAGAAATCCTGATAAATCAATCTAATAAAATCTAATAGACTCTGCGCAGACTCTACATAGAGTTAAAAAAATCCATAAAGTCAGCAGAATCCATACACTTTTGAAAATCAGTTAAAATCTTTTAAAATCCAGATTGAATACACCCCCTTAATATTAGCACATTCTGATTCAATAGCGTGGACTTACCTCGAGGGCACGTGCCCCACACACATGCATTTGCATCCGCTACTGCTCAACCCACCAAGAGAAAGCTTGGTGATAAAGGGACATGATAAAAGTTCGTACTCTCATCAATTCACATTTAATTTTCGTTTAACGTATATATATATATATATATATATATATATATATATATATATATATATATATATATATTCAAATTAATTATCATTTACATATCTTTTATTAGGTGTCAATAATTTATTCCAATTATACCCTCAACATATCTTTTATGGGAAAAGTGAAAGATAATGAATAAGGAAGGGGTATTATTGGAATTTTGGTGGAAAAATTATTGTTTGTTTGAGTTCCTTAATTTTTTCAAAGTGTCCTAAATTACCTATATTAAGGAATGGAGGGAGTATAGTTCATGGTTTTGTTTAATAGAGTATTATACATTTTTCAAACTAAATTGATATTTTTGGTTTGAAGATTTTAAAATCAATCCAAACCATTCATAATTTCAAACCTTACATTCGTTTTATTCTGATTTCTTTAGATCTGATGGCTATGTTTAATCGGTATGTTGGAAAATCCAACCACACAATCCAATATATTTCAATCCCACTTTTCCCGCCTCCGAATCAATTTAACTCATATTCGGAATATTCCCCCC
This sequence comes from Vinca minor, assembly GCA_026122235.1. Taxonomy (NCBI): domain Eukaryota; kingdom Viridiplantae; phylum Streptophyta; class Magnoliopsida; order Gentianales; family Apocynaceae; genus Vinca; species Vinca minor. The sequence goes on along the minus strand of JAOCZM010000111.1, from coordinate 1,515,854 downwards.
TCCCCCTCATCGCGATTTCCCCCAAAAAATCTCGACTAAGTCCACCTTTATCCCTGTCTTGAAGCTCCATTTTTTAAAAATCCCCAAAATTTAATCCGGCCAATTTCGAATCCTCCTTTATTTTTTACACTATTTATGGGTTTCAACAATGGATAATTCCATTATAGAGAGCTGAAATTCACCATGTTCATTTACAGAATTGCTTGCAAATCAAAACATACTCGTGGGAGATCTTATTGATTTTGAGAGCATAATGAATTTATGTTCTTTGTGAAAATGTTCATCATTCAAAAAAATGGTGGAGGATATAAAAAGTTGGGGATTCAAATATTTTATTTTTGGATCATCTTTATTTGGGTCACAGTAAGTATATTTAATAATAGTTACTTTGAGTCATCTATTTTACATTGATTATGCTCTAAATTAATATGTATTTTATAAGGTCATTTTTAGATCTTGTTTATCTCTATATTAGTTATGTTTCTTACAAGTGTTAGTTCTGTTTCTTTCCGTTGTTAGTTATATTTCTTACAGCTAAGAGTTATGTGTGTTACAAACTGTTAAATGAGATGTTTGTTACTGTAAGAAACGTAACTAACAACCATAAAAAACATAACTTAACGGCTGTTAGAAAACATCTAACAATGGAGATAGATGAATCCGAATTTTTTTTGTGATATGGAAAAATTTTGGGAAAATATCTTCAAATATAGGGGGAAATTTACGGAGATATGAGAGAAATTGAATGGAGACATTAAAGGGATTGCCGGAATTTTTAGAGATAGGGAGAAATTTTGGGAAAATATATTAAAAAATAGAGGACAAATTTATGGAAAAATTTAATGGAGGCATTTAAGGAATTTTTGACGAATTTAGATGAATATGGGGATTCGGTATTTGGTGTTGCTTAAGTGTCTAAGTATAATCCTTCCGTTAGATTTCATCCAATGGGCCAAGTGTGGTCTGGAGGTGCTGAACTTTTGATGAGGACACACCTAAGATGTTGTGTCACGCCCCGTAACCGGAAAATGACCTGGCAGCGTTCCGTTGCCAAACGGAACACAGAACCCATAACATAAAACTCATACATGCATCAACGGAAGCTATAAAACATACTAAAACCTCAAATAGTATATATATAAACTTAACTTAAAAGGGTACATCATAACTTAAAGGAAATAGTACAACTTAAACATACTTCAAAGTTGATCACACTTAGTCTATTTCAAAGCAGTAAAGTGAGCTACACGTCTATAAAGTATCATCTCCCTGATACTCGAACACGACGTCCCCCACGTACCTTTCGTAGCTAACATTGTGCTCATCTGAAAAGGAAAGGTGGATAAGGATGTGCAAAACCAACTATTGCTCAGTAAGATCCCTTCAACCTTGTGATGAAGAAATATATAGACACTTGACTAAAACAGTTTATGCATTCCAAAAACATTTCATAACTTAAAAACATAATCACCAATAACGTAGTAAAATCATGGTATGCAAAATACTTCTGACTTCTTAGAATTTTGGGAATGCAGAATCGCCGCCCATACAACGACCCTACACTCTTACCCCTCCACCGGAGAAATCAGAAATACCTGCGACTCAACCTCCTAGCTTTCTCGACAGCTTCAGGAACGACGGTTGCGTACCCGCCACTCTTACCCCTCCAATGCGAGGCCTCTAGGAAGTGAAGGTTCTAGCCTAGTATATACGTGGGAATGCCTAGCTTCTCAATAGCTCGAGCACAGACGATGGCCGTCGTCTGCACCCTTACTACGAGACAACTAAACAACTCCAAACCCTGAAAACAGTTAGAAAACAACTTCCATTTCCCTGCAAAACAGCTCGCATCAAATATCAAATGCAAACATCATATATCGTTGTATACTCTTCGTGACATCGTACATCATGACTTGATGTTTGGGCCTCTCCCAACATCTTATCTATGTACTTATCATATAACACAACTCTACATGCTACATCTTATCCCAAGTTAGGTACATTGACTCCTCGTTAAATCCATAACATAACATAACATAACATAAGCATAACATAAACATACTGGATCATTTCTTAGTCAATGTCCCAGTCCCTTATGCTTACAATCATAAAAAAACAAGTAATCATGCTATCACAAACATGCGCAATTAAACATCATACAATTCATGCATACACATTAAATATTGCTTCATCCACTTTTATGCAAGAAAACATGATAAAGCCATTTTTTCATTCATACTTCATACATAATCTGTAAAATATCAGTTTATGAAAGCTTTGGAAAAACTCAAAGCTGAAGGGTCCTTACCTTATCACCGTTACGTTCTTAACTTGTGAAAATCCAGAAAATCTGGTTCGTGTTCCTAATTGAAAGACGTACACAGGAAAATCTAAGAGTTAAAATCCTAATTCCTCTGGTCAGATCGTAGCCCTATAAGTCTACTTTCTAAATAAAAAAGAATCAGAGGATTTGGAGTTCTAGATTTACCTTTATGACGTTTCTAGTACAGTGCACGCAGGCTGTCCAGAATATGTTTTTCTTGCTTTTCTCCTTCTTTCTTTTTCTTTATGTTTTTTTCCTCCTTTCTGAGACTTAGAACTGATGGACTTCGAAAATGACTGCCTAGGAAGTTTAGAAACCGCCTCTAACTTCTTCTTAACTTCTCTCTTAACTCCCTACTACTTTCTAGAAATCACCGAAGGTCTCTTATCTTATCTTAATGTTATACAAGTCTTAAAACATGTTATAACACTTAGCAAATAATTAAAGCAAGTAAAATATGAATAAACATTATGGCAGGAAAAACAAATAAAACACTTAAGCAAATATGACGCGTTTCGGTTGACGTTGACTTAACCTCGGTCAACCAAAACCCGTCTAAAAGAAATAGTAAAAGTTACGGTCTTCACATGCTGCCTAGGACAAGTCATTCAAGTGATCCAATGATCAACATTCAAGATCCAATGACAAGAGCATGAAAGAAGGCAATGAACTAAGGAAAGAAGGCAATGAACCAAACTTTAACTACATTGATTCAAGAGGTTCAAGCTAAGGAGGAAGCAAGGATACTTTTACATGATCATATTCATCCAAGACAAGTCCATCTCATAACTTTAAAGCATGATACTCACGACTTAGTCACTCAAAGCGACTAAAGTGCATTTATAGAAAGTTTGTACATTAAAGTCTATCTTAGACTTTAATTATATTTTCAGCTTTATTTATTTTATTATTTCAACTGAGTTCAATAATAAATGACATGTGGTCCATCTAGTTATTTAGTTTATAACAAGTACTAGTTTAAGGTAGTTTGTTATAATTGTGATTGCTTTAGTTCCTAATCCAATTAGGACCTATTTTGTAAGGTTCTAGCCGAATTTATTCTCTATTTAAAGAGAGATTTCGGCTACTTTATACTTAGATTGATATAATATAATTGTGAGGTTTATTCCTTTTTTACTTTGTGAATTGAATTTCTTTTTAAATCTTCCTTTCATTGCTACTAATCAACAAGTTAGTTCCCTTGTTGTGGTGTTTCATCCTCTATTAGAATTCTTTTGACAGAGTTGCTTGATGCTCATGATGCCTTGATGTCTTGTGTGTCGAATTCTTTGAAATTCCTCTGCTAGTGTTGCTTGGTGCTTATGCTGCCTTGAGGTATTAGTGAGGCATTCACATGTACTATCTTCAAGTTAGAGAAAGATCCTATCTTTTACTTTGTGTTGAATCTTGATATAATCTAATTTGTCAAGGTTTTTCATCATATTGGTATCAGATCTCAAGGTTAACCTCTTTCTTGATAATAAAAAAACATTTCTGCTCTATTTTATTTACTTATAGCCGAGATAGAGCCAATTACATCAAATTACTTGGTCTCTTCATTTTTGACAAAAAGAAAAGAGCCAAATTACCAATTCTTGGTCTCTTGATTTTTGGCAAAAACAAAAAAGATACAAGAGCAAAGGGCAAGAAAAGATTAGGACACTTTCACAAAAGGGGTTTCCAAAATCAAAAAGGAAAGATTGAGATAAAAGAGTGATAAACACAAAAGGATACCTCAAAGCGTTCTCTTCCTTTTAGGTATAGGATTCCAATTTACTTTATTTTTCTTTATATCTTCATTCCAAGATCAAGACCAAAAGGATACCTCAAAGCTAGGCCGGTGCAATCAAGACCAAGATCCAATATTTCCAAGGTACGAATGATCCCGAACTTTTTTTTTAGATTGGATTAAAAACGTTGACCATGTTTTTGCTATCCATAATTACTCCGAAGAAAAAAAAAAGGTCAAATTGGCAGCCATGGAATTTTCGGATTATGCATCTATTTGGTGGGACCAAGAGAGCATTCTTATGAGAAGATCTGGACAAAGGCATATTGATCAATGGGATGATAGGAAAGCCTTGATGAAACGTATATTTGTTTTCCAACATTACACTAGGGAACTTTTCAATCCATTACAAAGAGATGGAAATAGCTATGATTTGAGCGGATATACAAGAAGATAGGGAAGCTAGTTTGGCTAGGTTCTTGGCGGGATTAAAGGATGATATTAGACCAAAGGTGGAAAGATCAAATCATGTTGATCTTGTAGGGATGGTGTACTATGCGGATTAAATCGAAAGATAGCTCAAAGAGAAGAAGAAATGGACCAATTCAGCTAAATTTCAATCTTGGAAAAGGCAAAATCAGCCCCCTTCTAATTCTAGTTCTTGTCCGAGTAAAGTTGAGAATAAAGAGAGTTTTGGGGCTGCCAAGACAGTCCCATCACAAATTGGAGCAGCCAAGGTACCCGCACCCTCCAATTCATCAAATTGGAGGTCAAGTACTTCATTTTTCCTTCAAAAAGAGTGCTAGAAGTGTAGGGGAAAGGGACACTTTGCTATAGACTGCCCAAATAATAGTATTATGATCAAGCAAGATGATGGAACTTGGGTAAGTGAAGGAGACAAAGGTGGAGCCGAGAACAATGATGAAGAGGTCATTGAAGATGGCGTTCGTGCGACTCCCGTTGATGGAGAAATTTTGGTATCTATGAGGATCTTGCACACACAACCAAGAGATGAGAAACATATGAAGGGATTCATGGGCGGAAACTCGTTCCAAACACCCATGAGTCCTCCCCTGAAGGATCCGCTCATACAAAACGAATCGAAAATTACAAAGAAAAGGACATACATTTGTTGGCTCAAGAATCCGATTCTTGAATGGAAGATTCTGTCTTTAAGGCTCGGATGCAATGATCACCTTGAGTCCTCCCTTGCGGAATTACTCCCTACTGGTATCCACGCGACGAAACGGGCAGAGAGTGCTAGCTCTTCGTTTTTTCTAAGATTCGTGAATTCGAGAGAAAAGGGAGAGGCAGAACCAGAAATCTGATTTCTGGTGGTTTTGGTATTTCGGCTGAAATGGTCTCTTCCTAGGGTTTCGGCCAACAGAGGTTTATATAGGAGTGAGAGGTTGTTTCCAGAACAACTCCCACGTCCGCTCCACCTCTTCTGGCAGTGGGAGTCTTTAACTCCCACGTCCCCTGGACTTCTACTGGCAGTGGGAGTCTTTATCGGATAATGACTCCCACGTAATCCCATATATACCGAAAATGCCCCTTATCTCTAATTCGAATAATAACTCTTTATTATTTTCAGAAAAAGGAATGTCAGATACAATGAACCTGGACACATTCTAGATTCATTGAATCTGGACATGAAGCTCGTTAGCTCGTCTATGCGTGTGACCCTGTAGGTTCATATCACAATGGCAATGAAAACACACTTAGTAGTAGTGTGAGTTCATAAATCACAAGCGGTCCCTAGCAGGACATTGTGACTACCCAAAGTGAATGAATATACAACGGAACCTAATATCAATCCACTATTTAATCCCTTTGTCTCGCGATATCCTAATTAAGCATAAGGCATTGTAGTCGTCACCCTTATTAAGCTTAATTGTATTTATGCTCGATCTCCGAGTAAACTGTTACAACAAATAGTATTTGATAACCACTTTATCAACTATATTTGAGTACGGCCATGCATTTAAACAGTTTTTCCCTATCGAGGGGCCCATGGATATCTCTCTCTAATAAGAGAGGGACAAATTCCTTACAATGCCTCTCACATCCAAGCCATGATAGGACACTACATCCGACCATCAGTCGTATTGATTACTCGATTAAAAGCAACGTACGACTGAGTCAAAACGTGGCTCCATTCATGGTAGAATCAATGGAGACATAAGGTCTAAGGATTCTAAAATAGTATTGAGGAAGTAATACTTATGACTAAGGACCATGAAGTATTACTTCTCTAACGGATCACATCCGATACGATATATCTCAATACATTGCATCTATGATATGATTTGTACTCATTACACATGATTAGTAAAACATAATCATCAATCAAACATCATACTAGTTTTATTTCATTGTAAAGTAGATTACATAAAACTAGGGACAACTAGAATAGTAATTACATAAGCAAATGAGTTTTACTATCAAATCACGCATTTGATGTTCCTAAGCAAAATTAACTATTCAGATGTAATGCTCAAAAAGATGTAAAACGTACAACATATGCTAATGGTCCTAGGGCACTACTAACAATCTTCCACTTGCCCTAGGTCCAATCATGCATGATCTTCAATCCCATTGACCTAGTATGACTCTCATGTTTAGGTTGCGGTAGTGGCTTGGTCAATGGATCGAAAATGTTGTCGTCTGTATGAACTTTGCAAATTTTAACGTCTCCTCTATCAACGATCTCTCGAATCATATGGAAACGCCTGAGAATGTGTTTGGATCTTTGGTGAGATCTAGGTTCCTTAGCTTGTGAAATGGCACCAGTACTATCACAATAAAGGTCCACTGGGTTTATAATGCTAGGGACGACACCTAATTCATCAACAAATTTCTTGATCCAAACAGCTTCCTTAGCTGCTTCAGAGGCAGCCAAATACTCACATTCTGTTGTAGAGTCCGCCACGATTTCTTGCTTTGAGCTCTTCCAGCTCACAGCACCTCTATTCAAACAAAACACAAAACCAGATTGCGATCTATAATCATCTACGTCAGTCTGGAAGCTTGCGTCTGTGCAAACATTTACAACCAGACTTCCTTCCTGGCCTCCGTAAACCAAGAACATATCTTTAGTCCTTCTCAAGTACTTAAGAATGCTCTTGATAGCAGTCCAATGTGACTCTCCAGGGTCAGATTGATATCTGCTGGTCATACTTAAAGTGAACGAGACATCCGGGCGAGTGCATATCATAGCATACACACTTTGCTAGGATTCAATGGATCAACAAACCCCTCAGGTTGTGTCATATACACATCCTCGAGAAGGTTTCCAATAAGAAATGCAGTCTTAACATCCATTTGCCATATCTCATAGTCATAATATGCAACTATAGCAAGTAAAATTCTAATAGATTTTATCATTACGACAGGAGAAAAGGTTTCGTCATAGTCAATACCATGAACTTGTCTATAACCTTTAACTACTAGTCGAGATTTAAAAGTGTTTACAATACCATCCATGTCGGTTTCCTTTTTGAAACACCATTTGTTATCAATGACCTTACACCATTCGGGTGGGTCAACCAAAGTCCACACTTGGTTATCGTACATGGATTGCATCTCAGACTTCATAGCTTCTAGCCACTTATCTGATTCAGAGCTACGAATTGCCTCTTTGTAGGTAGTGGGTTCATCTTGATCAATCGAGTTCAACTCGATGATCATCGATCCCACGAAATCCATATCTCTCGAGTCGTTGATGTACCCGACTCGACCTCCTTGGGCCTTGTGTCAAAGATTGAAGCTCGATGATCAGCACGTGAACTTGCTTGAACTTCTAAATTTGGTTCAGATGTTGTTTGGGGATCTTGAATTTCCTCAAGATGGATCTTACTCCCACTATCCTCTTTGGAAATAAATTCCCTTTCAAGGAATAAACCATTTTGAGCAACAAACACTTTGTTCTCTGATGGAAGATAGAAGTAATATCCTTTAGTTTCTTTAGGATATCCCACAAACAAACACTTGTCGATTTAGGGGCGAGTTTATCGGATAACAAGCGTTTTACATACGCCTCGCATCCCCAAATTTTTGAGAAATGACAAACTAGGTCGTTTCCCAGTCCCATATCTCGTATAGAGTTTTCCGAACCGCTTTAGAAGGAACTCTATTTAATATAAATGCAGCAGCTTTCTAGGCGTAGTCCCGAAAAGGAAATGGAAGATTGGTCCGACTCATCATAGATCGAACCATATCTAATAAGGTGCGATTCCTCCGTTCCGGTACACCATTCCATTGTGGTGTGCCAAAAGGAGTTAATTACGAAACAATTCCACAACCCCTAAGAAGTTCGTCAAACTCTTGGTTAAGGTATTTGCCACCTCGATCTGATCGAAGTATCTTAATACTTTTACCAAGTTGATTTTGTACTGCATTTTGAAATTCTTTGAATCTTCCAAAAGATTCTGATTTATGTTTCATTAGATAGACGTAGCCATATCTACTGAAATCATCTGTGAATGTGATGAAGTACTGAAACCCTCCTCTAGTACTTGTGTTTATTGGTCCACAAACATCTGTATGTATGAGGCCCAACAAATCAGAAACTCTCTCACTTTGTCCAGTAAAGAGAGCTTTAGTCATTTTGCCTAACAAGCAAGAATCACAAGTCTCATAAGACTCTAAGTCAAATGATGTCAAAATTCCATCTTTATGGAGTTTTGATATGCGTTTCTCATTTATGTGGCCCAAACGACAGTGCCAAATGTAGGTTTGGTTTAAGTCATTGGATTTAAACCTCTTAATATTAATGTTATAGATGGGCCTTTTAATAGATTCATCGAGGTTAAGAACACAAAGCCCATTCATCAAAGAGGCATCTCCATAGAAGATACGATCTTTATGAATGGTGCAAATTTTATTAAGAATATTTAATTCAAAACATTCAATATCCAAACAAGATACTGAAATAATATTCCTACTCAAAGTTGGAACATAAAGACAATTATTCAGTTGTATAATAAGGCCACTTGGCAAAACTAAATTAAATGTCCCGGTAGCTACAACAACAACTCTTGCTCCGCTCGCTACTCTCAGGTCCACTTCTCCTTTTGCAAGTGATCTACTCCCTTTGAACCCCTGCACATTTGCACAGATGTGAGATCCACAACCGTTATCTAATACCCATGAAGTAGGAGCAGACATGTTAATTTCAATAACATAAATACCTGGAGAGACAGTCAAACTGGCGTTCCCCTTTTTCTTTTCTTCCAAGTAGAGTTTACAGTTCCGTTTCCAATGGCCTGGTTTGCCACAATGGAAGCAAACCCCTTACTTTGGTGTTTTGGCTTTGGGCTTGGGCTTGGGTTTGTCATTGCCTCTGCCTTTGCCTTTCTTGGCCATGGGCTTTCCCTTTCCTTTCTTCTTGAAATTCCCTTTTTGAACCATTAAGACTTCAGGGGTCTTCTTAATGTTCAGTTCAGCCTGCTTGAGCATCCCGTGTATTTCATGTATGGTCTTCTCCATAGCATGCATGTTGAAGTTTATAACAAATTGGTAATACTCCGGTGGGAGTGAGCCCAAGATCATATCTGTGGCCATGTCATGACCTACGGGAGCCCCAAGTTTCTCAAGTTGATCAAGATAGCCCTTCATATTAAGAATATGTGCACTTACAGAGGTGCCAGGGGCCATCTTGCAACTGTTCAACGCCTTAGTGGTGAGGAACCTTTCATGATGGGCTTGCTGTTGCAACATTTCCTTGAGCTGACCCATCATCTGGAAAGCCTCTACCCCTTCAAACTGTTTTTGAAGTTCAGTGCTCATTGTGACTAACATGAGACAAGTCACATCGTTAGAGTCATCAAAATGCTTCTTCCAAGCATCTTTTTCAGCTCTAGGGGCGTTGTTTGCAGGCTGTTCAGGAATGTCCGTATCAAGAACGTATAGCTTGCTTTCCTGCTAAGGACAATCCTTAAGTTGCGAGCCCAATCAAGGAAATTGGTCCCGCTCAGTTTTTCCTTCTCAAGGATGGATCGCAATGAATTGTGTGAAGTATTGGTTGCCATTATCTACATTAAATTAATTGCAAAGTTATTAGTTTTGAGCAAAAAAAACTTTTCCACAATTTCAACACTTGATAAATAGTGGGGAAAAACATTTTACAATAGTTATAGGAAAGCTTTGGCTTAACACCCATAATTAAAGTAAAATCATCTAATGGGAATGGCATCTATATGTCCCGGCTATTTCCCATTTTATGCCCTAGGCCCAAAACTATTTTGATGGCCTAGCTAAGTTGAACCTTTTCTAAGCTTATGGAAATCACAATTTTCCTATCTCCTTTTGCTTAGATAACCACTTGTCTGTTGCTTTGGCAAGCAGACAAAATGATGATCCAAGCTCAATGAGTGTTTAGAGTATGGTAGGCATTTTAAGAATTAGTTAAAACATTCGGTTTGAATAAGACATTAAAACGCGTAATACAATTATACAAGCATCTCATGCAATATATATGTAAGCCCTAAGGGCGAACAAACTCAGTTTTTGATATTGGACAAACTTTTGATGTTGTGTCTAATGATCTTAATCTTTGTGATAGAATATCGGAACTCATTATGGAAGCTCTAAGTACTTCAATCAAGCCATTGGGATAAAGATTCAAAGTTATGCAAGGCTTATTTATCAAGATTGAAGATTGAAGACTTATGTTTGGTTAGTTTAGCTTTGTCGTCATAAGTCGTTATCTTATAAAGCTCTAACCAAAGCTCTCATGAACATAAGCTCTACACTCTAGTCTTGCATGCATCATAAACACGTTTTCAAAAGGCTAAGTTTCAAAACGTTCCTTACATGAGTTCATATCTCAAAAGCCTTTGTTTTCAAAGTCTAAGTACTTTAAAATGGTTTTCCAATTGTTCTTACTTGTTACCTTTTGGGAAAACCTTTTAGACTTCAATAGATTTCAAAACGTGTGAAAAATCAACATCTCTCAAAGCTCAGGAGGTCGGATCATCCGAGCTTTCCTCGAATCAACCGAAGAGAAACAGAGAGTTTGTTGGATCAGCTTCGGTCGACCTATGTATGTCTTCGGTCGACCGACCCTATGCTTCGGTCCACCGACCTAGGTTCGGCTCAGCCGAGGTGGCCTTTCGGTCATCCGAGGTCTGTGTTCGGTCAACCGAACTCTGCGAGAAATTAGCCGTTATTTGACCGTTAAAGAGTCGTTTTTCAGCCTATTTTGAAATGTATATATACTCTTAAGCTAGAGAATGACTCCAAGACTTTGAGATACAATAAACATTCATATCTTATCAAGTCTAAAGACTTTCAAAGCAAAATACTCTTCATCTCTATGATCTAAATCATTCAAGAGTATTCTTTCAAAAGCAAGACAAAGAGTGTGCTTCATATGTTCAAGAGCTGAATTTCTTGTACTTAAAAGGTATCTATCTTTCACTTAGAAGAGTGAACAACTTTGTACTTAACCTATCTCATTCCCTTTCTTAGTGATAGGGTTATTTGTTTAAGTCCTACTTAGTGTGGGGAATTGTGAAAGTCCTACTTAGTGTGGGCAAGTTGTAAAAGTCCTACTTTGTGTGGGCAAGCTCTTTGTGAGTTTTGAGTTGTGGTTGTGTTGTAAAACTCTTAGTGAGTTAGCCACAAGTGTAAACATTCTTCTTATTGAAGTTGTTTAAAATCCTTGGGTGCGGCTCAAGGTAGTGGATGTAGATTCTGAATGAGTCGAAAAATCCTTTGTCTTGTTATTGGGTTTTGCTTTGCTTTTAATCATCTTGCTCAAACTTACACTTGCATTGCAAAGAATTAAAAAAGTTTACAAGATTAGTTAAAACCCAATTCACCCCCCCCCCCCTCTCGTGTTTTACAATTGGTATCAGAGCCTCGTCTTCATCTTTAGCTTAATAGCTTGAAGAAAAGATTAATGGCCGAATATTCCGCTTTAGCATACCAAGAGGGGTCTTCCACCGATAGACCACCACTTTTTGATGGAAATAATTTTGATGCTTGGAAAGACCGATTCATGATATATGTGTGCTCCATAGATTATTCTTTATGGCATATATTTGAAGAAGGTCCATATGTACCTATGAAGACGGTGGATGGTGTTCTAGTGCCAAAACCGGATAATGAGCTAAATGAAGTTGAGTCCAAAAAAATGACTCAAAATTATAAGGCAATGAACATTCTTAGTTGTGCCTTGAATCCGGATGAGTACAACCGTGTCCTTGGAAGCAAATCCGCCCACTCTATGTGGAAAATTCTTGAAGTCAATCAAGATGGGAGTGGCGATGAAGAAGAAGAGGAAAATGCAAATATTTGCTTCATGGCATTGGGTAATGAGGTACATCTTTCTCCCTCCACTTCAAATTCTTTTGATGATGATGAGGATGATTCTAATGAGCTTTTAATTGATATGTATGATCAATTGAGAAAATGTGCAAAAGCAAAACAAAGCTATGAAGCTTAAAATTGAATCTTTGCTTGTTGATAACAAAAAGCTTTGTGATGAGGTTGATTGCATGAAAATTGAAAATGAAAAGCTTATTGCTACATGCAACACTTCCTCATTAAAGTATCTAGAAGCCTATGATAAATTGTCTTCTCTTGAATGCAAACTTGTTGAGTTTGATGGCTTAAAAACCAAAGTTGTTGATCTCACCTCTCTTGTTGATAAGTTCTCCAAAGGAACAAAAAATCTTGATCAACTTCTTTGTGTGCAACGCGCTTCAAATGTTAAACATGGATTAGGTTATATTGCTAATCATGTTGCTATTGCTAGCTCTTCTAAGGCACCTAGAAATCAATTTGTGCATGCTAGCACTTCACATAAGCAAAATAAATATCATGAGCATATTCATAAATTTGCTAAGCCATCTACTTGTTGCACATATTGTGGTAAATTTGGTCACACAAGTGTTAGATGCTTTGTGAAGAAGAAGATTGAAAGGGGAGTTAAAACCATTTGGAGAGTTAAGCGTATTTTAACTAACCCCCATGGACCCAAACAAAAGTGGGTACCAAAAGTTACTCTTCCCTTGCTCTTATAGGTTTTTGTTAGTTAAAGGGAAGCTCCGGCTCTATGATGTTTCAATGTGTATGATTTTATCACATAACCGGAGAAGAAGAAGTGCTTATGAAAGGTGTCAAATCTCTTTGCAATGGAAATATCACTTTGGTGATAAAGCTAAAGATGAGTATGATAAAGAAGATTGAGAAGCTCAAAGAACTCATTGAAGGAACTCAAAGTGCAAAAGCATTCATCAAATTCAATGAGATATTACTGTTAGCCTGAAGGGCAAAATATCCTATGATGTTTTGATGATAACAAACCATTGATAGTTCTAATGTTTGTGTGAGCATGTTCTTTGTAATAGGATCCTTAGCACTCACATCAACATTGATGAAAATGGTAAGTTAGCTTCTTGTGTAAACTTAAGGTATGTATATTACACACAAGAATGCTATTATTATGGAAGGAAGGAGGCAAGGAGGTTGGTTGGGAAATAGGGCTCTTCAAAGAGTCCTTAATGTATATGGCATAAGAACTTAACATGCTAGTGCTTATGTTTCTCGTTCTATCTTGGTTTATCTTATAAGCACTTAGCTTTACACTTATTTGTTCTTACATCCTTTTGCCATGCTTCCTTGTACTTAATTTTGTCCATATTCTATCTGATTACATAAAAGTTTGTCATAATCAAAAAGGGGGAGATTGTAAGCCCTAAGGGCGAACAAACTCAGTTTTTGATATTGGACAAACTTTTAATGTTGTGTCTAATGATCTTAATATTTGTGATAGAATATCGGAACTCATTATGGAAGCTCTAAGTACTTCAATCAAGCCATTGAAAGCCATTGATATCAAGATTCAAAGTTATACAAGGCTCATTCATCAGATTGAAGATTGAAGACTTAGGTTTGGTTAGTTTAGCTTTGTCGTCATTAGTCGTTATCTTATATAGCTCTAACCAAAGCTCTCATGAACATAAGCTATACACTCTAGTCTTGCATGTTTTCATAAACACGTTTTCAAAAGGCTTAAGTTTCAAAATGATCTTTACATGTGTTCTTATCCAAAAAGCCTTTGATTTCATAGATAAGTCTTTTAGAAAAGTTTTCCAAGTGTTCTTACTTGTTACATTTTAGGAAAACCTTTTTAGACTTCAAAAGACTTCAAAAGACTTAACTAGTCTAATGAAGTCTAAAAGGTTTTCCCAAAAGGTAACACATAAGAACACTTGGAAAACTTTTCTAAAAGACTTAACTATGAAATCAAAGGCTTTTTGTATAAGAACACATGTAAAGATCATTTCGAAACTTAAGCCTTTTGAAAACGTGTTTATGAAAACATGTATGCAAGACTAGAGTGAAGAGCTTATGTTCATTTGAGCATTGGTTAGAGCTTAATGATAAAGACCAATAAAGACAAAGCTAATCTAACCAACCTAAGTCTTCAATCTTCAATCTTGAAAGATAAGCCTTGAATAGTATGTCTTTGAATTTTGAACATGGCTTGATTGAAGTACTTAGAGCTTCCATATTGAGTTCCAATATTCTATCACATAGATGAAAACATTAGACACAAACATCAAGTGTTTGTCCATTATCAAAAACCGAGTTCGATCGCCCTTAGGGCTAACAGTTACCTTTTGGGAAAACCTTTTAGACTTCAATAGATTTCAAAACGTGTGAAAAATCAACATCTCTCAAAGCTCAGGAGGTCGGATCATCCGAGCTTTCCTCGAATCAACCGAAGAGAAACAGAGAGTTTGTTGGATCAGCTTCGGTCGACCTATGTATGTCTTCGGTCGACCGACCCTATGCTTCGGTCCACCGACCTAGGTTCGGCTCAGCCGAGGTGGCCTTTCGGTCATCCGAGGTCTGTGTTCGGTCAACCGAACTCTGCGAGAAATTAGCCGTTATTTGACCGTTAAAGAGTCGTTTTTCAGCCTATTTTGAAATGTATATATACTCTTAAGCTAGAGAATGACTCCAAGACTTTGAGATACAATAAACATTCATATCTTATCAAGTCTAAAGACTTTCAAAGCAAAATACTCTTCATCTCTATGATCTAAATCATTCAAGAGTATTCTTTCAAAAGCAAGACAAAGAGTGTGCTTCATATGTTCAAGAGCTGAATTTCTTGTACTTAAAAGGTATCTATCTTTCACTTAGAAGAGTGAACAACTTTGTACTTAACCTATCTCATTCCCTTTCTTAGTGATAGGGTTATTTGTTTAAGTCCTACTTAGTGTGGGGAATTGTGAAAGTCCTACTTAGTGTGGGCAAGTTGTAAAAGTCCTACTTTGTGTGGGCAAGCTCTTTGTGAGTTTTGAGTTGTGGTTGTGTTGTAAAACTCTTAGTGAGTTAGCCACAAGTGTAAACATTCTTCTTATTGAAGTTGTTTAAAATCCTTGGGTGCGGCTCAAGGTAGTGGATGTAGATTCTGAGTGAGTCGAAAAATCCTTTGTCTTGTTATTGGGTTTTGCTTTGCTTTTAATCATCTTGCTCAAACTTACACTTGCATTGCAAAGAATTAAAAAAGTTTACAAGATTAGTTAAAACCCAATTTACCCCCCCCCCCCTCCCCTCTTGTGTTTTACAATATAAAGCATAAAAATTAAACGTGAGATAGCATGGCCTAATCCTATGATGACTCCCAATACTTGTGGGAGCCAAGGGTCAATCTAAGTCAATATCCATCTCATGGATAAAGTCTTCGATCCAATAGACCTCGACCTTTGTTACATAGTTGCATGGGCATACCCAACCTTCAATGTAAAGCAATAAAGCTAATCTAAGAAAGCGATTACAATTTTATAACATTGAAAAACAGCTCGCAGGCCGTATTATAAAATTACAACCCAAAATATGTAAAACAAGGGGTATAGTAGGCCATGATATTCACCATGCTAAAAATCACATAAAGCACAATGAAATTAATAACGAGTACATATACAAAGTCTTAGGTCAGCGGAACGACGAATCACCGCGACGCAGACGGCGGTCCCGCTTTACCCCTCAATTGCCCCTGGAAGAAAAATCTGATTCTACATCAGCTCATCGAATGAGTTTTTCAGCCCCGATTTACCCCTCAATTGCCTTACTTACATAATCGGATTATGCATTGGTTAATCAGATTAACGGCAGGAGACATACAATCAGTTTATGCGTAATAACCGAATTAATCAAATTAATTATTGAATCACGTAAAGCGAGTTTATACGAGAATAATCGTATTAATCACACATTAGCGATTCATGCATTAATGATTAACATAAACAGCTTTATGCAGAATAATCGGATTAATAACATAAGTTCATGCAATATAATCGAGTTAAAACAGTTTATGGATATCAGGATATACAGTAACATGTAAACAGATTATACGAAATCAGTTTATGCAAATATCACATATATTGAACAAAAGATACAATCTTTTCTGTTTCCACACACACACATACCAAATCGGAATTGATAGTGTTATGATGTGATTAACAATATCGAATTCGAATCATATGAGTAAGTCTCTGATACCACTGAAGGGATTCATGGGCGGAAACTCGTTCCAAACACCCATAAGTCCTCCCCTAAAGGATCCGCTCATACAAAATGAATCGAAAATTACAAAGAAAAGGACTTACATTTGTTGGCTCAAGAATCCGATTCTTGAATGGAAGATTCTGTCTTTAAGGCTCGGATGCAACGATCACCTTGAGTCCTTCCTTGCGGAATTACTCCCTACTGGTATCCAAGAGACGAAACGGACAGCGAGTGCTAGCTCTTCGTTTTTTCTGAGATTCGTGAATTCGAGAGAAAAGGGAGAGGCAGAACCAGAAATCTGATTTCTGGTGGTTTTGGTATTTCGGCTGAAATGGTCTCTTCCTAGGGTTTCGGCCAACAGAGGTTTATATAGGGAGTGAGAGGCTGTTTCCAGAAAAACTCCCACGTCCACTCCACCTCTTCTGGCAGTGGGAGTCTTTAACTCCCACGTCCCCTAGACTTCTACTGGCAGTGGGAGTCTTTATCGGATAATGATTCCCACGTAATCCCATCTATACCGAAAATGCCCCTTATCTCTAATTCGAATAATAACTCTTTATTATTTTCAGAAAAATGAATGTCAGATACAATGAACCTAGACACATTCTAGATTCATTGAATCTGGGACATGAAGCTTCGTTAGCTCTGCCTATGCGTGTGACCACCCGTAGGGTTCATATCACAATGGCAATGAAAACACACTTAGTAGTAGTGTGAGTTCATAAATCACAAGCGGTCCCTAGCAGGACATTGTGACTACCCAAAGTGAATGAATATACAACGGAACCTAATATCAATCCACTATTTAATCCCTTTGTCTCGCGATATCCTAATTAAGCATAAGGCATTGTAGTCGTCACCCTTATTAAGCTTAATTGTATTTATGCTCGATCTCCGAGTAAATTGTTACAACAAATAGTATTTGATAACCACTTTATCAACTATATTTGAGTACGGCCATGCATTTAAACAGTTTTTCCCTATCGAGGGGCCCATGGATATCTCTCTCTAATAAGAGAGGGACAAATTCCTTACAATGCCTCTCACATTCAAGCCATGATAGGACACTACATCCGATCATCAGTCGTATTGATTACTCGATTAAAAGCAACGTACGACTGAGTCAAAATGTGGCTCCATTCATGCTAGATTCAATGGAGACATAAGGTCTAAGGTTTCTAAAATAGTATTGAGAAACTAATACTTATGACTAAGGGCCATGAAGTATTACTTCTCTAACGGATCACGTCCGATACGATATATCTCAATACATTGCATCTATGATATGATTTGTACTCATTACACATGATTAGTAAAACATAATCATCAATCAAACATCATACTAGTTTTATTTCATTGTAAAGTAGATTACATAAAACTAGGGACAACTAGAATAGTAATTACATAAGCAAATGAGTTTTACTATCAAATCACGCATTTGATGTTCATAAGCAAAATTAACTATTCAGATGTAATGCTCAAAAAGATATAAAACGTACAACATATGCTAATGGTCCTAGGGCACTACTAACAACATAGTTAAAGAAGCAACCCATTTCATACTAAGTGTCATTTCCAAGGCAATGTTTGTCTTCTTATTATTGATAATGGTAGTTGTGCTAATGTTTGTTCTTCCGATTTAGTTAACACTCTTGATTTACCTTGGAAGAAATATCCTAATCCTTATAAGCTTTCTTAGTTGACTAATAGTGGAGAAATAATGGTGGAAAGACAAGTTGAAATCCCTTTTGAGATAGGAAAATATAAAGATAGTGTTCTATGTGATGTAGTTCCAATGGTTGCTAGTCACATAATTTTGGGAAGACCATGACAATATGATAGAGGTGTGGATCATCATGGAAGAAAGAATGTCTATCAAATTGTTTATGGACAAGAAACTTGTTACTTTGTATCCTTTAACTCCTAGTGAAGTTTGTGAGGTTCATAAAAAGATGGCAGAGAGAAGAGATCAAAGAATGAGGGATGAGTTGAAAGAAACGAGTGATCCAACCCTTGAAAAAGAAAAGATAAGAGAGAGAAAAATGATGAGAGAAAAGCCATGAGTCATGAGAGACAAAGGCCAACTCTACAAAAGTGAGAAGAGATTGTTTATTTACAACCATTGGTAAGGTAGATTGGGCAATTCGAGCAAAACAAGCAATTGTCTTGCTTATTTTTAAAGAAGTCCAGAGCACTTGTGCTCTAAGTACCTTTTATCTAACAAATTATTTTCTACCTAGTCTTGTTTCTAGTCTTTTACATGAATTCAAAGATGTCTTTCTAAAGGAGTTTCCAAAAGGACTACCTCCCATCCGCGGTATTGAGCATCAAATTGACTTTATTCCAGGATCCATCATTCCAAATAGGCCGACTTATAGATCCAATCCGAGAAAACAAAAGAGATTCAAAGGCAAGTTGATGCACTATTCGAAAAGGATCAGGTAAGGGAATCTGTAAGTCCTTATGCTAGTCTTGTTATTTTGGTACATAAGAAAGACGAAACTTGGAGATTATGTACGAAATATCGAGCTATAAATAAGGTAACAATTAAATATAGAAATCATATTTCTCGTTTAGATGATATGCTTGAAGAATTGCATAGTGCCATGATATTTTCTAAAGTAGATTTAACTCAAGGTTATCATCAAATTCACATGAAAGAAGGTGATGAATGGAAAACTATTTTTAATGACTAAATATGGTTTATATGAATGGATTGTAATGCCTTTTGGCTTAACTGATGCTCCATGTACTTTCATGAGATTAATGAACCATATATTTCGGCATTTTTTAGGTAAGTTTGTTGTGGTTTATTTTGATGATATACTTGTTTATGACAAGAATTTATAAGAGCATGTTGAACATCTTAGGCTTGTTTTCAATGTTTTAAGGGACCAAACTTTATATGCAAAAAGCTTAAAAAAATGTATCTTTTGCACTAATAGTGTTAATTTTCTTGGATACATTGTGAGTTATAATGGAATAAATGTTGATCCCTCCAAGATAAAAACAATAGTGGAATGGCTAACTTCAACCAATGCAAGTCAAGTAAGATCTTTTCATGATTTAGCTAGTTTATATAGACGTTTTGTATGTGATTTTAGTACTGTTACTGCTCCATTAAATGATATTGTTAAAAAGGAAGTTGGATTTAAATGGGACAAACCACAATAAGAAGCTTTTGATCAACTTAAATCTTTACTTACTTCTTCTCTTATACTTGATTTGCCTAATTTTGATCTAAATTTTGAAGTTGAATGCGATGCATCAGGAATAGGTATTGGGGCTATCATACAACAAAATAACCGCCCCTTGATATATTTTAGTGAGAAATTAAGTGGAGCTTCTCTTAATTATCCAACTTATGATAAGGAATTGTATTCCATTGTGAGAGCTTTGGAAACATGGCAGCATTACCATTTGCCTAAGGAGTTTGTGGTACACATGAATCATGAGTCCATTAAATATCTAAAATGACAAGGAAAATTAAATAAAAGACATGCTAAATGAGTTTCTTTCATTGATATTTTTTCTTATGTTATCAAGTATAAAAAAGGAAAAGAAAATATTGTAGCCGATGCATTGTCTAGGAGATATACTTTGATTTCATTTATGAGTATTAAATTGCTTGGGTTCGAATATATCAAAGACTTATATGAGCGTGATTCTGATTTTTCAAGCATGAAGTACTTCATCTTTTCAAAAGTTCTATCGGCATGGAGGGTTCTTGTTTAAAGAAAATATATTATGTATTCCTTTTGAAGGAAAAATTCGTAATCCCCAAAATGCAACGGAAAAAAAAGTGCGGGATTACGTTCCTTAGAGGATCTACTCATGAGAAAGAACCATAATCCTGTGTTTAGAAATTATACATTTCAGTCGATCTAATCGACGATGCCCGGATTCTGCTACTAGAAATCACCAACAACAGACAACTGACTCCTGTCTCAACTAGTATCCACACACCAACTTTGAGATTTCTACTCTGTGTTTCAGATGCTAGTCTAATAACTACGAAGGTGGAAAACACTTTTCCCGGAATCCACAAAGTATAGGCTACTTAGGAAAACCGGAATCAAAGAGACAAGAAATCGAATTTTCTTCTCTTGATTGTTTTGAGAGTGTGTAAGAAAATGAAGAAGAAAAAATACAATTTTTTCTTCTAGAATTTTCGGCTGAGAGAGAGTAGAGAGAATAGAGAATAATTCATTAAATCACAAGTATAGAGAATGATGAACTTTTCATCAATTTTGTGGTGATAGTGGAATCACCCACTAACCCCACTCCTCCCTTACACACACACACACACACTCCCTCACACATGTAGATGTGTCGATTTTGACCAAGTCCAACTGGTCCGGTCGGCCGCAGAAATGGTTCTCGGCCGACCGGAGTGACCAAAAGTTCAATCGACCCGAGACAACTCTCGGTCGACTAGGTCTTTTGCCCAATCCAATTTTTTCACATATATCAAATGTAAACTCCAACACCTCTTTGTTCATTACGTGAATTACTTGTTAGGGATGTACATTCTGGAGGGTTAAAGGGACACTTAGTGGTTGTCAAAACTTTGGTCAAAGGCATGAACACTTTTATTGGCCACACATGAAAAGAGATGTTCGAAAAATTTGTGAACTTTTTTTTAAGTGTAAACCTGCCAAAAGTACAAGCAACATGTACATGCCTTTGCCCATTCCACCCGCCCATTGGGTTGATATTTCCATGGATTTCATTAATGAATTACCAAGATCTCAAAGAGGTATGGATAGTATTTTTATTGTTGTTGATAGATTTTCTAAGATGTCACACTTTATTCCTTGTAGAAAAACAAATGATGCAAGTCATGTGGCTGAATTGTTCATGAGAGAGGTCATTCAGTTTCATGGAGTTCCAAGAACAATTGTAAGTGATAGGGATGTTAAGTTCTTGAGCTATTTTTGGAAGACTTTGTGGGGGAAAGTTAGGGACCAAACTGCTCTTTTCAACATCAAGTCATCCACAAACCGATGGCCAAACCGAGGTAACAAATAGAACTTTAGGGGTTCTTTTAAGAGCACTTGTTCAAAAGGGTAAAACACAAGGGGGGGGGGGTGAATTGGGTTTTAACTAAACTTGCTAACTTTTTTTAATCTTTGCAATGCAAGTGGGAGTTTGAACAAGATGAACAAAAGCAAAGTAAAACCCAATAACAAGACAAAGGATTTAGAGTGGTTCGATTCATTTAGAATCTACATCCACTACCTTGAGCCGCACCCAAGGATTTCAAACAACTTCACTAAGAAGAATGTTTACACTTGTGGCTAACTCACTAAGAGTTTTACAACACAACCACACTAGATAAACTCACTAAGAGCTTGCCCACACAAAGTAGGACTTTACAAATTGCCCACACAAAGTAGGACTTTTACAAGAATTACCCAATCACTTAGAAAGGGAATGAATTGTTTAAATACAAAGATTGATCACTCTTATAACTGAGAATGTATACCTTTGAAGCACAAGAATTGTTGGCTCTTTAGAACATATGAATTCCACTCTTTGTCTTGCTTTAGAAAGATTGCTCTTGAATGATTTATATCATAGAAATGAAGAGCATTTACTTTGTGAGTGTTTAGAATTGATAAGAAATCAATGTAAATTGTTTGTGCAAGTCTTTGAGTCATTCTCTAGCTTTGGAGTATTTATACATTTCAAAATAGGCTGAAAAACGACTCTTTAACGGTAAAAAAATGGCTAGTTTTTCGCAGAGTTCGGTTGACCGAAATCACACCTCGGATGACCCTTCGGATGAGGGTTCGGATGAGGGTTCGGATGACCCTTCGGATGAGGGTTCGGATGACCAACACAGCCTAGGTCGACCGAAGCCACTTTTTACACCTCTCAGTTTTCTCTTCGGTTGATCCGAGCTTGAGCTCGGTTGACCGAACTTCTAAGCTTATTTTTCACACGTTTTGAAATCTTTTGAAGTCTTTAGAAGTCTAAAAGGTTTTCCTAAAAGGTAACAAGTAAGAACACTTGGAAAACCATTTTAAAGGACTTAGACTTTGAAAACAAAGGCTTTTGAGATATGAACACATTTAAGAATCCTTTTGAAAACTAAGCCTTTTGAAAACGTGTTTGTGTGCATGCAAGACTAGAGTGTAGAGCTTATGTTCATGAGAGCTTTGGTTAGAGCTTTCTAAGATAACAACTAATGACAACAAAGCTAAACTAACCAAACCTAAGTCTTCAATCTTCAATCTTGATAAATGAGCCTTGCATATCTTGAATCTTGATATCAGTGGCTTTCAATGGCTTGATTGAAGTACTTAGAGCTTCCAATATATGTTCCAATATTCTATCACAAAGATATAAACATTAGACACAACATCAAGTGTTTGTCCATTATCAAAAACCGAGTTTGATCGCCCTTAGGGCTAACAATCTCCCCCTTTTTTGATTATGTCAAACTTTGATGTAATTAGATAGGATATGGACAATTTAAGTACAAGGAAGCATGATGTAGCATGGCAAAAAGATCTTAGTACAAATAAGAGCAAATACTAGTGCTTTCAAGATAAAACCAATGAAGACTAAAACACTAGCATGATAACTTCTTTTTGCCAAATGCATCTAGGGACTCTTAAAAGAGCCCTATTTCCCAACCAACCTCCTTGCCTCCTTCCTTCCATATAATAGCATTCTTGTGTGTAA
This sequence comes from Vinca minor, assembly GCA_026122235.1. Classification (NCBI taxonomy): domain Eukaryota; kingdom Viridiplantae; phylum Streptophyta; class Magnoliopsida; order Gentianales; family Apocynaceae; genus Vinca; species Vinca minor. The sequence continues at coordinate 1,492,578 of JAOCZM010000111.1, read as the reverse complement.
TATACATACCTTAAGTTTACATAAGAAGCTAACTTACCATTTTCATCAATGTTGATGTGAGTGCTAAGGATCCTATTACAAAGAACAAGCTCACTCAAACATTAGAACTATCAATGGTTTGTTATCATCAAAACAACATAGGATATTTTGCCCTTTAGGCTAACAAAAAGATTTTAAAAATGTGGGGAGAGCGTTTACCTATTGCTGAATTTGCTTATAATCGAACTATACACTCTATTACAAATCATCTCTTTTTGAAATGGTTTATGGTTTTAATCCCCTAACCCATTTGGATCTACCTCATCTGCCTGTTGATGAGTATTTAAATGTAGAAGGCTTTTCTAGGGAAGAATTTATTCAAAAGATACATCAACAAGTGAGTGAACAAATTGCCAAGAAGAATGCATCCTATGCTAAGAATGCCAACAAGGGTCGCAAGGGAATGTCCTTTGAGCCAGGAGATTGGGTTTGAGTGCATCTAAGGAAATAAAGGTTTCCTAATGCAAGAAAGACAATATTGCACCCAAGAGGAGATGGACTGTTTCAAGTTGTCTCTAAGATCAATGACAATGCTTATAAACTTGATCTAAGAGGTGAGTATGGTGTAAGTTCTTCTTTTAATGTCACTGATTCATCCCCCTTTGATTTTGATACAAATTATGAAGATTCAAGGACGAATCCTTTAAAAGAGGGAGGGAATGATGAGGACACACCTAAGATGCTGCCGAGGACAAGTCATTCAAGTGATCAAATGATCAACATTCAAGGCTCAATGACAAGAGAAAGAAAGAAAGAAGGCAATGAATCAAGCTTTAACTACATTGATTCAAAAGGTTCAAGCTAAGGAGGAAGTAAGGATACTTTTACATGATCCTATTCATCCAAGACAAGTCATCGCATCACTTTAAAGCATGATACTCACGGCTCAATCACTAAAAGTGGCTAAAGTGCATATATAGAAAGTTTGTACATTAAAGTATATATTAGATTTTAATTATATTTTCAACTTTATTTATTTTATTATTTCAGCCGAGTTCAATAATAAAGGACATGTTGTCCATCTAGTTATTTAGTTTATAGCAAGTACTAGTTTAAGGTAGTTTACTATACTTGTGATTACTTTAGTTCCTAATCCAATTAGGACTCTATTTTGTAAGGTTTCTGCCCGAATTTCTTCTCTATTTAAAAAGAGATTTCGGCTACTTTATACTTATATAATATAATTGTGACTAATCAACAATTCTATTCCTTTGTTACTTTGTTACTTTGTGAATTGAATTTCTTTTTAGATCTTCCTTTCATTGCTACTAATCAACAAGTTAGTTCCCTTGTTGGTGTGTTTCATCCTCTATTAGAATTCTTCTGTCAGGGTTGCTTGATGCTCATGCTGTCTTGAGGTCTTGTGTGTCGAATTTTTTGAAAGTCCTCTTCTAGTGTTGCTTGGTGCTTATGCTGCCTTGAGGTATCAATGAGGCATTCACGTGAAATATCTTCAAGTTAGAGAAGGATCCTATATTTTATTTTGTGTTGAATCTTGATATAATTCAATTTGTCAAGGTTTTGCATCAATTTTACTATGTTCAGTACCGTAGCCGAGTCGATGACAAATATAGGAAAAATAAACAATATCATAGTTTATTTAATTCTGCAATCAACAAGAAAATTAACTTATAAAAGAAAAGGAAAAAGTAGTATATATCTCTCTAAATCAAACGATAGAGACGTGAGGTCTAAGAAGAAATTGTGGATGTAAGAAGGAATTCACTTATTTGGGACTAGGTTTTTACGCACGATGGCGTGAGTGTCCACATTGGAGAGAGAGAACAACCCCACATTGGGGAGAGAGAGCACCTTAGATAAGAAAGAATAAAGCCTACCGCACGCGACGGAGAGTATCGAGCCCCACGCCCTAAAAGTCGTAGGGCGGCGCTTCACTTTGGGCTAGAAAGCACCTTCGATTATTTTGGGACTAGGTTGATAACGCCATTTAGTTAAAAGAGTATTTTATTGTGAAAAAGAAATTCAATTTGTCTTTTCTAAATTGCTCATAATAAATAACGTATGTATAATATATAAGAGAATTATACAATACTAATATATATGATACTTCGGGTTGGTTTGAATTGATTTTTTTATTTTTTTTTAAAAACGGGACTGAATGTTTGATTTTCATTCAGCAAAAAACAAAATCAAACCAATAGATAGCTCAAACCGAAAGGTGGATTTGGATCAATTTGAATTGCTCAGTTTCAGTTTTTCTTGAACATCCCTAATAAAAATTAGGTACAAGAGGGAGTAATAAGCAACATTTTCTGAAGATTTTATAGCCTCATCAAAGAGTGCTTGAACATATCCAGAGATGATAATAATTTTTTTACAGAGTATGCTGAACCAAATAGAGAAAGAAAACAGTAATTACAGGCATTAATAGGGAATTAAATCCTGGAAGGAATGAGGGGAGTGGTGTTTTGAAGGTATGCACAAGCAGCTGCAACTCCACTCCCAAACTCGACAGGGTAACCCACATCCTTGAGTACCATTTCCACTCCAGCAAGACAGCCTAGTAGTTGCAACTGTAGTACAGAACAAAACCGATGAGCAGATAAAAATGAACTATAGATTTTCTAATACATTGTCTAGTGCACTAATGCAATTACTACATATTATTAGACCAAGACACATTTATGGACGTGGACAAATCACATTGTTCCATGTGTGTTCATCTCATTAGTGTGGACTAAAAGATTCAGAACTGGAGAAATGTGTTCAAAGAATACAGGCATCCATGTCATGCATGAGATGTAATCGAGGAAAATACGGATTTTCTTAACAAAACAGTCTTAGTAGGTTGCTATATTCTGGCTCTTTTCTTCATGTCAAGGTTACTAATTTCAAGTTTTATGTATAATGCACAAAGAAATTTGGCGATAGTTCATTTAGTTCAGATCCGTTTCTCGAACTAGATGTCACAGACTTATTTCTTACCCTAACTCAAGTCTTATCCGCGTGTGTCCAGAATGTTTATTTGTGCGTAAAGATCTGACCCCTTTTCTGAAAGGACTCAGAAACTATAAATCTTAAAAGAAGAATGATACTTGCACCAAGAAGAATAAGTTTTTGACTAGGAATTTAGGGGAAGGAGATGATAGATACCTCATTAAGGTTGCCAAGATGCCCTATTCTGAAAACTTTTCCAGCAACTTTGTTCAGGCCAAGACCTAAGCTTAAGTTATATCTCTTCCACGCTCTTTTAACAATTTCTGAACTATCAATGTAAGGAGGAACAACCACAGCAGTGACCGTGTCACTGAACCACTCTTCCTTTTGGGTGCAGTTCTTCAAACCCCATGCTTCTACAGCAAGTCTGCACATAAAATGGCAATGCTTAGAAATTCGCTCTTTTATAAGTCAAATAAAATCCAAAAGAACAGGTCTGTGAATTGCTTGAAATCTAGAAATCACGTAGAATCACATATTCAAATGCAGAAAAAAATGAGCCAAAAAATTTCCAATGAACACTAATCAAATTCAGTTTCTAAAGATGAGCAATACTTCAACATTCCATTCAAGGTATATATACCTGGTTGCTTTGCCCAAGCGGGCGTGTCTAGCAATTACATTGTCGAGTCCCTCCTCAAAAAGGAGATCCAGTGCTGCTCTTAAACCATATAAAAGCTGAATGGAAGGAGTATATGGCCAATATGTTCCCATCTTGTAGAACTTTAAATAGTCTTTCCAATCAAAGAAAACTTTAAGAGATTTCGCAGTTTTGCTAGCCTCAAGAGCTTTGGGGCTTGCACATACGATTCCCATCCCAGTGGGAAGAGAAAGAGCTTTCTGAGAACCAGTCAGTGCCACATCTATTCCCCATTCATCCATGCGAAAATCAAGTGCGCATATAGAGGAAACCCCATCAACAAGGAAAAGTGCTGGGTGGCGATAGTGATCTGGAGTAACAGATTGAGAAAACTACTTCAAAATTTGATGCAGGGAAAAAGAAAACCATCATCCACAAACAAGAAATATTGACGCGGTCAAGAATGCAACAGAAAAGAAATGGGGGATTCAGAAAGAGAGAACGTTAGGTGGTGGTGGGGGGGGGGACCACTATCTGATTTCAACAGAACAATTAAGGAATTTTATTAAACCGCTTCCATATAAAAATGGGAAGGAAACACATGAGATAAGGAAGTCAAAGTACATCACGAAAAATTGGTTGATAAATTTTATCATTATGATACAACAAATTAGATGCATCTGGGAACTTAATACACCCTCTTCCTAATCCAATGAAGCGATGTAAAAATGATCTATTTCCATTTTTATGCAGAGCTAAGTACATATAAATCAAACAGAAAATGGACTGCAAGAGCGATTGCATGCCTTGTGGATTCTGCTCTGCAGATTGGTAACATGTTAGGCATGTGTCGTTCACAGTTGTAAACCAAATTCCAAGGGATAAATATCTGAACAATGCATAGAATATCTGAACAAGGCGAAGAAAATAGGCAGAATGAAAAACTAAAAGTAGGATATCTTTGCATGACCAATACTTCACAGTTGTAAACCAAATTCCAAGGGATAGATATCAACTGCTTACCAAGAATTTTCCTTACAGTAGTCAAGTTGTTGGTAACTCCAGTTGCTGTCTCATTGTGAACAATGCAAATGGCCTTTATGGTATGTCCTGTATCAGCTGCTAGTTTTGAGGCTAAAACTTCAAGATTTGCACCTTGTCCCCAATCACTCTCGACCACATCCACATTAAAGTTGAGGCGCTGCTGTTGATCAATCCACAACAAACTGAATTGCCCAATAAGGAAAGATACAATTCGATCTCCGGGTGACAACGTGTTTGTAAGTGCACTTTCCCATGCTCCAGTCCCTGTCTCAAAAGGTGCAACATCAGTTCACAAACACAAGCAAGTAAACATTTAATATAATATTCAATTGCAATTGTCACAAAAGCTGAGGTATCTTCATACGCTGAAGAAAATCATGGAAACGGCATATCAATAAACTATTGGTTATATAGCTTAGGACCGAGTACTAAAAATCAAATGGCGTTGCACCTGTTTTACATAGTTGACATGCAATGGTACAGGAACAGAACTGAAACCAAGATTTACAGTATGAATCGTGCATTCTTTACAAGCAGGAACGACAAGTATGAAGAACAAATAATGACTTTGTGATTAATCCTGGTTACAATACCCGTGGTTGGAATTAGAAATGGGGTTCCTGTGGTAGTCTTAAAAATCTTCTTCACATCCTCAAGTAGAGTTTTAGTGAGCGCTGGAACAGCTGGAGAGCGATAATCCTCATTGTTTCTGTTCATAGCACGGAGGACCTGATCTGGAATATTGACAGGCCCCGGAACAAAGAGATGGTTTCGTCCAGGTCCATAAACATAGTCCATCTTTCTCCCTTCTAGAGAGTTTGCTTCTCCCTACTAGAGAAAATATTTTCATTTAAAAGAAACAATTCACTTCTATTACAACAAATTTGTTTGAGGTTAATAATTTAAATTGCGTCTCGGAAAAGAAAAAGAAGAAAGAAATGTTGGAGCATAAAGAAACCTAAAGCTTAGTTGCAATGTTATAAATATCCTAGCTATTTGAGAAACAAAAATGTTATTAACCTATAGCTCATGGGCATCCATATCCTCTCAAAACCAATTGGCAAGGAGAGGTGTTAACCCATGAGCTTATATGTTATTTGGATCTTCCTTATACACTCGATGTGGGACTTCATATTTCAACACATATCATAAGAATTCTATTTCAATTTCATAAGAAAATTAACTTTTGGGTTTAAAATACTTACTGAAGCCCCCAAACTTCCCCGAACATACCCCGCAAGCCAAGTTAACAAATTTTAGTACTATATATATATATATATATATATAGCTATCCAAATTTTAAAACAGTCCTGAAGTATTCTTGTCAATGCAGGCCTGTCAAGCCACGGTAAAATAGCCACAAAATAAATAAATAAATAAAATCTGCTACAAAAGAAACTACTGAATTAACAAATATCAGTAACATCTAATAAATACTCCCTCCATTTCCATTTAATTGTCGTTTAGGAGATTTATAGGTATCCAAATTAATTGTTATTTAAGGTTTTTTTTTTTATTAGTTGTCAACAATTTATTCCAATTATACCCGCGACATTTCTTTTATTTGCCGACTCTGCCATCCTTATTTTTTCCTTTCTTTTGTTACGCTATAGAAGTGAGAGAGAGGGGTAATATTGAAACTTTTGGTGAATATAATAAGTTCCTTAATTTTCTAAAATTGTTTAAAGAGTCTTATATTTAGGAATGAAGGGAGTAGTAAGTTTGTACACGTTTTTTTATTTTTTCTTCAAAACTAACCAAGATGCTAGCCTTTTGCAGAAACAAACAATGATATCATTAAAAAGTGACTTTGCACCAAATCTTCATTAACAACCTAGTTTTGCACATCATCTATCTAACAATCTAAACACAGAAACACACACAGCCACAATAACTAGATACTCAGTGCATAAAACATCAAAATTGTGTATGTATTTTCCAAGGACGGACCAGGATTAGAAGTTAGGTGGCTGAACTGTAATATATGTTACTACAATATTCTTTCTCAACAATTTTGGGGAGCCAAAGTGAAATTATAAGCAAAACATAAGAAAAGACATGGTTTTACGTCTTGGCCTTTTCTATAAAAAAAATTAATTTGAAAAATAAAAACAAAAGAGGTCCTTATTCCAATTTACATGAAGAACGTGGTTTTTACACAATATAATCAAATAGATACATGCAAAATTACTTTGTTTTCCATAAAAAAAAAAATTTAAAAATTCCAGGTAAATTTGCACGTAAAGCAAGTACAAAAACATGAATTTACCTTCCAGAATTAGGTATTTGTGATGATGAAAACTGAAACTGAAAATGAAGAAAGGGCAGAGGGAGAATGTCCAAATTTTTATAAGACTGCGGGATACCAATCGGTGTTTCCTGTGGGCTCCACTCTAGTTACGTGGCAGATAAGAAATGCTACACTTCCAGATATCTGCGGCTAAGCATGTGTGACAAGTCACCCAAATTCCTCATGAACACTTGTTTTTGTATTTTCTTTTTGCAACCTCTGCCATACACTTCTAATCCATATTCTCATCTTTGAATATTTCACCCCTCTCCCCACCCCCACCCCCCCAAATAATAATCTTACAACGCTGTTGTTTTAAATAGTTTTCCTTCAAAAGCTCTTTTGATGCTATTAGAAAAATTAATAACTTTTCATTTAACATTACTAATTATTAATTTTATCACAAGAGGGGACATCCAAATTTATGACCTCAAGTTAGTGAATAATTTGTTTTAATTGTTTAGCTTGAGTTTGCACATTAATAAGACATGTTAATTGAAATTTCAGTTTCTATTGTGTATATTGGTTTTTTTCTTCTTCCTCTGTACCGGGTGAAAATTCCTTATCTCCATTCGTATTCCCATCCAATCAGTAGATTCTGATTGGTTGGAGAAAGGGATGGGTACAGAGAATTTTTTGCCCTCTATACCAACCTTTTTTCCTCCTTTTTAGGGGCTAACTTATTATTGTTTTTCAATCAAAAGTTAATATTTGTGTTCACCTCTCTTTTTTCCAGTTTGAGGCTATTGGCCAACTTATTATTTTTTTCCAATCAAAAGACAGTATTGTACTATACAAACCTAGTCATGTCTAATTAATAAAATGGAAGATATAATTTGTAACATTTGGAATGTGACAACTAATTGTCTTAATAGAATAAAAATGATCATCAAAGGTATAAAATGAAATAATGAACCTTAAACTTGATCAATTGAGATTCTCTTGCAATAATGAATTTCAAATTCGATTATGACATTGTAACTAAGGTTTTTTTTTTTTGTTTTTTTTATTTTTTTTTTTGTTTTTTTTATTTTATACAATAACTCGAACTGGATTGCTTTTTATTTTGGATTCCCTTAACATACACATTATGTATGGTTATATTCTTGGAATACACATTAAGCCAAATATTTTTTATGGTAATTAACTTCTTTGTACAGTTAATTACAAAGACCATAAATGTAAACCAAAAATAGCATAAGCCAGAAGCTCCCTATTCCCGACCTTTACTCTCTTTGATCTAACATCTCTTTATAAATTGATATTATGTTTTATCTTTGGAGCTTTTATTTTATAGATATTTTCCTTTTTTACAAAATGACTTGTATTAATAAATCATTTTCTTTTATGGTATGCCTAATTGAATTCAATTTTGTCTTAAAATTATTAATTAATTAATTGATTAGAATATTGTTAACATAAGTCTTATTTATAGTCTATTAATTACATGCCAAATTAAGTTCAACTTTGTTTGGAAATCACTAATTAATTAGAATACTATTACATGCCTAAATTTAACCATGCTTTTTTTTTTTTTTTTTTTTGTTATCTATCTATTAATTAGATGCCTAAATTTAGTTCAATTTTGTTCACAAATCACTAATTAATTAGAGTACTATTTTTAATGAGATGTTTTTTTATCAACTGTTAATTAGATGCTTAAATTTAGTCCAAATTTGTTTGGAAATCATTAATGAGAAAATAGTCATTTTTTGCCACCCACAAAGTTATATGTGTTTTTTTATTCCACAAAAACGAAACCAGAACCCCGGTGCCACAACAAATGTTACGGAGGCCATTTATGTAATTACACGGCAGTGGATGGTGGTACTGGAATGAAGTTAAGAGGTAAAATAGAAAGAAAAACAAGTTAAAATTAATTCAAAATAAACCCCTTAAATAACTTTCTATGGCCAATTAAGTACTTAAATTTATTTATGTTTACAATTTACCTCTCCTAAAAATAACCTAAACCCACTAGCATCTTCTTATTCTTCTTCCTGCCTCCTCCACCACCGCACCCTGCTACCTCCCGTCCAGCCACCAAGCACAACACCACAACAATGGGGCTTGGCTTTAGACTAGCCATGATTTGGTATAATGGGACCAACCATGACATTGTTTTTTTTTACACAACATTTTTGGCATGAACGGATTTGCCAAATCTGTTCTGAAATGATCCGTTCTCGACTGATTTGACATTTTTTTAACGCGCCTAGCCACGTCAGCGTAGAACGGATTCCACAAATCCATTCCCAATCGAGAACGGATTTTCGAGCAAAAGTAGCCAAAAGCAGTTGCCACAAACACATCCTTCCCAACACTAACACATTAATGTCCATTTTCACTCAAATCAATCCCCCGAAACGGGTCCAGAACAAAACCCCTTTTCATTAACTAAGAATTCAAAATCCAATGTCCCATCATCAAGCAAATCAACAGTTAAGAATAACAAAGACCCATTAAAAGTTGAAGCTACAATTAAGGGTTTTGATGATTGATGAGTTAAAAGGGACTTTAAAGATGTAATTCTTAATTGAATTTGTTGAGAAGCTTGAAGAGTGAGGTTTGGAGATGAATTTGAGGTGGTAAAGGCAAAAGTTTGAAGAGAGGAAGTGGAGGTGTTCGAATCAAATGTGGCTAAGGCTATTTGGCGGTGGTAGGTAGAGATTTGAGGAAGCCAACGGAGGGCATCTATGTAATGGTCTTGAGGGAGGCGGTGGATTTGGAAAACGTAAGAATGGTGGTGGTGGTTGTAGTGGTGAGTGTCATTTTCCGGTAGGGTTTAGGGAGTGGTTTTTCACTATAGAGTGGCGGAGCTTCACTGACGCGGCCTTTTGACTCTTTTTGTGCATCGTCATCAAACCCGGTGGGAACTTCGGGTTCTTTTGTTCAATACCCGGTTCCTTTTGGTTTTAAAAATCAGGGTGACGACCACCATGCCTTATGCTTAATTAGGATATCGCGAGACAAAGGGATTAAATAGTGGATTGATATTAGGTTCCGTTGTATATTCATTCACTTTGGGTAGTCACAATGTCCTGCTAGGGACCGCTTGTGATTTATGAACTCACACTACTACTAAGTGTGTTTTCATTGCCATTGTGAGATGAACCTACAGGGTCACACGCATAGAGCGAGCTAACGAGCTTCATGTCAGATTCGATGAATCTAGAATGTGTCTAGGTTCATTTGTATCGACATTCATTTTTCGAAAATAATAAAGTGTTTATTATTCGAATTAGAGATAGGGGCAATTTCGGTATTTTACCTATAGCTGGGATTACGTGGGAGTTATTATCCGATAATGACTCCCACTACCAGCGAAAGTCTAGTGGACGTGGGAGTTGAGGACTCCCACTGCCGAGAGGAGTTGAGGATGTGAAAGTTAGTTGTGGGAACAAAATCTCATACCTTATATAATGATCTCTTGGCCGAAACCCTAGCCAATGAATTTTCTAGCCGAAAATCACCAACTCTCTGAAATCTGATTTCAGTTTTTGGTCTCCCTTTTCTCTCATAATTCCGAAACTCAGAAAGACGAAGAGCTAGCAATCGCTGCCCGTTTCGTCGCGTGGATACTCGGTAGAGGGACATTCCGCAAAGGGAATTCCGTTGGTGGCAGCAAAGAATCCAAGAAACGTCATCCTCCATTCAAGAAGTAGCTTCTTGAATCCAAGAAAGTAAGTTCTTTATTGCTGTTTTTTGAATTGTTTCATATGAGCGGATCCTTCAGGGGAGGATCCATGGGTGTTTGGAACGAGTTTCAGCCCAATGAATCCCTTCAAATTGATCTTACAAGCTTTGCATATATGATCCCTTGACTTTGCTTATCTTTACTTGATCATCTTCATTCTCTTGAGGATCTTATGTGTTACACCAGCTCCACAAATAGTTGTGCAAGAAGAGCCAGTTCAAGAAAAAGAAAAAAAAGAATTGAGTAGGTCTAGTGGAACTCACAGATCACCAGAGATATTTGGATTTCTCCTAACAGAACATAGTGGTGTTATGTTTGTTGATCATGATGAGCCTACAACCTACAAACAAGCAATTACTGGTCCAGATTCGATAAATAGATTGAAGCCATAAGGTCTGAAATGGGTTCCATGTATACTAACCAAGTATGGATCTTGGTTGATCTACCTGAAAGGGTAACTCACATAGGGTGCAAGTGGGTTTTTAAGCTTAATACCGACATTGATGGAAACATACAAACCTACAAGGGTTTCAAACAGATTCATGGTATTGACTATGATGAAACTTTTTCCCTAGTAGTAATGTTTCAATCCATAAGGATCTGGCTTGCAATAGCTGCATACTATGATTATGAGATATGGCAAATGGATGTCAAAACAACTTTCCTTAATAGAAACCTTGAAGAGGACATGTACATGACACAACCTGGTGGTTTTGTCGATCTTGAAAATGCCGGTAAAGTATGAAAGCTAAAACGGTCCATTTATGGACTAAAGAAAACTTCTAAAAAGCGGGAACAAACGTTTTAATGATGTCGTATGAGAGTTTGGTTTCATTAGAAACGAATATACACCTTGTGTTTATAAGAAGGTCAGTGGAAATTGTATTGTGTTCCTGGTATTATATGTAGATGGCATACTACTCACTGGGAATGACATTCCAACCTTGGAATCTGTAAAGGTTTGGTTGGGGAAATGTTTCTCTATGTAGGACTTAGGCGAAGCCAGCTATATATTGGGCAGTAATAATGTGTTGCTAGATATCGCTCATTATTGTTGACAACTTGATGTCACGACCAACATTACAAATACCTAATGGGTCACACTCTATGATCAATTGGATTGGGCAGACAAATATCGGATTGGTTGAATTGATCAATTGAAACGAACCAGTCTGTTGAACCGGATTCAGGAAAAACGGAAGTTAAGGAGTTGGAAGAGGTTGTTGGTTAGGATTTGGTGGTTTATTATGGAATAAACCACCAGCACTTTATAACTTTCTTGTCCTAATGTTTTGGTGGTAAGACAACTCAAAACAAGAGAAAAAAATAGATTTCTCTCTCTCTCTCTCTCTCTCTCTCTCTCTCTCTCTCTCTCCTTTTTGTTCTTCCTTTAGTTATAAAAAAGAACTATTTTGAAGAATTGTCTTCAAGTCTTTGTTTTTCACTTTTCTGGCTAGCGCTAGAAGGTAGAACGTTTATCCAAGCGATCGTGTGGATACCGTAGAGGCAGTGGATTGACAACGTCAAATTCTTTCTTGTGAATTCAACTACACCCAAAAAAGAAACTGTTTATGTTCTTCGTATTGAAAATGTACTAATCCTGTCAAAACTAACTGGTTGTTACTCGTGATGATTATAGTAAGAAACTAATTACATGTTTTATTTCGCTGCTATTTTATTGGGAATCCGAATTTCTTTCTTATCGCGAGACCATAGTGGAGTTTTCGTAACAGGTTTCTCCAGTTTCTTAGCCATTTCCCCAAGCCCAGAACATGCCGAGATTTTAGCAATTCTTGAAAGTCATATTCATTCAAGAACAAAGTTTATTCTCGTGTGAAATACAAAGTGGCTGTCAAGGTCTAGTAAATAGAATCATTCAGAGGGATGAAGATCTCTCCTCTACATATCATATTGTTAGCTTTGTCAAAAATATACTAGGGCAATTTCTTGCCCGTATTTACTATGTTCATGGGTCTTGTAATTTCACTATTAATGTATTGACAAAATTAGCTACGAGGAATAGGTCCACGTCTCAATAGTTTGGAGATGCTCCAGATTTCCTTTTACCATGTGTACTTTCTGATATCAATGCATGGATATCTATTTCTCCTAAAAATAAAAATAAAAAGATCATGAATCTAAGCATTTATTGTCATCATAGGATATTTATTTTGTCATGAAAAATGTCATTAAAGTATACTAATTTCAAGAATATTTGGGGAAAAGAAAATTCGAGAATGTATATTTTGGGACGGAAAAATTACTCGTAAGTTGTTTTTTTTTATTTATGAGGGAGGTATCGCATAGTTTGGTGTTTTTTGCCGTCATCTGTGCTGGCTTCGCTGGACACTAAACTGTTTATTTGAAATCCTAAATTTTTTTATTTGTTTTCTATATTACAAAAGTTGTTTTTTTTCAAAAAGAAAGTGATATTATTAATCAATATCGGGAGCTACATGAGGAAGGTGGAATTCCAACGGATCTCCTACCCTTTGAAAATGGGCATTAAGCCTTAGAAAAGGTCTACCTAACCATTTAGCTAGACCATTACCACTACAAGAAAACAGTTAAATAGCGGCCAAAATTTTCAGTCACTAATTTAAAGATCGAATAGCGACCGAATGGAAACCAAAAAATAATTGGTCGCAATTTCATCGCTACTGAGTCGGCCATATCGGTCCCGTTGACCAAATTAAAACGCCGTCGTTTTGTTCACCGTTAACGACCAAATACCAACGGATGTTAACGACCGAATACCGACGGAATGCATAACGGTGTCAAAACGACGTCGTTTTGATGTTTTATTTCTTTTAAAAAATTAAGGTTTAAAATTAATTAAAAAGCCATCATTTTGTTTACCGTTAACGATCGAACACCGACGAAAGTTAACGACGGAAAACATAACGGCATCAAAACGACGTCGTTTTGATGTTTTATTTCTTTTAAAAAACTAAGGTTTAAAATTAATTAAAACGTCGTCATTTTGTTCACCGTTAACGACCGAATACCAACGGATGTTAACGACCGAATATCGACGGAATACATAACGGCGTCAAAACGACGTCGTTTTGATGTTTTATTTCTTTTAAAAAATTAAGGTTTAAAATTAATTAAAATGCCGTCGTTTTGCTCACCGTTAACGACCGAATACCGACGGAATACATAATGGTGTATATTTCTCAAGTTATAGATGAAGGACATAAAGTGACGCCGTTTCGTGCGTTTCCCAAACCACCATTCCGCGCAATGCGCTACTAAGGCCAACGACCGAAACCATCGAAACGACGTCACAACACATTAGCTCGTTCACCATCTCACACCTCTCCCCTAGAAACCCAAAATCGGAGTCCACCATCTCACATCGGCCGGCCACCAGCTTACTCCGGGCGGGCACCCCCACCTTCAAATCACCTCATACTCCGGCCCGACGACCTAATCGACGTTGCCCGACACATCTTCCTGTTAACTAATCGACGCAGCTCCGACGCCGCCTCTAACGCATTCGTTCAGGTAATGCATATTCAACTGCAAAATTGGACTGAGATTTTGGGTTTGAGTTTTGACAACTTTAGTTTGTGTTAAATTAATTTTGTGTTCCAATTCGTTATTCCTCTGAATTGGACTGAGATTTTGCTTGCTCATCACATTTCTATCCTTACAGAAATAAGTTGAGTATTTGAAATTAATTTTGTGTTAGATTTATAGTGTTTCTGAGATTTTTTACTTTTACAGTGTTTGATTTAGAGTGTTTCTGTGAAAAATGGCTATTCATCATCTTTATTTTGTGTTAGATTTATAGTGTTTCTGATATTTTTTAAAATTAATTTTGTGTTAGATTTATAGTGTTTGGAATCATCATCTTTGTTTTTGAATGGGAATAGAAAATTGGCTATTCAATTTGGAACGAAATAGAGATATTTTATCCATTTCCACCATAAACATTAACCTCATGGTACTTGAATTTTGCAGAATGCATCCTCAGTTTTTCTGTGGTCTGGTTTTTAATTTGGGATTGAAGCAATTGGTGTACAATTTGTACTCGAAATTATAAGTTTTAGATTCAAACTTTTGTTTCCTTCCCTGATAATAAAAAATTTCAAAAGAAAAAATGATTCAACTATTTCTTGCTTGTCAAGACCCCATTTCAGGTTTATGTATTACCTGCATTTCTTGATTTCCACATGAACTTCTCATGAATACAATGTCAACAACAAAAATCGTACCATCCCCTTATAAAATCCTCGATTGGATTAATGAATCTTCAAACTGCAAAAGAAACATGGGAACCAATGCACAAACTTTACCAAAAGAAGAGCTACGGCAAAATTAACTTTGTGTTAGATTTGACCCTACTTTGGCTTTTATGCTTTGGTCAACTGCAAAATTTAGACTTATATGTGAAAATAGTTCTAATTTAGACTTTTTTTTTGCTAAGTAGTTCTAATTTAGACTTATATGTTAAACATAGAACTAATATCATGAATAGTCTTTGCCTCATAGGATGCATGTCATAAAACATTCCCTTCTCTTTATTTTAGTGAATTAAATACTCTTGATAATTGTTGTCTTAAGGTCAACCCTTTGCAATTTGTCCAAACTTCATAATCTGATATATCATTTGACGATTCGTGTTGTAATGTGAATTTCAGAGATGCCTCCAAATAAAAGTATTCGAGTGTCCTTACCATTTGGTTCGCCACCGGCGTCTGTTGCGGCCTTACCTCCCAGCTAGGTTCATCATCTGATTTTCGGTCAACACTGCCATCTGCCCCCGAGCCTGGTACGACACCTCCGTCACAGACTGTTGATGCACATGTATCTCGGGATGCATCTACGTCGCACTGCGCCACTCGAGTCTATCGCCGGTAGCAGGGATCGACGACTCATCGACCTACTTGTCCCCACCGACGACGATCGATACCGAGTACTTAGTGAAGATGCGAGAAAACTAGATACTCGTATTCTCCTGCAACCTACTTTGATAAATAAGCAACTAAGTTTGAATTTACAAGTCTTCGAATTTAATTATCTAACATTATTTCAAAATACAGAAAAGGTATCGATGGGCTCCTGAGCATGAGGCAGGAGTCAAGTTAGGTTGGCGTGCCTTACTTAAGAGGAAACTCAGCGGTATTATGAGTGACACGAGGAAGAAAGATAAGAGGCCCAAATGGGTTTGTGAGACCGACTGGGCGCGACTTCAAGCGTATTGGGAAACTCCGGCTTTTGTTGCTAAGTCTGTACAGGCATAAAAAACCCTGAAGGAAGGGAGGGGTGGCAAAGGCCCGATGAAGCACACGGGCGATTCACTGAGCCACATTGAGCACCGAGAGGCTGTTACTTATATTACGGTTCACATTCATATATTTTTATGTGTTTTATGTACGTATTTAATGTTTTAAAATTTTTGTTAACAGGAAAAAAAGGTCGGACATGCAATCCCATTCCCGGCTAGTTACGATTGGATGCATCAACACCATATTGGCCCAAAGAAAGGCGAATGGGTTGATGAAGATTCTAGACAGCTTATCCGTATGTATTTCATTCATGTTCCAACCTTTTTTATATTAGTTATTTACTGTGATAAATGTATTAACCTGACATTTTATTTGACAGGGGGTGTTCCATGCGGTTTATCACGACGCCGCAAACGAAGCAACTCAAGTAGGTCAGCCTCCTCCGGATTTGCCGACTTATATTGCGCTTTCAACTGAGGCAGCAGGTGGACTACAAAAGGGACGTGTTCAAGGACTCATTCGTTCTCCGATATGGTCAAGGCAATGAAGCGAGGTAGCCAAGTGGAAATAATGGAACAAAAATTGAAAATAATGGAAACAAAGTGGAAGAAAAAGTTTGACGAGCAAGAAAGGGAATACAGGGGGAGGGAAAATAAGAGAAACAAGTCATTAGCTAGTACCTTAGCTGATATTTTAACAAATAAGGACATTGTATTAAATGCCTCTAAGATAGAAGCTAAATTGAGTAGTATTCTAGATGATGAGTTAGATTCAGACTATGACGATGATCCCTTAACTGTCGATGATGTTTAGGGGAGTCAATAGATGATGTAGTTTGTTTTTGTATATTATTGAACTATTGTTATGTTTTTTTGGTATAATATTGAACTATTGTATATTTTTTTTGTATATTATTGAACCATACTTATTTTTTATTTTTTTATTTTTGTATAATAGTGAACTAGTATGTTTTTTTGGAGATTTTGAGATTTGTTTGGTCTGTTTTCTGTTGAATTGTGGTAGGGGATATACTAAGTTTTTACCATTCTGTTTGGAAAAAACTGACTATGTATCGACGGAGTTGCGACCGCCTACCGACCATTCTTAGGGTATAGGGTTAGGGTTGGGCGACCGATTAGCGACCGTTTAAAAGATTCGCAGTCGCTATGTATCTTATGGGCGATCGAATAGCAACCGCATTCGTCTCATCAGTCGCTAATTAGCTAAGGGGCGACCTATTACCGACCGAATTCATCAAAGCACTCGCAATTCGGTCGCTATTAAGATAACTTTCTTTTTAAAAAAAATAGCGGAGTTCTTTTTAAGGGATATAGAAACATTTTGCCTATTTTAGTTATTATTACTAATATATATACATACATATGAATAGTAAAACAAGTAATAATTATACTTATTTATAAAATATCTAAATAGCCTCGTAGCAGAACAATTCTGGTAATACATTTGTGTATACATTTACGTGAATCATTAAGTGATAGAGTTAAAATTTTAATAATTGATTATTAATAACCAAATAATTACTAAAATATTCATATTAGTTCGTATTCCCATTCTGAACGATGTCGGTTTTCGAATTTATAATTTTTTAACTTGGTTCGTCGCTAATCGGTCGCTAATTAGCTAAGTGTCGACCGATTACCTACCAAATTTGTCAAAGCGGTCGCAATTCGGGAGCTATTAAGATAACTTTCTTTTAAAAAAATAACGGAGTTCTTTTTAAGGGATATACAAAAACATTTTGCCTATTTTAGTTACAATTACTGATATATATACATACGTATGAATAGTCAAACAAGTAATAATTATACTTATTTATAAAATTCGAAATAACACAAGTGTTTTAATACAACCAAATGGCGTCGTTTTTCATTTATACATTGCAACCGAATAGCGACCGAAATGACAAATGCGGTCGGTAATCTGCCGCCCATAAGAAATCATGGCTGGATTTGCAGTTGCAAGTTGGTTCAAGTTCCATCCCTTGAACCTCAATCCATCCCTGGTTCTGTAACGGCGTCGTTTTGTTAGTTTAAGAGAGCGACAGAATAACGATGGAATGATAACGACGGCCTATGTTAACGATCGAATACCGACGGATGCCAAATGAAGCGACGTCGTTTTGCGTGTCTGTGTCAAACAAACCCCTAATTATTCAAACACTTGTAAAAAATACTCACAATTCCTCCCCCGCGAAACCCCACCCACCACCTCACAACTCCTCCCCGCGAAACCCCCTCCCACCACCTCACAGCTCCTCCCCACGAAACCCCAGCCCACCTCCACCTCCGATCAACTCCTAATCGACGCCTCCCGTGAGCTAATCGTCGCAGCTCTGAAGCTCGCCGGTCTGAAGTTCGCCCCTCCGACGCCTCGTCGTCACGTCGTGCCGCCCAGACGCTTCTGCTATTGATAGGGCAGACAGGTTTTTATTTGTAATTTTTTATTTTCTCATATTTTCTTTGTCCCCCTTTTCATTTCCTTTGATTTCCATTCATTTTAATTTACAAGAGAAGTTGACACTTCGAAGATTCAGCCATACATACTCCCTTTTTCCCTTTTCAGTTCAATTATTATTTTATTTTTTTTGCAATCGAGATTTTTGGAGATTCTGTTTGGTAATATTTGTTTTGGGTATGTAAATGTATGAAAAAGCCATTTGTTTTGGAGATTCATCTGTTTTGGAGATTCAGCCATCTGTTTTTTTTCTATGTAAATGTATGTAAATACATACTCGCTTTTTCCCTTTTCAGTTCAAATTGTTTGGAATCGAGATTTTTGGAGATTATGTTTGGTAAATATATGTAATATCTGTGTTGGGAAAGAACCAAATTCATTCAATTTTAGTCCCAAATTCTGTAGTTTAGCTCCAACATTTTGCAGAGCAGTATCTGTAGTTATTGGCACTTGCCATAGAAAAAAAGCTTGGCTGTGAGTTCGTTAAAGAGCGAATTGCCTATTTTAGACTTAAACAATTTATGCTTTTCGCTTTTTAGACTAAACTTTATTTTTGACCTTTTGTAGACTTAAACAATTTACGTTTACCCCGATATAGATTTTTTTCAAATTTCCGACAAAAAACTCACCGACATGCAAAACTGTGTCGTTTTGACAGGGGTAAAAAAGTCTTTTCAGCTTTACAAAACGAATTGCTTATTTTAAACTTAAACAATTTATACTTTTCGCTTTTTAGACTAAACTTTGTTTTCGACCTTTTGTAGACTTAAACAATTTACGGGTACCCCGATATAGATTTTTTTCAAATTTTCGACAAAAAACTCACCGACATGCAAAACTGTGTCGTTTTGACAGGGGTGAAAATGGAGAAGATAGGTTTATAATTTTTTGTTAGTTTAAATTTGGTATTCATATTTATTTTATTTTAACAATTGAGTACCCAAGTTTTTTTCGTGAGAATTGGGTTGAAATGTCTGAAATACTCTTAAAAAGTGCCTCACGTGTGAGGCACATGACCGACTTGACGATTTTTTAACAGAAAATGGGATGGAAGGACAATAACGGCAGGTCATTTTTACTCTAGAAATAAAATCGAGTCACCAGCTAAATGTTAGGAAATAAACAGCAACAATGAGAGAGAAAACGAGATCGAAAAAGATAAAGAAATACCCAAGAAATTGTTAACCCAGTTATACCAAATCGACTAGTCTAGGGCGCTGCCAAACCAGGATATTTACTATGTAGCGATTCAATATTTATGTTACATAAGTATTCTATTTATAAGTAGGAACGAAATCCTAAAAATTTGGCTATCCCCAAACAACAAGGTAATATGGGGATTGAAGATTTGAAAACCTTGTTGTTCTTAAAAAAGAAATGTGATGGTGGAGAAGATGGTGATGTTGGAGATGTTGATGGTGTTGATTGTGATTATGATGGTTAGGGTGGAGAAGATGAAGATGGTGGTAGGATGAGAAGGGGGAGAAGAATGGGGAGAATACATGGAAAAATCTATATCGGTGTAACCGTAAATTGTTTAAGTCTACAAAAGGTCGAAAACAAAGTTTAGTCTAAAAAGCGAAAAGCATAAATTGTTTAAGTCTAAAATAAGCAATTCGTTTTGTAAAGCTGAAAAGACTTTTTTACCCCTGTCAAAACGACACAGTTTTGCATGTCGGTGAGTTTTTTGTCGGAAATTTGAAAAAAAATCTATATCGGGGTAAACGTAAATTGTTTAAGTGTACAAAAGGTCGAAAACAAAGTTTAGTCTAAAAAGCGAAAAGCATAAATTGTTTAAGTCTAAAATAGGCAAATTGCTCTTCATTAAAATTATATTAACAACAGTTAATTTATCCGTAAAAATGTGAATATTTAATAACCAAGGTGAAGTTTAGAGTAACTATACAAGAATCACAGTAAAGGGTTCCCACAAGGCATAAAGATGAACAATTTATTCTCTACTTGTAAAGTTGAGCTATACAGAAAGACTTGAGAGATTGTGATTTCTCTGGTCCCAGAAAGCCTTTTTCTTTAAAACTTTCTACTGTGTCCCGAACTTCATCTTTTATATTTTGAATTTTTTTTTCCAAGTGTTTGCAGATCACTTTCCTTTTGTAGTGGGAATAATTGTGATTTCTCTGGTCCCAGAAAGCCTTTTTCTTTAAAACTTTCTACTGTGTCCCCAACTTCATCTTTTATATTTTGAATTTTTTTTTGTGTTTGCAGATCACTTTCCTTTTGTAGTGGGAATATGATATTTTGATTTGACCAATATTTATATTTTTTATCAGATTCCGGTTTAATTTTGGATAACACGGTGAAGGAAGAAGACATCAATCACCCAATTGCCAGTTTGCATGTGAAAGGTGTGTTTCGACTGCGTGGTATAGTTGAGACCTGTCATGAAGACCTATGGAAATGTTTTACATTTTTTTCCTTTTGAAGACCTGTCATTGTATTATCTCCCCGGTTTTTGCATCTTTGTATTCGATGAAAATATTTTGTTATAACAAGAATATAAATATATCGTTCTATTGCACAATAAAATTCGAAAAAAACAATATATATATATATATATATATATATATATATATATATATATATATATATATATATGTGTATGTGTGTGTGTGTGTGTGTGTGTACAAGATCATTAATAACATAGTAGATTAAATAATCATCGTGTTATTACACCGAACAATAGTATTTACCACATGTTAATTACTTGAAAAATAGGGTTGAAAATCATCAAACATAAGGTTCAAAGTTAATATGCATTTACTTATTAAGACTTGATATATGCAGATATTGTGTTTATAAAGGAGGACCATAGTTGGATGTATATGGATTCGACAACAAATGGTGGACCTCGTCATAGTCCAAAATTTATAGCGGGATTGAAATGATTTGTGAATTTCGTTGTTAGTATGTCTGCTAATGTACAAATTGATGGGATTAGGTGTCCTTGTGGGGTTTGTAAGAATAAGTATTTTCATATGCCTGATATTGTGAAGTATCATCTTGTTATGAACGAATTTGTGTCTAACAATTTTAATTGGACATGTCATAGTGAGGCATTCATTCCAATGCCTCAAATTCCGTTTGTTCATGATATGGATAATTCTAGAAGACATATGACACAGAACAATTATCGAGAGATGGTTCTTGATGCTGCCGGACAAAGTTTTAATGAGCCGGATAATAGGGATGTGGAAGAACCTATCAATCCAGAGGCACAAAAATGAAGTTTTGTGGCCATGCTAGGTACATTAAGAAAAAGAAATCAAAAAATACACGACAGAAAGAGATTTCTTGCAAAAAGATGTATTATTTTCCAATTATTCTGAGATTACAAAGATTGTATTCATCTGAGAAAATCGCAAGACACGTGACATGGCACTCAGACAATGAGAGGGAAGAGGGAATAATGAATCATCCACGGGATGGGGAAGCTTGGCAACATTTTGATAGAACACAAACTGATTTTGCAGCGGAACCTCGGAATGTAAGGCTTGGGTTATGTACAAATGGTTTTGCACCTTTCAGCATTTCAGGGAAGCAATATTCTTCTTGGCCAGTTCTTCTAACACCTTATAATCTCCCCCCTTGGATGTGTATGAAGAACAATGTAATGTTATTAACTATCATTATACTTAGACCCAAAAATCCAAAACACAAGATTGATGTGTACTTGCAGCCTCTCATCGATGAATTGAATCAGCTGTGGGGTGAAGGTGCAGAAACTAATGACATCTCCAAAAAGTAAAATTTTAAACTGAGAATTTCATTACTTTGGACAATTAGTGATTTCCCAGTATATGTAATGTTGAGTGGATGGAGTACAGCTGGCATTCACGTTTGTCCATATTGTATGGAGGAAACACAAGCGTTCCATTTGCAGGCTGACGGGAAACAATCATGGTTCGATTGCCACGGATGTTTCTTATCACCTAATCAACCTTTTAGAAGATATGCAAAGGGATTTCGAAAGGACCGGCGATAGGAGAGAGCAGACCCGCCATCTCGCCTGACTGGTGATGAAATGTATTTTAGAGTTAGAGATTATCCAAAAATTACCGATACAGCTGAAGAGATTGGTAAAGAGCACGGCAGGGGTCGGGATCACAATTGGGTCAAACGTAACATATTTTGGGACTTACCGTATTGGTGGACACTTCTGATAAGACACAACATTGATGTCATGCATAATGAAAAAAATGTGTTTGATAACGTCTTTAACACCGTGTTGGACGTGAAGGGTAAAACTAAGGACAATGTTAAGGCTAGAGCGGATGTTGAAAGGTATTACAGTCGACCGGAATTAAATATTAAACATGATGGCCGAGGTAAAGCAACGAAACCAAATGCATGTTTCACCCTTACCAAGGCACAAAAATAGATGGTTTTGTAGTGGGTGAAAGAATTAAGGCTCTCAGATGACTATGCATCGAATTTGGCGTGATGCGTTGATATGAAAGAGCTCAAAATGTCAGGCATGAAGAGTCACGATTGTCATGTACTGATGGAGAGACTTATCCCTATAGCTCTCAGAGAAGTACTACCGGCAAATATTTGGGGACCCTTGGCTGAACTTAGTCTGTTCTATAGAGATTTGTGTTCCCTAAAGTTGACTGTGGCACACATGTTAGAAAATGGAGGACACTATCACTATATTATTATTCAAGCTAGAGAGAATATTTCCCTCGGAATTTTTTGAAGTCATGGAACACTTGCCGATTCACCTTCCGTACGAAGCCAAGGTTGGTGGCCCGGTACAGTTTAGGTGGATGTATCTGCTCGAGAGGTAACAACCCATGTCTTTATGATCTCAACTTCATTTTTATTTTCCATGTATTTACAATGTGATTAACTACTTATGCTTTAATTAGATACCTGCACCATCTAAAAAAGAAGATAAAAAACAATGCCATAGTTGAGGGGTCAATTTGCAATGCATACCTGGTGGAAGAAGCTGCTACATTCTTTAGCTATTATTTCGAACCCCACGTGAAAACGAAAGTTACAACCATTGGACGAAATGATGGTGAAGACGAGACTACATTCTTTAGCTATTATCAATTTGCAACTTACCTGGAAGACCATTTGAAAAAAAAAGAAAATATTTCATTATCTGATAAGGATTATAAAACAACCATGAATTATATCCTTGTGAATTGTGAAGAGTTTGAACCATACCTGCACTAAGTAAAGTCATCTATTTCTTCAGTTTTGCTATATAATTAAAAGTAGCCGAATAATAATATTGACGTTTGATTTGTAACTCAGGAAATTTGTTAGTGAAATACATGACCAAACTCCCCAGATAAGTTGGTATAGTGATTTTGTTAGTGAAGTACATGACCAAACTGCAAAGGCGGGTTTATAGTGATTTTTCCAAATGGTTTGAAACTCATGTAAGTTGGTATTATGTAGAAATTTACTTGTTTTAAAGATGCCTAAACTAATTTAACTTTTGTTGCTCTCAACAGATACATAGCCTTCCAGAAGATTCTGAAAGGTTGTTGAAAAATCTTTCATGGGGCCCGACAAGGAGAGTGATGTCATATTCCGATTACTTTGTTAACGAATATAGATTTCACACAAAAGCCCATAGTGATGGAAAAGGAACCACAAACAGTAGGGTATGGGTTAAAGGCGATTACTACAGAGAGTTGAAGTAAGTCATTGAGGTTGAACTTGCTGGAGTACTTGTCCAAAAAATAATTCTTTTCAAATGCAACTGGTTTAATTCAACTCTAAATAGAGGTTTGAGGGTGTATCCTCCATATAAACTTGTAGAAATCCATAGGAAAATGAACGTACCAAGGTTACGATCCATTTGTATTTGCCTCCCAATGTCAACAAGTCTACTACACACCTTACCCAGGTAGTAAGACAACACCTAGGGCTGATTGGTGGGCTGTTTGTCGTTCCAAACCACGTCTAGTTGACGTTCCTAATATTCTGGTACTGTATCCGGGGGAAGTACGCGAGGAAGAGACCAGTCACATTGATTCAACTGTTACTAAAGTTGGTCAACTTGCACACCAGTCAGGGGAAATCGAAGTTGTACTTGTGGCCGGTACGGGCCGTGTTAATGAAGATGATGATGAAATTATGTCGGGTGATGACAATTCAAAAGAAGAAGATGAATTTATGTCAGAGGATGATTTAGAATGATTAATTGTTGTTGTGCTTTAATTCTTAACTTTCCTTTATTAATCCATTTTTTCATGCATGATTAATCTCTTTCTAGCTTCACACTAAGAAGCCACTTGAACGATGCAAATTGAAGTTGAAGAACTAGCTTCTTGGGATTCCACATATTGAAGGTGAGTAATATTTGTTGGTTTATTTTTTAGTACTTTATTACCATAAATTAATTGTCGTATTGTTTAACTTTTTAACATAATTCAAAGTGGTAATTTTATTGCATTAAAATAATTTGATTCTTGGATTTTCAGATTGCAACTCATGCATTTTCAAGGATATACATATAAATGACATCAAGGAGTATATGAGAAGTGTAAACTTTGATTGTGAGTGTTGTAATGTAAATGAGAAGTGCACACTTTGATTGTGAGTGTTGTAATTCAAAGTGTGGACTTTGATTGTGAGTATTGTAATGTAAATCAGAAGTGTAAACTTGTATTTTTTTTAGTAAGATAATTGGTTATGTAATGTTATTTTTGGGTTTTATTGATTATGTTTGCTATTTGGGATCTTATTAATACTGTTTCTAGTTCGTATTGTTGTGCGTATTGCTGTTTTTTATAATAGGGATTTAATTAAATTTCAGATTTTTTTTTTAAAATTAAAAATAATTTAGGAATTAAGGAGTAAGCCAGTGATTGAGGTTGTTCCTTCCCTGGACGAGGTCCTGAGATCGATTCCTACTTCCCCTTTCCCCTCCTTCCTACCCCCTCTCCCCAATAAAATAAAAAAAAACAATATAAACATTTTCCGAAAGAAAAAATACTTAAAATGCCTTATATTTGAAATTAGAGGGTGTAAAATCTAAACTTTTGAAAATAAATTAATCAGCCATCTCATTGTATTTTCTTTCAAATGTCTTTTTTTTTCCTTTCTGGGTAAAATGTCTGTTTAATGTTCTATTGTCATGTCCAAGATTAATATTTTCGAAAGTCTAATAAGGGAAAATTAAAATTCACTGCACCAATGATCAAGCATTGATAATGGGTGGCTATAAGTAACTCCAGACAATACAGAATTTGACAAGAACAAAATTATTATTCCATCATTTTAAATACGAAATTTAAAGAAGTTGTTCCAACTAAGCTACTAGCTAGTGGCCTCAAAATTAAAGAGGAAAGAAACAAAAAAAAAATAGGAAGCTAAGAGAAAGAAGAAGAAAACAAAATGAAAATCTGTGTGGCTTTGGGTTTCCTAAGTGAGAGTGTGGTTCTTACAACGTTATCACTTCATCTGTCGCACGCTTTTTTTCCAGCCTCATGCCACTTTCTTAACTTTTTTCTTTGCCCATATATGTTACTAATATAGCTTCTTCTCTTTCAATATTCCAATGAAACCCTTATATTTGATGAGGTCATTTTATCTTCATTTTCACAATGAGACTGTAAAATTGTGATTGATGTCTTGATAACAAATATGTTGGAAAAAGTAGTTTTAAGAAAATAAAGAAAAAGTGAAACACAACTGATATGTGGAATTTTTTTTACTGATATAAATAAATTTGAACAAAAAATTCTGTAGCCGCTGCCATGAGACTCTCTCTCTCTCTTTGTGAGAGTAATTTCTCATGTGCAATATCCGGCATACTACTATGATGAAAAAGAACACATAGAATCTCATAATGGTTCTATTAATATGGGCTCCCAAGAGTCCTCCATCAATGGTAGTATGCCGGCGCCGCTGTCATGTACCGGCGCCGCTGCTAGATATCCCTATCAGAACCACCATCTTCTCGCCGGAAATGGATATTGAGGATCTGAGAATTCAATACGCTTACCCCAAGTCAATCGGTACGAGACCCAGTATCAAAATTTCCATGAAGCCTCTACATACTTCAATCGGATCCGTGGATTGAATTCGAAAATTGTAATGATAATTAAGCAATATGCGAAAATGGTGATGATGGAAAATTCAAAGGCTCCAATTGTCATCGGAATCTTGTCTCCTCGTGGATGTGCTAATGTTTGGGGAAGACGGACTAATTCTGCAAATTATGAACTTTTCTTGTTATTTTTGTAATTTCTTTTCTTCTCGGACTAATGATGAAAATTCGAAATTCTTTGGGACTGTTTCTCTTATTTATGCAACTCTTGGTCCACAAATGACCAATGACGCAAATTCTCAGCTCTTAATGATTTTTTTTTTCTGTAATTTCTGTAGCTTCTGTTCCACAAATGATCAATAATGCAATTTTAAGGTCAGTGGATACCAGCCTAGTTGGGAAGCAAAGGCTTGACAATGATGACAAGGCGGAGGTCGCAGGTCGGCCCTGCCAAGCCCCATGAGTTGCTTGATTTGGAACTTTACGGGATTTAACAGCTCCTGGACAATTCAAAACTTAGTGCGCCTTAAAATGACTCACAACTCTAATAGTATTTTTGTTTCCCTAATAAAGTCGTTTGCAGACTTCATGATTTATATCATGGTAGTACTAGGCTTTATTTCATGTTTTAATTTATTATTTAATTCAAGCTTTAGTGTAAGCAATCAATGGGCGTGACCTTCTCAAACTTGGACAAGCATCTCTCAAGGTAGAGTTTTATTACAACATGGTTTCTTATGGAGGATCGGGAGCGGACGTTCTGGTCGTATCTAGCGTGGTAGTTGGCCAACTACTCTACGCGGTTTTCAGCTGATCTCCCTCCTAAGTTTATGTGTTTTGAAAGTTTGCAGACAAGAACTCTTGCACTTGTGGAAAACCTCTGGTTTGTGCGTGACCTCAGTTTTTCTCTTGTTTCTTTGGTATTAGAGTTAGATTATACAGTCATAGAACTTTGTATTATAGGGCAAATATTCTCTAGATTTTTCTATGTTCGCAAGTCATGTAAGAAAATAGTGTAATAGGGATGCACATTTCCGTCACTAATCTACGTTTAGCGACCATCATTTATTTGTTAATAAATTATTTATTTTTACATTAAGAGTGAATGTCTCTTTTGGACTTTAACAATTTTTACTTTTCTCGCCTTCAATTATAAAAAAAAATTCAAGAATTCCGACAAAAAATTGGCACGTGATCAAAACATGGCCATTTAAGTAGGGGTAAAATAGTTTATGCACAAACTAAATTTCGACTCCATATTTTGTAATTATGAGCACCTATTTATGACCCGAACCCAAATACCCACCACCAAAGCCCCCAATCCCAATACCCAAATACCCCACCTTCAAAATCCAAGAAATCCCCACCAATGTTTTGAAACCCGGATCGGACCGGTCCGACCGTCGACCGGACCTCCGAGCTGTCCGGTTAGGTGCCAAAACCCGTTTTCGTAAAAAACCGCTCTATTTTCACTGACCCGGTGGACCCGGCCGGTCGGACCGTCCGAACCGTAAACCGGAACGGTTTTGGGAAAACCGGCCGGGTCACAAAATACATTTTTTTTAAAAAAAATTTCTGTATAAAAAAATGGAAGAAGAAGAAGAAAAAAAGAGAGGGGCGGTTCACGGCAGAGAGAGAGGGAGGTGGCGGTGGCGGTTCGTGGCAGAGAGAGAGGGAGGAGAAGAAAAAAAAAGAGAAGGGCGGTGGCGGTGAGAGCATATAAAATATGCCCGATCCAACTATACTGCCCATAACGAAAGTGAGCTGAAGGAGAGGAGAAGAGAAAAAAAAGCAGGGCGGTGGCGGAGAGAGGGAGGTGCGGCA
Organism: Vinca minor; assembly: GCA_026122235.1. NCBI lineage: Eukaryota > Viridiplantae > Streptophyta > Magnoliopsida > Gentianales > Apocynaceae > Vinca > Vinca minor. Next base: position 1,464,399 of record JAOCZM010000111.1, on the reverse strand, counting down.
GAGAGATCAGAGAAGGAGAGGAAGAGAGCGGCGGTGGTGGTGAGAGGCGGCGGAAGACGAGGAGGAAGGGGAGGTGGCGGGAGAAGAGAAGGAGAAGAAATGAAGGAATTTTAGGGTTTTGTCCTTAGGGTTGGGGTAAGAGGATATATATACTCAGGACTAAGATTGTAATTAAAATATTAGCATATAAAATCCTATAATATAATTATATTACAAATAAGTCCTAAACTATTTACTTTGTAATTATATCACTTTTATATTTGTAATATTTTTAAATTTTACATCAATGTTTATATCAACGAGATGTTTATTTGGAAAATTTAAATTAAATTTATTTTTTATTAATAAGTATATATTATATATTTTTTTAATATTTATGACGTCACCGGATTGATGAACGGGTCGATGACGGTCCGACCAGTGACCCGTGACTCAATAACTTTTCCGGGTCGATGCCCGGTCCGGGTTTCAAAACCTTGATAACCACAACCACCGCAGCACCTCCGACAACATATTTTACAACCTCCCCACAACCACCGCAAGCACACCCCTCCCCTCTTAACCACCCCCAAAGCCTCTAATCCCAATACCCAAATATCCACCTTGAAAATCGAAGAAATCCCAACAACCACCGCAGCACCTCTGGCAACCTGTAAAGATTTAAAGGAAAAAAAGATAACATAAAAAACATCCCAATACCCCAAAATATCATTTACATAGCATTAGAGGTGATGCACCCTCACTAGGCCTGCAAACGGGTCGGATTTTTATCCGTATCCGACTCAAATCCGATTTTATTTTTAGGATATGGTAAGAACTCTAGACCCATATACCCGCATCCGAATCTGAGTCCGTATAATAGTAATAAAACGGTTACTGAATATGAAATATAAAAAAATCGTATCCGTTAAACTCGAATCTGCTTTGGTAAAACAATATATATATATATATATATATATATATATATATATATATATATATATATATATTCCCTAAAACAATATATTTTACATGATTTATAGGATTTATGACTTTTTTGTAATATAAGTATTTTATAGGATTTATGTGATAATTATTTATATTGCAATTCCGTTTCTTTCCTTTCTTCCCTCTTCTTCTCTCTCTCTCTCTCTCCCCGTTTCCTCGTCGACCTTTTCCAGCGCCTACTCCTCGCCGCTGCTCCTTCCCGTTTCTAGGTTTTTTTGACTGTTGACTTTAAATTTATGCATATATTAATATATTTTCTATTGATTCATTATTTATATTTTCTAATATTGCAGTAATTTGTATGAGATAATCTTTACAAGTTCAAGCGGTTTACAAGTTCAAGAATCGTAGCATTTTGTCCAAGTGGTTTAGTTGGATTTGTTTGAGGATTCATAGTTATTCAAGCGTTGTATATTTTGAACTTTAAACAACAATATAATTATGTATTGTATTATATTATATTTCGTATAATTGGACTTTTTGAAACGGGTTTTACCATATCCGTATTCGAATCCAAATCAGCGGATCTGGTAATATATATTTTGGATCCGCTAGGATATGGATACGGATATGGTAGAAAAAATTAAAAATGGATATGGATCCGGCAATAGACAATTCCGTATCCATTTGTAACCGTTTGCAGGCCTAACCTTCACATGACCTCTTCTTCTCCTTCCTCCAAATATCTTCATTACATATTCAACCAAGTTCTTGAAATCAAAACCCACAAATTTAAAGAATCAATCAATCTTCCACACATTATTTCACCGACCCATGTCTCAATCAACCTCCATACCCTAAAAGCGGCAAAGAATTCGAGACTACGGCTTCGATAATTACATGAAAGTAGAAAAGAAAATGCGAAAAATTGTCAAATTTAAAGACCTCATTCTATCATAACCCAATTCAATTCTTTCTATATCTCGTTTAGTCGTCTTGGCCCCAAGCAATTTGAAGATGGACGTTTTATTTTGAAATTCCCACACGTTTTCAAAATCTTTGAACACCCAGTTCAAAGAATTCTTTATTGTAGGCTTTCTAGAAAGGCCTATTTACAAACTGAGCAAGAAAAGATTGCCTCATTTAATTGGAATGAATGGGTTGTAGATTTAGCCGTGTATTTGTGGATTGTCTGCTTCAGTTTGCTTTACCAATTTGAACATTGTTGTTTGTTGTTTTATTTTGGTTGTGGTTGGGAGGGGAGGGGTGATTGGGGTGGCTGTAGAAGAGGTTGCTAGAGGTAGGAGTTTGGGGGGCATGGCATTAGTATGGCCCAAACAATTCATAAAGGGCATGACATGGCCCCCAAAAAAGTAGGAGAAATATTTTTGTCCAGGCCATAACGGAAGTGGGAGTTCCGTCCTGGGTGACGTGGCAGTTTCCAAGACGGTACTCCCACTTCCGTTATAGCCACAGGAAGGAAGTGGGACTTCCGTTCTGGGCTGGCAGTGTGTTTGTCTCAATAACACTTAATTTGAGGTCTATGGTTTTCATTGGTTATTTTTCTCAGGTGTTTGTATTACAACAACCAAAACAATATTTCCAAAACACATTGCTTACTAAAATTTGCGAAAGAAAATGAATAAATTGTATATTAATATAAAAACAAACAACAAAATAATCGGAATAATATTTTACATCGGAAAAAAATTAACATTCTTCGTAACTACAATGAGCGAAACGTAAACAATGTAAATGAAAACCTATCTACGGCGCCGAAGGTGTGTATCGAATGGTGTGTCTCGGGTCCGGTCCCAGGAAGTAAATACGGAAATCTCTCACACGCACGGCGCTACCAAAATTGGTTGAGATGACTTCCGCGCCTTCGGGGTCGATAAATATCTGCTCCTCGGGGTTTAGCGGCTTCGGCAACGGAGTCTGATGCTGCGTCTCAGGGATGTGGAGGCTGTACGAAGGCGACCCTCCCGAGTAGTAGCCCGACTGTGCAGATGTAGAGGGCCCTGCACCAGGATCCCCTCCCGTCTGAATACCCGCTGAATAAGTACCGGGTGATGCAAATTGGTATTCAAAACGGGAGGGTACGTAGGCCTGACTGGGAAACTGTGTCTGTGGTGGAGCGGGCTCCGGTGGCCCGCCGCGCTGTCGTTGTCGCCTCGCCGCCAAGTCCTCCCGCGTGGCCTCCCGGTTCCGCCGCGTACCTTGCCTCCCCACTTGGGACCGGGCCGGAACAGGCTCCCTTGGTTGTGTCACCAGTTCCAGAACAACAGACTCTGCCACATCCGCTGCTCGTGATCTGCAGGTCAGGGACTTCCCGGCTGCCACGAACGCCTCTTTGATTGTCTTTGAAGCCCAGGAGACGAGGGACCTGTAGTGCCCGATTGAGTTGGAGGCCGGCTTATCGAGCTCCGTGATTATGAGTCTGTTGGCATCCGCCTGCAACATCAATTGTCGTGTCAGTATATAATAAACAAGGAAAAGAAATGTAGACAAACAAAAAGAAAAAAATTACAATAATGTCCTCGGAAGACGCGATAGGTTAAATGCCCATTGGGAGTGGACCGGAATCCCTGTTGCGTGGGTTTGTAAGGAGGTGCACGGTAATGCGATTGTACCAATCCATGTACTCACGGGTTGGTAAGATCACATTACCGGGGACCGGGACAGCGTTCTCCAGTGCATCCTCTCACTCATCCCACATGCCTATGTAGACCTTGTGCTTGTTCTCTCAGTTCATATTCGGTCCCGCCGTGTGGGTGTGGACGTCCTGCCCCTCTATCGTACCCTCCGCCACCGATGGGTTTGGTATCACCTGCTGGAACCCGAATTGCTAGCAACCCGGTCCGGCATGTGAAACTCAACCAACTTGAAACATACGAGTGGCGTACGGGACCGAGAGGTGGACAGAAAATCGTCATCGCGAGTGGCCCGGGCGGCAATAACCCAATCGGGGTACGGCCTCCACATGAACTGCCAAAAAATTGTACATTAGCATAAATTAATTGCGCAAATTAAAAAAAAATACGAAAATTACGATAAACCTTACCCACTGAGCGTCCGTCAGTCGGTCAAAGCTGGTCGCGAAACACCGTAAGCTGAGATTTCAGCGCATTCTTGAAACTCCGGGCTGTATTCCAACGCGCCCTATACACTCGGCCGTCCGCGGGAATTTCATGCATAATCTCTCCCCGGTTCGCCGGCCGGAGAAATGATATGCGCTCCCACGCCCACAACTGGTACAAACAAACACGGATTAATCATCAAATATTAAAAAAAAATGTAGGGAACCAATACAAACTCATTAAAAATTACACAAACTTGAATCAAAAGGAAACGACTGACTATGTCCTCGAGAGACGGCTCGTGCGAGAGGTGCACATCTCGGCGACAGGTAGGGACAGGGACATCGCCCAGCCCATGAATGCTGGTCGAGGGCGAGGTCTCTGTCGCTGATGAGCAGGAGATAGCGCATGTTACCGCGCGACCCGGATTTATCCGGGAAAAGGAAAGTGGCGATGCAGAGGAAAATCAGGGCCCGGGCCCGCTGCTCAACCGCGACGTCCGTGGCATCCTCGCCTAGGGGCTCGGAAATGTGGGCATACACCTCTACAAGCTCGATGGCGTTACCCCTAATTGACCCGGTGGGGGGGGGGGGCGGAATCCTAGGCTCTCGTAGACACGCTCAATCCATTGACCCCTGGTCATGTTGTAATCCTTGTTCCACGTCACCAAGTTGCCCCTGGTAGGGCAGTCTTAGGAGGCATCCTACGTCCTCTAGGGTGATGGTGACCTCACCGCATCGCAGATGGAAGGAGTGCGTCTCGGGGCGCCACCACTCTACTAATGCGGTGACCAGTGCGTGGTCTATCTTAATCTTACCTATCCTACAACAACCCCGAAACCTATACGGTCAATGAGCTCTCGCACTCTCGGGTTGCCCTCGCGTTGGTAGGCCTAAAAAAAACTCCCATCATATCTAATGACCTTCAAACCTCTGTCCTGTAAATTGTTTAAGTTTTGAAAAGTACAAAAAAAAAAAAAAATGTTTATGTCTAAAAAGAGAAAAGCAAATATTATTTAAGTACAAAAAGAGACATTCACTCTTAAATTAAATAGACTTATATTTATCTTACCAATTAGACTTCGTTAACATAATACAACTTATATGAGAATCACTGTTTACTTAATAGTCTAACAGTCGAGAGACTAGCACGTAGTTCAAGAGATCCAAAGTGAACAACATAAAATAAATTAAAGACATATGAGAGGGACCACAAAAGCATCATGCTGCAAAATTTGTCAAGCAGACATTTCGTAAAACATGCTTAAAAAAACATTTGATAAATTAACACCATTCAGTTCCACCATCACAAGAAGCAAAAAATAAAAAAATAAAAAAATAAAAAAAATTCCACCATTAATTATTTCAAAATTTGAAGATGGTTGCAATTCATTTTTTGTACTAACCCAAAAGACGTAATTTAATCATTTAACCTGATAATTCTTCTACCACATGTGACTAGTGTTACCTGAATTCGGGTACGAGTGTTGAAAAAAATTACATATCTAAATGTCAGGTGTTTATAACTCTAAAAGAAAAGACATATACACTTCTAAAAATTTAGACACGAGTACGCGGATACGACTAATTATGAGCGTACAAGGAAACTAATAGATTAACTACTTTTTATAAAAAGAAATAGATATATAATTTGGGAAATGGGTCTACAATATCCTCCTGACTATAGACAGGATGAGAAAGTTCATTGCATATGCACCTAGTCTTGGTCAAAGTATCCAATATTTTTTTATCACATTCAGACCCATGTCATATCGTGTCGACATGGGTGCAACTTCCAAAATTAAAGAGTCCAAGTAACATAGTTGTGATATATTCTGGGACATGGGCAGTAGTTGGCCAAATTTATTTTAGTACAATTGGCACCAATCACAACCCACAAGACTTGTGCATAAAGGTATTACCATCCAGCTATACTCTCGAATGATACCCGTTCCTTTCAGAATTGGATGTTTACTTTTCTGTACAAAATCAAGAAAACGGACATTGAATTCCTACCGACACAAGTATTTGACAAGCTAACAAATCAGTAAATTAACCAACTCATTGAAACCTGTTTTATTTAGGGGGGGTGGGGGAATATGGAACCTAATTGTCTCCTAGCAATTTCAACACCCAAGTCCACAGCTCTTGTAAAGGAAAGCCAATAAAACAAGGGATTCAAAAACGAAAAATGACATATCTGCCTCTGGAAGAACAATGCTTTTCACTTGAGATCGATCTTGGCCTGTAGCCTCTCATCCAGGGTAGAAAGTACTATCTGATCACAAGTGAAAAACAAAAAAAGATTAGTAAGGCACAAACAAGAACAACAGTGAGCAAAAACCAACTGATAAAAGGCCAATGTGCTATATCATCAGAGATGACATAACCAGTTAAAAGACGCACATAATTTCCTTTAGCTGCTTAACAACCTTTCGGGCTAGATGAAGAAAAATAGTCTCTAAACAGTCAAAAATATTAAAATGTCTAGATACAATAGAATGAAATTGGAAATACGCGTTTCAGTTAAAACCGTACCTGGAAAAATAATATACAATTGTCTTATCAATAACTTTCAGAACTAATAAGGCTATGATTATCTATTCTTTTCAGAAAAACTCAAGAGTTACAGAAATCTTATGCTTAGGTTTTGCCGTGAATCATGTTTTAGCCGATTAATGAAAGTGAGTATACAGAAATTAAGTACTATAAAGCATTTTACACGGGAAAAATTAAATTTCATCTAATTCACTGAGAAAAATTGATAATGTATACATTTTTGTGAAGATACATACAAAATGTCATCCCCATAGTTTTGTAAAAGATAACCATGGGAACCCTTTTTCTCTATGCACTATGTACGAAAAGAAATTAGTACTTACGTCGAAGAGAAAAAAACTAAAAAGAATTGTTGTGGAAAGTTTCATGTATTCCCTTTCTCAAGGAATTTCCTTTCCAGTTGAGGGATATTTTAACCCCTCTTTGCCACTTCATCAGTCAGAAGAACGTTCACTTCCAAACCGTAGCAGTTGAGTTTGATACAGCCTTGAACGACTGATCTCTGCAAAATTTGCAATTGTGTGTATCTGAAGTTTCAGGAGAAATATGGTGCAGCAGCGGCTAACCAGCAGGAGAAAACAGCTTTTACTCAGACCAAGGCTGGTCCTTCAACCTGTTGAAGATGCATAACTAACTACTTGATACCCTAGGAGAAACCATGTCTTGGAGGAAAGCCAGGCTGATGCCCTCTGAAGGATCTCCCATTACCAAGGTGTCTGTTATCAGATGGAGTTGCCCCAAGAATACCGGACGAGTTTGGATCAGGCAAATGGGCACCATTGTTTATAGATCTTTGATATGACGGCTGAATGGACTGTGATTGCAAAGAATCAGCTTCAGCCCTTCTCCTCCTTTTCCAGGTTTCAAACTTTTTTGTATCAATGCCTCTTTGGAAGAAGGTAGATGTTTGGTCCTCCGGAATAAAATCATTTACCTGGGGAGTCCCCACTCCTGCTACCACCTGTTGTTCTTGTTTTAAGTTTTGAATAGATCTGATGAAGCCTCTCACCAGACAGATTTGAAAAGGTAGAAACATAATTATATTGTATCGGACGTGATCCGTTAGAGAAGTAATACTTCATGGTTCTTTAGTCATAAGTATTACTTCCTCAATACTATTTAGAATCCTTAGACCTAATGTCTTCATCGTTTCCAACATGAATGGAGTTGCATTTTGACTCAGTTGGACGTTACTTTTAATCGAGTAAATTAAAACGACTGATGATCGGATGTAATATCCTATCATGACTTGAATGTGAGAGGCATTAAAAGGGATTTGTCCCTCTCTTATTGTAGAGAGATATCCATGGGCACCTCGATAGGGAAAAATGTTTAAATGCATGGACATTCTCAAATGTATTTTAATAAAGTGGTTATTAAATACTATTTGTTGGAACAGTCTACCTGGAGATTGAGCATAAATAGGATTAAGCTTTATAAGGGTGGCTACTACCATGTCTTGTGCTTAATTTGGATATCACGAGACAAAGGGATTAAATGGTGAATTGATATTAGGTTCTACCGTACATTCATTTACTTTGGGTAGTCACAATGTTCTGTTAGAGACCGCTTGTGATTTATGAACACATACTACTACTAAGTGTGTGTTTTCATTGCCATTGTGAATTAAACCTACAGGGTCATACGCATAGACGAGTTAACGAGTTTTATGTCCAGATTAAATGAATTTTGAATGTGTCTGGATTCATTGTATCTGACATTTAAGAAATGTAATTATAAATAAGGGAAAATATGTGGTCAAGACAGATTGCATAACATCCGGATAGTAAGTAAGGAAACTTTAACACCCCAGCTAATGAAGGTACATTATCTACACAAAGTGCTATGACTAAAAAAGCTCACATTAACTATGAAAGCAATTCAACATGAAACACTACAAAATCATTCCCTGATATTTCATGTCTCCAAATTCCCAGAAAAATCTTTACAAAGCCAATGCTTTCTCAAAAGAAAACTAAACTTCGAAAATCACAAAAATGTGAACCAGCAGCACGATAAAAGAAGCCAATTGATCAAAAGCAAAAATGCAGTTCTTCCATATATGAATTTAACCATAAAGAACATACTAGGTGTTGTAAACCTAGAAGGCTTATTTAACACTTACTCATCAGAATGAAGAATCGGTATTTGACACCAAATACATAGTTAGCGCCTGCAATTCAACTTTTATGTACACTATTCCCTAAATTTCACTGAGGTTTCTAAATGAACCATGTTTAGCATAGTAATTCTTCTCTAAGTAGCTTGTCATAAAAATAAACTAGTTGAAACACAATCTAGGAAAGAAAAATAAGAGAACGGGTCAAATGACAAGAACAAGTATGGGAAAATGAGGAAGACATATTTAAGCAACCAAATATGGTTCAAACCATCCATGATCCACCTACCACATGGAGTACTAATAAACTACTCCCTCCGTCCCAAATTAACTGTCCACTTTCTAACTAAAGTAAGTATTAAAAACAATTTTTCCAATTTTACCCTTCTTCTAACTCCTCATTAAATACTCTTAATTAATTAAAATTATCACTTCCAACACATATTTAAGAGGTGGTTAGATGTTATGTAAGAGGGAGGAGAGAGAAAGACATAAAATTTAAATGAGATTAATAAAATTAATAAGGGTATATTAGACTTTTACTTATATTTTACCATCAAAATCACCAAAACTTTAATACTCGTGCATTTGTCAAAGTGGACAGATAATTTGGGACAGAGGGAGTACATTTCAAAGGTCAACATACCATTAAATAAGTTTTGGTATTTGGGCAGTCGTTCATTGGGATCGAGATATTCATTTTCTAAACTTGAAGCTAATAAATGTGATTATTTAGAGGAACAATAAAAAATAAGGATAAAATGAAAAAGTTGTTATGACAACTAAAAATGATCAAGAAGAAAGCTTTTTTGAACCAACTAAAAATTACCAAACGAATAATATGCTCCAAACAAAGTGCAGACGCCTCAAAGGCGGATGGCGGGAAGCCAAAAAACCGCCAAAGAAAAATAGCATATGGTATAGCGGGCTATGGCGGCCGATTAAAAAAAATTAACGAGGGCCAAATACATTTTCCACCCCCAAAATTCCCAATTTGCAAATTCCTCCCTCAAATTGTTCAATCGCCTTCAATTTTCAACTAATTTAAAATATTTGCACTTTAACATGTAAAGACATGCCTACTCTTGATAGATATTTTATTCTTCATACAGGACGGTCCTAGGAGTAGCAACTTAGAGAAGAATGGTTGCAATTGTGGGAGGTCATAGCCTCGTGCTTACGGAGTTTTTGCTAAAGAAATTTATATTTGGATTGCAACTTAATTCGAGATAAATTCAACTTTTTTGGATTTCGGTCAGTTGACTTTTGTAGCAGAACTCATTTTGCAACTGCCTAAAAATAAACTTTGAACATTTTTCCATCCTCGGTAAACCAACCAGCAGAAGTTGAGAATGGCAGAAGAAATTATTCCAAGTGATTACGACATCGTTTGTACAGCAAGTAATTTGACTTCAAACTAACTAATTGATCCACCGGTAAATAGGTATTTTCTTTAGGTATAATACCATCCAGTCTTTTTCAGACTTGAATTGACTGATCTATAAATGGATGGGATGGTTAGTCTGGAGTAGTTTTTAGAAGGTCTATTCTGTCATGTACCATGCGGTCCAGATTTGGCCACTGCAGTGATGTGGCCAAATCTGAACCACATGGTCCACATGGACCCGGTCCATATCAGATATTTCCTTTTTAGAATGCTATCTCGAGGATTCTTCAATTTCTTTAATCTGATCTTTTCATTTGGTAACAGGTCTAACTTTATTAATTATAATTTATAAATGTATTGCAATAGACATACTTTAAAAAGTGCATAGTGAACTGATGGATGGAATGTATCTATGCACCTATAACTTTACTCGTGTTAGTATCTTAGGTTGTACCGTTCAATATTGTAGATTAAAATGTCAAAAATACCCATAACAACAAAGTCCTTCCAGAATGCTAATATAAAGAGGCAACATTTAATTCCATATACAGCAGACATTTAAAACCTTCAGGAAGGAAAATTCACATAAAAATATAGAATTCACAAATGTTCACGATGTTAATATATATATAAATGAATTTTATTAACCTTTGGATCAATTCACATCTAGGGGTTTGCATTAGACTGACAGTGATTTTATAGAAAGCTCAAAACATGGCATTTAAAAAAGTTGGACCAACATTTCTGGCCGGACTTCCGTTCCCGCTGACATGGCACTTGAACGTTGGCTGATGTGGAACAAGATGGGAACGGAAGTCGGTCCAAGACGGAAGTCCCACCTACTTTCCGTCTTGGTCCGGGACTTCCGTTCCCATCGGCCAGTGGGTTGGAAGAAAAATGATGAAAAATGATATTTTTCCCTCCGGGCAAAAATTACCAAGTGACACTTCCGTTTTGACCAAACTGGTTGTTTTTGCCTGAGACACATGAGTATTACAACAAAATAATGAACTTTGCCAGAATATTAACCAAACTACGTGCACGCAAAATAACTCTGGAAAAATCGAATATATTACTAAAATAAGAACAATGAAAAAAACAAACGAATCGTGTATGTCATAAATATATTGTTTAGAAGAATTAAATAAAGAATATCCTATCTAAGGATTTGAAGGAGTGTATCTACGTGGGCTTCTCCTGTTATCCCGGAGATAGTATGTGTGGCCGGCCCTGTTTCGCATAGCACTACCATGCTCCGTCTCAACGAATACTGCCCCCTCGGTGTCGATCTGTAACACCTCCTCTGGGAAATATGCCTGGAGTTGTGGAGTCTGCTGCTGCTGCGTCTGGTCCAGGCTGTACGAGGGAGGTGCACCGAAGAATACTTCCTCCTGCCCCGCTGAAGAGGGCCCATCACCAGGATGACCTCCAAATTGAGTACCAGGAGTAAATATGCCAACGCTCGGATATAGGTACTCAAAATTAGTGGGGACATCGGGCTGAGTCTCGAAAGGAGTAGGAGCCGTAGCAGGTTGCTCGGGTTGTGTTTGCGACGTTCCCGCCTCACCGCCACGCTGTGTCTGGCTTCTAGCGGCAATAGACTCCTGAATAGCCTGGCGATTCCTGCGAGTGCCCTGCCTTCCAACCACATTCCTACCCGGAACACGCTCCCTTAGCCGTATGGAAGGTTGCAAGACGGCAGCTGCAGCCACATCGGAAGCCCACGATCTGCAAGACACCGACTTCCCAGCCCTGCGTGAAGGCATCCTTGATCGTTTGTAAAACCCAGATGATGAGTGACTTGTACTGCTCAACAGTTCGAGGGGCAGGCTTCTCGAACTCTTACAGCATCAACCTGTTCGAGTCCTCCTGCAACATAATATTAAAATTAGTATATTAAGGATAAAAAATTAACTTACGAAGAAAACGAAACGAATAAAACTTACCAAAAATGTCGTCTGCTGTAGTGGCGGATTGAATACCCATCGGGAGTGGCCTGAGATCCCGAGTTTGGGGGTTCGTGATACGTTGAACGGTAATGCGATTGTACCAATCCATGTACTCACGGGTTGGTGCAATAACATTACCGATGGCGGGAGCAGCGCCATCCATGGAATCCACGCGTAAATCCCACATTACAATGTAATCGGCGTGGACTTTCTCCCAATTCCTTTGAGGTTATCTCCTTCAACCTGTGGAGGTCTTGGCCCTCTTTATTGCCCTCTGTCCCTGCCCGGATTGGTACCACTTGCTGGAACCCAAATTGACGCATGACCCTGTCGGGCAGGTGGTACTCAACCATCTTGAAGCATACGAGGGCGGTATGGGCTCGGCAGTTCATTAAGAAGTCGTCATACCTAGACGCCCTCACTGCGTAGACGGAATTAGGGTACGGCTTCCACATGAACTGCAAAATATATAATTGTCAGGGTAGAACAATTTAGATAATAAAAAAAAACCCAATTTATTTAATATTAAAAATACAAGAAAATCGAGTAAAACTCAACCCTCTGTATCTCCGTCATCAAATCAAGTTGTTCGCGAAACACCAACAGCTGCGTTTTGGGGGCGTTGCGGAAACTCCGGGGGACATTCCACCTAGCCCCGTGCGGTCTATTGTCGGCGGGGATCTCATATGGTATTTGCCCTCGGTTCGCCGGACGGAGAAATGAAATACGCTCCCACGCCACAACTGATAAAAACAAAAACAAAAAATCGGTTATTAAATAGTTTAAATCAAAAAATTCACATTACAATTTAATTAGAATTTAAATAAATTGGACAAACCTGAATAAGCAAGCAACACCCGGCGATGTCCTGCGAGTTAGCCATACACGAGATGCACATCTGGCGGTACAAATGTACGAGTACACCGTTGACCCATGAATGCCCGTCAAGCTCTAGGGGGTCACTAATGAGGAGTAGATATCGCAAATTCACCCGGGACCTCGACTTATCGGGGAAAAAGAAACAACCAATCAATATCAAGATCAGAGCCCTAGCCCTCTCATCTACCGGGGCGGTCGGTAGCATCATCACCTAGAGGCTCACTAATGTGGGCAAAAAACCTCCACAAGCTGCAAACTGTTTCCCTTGATTGCCCCCTCGGTCGGGTCGAAATCCTAAAAGATCGACAACGCGTTCAATCCATCCGTCCTTGGAATGATTGTAAGCTGCGTCCAACGACACTACGTGGCCCCTGGTCGGTAGTCCTAGAAGACATCCTACGTCCTCTAGTGTGATGGTCGCCTCCCCGCAACGTAGGTGGAACGTGTGGGTCTCCGGGCGCAATCTCTCAGCTAATGCAATCACGAGAGCGTGATCTACATTCATATTACCTGATCTACATCATCCCCCAAACCCTACTAGGTCGATTAGGTTTATCACTCGACGGTTGGTTTCCCTAGCATAGGCAGCGTAAAAATTACCCGAATTCGTAATCACCTTTAACTGGTCGTTCAGGGTCTCTTCCCCGTGCCATATTCCTAAAGATCTATGGGACGCTTGTTTGTTCAAAACTGAGTGATCAATAGGACATTGATGAAGATGAGCGGGAATGACCATCTATAAAAAAAAACAAGATATACAATTTATCAGAAAAAATAAATGTAATATCTCCAGTTCTACTTTTGCCTTAAATTCACACAATCACCAAATTGACAATTTCACAATAGCACAAATGCCCTAAAATCACAAATGCACTAAGTTTAAATCCACACAATCACAACTTCACAATTCACAAATTACCCAATTACCAAAAATACCCTAAAATCAACAAAATTACCCTAAATTCATAAATGCCCTAAATTCATAAATACCCAAATTCAACAAAATACACAAATAATTCACAAAATCAACATATTACTTTGATTTCCTAAACATAATTAGTGTATTCATAGTTAAAAACTCAACAAATAATATACTATTTTTCCAAAAAAAAATCAAATTAAAAATTGAATTTTTACCTCACAAATTGAGAGTTGAAAGAGGAAAAGGTTGTTGGAGCAGCGGCGGCGGCGGCACAGCAGGGAATTTGGGGGGATGGGGTTTTTTTTTGGGGTGGAGTTGTAAAAAGTGACAGGAGGAAAGAGAAGGACTGGAGTTATTTCGGCCCGATGGGAACGGAAGTCCGGAAGTCCCACTTCCGTTCCCATCTAGTTTCACGTCAGCCAGCGTTCAAGTGCTATGTCAGCGGGAACGGAAGTCCCACTTCCGTTTCCAACCAGAAATGTCGGTCCAACTTTTTTAAATGCCATGTTTTGGGCTTTCTATAAAAACACTGTCAGTCTAATGCAAAGCCCTCACATCTAAGGCTATAATTTTACCCTAATTTTATTCTCACATATAAAAGTATATGAATAAAAATTATAAAACATAATTCTTCGGTCGTCTCATTCTTTTTTCATCATAGTCGAGGACTCGAGAGCTGCCACCACCACCATTAAAACGCCTTTGCTACTCAGTCTCAACTGCTCAAGTGCTATCGATAGATTTTTATTATTTACTTTCGAAAAGTTTTAATCTCTTTATTATATGTTTTTAACCCTGCCAAAATAGAAAAATAAAAATTAGGAGGATTGAACTTTTTGAAATAGGTTTGATCATATCCTTATTCGGATCCAAATCAGCGGATCTGGTAATACATATAATGGATCCGTTAGGGATACGGATACGAATTTGGTCGAAAAAAGTTAAAAACAGATATGGATCCAGAATAGACAATTTCGTATCCGTTTGCAGGCCTCACTTTTACTACTAATTTACCTCTCTCTCTGATTTTATTTTTTGGTATATTTAATATAATGAATAATCCTGAGAAGAAGTTTGAGATATAAAAAATAAAAAATTGAACAAGGGCGGGTGCTAATCTGCGCCTTCAGGGGTTAGGATAAAGGATTCTTCCTCCTCACGATTAGGCCTGCAAACAGATATAAATGGATACGAAATTGTCTATTCCGTATCCATATCCATTTTTTATTTTTGCTACAGTATCCGTATCCGTATCCTAACGGATCCATAATATGTATTACCAGATCCGCTGATTTGGATTCGAATACGGATATGGTAAAACCCGTTTAAAAAAGTCCAATCCTCATAGTTTTTACTTTTTTTATCTTGGCGGATTAAAATATACATGTTTAATCTAACAATCTTACTTATCAGATGATACTTCACCCCAATTATACTATAATCCACAAATAATTCTACGAAATAGAATACAATCCATAATCATGTTGTTGTTCAAAGTTAAAAATTTAAATAAAAATAAATAACCAGAATCTCGATCTCATTTCAATATAAATATTCAGAAGCCTCCTCATCATACAATAAATAACGCTTGAATAACTATGAATCCTCAAAACAAATCTAACTAAACCCCTTGGACAAAATAAACTTGGTAAAATTTTTTCTTAATGCTACAATTCTTTGCTTGAACATGTAAAGATTATCCCATTCAAATTGCTGCAACACGAGAAAATATAAATAATTAATCAATAGAAAACATAATATATGCATAACTTTATACACTTGAGCAGTTGAGACTAGCAGCAGAGGCGTTTTAATAGTGGAGGCGGCTCTCGAATCTTCAATCATGATGAAAAGAGAATGAAACGATGGAAGAACTATGTTTTATAACTTTGATTCATATACTTTTATATGTGAGGATAAAATTAGGGTAAAATTATAGCCTTAGATGTGAATTGGTTCAAAGGTTAAAAAAAATCATTTATATATATAATATTTAGAATTGAAATATATATATATATATATATATATATATATATATATATATATATATATATATATATATATATATATATATATATTGAAACGGATTCGGGTCTAACGGATACGATTTTTTATATTTCATATTCGTAACTATTTTATTACTCTTATACGGATTCGGATGCAGCTATATGAGTCTAAAGTTCTTACCATATCCTAAAAAAAATTCGGATTCGAGTCGGATACGGATAAAAATCTGGCCCGTTTGCAGGTCTACTCACGATTAATAATCGAAGAAGAACGAAAGAAGGTGAAGAAGTTTTGTTTAGATTTATAAGGTCCCCCTTGAAGGGAAATAATCCTTTAAGAAGGGAAATGTTTTCGAGAGATGTAGAGAAAAGTAGACTTTATATATATATATATATATATATATATATATATATATATATATATATATATATATAATCTTAGGGGATGTCAACGGGTTCGGGCTCGAAAAAATGTGAGCGTGAGCTGAGGTATTGTGAGCGCGAGCTGAGCGTGTGAGCGTGAGCTTGACCCCACTCAGCCCGAAAAAGCTCGAACCCGTATAAGATTAATATAATTAAAATATTATATATATAATAATAATACTAATTAAAAAAAACTTATATACATATTATAATTATAATTATAATGTGTGATTAACTCAATAATCTTTTTTTTGGGTAGAAATGAGATTATATTAAAGAAGGAGTCTTACAACAGGAGAGATACATGTACAAAAGTTAAAGGAAGAGAAAACGAGGAAAAGGCAGCATGGGAAAACACGGTACAAAAATACATTGGGATGAATCACAACAAAAAGTGAGATGGTGTAGAAGAATTCAATGGGATTGTCAAAATTGGAATTGCCACCGACAATGGAATTAAATCAATCTTTTGAAATTTGCAAATTTATCATTTGTTAAAATTTTAAGTGCATGAATTCTCTTGTTTTTTGTTTTTTTTATATAAGACTCCTTTATTAGCAGATCAAACAATTCTGAAACTTATGCTTCTTTTTGTGTATTCTTGTCCAAATTTAGTTTTAAGGCTCATTGTATTATGCTATTCTTGAGATAGGATTTTCATTTTCTTCGCTAATATAAGTGAGCTTGGGAAGCTCGTGAGTTAAGCTCGAGCTCGTGTTAAAATATGAGCTGAGCGTGAGCTCAAGGTTTATGAGCTTTTCCGGGCTGAGCGTGAGCGTGAGCTTTTGAATTTTTATGTGAGCTGAGCGTGAGCTATGCCAAGCTCAGCTCATATAGCTCGATTGACACCCCTAATATATATATATATATATATATATATATATATATATATATATATATATATATATATATATATATATATATATATATATATATATACACACACAATGACCCGTGATATGCACGGGATAAAAACTGTATGTTCCTCTCTTATGCTGAAATTAGAGTACTTGACAAAGAGAGTGGTATAACCCTCAAATTAATAGACAAATAATGACAATGTTAAATTCATATAGAGAAACATCTTTGTAAAGTAGTAAAATATAAAACTTTATATCTTTAAGTGGATACAACAACAACAACAACAACCAAGCCTTAATCCCAACAGATTGGGGTCGGCTACATGAACCAAAGTAAGAATCACGTAAGGTCATCCACATGTATGCAATCTCTCCATTTCTTTCGATCCCAAACACAACTCTCATCTAGTTCTAGCAGATTCATATCCCCTTTTATCACCTCCATCCAAGTCTTCCTCGGTCTCCCTCTACCTCTAACGCCATCTACATTACATAATCCTTCAATTCTCCTAACCGGAGCATCACTTGGCCTTCGTCTAATGTGCCCAAACCAACGCAAACGGTTCTCCCTCATCTTATCTTCAATAGGTGCTACACCAACCTTCTTCTGAATAATCTCATTCCTCACTCTATCCATTCTCGTATGCCCACACATCCATCTTAACATACGCATCTCCGCTACATGCATTTTTACGAATATGACACCCCTTAGTTGCCCAACACTGCATGCCATATAATAATGCCGGTCTAACAGCGGTTACGTAAAACTTTCCCTTCAATCTCGATGGTACATTACGATCACACAAAACACCCGTCGCACTCTTCCATTTCAACCAACCCGACTTTAACTCGATGTGCTACATCTCAGTCAAGCTCTCAGTCCTTTTGAATAATAGAACCAAGGTATCGAAAATACTCACTCTACGAGATATTTTTTGTCACCCAAAGTTACTACAATTTGCTCTGTCGTTCTGCTAGTGCTAAACTTACACTCCATATACTCTGTTTTACTTCTACTAATCCTAAAACCTTTAGATTCTAAGGTTTGTCTCCATACATCCAACTTGGCCTTAACACCCGCTCTTGTCTCATCTATCAAAACTATATCATCGACAAACGGCATGCACCACGGTGCTCGGATCTTGTATACACTGGGTCGGTTCATCCATAACCATTGTAAGCGAGAAAGGACTAAGTCTTTGAACCTTGATGCACCCCCGATTGTAATAGGAAACTCTTCACTTATCCATGCAAACTACGACACTTTGGGTGCTTTGACTCCCTCATACATATCCTTAATAAGATCAATATACTTTCGAGATATACCTTTCTTAGTCATCGCCCACCAAATTACCTCTCGGGGAACCTTATCGTAAGCTTTTTCCAAATCTATGAACACCATAGCAGGTCCTTCTTTCTCTCTCTATAACGCTCAATCAACTGCCTTATTAGATGTATTGCTTCCATAGTTGATCGTCCGGGCATAAAACCGAATTGGTTCTCTGAAATGCTCACAATTTTTCTCAATCTACGCTCAATTACCCTTTCCCACAACTTCATAGTATGACTCATAAGCTTAATACCACGATAATTTGAACAATCTTGAACATCTCCTTTATTCTTATATAATGGCACCAAAGTACTTTTCCTCCACTCTATTGGCATCTTCTCAACTCTAAGTATTTTATTAAAAAGGTTAGTCAACCACTCAACACCTATTTCTCCTAAACACTTCCAAACCTCAATCGGTATACTATCAGGTCCTACTGCCTTCTTTGGTTTCATCCTTTTAAGGGCCTCTTGCACTTCTTTCCTTTGAATTCTACGTATGAAATCATGGTTCACCTCTCCAATCGGGATAGAAAGGTCTCCAATATTCTGTACTTGATTCCCATTAAATAACCTATCAAAATACGTCATCCACCTCGCCTTGATTTCCTCATCCTTAACCAAAACTCTCTCACTATCATCCTTAACACACCTCACCATACCAATATCTCTTGTCTTTTTCTCTCTTAAACGAGCAAGTCTATATATACCTTTCTCACCATCCTTAGTGTCCAATTTATTATACAAATCCTTATAAACTTTTGATCTCGCTTCTCTAACGGCTGCCTTAGCTTCTCTACACGCCGTCTTATACTTCGTAAAATTGTCATCACTTCTATACTTCCCCAAAGTCTTATAACACTCTCTTTTCTTCTTTATAGCTTCTTTTACCTCTCCATTCCACCACGATGTATCCTTACCGAATAGCATATTTCCGCTAGATTCACCAAGCACTTCCCTAGCCACCTTTAAAATTCCTTGCGCCATTTTTTCCCACATAAAATTCGGGTCTATTTCAGACGACCAGTCCTCTTCCTGAATAACTCTATCAACGAAGATTTTCTGATTTTCTCCTTGTAACTTCCACCACTTTATTTTTTGGAGCTGACCTAAATTTATGCATTCTAACTCTGTTTTCAGAAACGAAAATCAAGAACCAATAACCTATGTTGTGTAGCCACACTCTGCCTGAGGGATAACCTTACAATTAGTACAACTGCTACTGAAACATGTTCTTCACTAGGAAAAAGTCTATCGACTAGCATTTACTCCACTTCTAAATGTCACCAAATGAGAATCTCTTTTCTTGAACCGGTATTCGCTACAAACAAATCGTAAGCTAAGGAAAAGTCCAAAATTTCCCTACCAGACCTCATTTCTATCTCCGAAACCTTGACCTCCATGGACACTCTCAAAACCGTCGCGACTAGAACCCACATGTCCATTCAAGTCTCCTCCAATGAAAAGTTTTTCGCTTTGACTGGTATATTTTGGACCACCTCATCTAAGTCCTCCCAAAAGCTGTTTCTTCACAGAATCACACAACCCTACTTGAGGCGCATATGCACTAATAATGGTAACCACCTCGCCACCCATCATTATCTTAACACTCATAATTCGGTCACTTTTCCTACGAACTTCAACCACGTCATTGACGAAA
The DNA here is from genome assembly GCA_026122235.1 of Vinca minor. Taxonomy (NCBI): domain Eukaryota; kingdom Viridiplantae; phylum Streptophyta; class Magnoliopsida; order Gentianales; family Apocynaceae; genus Vinca; species Vinca minor. Next base: position 1,444,300 of record JAOCZM010000111.1, on the reverse strand, counting down.
TCACGAGCCACAATTATTCCAACACCGTTCCTATACTTATCTTTACCTGAATACCAAAGCTTGTATCCCCAAGGCTCTATGACTTTTGCCTTCTGGCCAACCCACTTAGTTTCTTGGAGGCACAAAATGTTGATCTTTCTTCTTACCATAACCTCTACTAATTCGGTTGACCTTCTAGATAACGATCCAATATTCCAAGAAGCCAAACGAATCCTTCCATTGTGCGCTAATCGTTTTACTTGTACCTGTGCCGACTTAGAACACCCTTGCCTATTTGACACCATATCCGGGCCCCGACATGGCGCGTTGCTTCCGGGCAACGACCTAGCAACCCTTGCACATTTATCACCACACCCGGGTCTAGGAAGTGTAGCGCGTCGCTGAGTAGGGAACGCCCCAACGAAATTCTTATTTTGGTTCATGTCATGGGATGTGACTGAGTTTTACGCTGGTTGTCACGAGACCTACCGCAACCCTCCTCCTTTATCCGGGCTTGGGACCGGCAGTAAGTGTCAAAGACAAAAGTCCTCAACACTCACTGGCGGAGTTCTCTTTAAGTGGATAGATCTGGCTAATTCAATCTATTGACAGATACGATTTTCTCCGTTACAGGTTGAGGTTCATGTAAGAATCTTAAAATGACCTACCCAGCTGGCGAATCATCAACAAAACCTCACATGTCGTGCACTACCTAAGGAATCCTTAGCATTGATTCAGTCACTTTCTTCGAATTCTTCCCTTCAATACATGCAATGACTTCATTGTCATATTTGATCAAACTTTTCAATATTTTAGGACTTGCGATCAATCTTCATTTTTTGTTTTCATGTGACTTTCACAGAGGTAGAATTCTTCCATTTCCTCAACCAAAAATAAGAAAAAAGAAAAGAAAAAAAAGAAGAATGCCACTTTGACTGTCCATTTCTTGAAGAAACATGTTATGTTTCTTGGCATAGCTGTTTTCAATACTCATTTCCCTATTATTAAGATCTACTTTGTGAAAAGAGATATTATTCCTCAATTTTCACAATATCTAAAATTTGAATACAAGAAAATTTATATCATCTTCTCTACTTCATAAGCAAGCTCCGGTGACATCAATAAGAATTTGCTAATTAATATTAGATAAAAGTTTCGATCAAGTTCTTTCAGATATGACTATAAATGAAAAAAACGTTTGTCACATTTGGAGGATACAAATTTCACTGTCCTATTGAACATAATTTGATACCATTTATATTTCTTAATTCATTAAAGAAAAAGGTAACAGATGGAAAGCGTTCACAACTAATGAAAAAAAAAATGATATAGCAAACATGAAAAAGAGACTATTTAGAGATGACAATGTAATCTCACTCTTGAGGCTCTGGTGAAGGGATTCATGGCCAGAAACTCGTTCTAAACACCCATGAGTCCTTACCTGAAGGATCTGCTCATACAAAAACGAATCGAAAAAAACAAGAAAAGACTTACGTTTCTTGGTTCAAGAATCTGTTTCTTGAGTGAAAAGGTTCTGTCTTTGGTTCTCGGTTGCAACCACCTTGAGTCCTCCCTTGCGGAATTACTCCCTACCGGTATTCACGTGACGAAACGATCAACGAATGCTAGCTCTTGTGATTTTTTGAGTTTCGGGAATTAGAGAGAAAAGGAGAGACAGAAAGAAAGAAATCCGATTTCTTGGTTTTGGTAATTTGCGGCTGGAAAACCTCACTCCTAGGGTTTCGGCCAAGAGAAGTTTATATAGGGTGAGAAGTTGTTTCAAAAACAACTCCCACGTCCTTACCACCTCTCCCGGCAGTGGGAGTCTTTAACTCTCACGTCCCCTAGACTTCTGCTGGTAATTGGAGTCTTTATCGGATAATAACTCCCACGTAATCTCAGTTATACCGAAAATGCCCCTTATCTCTAATTCGAATAATAACGCTTTATTATTCTCAGAAAAATAAATGTTAGATACAATGAACCTAGACACATTCTAGATTCATTGAATTTGGAAATGAAGCTCGTTAGCTCGTCTATGTGTGTGACCCTGTAGGTTCATATCACAATGGCAATGAAAACACACTTAGTAGTAGTATGTGTTCAAAAATCACAAGCGGTCTCTAGCAGGACATTGTGACTGCCCAAAGTGAATGAATTTACGGTGGAACCTAATATCAATCCACTATTTAATCCCTTTGTCTCGCGATATCCTAATTAAGCATAAGGCATGGTAGTCGTCACCCTTATTAAGCTTAATTGTATTTATGCTCGATCTCCAGGTAGACAGTTCCAACAAATAGTATTTAATAACCATTTTATCAAATACATTTGAGCACGTCCATGCATTTAGACAGTCTTCCCCATCGAGGGGCCCATGTATATCTCTCTCTAATAATAGAGAGGGACAAATTCCTTACAATGCCTCTCACATTCAAGCCATGATAGGATGCTACATCCGATCATCAGTCGTATTGATTACTCAATTAAAAGTAACGTCCGACTGAGTCAAACCGTTGCTCCATTCATGCTGGAATCAATGGAGACATAACGTCTATGGATTCTAAAATAGTATTGAGAAAGTAATACTTATGACTAAGGACCATGAAGTATTACTTCTCTAACGGATCACGTCCGATACAATATATCTCCATATATTGCATCTATGATATGATTTGTATTCATTACACATGATTAGTAAAACATAATCATCAATCAAACATCATACTAGTTTTATTTCATTGTAAAGAAGCTTACATAAAACTAGGGACAACTAGAATAGTAGTAACATAAACTAATGAGTTTTACTATCAAATCACGCATTTGATGTTTATAAGCAAAATTAGCTATTCAATTACATGCTCAAAAGATATCAAACGTACAACATATGTTAATGGTTCTAGGGCACTACTAACAATCTCCCACTTGCCCTAGGTCCAATCATACATGATCCTCAATCCCATTGACCTAGTATGACTCTCATGTTTAGGCTGCGGGAGTGGCTTGATCAATGGATCGGCAATGTTGTCGTCTGTATGAACTTTGCAAATTTTAACGTCTCCTCTATCAATGATCTCTCTAATCAGATGGAAACGCCTGAGAATATGTTTGGATCGTTGGTGAGATCTAGGTTCCTTAGCCTGTGAAATGGCGCGAGTACTATCACAATAGAGGTCCACTGGGTTCACAATGCTAGGGACGACACCTAATTCATCAACAAATTTCTAGATCCAAACAGCTTCTTTAGCTGCTTCAGAGGCAGCTAGATACTCAGCTTTTGTTGTAGAGTCGGCCACGGTTTCTTTCTTTGAGCTCTTCCAGCTCACAGCACTACCATTCAAACAAAACACAAAACCAGATTGCGATCTAAAGTCATCTACGTCGGTCTGGAAGCTTGCTTCTGTGTAACTATTTACAACCAGACTTCCTTCCTGACCTCCAGGGTGAGATTGATATCTGCTAGTCATACTTAAAACGAACGAGACATCCAGGCGAGTGCATATCATGGTATACATAACAGACCCAATGTCTGATGCATATGGAATCTTACTCATGCGCTCTTGGTCCTCCTTTGAGTTCTGCTGAGTTTAATGTCATGTGACATGAGCAAGAATCCCTTTTTGGAGTCTTGCAAACTGAACCGTTTCAGTACCTTGTCAATGTATCCACTCCGGCTTAGGCCAATCATTTTGTTAGATCTATCTCTATAGATTCTTATACCCAAAATGTATGTAGCCTCGCCTAAGTCTTTCATGCAAAAGCACTTCCCCAACCATGCTTTTACGCTTTGTAATGTGGGAATGTCATTTCCAATCAGTAAGATGTCGACCACATAAAGCAAAAGGAACACTACTGCATTATTAGTTACTTTCTTATAAAAACAAGGCTCGTATTCGTTTTTTATGAAATCGAATTCTTTAATACGTTCATCAAAGCGACGCTTCCAGCTTCGAGATGCTTGCTTCAATCCATAAATGAACCTTTGAATCTTACACACTTTGCTAGGATTTGATGGATCAACAAACCCCTGGGGATTGCATGGGCCTGGCCCAGCTTTTCCTTATTGGTCATGACATGGCACCCAAAAGTGGAGGAGAAACTTTTGTGTCCAGGACTTCCGTCCTCACTCGGCCGAAAAAACCCTACAAACCCTAACTTGGCCCCGTGACATTGAGGACGGAATTGCCATTTCCGTCCTCAAATTGCAGGCTATTTGCAGTGTCTGGTCACTTCTCACTTTTGCTTTTTTGACCATGCAACCTCGCCTGAAATTTCTGAACGGTTTTGGCACTTTCGTTCGCATTTCTGACCGATTTTCAGAGACTTGTCCAATTCAAATACTTAATTTTAAAATTTCCCATTACATCTATAAATACCCCCTCAAAACCTCTCCACAATCTACCACATTCTCAAACCCATAAAAACCCTATCCTCTTCACAATTCATTTTTTCCAAATTTATTTCTACAAAAACCCTATCCTCCTTAATATTATTTCAAAATGAATTGCGAAACGGATCCCTCCCTGGAAGAGTATTTCAGACACCGATTTAGAATTGCGGTCGAAAATCAAACCGATGGAAAAATGGTAGTATTCTATTTAGTACTGAAGTAAGTTTTTCTTCTATGAAATGTGTTTAGCTATGTAACTCATCATTTTCGATTTGTAGCGTCTTCCATCGAAGTACACAAGTTGGTTGGAGCAAACTGGTCTCGGGTTAGCTAGTTGTGTCTACCTGCAGGACAACTTTGGGAATCAATGGTGCGTCTATGTAACCAAAATAGATGACACGTACTACCTAGACGGAGGATTGCAACAATTTTTGCGTGACAACAATCTTCGCCCCACAAATAAAGTTCATTTTATACCATCTCCAATGAATGCATTAGATATTTATGTTAAGGCGAATTATCGTATCCCTCAGACGGGGCATTTTTCCGGCAGAGTTTTCGAATAGACATTTACAAAACATATTCGACACTTTCCAAACCGGTACATTTAGTAATATTAAAATTTTAGTAATAAAATCGTTCATTTTACAATTATGTGTTATAATGTTGTTTCACGTGTACAGTGGATATGTAGGCAGTACATGCAATGGCGTGTTAGAATGCAGCTTGGAATCCCCGAAGTACTACACATGCGCAATTTTCACGGGAACAAATTTGTTAGTAGTGCCCTAGGACCATTAACATATGTTGTACGTTTTATATCTTTTTGAGCATTTCATATGAATAGTTAATTTTGCTTATGAACATCAAATGCGTGATTTGATAGTAAAACTCATTTGGTTATGTAATTGCTATTCTAGTTGTCCCTAGTTTTATGTAATCTATTTTACAATGAAATAAAACTAGTATGATGTTTGATTGATGATTACGTTTTACTAATCATGTGTAATGAATACAAATCATATCATAGATGCAATGTATTAAGATCTATCGCATCGGACGTGATCCGTTAGAGAAGTAATACTTCATGGCCCTTAGTCATAAGTATTACTTCCTCAATACTATTTTAGAATCCTTAGACCTCATGTTTCCATTTGATTCTAGCAGGAATGGAGCCACGTTTTGACTCAGTCGTACGTTGCTTTTAATCGAGTAATCAATACGACTGGTGATCGGATGTAGCGTCCTATCATGGCTTGAATGTGAGAGACATTGTAAGGAATTTGTCCCTCTCTATTATTAGAGAGAGATATCCATGGGCCCCTCGATAGGGAAAGACTGTCTAAATGCATGGCCGTGCTCAAATATATTTGATAAAGAGGTTATCAGATAGTATTTGTTGGAACAGTCTACCCCGGAGATCGAGCATAAATACAATTAAGCTTAATAAGGGTGACGACTACCATGCCTTATGCTTAATTAGGGATATCGCGAGACAAAGGGATTAAATAGTGGATTGATATTAGGTTCCGTTGTATATTCATTCACTTTGGGTAGTCACAATGTTCTGCTAGGGACCGCTTGTGATTTATGAACACATACTACTACTAAGTGTGTTTTCATTGCCATTGTGAGATGAACCTACAAGGTCACACGCATAGACGAGCTAACGAGCTTCATGTCCAGATTCAATGAATCCAGAAAGTGTCTAGTTTCATTGTATCTGACATTTGTCTTTCGAAAATAATAAAGTGTTTATTATTCGAATTAGAGGTAGGGGCAATTTCGGTATTTTACCTATAGTTTGGGATTACGTGGGAGTTATTATCCGATAAGGGACTCCCACTACCAGAGAAAGTCTAGGGAACGTGGGATTCTGAGACTCCCACTGCCGAGAGAAGTTGAGTAGAGGTGGGAGTTGTTCTAGTAACAAACTCTCACACTCTATATAACATCTCTTAGCCGAAACCTAGAAGGCTAATGTTTTTCAGCCGAAATACGATATAGAATAAGAAAACCATTTTCTATTCTTTCTTCTCCCTTTTCTCTCTGATCCCCGAACTTTAGAAAGACGAAGAGCTAGCAATCACTGCCCATTTCGTCGCGTGGATACCGTTAGAGGGACATTCCGCAAAGGGAATTCCATTGGTGAAATCAAAGAATCCAAGAAACGTGATTTTCCATTCAAAAAGTAGCTTCTTGAATCCGCAAAAGTAAGTTCTTTATTGCTGTTTTTTGAATTGTTTCATATGAGCGGATCCTTCAGTGGAGGACTCATGGGTGTTTGGAACGAGTTTCCGCCCATGAATCCCTTCAGTGGTATCAGAGCCTTGCTCATACGACTCGAATTCGATATTGTTTATCAGACAATAACACTATCAATTCCAATTTGATATGTGTATGTTTGAAAACAGAAAAATCGTTTCTTTCATCATGAAAGATGCATAAACTGTTTAAATGCGTTCAAAGAATGTATCTTTTGATGAATATATGTGATATATGCATAAATTGCTCTCGGTTTAATCATGTTTATACGGTTATATGAACTGTTATGATATAAACTGTTTTCGGGTTTTGACTATGCATGAACTGCGTAAGCATGATTCAGTTTTGTGTATTTAATTCGATTATTTGACATAAACTGTTTCTGTGAATATTGATTCTGCATAAACCGTTTCTGTGAATTTGAAATTAATTTGATTAAATTCTGTTATTGCGCATAAACTGTTTCTGTTAATCCGATTAACTAATACATAATCCGATTATGTAAGTAAGGCAATTGAAGGGTAGATCTGGGTGGAAAAACTCATTCGATGAGCTGATGTAGAATCGATTTTTCCTTCAGGGCGCTGCCCACGGAAAACCCATGAGGGGCCACTGCCCCTTGACCCCCTGGGCCGCTAACCGGTTAACGGGACCGCCGTCTACGTCGCCCCGATTCGTCGTTCCCCCCGAATTAAGACTTTGTGTATGTACTCGTTGTTAATTTCATTGTGCTTTATGTGATTTTAGCATGGTGAATAGCATGGCCTATTATACCCCTTGTTTTACATATTTTGGTTGTAATTTTATACTACGACCTACGAGCCGTTTTCAATGTTGTAAAATTGTAATCCCTTTATTAGATTAGCTTTACTGCTTTACATTGAAGGCTGGGTATGCCCATGCAAATATGTAACAAGAGTCGAGGTCTGCTGGATCGAAGACTTTATCCATGAGATGGATACTGACTTAGATTGACCCTTGGCTCCCACAAGGCTCGTGGGAGTCATGATAGGATTAGGCCATGCTATCTCACATTTATTTTTATGCTTTATATATCGCATGAGATGCTTGTATAATTGTATTATGCGTTTTAAAGTCTTATTCAAACCGAACGTTTTAATTAAGTCTTAAAATGCCTACCATATCCTAAGCACCCCATGAGCTTGGATCATCATTATGTCTGCTTGCCAAAGCAACGGATAAGTGGTTATCTAGGCAAGAGGAGATGGGAAAATAGTGATTTCCATATGCTTAGACATGGTTCGACTTAACTAGGCCATCAAAATAGTTTTGGGCCTAGGGCATAAAATGGGAAATAGCCGGGACATATGGATGTCATTCCCATTAGATGATTTTGTTAGTAGTGCCCTAGGACCTTTAGCACATGTTGTGCGTTTTGTTATCTTTTGAGCATGTAATTGAATAGTTAATTTTGCTTTTGATTATCAAATGTGTGATTTGATAGTAAAACTCATTAGCTTATGTAATTACTATTCTAGTAGTCCCTAGTTTTATGTAATGCTTAATTACTATGAAATAAAACTAGTATGATTGTTGATTGATGATCTTGTTTTCATCGATCATGTGTAATGGATACAAATCACATCATAGATGCAATATATAGGGATACATTGTATTGGGACGTGATCCAGTCGAGAAGTAATACTTCATGGTCTTAAGTCATAAGTATTACTTCCTCAATACTATTTTAGAATCCTTAGACCTTATGTCTTCATTGATTCTAGTATGAATGGAGCCACGTTTTGACTCGGTCGGACGTTACTTGTAGCAGAGTAATCAATACGATCGATGATCGGACGTAGTGTCCTATCATAGCTTGAATGTGAGAGACATTGTAAGGAATTTGTCCTCTCTATTATTAGAGAGAGATATCCATGGGCCCCTCGATAGGGAAAGACTGTTTAAATGCATGGCCGTGCTCAAATGTATTTGATAAAGTGGTTATCAAATGCTATTTGTCGAAACAGATCTACACGGAGATCGAGCATAAATACAATTAAGCTTAATAAGGGTGACGACCAACATGCCTTATGCTTAATTAGGATATCGCGAGACAAAGGGATTAAATAGTAGATTGATATTAGGTTTCGTTGTATATTCATTCACTTTGGGTAGTCACAATGTCCCCTGCTAGGGGACCGCTTGTGATTTATGAACTCACACTACTACTAAGTGTGTTTTCATTGCCATTGTGATATGAACCTACGAGGGTCACACGCATAGGCGAAGCTTCATGTCCAGATTCAATGAATCTAGAATGTGTCTAGGTTCATTGTATCGACATTCACTTTTACTGAAAATAATAAAGTGTTTATTATTCGAATTAGAGATAGGGGGCAATTTCGGTATTTTACCTATAGTCGGGATTACGTGGGAGTTATTATCAGATAAGGACTCCCACTACCGAGTAAAGTCCCGAGGGAACGTGGGATTACGAGACTCCCACTGCCGAGAGAAGTTGAGTAGAGGTGGGAGTTATTCTAGTAACAAACTCTCACACTCTATATAACATCTCTTAGCCGAAACCTAGAAGGTTAATGCTTCAGCCGCAATTAAACAAGAAAACCGAAATCAGATTTCGATATTCTCAGCCTCTCCCTTTTCTCTCTAATTCCCGAAAATCAGAAAAGACGAAGAGCTAGCAATCGCTGCCCGTATCGTCGCGTGGATACCGGTAGAGGGACTTTCCGCAAATGGAGATCAATCGGTAGCAGCATCCGATCCAAGAAACGTCATCCTCCATTCAAGAAGTAGCTTTTTGAATCCAAAACGTAAGTTTTTCTTGCTGTATCTTCTTGCTGTTTTCGAATTGTTTCATATGAGCGGATCCTTCAGGGAAGGATCCATGGGTGTTTGGAACGAGTTTCCGCCCATGAATCCCTTCATATTTTACTTTAATTGTGGGCGTCAAGCCAAAGCTTTCCTATAACTATTGTAAAATGTTTTTCCCCACTATTATCTAGTGTTGAAATTGTGGAAAATGTTTTTGCTCAAAAACTAATAACTTTGCAATTAACTTAATGTAGATAATGACAACCAATACATCACACAATTCATTGCGATCTGTCCTTGAGAAGGAAAAACTAAGCGGGACCAATTTCCTTGATTGGGCCCGCAACTTAAGGATTGTCTTTGAACAGGAAAGAAAGCTACGTTCTTGATACGGACATTCCTGAACAGCCTGCAAACAACGCCCCTAGAGCTGAAAGAGATGCTTGGAAGAAGCATTTCGATGACTCTAACGATGTGACTTGTCTCATGTTAGTCACAATGAACACTGACCTTCAAAAACAGTTTGAAGGAGTTGAGGCTTTCCAGATGATGGGCAAGCTCAACAAATAGTCCCGGTGATTCAACTAATCACGAATATGACCTTTTGCGCTAATCCATTTGTCCTCGATATCTAGATTGAACACAAGTCACGGAGTATGTCAAACTTGTATAGTCCAATCAGTCAGTTTTTGAGCATTTCATATGAATAGTAAATTTTGCTTATAAACATCAAATGCGTGATTTGATAGTAAAACTCATTTGCTTATGTAATTACTATTCTAGTTGTCCCTAGTTTTATGTAATCTATTTTACAATGAAATAAAACTAGTATGATGTTTGATTGATGATTACGTTTTACTAATCATGTGTAATGAATACAAATCATATCATAGATGCAATATATAGGGATACATTGTATTGGACGTGATCCGTTAGAGAAGTAATACTTCATGGTCCTTAGTCATAAGTATTACTTCCTCAATACTATTTTAGAATCCTTAGACCTAATGTCTCCATTTGATTCCAGCATGAATGGAGCCACGTTTTGACTCAGTCGTACGTTGCTTTTAATCGAGTAATCAATACGACTGGTGATCGGATGTAGCGTCCTATCATGGCTTGAATGTGAGAGGCATTGTAAGGAATTTGTCCCTTTCTATTATTAGAGAGAGATATCCATGGGCCCCTCGATAGGGAAAGACTGTCTAAATGCATGGCCGTGCTCGAATGTATTTGATAAAGTGGTTATCAGATACTTGATAATAGTGGGGAAGAATCCCTTTTTGGAGTCTTGCAAACTGAACCGTTTCAGTACCTTGTCAATGTATCCACTCTGGCTCAGGCCAATCATTTTGTTAGATCTATCTCTATAGATTCTTATACCCAAAATGTATGTGGCCTCGCCTAAGTATTTCATGGAAAAGCACTTCCCCAACCAAACTTTTACGCTTTGTAATGTGGGGATGTCATTTCCAATCAGTAAGATGGCGCCCACATAAAGCACAAAGAACACTACTGCATTATTAGTTACTTTCTTATAAACACAAGGCTCGTCTTCATTTTTGATAAAACCGAATTATTTAATACGTTCATCAAAGCGACGATTCCAGCTTCGAGATGCTTGCTTCAATCCATAAATGGACCTTTGAAGCTTACACACTTTGCTAGGATTTGTTGGATCAACAAACCCCTCAGGTTGTGTCATATACACATCCTCGAGAAGGTTTCCATTAAGAAACGCAGTCTTAACATCCATTTGCCATATCTCATAGTCATAATATGCGGCTATGGCAAGTAAAATCCTAATTGACTTTATCATCACGAGAGGGGAAAAGGTTTCGTCATAGTCAATACCATGAACTTGTCTATTACCTTTGACTACTAGTCGCGATTTAAAAGTGTGTACATTACCATCCATGTCGGTCTTCTTTTTATAACACCATTTGTTTTCAATGACCTTGCACCCTTCGGGTGGGTCAACCAAAGTCCATACTTGGTTGTCGTACATGGATTGTATCTCGGACTTCATAGCTTCTAGCCACTTATCTGACTCAGAACTACGAATTGCCTCTTTGTAGGTAGTGGGTTCATCTTGATCAATCAGTTCAACCTGATGATCATCAGTCACGAGAAATCCATATCTCTCAGGCTGTTGATGTACCCGACTCAACCTTCTTGGGCCTTGTGTCAAAGATTGAAGCTCAGTATCAGCACGTGAGCTTGCTTGAACTTCCAAAGTTGGTTTAGATGTTGTTTGGGGATCTTGAATTTCCTCAAGATGGATCTTATTCCCACTATCCTCTTTGGAAATAAATTCCCTTTCAAGGAATAAACCATTACGAGCAACAAACACTTTGTTCTCTGTTGGAAGATAGAAGTAATATCCTTTAGTTTCTTTAGGATATCCCACAAACAAACACTTGTCGGTTGAGGGCGAGTTTATCGGATAACAAGCGTTTTACGTACGCCTCGCATCCCCAAATTTTTGAGAAATGACAAACTAGGTCGTTTCCCAGTCCATATCTCATATGGAGTTTTACGAACCGCTTTAGAAGGAACTCTATTTAATATAAATGCGGCGAGTTTCTAGGCGTAGCCCCGAAAAGGAAATGGAAGATTTGTTTGACTCATCATAGATCGAACCATATCTAATAAGGTGCAATTCCTCCGTTCGACACACCATTCCATTGCGGTGTGCAGGGTGGAGTTAATTGTGAAACAATTCCACAACCACTAAGATGTTCGTCAAACTCTTGGTTAAGGTATTCGCCACCTCGATCCGATCAAGTATCTTAATACTTTTTCCAAGTTGATTTTGTACTTCATTTTGAAATTCTTTGAATCTTCCAAAAGACATCGATTTATGTTTCATTAGATAGACGTAGCCATATCTACTAAAATCATCCGTGAATGTGATGAAATCTGAAACCCTCATCTAGCACTTGTGTTCATTGGTCCACAAACATCTCGTATGCATGAGGCCCACTCAAATCGAAGCTCTCTCACTTTGTCCAGGTAAAGGGAGCTTTAGTCATATTGCCCAACAAGCAAGATTCACACGTCTCATAAGACTCTAAGTCAAATGATGTTAAAATTCCATCCGTATGGAGTTTTGATATGCGTTCTCGTTTATGTGGCCCAAACTACGAGTGCCAAAAGTAGGTTTGGTTTAAGTCATTTGATTTAAACCTTTTTAGTATTAATGTTATAGATGGGCCTTTTAATGGAATCATCGAGGTTAAGAATATAAAGCCCATTCATCAAAGAGGCATCTCCATAAAGGATACGATCTTTATGAATGGTGCAAATCTTATTCAAAATATTAATTTCAAAACCTTCGATATCGAACAAGAAAGCGAAATAATATTCCTACTCAAAGTTGGAACATACAAACAATTATCCGAGTTCTATAATAAGGTCACTTGGCAAAACTAAATTAAATGTCCCGGTAGCTACAGCAACAACTCTTGCTCCGTTCGCTACTCTCAGGTCCACTTCTACTTTTGCCAGTGATCTACTCCTTTTGAACCCCTACACATTTGCACAAATGTGAGATCCATAACCCGGTATCTAATACCCATGAAGTAGGAGTAGACATGTTAATTTCAATAACATAAATACACGGAGAGGCAGTCAAAGTCGGCCTTTCCCTTTTCTTCTCTTCCAAATAGAGCTTGCGATTCGTTTCCAATGACTCGGTTCATTGCAATGGAAGCAAACTCCCTCCTTTGGTGCCTTGGCTTTGGGGCTGGGGGCTGGGGGCTTGGGCTTGTCATTGCCTTTGCCTTTGCCTCTCTTGGCCATGAGCTTTCCCCTGCCTTTCTTCTTGAAATTCCCTTTTTTGAACCATTAAGACTTGAGGGGTCTTCTTAATGTTCGATTCGAGCTGCTTGAGCATCCCGTGTATTTCATGTATGGTCTTCTCCATGGCATGCATGTTGAAGTTCATAACGAATTGGTCATACTCCGGTGGGAGTGAGCCCAAGATCATATTTGTGGCCATGTCATGACCTACGGTTGCTCCAAGCTTCTCAAGTTGGTCAAAATAGCCGCTTCATCTTAAGAACATGTGCACTGCTGAGAGGTTCTCGGGGCCATTTTGCAACTATTTAACGCCTTAGTTGTGAGGAATCTTTCATGACGAGCTTGCTCTTGGAACATTTCCTTGAGCTGGCCCATCATTTGGAAAGCCTCAACTCATTCAAACTGTTTTTGAAGGTCAGTGTTCATTGTGACTAACATGAGACAAGTCACATCGTTAGAGTCATCGAAATGCTTCTTCCAAGCATCTCTTTCAGCTCAAGGGCGTTGTTTGCGAGTCGTTCGGGAATGTCCGTTTCAAGAACGTATAACTTTCTTTCTCGCTAAGGACAATCCTTAAGTTGCGGGCCCAATCAAGGAAATTGGTCCCGCTTAGTTTTTCCTTCTCAAGGACAGATCGCAATGAATTGTGTGATGTATTGGTTGCCATTATCTACATTAAGTTAATTGCAAAGTTATTAGTTTTTGAGCAAAAATATTTTCCACAATTTCAACACTTGATAATAGTGGGGAAAAACATTTTACAATAGTTATAGGAAAGCTTTGGCTTAACACCCACAATTAAAGTAAAATCATCTAATGGGTATGACATCTATATGTCCCGGCTATTTCCCATTTTATGCCCTAGGCCCAAAACTATTTTGATGGCCTAGTTAAGTCGAACCATGTCTAAGCCTATGGAAATCACTATTTTCCCATCTCCTCTTGCCTAGATAACCACTTATCCGTTGCTTTGGCAAGCAGACATAATGATGATCCAAGCTCATGGAGTGCTTAGGATATGGTAGGCATTTTAAGACTTAATTAAAACCATTTTATGTGACGTCTAAAATAAATCCATCCAGACATAAAATAAACATCACACGCAGGATATGAAGCGAAAATGTAAATGTGATAAAGCATGGCCTATTCCTATAATGACTCCCACGAGCCTTGTGGCAGTCAAGGGTCAATGTAGGTCAAAATCCATCTCATGGATAATGTCTTCGATCCAGCAGCCTCCAGTCTTGTTACATAATTGCTTGGGCATACCCAGCCTTCAATGACTAATCTAAGAAAGCAGTTACAATTGTACATCATAAAGAAAAACGACTCGCAGGTCGTATTATAAAATTACAATCCAAACATGTAAAACAAGAGGTATAATAGGCCATGCTATTCACCATGCTAATATCACATAAAACATGACATAAATAATTCGCGGATATAAATACAAGTTTATAAATAATTCGCCGGTTAGCGGGCGGGAGGTCAAGGGGGCAGCGGCCCCTGGAAGAAAAATCTGATTCTACATCAGCTCATCGAATGAGTTTTTCTGTCCCGTTTACCCCTCAATTGCCTAACTTACATAATCGGATTATGCATTGGTTAATCGAATTAACCGAATTGATAACCGATTCATAAACATTTTATGCATATATCAGATTCATAAACAGATTCATAATCATAAACAGTTTATGCATATTACCGAATTAATCTAATTAATTACAGATTCACAGTTTATGCAAATTAATCGAATTAAATTTCAAACCGAATCATGCTAAGGCAGTTCATGCAGAATCATGAAACCGAAAACAGTTTATGCCTATATCACATATATTCAACAAAAAATGCAATCTTTTCTGTTTTCACACATACACATACCAAATCGGAATTGATAGTGTTATGGTGTGATTAACAATATCGAATCCGAATCGTAGGAGCAAGGCTCTGATACCACTGAAGGGATTCATGGGCGGAAACTCGTTCCAAACACCCATGTGTCCTCCCCTGAAGGATCCGCTCATACAAAACGAATCGAAAAACAGTAAGAAAAGACTTACGTTTTGGATTCAAGAAGCTACTTCTTGAATGGAGGATGACGTTTCTTGGATCGGATTCTGCTACCGATTGATCTCCCTTTGCGGAAAGTCCCTCTACCGGTATCCACGCGACGAAACGGGCAACGATTGCTAGCTCTTCTTTTTCTGAGATTCGGGAATTAGAGAGAAAAGGGAGAGGCAAAAAAATCCGAAATCAGATTTCAGAGAGTTGTTTAATTGCGGCTGAAGCAAGGATGGACTAGGGTTTGGGCTGAGAGTTAATTATATAGGGTGTGAGAGTTTGTTCCCATAACCAACTCTTACGTCCTCCACTTCTCTCAACAGTGGGAGTCTAAACTCCCACGTCCTTTCAACCTCTTTTGGCAGTGGGAGTCTATAACTCCCACGTGCACTAGACTTCTGCTAGTAGTAGGAGTCTTTATCGGATAATAACTCCCACGTAATTCCAGCTATACTGAAAATGCCCCTTATCTCTAATTCGAATAATAACACTTTATTATTCTCAGAAAAGTGAATGTCAGATACAATGAACCTAGACACATTCTAGATTCATTGAATGCGGACATGAAGCTTCGTTAGCTCGTCTATGCGTGAGACCACAGTAGGTTCATATCACAATGGCAATGAAAACACACTTAGTAGTAGTGTGAGTTCATAAATCACAAGCGGTCCCTAGCGGGACATTGTGACTACCCAAAGTGAATGAATATACAACGGAACCTAATATCAATCTACTATTTAATCCCTTTGTCTCGCGATATCCTAATTAAGCATAAGGCGTGGTGGTCGTCACCCTTATTAAGCTTAATTGTATTTATGCTCGATCTCCGGGTAGATTTGTTTCGACAAATAGCATTTGATAACCACTTTATCAAATACATTTGAGCACGGCCATGCATTTAAACAGTCTTTCCCTATCGAGGGGCCCATGGATATCTCTCTCTAATAATAGAGAGGGACAAATTCCTTACAAGTCTCTCACATTCGAGCTATGATAGGACACTACATCCGATCATCGATCGTATTGACTACTCGTTACAAGTAACGTTCGGTCGAGTCAAAGCGTGGCTCCATTCATACTAGAATCAATGAAGACATAAGGTCTAAGGATACTAAAATAGTATTGAGGAAGTAATACTTATGACTTAAGACCATGAAGTATTACTTCCCTGACGGATCACGTCCAATACAATGTATCCCTATATATTGCATCTATGATGTGATTTGTATCCATTACACATGATCAGTAAAACAAGATCATCAATCAACAATCATACTAGTTTTATTTCATAGTAACTAAGCATTACATAAAACTAGGGACTTCTAGAATAGTAATTACATAAGTTAATGAGTTTTACTATCAAATCACACATTTGATAATCAAAAGCAAAATTAACTATTCAATTACATGCTCAAAAGATAATAAAACGCACAACATGTGCTAATGGTCCTAGGGCACTACTAACACTTTCAACAATGCACTGAAATCTAAGGGTGGTGTATCCAAGGACTCTATCTGTCATCACTGTGGTGAAAAGGGTCACTGGAAAAGGAACTGCAAAAGCTATGTTGCAGGAAAAAGGCTGGAAAAGGAGAAAGAAAATGTTGCTTCGGGCTCAGGTATTTATGTTGTTGATATTAATATGATTGTGAAGGGATTCATGAGCGGAAACTCGTTCCAAACACCCATGGATCCTCCCCTGAAGGATCCGCTCATATGAAACGAATTGAAAATAGCGGTAAAAACTTACATTTTTACGGATTCAAGAAGCTGCTTCTTGAATGGAGGATGGCGTTTCTTGGATGCTAATCTGCCACCAATTGATCTCCCTTGCGGAAAGTCCCTCTACCGGTATCCACGCGACGAAGCGGGCAGCGATTGCTAGCTCTTCGTCTTTTTGCATTTTTCGGGAATTAGAGAGAAAAGGGAGAGGCTGAAAGCGAAATCGATTTCGGGTTTCTTGGTTAATTTCGGCTAAAAGAATTGTAGTCTAGGGTTTCGGCCAAGAGTCTATTATATAGGGTGTGAGAGTTTGTTCCCGGAACTAACTCTCACGTCCTCAACTCCTCTCGGCAATGGGAGTCCTCAACTCCCACGTCCCTTAGACTTGCTGTGGTAGTGGGAGTCCTTATCGGATAATAACTCCCACGTAATCCCAGCTATAGGTAAAATACCGAAATTGCCCCTATCTCTAATTCGAATAATAAACACTTTATTATTTCCCGAGAAAGACAAATGTCGGATACAATGAACCTAGACACATTCTAGATTCATTGAATCTGGACATAAAGCTTCGTTAGCTCGTCTATGCGTGTGACCACCGTAGGTTCATCTCACAATGGCAATGAAAACACACTTAGTAGTAGTGTGAGTCCATAAATCACAAGCGGTCCCTAGCGGGACATTGTGACTACCCAAAGTGAATGAATATACAACGGAACCTAATATCAATCCACTATTTAATCCCTTTGTCTCGCGATATCCTAATTAAGCATAAGGCGTGGTGGTCGTCACCCTTATTAAGCTTAATTATATTTATGCTCGATCTCGGGTGATTTGTTTTCGACAAATAGCATTTGATAACCACTTTATCAAACACATTTGAGCACGGCCATGCATTTAAAGCAGTCTTTCCCCTATCGAGGGGCCCATGGATATCTCTCTCTAATAATAGAGAGGGACAAATTCCTTACAATGTCTCTCACATTCAAGCTATGATAGGACACTACATCCGATCATCGGTCAGTATTGATTACTCTGTTACAAGTAACGTCCGAGTCGAGTCAAAGCGTGGCTCCATTCATACTAGAATCAATGAAGACATAAGGTCTAAGGATTCTAAAATAGTATTGAGGAAGTAATACTTATGACTTAAGACCATGAAGTATTACTTCTCTGACGGATCACGTCGATACAATGTATCCCTATATATTGCATCTATGATGTGATTTGTATCCATTACACATGATCGGTAAAACAAGATCATCAATCAACAATCATACTAGTTTTATTTCATAGTAATTAAGCATTACATAAAACTAGGGACTTCTAGAATAGTAATTACATAAGCTAATGAGTTCTACTATCAAATCACACATTTGATAATCAAAAGCAAAATTAACTATTCAATTACTTGCTCAAAAAGATAACAAAACGCACAACATGTGCTAATGGTCCTAGGGCACTACTAACAGATTGATATCAATTTAAATACAACTACTTCTTGGGTACTTGATACCGGATGTGGTTCTCACATTTGTACTAATGTGCAGGGACGGCAAAGGAGTAGAGAGTTGGCAAAGGGTGAAGTGGAACTACAAGTTGGCAACGGAGCACGTGTTGCAGCCCTAACTGTATGGACTTGTACTTTTACTTTGCCTTCAGGGCTTGTTTTGGGTTTAGAAAACTGTTTCTATGTACCAAGTTTAACTAAGAATATTATTTCAATTTCTTGTTTGGACAAGAAAGGTTTTGAGATTTCAATAAAAAACCAACGATTGTCATTATTTTTGGATAATATTTTTTATGCAAGCGCCTCTTTGATTAATGGTCTATATATTTTAGACCTTGATATGCCAATTTTAAATATAAATACAAAAAGGATTAAGACTAATGATTCTAATCCGACATACCTCAGCATTGTCGCTTAGGCCACATAAAGCGAAGACCGCATATCCAAGCTCCATAAAGATGGGGATCATTGGAATCATTTGACTTCATGTCTTTTGATCGATGCGAATCTTGTTTGTTGGGTAAGATGACGACATCACCTTTCACTAAGCTAGGTGTAAGAGCCGATGCTTTATTAGGACTAATACATAGTGATGTATGTGGCCCTTTTAATATACATGCGAGGTGTGGTTACCTCTACTTCATTACCTTTCTTGATGACTTCGAGTAGGTATGGATATGTGTTCTTGATGAAACACAAATCCGAAGCATTTGTTAAGTTTAAAGAGTTTAAACTAGAAGTAGAAAACCAACTTGGCAAGAGTATTAAGGTTCTTCGATCGATCGAGGAGGAGAATACTTGAGTCAGAAGTGCGTGACTATCTAAAGGATTGTGGAATCGTTTCACAACTTTCTCCTCCAGCTACTCCACGATGGAATGGTGTATCTGAAAGGAGGAACATAACCTTATTAGATATGGTTCGTTCTATGATGAGTCACACGAGCCTGCCCAATTCTTTTTGGGGACACGCACTAGAGACAGCAGCTTTAACACTTAACCACGTTCCATCTAAATCAGTTGCAAAGACGCCATACGAGTTATGGACTGCGAAGCGTCCTAGTTTGTCTTTCCTCAAAATTTGGGGCTGTGAAGCTTTTGTAAAACGCTCAGCTTCTGATAAGCTGGCTCCAAAATATGAAAAGTGCATATTTGTAGGTTATCCTAAGGAAACTAAAGGATACTACTTTTATATCCCTAACGAAAACAAAGTATTTGTTGCTCGTGCGAGAGTCTTTCTAGAAAAAGAATTTGTTTCTAGAAACACGAGTGGGAGTAGCGTAGAACTTCTTGAAGTTCCGGACTCTCAAACTAGCACTAATGATAATATGGAAATTGAGCAGGACTCCATAAGTTGTTGTGCGGCGAGTGCCACAAAGCGAGTTGTGCGGCCAGCACTGAGTTCAAGAAACACAAGAATTGCGTAGAGTGCGGTAGAGTTCAGTCGTCCACCTCAGGAAAAATTTAGTTTTTTCATAACAGAACATGGTGATGTTATGTTTGTGGATCACGATGAACCTTCAACCTACAAAGCAGGCAATTAATAGCCCAGATTACGAGAAATGGCTTGAGGCCATGAGATCCGAAATGGACTCCATGTACACAAACCAAGTCCGGATCTTGGTTGATCCACTGAAGGGTAACTCCCATAGGGGTGCAAATGGGTTTTTAAGATTAAAACCGACATGGAAGGGAATGTACAAACGTACAAGAGGCGACTAGTCGCGAAAGGTTTCAAACAAGTTCATGGTATTGACTATGACGAGACCTTTTCCCCTGTAGTTATGTTCAAGAATATCCTCAAGTACTTACGAAGGACTAAGGATACATTCTTGATTTATGGAGGGGCGGATGAGCTCTTTGTAAGTGGTTACACCAATGCTAGTTTCCAAACCGATAGAGATGATTTCCGATCGCAATCGGGATATGTGTTTAACTTGAATGGAGGGGCTGTGAGCTGGCGTAGTTCAAAGCAATCGACCATCGCAGATTCTACGACAGAGGCCGAGTACATAGCAGCTTGTGAAGCAGCTAAGGAGGCATTTTGGATCAGGAAATTTATTTCCGACCTCGATGTGGTTCCTATTATTGCGAACCCGATAGACCTCTATTGTGACAACAATGGGGCTATTTCACAATCTAGGGAAGCTAGATCTCACCAGAGGTCCAAACATGTACTACGGCATTTTCACCTAATCCGCGAGATTATAGAAAGAGGTGATGTGCATATATGTAGAGTAGATTCGGCAGACAATGTCGCCGATCCATCGACGAAAGCCATCGTCGCGGCGGCGACATGATCGTCACACTAGCTCTATGGGTATCCGATATCCGGAGGGCTGATCTTTAGAGGCATTCATTAGTATGCCCTTAAAGACCAATCAGTAGATGATTTTGGGTCTTTAGTGCAAGTGGGAGATTATTGTATCGTATTTATGTAATTTTTCATTTTGATGAATAAAAAGGCATAAATTCCAGTATTATTTTTGTGTTTCTGCGTTCTTAAAAACATAATGAAATAATATGTCCTTAGAATAGCATTCATAATTGTTATGATTCTAAAACGTCCCTAGTCGAACATTATTATGGAATCTTCAAGGACAATAATAATGCGTAAGACTAGTATGTGCAGTGATTGATATAAGATATCGGATCGTCACGTGGGTATATATGATTAGAGAATCATTATACTGGACAAACCCGACATGAGAAACACACCATGGGTTGTTATATAATAGTCAACGGTGTTTTTCAATTTTTGACTAGGTTGTATATGAGAATCCTTCGACTTGAGGTCTCACAAGAGTTCTTGCATGGCTAGTGTTATGCTTTGATAATGTTAAACGCTATCCGTAACAGGGTGAGCAATAAAGGCATTTATTGGGTATATCACGAATCTTGTTCAGGATGAATGAGATGTAGAAAGGATTTGTCCCTCCTATATAGCAGGAGCGATATCTTGGGCCCCTTTGATGGAGTCTGACTAATTCATGGCCATGAACAAATGAATCAGTATATGATATTGATGTCATTTGATTAGTCTACTCGCGAATCAAGAAACTAAAAGATTGGACAATACAAGTGTGACTTTTTCCATGACTTGTGTTCAATCTAGATATCAAGGACAAAAGGATTTAAATACAAATGTCAAATGATGTGATTATGATAGTCACCAGATATTTATGAATTGGGGTAATGATGCGTTGCTAGATACCGCTCATTACCTATGACATATGATGTTACGGCCAACATCATAGATACCTCCTGGGTCGCACTCATAGATCAACTGGATTGGGCTTGTTGGAGTACATTTAATCTAAGGTGCGCCAATTCGATTGGGCCGGGCCGGGCCTGGTTGGATTGGGCCCTTAATCGGGTTGGGCCGACCAACCCATTTGGACCGACCTTATGGCTGGAAAATTGGATATATTTTCAGCTATTATCTCCTAGAAGGAGGTGAAGTGGTGGAGAATGTGGAGGAGTGGTTTCCTCCATGATCTCCCACTTTCCCTTTTCTCTCTCCCCACTATCCCTTGAATGACTAAGAAAAATGCTGATTTTTCCTAGCATTCTAGGTCATTATTCTCCAGCTTTTGAAAGCTTAGAATAGAGAGAAAAAAGGAGAGCATTCAAGAGAGCTTGAATAGAAAGAAAAGAAAGCTTTTCTATATACTTGTTTTCTAGCTTTGGCTAATAGAAAAGAAGTAAGAAAACTGTTTCTTGTTCTTCGAAAGGTCATATATCCACCATATATATATACTCCATCTTGAAGAGTGTCTTCAAGACTTCTACGAGGCGTTGGCTAGCACCAAGCGGTAGAGGACCATCCCCGGAAGATCGAGTGGATATTGGGAGAGGCGGAGCCTGCGTTGGTGGTGTTCCGTTCGTGACAACTGAAACCATTTCAGACGATTTCCGCACTTCGAAAGGTATAATACTATCCCATAGTCTAAGGTTCTTACTCGTGAAAGATCCTATTAGAGGCGGGTCGTTTTATTTCCGCTGCATAACCTGTTTTAGACCCGGTTATTCCTCTAACAGTGGTCACTAACATAAGACTAGACACATCTAATGCGTCATCTAAGTGCTTACGATAAGCATTTGTTTCAGCGGTCGGAGCCCCTGTGACTGGTGGATCAGGAATTTGTTCCTCGAGAACATACAACTTTTTCTCGTGTTTAGAACGATTCTCAAGTTCCTATACCAGTTGAGGAATTTTCCTCCCTCGAGTTTGTCCTTCTCAAGGACGCATCGCAACGATAGTGAGTTTGATGCAACGATTGCATTTTCCATCTTATATACAGAGAAGAATTTGTAAAGTTTTATTTGTCATATTTTAAAATCATTAAAAGGTCTTTATTTAATGATTCTCCCACTATTTTCTTAAAATGAATACCCCTCAAGTATTCATTCAGAAAGTTCAAGACTTTCTAGTAGGACCAAAATCCATATTTCATAATTCTCAAGGCAGCTTTGGCTACTATACTCAAGAAGACGCTTTAGGTAAGCAACGTTTGCTAATCACTTCAATTATGTGACTCTTGGTTGGTTAAGTAGGTAACGATTACCCTCAGTACATAAATACATATCTTAACCTTTTTTCCTCCGGATTATCAACGATTGAGGTAATCCCGTTAAGTATAACCTAAGGTTGACCGGCGGATATCACTAACTTATCATTCGCGCCTCACCAGGATAGACAGATGATTATTCCACTCGAAAGTTCACACTACTGTCGATCTTGACCTTGACGAGGGCCCCGCTTGGAAGGCAATAAACTTAATATTTAAATTTTGAGTGATTTTAAAATTTGACTCACCAAACGGTGTATAATCTGATTATACGTTTGAATATGCATCACATGCTAAAATTACTATAAACATGCATCAGACATCTCATGGAAAATACATAAAACAGTAAATAAATCGAGACATAGTAATATTCCCTATGCGGATTTCCCCGGCCAACGGATAATCTTAGGTCAATCTAAAGGTGGAAAAGCAATAAATCCTATTTATTGTCTTTCGCCTCCTTGTGGTTTCCTCAATCTGATGGACGCCTTTCTTCATCACTTGTTACATACGTAAAATAAATAAAATCATATTATATACTTTTACATAAGTGAAAGAATTCTCGAGTTACATTCGAGATTAAAATTTTACATCAAGAGAGAATAGATAAGGCACGACACGCAGGCCGTATTATAATATAAAACCATTGGTCAAAGTCTATTACTATGCACCATGCTCAAAACAAACATAAAATCATGCTAAAAGCGCAAATATACACTGCATGCCCTTTCCGGTCGACCCAGGCCATACTCTCTGCCGATCGCGATAAGACAGTAACCAAAACAGTGTAAAAAAGTAGGCCTCCTCGGTCGACCCAGAACATTTCTGAACCACCGTCCTGAAAATAGACTAGCCTCGGTTGACCGTGATTGCTCATCGATCGTCTGAAATCTAGACAGTAGCAAAATCCTATTTTCTAACTCATGTTCGGTCTGTCGCGAACCTCTTCGGGTCGATCGAACTTTTCCAGAAAATAGAAAACAACCAAAAACACGAATTTTACAATTCGTTTAACACTTAAACGACTTCCCAGAGGCTGTAAAAGGGAAAGCATCCTATGACATGCATTATACACTACTAAAATAGCAAGATAACACATAATCAAGATTATTGCGTTCTCGTGATAGGCTCTGATACCACTTGAAGGAAAAAATTGTAATCCCTAAAACGTAACAAAAATAAAAGTGCGGGATTACGTTCCTTTAAAGGATCTACTCACGAGAAAGAACCAGAATGCTGTGTTTAGGAATTATACCTTTCTATCGATCTAATCGATGATGCCCGAATTATGCTTTCCTGTTACAACTTTCTAATTTTTTCATATATAATTTGTTCTGTATCTGTCCTGAACTGTGGTTCGTTGGAGATCATTTTCTATAACTTGGTTATCCTTAATTGCTTAATTTGCTAGTTGCCATTATTTGGAGTCGTCCTATTTGGTGTCGTTATATTAGGTCTATGTGTTTTGGTCGACCGATTCGTCACCCCCTTTTGAGCTCTTGTCTAGGAACGACTGAATGGCAAGATTTGTTCGACTACTACATCTGTTACTGATTTTGTGACCCGAGAGATCATTTATTTTGCGCTATTCTGAGCCCTCACCCGATGAGGCTATCATTGGGACGGTAATGGCTTTGTGTAGTGCACGTGGTGGATGATGACACAATGTAATGAATGGATCCTTAAACCCTAGGCCCGTTGTTTGGGGAACCGTACCAAACCCGCGCCTGCATTTTCTGAGTCGTCCTAGCTCGGATAATAGCTAGGGCCATTACCGTTATTGTTGATTGGGAGTGAATAGATGAGTCAGCTCATGTAGTGGGATTGTTGTGTCATAGCAGTAGTGATGTTCTTAGTATTTAAACGGTGTTGTAATCGAGTGTATTGTATGGGCAATGCGTGATGTTTGTAGTGCATTCGGTTATGTAGGCGTTTAGATGTGAGTAATGTGGCTACTTGGCTTATTTGTGGTTCCTATGTGTTCGTCCTTGTTTTGGTCATGATTTGCTACTTGGAATGGTGTCTTTATGTTTACTTTTTAGTTGGGAAGTTTGGGTATTGAATTGGTGCATTTATGCACAAGTTTTAGACTTGTTTTTTCTGAAAATTGCAGGTCGCGGACGAACCATTCGTCCTAGGTTTCGTCCGCTGAGAAACATTAGCTACGGCCTTACCGCGGACGGAACCACGGAAGAAGCATTCGTCCACAAGTACCTGCAGACGATACCTCGGACGAATCATTCGTCCGCAACTGTGCAGTGTCATGTTCTGTTCTGTTTTGTTCTCTTATGTCCCATACTGCACTGTACTGTTCCGTCATGTATTTTGAGTCTTGAGTGACTTGAGTTTAATCGTTTGCATATATTTTTCAACGGGGTATTTCGGGAAACGGGAATATGTTGCATCTATCTGTGTTTTATTATGTTATGTTAGCATTATTATTGGTCCCTGTTGAACACCGGAGCTCAGTCCATCCGCTTTTATTGTAGAGATGATTTTGGTGACGAGCAGTACTACGAGGATGATGGTACCTGGGAAGGGGATTATGAAGAGTGATTCATAACTGGTCTTCTTAGATAGTTATTATTTCATTCGTTATTCATTTACACTTCGACTTAGTTCATTCTTTATTATATCGTTGAGCAATTTCCCTTGTAATAATTAGATTTCGCTGTTTCACTCTTATTTTGGATTGCTATTCAAGGAAAAATTCGTAATCCCAAAAACGCAGCGGAAATAAAAGAGCAGGATTACGTTCTTAAAGAGGATCTACTCACAAGAAAGAACCAAAAACTTGGGTTCGGAATTTATTCCTTTCTGTCGATCTAATCGACGATGCCCGGATTCTGCTACTAGGAATCACCAACAACAGCCAATTGACTCCTGACTCTACTGGTATCCACACACAAACCTTGTGTTTGTTACTCTATGTTTCAGATGCTAGTCTAATAACTATGAAGGTGGAAAACACTTTTCCCGGAATCCACAAAGTATAGGTTACTTAGGAAAATTGGAAATCTAAGAGACAAGAAAATCAAATTTTCTTATTTTTTTATTGTTCTTTGGAGTGTGTTAAAATAAAGAATGAAAAATCCCAGATTTTTGCTTCTTAGATTTTTGGCTAAGAGAGTAGAGAGAATAGAGAGCAATTCTTTAATTCTCAAGTGTAGAGAATGATGAACTTTTCATCAATTTTGTGGTGTTAGTGGAATCACTCATTAACCCCACTTCCCCAATACTCTCTTACACACACACTCCATCACACATGTAGATGTGCCAGTTTTGGCAAAGTCCAACTGGTCCGGTCGACCGGGGAAATGGTTCTCGGCCGACCGGAGTGACAATAAGTTCGGTCGACCCGAGTTAGATATCTGTCGAACGGGTCGTTTGCCCAATCCAATTGAGCCTGCCCAATCCAATTGAGAACCTATATCAAATGTAAACTCCAACAAGCCCAATCTAGTTGATTATAGTGTGCGACCCTTTAGGTATGTGCTATGTTGGCCGTGACAACAATTGTCAACAGTAATTAGAAGTATATAGCAACACATCATTACTCACAATTCACAAATAGTCCCGGTGATTCAAGTAACCACGAATATGATCTTTTGTATTACTCCCTTTTGTCCTCGATATCTAGATTGAACACAAGTCATGGAGTATGTCAAACTTGGACCATTCAATCAGTCAGTTTCTTGATTCCCAAGTAGATTAATCAAATGACATTAATCATATTAATTCACTTGTTCATGTCATGGATTAGTCTCACTCAATCAAGGGGCCCTAGATATCACTCCTGTTGTATAGGAGGGACGAATCTTCTATCTATCACACCTCATCCAGTCATGGTTCATAAATATACTCCATAAATGCCTTTATATCCCATATAGTTACAGACGGCGTTTGACACCATCAAAGCATACCATTAGCCAAGCGGGAAATCTTGTGTGGTCTCAAGTCTAAGGATTTAGGTGCAAACAGAATCAGTATAAGAACATTGTTGACATTTATACAACAATCCATCAAATGTTCTTACAAGCGGGCCAGTCTAGTAACAAATACCCATGTGTTTGACTTAATATCTCCATATTTAATCACAACACATACTAGTCTCCACACATTATTGTTGTCCTTAAATTCCACAATAATGATTGACTAGGGACATTTTAGAATAGTTCAATGTAACAATTACATAACTATCTAAGGACGTTATTATATGTTTTAATACAAAAAGTATAGCCGTATTCAAAACAATAATAATGGAATTCATGCCTTAAAATTTTATCACACGAAAAGAAATACAACAATCTCCCACTTACACTAAAGACAACAATAGTGCCTTTTAGTGTATACTGTACATAAGAACTATCTCTAAGACCAGTTCTCTTGGTATCTAATACCCATGGTACAAGTATGGCGATCATTCTGCTCCTGTGTCAGCGGCCTCGTCAATGGTTCGTCTATATGAACCTTACAAATCTTCACATCTCCTCAATCAATGGTCTCACGAATAAGGTGATACCGCCGCAGTATGTATTTGGACCTTTGGTGAGACCATGGTTCCTTTGATTGAGATATGGCTCCATTGTTGTCAAGAAAAGAGATACTTTTGAAAGGTATCCTTTTGTGTTTAGGAAGAGGAATTCTCAATCTTTACTTTCTTGATTTTCTTGACTTTTTTGAATTTTCCCTTCTTCTTGGCCGAATGATATCAAGAGTGAGGCTCTCACGCTATCAGTACTTGATGTATGGTGATTGAAGAACACGACTCAAAATAAAAGGGGGAACGTTTGCCAATTCTTGGACGAGGCTCTATCGCTATCGTTTCAAGAAGTTTGCTTTTTGGCTTTATAGCTCACTATTCAACACTCTAATATTCATGGCTGCTTTTTCTTTTTTATGTCGATTGCTTATTTTTTCTTTTTTCCTTTTTTTGTCTCTCAAGCAAACAAGAAAATTTATAGAAAGCTAGAAAAGGTACACCAAGAATGAGATGAACATTTTGCTCTGATACCACTTGATGAAGAACCGAGGTACAAAGTACCAAGAATTTGATACTTTAGTTTAAATCGGATCTTTCTCTACTCTTGAACTAGTTTCAAGGGAATATTCTCAATGCAACACGAAAGGAAGACTAAGAATTGATGGAGGCTGAAACACTACAACAAGTGAAACTAAACTTGTTGATACAGTAACTCAAAAATGAATGAATTCTATAAAGAAGTTCAATTCACAAGTAGCTAAGGAATAACCTTACCAAAATATCAATATATCTAACGTAATTACAATGGTGGCCAAAATTCCTCTTAAATAGTGTAGGATTTCGGCTATCCAGCCCTAAAAGGAAGAGTCCTTGAAGAATTAGGACTCTTGAACAACAAACTTGCTATCAAGTAAAACATTATCTAAGATAATGGACAACATGTCCTATTATCTAGCACACACACTAAGAATATGCGGCCAACATGGCTGAAAATAGTAAACACATGAACAGTCCTGGAAGAGTTAGGACTCTTACAACTACTAGATAACTAACCACTTAACCATTATCTAAACACATGGACAACATGTCCTTTATTATAGAAACACTTGCTATACACGCCTGAAAATAGTAAATAACAAGGCTGAAAATAATTAAAGTCTAGAATAGACTTTAATGTACAAAAGACTAAAATGCCCTTTAAATTTGTTCGAATTCTGGATAGCTTGTTAGACCTATTTGCATGACGTTTTCGGACACCAAGATGGCAGAATCTGATCTTGTGATCTCATTAAAGTTGTAGATCTGCCTCTTATCTTTCATATGCAACTGGAATCAGCTCCATTGGATACCTAGATTGAAAGTTATGATCATTATACCAAACTGTCGCAAAGCTGTCCATTCCTACATCAACTTGTAAGATTACTAAAATGCCCCACTTTGCTTGATAAACTTAAGAGGTTGACTTGTACAACATTTCTAGATGTAACTTAGCGTCCTCTTTGTACTTTAGAACTCGGATCAATGATGTAATAAGTTGATTCATGTTCCTTGTCCTAAGCCGCGTCATTGGTCCTTGTAGTTTGTATAAGGAATCCTTTGAGTATGGCAGCCCCTTGGTTGGTCCTTCATCAATAGGACAAAGGCCCTTTTTGGACTCTTTCATGCTAAACCAATTTAGCAATGTGTCTATATATGTACTTTGACTGAGGCCAAGAAGTCTACGTGATCTATCTCTATAGATCTTGACTCCTAAGATGAAGCTTGCTTCACCTAAGTCCTTCATAGAGAAACATTGGCCCAACGAAACCTTTGCAAATTCCAAAGTTGGAATGTCAATACCTATGAGTAGTATGTCATCTACATACAAAACCATGAATACCACCGAGTTTCAACTAAAGTTCTTATAAAAACAAGGATCATCAACGTTCTTGATAAAACCGAACTCGCGTACGGCTTTGTCCAAACGTCGATTCCATCTTCTAGAAGCTTGCTTTAATCCATAAATTCACTTCAATAGCTTAGATACTTTATTGACATTATTTGGATCGAAAAAACCTTCGAGCTGTATCATAGACACGTCCTCATCTAGGTTTCCGTTAAGGAAAGCTGTCTTGCCATCTATTTGTCAGATTTCATAATCATAGCAAGCAAGGTGCGAATTGATTTGATCATAAATACAGGGGAAAAGGTCTCATCATAGTCAATACCATGAATCTGTTTAAAACCTTTCGCGGCAAGTCGCCCCTTGTACGTTTGACCATTCCTTTCCATGTCAGTTTTCAATTTGAAAACCCACTTGCACCCTATTGGAGTTACCCCATCAGGCGCATCTACCAAGATCCATACTTGGTTAGTGTACATGGAATCCATTTCGGATGTCATGGCCTCAAGCCATTTCTCAGAATTTGGACTAGTAATTGCTTGATTGTAGGTTGTAGGTTCATCGTGATCAATTAACATAACATCTCCATGTTCTATTACGAAAAATCCAATATTTTCGGGTGATCTACGAACTCTACTAGACCTACGCAATTCTTCTGTTTCTGGAACTGGCTCCACAACAGCCCGTGTAGCTTGTTCCAATTCCACTTGGTCACTTGTTCCTGCAACTTCACCAAATTCCCTTGGAATTTCACCAAGTTGTGGAACTTCACTAAGTTCCACGTGCCTCCCACTTGTTTTCCCAAAAATAAATTCCTCTTCTAAAAAAACTCTGTTACGAGCAACAAACACTCTATTCTCGTTCGGGAAGTAGAAGTAGTACCCTTTAGTTTCCTTAGGATACCCTACAAAGGTGCACTTGACCGATTTTGGGCTAAGCTTGTCCAAAGCTGGACGTTTCAAAAACGCCTCACAACCCCAAATCTTTAAGAAAGACATACTAGGACGCCTCCTAGTCCATATATGATATGGTGTCGTTTCAACAGATTTAGATGGAACTCTTTTCAGTGTTAAAGCTACTGCTTGTAAAGTAAATCCCCAAAAGGAGTTTGGAAGGCTCGCGTGAGTCATCATTGATCGAACCATATCTAATAGAGTTCGATTTTGCCTTTCGGATACACTATTCCATTGAGGAGTGGCCGGAGGATAAAGTTGTGAAACAATTCCACAACTCTTTAGATAGTCACAAAATTCTTGACTTAAGTATTCCCTACCTCGATCGGATTGAAACATCTTATTCCTATTTCCAAGTTTGTTTTGTACTTCATTCTTGTACTCTTTAAACTTTCAAAGGCTTCAGACTTGTATTTCATAAGAAATACATGTCCGAAAAGACTAAAATCGTCCGTAAAATTAATGAAATATAGATTACCACCTCTTGCATGGATATTGAATGGACCATATACATCACTATGTATTAGTTCTAACAACTCCTTTGCTCGTTCTCTAGTTCTAGTAAAAGGAGAAGCAGTCATCTTACCCATCAAACAAGGTCCGCATGTATCATATGATTCAAAATCAAATGATTCCAACAATCCATCTTTATGGAGTATGGAAATGCGATTTTCGTTTATATGGCCTAAGCGACAATGCCAGAGGTATGTAGGATTAGACTCTTTAGTCTTTATCCTCTTTGTATTTATGTTACAAACCGGTGACTCTAGGTCTAACAAGTATAAACCATTCACCAATATAGCACTACAATAAAAGACATTATTTAACGATAACGACATTCATTGGTTTTTAATATGAATATCAAAACCCATATTGTCCAAACAAAAGACCGAAATAATATTCTTTGTTAAAGCAGGTACATAAAGACAACTATCTAAATCTAGAACAATTCCAGAAGGCAAACTAAGACTATATGTTCCTACAGCTAATGCATCAACTCTTGCTCCATTGCTAACGCATATGTCTAGGTCGCCTTTTACCAGCTCCCTACTCATTTGTAGTCTTTGCACATTCATGTAAATGTGAGAACCACATCCGGTATCTAATACCCATGAGGAAGTAGTAGTAGACAAGTTAATCTTAATAACATAAATACCTGAGTCAGATGCAACGTTTGCTCCCTTTCCAAACTTTTTACCGACAAGATAACTAGGGCGGTTTCTCTTCATGTGTCCTTACTGTCCACAATGGAAACAATTTTCATCTTCAGTCACAACGCCCTTGGGCTTTACTGCTTTCTCAGAATGGTTAGGCTTGCTCTTAGATTTGCCCTTAGGCTTACCAAAACCATTACCCCTCTTGTTGTTGACCATGTAAATGGCCTTGGGCTTGCCTATTTTCTTCTTGGCAATCCTCAACAGGTTTAAAAATTCTGGGAGTGGTTTGTCTATCTCATTCATGTTGTAGTTTAGTACAACTTGACTAAATGTTGTCGGCAACGATTACAGAATCAAATCAGTGGATAGCTCTTGGCCCAGAGGAAATCCCAGTCTTTCGAGGCTACAAACATAGCTTATTATCTTCAGAATGTGAGTTCCGACTGGTGTTCCCTTTGTCATTTTGCACTGAAATAGGGACTTCGACACATCGAATCTCTCCTAGCGGGCTTGACCCTGAAAGAGTTGCCTTAGATGATTAATCATACCGAAAGCTCCCATTTCCATGTTGCTTCTGAAGCTCAGAGGTCATGGTCATGGTCACTAACGATAGTGAGTTTGATGCAACGATTGCATTTTCCATCTTATATACATAGAAGAATTTTCAAAGTTTTAGTTGTCATATTTTAAAATCATTAAAATATCTTTATTTAATGATTCTCCCTCTATTTTCTTCAAATGAATAACCCTCAAGTATTCATTCGGAAAGTTCAAGACTTTCTTGTAAGACCAAGATCCATATTTGATCATTCTCAAGGCAGCTTTGGCTACTATACTCAAGAAGACGTTTTAGGTAAGTAGGTAACGATTACCCTCAGTACATAAATGCATATCTTAACCCTTTTACCTCCGGATTCTCAACGATTGAGGTAATCTGATTAAGTATAACCCAATGTTGAATGGTGGATATCACTAACTTATCCTTCACGCCTCACTAGGATAGACAAACTCTTATTCCACTCAGAACTTCACACTACTGTCGATCTTGGTCTTGACGAGGGCCCCGCTTGGAAGGCAATAAACTTAATATTTAAAATTCAAGGGATTTTTTAAAATTTGTCTCACCAAACGGTGTATAATCTGATTACACGTTAGAATATCCATCACATGCTAAAAATAATATTGTAAACATGCATCTGGTATCTCAAGAAAAATACATAAAACAGTAAATAAAAGTGACATAGTAATAGCCTCTATACGGATTTTCCGAGCCAACAGAAAATCATATGTCAATCTAAAGGTTGAAAGTAATAAATCCTATATATTGTCTTCCGCCTCCTTGTGGTTTCCTCCATCTGATGGACGCCTTCTTTCATCACTTGTTACATGAGTAAAATAAATAAAATCCTAATCTAAAACTTTTACATAATTGAAAGAATACTCGAGTTACATTTGAGATTAAAAATTTACAACAAGAGATAATAGATAAGGCACACATGCAGACTGTATTATAATAAAAAACCACTGCAAAGGATATTACAATGTACTATGCTCAAAACAAACATAAAATCATGCTAAGAGCGCAAATACACACTGCTTGCCCACTTCCGGTCGTCCCAGGCCATATTCCTGGTCAACCGCGATAAAGCAGTAACCAAAACAGTATAAAAATTAGGCCACCTGGGTCGAACTAGAACACTTCCGTTCGACCGACCTGAAAACAGACAAGCTTCGGTCGACCGTGACTGCTCACCGGTCGTCCGAAATTTAGGCAATAGCAAAATTCTATTTTCTAGCTCATTTTCGGTCTACTGCGAACATTTTTCGGTTGACCGAATATTTTTCAGAAAACAGAAAACAACCAAAAACACGAATTTTACAATTCGTTTCGAGATTCGTTTAACACTTAAACGACTTCCCAGAGGCTGTAAAAGGTAAAACATTCTAAGACATGCATTATCAACTACTAAAACATCAAGATAACACATAATCAAGATTATTGAGTTCTCCTGATAGGCTTTGATACCATTTGAAGGAAAAATTTGTAATCCCCAAAACGCAGTGGAAATAAAAGCGCATGATCACGTTCCTAAAGAGGATCTACTCACGAGAAAGAAACCAAAACCTTGTATTCGGAATTTATACCTTTTTGTCGATCTAATCGACGATGCCCCGATTCTGCTACTAGGAATCACCAACAGCAGCCAATTGACTTTTGTCTCTACTAGTATCCACACACCAACCTTGTTCTTGTTACTCCGTGTTTCCGGTGCTAATCTAATAACTGGAAAACACTTTTCCCGGAATCCACAAAGTATAGGTTACTTAAGAAACCACAAATCTAAGAGACAAGAAAATCAAATTTTCTTTTCTTGATTGTTCTTGGGAGTGTGTTAAAATAAAGAAAGAAAAATCCCAGATTTTTGCTTCTTGGATTTTCGGCTAAGAGACTAGAGAGAATAGAGAGAAATTTCTTAATTCTCAAGTGTAGAGAATGATGAAATTTTCATCAATTTTGTGGTGTTAGATGTGCCGATTTTGACCATGTCCAACTAGTCTGGTCGACCGGAGAAATGGTTCTCGACCGACCGGAGTGACAATAAGTTCGGTCGACCAGGTCTTTTGCCCAATCCAATTGTATGCCCAATCTAATTGACCTTGCCCAATCCAATTGAGCACCTATATCAAATGTAAACTCCTACAACTATATTATAATTGAATTTCATTTTAGTAATCCTTGTATCGTGGGTTTTGGTGTCTCATCTACCAATGAGACACTGCCATGCCATCATTCCGGAGACAGGGTGTGACAGAAGTGGTATCAGAGCAGGTCGAACTTTAAGATTAAAATATGGAATGAACATAGGAATAACAAGAATACATAATGTGAGGTGTGTGATGTGTAGAGACCATGAACTAGGATGTACTTGGTTATTTATCGCTTTATATTTGATTACATGTATTGTGTAAGAAGTGTTATAACATGTTTTACTTGCGATTATCTTACATGATTAACGTGTTAATTTCTTATCGCTTACCTTATCTATTATATAATTGTCTGAGTAAGATGGATCCGAACCACGGCAGTAGTGAGGACTATGACTTACCAACTGCGGCATTTGTTCGAAGACGGCCAGAGGTAGAAGACGACAAGTTATTACGTCTTCAAGTCAGCAACAGGCTGGGTTTCCGCAATAGAATCAGAATGGTAACACTGGGTTTATAACTCCTCCAGCACTACCACAGAATCCTCCACCACCGCCACCACCACCACCATATAACCTTTTACCACCACATAATATCCCTCCTCCAGCACCTCCATATAACATGTCACCACCACCCTACCATGCTCCACTTCAGTATAACATCCCACAACCACCTCCACCAATCAATGCAGGGACAGTTCCTGATATGATATGGCAACTGCTTTTGCTATGTTCACCTAAATGTTTCCACATTATCAACAGCTTCAGCCACAGTATCAGCAGCCTCAGCCACAACCGCAGAATCAGTATGTTGGTAATCAGAGGGGCCAGTGGGTTGAATCAGATCAGGGTATGTACTGTGAGCGCATGAAGAAGATGCGTGTGACGTCTTTTGATGGAGAGGTAGGACCCGATCAGGAAGAGATTTGGTTAGAGGAAGTTGATCAACACTTTCGCATCATAAGGGTTCCTGAAGACATGAAGACTGATGTGGTGATACCTTTCCTTACGTCTAAGGCATCTGAGTGGTGGAAATTAGTGGAACCAGTTTATGCTCAAGCTGGGCTTATCACTTGGGACAGGTTCAATGAAGCTTTCTTAGATCAGTACTTCCCAAATACCTTTAAGGTGGCAAAACATAATGAGTTCTTCGACTTGAGGCAGATTGAGGGGATGTCTGTTTCAGCTTATGCAAGCAAGTTCATCTGTTTGGGGAAGTATGCTACTTCCACTATCTAGGATGAGAAGATTAGAACCCAGATGTTTGTACGGGGGTTGTTGCCTCGTATTAACGGAAGGTTGTCCTGTCACCGTCCTACTACATATATGGATGCGTATCGAAAGAGTTTAGATGTGAAAGCGGAGTTCAAAACTACCGAGGTTGATAGGAAGAGGCCCTATTCAACTATGTCTCAGGGTCAAAGTTTTCATTCTAACTCTGCTACACCTTTGGCTAGGAAGAGGTTCACTCCCACCTCGGGAACAACCAACACATTTAGGCCAGGGTAAGGACTGGAGCTAATTTGACCAGGATTGGGGGACCCACAAGGGCACCAACTACTACTCAGCCTTTTAGAATATGTAGTAGATGTGAAAGGGCACATACTGGGAACTGCCGATGGTTATCTGGGGCTTGTTTCCGGTGTGGCAAGTTAGGTCATAGGGTTAGTGATTGTCCAGAGCCACCACCAGCTGCAAGATAGACTTCTAGGACTGCACCTAAGGTAGGAGACAACAAGTTGAAGCCTAATGCTAGGGTCTTCGCCTTAACTCAGCAGGAAGCTATAGATGTTTCATATGTGGATACATGTATGTTACTCATCAACTCTGTACCTGCGTATGTGATTTTTTAATTGAATGTGTATGAAGTTTTTAGAATTTGACAACATTATAGTTTTTGAATGAAGAGGTTTGACATTGTTTTTAATTGAATGAATTGATTGAGTTGCTTTTTAGTCCATTAAATTGAGTGACAAATTCAATTTGCTTTTCAATTTGTTCATTCCAACAGCTAGTTTTTTCAAAGAAATTTAGTGAAAAGAACCCTTAGGTTTCTGTTGAACCCGCAGGCGAGCCTGCTCACTAAAATTTTTTCATTGAAAGAGTCAAAATTTAAAAAAAATAAATTGTAGTTGATCGAGTCATTTAATTCTTTTCGTATCATCTAACTGAGTTGGAATTTGCCCAATGAATTAGAAAGACGGATTTTATTTGTTCTGTAGATTGTTCATATTAGACTTATTCAAATTAAATTATATATTTCAGTATTTTTAATGATTTTTTATTTTTTAATATTATTGAAAATCCCACATTATAAGTTTTTAGATTTTGATAACATTCTAAATAAAGGGGTTGAGCATGATCTTTAAAAGAATGAATTGGTTGAGTTGTTTTTTAGACCATTAAATTGAGTGACAAATTCTTTTTTTTTTTTCCTTTTTTTTTTTAATTCAACAGTCAAGGTTTTTTTTAATGAAACTTAGTTAATCGAACTATTTAGTTTTCTGTTGAATCAGCAGACGAGCCTCCTAACTAAATTTTTTTCATTAAAGAGTAAAAACTTTAGTTGTTCGAGCCATTTAATTCTTATCGTATCACTAACTATGTTGGAATTTGCCCAAAGAATTGGAGATGCAAACTTTATTTTATTTTCAAATAGTATGTTAGACTTATTCAAACTAAATTATATGTTTTAATAGTTTTTTTATTATTTTTATTCTAATTTTTTATTTTTATTTTTTCAATATTATTCAAGATCCCACATTTAAAGTGTATGAACTTTTTTAAATTTGACAACATTATAAATAAAGGGTTGAGCATGAGTTTTAATTGAACTAATATGTTGAGTTGTTTTTTAATCCATTAAATTGAGTGACAAATCTAATTTTCTTTTCAATTTTTTCATTCTAACAGTCAAAGGTTTTTTTAAAGAAAATTGGTTCACCGAACCATTTAGTTTTCTGTTGAACCCGCAGCGAACATGCTCACGAAAGTTTTTCATTAAAAGAGTAAAAACTTTAGTTAATCAAACAATCAAGCCATTTAATTTATTCGTATCATTAACTGAATTGGAATTCGCCTAATGAATTTGAGAGGCGGAATTTATTTACTTTTCAGATAGTTCATATTTGACTTATTCAAATTAAATTATATATTTTAAATATTTTTTATAATATTTGTTTCTTATTCTAATATTTTCTTTAAATTATTTTTCAATATTATTCAAGATCCCACATCGAAAGTGTATAAAGTTTTTAAAATCTGACGACAATATAAATAAAGATAGTTGGTAGGATTTTTAATGAATGAATTTGTTGTCTCTCTTTTTTCTCTATTAAATTGAGTGACAGATCTAATTTGCTTTTTAACTTTTTCATCCCAACCGTCAATGTTTTTTCAAAGAAAATTAGTTCACCGAACCGTTTAGTTTCCTATTGAACCCGCTTGCGAACTGCTCACTCAATTTTTTATATTGAAAGGGTAAAAACTTCAAAAATAAACTTTAGTTGATCGAGTCAATTAATTCTTATCGTGTCATTAAATGAGTTGGAATTTGCCAATACATTGGAGAGACGGACTTTATTTGTTTTTGGATGGTTCATTTAAACCGTGATTCTTTTTAAGAAAAATACAACGCCGACCTTGAGCAATCATTGAAAGAATATTCTTCTCTTACCAAAACTTATTTTGATATTTTACATATAAATACAAAATTCTTATATTTTTTTTTCTTTTTTCTACATAGGGAGGTTTGAAAAACTAAACAAAAATATCAATGTAGAGTATCATTTTTCACTTTTATGCTTTTTTATTTTTTTATTTTTTAAATTAAAATGTTTCATGTGCATAGCACGGGTCATTAGGCTAGTATGTATATATATATATATATATATATATATATATATATATATATATATATATATATATATATATATATATAGAGAGAGAGAGCTCATGAGCCAAATGAGTTGAACTCTATCTAGCTCAAACTCGACTAATATTTCGGGATGAGCCAAAAAATCTTGACTCATGTATCGTTCATTTAGCTCATGAACTGAGCTCGTCGAGCCTTATATCAAATCAAATCGTGAGCTACTCAAGAGCCGACTCAACTCACTTCCACCCGTACTTCCAGCATTCTTTCGACCATTGTATTATAATACTTGGAACTGGCTAATCAAATGTCGTTGCCGTTGAATTGGCTACATTCCTTAATATAAATTGTTTAGGACATGTAACGGGAATTAATGAAGCAAAAAATAAGGTGTTTTTATAATCAAAATATCAATATTACTCTCTTAAATATGACTTGTATACTATTAATTCTATTTAAGAGAATAATATTGATACTTTGATTAAAAATATTTTATTTTTTTCTTTCTTAATTTTCGCTACATATCCTAAAATCTTATTTTAAGGAATGGAGGGAGTACTATTTAGTGAAAAATGTTCCCTAATAGAAGTTATATTGCTTTCTGAAAAGGGAAAAGTATGATAATACTAGACTGTATTCTTAAGAATGCATGCTAGAATTAGTTCTGGTATTTTAAGAAAATTCCTGTCACACCCCAAAATCGAATGATGACCTGGCAGCACTCCACATTCCAATGAAGTACAAAACCAAGCAGAATGACAGAGTTCGTTACTATTATTAGAGGAAACGTCATTAACTACATTAATTATCCGAGTTATACAATCCAACAGAAAGTAAAGTGTGTAGTACTAAGTTATTACATAACAAGTTCAAGTGTCTAAAAAGGAAATATTCTATTACAAGTTTCATTATGAGTCACTCGTAATCCTCCCCTTCCCAGGATTCCACAAAAGCACTGTCATCAGGAACGTCATCATATGCAAGTAAGAAAAGTAAAGACATGAGCTATAAAGCCCATTAAGAATCAACATCCTTGGGATGAAACATTAAATGAGACTCAAAACATTTTCACAGTTCCCAAATCCCGTTTGAAACCATGCAAGTTTAAGTCCCTTCACTAGACTCATTTTACACCACAAACCTCGCCAATAACCATTTAGAAATCACTAGAAGGAACCAAGACATTAGAAAGCATATATAAAAGTTCAAAACACCATTACTCCGGTCGACCTGACTCTCCCACCGGTTGACCTAATGGTCTTAGAAAAACAGAACAAACACACTATCCAAAGTTCGGTATACCGAAACCACCAGCCGGTCGAGGGCTTCGATTATCAACAAGAATTACTAATTTTGGTGCCCAATTGCTACTTCAATTATGAAATCTCTCACCAGCACTATGTTTTTCCAAAACTTCCTTTCTTTCTTTTCTCTCCTTTTTCTTTCTTCCCTTTCCTTTCTAACCTCCTTAACTTCTAACTTCAGAAATTTCCTGCACTAACCACCCCCAAGAGACACACAACTATTGACAAGTGTTAATCTAATCCATAAGTTACAACTAGTCTACAATTAAGTCCCTTAAGTTAGGTTCAATTTTAAAAGGCC
Organism: Vinca minor; assembly: GCA_026122235.1. NCBI lineage: Eukaryota > Viridiplantae > Streptophyta > Magnoliopsida > Gentianales > Apocynaceae > Vinca > Vinca minor. The sequence goes on along the minus strand of JAOCZM010000111.1, from coordinate 1,404,549 downwards.
ACATCAATTGTACATCAATTAAACATATAATAAACAATTAACACACAATTCAATTATGATCCTTATTATTAAATGCAAAAAAGTTCAGGTTATCACAGTTCCGCCTGCCATACAAAACTCCTAATGGTGTATTTCAGTGAACAGAGAAAACTCTACATCATCTAGAAAGATTGCATTTGAAATCATAATGAAGTGAATCAATCTTGTAAATTGATTCAAATAATTTTTTTCCGGTGAAGGAAATTGCTAGTAAAACCAAGAGACTTCGAATCTGTTCTGGACTTCGCATGTGAAACTATAATTCAGTTATGTGAAACTGTAAATCAGTATTAACCTATGATAATGTCAGCAATAAGTAGTGTATTATAGCTAATTTTACTGAATCTCTTTCTTTCTGTTCTGGACTTCGTATGTGAAAACATTAATTCCTCTCTCTGTGGCAGATTCAAACGTGAAATTGAATCGGAAGACTGGAATTTTAGCATGCCCTATTCCAAAAGAACATTCAACATCAGGAAGTTTAGTCGAGACTGTAATACAAAGAGCTACAAAAGAAGCTAGGTAACTATTTCTAATCTACCTAATACAAATATTCCCATAACTTCGGAAGAAGGGTTGCCTCCTCACAAAGAGGGTCACAGTGCCCAGGCCGGCCCGACCAACTGTTTACTAAAAACAAAAGTCTCTGCAAAGTCGTAAGAGCATGCCAAAATACACTCGAAATTTCAATTCTTGTATTTAGATTTTTTAAAGAAGTCACATAAAAGAGATCAAGTGGTTTGAACTAAAACCAATATATACACTCACTATATCTTAAATTGAATGTTCACTTTTTATTTTAGTATATTTTCAAAAAGAAATGTTCACTTTCTTAAAATAAATATATTTTCTGCTTAAACTCTTATAAACCAACGTCGTATAAATGCAAGCTCGGGTAGCATATAAATCCCTCTATGATAACTTATTTATGGTCGAATTACTCTTTTTAATTTTTGTGTAGACATTTAATTCAGTACAAAATGAGTATTATATAGGCCTTTCCGTATATGAAATCTTTGTTTTAGAATATTTTGCTTTCGTGAGGTGTGATCTCTTGAAGTTCAAAAAGAAAGAACTAGTGGCCAACATATAATGAGTGAGTGGATAATATAGTGGAATTTGGTTTACGTTTACTTTCTGGTTGGTTCAGTGGACTTTCCCCTTATGATTGGGAAATCAACTTAATTAACATAGCTATTCTAATTAAAATTATTCTTTACTTCGTTTTCACTGGAAAAGTTGTAGTAACTGTATTAATTTTCTATTTCAAATCACCTTAGAAAACATAAAGTTTCCTTTTTTGGTGATGGTGAAAAGACATTAGGAAAGACATATGCTTAAGCAACACAATACACTTAAATACGTTTCAGTGTGATATTCTTATGTTTAATCTTATCTATAAAAAGAAAAACATGATCATTAAACATTAAACTGGTTTATTTTAGTTCTCTTTCTTATCTGAAATTGTTAGATTGCGAACTGATATTGAAATTCGGTCCCCTGCACAAATATCCTTAATGGTTCATAGATATTGCACTGCTGGAAAAATAATGCAATTGTTGGTGCTGAAATTGCTGTCTCCCTTGCTCGGATTCATCACTGTAAGTATTTATTTCAGCGTTCACCCTAATTATATGGACAGTTCATAAGGAAATTCTTGATCTTCAGCTGCATTTTTGTAGTCTATTGTATTCTCAGCCTGTCGGGCACACGAAAAAGCGTAACAGTCCCTTTTTGGATGTCGAACTATCTATTCCTCTAGTCCCATTTTGTAACTCGGAATAACATTTTAATCTTTTTTTTGTGTGTTTCAGTTGTTTACTTGTCCTTTTTCTCAAACCATTTCTTATAATTCCTCAACCCAACTATTTTTGATTCAATCAAGTTAGTTATACCATTTGTCATCAAATCGGTGGAACCCTACCTGGTGAGGTGGTAGAATCAATGTCGTAAACAAGAAATGGTTGGAGACCTAAAACAAGAAATTCGAAGAATAGTTTAGGGTAATTCGTTCTCCCGGATATATTCGTTAGTTCTTCTGTTACGAATATGAAATTAAACAAAACCAGAATATAAACAAAAATGAATTCGGATTTAATCCTGGACGAGGCAGTAGTAAACCAATTGCCCTTAAACTCTATTTGCTCGCCTATTTGCTTCAGGCCTACAAGAGCAACGAGTTCCCTAGGTACAACACCCAATCACTCTGCTTACCAGAAGTTTAGAAGCAGAACTTTGAACCCTTTCTGTGTCAAAACTCTCTTAACTATTATGGAATGCAGAAATGAAGAAGAGAGAATAATTTCGTAGTAGTGAACAATTATGAGGGGGAAGTCTGCCTTTTATAGCAGTCGGAAACTGCAAGTTAGCCCTCACTCCCTCACCTTCGTATTGGAGAACGTGGGTAACTCCCACTTCCCGTAGTGGGTAAAGTGCAGTTATCAAAACTGTTGGAGAATCGTGGAGGACATTTCTACAATTACACAAAAGTTATGTGACTCATTTGCAGTGATTCAATACTTAAGGGACTATTACGGTAATTTTGTCCAAAAAGTTATTACTGCCTTCCCGGCAGGGACACGCGCGACGCGACGAGGCGTGGCGAGTCGAGACGAGACAGACGGACGGACGGCGCGCGAGGGGTACCCCCTTACCCAATTGTTTAAGATCACTAGTCTAGCTAGTGTTTATAAACTAGTTTTAATCGATTCTCACAACCGATGTGGGATATACGAGCACACCTCCATTAATAACATCTCTACTTTAACCAAATTTATCATTCACACCGAGAATTAGTTTTCTCACGTGTTAAATATCATCGCGAAGCTTGAGCAACCCGCTACGCGATGAATTCAAAACACTTTAAAACTAAGCAGTGGAACACACAATTAAATTTGATCAAATCAGTCCACTTTATTAATTAATTCTCCAACAATCCCCCACATGAATGATATTTGGTAGGAATGATGCACGTGTAGCCTAAAATGCAATTTCGAGAGTTCAACGAGAAATCACTGCTTCGGGATAGGTGGTTGTGAACCTTGAACCTTCCCTAGTGAAATACCATCAAGTACACTTGCTAACCAGTGGACGCGATGCCTTGAACTGTTCAGCTTTCTGTGTGTACCAAGACAACGATACTCACACAACGTTTTCTCTACACAATTAGTCGGTTCTTTCGTTGTTGTCCATTTCGGCCCTGGACTGCCTTGGAAATATTCATTGAATGCTCTAGAGATTTAGCCCTCAAGTAATCTCATAGAAGTGGCCCCCTTCACATTCAATATAGGTGATCTCTTATTAGAAGTATCCTGTCATACTCCACGTATTACGTATAAGGATCATTAAAAATTTAACACTTATCTTTCGATGGACAGGTCTATCACTCTTTCACCACAGGAATGGGTTGGGAATTCTTTTCCCGAGTGCTTTGTTCGATTCCCCCCACAATTCGGTTTTCCCGTTGAACCTGCAAGTTGGGTTTTCCAATTCAGGTTGGGTTGCCATCATGAGTGGTAATCAATTTCACGGGCTTCAACCCCATTCCCCTCGATGAACTCTCTACTAAGTCTCTTGTTAGACCTTTCGTTAAAGGGTCCACTATGTTTTCTTTGGATCTCACAAAGTCCAAAGCAATAACGCCGATTTTTAACAGAGTTCTAACGGATTTGTGTCTTCGACGTATATGTCTAGACTTCCCATTATTCACGTTGTTTGTTGCTCTTCCAATAGCTGATAAGCTATCACAATGTAAGCTTATTGATTGCATTGGTTTTGAATACATTGGAACGTCCTCCAAACAAACTATGTAGCCAATCAGCCTCTGCTGCTGCTACATCCAAAGCTATGAACTCCGATTCCATAGTTGATCTTGCAATGCAGGTCTGTGTGCATGATTTCCAAGAAACTGCTGCACCTCCCATCACAAAAATGTATCCACTAGTGGACTTTATATTTTTGGAGTCTGAAATCCAATTTGCATCAGTGTACCCTTCAAGTACAGCTGGATATCTCGTATAATGTAACCCATAGTCAGTAGTATATCGTAGATATCTAAGCACTCTAACTAATGTTTTCCAGTGCTCGTGACTGAGATTACTTGTATACCTCGCCAGTCTGTTGACTGAATTTGCGATGTCTGGTCTAGTACCATCCATGAGGTCCATTATACTCCCAATGATTCTAGAATACTTGGTAGTCTTGATGTTATCTTTGTTACCAATGATTAACATGTCATCCATGCAGAGACAGACTATTACGTAGTCATCTTTGTTTCCTTTCATGTAGACACACTTGTCACACTGATTTATTTGAAATCCATTTAAAAGCATTATGCTATCGAATTTCTCATGCCATTGTTTAGGTGCTTGCTTTAATCCATATAAGGATTTAACAAGTCTGCATACCAAGTGCTCTTTACTTGGAACTACATACCCTTCAGGTTGTTCCATGTAAATCTCCTCTTCCAGTTCTCCGTTGAGGAAAGCTGTTTTTACATCCATTTGGTGGATTTCCAAGTCAAACAAAGCTACAAAGGCTATGATTAACCTGATTAATGTTTTCCTCGACACAGGAGCATACGAGTCGAAATAATCCACACCATGAGTTTGTCTAAAACCCTTTATTACAAGTCTTGCCTTGTATCTATCTATTGTACCATCTAGTCTGATTTTCCTCTTGAAAATCCACTTCTGGCCCAACGCTTTTGAACCTGTTGGAAGTTCCACAAGTTCCCATGTATGATTTTGAAGTATTGAATTTATCTCACTATCAATAGCTTCTTTCTAGAGGTCAGCATCAGAAGAAGACATTGCTTCTTTATAAGTCAAAGGGTCTTCTTCTACACTTTTCAATTCTAGCTCTCTTGTTGCGCCTAGGCTCTTCAACTTCCTCTTCAAGATCTTCTTCCCCCCCCTCATTTCTCACATTCCGATTGACTTTTGGGTCTAATCTAGAGTGATCAATATAAGAGAAAATTCATTTAAAGAAAGAAGCATTCCTAGCCTCGATTATGGTATTTTCATGCACTTCAGAGTTATCTGATTTGTGCACTAAGAATTTGTATGCACTATTGTCTTGTGCATACCCTATAAACAATCAATCTACCGTTTTAGGACCTATCCTAGTCCACTTAGGTGGAGGAATCGAAACCTTTACTAGGCGTCCTCATACCTTTATAAATTTATAAGAAGGTACATGACCTTTCCACAATTCATAAGGTATTTTTTGTAGCCTTTTATGCGGTAGTCTGTTTAGAATGTGATTTGTAGAAAGCAAAGCTTCCCCCCACAAATTTTGGGGTGAACCAGAACTAATTAACATGGCATTCATCATTTCTTTTAATGTTCTATTTTTCGCTCCGCAATTCCATTTTGTTCTGGAGTATATGGCGCAGTTGTTTCATGTATAATGCCACTTTCTGCACACAATTGAGCGAATGGATATTCATATTCTCCACCTCTGTCGCTCCTTAACCTTTTTATTTCCTTTTTATTTTCTAACCATATCGGTTTTCAACTTCATTTTTATAATGAACAAACATGTTTATTGCTTCATCTTTACTTCCCATTAAGTAGACATAGCAAAATCTAAGTGCAATCATCGATAAAAGGAATAAAATACTTTTTACCGCCTCTTGATTGTACATACTTAAGATCACATACATTAGTGTGTATTAAATCTAAAGGTTCCGAGCTTCTCTCAATTGATCGGAAAGATGACTTAGATAACTTAGCTTCTACACAAGTCTCACACTTGTAGTTTTTGTCAACATTAAATTTTGATAGTAGGTTTAGTGAAATTAATTTTTGTATACTTTTAATATTCACATGACCTAGTCTATCATGCCATAAATTAAAAGACTCAGCCAAATAAGCAACTTGTTTGAATTCATTAGCCTCTTGGGCAACATTGTTTCTAGCTGAGCTAGTAGAAGCCTCAGTTACATTCACGCCCGTAGGCTCAGTTCCTGGGAGTACAGTCATTACATTAACTTTAAAAAGAGTATCTGCTAAGTACCCCTTTCCTACATACATTCCATTCTTTGTCAGAATGAATTTGTTTGCCTTAAACACAAGCTTGAATCCTTTGTTGTTTAGCACAATTCCAGAAATGAGATTCCTTCAAATTTCAGGCACATGTAGCACATCCGTGAGAGTCAGCTCCTTCCCAAAAGTCATCTTTAGGACAATATTGCCCTTTCCTTCAACTTTGGAGAATGAAGAGTTCCCCATGTAACAGACTTCATCTTTTACAATTTGATAAGTCTTGAACATCCATTTGTTGATACAGATATGGCGAGTAGCCCCCCGTGTCCACAAACCATTCCTTTGGGTTTCCCCTATCATATTCACCTCTGAAACGACAGCAACAAGGTGCATATCCTCCATTACAGAGTTCAGTTTAACGGCCTCGGTTACATGAGCCTGGCCATCCTTTTGATACTTGTTCCTGTTCCCATTCCCATTGAACCTCTTGTTCTTGTTGTAGTTATTACTTTGACCGTCCACACGACTACGAAAGTCCTTTGCTTTGTGGTTTTCCTTACCAGATACGAAGCAGCTTCTCGTGAACTTCTTGTTGGAGTTCGCCTTCGAGTCAGTTGGGCGCTTCCTCTTTCCAGCAGCTTCGACTACATTTGCCTTTGCAACAGGAGTATAAGGCCTTCTTGATGCCTTCCTCACATCCTGTTCAATTCTCAACTTCAAAATCAGATCCTCAAGTGTCATTTCCTTCTTCTTATGCTTAAGGTAGTGCTTGAAGTCATCCCAAGAAGGGGGTAATTTCTCAATCATCAACGCCACCTGCAGCGAGTCGTTGATCCCCATGCCCTCAGTGGCAAGATCGTAATAAATCTTTTGTAGCTCTTCACTCTGTTCGAGGACAGATTTTCCATCGACCATTTTAAAGTCGTGGAAGCGAGCAGCAATGAACTTTTTAGCACCTACATCATCTACTGTATACTTTTTAGTTAGTGATTCCCACAATTCTTTTGCAGAATTCTTTTTATAGTAAATTTGGTACAATGAATCATCTAAACTAATAAGTATAGTATGACGACACATATAAGCATTACTAATCCAAGCATTATATGTTGTTAAAGATTGAGGATCAGTTTTATCCTCCACAGGAGTGTCCTCATTGACATAGCGAATTAAATTAAGAGTAGTAAGGAAGAACATCATCTTTTCCTTCCACATTTTGAAGTTGCAGCCCCCTTTAAACTTCTCGGGTTGTGCAAACTGTCCAAACTAATTTGGACGAGAAGTCATTGGAGGCACAAAAGCCGGCATCCTTGACATAGCAGCCTCAATACCGCTTGTCTGACCAGCATTCAGATTAACTCTGTTTGTCGGAGTCTCAATCGAAGGAACAGTTCCAGTACCATGCGGCCATTTTTTTTCTCTATATATTGCAAAACAACCAGTTAGTAGCAATATAAAACAAAAACCATAAAGGAAAATAAATTGAATATATACTCTGATTTTCCAGTACTGCTGTTTAAGTTTCTGTTTTAATTTATTAAATCAGAACAGAAGAAAAAGAAATAGAGTTTAAGATTGTTAGTTCTTCTGATACGAATATGAAATTAAACAAAACCAGAATATAAACAGAATTCGGATTTAATCGCCCAATCACTCTACTTACCATAAGTTTCTGTGTCAGAACTCTCTTAACTATTATGGAATGCTGAAATGAAGAAGGGAGAATAATTTTGTAGTAGTGAACAATTATGAGGGGCAAGTCTTCCTTTTATAGCAATCGGAAACTGCAAGTTAGGACTATTACAGTAATTTTATCCAAAAAGTTATTACAGCCTGCCCGGCAGGGACACACGCGACGCGGCGAGTCGAGAAGAGACGGACGGCACGCGAGGGGTACCCCTTACCCACTTGTTTAAGATCACTAGTCTAGCTAGTGCTTATAAACTAGTTTTAATCGATTCTCACAACCGATGTGGGATATACCATCACACCTCCATTAATAACCTCTCCACTTTAACCAAATTTATCATTCACACCGAGAATTAGTTTCCTCACGTGTTATATATCATCGCGAAGCTTGCGCAACCCCACTATGCGATGAATTCAAAACACTTTAAAACTAAGCGGTGGAACACACAATTAAATTTGATCAAATCAGTCCACTTTATTAATTAATTCTCCAACAATATTTAATCCTGGGAATCTTTATGATGATAGTGCGATTATAAGTATGCTTTTCGTGCATTGAAAGTGTTCCCTCTCTGCTCATATCTCTCTTCCTTTACTGTTCAGCTGATCAATGAAGCGAGATGTTGAAACTCGTAAAGGTGTGGAAGCCAATTAACCATGATAAAGTGTACATGTCACACCCCATATCTCGGAGTGATGACATGGCAGTGTCCCATTGGTCGATGAGACACCCAAGCCTACGATACGGAGTTACTAAAAAGGCAATTCATTATGCATTAAATCCAAAGTAAAGGTTTAACAACAGAAGTCTAAATACATAACTGGAAATGAATCTACTTATTACATTATTGGAATAAGTCTAAGCGTTCTTAAAGAAAATAACTGAAAAGGAAATAAATTCTAGCAGCTACATAGATTAGGATCACTCATCGAATGGCCCCTCCCAGGTATCATCATCGTGAACAAGTTCAACATCTACATTACCTGCACAGTAAAAAGCGGATGGATTGAGCTTTGGTGCTCAGTAGGGACCTAAAAACAGTAATAACAATAGCAATATATATAGACTTAACATAATAGGTACAACAGAATCAAATACAGATAATGCAGATGCCCGTTTCCCAAAATACCCCTATGGAAGTATATGCACACGACTCAATCCAAGTCTCACAGACTCAGAACTCAGTGCCGGGAAGTGCAGTACAGTACAGTACAGATCCGAACAGAACAGATGGTTCAGAACAGAACATTGGACTGCACCACTGCGGTTTCCAGAAAAATGAGATGCAAACTTGTGCAAAAGTGCACTAAACAATACCCAATCATCCCAACTCATGTGCAACCAAATAGATTCCAAGCTGAAGAAACCCAAGAGGGGGGGTGAATTGGGTTTTAACTAATCTTGTAAACTTTTTCGAATCTCTAAGCAATGCTTTTGTAAGTTTGAGCAAGATGATTAAAAGCAAAGTAAAACCCAATAACAAGACAAAGGATTTATAGTGGTTCGACTCACTCAGAATCTACATCCACTACCTTGAGCCGCACCCAAGGATTTTAAACAACTTCACTAAGAAGAATGTTTACACTTGTAGCTAACTCACTAAGAGTTTTACAACACAACCACAACTTAAAACTCACAAAGAGCTTGCCCACACAAAGTAGGACTTTTACAATTGCCCACACTAAGTAGGACTTAACAAATAACCCTATCACTAAGAAAGGGAATTAAGAATGTTTAAAGAACAAGGTTGTTCACTCTTCTAAGTGAAAGATATACCTTTGAAGCACAAGAATTGTTGCTCTTTAGAACATATGATGCACACTCTTTGTCTTGCTTTAGAAAGATGACTCTTGAATGATTTAGATCTTATAGATCAAGAGCATTTCCTTTGAAAGTGTTTGAGACTTGATAAGATATCAATGTTTAATGTATGTCAAAGTCTTGGAATCATTTTCAGCTTTAGAGTATATATACATTTCAAAAATAGGCTGAAAAACGACTCTTTAACGGTCAAAAAACGGCTAGTTCAAGACAGAGTTCGGTTGACCGAAATCAACTTCGGATCCACTATGCCTTACCTCGGTTGACCGAGCATCACTTGAGTCGACCGAAGTTGCCCCTAGGTCGACCGACCCTCAACTTCAAACCTCTCAGTATCTGGTCGGTTGATCCGACCTTGGCTCGGTTGACCGACCTTCCTGAGCATATTTTTCACACGTTTTGAAATCTTTTGAAGTCTTTTGAAGTCTAAAAGGTTTTCCTAAAAGGTAACAAGTAAGAACACTTGGAAAACCATTTTAAAGGACTTAGACTTAGAAAACAAAGGCTTTTAAGATATGAACACATTTAAGAATCCTTCTAAAAACTAAGCCTTTTGAAAACGTGTTTGTGTGCATGCAAGACTAGAGTGTAGAGCTTATGTTCATGAGAGCTTTGGTTAGAGCTTTATAAGATAACGACTTATGACAACAAAGCTAAACTAACCAAACCTAAGTCTTCAATCTTCAATTTTGATAAATGAGCCTTGTATAACTTTGAATCTTGATACCAATGGCTTTCAATGGCTTGATTGAAGTACTTAGAGCTTCCATAATGAGTTCCGATATTCTATCACAAATATTAAGATCATTAGACACAACATTAAAAGTTTGTCCAATATCAAAAACTGAGTTTGTTCGCCCTTAGGGCTTACACAAGCAAACAGCAATTAAAGACCCAAAACAAATGTTCGACTATACTTATCAAATCTGACATCTCAGATCGGATTTCATGACATGAGCATCCCATACTACTCATGCACTACAAACCAATAGTTATGTCAGACAATCGAGTATAAAACAAACAAGGACGAACACATATAATGCAACAATTAAGCAATTAACAACATTCTTCGCACCTAAACGATTCCATAACCGAGTGTACGACAAGCACCACGCGTTGCCCATCCGGTAGACCCAATCACATACTCGTCTTAAATACTTAGAACACCGCTAAGGCTATGACACACAATCCCACCACATGAGCTTACTCGTCTAGTCACTCATACTCAGCAATAACGATAGTGGTCCCAGTTATCAACCAAACTAGGAAGGTTTAGTATCAACACGTGGGTTCGGATTTTCCCCCGAACGAAAGGACCCGGGTTTAAGGATCCATCCATTACATTGTATCATCATCCCCAACCAGAGACTCCACAAAACCACTACCGTATCTGATGATTTGCCCCATCAGATGCGGACCCTGAACAATACATAGCAGAAAGGTCACTTGGGACCACAAAACAGATCAGGAAGAAGGCGGACAGATCCTGCTAACTACTGTTCCTAGACGCAGCTCAATAGAGGGCGACGACTCGGTCGACCAAACCAATTAGGACAACATAAAAGACTCTAGATAGACAATTACAGAACAGAGACAAAATAATACACAAAAACAGTTTATGTGAATATAGCAATTAACGAAAACGATTGAAATTCATATATAGGCATGCTCAAATCATCCAACAATTCAGTAATTCAAATACCATAATTCACGCTTGTATAAAATTATGAATGCACATAATAATTATGAGTAGAATTTTATATTAGATATAAAATATAACAATGATGTAAACTGTGGTGAACTTGATGTAGGTAAGTAGACAACAAAACCAATAACAAGCATCTAAAAACATTAATTTATTCAAAGATAATAAAACATTAAAAAATACATATATGCAATATAATATTATCTACAATAAAATCAAATTCCATCTCTCACAGTTTATTCAATCAAATAACCCCAAATACAGTAAATAACAGCAGAACAGAAATTTAACAGTAATTTGTACAATTATTTTGTAAATTGAAAAGTTTATTCGCTTTTACTGTGCAGAAATAAATGAGAAAATTAAATATCGTAGGGGTCCCTACCGTTACGGTGATAACACGATGAAAATAATTCTGAAAATCTGCTTTGTGATTGACCAAAAATTGGACAAAAAATATTTAACCCACTTTTTTATTTTGACTGTCTGGCACAAATTCCGAGAGAAAATAATATTCTCGGTCCCCTTGATGCCAGCCGAGGAAGAAAGAGTGAGAGGAGAGCCGAGAGAGAGAGGAGAGCCGCCGATTTCAATCCTCAACTTTTTGCTTGTTTTGATGTTGCACGATCCCAATGCAGTAACAAGTCCCACGATTTGCTGCCTCTTTTAATTTCTTTTCCTTTTTTTTTTTCTTCCTGATCCCAAGTAGCCATGAATTCCTCTCATTCTTTTTAATTAAATTTTATCTTATTCCTAATTAATTTCAATCAGTCATTCTAATTAAATTACTCATTTAGGTAAATCACAATCAAATCCTCAAACCTCGATACGTGTGCGTAACGCCCCTCAATAAAAACGTACACGAAACATAACACGTAACATGTTATAAAAATAAATAGACACGTAATCACATAATCGGATAAAATAAATTCCAACCAGCGTAACAAGTCGTGAAAAATTAATTACACGTCACTAACACGTAAGTAAAAAGTCACGGGTATCACAGTACAGATGAAAATGACTATGTTTTAGCTCATTCACTTGAGATCAAGACATTTTTTTTACTTTATTTTGAACGAACATATAGAGATCCGTAATGATTAAAAAAAAGCTACCAGGGATTCAGATAGTATGACTGCTTGATAAGCATAGTCGACTAAAGGATGTTTCTTTTTGAGCGCCCAAGGAGATTGCCTCTCGAAGGGGAAGAGCGGAGAGTACCCTAGATAGGGAAGATTGAAGCATGCCCCATGCCTGGGGAGGGAAGATAAGCATCATAAGGAGGAGAATTATTTGCCCCATTATGGGGAGATATAAGAATCGAACACGCGACCTCCGCCCCGTGTTCGGGTAGCCTTACTACTTGGGCTACCCGATTCCCATAAAGGATGTTTCTTTGCTTGCAGCGACACTGGAAAATTAAGTTTTAAGAGGAAATGTTAGATGCTTTAATAAGAAATAAGAAATAATATATATATATATATATATATATATATATATATATATATTTTTAAATCTAATTTTATCAATTGTTTCAGGGATTTATTATCCGGGAGACCTGTGTCTTCATCATCTGAAATTATTATAATTTCTTTATTATTCTCAAGAATTTACTGCATTATTTGATAGTGGTGCAGATTTGAATATTATTCAAGAAGGGGTAATACCTACTAAATACTTTGAAAAAACCACTCATAATATTAAACATGCAGGTGGTGACAAAATGGATATTAAATATAAATTATCCAAAACTATGGTATGTACTGATGGTAAATGTATACCATTAAATTTCTTATTAACTAAGAATAAATTATCTGTTCCTGTGATATTAGGACAACCATTTATTAATAAAATTTATCCTTTTAGATGGATAGATAAGGAAAAAATGGTAGCAACTTATAAGGATGCACCAATAACTTTTAAATGGATAAGTAAACCTTTTACAAAGGTATTAAATAATTTATATGATGATATTTTATATAAAGAAAGACAATTAGGCTTTCTAAAATATGAAGTTAATATGCTTACAGTTGATGAAAAACTGGACAATCCTAAATTAAAGGAAAAGATAGTTAATATAACTAATCAATTTGCCCAGGAAATATGTAATGACCATCCTAATGCTTTTTGGGATAGGAAAAAACATATGGTAAGTTTACCTTATGAGGAAAACTTTAATGAGGAAGATATTCCTACCAAAGCTAGGCCTTGTCAAATGAATTCTGAATATTTAGAATTTTGTAAAAAAGAAATTCAATCTTTATTAGAAAGGAAAATTATAGGACCATCTAATTCTCCTTGGTCTTGTACTGCTTTCTATGTTAATAAACACTCAGAAATTGAAAGAGGTGTACCAAGATTGGTAATAAATTATAAACCCTTAAATAAGGTATTAAAATGGGGTAGATATCCCATTCCAAATAAAAAAGATTTATTGGATAGGTTATATGATGCCTTAATATTTTCTAAGTTTGATTTAAAATCAGGATATTGGCAGATTCAAATTAATCCAGCTGATAGGTATAAAACTGCCTTTAATGTGCCTTTTGGTCAGTATGAATGGTATGTTATGCCTTTTGGTTTGAAAAATGCTCCCTCTGATTTTCAGAGAATTATGAATGATATTTTCATGAATTATACTGATTTTATAATTGTCTATATTGATGATATATTAGTATTCTCTAAGACAATAGAGGATCACTTTAGACACTTGGAAATATTTAAGAAATTAGTAATAACTAATGGATTAGTAATTTCTAAACCTAAAATGGTTTTATTTCAGACTAAGATAAGATTCTTAGGTCATAATATTGAGAAAGGTGAAATAATACCAATCAATAGAAGTATTGAATTTGGAAGTAAATTTCCAGATATAATAACTGATAAAACTCAGTTACAGAGATTTTTAGGAAGTTTAAATTACATCCTACCTTATTACAAAAATTTAGCAGAGGATACAGCAATCTTATATGATAGATTGAAAAAGAATCCTAAACCTTGGACTGATAGTCACACTAAGGTAATACAAAAGATTAAGCAGAAAGTAAAAACTTTGCCTTGCTTAATGATATCTAATCCTAATTGGGATAAAATTATAGAAACAGATGCCTCTGATATAGGGTATGGTGGAATCTTGAAACAGGTTAATCCTGAAAATAAACAAGAAAATTTGATTAGATTTCATTCAGGAAAATGGAATACTGGTCAGAAAAATTATGCTACTATAGCTAAGGAAATCCTAGCCATAGTCAAATGCGTATTAAAATTTCAAGATGATTTATATAATCAGAAATTTATAATAAAAACAGACTGTCAATCAGCTAAATATATGTTTAATAAAGACTTTAAACATGATGTTTCTAAGCAGATGTTTGCTAGATGGCAAGCTAATTTAGCACCATTTGATTTTGAAATAATATATAAAAAAGGTGAAGATAATAGTCTTCCAGACTTTTTAACTCGTGAATATTTATGATTCATTTAAATCCAATTGTTAAACAAATGTATTTTGATCAATGGTTTAAAACCTGTACTTATTATGATAACATTAATCTAAAATGTTATGAGAATAATGAAGAAATTATAATAATTTCAGATGATGAAGACACAGGTCTCCCGGATAATAAATCCCTGAAACAATTGATAAAATTAGATTTAAAAATATTTGCTGATATGGAAGTTGATAACAATATGGATAATTCATCTAAATCTCCAGACAAACAAGTTGATACTGGATATGAATGGATAAATCATATTTATGATAACCATCCAATACCATCTCATATTGAGACATATCAGGATATTAAAAATTTAGAAATATTTTGTGATAGAATGGATGATGATATAAATTATCAAAATGATGAACCATATAATATTAATGGTCATATTAATTCTTATAATATAAATCTATTTGAGGATCCCTATAATTTCTCTAATTATACAAATTTAATGTATCCAAATGATGCAGTAATGTCAGGATACAGGGGAAATTCCTCTTATAGAGGAAGAGGTGGAAGAGGCAGAGGACCTGATAGAGTCCTTGCACAACGTGGTAACAAGAAGCTGATAGCTTCTGATATTTCTGGTTTATCCAAGATAAATGATGATGAATATGCAAGGTTTAAAGCCTGGCAGGAAACTCAGGAAGGTCATACCTCCAGTAGTTCAAGTGCTCCCTCTTTTGCTAGAATAGTAGAAGAAGGAAAGCAAAAGGATGAACTTATGGTTAAAAACCAAGAAGAAAGAGTTATTTTACTCTTGAATGATGATGATATCAAGTGGGAAGATCAGCCCTGGATTATATATGAGAAATACCTCAATAATATGGGTAATACCTTTGAGACTTATAAATCTCAGAAATATTATGAATTATTGCTTACTGATAATGAATGTGATTTTAATCACTTCACAAGCACTAATAAAGAAATTTATAATTTCTCCAAGATAATAATCAAAAAGATCATATCTATTGAGGATTGGGGTATATCTCCATTTACCGAAAAATCATTCTTTATAAAGAATACACAGTTGAAATACAACTATTGGGATTATATCCAGGCTTTTGATAAAGTCTTCCTATATGAGAATGGGAAAAGAACCCATACATGATTTGTTAAGCTATGTTCTCAGATTTATAATCATAAAATCCCCAACTGGTTTATAAACTGGTGGCAGTTCTATGGAACTTCAGAGGAAATTTTACCTCTATTATTCAAGGAGTATTATAATGATTATATTCAAGTAACTCCTAATATTTCTAAAAGAAATTATCCTGGTTATAACCAAATGAACTTTTTTATAGAGTTCTCAATCCCCGTATATATGGCGGAATGATCCCAAGATTGCGACTGATCATAATAATATTTTATGTTTAAAAAGATGTTCATACACAAGATTTTGGGATACTATGATGAAAGAAGATCCCAAAACAAAGCAATTAAATTGTTCTGATACTCTTGATAAAATCAGAGATACACTTGATAAGTACAATGAAATGAAGATTCAAGAAAATCTGACATTCAGATTTGGAGGTGATACTTCAAAGGTGGAAGATATGAATCTTTCAAGCCAGGAGATTGTTGCCAAGTATCTTAAAGATCTAGGAAGAGTTTTGGCAGAGAAAAAACAGATGGAAAAAGAAAAGAAATCTGTAGGAAGTGATACTTCGATGACTAGTGTCAACAAATTTCAAGAATTGGATGATTTTGAGGATGCTCAGGATCCTAATGAAATTGAAATCAATATTGAAGATGTATTGAAGACATCAGCACAGTTCATAACGGAAAGCTTGGATAAATCCAAGGGAAAGGATAAGGTCGAAGAATAGTAAAGGAATCTTTACTTTATGACATTATTGCCGACAAGATTATATTCGTCACTTTAATAAAGTGAGAATATTCGCCTTTATGAAAAAGGAGATGCTTTAATAAAGCAGATATAATTATTTAGTCTACTGTAGATTATGTAGTTTTTAAGTTTTATTTCAAATCCGCAGTCTATATAAGGCGGAGTAAGTTTCATTTGTAATTACGCTTTTCTTTAGACTCTCTCTCTCTCTCTCTCTCTCTCTCTCTTGTACACAAAAACTCTTATTAATAATATCCTTCAGAGCTTGCTGTATATAAGGCTTCCTCCTTACTTTCTGTAAGTCTTTTTATTTTTCTATTTTTATTTTATTTTTATTTGAATTATATGTTTATTAGCCTCATAGGCTAAACTTTCTTGTGTTGGATTATGGCTGATTAATGAATAAATGAAACCTCCATGATGAAGATGTCTTAAGGACTAGGGGTTTCTAAGAAATCTGGCGTTATGGTTAGAATATGATTAAGTATGAAGGTTGCTTCAGGAAGAAATCTAGATGAAGAAAGCATTCACCAGACACTTTGTGCAATAGATTACCAGAATCTACTAATTCATTAAATTACCAAAAACAAAAGGTCAATTATCACAATATACATAAATTCATTCAAAATTTACTACATTTTGTTTACTAGCATATAAAAGGCCAAAAATACTGTAAGCCCTAAGGGCGAACAAACTCAGTTTTTGATATTGGACAAACTTTTAATGTTGTGTCTAATGATCTTAATCTTTGTGATAGAATATCAGAACTCATTATGGAAGCTCTAAGTACTTCAATCAAGCCATTGGTATCAAGATTCAAAGTTATATTCAAGGCTCATCTATCAAGATTGAAGATTGAAGACTTAGGTTTGGTTAGTTTAGCTTTGTCGTCATTAGTCGTTATCTTATTAAGCTCTAACCAAAGCTCTCATGAACATAAGCTCTACACTCTAGTCTTGCATGTTTTCATAAACACGTTTTCAAAAGGCTTAGTTTCAAAATGATCCTTACAAGTGTTTGTATTTCAAAAGCCTTTGTTTTCTAAGTCTAAGTCCTTTAAAATGGTTTTCCAAGTGTTCTTACTTGTTACCTTTTGGGAAAACCTTTTAGACTTCAAAAGATTTTAAAACGTGTGAAAAATCAACATCTCTCAAGCTCAGAAAAGTTCGGTCAACCGAGCTCAAGCTCGGATCAACCGAAGAGAAACTGAGAGTTGTAGCTCTTGAAATATGTTGGTTCAGTCGACCTAAGGGTCTGGTCGGTCGACCGAGGTGGGCTTCGGCTCAACCGAGGTTGACTTCGGTCATCCGAGGTGTGATTTCGGTCAACTGAAATCTGCGAAAAACTAGCCGTTTTTTTACCGTTAAAGAGTCGTTTTTCAGCCAAATTTGAAATGTATATATACTCCAAAGCTAGAGAATTATTCCAAGACTTGCACATACAATTTACATTGATTTCTTATCAAGTCTAAAAAGCTTACAAAGCAAATGCTCTTCATTTCTATGATCTAAATCATTGAAGAGCAATCTTTCTAAAGCAAGACAAAGAGTGTGCTTCATATGTTCAAGAGCTGAATTTCTTGTGCTTCAAAGGTATATCTTTCACTTAGAAGAGTGAACAACTTTGTACTTAACCTATCTCATTCCCTTTCTTAGTGATAGGGTTAATTGTGAAAGTCCTACTTAGTGTGGGCAAGTTGTAAAAGTCCTACTTTGTGTGGGCAAGCTCTTTGTGAGTTTTGAGTTGTGGTTGTATTGTAAAACTCTTAGTGAGTTAGCCACAAGTGTAAACATTCTTCTTAGTGAAGTTGTTTAAAATCCTTGGGTGCGGCTCAAGGTAGTGGATGTAGATTCTGAGTGAGTCGAACCACTATAAATCCTTTGTCTTGTTATTGGGTTTCATCTTGCTCAAACTTACACTTGCATTGAAAAGATTCGAAAAAGTTAGCAAGATTAGTTAAAACCCAATTCACCCCCCTCTTGTGTTTTACAAATACAATTAATTAAACGACCACAAAAAAAGAGTCAATTAACTACAAAAAAGAGCCAAGAATACAATTCATTAATGCCAAGAATACACATGTTCTTCGCAGATATCTCATCCACCATCAACTTCCTATCTGCAATCTCTTTGTTAATGTCTGTTGCCATTATCGAAATCACCATTAGTGAATAACCTTTGAATGAGATGCTTCATATTTTCTATGTCCCAGATATTGCAAGTGTACTGAACTGTTGCCAGATGGTTGCCAGCGAAGTAATCCAAACAATGTACCTATACACAAAAAGAACATGTGTTCTGTGAGAAAACGCCTACAAAGTTTAAGCAACATTTCTGCCAGAAAAACAGTGGCGAAAAAACTGGGTTCTTCAAATAAAAAGCCCAATCTCTACACACCATTAAACTGAAAACCAAACATATACTCTTGTTCACAGTTAAAAGACGAAACTAACTGTAAAGTTTGAGCATGAAACTCTTACCGAATCATCCAAAAATCGCAAATATGTGAGTGAAGCACAGTTTTGCCAGAAATCCAAAAAAACTTACCTTTAGTCCTAAAATTTAATTTAGGCAAAAAACTAGCAATTATCACCAAAATCAGACTTTGTAACCCTTAAAACAGCTTCCTAAGGAAGTATAATCCAAGAAATGGGCTTCCAAATCTTCAAGAAAAACCCAGAAATCAAAGTATTTGGAGCATGAACCTTCCGTAGAGCAAGAACAACACCCAAAAAAACCTCAACTTTTCTCCTGATTTCTGAATAGCACCAAGAGAGAAAGTATCGTCGAGAAGAAAGAGGTTGAACACGATTAAAAGTGAGAGAAGATGATGAAGCCTCAAGAGGAGGAAATAGATGAAATGGTAGGGATTTTATGGATCTGAAAGTCTCTTTTACCAATTAGAAGGAAAAGAGAGAGAGAAAAATGGGATTCAAAATTCATTTCCCGCCTAAATGGACAGCCAAACAATTCTATCCCTAAATACCCCTGCTTTTGCCACAGCCGTTGGATCAAAAGTACAAGATCCAACGGCTCACAGTGCGGCCCGCATATACTGAACGTTTTATGTTCAGCATAGGAGCCGGGACGTCTGATGTGGGCTTCAAGAAGGGAACAACTTTACGGTTCATATTAAGAAAGATGAATAAGGGGGAAGGGGGAAGTTGTTTAGGGAATAAAAATTTCGGACAATTTTGCCCTTAAAATGGGTCTCATGTGCAAGGCACATGCTCTTTTTGGCCTAATATTTTGGCCGGATTCACTAATTTAACAAACTGATCATATCCGTAAAATAGTTTGGCTCGAAGTAGCCTAATAATGTTATTGCTATTTAGAGGAAAAAAAAATAGTTACTAACTAAATACATCGGTTTTCTCATATGCACTTTGATTGGTTTCTTACCTTCAAATAACTGGATACCATCCTCTTTCTCTTCTCCCTTTTTTTTCTCTTCTTCTTCCCTCTTCAAGTTTCTTCATTTTTTAACTTTCATGGATATATCCAACCAAAAGCTCCGACTTTCAATCGGATCTTGGTTGGATCTAGCAATCATTCTTCCACTTTTTGTGTCTTCATCCCTTCTTTTGCCGTAAATCGTGATGAAATTTTTTCAAGGAATTATTATTCAAGATTCAAGACTCATAGGCAAAACTTACTTCAGATCCTTCAAGATCTTGAGTTTCTCTCAAAACACGGAGTTGTTCTGGGCCCTTTCTCAGTTTTCTTCATCTTTCCGAGGCAATTTATGAGACGATTGATACGCACATAGTCTAGTAGATTGTTGATTTCTAAGAAAGGTGTTAAAATTGAGCTTGCTACTGTTGTTCCAGAATCTCGGAGAAGCTACTGCGAAGAATTTTATCATGTATTTATTTTTTTTACTGTTTTTTATGTTGTTTACCTGGTCCGGAGTGTGGACTTTTTATCTGTTATCATGGTGTCTACACCATTGTATAACTTTGATTTTTCTTGTATTTTTCGTTTTATCTTTTGATTGTAATGGCCTTAACTATTTTATAATTAATGGGTAAATTCTTATTTAGCAAAAAAAAAAAAAAAAATTAACAAAAATGGGTGGGCTAAATTAGTTGTTTAGACGACAATATTCGCTATATTTAATTGAAAGATAAAATGTGAACTTGTGAAAAGTGGAAAGATCCTACAAGATTTATGGAAGAAAATATTTGGCTTGGGGAATCGATGGAAATTGCCAAATGTATCTTTGAATAATATAAATATTTATGATTATTACGAGCATGTTCTCTATTGTTGATTTTTTCTTTTTAAAGTTGCTGAAAAAAATAGTACTTTTTATAAAAAAAAAAACAATTTATTTCTATACGTGGTGCTATGGTCGTCTTCCGAAAAAAAATCGCTGAAAGGTTAATTAAATTTTCTTACATAATCTAATAAGAAATGAAACTATATTATATTATTATTTTTAATTTTAACATATCTTTTATATGATTTTTTTTGGTTAAAAAAAGTAATTCCAGCATAAGCCATTCTAAAAAAACACCTCCAAGGGTGCTTTTTCAAATCACTTTTTTGGGCTTATCTTAAGTTATAAGCCGAGTCAATAAAAAATTGAGAATATGTTAGTAATACATTTTTTAAGTAAAAAGATATAAAATGTTACTTTTAAACTAGAGCAAATAGCTTTTTCTACCACAAAATTAGTTACGAGTGCTATATATGCCACAAATCATGTTTTCGTGTTTTTTTTGCCACAAAACTAGTTACCAGTGCTATATTTGCCACAAATCGTTTTTCCGTGCCTTTTCTGCCATGAAACATTTTATGAGTGCTAAATATGCCACAAAACGAGTGAGGGTGAAAGAAAAATATGTAAGAGATAAAATTAATTTCAAATAGACCATAAAATCACATTTTTATATTTAATTGGGTACACAAATTATTTTTTAAATAATTGACCCCTGTTTCCCAAATTTATCAAAGCCTCCACCACCTTCTTCTTCCTTCTCCTCCCACCTCGAGCCGCCACCGCCACCTCCCATCCCGCCACCCAATCCCTAACCCCCACCCATACCCCCTGAAAATTAACCAAGAATAGCAATCCATATGATGAAAGCACTTCTAGATCTATATTTCAGACACATACAACAAATTTCACAAATGTTTTGCTACTCTAACCTTTAGAAACTGTTTTACAAAATACATATAAGTCAAAGCAATAAGAAAAATGCTAATCAATTTGCACTACATGACTAACCAAGTGCTTTGCTGCTAAAACCATCAAAAAAAATTTAAACAAAATACATACCAGTCAAAGTACTAAACAAAATGTAGATTAGTTTGCAGTACATAATTAACCAAACAGAGATGCTTTGCATCTGAAACCATCATAATTCTTGAACAAAAAGGACTCTCGCAAAGCAATATACAAAATGCAGACCAAATTCCTAAGAATATCTAATTCTCCTTAGGCATTTTTGTTAGGCTATCACCTTCACCACGCCTCTCCAAATCTTCAAGCAGTCATTTTTTTTTGCAGATTTGGTACTCTTTGGTATGGGTAGGGACAGGGATTGGGGAACGGGATGAGAGGTGGTGGTGGCTCGATGTGGGAAGAGAAGAAAGAAGAAGGTAGCGGTGAGGGTTTTGGTAAATTTGGGAAGAAGGGTCAAGTATTAAAACTAAAATAAAATTAGGTACCCAATATAATATAAAATTTTAATTTTATGGTCTATTTGAAATTAATTTGATCTCTTACTTATTTTTCCCTTCACCCTCCCTCTTTTTGTGGCATTTTTAGCACACATAAAATGTTTCACGGCAAAAAAGGCACGGAAAAACGATTTGTGGTAGATATAGCACTTGTAACTTGTTTTGTGGCAGATATAGCACGAAAATATGATTTGTGGCAGATATAGCACTCGTAACTAGTTTTGTGGCAAAAAAAGCTATTTGCTCTTTAAACTATAAAAAACATGCCTATATATTTAAGACTTCAATGAGTTGATTGATGTATAAAGATCACTCAAAATGGACTTCGTTTTTTTAAATTTTTTTTATTGGGGAGGGGGCCTATCTATTACAAGAAATTGGGGGATTCAAAAAGCAAGAGGGGATTCGAACTCATTACCTCTACGTGATGAGGCCTCAATCTTGACCACTAGACCAATACCTCATTAGCAAACGGACTTCGTTTGCCCCTTCAACTGTTCACTAAAAGTCACTACAGGAAAAATGATTTTTAGTGATAGCAAAAACTCGTCACTAAATCATAAAATGTTATCATTAAAGCCCTTTAGTGACAACATAAAGTTGTCATAACGTTGTCACTAAATCACCGTCACTAAAGGTTCTTTGTGACGATATTACATGTCGTCACTAATGATTGTACTTCAGTGACAACTAAAATGTCGTCACTAAATATTGTCATGCTTTAGTGATAACATAACTTGTCACTAGACACTACTCTTTAGTGACAAGCCTTAAAACTTTCTGAAAATAAAAAATGTCAGTGACAAGATAGTGTCGTCATTAAAAAATATTTAGTGACGACAAATGTAAGTAAACGAAAATGTTTTAAAAAATTAAAAATAATTAATCTCCGGTGCCCATGCCACGTGGTGGCTAACCTAGCGGGCCACTTGGACTGCTGACTGGACATGTAGAGTTCACGTTGGACATGCAAGGTGCCTACGCGGCACGTTATTAAATCCTTTTGTCGATGCAATAATTTGAACACTTGACCTCCACTGGAAAAGTCAAGTGTTCAACCGCTGAGCTATAAGCATATTTGTGCCATATTCTCTCATATTTATTATTTATATTATATCTAATGCAAATTTTTATTAAATATATATTTAAATATTTCAAAAAATAATTAAATTCTAATTTATTCTTTAAAGTTATTTAAATACGAGTCCTTCAAGTTTTTTTCAAATATTAATTTTTAAATCATTATACGTCTTTAAGTACTAGCAAATTTAAAGAAAATAAGTTTTACATATATACATAAGCAGAATAAGTTTTAAAAAATTACATTTTAGACAAGTACTCTAAAATTAAACAATTAAAATCATTAATTAGAAAGTTCAAAATTAATAACAACATTTTTAGTAACATTTAGTGACAACACATTTTTCACTGAGGAGAATTAATAGTGACAACGTAATTTATTGTCACTATATGAGCATATAGTGACAAGAAAATTGTCGACACTATTACCTACAACTTTAGTGACAAGATTTCTCAAGTTGTCACTAATTTAAGATATTTAGTGACAACACATTTCGTCACTGAGAAGAATGAATAGTGACAACGTAATTTTTGTCACTATAAGACTATATAGTGACAATAAAAATGTCGTCACTATTACGTACGACTTTAGTGACAAGATTTCTCAAGTTGTCACTATTTTGAGATATTTAGTGACGAAATTGTGGTCGTCATTAAAATTAACTCCTCTTTATTTTTAGTGACAACATTATCTGCTTTTTTTGTCGTCGCATTAATTCTTGTCACTAAAGGTCATTTCTCCTGTAGTGAGTTCTGCCCAGAAATTCTCTACTATCTTTTCATTCTTTTTTTCCCTCTTCTTTCTTTGGTAACTACCTTTATTGCTGATTTTCTGCCATAACTCCACTAATCAACTTTCAAATAATTGCATAAAAGTCGTCACACTCTCCAGGTATTGCACTCATGTCCTTACACTCACAAAACACTATTATAACACATAACAGACTGTAAAATCACATAACATATAACATATAAATCATGTGATTTAATTATAAAACATATAATCATGCAAAAATGAATTAAAGAATGCAAATCACGTAGGCAAAAAGTCCCAGGGTATTACATCATTCCCCCATATAAAAGTTTCGTCCCCGAACAAGTGAGGATACTTCAGCTGGGCTTTCTCTTCCAATTCTTAAATGGGTTCCCGCTTCGAATGATTTGACCACTCTATCTTCACATACAGTACAGTTCTTTGTCTTAGCACTTGATTCTTTCTATCCACAATCGAAACCGGTACCTCAACATAAGATAAGTCATAACGAAATTCCAACGGTTCAACTTCCAAAATATGACATGGATCAGGCACATACCGCCTCAACTGTCACACGTAGAATACATCGTGTACCCATGACAGCGTTGGTGGGAATGCCAAACGGCATGCCAAGTCATCTACCTTTTCCAAAATCTCATAATTAGCAACATACCTCGGGCTTAGTTTCCCGCTCTTCCCTAATCTCATAACCCCTTTTGTTGGCGAAACCCGAAGATACACTTTATCCCCAACCTGAAAATCCAACGGTTTTCGTTTACTGTCAGCCCAACTTTTCTGCCTATCTCGAGCTGCCTTACTCCGTTCCCGAATCATCGGTACATTTTCCATAGTTACTTGAACCAGTTCCGGCCCCGTTACCGTCTTCTCCCCGATATCATCCCAACATACCGGTGACCTACACTTCCTTCCATATAAAGCTTCATACGGTGACATCCCGATGATAGACTGATAACTGTTGTTGTAAGCAAACTCGAGTAACGTCAAGTGGTCTACCCAACTTTCTTTGAAATCCAAAACACAGGTTGGTAACATATCTGTGTGAGGATGCTAAGCAGTACTTAAAGACAATTTTGTCCCCATAACATCACTGAAGCTCTTCCAAAGACGAGATACGGCCGAGTTTCCCGGTCTGACACAATACTAACTAGAACTCCGTGAAGGCGAACAATCTCATCCATATATAACTGAACCAAAGTATCCATGGTTGTTGTGATCTTCATCGGTAAAAAGTGAGCTGGTTTCATAAGTCAGTCCATAGTTATGTGTTCGTCCCGATTTTGTGCTTAGGAAAGCCAACTACGAAGTCCATAATTATGTGTTCCTATTTCCAAACTGGAATCTCAAGAGACTTAAGTAACCCGACGGGTCTTTGATGTTCCGACTTTACTTGTTGACAAACGAGACACTTAGCCACAAACTCGGCTATGTCCCGCTTCATACCATTCCACCCAAAGTTACCTTTCAACCCCTTGTACATCTTCGATTCCCCCGAGTGCACCGATAGTCTAGAATTATGATCTTCTGTTTTCAGCCCTGAAACTGAAGGTACACACAATCTTCCCTAAAATCGAAGACTACCATCTTCATGTAACTGAAATTTTGATTCTGCCTCCGACTGTACCAAATCTCATTCCTTACACAAATCTGAATCTGCCAACTGCGCTTCCTTAATAATTTCCAAAATAGTTGGTTGAGCTACCAAGATGTTCCTGGTAGACTCAACAACCTCAATCTCCAACTTCTCGAACTCGGCAATTAACTCCCGCTGATCGGTTATTAACGCAGCTTGTTGCCCCGAGTTCTTCCTACTCAAAGCATCGGTCACTCAATAAGCTTTACCGGGGTGATAACATAATCCTGAGTTTGTAATCTTTTCAATAACTCTAACCACCACCTTTTGTCTCATGTTAAACTCATTTTGTGTGAAAATGTACTTAAGGATTTAATGGTCGGTGAAAACCTCACACGGTTCTTCGTATAAAAAATGCCTCCATATCTTTCAAGGCAAACACGACCGCTGCCAACTCCAAGTTGTGTGTAGAATAGTTCTTTTCATACGGCTTTAGCTACCTAGAAGTTTACGCAATAACCTTCCTGTTTTGAATCAACACACACCCCAAACCAATTCCTGAAGCATCACTATATATGGTGAAACCCCCTGATTCCGCTGGCAAATTCAAAACTGGTGTTGTAGTCAACTTCTCCTTCAACATCTGAAAAATGTTCTCGCATTCCAACCCCCGTTCAAACTTAACCCATTTTGTATTAAACGAGTCAAATGAGTTGTAATATGTGAGAAGTCTTGCACAAACTTCCTGTAGTAACCGGCTAACCCCATAAAACTCTTTATCTTAGCCACTGTCTTCGGTGTAGGCCAACCAACTATTGCCTCAATCTTACCCAGGTCAATTGATACCCCTTCTGTTGAATCCACATGCCCCACAAATGTAACACTCCTCAATCAAAACTCGCACTTTCTGAATTTGGTATACAACTTCTCCTTCTTTAAAACCCTCAATCATAACCCTGAGCCTCACTTGACGTTGAATAAATCAAGATTTCGTTGATGAAGAACACCACAAACTTATCTAGACAATCCCGAAAGACTCTGTTCATCATGTCCATGAATGTCGCATGTGTCACACTCCCGTGACTTGGGATGACCAGACAGTACGTCATCTTCCAATTAGACACCGAATCCTCAACCAGAAAGACTAAATTTCCCATAATAACACTTCATTACAATACTTAAAAAGGAACTCAAGGTCTTACAAGGTAAAATATAAGTCTTACAAACCATAAAGAAATAATAAACGTTCAAAAGACATAAAAAAAAACCTAATTATTACATCAAGGGGAGACCCATGGTTCATCATCCTAATTTGCCACCTGTTTACCTGCAAAATGTTAATAAGGGATGAGCCACTCAAAAGGCTCAGTAAGGTACCAACACCCTTGGGATGAACCACCGTTAGATTCTAAAACATATTCTCGTTCACCCAAAACCATGAAAATCATGCATACTTAATCGACTTGAAATACACTTTAAAACACTTGAAATCACTTGTAAAATGCTTTACATAAACAGAAGGTACTATACTTGAAAACATAACTTAACAGAAATTAAGTTTATCAAAAATAGAAAACTCCGGTCGACTTAACTGGAAGGCAGGTCAACCGATATCAAGGCAGAAATATTTCCAAAAAGTTTGGACCAAGGATAGAGCACTTTGGTCGATCATGCAATGTGGGATTAACCTTTTACAATTGCCTCACGAAGAGGACTTTTGCTTCACAAAGAATACTCCACTCACATAGAGTGTTTTTCCAGTTCTCACAAGAACTAAGCTAAAAAAGATCCAATCTCACAAAGAGATACCTCACATAGAGGACAACCTCACAAAGAGGTTTTTCCTATCTCACAAAGAACTAGTTTCTCAAAGAGAGAAAATGAAACTAGCCTCTTTCAAAGGATACTTTACAATTTAGCTCACTTACAAAAATCTCTCTTGAATTAGATATACAAATAAAGCTCTAATCACTTTTGAGAATAGAAGAGATAAGATATATTCAAGCTCAACTCAAAATGATGTATTGTGAAAGAATGATTTGAAAATTAAAGCTCTAGAAGTGTTTGATTGCTTGTTTATGAAGTGTATAGTATATGCACTCAAAAGGTCGATTTTAGGTCACTATTATCGTCTGCGGTGTTTTTTTGAAGTCGTCACTTGCCGTAAAAAATACCCCCGTCACTGATGAAATTGTTACGAAATTTTGTGATTGGCCACAATTACTCAATACTTCTGTGACTAAATTCTCGACACCAAAAACTTTACAATAACTAACAAAAAAATTGTCACAACAAATATAAATATGTGTGACAATAGTTTTGACACAAAAAAGAATTAAATTGTGACGAATTAAGTTGTCACAATATTTATATTTATAGTGACTATACATCGTTGAAACTAAAATACTTGTTAATAGTGGACAATTTGTTTTGTCACACATACTACTAATATCAGCGAACTACTTCGCAACTAATTATTTTTGAAATTATACCGACCGAGTATAGTCACAAAAAAATTGTAATTATTGTTACAAAATTTGTCATCTATATATTTATTACGGCCGAGCTGAGTCACCGCTGAGACAGAACCGAGCCGCCAAGTTGAGCCACTTTGAATAATGTAGAATAAAGTCTCTCCTTTAGCCGCCAAGTCAAGCCACATTTGAATAACATAGAATAAAGTTTCTCCCTTCTCAAAGGGATGAGAATTGTACCCCGTAACCACCCGCATGTATGTTGTGCGGTGGGCCGCTGGGATAGCTGATAATTTGTTAATTGTTGTTCCTCCTATTATATTTATTATAATAAAGTTTTTATTTTGAACATTTACTTATTTAAATTTCTCTTTGTGTTTTGATTTCCTTTTCTTCATGAATCAAATTTTAAATAATTAAATGTCTTTAATTTTTCTTTTAAAATATATTTCAGAAATATAATATATGTATTTGTGTATGGAATTGTTATCGAAATATGAATAAAAGTATTCTATATGGATACTATTTTTTAGTAATAAATTTGATGTATTACAAAAAAATATAAAAACTAAAATTATATTCCAAATTATAGCATATGTACATGTATATTTATACTCTTTTTTATTACAAAAACCAAAAATATTAATACTTTCCCTAATTTTCCGTTGTAGTGCCACTTTCCCTTTTTCATTTTAAAAGAAATATACATTCAACGTGAGATGAGAAGAACGATATAACTACATCATATACAAACTATATATTATAAAAGAAAAAAATTACTTTTTAGGACGAAACTTTTCGTGACAAGGAATTTCCTCACTAAAAGTCATACATATCGTGACGAAAATTGATCTCGTCACAATTCGTCGACATTTCGTGACGAATAAACTATGTTTTGTGACAAAGCGAGATTTTCTTCAGAAAATGTCATATTTTTCGCGACGTAGTTGTTTTCATTAGGAAAGATGAACCTTTCGTGACGAAAATATATTTGTCACGAAAAGTTTCGTCCTAAAAGTATCTTTTTTGTAGTGTACAAAGGATGATAATGATCTGGTGTCGTACACTAATCTGATTTAGATGTAATAATCATTGAAGGAAATCCGATTACTATTAATACAATGAATATTGAAGAAAAAAATGAATTTGATTATGATGAAAATATTATTATCAATTATGATGAGATGAATTCTAGAAGTTATGATTAGTAAGTCGATTACAATGATGATGATTGAGCATCTATGGTTTTTAATTTTTGAATATCAAAATATTTGTTTTGTTTTGTTTTTATAAAATTATTGTATTTTTATTTTTATTTATTTTCTTTTGCTCCATATCAATCTGATACATAGTGAAAACTTTGTAATAGAAAATATATTTGTCAAACTTTCTCGTCTTAAAATTTTGCAAAATAGTCACCATAGTAGTAGTTCATTTTTCTTCTTTTGGTGACAATATTCAATTAAACTAATTAATTGACATTTTCGTGACACAAAATTTCGCCAAACGATAGTAAACGTTTGAGTGACAAAAGGAATTTTCGTCAAAACAAATGAAAATACTAGCGACAAAGACAAGTTGTCATAAGTAAGTTTACACGCATAAATAGAGCATATGCTATTAGTGACAAAATCTAGTAACAAAAAAATAGGACACTAGTAATACGTTAATAATGAAAACTTAACAATGGAAAACACTAATCGTCACAATTTGCGGTAATAACAAACAAATAATGCGTTGCCACTAGTACAAACAATAGTCACCATCCATATTTTGTCACAATAAACCTCTTATTTGTGACCAAATTTATCTAACACTAACTAATTTAACTTTAGCGTCACAATTTTTCATCATAAAAATGCGCAAGTAGAGTGACAAAACACTTTTGGTCACAATAAATTTGAAAAACAATTGTTGACACAACTAAGTTCATCCCCTCCAAAAAAAAAAAAAAACATTGCTGCCAGAGCGCATATGTTATTAGTGACAAAACTTCAGTGATAAAAGAAATTACGACACTATTAATATAGTAATAGTGACAACTTAATTATGAAAGAAATTAAATTGTCACCATTAACACTACCAACGTGACAAACATGTAAGTTGTCACAATTAGTACCTACACTAGTGACAACAAAATATTTGTCACAATAAACCTCTTATTTGTGATAAAGGGGTATATGGTCACAAAACAGCTTTCACTGAATGTCTTCACTCTTGTAGTGATCCTAAGGGCGATCGATCCTTATTGGGCTAGCATGGCTCTTCCCTTTACCCCTTGTTGTTTTGCATATGAGTATGTGGATGATGTCAGTGAAGAGTCATGAGATAGGGAATACGACGAGTAGATCACGAATGAATGAATGTAACAATTATGTAACAGATAGTTGAACTTTATTAAGTAGAACAACAATAATATTAACGTTATGTATTCAAATTAAAATTGATGTTGACTTATGGATATAATAATAATATAAGTTATTCAGTTATGTTTATGGTCTGGAAGATTATATTATGTTTATGGGTTCGGTGTTCCATTGGTAGATGGAATGCTCTTAGGTCATCACTCGGGCAGGGGTGTGTGACAATGGATCACTCCACGAAATACTCTTTCTCGACCTCTTCTACATAACTGTCCACATAATCATCTGCAAAAGAGTAAGAAGTGAGCTACACTAGCCCAGTAAGGTTAAAACACTCTTGGGGTTAAAGGATCGAATGACATGAAAACGTTTTCCCTTTTTTCCTCAAAACATGAATGAACTTTGACTTGACTCGGGACTTACTACAAAGTTAAAATACACTTAATAAAGTATGTAATAATTTTTGGAAGCAAGAAAGACATTTAAAATTATCTGGAAAACACTGCAATAGTTTGACCAAAATTACCCTGGGATGATGCCCGCGACGAGGTGCATCGTCCGAACACATTTACGAGATATGTTCAATGCTCCCAATATCTCTATGGACGAAGCTACGGGCAACGTATTCGTCCGCGCCCTTCGTTTGCGAGATTGCAGAAGCTCCCAGTATCTATGCGGATGAAGCTTCATTCGCATGATTCAGAAATGACATATTCCAGCACAATTTTTTAAAGAAAATTCTTATGAAACCATAATACCCATTTCCCAGAAAATCAAAATTTTACAACTCAGACAAACATACTCCAAACATTTTCACACAACTTCATATACTTTCAAACACATCACACTTTCTTCGAATCTGGGCTCCGATCACCTTTCATTTCACACTTTTCACACAATCGAGCTCAATTGTTCACTCCAGACTCTATTACAACTGCTAACAACCCTCTTTTGGTATTCCCGTTAGGGTGGGGACACACTTTTCAAAATCCCTGGGTCCGGGTATTTTTTTTCCCCAGGCTACAGGGCCGAATTTAAGGATACGTTTTATTATGTCATAGCGCACATTGGGGAGCTCCACAACTAACTGTTAGCTGCCATAACTTGTTAGTCCCGCTAGGGTCTGGTCCTTCGGTCCACACTTATCACACATTTCATCGCGAACACATGAGTTCAAGCGGTACAGAATTTGGAACATATTCTGCTATAGATTCATTCGCAAACAAGAGCTCAAGATTGGGAATGTACAACTTTCAGACTTTACAAAATCACCAAACCATAACATATACTCAAATATCAAATGTATAAATTTGAATAAATAACATGCTTTTCATGCAATTCATACATTACAAAACTTCATCCAATTTTCATGCTTTTAAAAAGGTACATAAATCATTTCATGACAATTTCACAACTTGACAGAAATTTCATTTTCATGTTTTTGGACAGAAAATACAAGAGTGTAAGAACCTTACCTTGAATGCTTAAATCACATCTAGCGATTAATTCGATTCTCTGGTTTCTACGTTGGATTCTCTTCTTCTCCTTTTCCCTTTTTCCAAATTCTCTGAAACGTCCCTTGTTAGTTTTCTTACTTTCTTTCTAACTCTCTAACCTTTTAACCTTTCAAATCTCTTAACATAACTACCATTCATAATTAATTACACTTGATTCCTTCTACTTCCATTTTATGTCAAAACCACACCAAATAAACAATATAACACCAGTTAATACAATAATTCTGATTTACTAACGTGAAAAGTTACGAGTATTACATCATCCCTCCCTTACAAAAATGTTTCGTCCTCGGAACTTACGCACCTCGATCAAAAAATATGTGGGGGTACTTCTTCCTAGCTTCCTCTTCCGATTCACCAACTGCCTCACGTTCCGTGTGGTGTGGCCATTGCACTTTCACATACGGTACAATCCTTTTCCTTAGAACTTGATCTTTCCTATCCACAATAAGAACATGTACGTCCTAATAAGTCAAGTCATCTCGAAGTCCTAACCGTCCCGATTTTTACACAAGGCTCGGGTCGGGAACATATTTTCTTAACTGGGACACATGGAAGACATTGTAAACCCATGATAATGTCGGTTGTAGAGCTAATTGATACGCCAATTCATCAAATCGTTCAAGTATCTCATAAGGCCCCACATACCTTAGACTTAATTTTCCACTCTTCCCAAACCTCATTACACATTTGGTTGGTGACACCCTCTAGTAAACTTCGTCCACTGTCTGAAGTTCCAATGGTTTCCATTAACTGTCAACCACACTTTCCTAACAGTTTTGAGAAGCCTTCAACCTTTCTCGAATCAACGGAACCTTTTCTAATGTTACATGTACCAATTCCGGTCCGATCCTTATTTTTTTCTCTGATGTAATCCCAACACACCGGCGACTTGCATTTCCTCTCAAACAAAGCCTCATAAGGAGCCATACAAATACTAGCATGATGAGTTTTGTTGTAGGCGAACACCAATAATGTCAAATTATCCACCCAACTGCCCTTGAAGTCCAAAACACATGCCCTTAGCATATCCTATAGGGTCTGAATCGTCTTTTTCGACTGACCGTCAGTTTGGGGAAGGTATGCGGTGCTAAGTGCCAATTTCTTCCATAACCTCATTAAAAGTTTTCCAGAGCCGAGACACAAAACGCAAGTTTTGATCCTATACTATGCTTACCGACACACCATGAAGATGAATTATCCCATCCATGTACATCTCCACTAATACGTCCATTGAGGCAGAGATCATCATTCGCAAGAAATGAGCCGACTTCATCAATCTGTCCCCGATCACCCAAATAGTGTCATTTCCGGTCTTATACTTTGGTAAGCCTACCACAAAATCCATTGTAATGTGTTCCCACCTCCAGACAAGAATTTCCAATGGCTAAATAAATCGGGCGGGCCTCTAATGTCCCTGCTTTTTACTTGTTGACATATCAAAACTTGGACACAAATTCTGCTATGTCATTTTTCATGCCTTTCCACCATAAAATGTTCTTTATGTCCTTATACATTTTCAAAGCCCCCGATAATTTAGTATTGTATGCATCTTGTAATATTTATGTTCTTAACTCTAAATTCAACGACACGCTTAACGACCTCGGAACCGAAAACTACCATCTTTATGAATTTGAAAGTTCGCTTGTTCACTTAACTACGCTAAAACCCGCTCATCCTGTAAATCTGTATATGTGTGTTGAACTTTTTTTATTCTTACTAACAAGGTTGGGTGAGCAACCAAAGCTACCAAAATATTACCTATAGACCCTACAACCTCAATATCCAACCTCTCCAACTCTGAAGTCAATTCATGTTGCTCTGTAATCAACGCCGGTAAATGCCCCTAAACTCTTTCTGCTAAGGGCATCGGCCACACGGTTAGCCTTTCCCAGGTGATAACTGATCGTCCAATCATTGTCTTCCAGTAATTCCAACCATCTCCCATGTCTTATGTTGAGTTCTTTCTGAGTGAACAAATATTTCAATCTTTGTTGGTCGATGAAAACTTCACACAGCTCCCCGAAATGGTAATGTCTCCGTATTTTCAATCCAAACACAACCGCTGCCAACTCCAAGTCGTGTGTAAGGTAGTTCTTTTTATAAGTTTTCAGTTGTCTCGAAGCATAAGCAATCACCTTACCATTTTGCATTAATACACAAACCAAACAAAATCCTGAGACATCACTATATATGGTAAAACCTCTAGACTCTACTAGAAAATCCAAAATTGCGGCGGCATTAAACTTCTCTTTCAATATCTTGAAACTTTCTTCACAATCCGGAGACAATTCAAACTTCACTCTTTTCTATGTCAAATGGCTCAACGGCGTAGCAATCTTAGAGGAGTCTTCCACAAACTATCTGTAGTAACCTTTTAAACCCAAGAAACTCTCGATTTTGGATACATTTGTCGGTCGAGGCCAATATACTATTGCTTACATCTTTTTTAGATCCACCGACACCCAAGTCTTTATACCTTAATTACAAACACAACCGCTGCCAACTCCAAATTGTGTGTAGGGTAGTTCTTTTCATAGGTTTTCATCTGCCTCGAAGCATAAGCAATGACCTTACCATTTTGCATCAATACACAAATCAAACCAATCCTGAGGCATCACTATACATGGTAAAACCTCCAAACTTTTCTGGTAAAGCCAAAATTGTGGCGATAGTCAACTTCTCTTTCAATTTCTGGAAACTTTCTTCAAAATCCGAAGACAACTAAAACTTCACTTTTTTTTATGTCAAACGGCTCAACGTGTAACAATCTTAGAGAAGTCTTCCACAAACTATCGGTAGTAACTTGCCAAACCTAAATAACTCTGAATTTCTGACTATGGGTGGAAATGAGCTGAGCTGAGCCTTAACTCACACTAATTTTTCTCAGCTCATAGCTTAACTAAGCTCAGATTTGATGTGAGCTAATTTTCTCAGCTCATTGGTAGCTTACGAACAGCTCAGCTCATTTATCTGCAAATATATTAGAAAAAATATGGTGACTTATAATATGAGTTTAATATCCAACTTATGCAAAATAAATCAAGAGAATTTCTTAGTACAATGGAATGTTAATAAAAATTAAATATTTATCTAATAATTATAATATGTTGAAAATTAAGAACGCGGAAATAACATGAAGATGAAGAACAACTTATGAAATTAAAATCAAGAATCACTAACTAAAGCACATAATCTGCTTAAACCCGAATCACTTCCATTCATTTAGATTAGGTTGAGATCAATTAATCTTTAAAAAAAGTATATAAAACAGAGCATTACGAAATGTAATTAATTGACCAAGTAGAAGAAACTTACAGTGTGGTAAAATAGTTAATACCAAATGCCTGAAATTCAAATTTTGCAATCTTTGCAAGACCATCTGCTATCATTCAAATATGCTATTAGATCAGTGTCTCGCAAAACGGATCATGTGAATGATATTCCTGAAGAAGAACAGTTTGATACACCTGGAGAAAATAAGAGGGCTTCAGATGATCATCGAATTCGAGAGATTGAAGAAGAGCCAGAAGCCTGCAAACCAGTTCAGCCGCTGAGATTTGTCGTGACCCCAAAGAGAGTACCATAAGAAGAGAAACAGAGGGCGAGTTCAGATTATTGGAAAGGAGATAAGGAAATAGGTATGCCTGTGGCCGATTTTTTGGCATAGAAGAGATCGAACCACCTGGAAACATGGGGGAAGAAGGGTTTAATTTAGTATGGAAGACACTCGCAAAACTTATCCTATCCATGTTATGGAGCCAGAAGAGATTTCCGCCACGAGCCTGGATGTTGACAAGTCAACTTTCCATTGAGTTTGATTTCTCAATGGAATTTTATGAGTTTGAGTGATTTTTTTATCATATGCATTTGGAATTCACTGTGATCTCAATTAGCTTTCTCCCACTGCTGAGATCAAAGTGAATAACGGGGAAATGGTGTTGGCGGAAAGATGTCGGTAGTGGTCTTGGTGGTTGGCGGCGGCGTTGGTGGTGGTGGAAAAGGGGAGAGGATGAAGATGAAAATAGAGAAGACGAGTTTATAATTTTTTGTTAGTTTAAATTTGGTATTCATATTTATTTTATTTAAAAATTGAGTCTCCAAAATTTTCTTTTGGGAAATATATTGAAATGTCCAAAATACCCTTAAAAAGTACCTCATGTGTGAGACACATGCACGTGTTGACGGAAAAGAGATAGAAAAATGAACGGAAGTACCTTATTGGCAGATCGTAATATCATATTAGACCTTAAAACAAAAAATTAAACATTTGGGACTGTAAGCTCAATCTCAAATAACATATTGGACGAATTGGGCTGTCTTGCCACTAACCCTATGAAACTCTCGATTTCCGCCTGTGCGGTTGGTCGGGGTCAATCTACTATAGCTTCTATCATTGTTGGATCTACGACACTCCTTCTACTGACACCACGTGACCAATAAAAAATACATTCTTCAATCAGAACTCACAATTACCGAACTTGGCAAACGGTTTATCTTTTCTTAGAATCTCTAAAGTTATCTTTAAATGTTCTTCATGAGTTTCCTCATATGGTCATCAATGAATACCACAATGAACTAGTCTAAGCATGCTATCTTTGAAAACCTGATTCATCATGTCCGTGAATGTCACCGGCGCATTGGCTATTCAAAACGACATTACAAGAAATTCGTAGTGCCCATATCTGGTTCTGAAGGCACTCTTTTGTATGTATTATGGCTTGATTCTCAGCTGGTGATACCCAGATCTTAAGTATATCTTGGAAAACACTTTGGCATTATTCAATGGATCAAACAAATCATTTATACGTGGAAGTGGATACATGTTCTTGATGGTGATCGTGTTCGATTCCCGATAATCAATGCACATTCTCATGCTTCCATATTTCTTCTTCACAAATAACACTCGTTGACCCAAAGGTGACACACTAGGCCTGATAAACTTCTTGTCTAGTAACTCTTACAACTGTTCATTCAGCTCTTTTAGTTCCGCTGGAGCCATACAATATGGGGCCTTGGAGATAGGCTTCGCACAAAGTTGTAGAAGAATTTTAAAGTCGATCTCCCGGGCAGGTTGTACACCCGGTAAATCTTCCGGAAACACATCTTTGAAGTCCCTCACTATCGGTACATTTTCAATCTGTATCTTTTTGTCATCCTTTGCCACTGCATAGGCTAGAAATGCCTCACAACCATTCTTCATGTATTTCTAAGCATTGATAGAATTGGTTGTTTCAGTTCCTTCTTCTTTCTTTCTGACCCATGAAACTCAATCACTTCCTTGTCCCCAATTACAAACTGAATTCTTCTTTCCTTACAGTCAACTAAGGCATGATGTGTCGACAACCAAACCATACCAAAAATAATATCAAAGTCTACCATGTTCAGTTGGATCAAATCTGCTTCTAGTACCCTTAAATCGATCTCTACCTGACACCCTTTATGGACCAAGTTTAATTCGAAAACATTCCCATTTGGTACTTTAACTTTATATGCATTCAAATAAAAAGTGGGGAAGTCCTAAGGGTCTTAGAAAAGAGTGTGTGGCACCACAATCAAACAAAACAAATGCAGGCACCTTTTTTTTTCTTTTTTTTTTTTTTTTTTAAAGCCACCAGCGTGGTGGGGCGGACCCCCGTTTTATTAATTAAAACCAAAAAGGCAGAAAGTGATGAGAGGGGGACTTAAACCTGACCTCCCGAATACAATATGCGTGTAACCTTAATCATTTATAAATATGATCAAGGATGAAACAAAGTATGACTATACTAGTATGCAAAGCAGTAAACGGCTAAACAAAACTAGTATTCTCAAATCTAAGAGCTAAAAATTATGAACAAGCAAATAAACTCTAAGATTTAATCTTTCTAATATAAGCAACACCCTCGGCATCTAGTCGACATAAACCTCGAATAAGATGGGGCAGCGAATGAAATTGGTGGAAATGTCGAGAGGTCTGGGAGTCACAAGCTTCGTTTGCAAGACTATCCGCAACCTTGTTTGCCTCTCGATAGATATGATGGACCCGAAAATTCCCAATAATGCCCAAAAGTTCTTTAAAAAGATGGTCAAGTCTCCAGGATGAGACTCTACCCAACCGAATAGAGTCATTAAGAAATTTAGAATCTGTCTGAATACCTATATTAAGATAACCCAGTGAAAGACCGTGTTGTATACCCTTAAGCATTGCTTCAATCTCAGCCACCGAATTAGTCAGATTATCTCCAAGGAAGATCGAAAAAGCTCCAAGAAACTCACCTGATGCAGTACGCAATATACCACCAGCTCTAGCAATTCCCGGGTTACCGCGAGAAGCCCCATCAACATTTAGAATAATCGGATCTTGACTTCCCCTCCAAGTTACTGATATAACCCGGGTGCATACCAAACATGAGCCACCCATGAGCGCCTCTAATAATCCCGCACTTTTCAAAATAGGCAGCGAGAAGCTATCAAATTCATATAAAAGACTTTGCGAGCCTGATTTTTTCCCATAAAAAACAAAACGACATCGATTTCGCCAAAGTATCCAGCAGACGCTTGCAATGATAATAGAATTAATATCTCTCCACTTAACATGTCCTTTCCACCAAAGCAAGTTTAAGAGAGAGCGATAGGAATCAAACCTTAGGGTGTCCCAGACAATGCCGAGCACGGCACAAGCATGCTTCCATAAAGAACAGGCCAAACGACATGCCGAGAAAATATGATCAAAAGTGTCCTCTCCGTATCCACACTGGCATCTGGAAGCCAACGGTATCCCCCACCTCTTCCTGACCTCATCCAGGGCCAGATATCCATTCAGCAATCTCCAAAGAAAAATCTTTTGGGCCAGAGGCAAAACCGAGCTCCATATCTGAGTCCGAGATAGCTGAGAAGGGCCATTTATGCGGAGTAATTTCAAAACCGAGGTAATG
Source organism: Vinca minor (assembly GCA_026122235.1). Lineage (NCBI taxonomy): Eukaryota > Viridiplantae > Streptophyta > Magnoliopsida > Gentianales > Apocynaceae > Vinca > Vinca minor. The sequence continues at coordinate 1,365,580 of JAOCZM010000111.1, read as the reverse complement.
GTAAAATTACCTCGAGGCTCAAGTGTCCAAACATGTATACCACGGCCTGTAGATAGCCGAATACTGGGCAAAACATGTAAGTGACTAAAAGGAAGACACTGGTGAGCCGTATCCTTCCATCATTCCTCATCCAAGTGAGTACGAATTGAGGAATTATCAGCAGGAACCCGTGAGATTAAAGATATAGAACCTTGAAAGGAAAAAATTTCATACCAGAAAGAAGAATTGCCTTCTCGGACCAGAAGATGCATGAAGGTCTCAGCCGAGTTCCGGATCGCAAGCATTCTTCGCCATATAGGAGAGTCCGTGAGACGAGAAGGGACTAAAATCGGATGATCTCCATTGGGACAATATCTATCCATCATGAAGGTTTTCCACAAAGAATTTGAGGTCCGAAATCTCCACCAGAGTTTATGAGAATAAGCAATTTGATAGGATTCCAGAGAAGATAATCCCAAACCGTTTCGTGAAGTATCCCGGCATAACCGATTCCAAGACATCCAATGTCGTCTCCCTCCAAAAGCCGTGTTGCCCCAAAGGAAATTGGCAAACAACCGTTCCATATTAAAGAGTACTTGTTTGGGGAGGCAGGAGACAAACAAAATATGCATAGGCATGGAAAGTAACACAAAACAAATCAAAACTAGACGACCACTCAATCCTAAAAACTTCTTTTGCCATCCGGCCAGTCTAGATTCAATTTTCTCCAATATGGAAGAGTAGTAAATTACCTTCTTCCTTCTTGTAAAAATTGGGCAGCCGAGGTATGTCATAGGAAATATGCCACTGTTAAAACCTGTAACTCTCAAAATCATCTCTTGTTGTCTCGCATTGGTTCGTTCAGACACATAGAACGAGCATTTATCATCATTAACTCTGAGGAAACACAAGAGGGAGGGGGGTGAATTGGGTTTTAACTAATCTTGTAAACTTTTTCGAAGCTTTGCAATGCAAGTGTAAGTTTGTGCAAGATGAGCAAATGCAAAGTAAAACCCCAATAACAAGACAAAGGATTTATAGTGGTTCGACTCACTCAGAATCTACATCCACTACCTTGAGCCGCACCCAAGGATTTTAAACAACTTCACTAAGAAGAATGTTTACACTTGTGGCTAACTCACTAAGAGTTTTACAACACAACCACAACTCAAAACTCACAAAGAGCTTGCCCACACAAAGTCGGACTTTTACAATTGCCCACACTAAGTAGGACTTAAACAAATAACCCTATCACTAAGAAAGGGAATTAAGAATGTTTAAAGAACAAGGTTGTTCACTCTTCTAAGTGAAAGATATACCTTTGAAGCACAAACAATTTCAGCTCTTAGAACATATGAAGTTCACTCTTTGTCTTGCATTTGAAATAACACCTTTGAGTGATTTAGATCATGGCAATGAAGTGCATTTTCTTTGTAGGTGTTTTGGCTTGATGAGAAATCAATGAGAATATGTTTTGCAAGCCTATCAAAGTGTTAGAGTCATTCTAAAGCTTTGGAGAATATATACATTTCAAAATATGGCTGAAAAACGACTCTTTAACGGTAAAAAAACGGCTAGTTTCTCGCAGAGTTCGGTTGACCGAACAAGGGTCAGATGACCCTCTTTGGGGACCTCGGTCGACCGAGGTAAGCTAAGGTCGACCGACCTTGGCTAGTTTAGCTCTCAGTATCTGCTCGGTTGATCCGAGCTTGAGCTCGGTTGACCGAACTTCCAGAGTATGAGAAATGTTGATTTTTCACACGTTTTGAACTCTAATGAAGTCTAAAAGGTTTTCTTAATATGTAACAAGTAAGAACGTTTGGAAAACCATTTTAAAGGACTTATGCTTTGAAAACAAAGGCTTTTGAGATATGAACACATTTAAGAATCCTTTTAAAAACTAAGCCTTTTGAAAACGTGTTTGTGTGCATGCAAGACTAGAGTGTAGAGCTTATGTTCATGAGAGCTTTGGTTAGAACTATATAAGATAAAGACTTATAATGACAAAGCTAATCTAACCAAACCTAAGTCTTCAATCTTCAATCTTGATAGATGAGCCTTGAATGATATGACTTTGAATCTTGATCATGGCTTGATTGAAGTACTTAGAGCTTCCAATATATGTTCCGATATTCTATCACAAAGATATAAACATTAGACACAACATCAAGTGTTTGTCCATTATCAAAAACCGAGTTCAATCGCCCTTAGGGCTAACAAACTCGTTGGCCCGAAGTATGTTCATATTGCCGAAGAAACCGCACCAAGGCCTGCAAGCCACGTTTAACACCATTCATAAAAACAACTACATCATCTGCATTAGCCAAATGGGAGATCATAAGTGTAGAGCGTGGGACTACATATCTGCCTATACACCCTGTATTAGTAAGATAGTCCAAACCACTTGAGAAGACCTCAGTAGCAATTATAAAAAGTAGAGGAGACAAAGGGTCCCCTTGTTTAACACCACGACCCGATTTAAAATAACCATAAGGAGTCCCATTAATTAGTACCGAAAACCAGTTATTAGACAAGAGATTCCGTATCAGTTGCATAAAGTGCGGGCTGAAACCAAATTTTCTGAGCACAGACAAGAGAAAATTATGTGAAACCCGGTCAAAAGCTTTCATCATGTCTAATTTAATGATCATATTGCCACCCCGAGTTTTTTTTGATAACGAGTTCGCCATTTCCATTGCAAGCAGGATGTTATCTGAAATAACCCGTCCCTTAATAAACCCCGTTTGATTCCGGCTTAACATTTGATCAAGCAAAGGTGACAGTCGACTAGCTACAACCTTTGAAATGATTTGCTAGTAAAATTGCATAAATAAATAGGTCGGAACTCACTGAATGAATCTGGGCAGTCCTTCTTTGGGATGAGAACTAGAAATGAGTTGGCCATAGAACGCGGAAGAGGTAATCCAGCCCAGAAATCTTTAACTGCTTGGATAACATTTCCCCCAACAATATCCCAGCAAGATTGAAAAAAACCGACCCGGTGAAACCATCTCGGGCCGACTGCACTCGATGGACTTAGAGCAAAAGCGCCTCTTTAATCTCCAAATCAGTAGGCAGGGAGTCCAAAGAACGATTCTCCAAATCCGAAATAGTGTGTGGTATCAAATTCAGAAGCTGATTATCCGGCTGAACTTGAGTGTCTAGAGTGAATAAGTGTTCATAATATTTTGCTCCCTCCGCCCCAATATCCGCGGGAATGGTGTGGAAAGTACCATCAGATGAAGTAATCTTGTTAATAAATAATCGCCGTTGGCAATTCCTGCAATAAGAGTGAAAATAGCTAGTATTAGCATCTCCAGCTTCAATCCATTTTTGTCTTGATTTTTGTCGCCAAAAAATTCCTTCCAATTCCAAGTTACGGGCGTGATTTTCCCGAGCCTCCGTTAAATCACCATGTAGGGCAGCCGAAGGGTTCAAATCGTGAAGGCCTTCTAATCGAGAGACTTCCCTCTCGGATTCCTTTACCTTAGAGTGGATATTACCAAATGTTGATCTATTCCAGCTACCAAATACAAGTTTTAGCTTTTTGAGTTTAAATTGCAACAGAATCATTCCCGAGCCATCGACATCAGCTGTCCAAAAATTACGAACAATATCCACGAAGTTAGGATGACGGACCCACATGTCCGGAAATCGAAAACCAGATCCACCTCTATCTGTAGTTAAACGAACAGTTATAAGAAGACCACAATGATCAGAAATAGTACGGGGCAAATGTGTTACCGTGGTGAATGGGAAAACAGTATTCCAAGAGGCTGAGACCAATAACCGATCCAGTTTTTTGAGTAAAGAGCGCGTACCTCCACGACACCAAGTATAGGGGCTGCCCGTTCCCGGGATCTCTACTAATTCACAATCATTAACCATTTCTCCAAACTCTTGCATAGGAAGCATAGCTGGGATCGACCCCTGACTCTCACCAACCCGCAACACAACATTAAAATCCTCCCAATGGACCAAGGAAGATCATATTGGGAATAAAATAAATGAAGTTCACTCCATAAATCTCTTCGTCGAGTGTAAGAACATTTAGCATAAACATAGGTGTAAGCCCTAAGGGCGAACAAACTCAGTTTTTGATATTGGACAAACTTTTGATGTTGTGTCTAATGATCTTAATCTTTGTGATAGAATATCGGAACTCATTATGGAAGCTCTAAGTACTTCAATCAAGCCATTGGTATCAAGATTCAAAGTTATTCAAGGCTCATCTATCAAGATTGAAGATTGAAGATTTAGGTTTGGTTAGTTTAGCTTTGTCGTCATTAGTCGTTATCTTATAAAGCTCTAACCAAAGCTCTCATGAACATAAGCTCTACACTCTAGTCTTGCATGCATCCTAAACACGTTTTCAAAAGGCTAAGTTTCAAAATGATCCTTACAAGTGTTCGTATTTCAAAAGCCTTTGTTTTCTAAGTCTAAGTCTAAGTCCTTTAAAATGGTTTTCCAAGTGTTCTTACTTGTTAGCTTTTGGGAGAACCTTTTAGACTTCTAAAGACTTCAAAAGATTTCTAAACGTGTGAAAAATCAGCTCAGAAGTCGGATCATCCGAGCTTGCCTCGGATCAACCGAAACAAGACAGTGAGTTGAACCATTTGGCTTCGGTCGACCAAGGCACTGGGTCGGTCGACCGAGTGTGGGTAAGGTTGATCCGAAGTTGCTCTTCGGTCATCCGAGGTCTATGTTCGGTCAACCGAACTCTGCGATTTCTAGCCGTTATTTGACCGATGGAGAGTCATTTTTCAGCCAATTTTGAAATGTATAAATACTACAAAGCTCTAGAATGACTCTAAGACTTGGACATAACATTTACATTGATTTCTTATCAAGTCTAAACACTTTCAAAGAAAAATACTCTTCATCTCTATGATCTAAATCATTCAAGAGTATTCCTTCAAAAGCAAGACAAAGAGTGTGCATCAAATGTTCTAAGAGCTTAGTATTCTTGTACTTCAAAGGTATATCTTTCTCACTTAGAAGAGTGAATTATCTTGTTCTTTATTTATCTTAATTCCCTTTCTTAGTGATAGGGTAATTGTTGTAAAAGTCCTGCTTAGTGTGGGCAAGCTCTTAGTGAGTTTTGTATTGTGGTTGTTGTGTAAAACTCTTAGTGAGTTGTCCACAAGTGTAAAGTTCTTCTTAGTGAAGTTGTTGAAATCCTTGGGTGCGGCTCAAGGTAGTGGATGTAGATTCTAAGCGAATCGAACCACTCTAAATCCTTTGTCTTGTTGTTGGGTTTTGGTTTTGGTTTTGTTCATCTTGCTCAAACTCTCACTTGCATTGAATAGATTCGAAAAAGTTAGCAAGATCGATTAAAACCCAATTCACCCCCCCCCACCCCCCTCTTGTGTTTTACAATTGGTATCAGAGCCTCGTCTTTATCTTTAGCTTAACAGCTTGAAGAATAGATTAATGGCCGAATATTCCGCTTTAGCATACCAAGAGGGGTCTTCCACCGATAGACCACCACTTTTTGATGTAAATAATTTTGATGCTTGGAAAGACCGATTCAAGATATATGTGTGCTCCATAGATTATTCTTTATGGCATATATTTGAAGAAGGTCCATATGTACCTATGAAGATGGTGGATGGTGTTCTAGTGCCAAAACCGGATAATGAGCTAAATGAAGATGAGTACATGAAAATGACTCGAAATTATAAGGCTATGAACATTCTTAGTTGTGCCTTAAGTCCGGAGGAGTACAACCGTGTCCTTGGAATAAAATCCGCCCACTCTATGTGGAAAACGCTTGAAGATACTCATGAAGGACTAAGCTCTTCAAGTGATGACGGTGATGATGAATACGCCAACTTGTGCTTCATGGCATTTGGTAATGAGGTACCTCCTTCTCCTTCTACTTCAAATTCTTATGATGACGAGGAGTGAAAAACACAAGAGGGGGGTGAATTGGGTTTTTATAAAAAGTGGCTTCTTTTTCTTTGAGATATAGAAGTGTAGAACTTGTATATGAAGCTTGGAGATTTGTAGATCAAATATGAAAACAAGAAGAGCAAGACACCGGATTTAGAGTGGTTCGATTCACAAAGAATCTACGTCCACTACCTTGAGTTTCACCCAAGGATTTTCAACAACTTCACTAAGAAGATCTTTTTACACTTGTGGCTAACTCACAAAGAGTTTTACTCAATTAACCACAATTACAATCAACACTCACTAAGAGTACAAAGCCCTGACACTAAGTAGGACTAAAACCAACTAATACCCGATCACTTAGAAAGGGAAAGATGAAGATATAAATATACAATTTTCACACTCAAGAAGTGGAGTATGGATACCTTTGAAGATCACACTTTAATGCTCTTTTTGAACTTTTGAATTCAACACTTTGTGTCTTGCATATATGAGATGGATTTGAACTTTTTAACACATAAAAAGAGATGGATATGCTTTTTGAAGAGTTAGAGCTTTTGTATATTCAATGTAGATCGAGTTCGTTGTTGTCATAGGGAATATACTGACTTTAGAGCTTTTATAGTATTCAAAAACGTCCAAAAAGCGACTTTAAAGCGGTCGGATAACGGCTAGTTTTTTTTCGAGTTCGGTTGACCGTTGATGGACTTCGGTGGACCGAACACAACTCCCGGTCGACCGAACAATGGCTTAGGTCGACCGAGCACTGTAAAATGCAACTCTCGGTATCTCCTCGGTTGAACCGAAGGAAAAGGTCGGATGATCCGAACATAGGTCGGTCGACCGATCTCACTATGGTCGACCGAGACCAAACTTTCAAACCTCTCGGTTTACGCTTTCGGTTGATCCGAGCTTGAGCTCGGTTGACCGACCTTCACGAGTTGATTTTTCACACGTTTTGAAATCTAATGAAGTCTAAAGATTTTCCCAAAGGTAACAATTAAAAGCATTTGAAAAACCGTTTTAAAAGACATGAACTTTGAAAACAAAGGCTTTTTGAAATACGAACACATTTAAAGATCGTTTTTTAAAACTTAGCCTTTTGAAAACGTGTTTAATATGTATGCAAGACTATAGTGTTGTATACTTAAGTTCATTAAGAGCATTGGTTAGAGAGCTTAAAAATAACGACTAATAAATATAAAGCTATCCTAACCAAACCTAAGTCTTCAATCTTCAATCTTGATGATATGTGCCTTGAAGATCTTTTTTATAGCTTGATTGAAGAACTTAGAGCTTCCACAACGAGTTTCGATATTCTATCACAAAGATATAAGACATTAGTCACAACATCAAATGTTTGACCATTATCAAAAACAGAGTTTGTTCGCCCTTAGGGCTTACAATCTCCCCCTTTTTGATTATGACAAACTTTGATGAAATTAGATAGAATACGAACAATAGTAAGAACAAGGAAGCATGGCAAAAAGGATTTAAAATCAAATAAGAGTGAAGACTAGTGTTTTAGAAGATAAACTTGAGAGAAATACAAACACTAGTATATTAACTTCTTTTGCCATCACATTAGTAAATGGTCCCCCTCAAAACATGTCATATCAAAGATAGAACAGTAAAAAAATATATTAAGAAAACTCCCTTAAGTTCCAGCAGTTGATAGCAGCAAAAATCAGACAAGAATATGGATCTCGGTCGACCGAGCTTTTGGTCACCACATCTTCGGTCGACCGAAGCAAGGGAAATTTTCTGCAGCAATCTGCTGCAACTAAGCTGACTCCCTGAAACTTTCTTTCAATAACTTTCACACAAACAGACAGTCAGTTTTCAATAAACAGTTTTTATTAAACTTTCTTTCAATAACTTTCACACAAACAGACAGTCAGTTTTTAAGCAAGATAAAACAATATTTCTCCCCCTTTGGCATAATCAAAAAGAATTCAATCACCAAAGTATAAATAGTTTAAAAACATAAGCATAAAATATTCATAGTTCAAAAAACATAAGCATAAGCACAAATATAACCAATCAAAGGTTTCAAGTCTCAACGTTGATTTTCTTTATCAGAACTTGAAAGACTCAAATCCTTGGCTAACTTGTCCACTTTGTCGGACACTTTTTGAACATCTTCTTTGATGCAACTTATCTCTTCCATTACCGTCTCGACTTTTCGCGCAATTTTCTTCATCAAAGCAAACATCTTATCTATTCGGTTCACTTTTCGAGGATGGTCTTTGGAAGTTTCTTGTGTTGGAGAATCAGGTTCTTCTTCTCGGATACTTTCTGATGATGCCTTTTCGCTTGAGCTAACTGAATTATGTTCTTGGACATCTTCTTGCTCATCACTATGAGGATCACTTCTCGGCTTCGTAGGTGCTTTACCCATTTGCTTTTCAATCTTTTGGAGTGTTTTGAGCATATAATTGGATACATTTCTAGCAAGGATCGCAGCACCAAGCTCATCATTAGTTGTCTTCCGAATGAACTTCCATTTATTGTCAATATAGATCATCTTCATTCGGTGAAAACAAGCCTCATCAATTTTGACGACCTTTTTCTTTAAAGGATCTTGCAAATCAAGGCCGAATTGCCGAAAAAGCCTTGTAAGAACATTTCCATAAGGGATGAAGTTTCTTGAACTCTTAATGGCAGCCATAAAGTGTTGAATTGCAAGATGAGCGAAGTTCAAAGGCTTCCTTTCCAAGAGATGTTGCATGATTACCATTTGGAGGAAAGTAATAGAAGATTTGTGTCCTTTGACAGGAGCTACAAAATTGGATACAAGGAAATGTAGGATCCGTCCAAATTCATCCAACTTATCAATCTCTCTATCCTTTGAATCAATGAAGCTTCCTTGTATACCAAATTCGGATATGAAATGTTTCATATTAAAGAGACTGGCATCATCCGAATTCATCATGTTCTTATAAAATCTTTTGGCATAAGCCACATGTTTGACTCCAATAGCTTCACAGAACATCTTATCAGAAAATTCAAACTCCATTTTTCCAACACAAGACTTATATCTAATTTCAGAACCATCATCGTATATTTGCCTCAAATTAGCACCAAACTCGTAAACTAAGGAGGGGTAAATGTCATCATTAATATCAAATAGGTTTATCCAACCCATATCATCAAATAACCCCATTACTTCATCTAATCCTCTACCATGAGCAAACACATTATCATCTCTTAAATAGGTAGTCATGAATCCTCTTTTTGAATTAGAAAGATTGTCAAACACTTTCTTAGCAGAAGCATTGTAGAAAGAATTAGTTACCTTTGTAGTGTAGAAGTTTGATGAATCACCAAACTCAAAATTTGAGGGTGGAGATACCCTTGAGGGAGAAGAAAAGGAATCGTCCTATGAATGGCTTGAAATTGATTCTTGAATCTTCTTTCCTTTACCCTTTTGAGCAACTTGCTTTACCTTTCCTTTCTTCAAAGGAATTTGTGATGGTTCTTTGAGAGAAATCCCTTTTTTAAGGGGTCGTTTGGGTTGATTTTTGCGCGGAGGCGTGTCACTATCATCATTGCCTCTTTTGGTAGGGTGTTTTGTTCTCACCATTTCGGATTAGGTATAATCAAGAAGAGTGAGAGCTTGGGTAATCCGAAGGAGCAATTTGGTGAATTTAAGGATTTCACTTAATTTGAAAATTGGAGAATTTCACTCAATTTGAAGTTTAATAGTGATTGAATGATGAATTTAAGGAACAATTTGGCTTGGGTAGGAAGAATTTAGGTTTGAGAGATGAGAAATTTGAGAGAGAATCGGTTTCATAAGTGGGGATGAAATGAAAAGTCATTCGGGTAATGATATATAAAAGCTGTAACCCGATGACTTCGGTCGACCGTTTCCAGAGAGGGTCGACCGAAGGTTGATCCGAACAGTCTCAGTAGTTCTTCGGTCGAGGGTTCGGTTGCACTGAAGATAGTTCGGTCGACCGTCTAGGCTTCGGATCAACCGAACTTTTCCTGTTGATCCGAGGTTCCCCTGTTTTCCCCTGCACACTTAATACACACATCAGTCCTGGAATTTTGTGATTCCGAGGCAACGTCTGAGATATTCAAATCTTTCGGTGCTAAGTGGTTTTGTGAAAATATCTGCAAGTTGTTCATCGGTGCTAATGAAGTTTATGCAAACATCACTTTTAGCAACATGATCTCTAATGAAATGATGTTTGATTTCTATATGTTTAGTCCTAGAGTGCTGAATGGGATTCTTAGTTAAATTGATTGCACTAGTGTTATCACATAAGATGGGAACATGATGAAATGCAAAGCCATAATCCACAAGAGTATGCATCATCTATAAAATTTGAGCACAACAACTACCGGCGGCAATATATTCCGCTTCGGCGGTGGAAAGAGATACACATGCTTGTTTCTTGCTATACCATGAGACTAATGCATGACCAAGAAAATGACAATGCCCACTAGTACTTTTACGTTCAATACGACATCCCGCATAATCGGCATCCGAATATCCTAATAAATCAAAAGATGCACTACGAGGATACCATAACCCAAAATCAAAAGAACCTATGAGATATCTAAGAATGCGTTTAACGGCAACTAGATGAGATTCTTTAGGACATGATTGAAATCTAGCACACAAGCAAAGCGGCAAACATAATATCCGGCCTACTAGCGGTAAGATAAAGAAGAGAGCCAATCATACCTCTATACCTTGTTTCATCTACCGATTTACCTTTTTCATCCTTGTCAAGCTTGATGGTTGCACTCATTGGTGTTTTGCTTTCCTTTGCACCATCCATCCCAAACCGTTTGAGTAGTTCTTTTGTGTACTTGGCTTGGTTGATGAAAATTCCTTCATGAGTTTGTTTAATTTGAAGTCCAAGGAAATAATTGAGCTCTCCCATCATGCTCATCTCAAATTCATCTTGCATTAGTTTAGCAAATTCTTCACAAAGAACTTCATTAGTTGAACCAAAGATAATATCATCAACATATATTTGCACAAGTAAAATGTCATGAGATGCATTCATTTTAATGAAAAGAGTGGTGTCAACAAGACCTCTTGAAAAACCGATAGAAATGAGAAACTTGCTCAAACGCTCATACCAAGCACGAGGAGCTTGTTTTAAACCATACATAGCTTTTGTAAGTTTGTAAACATGATTTGGAAATTTTTCATGTATAAAACCGGGAGGTTGTTCAACATACACTTCCTCCTCAATGAAGCCATTTAGAAATGCACTTTTCACATCCATTTGAAAAAGTTTAATACCTTTAAAGCAAGCAAAAGCAAGAAGCATTCTAATAGATTCAAGTCTAGCTACGGGAGCAAAAGTTTCCTCAAAATCAATGCCCTCCTCTTGATTGAATCCTTGGGCAACAAGTCTAGCTTTATTTCTAATGATCTCCCCAAGCTCATCAAGTTTATTTCGGAAAATCCATTTTGTTCCAATAATGAGGCGATCAATAGGTCTAGGGACTAAAGTCCAAACTTGATTTCTTTCAAATTGATTAAGTTCCTCTTGCATAGCCAAAATCCAAAAAATAATCACATAATGCTTCATGAATGTTCTTAGGTTCGATAGAAGAAAGTAAAGCAAGATTATCTATGAAGTACCGCCTTGTTTTGACACCTTCGGATGGATCACCAATGATTTGCTCTTGAGGATGTCCTTGCTTGTATATCCAATCCTTTGGTAGCTCGTTTGTTGAAGAATCATTGCTTTGAGTGACTTGGAGATCATTTTGAGTAATCTCAAAGTCCTCCATTTCCTTAGTGACAACATCCAACATAGGAGCTTGATGGATTTCATTTTCTCTTTCCAAAGGCATACCTAAATCATCATCATCATCTCTTCTAGACAAGTAGATGTTAGATTCATCAAAAGACACATGCATAGACTCTTCAATACACATGGTTCTTTTGTTATATACCCTATAAGCCTTCTTGTTAGAAGAATAGCCAAGAAATATTCCTTCATCGGATTTCTTGTCAAATTTTCCAAGGCTATCTTTGATGTTAAGCACAAAGCATTTGCAACCAAAAACCTTGAAATATGAGATTGAGGGTATTTTTCCAAAGATAAGCTCAAAAGGGGGTTTTCCAACAAATGGTCTTAAAAGAACTCTATTAACAATATAACAAGCGGTGTTTACGGCTTCGGCCCAAAAATATTTTGGTAAAGAATTTTCACAAAGCATTGACCTAGCCATTTCTTGTAAAGTTCTATTTTTCCTTTCAACAACACCATTTTGTTGAGGGGTTCTTGGAGCCGAGAAGTTATGAGTAATGCCGTTTTCATTACAAAACTCTTCAAAAGAATTGATTGTTAAATTCCTTTCCATTATCACTTCTCAAGGAAACAAGTTTAAGTTCAAGTGAGTTTTGAACCTTTTTGAAAAGATTTGAAAACTCAAGAAAGGTGTCATCTTTTTGTGCAAGAAAAATTACCCAAGTAAATCTTGAAAAGTCATCTACAATAACAAAGACATACTTCTTACCACCTAAGCTAGTGGTCCTCATCGGTCCAAAAAGATCTAGATGAACAAGTTCAAGTGGCTTAGAAGTGGAAACCATTTGTTTAGGCTTAAAAGAAGTTTTTGTTTGTTTTCCAAAGTGACAAGCATCACAAAGACGGTTTTTCTCATATTTCACTTTTGGAAGCCCACGCACTAGCTCTTTAGAGGATAGTTTATTCAAAAGATCCATGCTCACATGACCAAGCCGACGGTGCCATAAGAAGGCATCATCTTCATTTATGGATAAGCATTTAAAATCGCATGCAACAATATCATCCAAACTAAGCATATAAACATTACCGGTTCTTTTTGCAACAAGCACTTTTTCATGAGAAGAGCTATCAATAATAGAGCATGCCTTTTTGCTAAATGTAACATCAAAACCATTATCACAAAGTTGGCTAATGCTAAGCAAGTTATATTTGAGACTATCAACAAGAAGAACATTCTTAACATGAGTTAAAGAATCTTTACCAACATTCCCAATGCCAAGAATTCTACCTTTCTTTTTGTCCCCAAATGTGACATAACCTTCATAGATAGGTTCCATGTCTTTGACTAATGAGGCATCTCCGGTCATATGGCGACAACATCCACTATCAAGAAACCATTGAGCCGGAGTATCTACCTTGCTTGCAAGTACCTAAGACAAAGGAGAAGGAGTGACTTTTGGTACCCATATTTGTTTGGGTCCTTGAGGGTTAGTTAAGACACGCTTGATTCTCCATATAGTTTTAACTCCTTTTTCAATTTTTTCTTTTCACATAACATCTAGTACTAGTGTGACCAAATTTACCACAATATGTGCAACGAATAGATGGCTTATAAGATTTGTGAATATGCTCATGGTATCTCTTTTGTTTATGAGAAGTACTAGCATGCACAAAGTGATTTCTAGGTGGTCTAGAAGAGCTAGCAATATCAATAGGATATGAATGTGAATAACCTAAACCATGTTTATCATTTGGAGTCCGTTGCATACAAAGAATATGATCAAGACCTTTTGTTCCTTTGGAGAACTTATCAACAAGAGAAGTAAGCTCAACAACTTTGGTCTTTAAACTATCAAACTCAACAAGTTTGCATTCAAGAGAAGACAATTTATCATAAGCTTCTAGATACTTTAATGAGGAAGTGTTGCAAGTAGTAGTAAGCTTTTCATTGTCTATTTTCAAACAATCAACATCATTGCATAGCTTTTTGTTTTCACTAAGCAACTTAGATCTTTCTTCAAGCAAGGATTCAATTTTAAGTTTCATCTCTTGATTTTGCTTAGCACATTTCCTAAGTTGATCATACATATCACATAAAAGATCATTAGGATCATCTTCATCATTATCATGAGAAGTAGAAGTAGAAGATGTAAGATGTACCTCATTCCCAAAAGCCATGAAGCAAACATTGGCATTTTCCTCTTCTTCTTCATTGCCACTTCCTTCTTGATCCCAAGTGCTTATCATGCCCTTAGCATACTTTGGTTTGAAGAATTTCTTCTTTTTGTCTTCCTTGGGCTCCTTTTCTTTGACGGAAGGACATTCTCCTATGAGATGTTGAGTGCTTCCACATTCATAGCATCTCATCCCATTGGGATTTTGTTTTCTTTTATTTTGAAAGAATTTCCTTCCTTTCCCGGAAAACATTTTTCTTCATACGCTTTACTACTAAAGCCATGGTCTCATCATCCAAGTTGATATCTTCTTCATCACTTGAATTGTTGGATTCATTGAGATCAAGAATAGTCTTTAGAGCAAGACTCTTCTTTGTCTTTTCAACGTGATCATCCTTTTTGTGAGTGAGCTCATAGGTGAGAAGAGAACCAATAAGCTCTTCCGTGGGATAAGTTTTCAAATTCTTAGCTTCTTCAATCACTAGAGCTTTGCCCTCCCAACTTTTAGGAAGTGAGTTGAGGATCTTCCTATTCATTTCACCCATAGTGTATTCCTTTCCATATGATCTCAACCCATTAACAACATTGGTGAACCTAGTGTTCATCTCATTTATAGATTCATTGGGCTTCATAGAGAAAAGCTCATATTCCCTCACAAGCATGTTAAGCTTTGATTCCTTGACTTGATTAGTCCCCCTCATGGGTGACTTCTAATGTTTTCCACATCTTGTGAGCGGATTTGCTTCCACGTACCCGATTGTATTCATCCGGATTGAGAGCACAACTCATGATGTTCATAGCTCGATAATTTAGAGTCATTTTCTTTGACTCATCTTCATCAAGCTCATTGTCCAATTTAGGAATTTGAATACCATCCACCATTTTCGTAGGAACATAAGGACCTTCTTCAAAAAATATGCCATAAGGAATAGTCTATAGAGCACACATATATTTTGAAGCGATCTTTCCAAGCATTAAAATTATTTCCATCAAAAAGAGGTGGTCTATTTGTGGAAGATCCCTCTAGGTAAGCTAAAGCGGAATTTCCGGCCATTTATCTTTTCTTCAAGCGATTAAGCTAAAAGTGAAGACGAGGCTCTGATACCAATTGAAAAACACAAGAGGGGGGGGGGTGAATTGGGTTTTTATAAAAAGTGGCTTCTTTTTTCTTTGAGATATAGAAGTGTAGAACTTGTATATGAAGCTTGGAGATTTGTAGATCAAATATGAAAACAAGAAGAGCAAGACACCGGATTTAGAGTGGTTCGATTCACAAAGAATCTACGTCCCACTACCTTGAGTTTCACCCAAGGATTTTCAACAACTTCACTAAGAAGATCTTTTTACACTTGTGGCTAACTCACAAAGAGTTTTACTCAATTAACCACAATTACAATCAACACTCACTAAGAGTACAAAGCCCAACACTAAGTAGGACTAAAACCAACTAATACCCAATCACTTAGAAAGGGAAAGATGAAGATATAAATATACAATTTTCACACTCAAGAAGTGGAGTATGGATACCTTTGAAGATCACACTTTAATGCTCTTTTGAACTTTTGAATACAACACTTTGTGTCTTGCATATATGAGATGGATTTGAACTTTTTAACACATAAAAAGAGATGGATATGCTTTTGAAGAGTTAGAGCTTTTGTATATTCAATGTAGATCAGTTCTCGTTGTTGTCATAGGAATATACAGCTTTAGAGCTTTTATAGTATTCAAAAACGTCCAAAAAACGACTTTAAAACGGTCAGATAACGGCTAGTTTTTTTCAGAGTTCGGTTGACCGTTGATGGACTTCGGTGGACCGAACACAACTCCGGTCGACCGAACAATGGCTTAGGTCGACCGAGCCTGTAAAATGCAACTCTCAGTATCTCCTCGGTTGAACCGAAGGAAAAGGTCGGATGATCCGAACATAGGTCGGTCGACCGATCTCCCCTATGGTCGACCGAACCAAACTTTCAAACCTCTCAGTTTCTGCTCGGTTGATCCGAGCTTGAGCTCGGTTGACCGACCTTCCTGAGTTGATTTTTCACACGTTTTGAAATCTAATGAAGTCTAAAAGATTTTCCCAAAAGGTAACAATTAAAAGCATTTCGAAAAACCGTTTTAAAAGACATGAACTTTGAAAACAAAGGTTTTTGAAATACGAACACATTTAAAGATCGTTTTTTAAAACTTAGCCTTTTGAAAACGTGTTTAATATGTATGCAAGACTATAGTGTTGTATACTTAAGTTCATTAAGAGCATTGGTTAGAGAGCTTAAAAATAACGACTAATAAATATAAAGCTATCCTAACCAAACCTAAGTCTTCAATCTTCAATCTTGATGATATGTGCCTTGAAGATCTTTTTATAGCTTGATTGAAGAACTTAGAGCTTCCACAACGAGTTTCGATATTCTATCACAAAGATATAAGACATTAGTCACAACATCAAATGTTTGACCATTATCAAAAACAGAGTTTGTTCGCCCTTAGGGCTTACAATGATGATCCTAATGTGCTTTTAATTGATATGTATGATCAATTGAAAAAATGTGCAAAGCAAAACAAAGATATGAAGCTTAAAATTGAATCTTTGCTTGTTGAAGGATCTAAGTTGGTTGATGAAAATAAAAAGTTGTGTGATGATGTTAATTGCTTGAAATGTGAAAATGATGATCTTATTACTACTTGCAATACATCTTCATTACAATACTTAGAAGCTTGTGATAAATTGTCATCTTTAGAAAACAAGCTTGTTGAATTTGATCTTTTGAAAAACAAAGTTAAAGACCTTACCTTTCTTGTTGAAAACTTTACAAAGGGTAAGAAAAATCTTGATCAAATTCTTGGCATGCAATGTGCTTCTCTTGATAAACATGGTCTTGGTTATATTGCTAAACATGTTGATATTGCTAGCTCTTCGCTTAAACCTAAGAATCATGTTGTAAATGCTAGAATGTCACATAGGCCAAGTAGTAATCTTGTGCATGCTCACAAATCTTCTAAGCCACATATTTGTTGCACATATTGTGGAAAACATGGTCACACTTGTGATAGATGCCATGTTAAGAAGAAGATTGAAAGGAGAGTTAAAACTATTTGGAAAGTTAAGCATAATTCAACTAACCCCCATGGACCCAAACAAAAGTGGGTACCAAAAGTTACTCTTCCCTTGATCTTATAGGTTCTTATAAGTTAGATGTATGCCACAAAGCTTCAATGGACTTGATTCGAAGAGAAGTGGCATTGGGGAGAAGTCAAAGGAGATGTGCCAAAAGAAGAAATTCAAAAGCACTCTTTGACACTTGGATTCTCATAGCTCAAATATTAATCAATTGGAGAACCAAGTTGCTTTAATATAAAGAGCAAAGCGTCAAGTGATGACAAGAGCCAAAGTGTCAATACAATGTATTCATCACTTGGTAAGAAAGCAAAGGTATCAAAATCACCTTCTCTTAACACTTTATTTAATGTGTTTTAAGTGTTTTTGATATATATACATGCTTGCTCTTATATATGTTGCATCTCACATTCTTGAATTTTATATTTATATAGATAACCTTTAGCATGTTCTTTATTGGTCATATTTATTTAGCTAAGGTATCTATGAGATGTAGCATATGCAACTTGATTGATTCTTGTTTTGTCATGTCTTATTCATTTAAGAATCAATCTAGTTGTTTTGGTTTTTGATAATCATGATCCTTAAGCATATATGTGTTTACTTGAGATTTTGAGTTAATCATGAAGGACCTTTTAAAAGGTACCAAATTTGCTCTCATGAATTCCTTGTAGGTAACAAAGAGTTCTAAACTTCAAGAAGAAGATATGAACTACAAGGAATGGCACAAATGAGCTAAAACTTCAAGAAAAGAGTCAAATGTCAAGGATCACAAGATTGTAGAGGGTTCATCAAAGAAAAGTCACCCCATCAATGATGGCTCTACAATTGTCATGAAAAGAAGAGGAGTTTGCTTTCATTTCATCAATCAAGGATGAACAACAAAGAAAATGGAGCAATCACATGTCAACCTCTCAATGAGCTTCAAATAGTTGGGATGATCATGAAATAGATCACACAAAAGGCATCTATGGACTTGTTGATAAAGAAGATCAACCAAAATGGTAAGAAGTCCAAGCTCAAAGAGCATTGAGGTACAAGGCTTAACTCATCCCTTGTAGGTGATCATTGGTTTGTTTTTTATCCTTTTGTGTTCAACTTATACCCCCTCCCCTCTATTATGTAGTGTTTTATGCTTAGGGGGAGTTTGTATATGCTATGCTCAGTTTTTACTTGATCTTCATTGCATATAGGGGTGTGTTTATATTCAAGTCTATATCATTAATCTTATGTGGTTGATCGTCTAGATGCTTGACTTAGGATGTAAACTCTACATGTGATGTATGCTCAATTGTCTTATTTTACATCATCACATCACTTGTTGGCTTGCCTTTCATCTTTTAACTCTTATAGCCAACTTGTGTAAGTTATTTTGGAAGTTATATGTGTTATAAATGTTTATGTCTTCAATTGGTATCACATATACTCTCCCTTAATAACTTTGAGATCATATTCTTCATTCTCTTATCCTTTGTGATCTCATTATGGTTTTTGGTTAGTATTACTTTAAGAGTTGTTACACTCATTTAGCTAACCATTAACTTGTTAGAGGAATGTACTCAAAGTGTTATCTTACACTTCCTCTACTTCTTTTGGTTGTGATACATGTGCTTAACTTATGAATTCATGGTATCACTTCCACTAGTACTTTGTTAGCTATATTTTCAAACATGTTTTACAATTGGCTATATTTACAATTGGTATCATGTTTTACAATTGGTCAATTGGTATCATACTTGGTTTTATCTCAAATAGCTAACATCGTATGTTTGATAAACGGGGAGATTGTTCTTAAAGGTTATATTCCCTATCTCCTTTGTTTTTAGCTTAGGTTGATATTCTTTTTGGACCATAAATGACCATCTTTATATTTGTGTGTCATTATGGACTCTTTGTTTTTAGAAATCAACCAAGCTTATTCAAAAAAATCATTCTTTAGAAAATTGGTGTATTAACTTTGCTTGTGCTATGAACTGATTATGTTTTTGCAAGTACACCCTTATATCTTGGAGATTGACGTCTTTTTGATTATGCCAAAGGGGGAGAAAATTGGTGTATGATAATTGATATTGAAATTGGTGTATTATCCTTGATTATCATTATGCTATCATTGCTTATCTTTTCCTGGCATGTTTTGAGGGGGAGCTTATTATAGATCTTATGTCTCAAAACATATTAAATGGAAGGAAGGAGGAAAGGAGGTTGGTGGGGAAATAGGGCTCTTCTAAGAGTCCCTAGATGCATTTGGCAAAAAGAAGTTATCATGCTAGTGCTTTAGTCTTCATTGGTTTTGTCTTGAAAGCACTAGTCTTTGCTCTTATTTGTTCTAAGATCTTTTTGCCATGCTTCCTCATGCTTCCTTGTTCTTATTTTGTCCATATTCTATCTTATTACATAAAAGTTTGTCATAATCAAAAAGGGGGAGATTGTAAGCCCTAAGGGCGAACAAACTCAGTTTTTGATATTGGACAAACTTTTGATGTTGTGTCTAATGATCTTAATCTTTGTGATAGAATATCGGAACTCATTATGGAAGCTCTAAGTACTTCAATCAAGCCATTGGTATCAAGATTCAAAGTTATTCAAGGCTCATCTATCAAGATTGAAGATTGAAGACTTAGGTTTGGTTAGTTTAGCTTTGTCGTCATTAGTCGTTATCTTATAAAGCTCTAACCAAAGCTCTCATGAACATAAGCTCTACACTCTAGTCTTGCATGCATCCTAAACACGTTTTCAAAAGGCTAAGTTTCAAAATGATCCTTACAAGTGTTCGTATTTCAAAAGCCTTTGTTTTCTAAGTCTAAGTCCTTTAAAATGGTTTTCCAAGTGTTCTTACTTGTTAGCTTTTGGGAAAACCTTTTAGACTTCTAAAGACTTCAAAAGATTTCAAAACGTGTGAAAAATCAGCTCAGAAGTCGGATCATCCGAGCTTGCCTCGAATCAACCGAAGCAAGACAGTGAGTTGAACCATTTGGCTTCGGTCGACCAAGGCACTGGGTCGGTCGACCGAGTGTGGGTAAGGTTGATCCGAAGTTGCTCTTCGGTCATCCGAGGTCTATGTTCGGTCAACCGAACTCTGCGATTTCTAGCCGTTATTTGACCGATGGAGAGTCATTTTTCAGCCAATTTTGAAATGTATAAATACTTCAAAGCTCTAGAATGACTCTAAGACTTGGACATAACATTTACATTGATTTCTTATCAAGTCTAAACACTTTCAAAGAAAAATACTCTTCATCTCTATGATCTAAATCATTCTAGAGTATTCCTTCAAAAGCAAGACAAAGAGTGTGCATCAAATGTTCTAAGAGCTTAGTATTCTTGTACTTCAAAGGTATATCTTTCTCACTTAGAAGAGTGAATTATCTTGTTCTTTATTTATCTTAATTCCCTTTCTTAGTGATAGGGTAATTGTTGTAAAAGCCATACTTAGTGTGGGCAAGCTCTTAGTGAGTTTTGTATTGTGGTTGTTGTGTAAAACTCTTAGTGAGTTGTCCACAAGTGTAAAGTTCTTCTTAGTGAAGTTGTTGAAATCCTTGGGTGCGGCTCAAGGTAGTGGATGTAGATTCTAAGTGAATCGAACCACTCTAAATCCTTTGTCTTGTTGTTGGGTTTTGGTTTTGGTTTTGTTCATCTTGCTCAAACTCTCACTTGCATTGAATAGATTCGAAAAAGTTAGCAAGATCGATTAAAACCCAATTCACCCCCCTCTTGTGTTTTACAAAAGGAGCAGTAAATAGTTGATGCTGAGAAAAAATTAACCTGGCAGTGAATAACTTGCTCTGAATCTTTAATGACCACAATATCCACTGTATCTTCCCATATTAACCAAATTTTACTGTTACAATTTCCGAAGTATGAATCAAACCCCAATCTCCGAGCATACAATGGTAATTCCGAAATCTCAATCAAAGGTTCCAGCAAAACAACAAAATGCATATGATGTTCCTTTTTAATCCGACGTATATTAGTTAAGGTACTTTCATTAGCTATCACCTGGTTAACCAAAAGCGTACCTATTACTACATCTAAGGTATTTCCGGCCTATTTTTGAGTGAGTGAGAAAACCCTTGCATTTGGCATTGACCTCGAATCTCCAAACTTAATTGCAGAGATTTATGTGCATTCCCCTAAAGCTGACTCTGGACATTGACTAATTTTGTGCACAGTTTTCCCATACCTAAATCATGCCCCAATGCTCTATCGACACACACCAGTCTGCTTAGTTCCACATGTAGTGCATAGAGGAATAGCTAAAAAATGAGTTGGTGCCACTGCCGGTCCCCCAATCCTTACCAAATTCAACCAAGTTCTCAAGAGTTGTGCCATCATGTCCAAAGTTGATGTCAGCTCAGCTAAAATTCCCGAGTTCATCGGCGGCGGCGGTGGAGGTACAACGTTTCTAGCCCCAGTGGTTGTTCCCACATTCGGTACTTGTTGACAAGTAGAGGATTCAGGCACATCTTCCTGTCTGCGACCACCCATGTTTCCTTGGCGGCCCAAACTTGTGATTGGTATGTTGAGATCATTGTTGTTGTCACTTTGACGATCCATTTTATATGAATAACAACTTAACAGATAAGCACATAGTTCACATAACATGTTAGCATATAACTCCTGAGCATATTAAGCCAATAAATAAACACATATTTCCTATTTCAGAATTTCTACCTAGAGAACACGTCTTAAGTTATCTAAGGAATCCATCATATGTTCATTCCATACTTCACTTCTAACTAAGGATTTAAGCCTAAGATTCGACCTGCTCTGATACCACTTATGTCACACCCCGTGCCCGGGTGATGGCCTGACAACATTCAATCTACCAATGGAACACCGAACCCATAAATAGAATATAATCTTTCAGGCCATAAAGAAAGGTCGTACCGAGTGTACAAGGCTCCCTCATTAACAGGCTCTGGGGAAGGTCCCGATGTACGCAGCCTTACCTTTATTCTTCATAAAGAGGCGGTTTTCGGGGTTCGAACCCGTGACCTAGCGGATAGCAAGTGAACACTTACCTTTATTCTTGTCTTGTCTTTGAAAAGCTTATAAAGTACTTGAAAACATAACATAAGAGTTCATGACATATATAACTTGGACAAGATAAGAATCAGAACAGTAAAAGTGAAAAAAAGAGAACCTCGGACGATGCCATAACAATAGTTATAACATGTCATAACAATACTCTTCCATATCAGTCACTTATACATCAGAAATTTTGCTACGAGCACCATAATCGTCTCATAACTTAACATTCAAACATACAGAAAATCCGACATAGTAAGTATCGCTAGAACATGAAACAGGTAATTCACAATCGAGCTCAATCATCTGACAATAACATTAATCTAACTGTTAACAACCCAAACTTTATAGCCATTCAAGGGGGCTATACATAACATCCTTTTGTAAGGCTCAGAAAGGTTTGTTTAAGGATGTACCCATGTTATGTCATCGTTCATCCTTGCGAACTCCACTACTACTGTTAACAACCCTAACCTTTTACTCCCGCAAGGTTCGAGCCAAGACAGAGGGGACAAAATAGTGCTCCCGGGTACATCATAACATATCAGAATTCAAGATATAACCTGGAATTGGACCATCAACATACAAGAGTTCTAGATTGAGAATATGCACATGCTAACTCTATGAAAATGCATATAACAAGTATTCAAAGACATACGCACGAAGAATCAAGAATAATCATGCAATAGACACAATTTTACATTAGTTCCTCATCCAATTTTGATGCAGTAAAACATGAGAAATCTTTCATACAATTCCATAACTTGATAAGAGACCAATTCATGCATTTTAGGTCTGAAAAACAAGAACGAAAGATCCTTACCTTGTTCACATAATCGAAACTTCAAAGGACACTACAAAAAAAAAGGTCTATTGTGACGTTTGTCATATGTCGCAATAAGCCAAAAAACGTCGGTATAGATCTATACCAACATTTATTACAAATGTCGCGTAAACGTCACATTTGCCTGTGTCGTTATGGTTTTTTATAACATTTGTTACAAGCGCCGGTACCTATCTATTACGACATTTGTTGCGTCATTTTAAAGTGTTTCAAAAGGTATTTTTTCCAACATTTGTAAATATTCGCAACAAATCGTGTATTCCGACGTTTGTAAATATTGTGAATAAATAATTTTTTCCGACATTTTTAAATAGTCGCAACAAAATATGGATCCCGATATTCATAAAAATTTTAAACCAGGCTGGCCGAACTGAGCCAAGCCGAGTCGGATCCCGACAAATCGAGTCGTTGAGTCTAATTATCTTTGAATAATCGGAGCCAGAGCCTAGAGACAAGTCGAGCCGTCGAGTCTAGCTAGTTTTGAATAATATATAATAAACTTTCTTCATATTCAAAGATATGGGAATTGAACATGCGACCTCCTGCATGTATGTCGTGCAATTTGCCGCCGAGCTAAATGATCATTTGTTATTTGTTTCTCCTCCTATTATATTTATTATAATAGAATTTAGATTTTGAATTTTGTACATTTGTGTTTCGATTTTTTATGAATCAAATTAAAATTAATACACTCTCATTAAATTTTAATAATTAAATGTTTTTATTTTTTCTTTAAAAAATATATTTCAGAAACATAATCTTTGTATTTGTGTTTGTTTGAAAATGTCACGAGATCTAACGACATAATATATTAATATCGCTATATTAGTCGCAAAAAGAAACAATTTATAACATGTAATGTAAATGTCACGAACTAATATCAAATTGTCTGTAAGAATAAAAAATACTATAACTGTCTTTATGAAAGATCGTATAAAATCCAAATATAGCGACATTTGTATGAAATGTCACATGATTTAATGTTATTGTATATAAATGTCGTTATATGAGTCGCAAAAAGTAACAATTTATAACTGCATTTAATGTACACGTCGCTAACTAACATCAAAATGTCAATTTTATCAACAATTATTATAACCGACGCTATGAAACGTTGTATAAAATTCAAACTTAGCGATGTTTGTCTGAAAAGTCACAAGATCTAACGACATAATATATAAATGTCACTATATGAGTCACAAAAAGTAACAATTTATAACAACATTTAATGTAAATATCGCT
Source organism: Vinca minor (assembly GCA_026122235.1). Taxonomy (NCBI): domain Eukaryota; kingdom Viridiplantae; phylum Streptophyta; class Magnoliopsida; order Gentianales; family Apocynaceae; genus Vinca; species Vinca minor. Next base: position 1,341,568 of record JAOCZM010000111.1, on the reverse strand, counting down.
AACCAACATCAAAACGTCGGTATGAACAACAATTAATATAATTGACGCTATGAAACGTCGTATAAAATCCAAATATTGCGATGTTTGTAAAAAGTGTTGCTTTAACTTATTCTTTTTGGTTTTAAGCGACGTTTGATAAAAACGTTGGTACAAAAACGTCGCAAAAAGGTGTTTTTGTTGTAGTGGGAAAAACATAAACTAGAATTTCATATTCGTAGAGGCAACTTCTGAGGGCGATTACTCTTAATTGAACCATTGGAATCTAATCTCCACTGTTCATATTGTAGTTCTATAAGTCCTTTAACTTTAGAAACAAGAAGGGGGTCGATCTATTATGCTATTATCTCACAGATTTTCCAAAATTTCTTAACTTCTCTATTCTTCTATGTTTTTCTCTACCTTCTTATAGTTAATTCATGCACTAACAACCTTTCCCAAGCCTCGCATCTGTCCACAACTTCCTAATACTACAATTAAGTCGTCAAACTTCCTAAACATTACAATGCACCCCTTAACAATTATGTACACAACATATAACACATGTAAAACAATTAAAGCACATAAAACTCAATAATTTCATGCATTTTACCA